>CAWUFW010005722.1:0-1282244 GCA_963921515.1 Calotriton arnoldi
TTAAGGTGCTGCGGGATTTGTGTAGAGGCGACACAGGAGTGGTGACACGGGTAGGAGAAGAAGCTCCACCTGAGGATACACCGGCACATTATATGGCAACAAATGTAGGACTCCATACTATAGTCTGGCTTCAAAATTGGCATAAAATTACAGAAAAAGAAGGAGAATTGGCTTTTCCCTGTTATGGATCATTTCGTATGGAGGTGCTATATCAGCTAAGAGGAGTGATGTCTGCTCTGAAACCTCCGCCTAGACCAACTCAATGTGAGGCATTGGATGCTTGGATGAGAGCAGCTATGGCAAAGAGAAGGGAAGCTTCTCAGGGAAGAATGAAAAAAGCAATGAAGGCATATCAGGATGCCAGGTAGGATGCACAGCTGAAAAGATGGAGAGTAGACACCATAGAGGGAGAACGATTGTATCCCTTTTGGCGACTAGAAGGTGGGTCTGGAGGAAAGAGTAAGACGGAAGAGGACAGTGACACAGATGACAGTTTTCTTGATAGATTGCTAGCAGAACTTCCTCCACCTTCTGACTCTAGGCCGAAGCCGGAGCAGACGCAGCAAACTGAGGACATTCTAGGAGTGGGACGAAGAGGTGCAGAGGAGCAGACTACAGAAGTAAGAGGGAGGATTTCAGTAGGAACGAAAATTCCAGGAGGGTCTGGAGGGATAGGGTACGCAACTTCGGAGTCAGGAGAGACTGCCTGTAACATGCGGCTACCAGCAGTTCTTTCGGTACCAGTTACTATTGGTCTAGTGGTTTCAATATATAACCCTAGAGAGAGAACAAGGGAAAGTCAACAACAAACAGAACATGGTGAAGAGAGTATCTCTGGAGGGAGTCTTACAATGAGTGGGACAGGTATGGCTCAGGTACCAGTGGAATCCAGTACTCCACTGCCTTCTACAGCTGATCCATCAAGGATGGACAGTGGGTCAGAACAAAGGCGAACAGGAGCTTTGGCAAATTCTAGGTCAGACATCAGAATGTGGGTTCCACCGGTGAGGGAGTCACAGATATTGGGTGACGAATTTGTGTTGAGGCAAGAAGCACCTAGGGTACCGTTAGGGCCACAGTATGTGTGTGAGGATAACCATTGGAGAAGTCGAAGTTGTGAAAGAGAAAGTCGCCCAGTTGTGAGAATTGAGGAGAGTGGGAACCTAAGGAGAACACAGAGGAGCCGATCCGATTTCGGGCCGGAAGGGCACCGAACGATGGTTGGAGCCCTTCCGACCGAGTTGGAACGTGCCGCCGGACTCCTTTCCGACCGAGCCATTCCGATGGGCTCGATCGGAAAGGAATCCGACTCGGATTTCCGGATGACTACTGACGGGCTCAGAGAGCCCGTCCGCCGATCCGGAAATCCTTCAGTACTCCCCGGCCGCCTTTTCACGACCGAGGAGTACGATGGCAGTATTTCACTGCAGCTTCCGTGCCGGTCTTTCCGGCACGAAAAGGCAGTCGGTAACTGTCTTTGGGGGCCCCCAGTAAGGCCCCCATGGGTGCGAGGACGCCGAATGGTGGCCTGGGGGCACCTATGGTGCCCCTCTGTTGATCCCTGCACCCGGTGGCAGGCACCTTGGGAGTGCCGGCTCACAGGGTGCAGGGGATGAACTGCACCCCTGCTTTTCACTATGCAAGCATGCATTCCGCTCGGAATGCATGCTCCCCATTGTGAAGTAGTACGAGTGCGACCGAACAGGGTTCGGTCGCATCGTACTTGCAGGGCCGCAACCGACGACAGCAGGTCGGTCGGTTACGGCTCCTGGGCCGATGTCGGACGGACCTGAGTCCGTCCGACATCGGAATCGGCCCCAAAGTTGTGAGAGGGAGGAATCGGGAGGTGAAAGAGGTCAGAAGGTTTTACAGGTTGCAATGAAGGCACCATTGTTAGATGTGGTAAAATTAAAAGTAGAAATAGATGAAGTGATAGAAGGGAATCTGCCATGGGAAAGAATTGACACATGATTCAAGTGAATTGCTATTTGTAGCTAAAGACGTTACCAGAAAGGCAAAGCGAGCTCATGATGCATTGTCACAGCTGGCACGAAAGTATGAGGTAGATCTAACAAAGACTAAAATGATGCAGGGAACTTGCAGATTGCATTATACAGATACGGAATTGGAAGAGAAGCGAACGACAGGATTAAAAGCACAAATTAGGGAATTGGTGATAGGGGTGCGAGCGTGGAGAGCATTAGACAGATGGGAAGAGAGGTGGTCCAAAAGAAAAGTGCCAAGAAAGGGATAGGAGACACTCCGCCTCCAGGTGGAGGGACGGGATCAGCAGGACATTACCTCTGAGAGAAGTGCAAAATGGGGGGTACGTTCATGTGCCATGGAGCAGGGGTGATTTGGCAGCCTTCACTAATGATTTTCCTCGGCTGAGGGAAAAACCTGCTGACTGTATATGCAAATAGACCGGTTTGTCAAGATTTCGAAGGTGCTTTGGATTGATTTGAATACCTTGTTTGATATAGTGGTCCCGGGGGATTTATGGACAGCATGTAAAGTTGCCATTGATTGGCCCACTGGCGAACCAGCCAGAGATCTGGTGAATCATGGTCCTTCTCCCGAGGTAATGAAGAAATATGAGCAAGTGATTACATGGTTACAATCCAAGGCAGCTCCACAAACGGTTGATTGGCTTAAAATCGATCGTACTACTCAAGATTCTAAAGAGTCAGTACATGACTATTATGAGAGACTTTTAGTGGCTTTTAAACAGCATAGTGGATTGGATACAATTGAGCAGAAAGATATGGGACAGTTTGTCTCAAAGTTTGTGCTAGGACTAAGATCTGATATTAGTTTGATGATACAGACACATTTGATATGTTGGCAGAATAAGACGGTGGACGAAATCCTGCATTATGCAAAATACTGTAGTGATCAGGTGGAATCGGCACAAAAGAAATTGAAAGACAAGTTGATGTTGGTGCAGTTGAGGAATGCCGAAAGGCCTGATCAGATGCAAGGGGTTGGAGGAACGATGGGTCGAGGTAGAGGAAGTGGTAGAGGAATGGGTCAACAGATGGTAACCCAACCTGGACAAGGAAAAGTCAGGGGAATGGATGCAGGTACAGGAGGTGATTGGGTGGCGAACCAAAAGAAGGTCACTGCTTGTCATTATTGTCACAAAATCGGGCATTGGAAGCGCGAGTGTTGATTGAATCCAGCAAATCAATTGCAGAATGAGGGAGAGGGACAGATGTCAGAGACTTTGAATACTGTAACTAGACCTAGGTCCATGTATGGGGCAGGATATGAGCCACAAATGCAGATTCCTCAGCCTCCAACAATACCTACTCATAATCAGGTGTATCATCAGATGCCTGTAGGAGAGTAGGATCTGCTTCACATGGGTACCCCCACTTTTTGCTGATGCTTCACTGTTTTTCGACATTAGTCTGGCTGGGGCCCTGCTAATCAGAACCCCAGCCTAGCTGCTTCCTCTCTAAAATGGTTTCCATGTGCCTTAGGCACATCACTGATTGGAATCTGGAGTGCCCTTATAAGTCCCTAGTATATGGTATACTATGTACCAAGGGCATAGGTACCTCAGAGGCCTGCCAGGGGCTGCAGCATGTATTATGCCACCCCTGGAAGGCCATCCAAACTGACACCACAGGTCTGCTACTGCAGCCTGGGTAAGGTGGTGCATGCACCCCTTACTGTGATATAGGTTACCTATATCACTAAATACATACACACATATAAACCTATAAGTCACTCCTAAGGCAGGCCTTATCAATCCTAAAGGCAGAGTGCATGGTTCCTATGTGAGAGGGTGCCCCTGCATGAGCAGGGCCCCTCTGCAGCGTTCGGAGACCCTTCTCTGATGCTGTTTGTAGTGCAGCCTGACCATATACTCTTAAGCGCATTATAACCTCGCGTTAAATGCTAACTTTGGAATGGCTGCACCTAAACATGTCGTGTTTGGTGTCAAACATCTTGGAATACTACCCCCCCGCCAATTCTGGCGGCGGGGGTAGCATTCCACCCTTCTAGAGGGAAAGACATGTTAACTCTGGCTAGCCCGGTAACTTCTTTCCAAAGCCCTGGCATCACAAAATGGATGCTGCTGCCACAGACACGAGTCTGGCCTCCTGCTGCTGGACGAAACTCCGGCAGGGGAGGCCTGGACAATAGGTTTCCTGTCCCAGGGAGGTGTGACCACCTCCCCAGACAGGATAATGTGTATTGGGGCTGGGCGGGAGCACTTTCGGGTGCTTTGAAGTCCTGCACTGGGGGCACACTTGGTGTCCCTGTGCATACCCCAGTTCAAACCGGATCAGGGGCTTGCAGCCCCTGCTTTGGCGCGAACTGGACAAAGGGAAAGGGGTGTAGCCACCCCTCTGCCCTGACCCACCCATAGGTGGGGCCACAGAGTAGTCCAACCCCTATCCTTAGTATAAGTATAGGAACCCAGTCCTTAGGACTTTAGATTATCCCTGGACGAAACTCTGAAACTGAATCCTGGACCTTCGACGCTCTACTCACGATTAGAGGACAGAAGAATCTCCCTTGGGGTCAAGGAGTGACTCCCCTGCTTGGCAGGCACCAAAGAAGCATCTGTCCGGTTCGCATTTCTGAAGCTCCCGTCGGACGCCGAAGTCATCGCATCACCAGAGGTGGATTCTCAGACTTCCCCGAGGCTACCCTGAGTCCCCAGCAAAGCTGAGGCCCGTGGCTATCGTGGGTGACTTGAGACCGTGACCCCTGGACACCGAGCACATTTGCAAGTGCATCCTCTTCTGGGTCTCCCACGAAGTCGTGCTTTGGGCTCCGAGTAGCCCTAGCCTCCAGCACCAACTGCACCGAAGATCACTGGCCTCCACTCCACGAGTGTCCTGTGAGCCAGATCCACGTGCGGCGTCTTGAGGCTCCTTCGCGGTCGCTAGCCCGTTGGCTAGTAGCCCTTAACGAAGGCCAATCTTTTCTTATCTTGGCATCCTGGTTGCTCCAGGCCTGCCCTCACTTATCCTCGCTGGGTGAGTTCCCCAGACCTTGCTGGTCTGCACCATCGACGATCTTCCTCTGCATCGAGACTTGCCGTTGCCAAGGCTTGTTGGGTCCAATCCGGTCGCCGACACCTCAGCACTCGACAGACATCGTGTACCAGCCCGAATCCTGCTCCTGGTCGCCGACAACGCCTCCTGGACCTCGTGGCTGAAGAGTCAAGACGACCGTCAACGCACCTGAAGCACTCGACATCGGTGGGCATCTGTCCATCGCCTTCCTGGTCACTGGCTAGTGACCCAGACTCTGTCCCCTCTGCTTTCAGGTTCTTCAGAACTCTGATCCACTCTTGGATCCACCCGGACACTTTTCACTTGGTCGCCAGCAGCACTTTGCAGCAGATCGCCATTCAAATCGACGACGAAACCCGACCCCGAAAGGCACCTATGCACCCGGCTTCCCTGGGTGAGGTAACACGAGTACTCCGGTGCTCCCGTGGGTAGAGACTCTTCAAAGTCCTAGATCTCAAAGGGTTTGCTCCAAGTCCTCCTTTAAGTGTCCCTTTTCTCTAATTTCCCGATCACGACTTTCTCCATAGAAGTCAACGGCGTATCGCGGTTGTGTATTTACACTGCACGCGTCCCCCGTGGGTCCCCTGTGTCACTACCTTGGGTGGTTCCTTGTGGTCCAAGCACTTCTAGAGGCTCTAGGCCTAGTGTCTAGTTCAGTCGTGGTTCTTATACCACTTTATTGGTATATGGTTTGGTACGCCCCTAGGGCCCAAACGTGTATTTGTGCTATTACTGTGTTTAAATAACTTCTAACTTATGTACTTCGAACTCTAGCCTCATAAAGAGACTAGAGGGGTGTGTTTAGCAATAAATACATATATTTTGAATATATACCTGGTGTGGTGCTCTTTCATTTGGTCACTCAAGAGATTATAGACTGGTAAAACAAGCTGCTTTACATTCCTTCAAGACTTAGCCTGAAGGCTGCTCTCCATAGCTACCACTAGGATAGCTTTCAATAAGGTTGTCTTTAACCTATCTCCAATAAGGGGTTGTTTGGACTGGTGCAAGGTGCCCACTATAATTAGTGGACAGCATATACCAGGCCAACTTCTCACATTGGTGTGCAGCGTGTGGGATTCCAGCTTGCTATTGTTTTACCAGATAATCTCAATTGAATTGATCAACTGAAAACCACTAAAGGTACCTAAGGTACATATAATTTAAGCTTAGAATACAGTAAGTTCTACTGAACTTAGAGTTGTGTGTTAAGGGATAGCACAACCCTTTCTACAACTCAAGAGAGTTTAGTAGGCCACACTAGAGTAGGTAGTGCATACACCACACCACACTAGTAATGTCTTTAAGGGTAGGATCTAAAGAATCCTTGCAGGAAGCCACTGAGCTTCCACCCTCCAAGTATGATACACTCCCATTCTTGGAATTGAGAGCTTTATGCAACTTGAGAAAAATAAGGACAGGCCAAAGCCCCACCACCCAACACCTCAAGGAGTTGTTGGTGGCTTATGACCTTAGTAAGCCCTTGGGGACTGAAGGGGTAGGAGCTGAGGGTGGGGCAGATGATGAGGATGGGACCAGGGGTACCAATACCCCCAGCCCCCCTCTGAAACTGGCCAGGAGGGCGACAATGGCCCTGACCTGGATAATCCAATCCCTCCTGAGGAAGATGAAGAGGATGATCAGAATGATGCCCTCTTTGTCCCCCAGGAAGGATTATGAGTGTGCCCAGAAGGTCTAGGTCTCCTTCTCAGGAGTCTAACCACTCTGGCACCTCAATAGGGAGCTCTGTCTCATCTCATAGGAGGGAATCCTCTCATGAGAGAAGAAAGAGGCTGATTCAATATGAGGAAGCTCAGCTTGAACTCAGAAGGAAGCAAGTAGCCTATAGACAGGGAGTCCCTAGATCTCTTTAGAGAGAGAAGAAAGTTGGGACTAGAGTCCCATGGTGGCAGCCATGTCCCTAGAGATAGGGAAAGGTCCTATGACCATAGGAACCTGAGCAAGATTGTCCCTCCCTATCAGAATGGGGATGACATCCACAAGTGGATAACTGCTCTAGAGAGGGCCTGTAAGGTACAGAAGGTCCCTCAGGAGCAGTGGGCAGCAATCTTGTGGCTCTCCTTTGCAGACAAAGGTAGAGATAAGCTCCTCACTGTTAGAGAGGAGGATGCTGATAATTACAAGGTCTTGAAGAGTGCTCTTATTGATGGGTTTGGCCTAACCACTGAACAGTACAGGTTGAAGTTCAGAGATACCCAAAAAGCACAGACTCAAGACTGGGTAGACTATGTGGATTGTTCTGCCAAGGCTCTGGAAGGCTGGTTGATGGGCAGTAAGGTGTGTGACTTCTCAGGATTGTACAATCTGATAATGAGGGAGCAGATTCTTAATAACTGTCAAAATCAGCTGTTGCATCAATACCTGGTAGACTCTGATCTGACCTCTCCCCAAGAATTGGGAAAGAAGGCAGACAAATGGGTCAGAACCAGGGTGAAGCAGAAGGTACAGAACCAAGGTGGGGAAACCAAGAAGCAAGATGCTAAGAACTCTGAAAAGGGTGGGGAGAAGGGTAAAGATCAAAAGTCTTCATCAGGCCCCCAAAAATCTTCTTCTGGTGGGGATTCACAGTCTACCAAAGGGAAAGGCCAAAGAAAACCATGGTGCAAGGTCTGTAAGCAAAAGACCCACTGGACCAGTGATTGCACCAAGTCCAAAGACTCCAGTCCAGCACCCACCAATGCCCCTAAGGCACCTGTTCCCCCTAGTACAGTTGGTGGGAGTGCTCCAGCCAAGGGTTTAGTAGGGTTCACCCTGGGTACTGAGTTGGGCTCTGACCTAGTCAGAGAACTGACTCAGGCTGTGTTAGTCTGTGATGGAGGCATGGATGTGACCTCCACTGTGAGTCCCAGTAATCTGGGCAAGTACAGACAACAGCCTTTAATCAATGGACGTGAGGCTTTGGCATTTAGGGACACAGGGGCAAGTGTCACAATGGTGACACAAGACCTTGTGAATCCTGGGCAAGTTATACTTGGTGAGATGTACCAAGTGACCAATGCTAGCAATGTCAGAACAGACCATACTCTGGCAGTTGTTAACTTCTCCTGGGGAGGGGTAACTGGCCTTAAGAAGGTTGTGGTGAGTGCAAACCTACCAGTCGAATGCTTGCTTGGCAATGACTTAGAGACTTCTGCTTGGGCAGAAGTGGAGCTCAGGACCCATGCAGAAATGCTGGGGATCCCTGCAGATGTGTTTGCTGTGACCAGGTCACAAGCCAAAATGTCTAGCACTGAACAGGCCTTGGATTCTGGAAGAATGGACCAAGTGCCTTCCAAGAGGAGGAGTAGTAGGGTTAAGGCAGTGCCTTCCCCCTTGGCTCAGGAGGAAGATCAGTCCCTTGAGGGGGATGATCTCAGCCCTGAAGAAGGAACTGTCCCAGAGGAACTTGAACCTGACCAGGTTGAGTTCTTGGGGACAGGGGGACCTTCTAGGGCAGATCTGAGCCAGGAGCAGCAGAGCTGCCCCTCCCTTGAACCCCTCAGACAGCAAGCTGCTGCTGAGGCTGCTGGGAAAGCTAGTGGTCCCCATACAGTGTATTGGGATGATGGACTCCTGTACTCAGAGAGTAGAGACCCCAAGCCTGGTGCTACCAGGAGGTTGGTTATACCTCTGAAGTTCAGGGGCTTCCTATTGACCCTAGCCCATGATATTCCCTTAGCAGGTCACCTGGGCCAGAACAAGACTTGGGACAGAATTGTCCCTCACTTTCACTGGCCCCACATGTCTGAAGACAGCAAGGAGTTTTGTCGCTCCTGTGTAACCTGCCAAGCCAGTGGCAAGGCAGGTGGCACTACAAAGGCCCCCCTGATACCACTACCTGTGGTGGGGGTGCCCTTTGAAAGGGTAGGGATTGACATTGTTGGTCCCATGGATCCCCAAACAGCCTCTGGGCACAGGTTTATCCTGGTGGTAGTGGATCATGCCACCAGGTACCCAGAAGCTATTCCCCTCAGGACCACTACAGCACCTGTGGTGGCAAGGGCCCTCCTGGGAATTTTCTCAAGAGTGGGCTTTCCTAAGGAGGTAGTATCAGACAGGGGTGCTAACTTCATGTCTGGGTACTTAAAAGCAATGTGGAAGGAGTGTGGAGTGACTTATAAGTTCACCACACCCTATCACCCACAATGCAATGGTTTAGTTGAGAGATTCAACAAAACCTTGAAGGGCATGATTAAAGGGCTCCCAGAAAAGCTTAGGCGTAGATGGGACATACTCTTGCCCTGCCTTTTATTCGCATATAGGGAGGTGCCTCAGAAGGGGGTTGGTTACAGCCCTTTTGAACTTCTGTTTGGCCACCCTGTGAGGGGTCCACTGTGCTTGGTGAAGGAAGGATGGGAGTTACCTCTCAAGCCCCCAAAGCAAGATATAGTGGACTATGTACTTGGTCTCCCGCTCCAGGATGGCTGAGTACATGAAAAAGGCAACCAAAAACCTTGAGGCTAGCCAGGAACTTCAAAAGGCCTGGCATGACCAAAGAGCTGTTCTGACTGTTTACCAGCCAGGACAGAAGGTGTGGGTGTTGGAGCCAGTGGCCCCAGCAGCTCTCCAAGACAAATGGAGTGGACCCCACACTATTGTTGAGCAGAAGGGTGAGGTCACCTACTTAGTAGACCTAGGAACACCCAGGAGTCCCCACAGGGTTCTCCATGTCAACAGGTTAAAACCATATGTGGACAGGGCAGACATGGGCTTGCTCATGGCTACTGATGAAGGGCAGGAGGAAGAGAGTGACCCACTCCCTGACCTGCTCTCACAGAACCCTGACGATGGGTCAGTAGATGGTGTAGCCTTGGCAGGCAGCCTCACTACCCAGCAACAAACTGATTGTAGGCAAGTTCTCAATCAGTTTAGACATATGTTTTCACTGACACCCAGTCAGACCACCTGGTGCACTCATGAAGTGGACACTGGGGACAGTCTGCCTATTAAAAATAAGATTTATAGGCAACCTGACCATGTCAGGGACTGTATCAGGACTGAAGTCCAGAAAATGTTGGAATTGGGAGTTATTGAACCCTCAGATAGCCCTTGGGCTAGTCCAGTGGTCCTTGTGCCAAAACCTCACACCAGTGGTGGAAAAAGAGAGATGAGGTTTTGTGTGGACTACAGGGGTCTCAATGCAGTCACTAGGACTGATGCCCATCCAATACCAAGGGCAGATGAGCTCATAGATACTTTGGCCTCAGCCAAATATCTCAGCACATTTGACTTGACAGCTGGCTACTGGCAGATCAGACTAGCTGATACTGCAAAGCCCAAAACAGCATTCTCAACCCCTAGTGGGCATTATCAATTTGTGGTAATGCCCTTTGGTCCTGAAGAATGCACCTGCCACTTTCCAGAGGCTGGTGAATACAGTTCTCACAGGTCTGGAAGCCTATAGTGCAGCATATCTAGATGATATTGCTGTCTTTAGCTCCACCTGGGAGGATCACCTGGTCCACCTCAGGAATGTTTTACAGGCCCTGCAAAAGGCAGGCCTGACTATCAAGGCCACTAAGTGCCAGATAGGGCAGAGTCAGGTTGTGTACCTGGGCCACCTTGTGGGTGGAGGCCAGGTTCAACCTTTGCAGAGCAAGATCCAGACTATCATGGACTGGACTGCTCCCACTACCCAGACTCAGGTGAGAGCCTTCTTAGGCCTGACTGGGTACTATAGGAGATTTGTCAAGGGGTATGGATCAATAGTGACACCCCTGAATGACTTAACTTCTAAGAAAATGCCCAAAAAGGTTCAGTGGACAGTTAGCTGTCAAAAGGCATTTGATGACCTGAAGCAGGCCATGTGCACTGCTCCCATTCTACAGAGTCCTGATTACTCCAAGAAGTTCATTGTTCAAACTGATGCATCTGAATTGGGGGTAGGGGCTGTACTGTCACAATTGAATGAAGAAGGTCAGGATCAGCCAGTAGCTTTCATTAGCAGAAGGCTGACCCCTAGAGAGAAACGTTGGTCAGCCATAGAGAGGGAGGCCTTTGCTGTGGTCTGGGCTCTGAAGAAGTTGAGGCCATACTTGTTTGGTACACACTTCCTGGTTCAGACAGACCATAAGCCCCTCTTATGGCTAAAACAAATGAAGGGTGAAAACCCCAAACTGCTTAGGTGGTCCATTTCCCTACAGGGGATGGACTTTACAGTGGAACATAGACCTGGGAGTAACCATGCCAATGCAGATGGACTCTCTAGGTACTTCCACTTAGAACATGAAGACTTAACTGGGCAAGGTTAGTTTAATGTCCCTACGTTTGGGGGGGGTTGTGTAGGAGAGTAGGATCTGCTTCACATGGGTACCCCCACTTTTTGCTGATGCTTCACTGTTTTTCGACATTAGTCTGGCTGGGGCCCTGCTAATCAGAACCCCAGCCTAGCTGCTTCCTCTCTAAAATGGTTTCCATGTGCCTTAGGCACATCACTGATTGGAATCTGGAGTGCCCTTATAAGTCCCTAGTATATGGTATACTATGTACCAAGGGCATAGGTACCTCAGAGGCCTGCCAGGGGCTGCAGCATGTATTATGCCACCCCTGGAAGGCCATCCAAACTGACACCACAGGTCTGCTACTGCAGCCTGGGTAAGGTGGTGCATGCACCCCTTACTGTGATATAGGTTACCTATATCACTAAATACATACACACATATAAACCTATAAGTCACTCCTAAGGCAGGCCTTATCAATCCTAAAGGCAGAGTGCATGGTTCCTATGTGAGAGGGTGCCCCTGCATGAGCAGGGCCCCTCTGCAGCGTTCGGAGACCCTTCTCTGATGCTGTTTGTAGTGCAGCCTGACCATATACTCTTAAGCGCATTATAACCTCGCGTTAAATGCTAACTTTGGAATGGCTGCACCTAAACATGTCGTGTTTGGTGTCAAACATCTTGGAATACTACCCCCCGCCAATTCTGGCGGCGGGGGTAGCATTCCACCCTTCTAGAGGGAAAGACATGTTAACTCTGGCTAGCCCGGTAACTTCTTTCCAAAGCCCTGGCATCACAAAATGGATGCTGCTGCCACAGACACGAGTCTGGCCTCCTGCTGCTGGACGAAACTCCGGCAGGGGAGGCCTGGACAATAGGTTTCCTGTCCCAGGGAGGTGTGACCACCTCCCCAGACAGGATAATGTGTATTGGGGCTGGGCGGGAGCACTTTCGGGTGCTTTGAAGTCCTGCACTGGGGGCACACTTGGTGTCCCTGTGCATACCCCAGTTCAAACCGGATCAGGGGCTTGCAGCCCCTGCTTTGGCGCGAACTGGACAAAGGGAAAGGGGTGTAGCCACCCCTCTGCCCTGACCCACCCATAGGTGGGGCCACAGAGTAGTCCAACCCCTATCCTTAGTATAAGTATAGGAACCCAGTCCTTAGGACTTTAGATTATCCCTGGACGAAACTCTGAAACTGAATCCTGGACCTTCGACGCTCTACTCACGATTAGAGGACAGAAGAATCTCCCTTGGGGTCAAGGAGTGACTCCCCTGCTTGGCAGGCACCAAAGAAGCATCTGTCCGGTTCGCATTTCTGAAGCTCCCGTCGGACGCCGAAGTCATCGCATCACCAGAGGTGGATTCTCAGACTTCCCCGAGGCTACCCTGAGTCCCCAGCAAAGCTGAGGCCCGTGGCTATCGTGGGTGACTTGAGACCGTGACCCCTGGACACCGAGCACATTTGCAAGTGCATCCTCTTCTGGGTCTCCCACAGAAGTCGTGCTTTGGGCTCCGAGTAGCCCTAGCCTCCAGCACCAACTGCACCGAAGATCACTGGCCTCCACTCCACGAGTGTCCTGTGAGCCAGATCCACGTGCGGCGTCTCGAGGCTCCTTCGCGGTCGCTAGCCCGTTGGCTAGTAGCCCTTAACGAAGGCCAATCTTTTTCTAACTTGGCATCCTGGTTGCTCCAGGCCTGCCCTCACTTACCCTCGCTGGGTGAGTTCCCCAGACCTTGCTGGTCTGCACCATCGACGATCTTCCTCTGCATCGAGACTTGCCGTTGCCAAGGCTTGTTGGGTCCAATCCGGTCGCCGACACCTCAGCACTCGACAGACATCGTGTACCAGCCCGAATCCTGCTCCTGGTCGCCGACAACGCCTCCTGGACCTCGTGGCTGAAGAGTCAAGACGACCGTCAACGCACCTGAAGCACTCGACATCGGTGGGCATCTGTCCATCGCCTTCCTGGTCACTGGCTAGTGACCCAGACTCTGTCCCCTCTGCTTTCAGGTTCTTCAGAACTCCGATCCACTCTTGGATCCACCCGGACACTTTTCACTTGGTCGCCAGCAGCACTTTGCAGCAGATCGCCATTCAAATCGACGACGAAACCCGACCCCGAAAGGCACCTATGCACCCGGCTTCCCTGGGTGAGGTAACACGAGTACTCCGGTGCTCCCGTGGGTAGAGACTCTTCAAAGTCCTAGATCTCAAAGGGTTTGCTCCAAGTCCTCCTTTAAGTGTCC
This sequence comes from Calotriton arnoldi, assembly GCA_963921515.1. Lineage (NCBI taxonomy): Eukaryota > Metazoa > Chordata > Amphibia > Caudata > Salamandridae > Calotriton > Calotriton arnoldi. The sequence goes on from CAWUFW010005722.1 coordinate 13,504, forward strand.
CTTTTCTCTAATTTCCCGATCACGACTTTCTCCATAGAAGTCAACGGCGTATCGCGGTTGTGTATTTACACTGCACGCGTCCCCCGTGGGTCCCCTGTGTCACTACCTTGGGTGGTTCCTTGTGGTCCAAGCACTTCTAGAGGCTCTAGGCCTAGTGTCTAGTTCAGTCGTGGTTCTTATACCACTTTATTGGTATATGGTTTGGTACGCCCCTAGGGCCCAAACGTGTATTTGTGCTATTACTGTGTTTAAATAACTTCTAACTTATGTACTTCGAACTCTAGCCTCATAAAGAGACTAGAGGGGTGTGTTTAGCAATAAATACATATATTTTGAATATATACCTGGTGTGGTGCTCTTTCATTTGATCACTCAAGAGATTATAGACTGGTAAAACAAGCTGCTTTACATTCCTTCAAGACTTAGCCTGAAGGCTGCTCTCCATAGCTACCACTAGGATAGCTTTCAATAAGGTTGTCTTTAACCTATCTCCAATAAGGGGTTGTTTGGACTGGTGCAAGGTGCCCACTATAATTAGTGGACAGCATATACCAGGCCAACTTCTCACATTGGTGTGCAGCGTGTGGGATTCCAGCTTGCTATTGTTTTACCAGATAATCTCAATTGAATTGATCAACTGAAAACCACTAAAGGTACCTAAGGTACATATAATTTAAGCTTAGAATACAGTAAGTTCTACTGAACTTAGAGTTGTGTGTTAAGGGATAGCACAACCCTTTCTACAACTCAAGAGAGTTTAGTAGGCCACACTAGAGTAGGTAGTGCATACACCACACCACACTAGTAATGTCTTTAAGGGTAGGATCTAAAGAATCCTTGCAGGAAGCCATTGAGCTTCCACCCTCCAAGTATGATACACTCCCATTCTTGGAATTGAGAGCTTTATGCAACTTGAGAAAAATAAGGACAGGCCAAAGCCCCACCACCCAACACCTCAAGGAGTTGTTGGTGGCTTATGACCTTAGTAAGCCCTTGGGGACTGAAGGGGTAGGAGCTGAGGGTGGGGCAGATGATGAGGATGGGACCAGGGGTACCAGTACCCCCAGCCCCCCTCTGAAACTGGCCAGGAGGGCGACAATGGCCCTGACCTGGATAATCCAATCCCTCCTGAGGAAGATGAAGAGGATGATCAGAATGATGCCCTCTTTGTCCCCCCAGGAAGGATTATGAGTGTGCCCAGAAGGTCTAGATCTCCTTCTCAGGAGTCTAACCACTCTGGCACCTCAATAGGGAGCTCTGTCTCATCTCATAGGAGGGAATCCTCTCATGAGAGAAGAAAGAGGCTGATTCAATATGAGGAAGCTCAGCTTGAACTCAGAAGGAAGCAAGTAGCCTTAGACAGGGAGTCCCTAGATCTCTTTAGAGAGAAAAGAAAGTTGGGACTAGAGTCCCATGGTGGCAGCCATGTCCCTAGAGATAGGGAAAGGTCCTATGACCATAGGAACCTGAGCAAGATTGTCCCTCCCTATCAGAATGGGGATGACATCCACAAGTGGATAACTGCTCTAGAGAGGGCCTGTAAGGTACAGAAGGTCCCTCAGGAGCAGTGGGCAGCAATCTTGTGGCTCTCCTTTGCAGACAAAGGTAGAGATAAGCTCCTCACTGTTAGAGAGGAGGATGCTGATAATTACAAGGTCTTGAAGAGTGCTCTTATTGATGGGTTTGGCCTAACCACTGAACAGTACAGGTTGAAGTTCAGAGATACCCAAAAAGCACAGACTCAAGACTGGGTAGACTATGTGGATTGTTCTGCCAAGGCTCTGGAAGGCTGGTTGATGGGCAGTAAGGTGTGTGACTTCTCAGGATTGTACAATCTGATAATGAGGGAGCAGATTCTTAATAACTGTCAAAATCAGCTGTTGCATCAATACCTGGTAGACTCTGATCTGACCTCTCCCCAAGAATTGGGAAAGAAGGCAGACAAATGGGTCAGAACCAGGGTGAAGCAGAAGGTACAGAACCAAGGTGGGGAAACCAAGAAGCAAGATGCTAAGAACTCTGAAAAGGGTGGGGAGAAGGGTAAAGATCAAAAGTCTTCATCAGGCCCCCAAAAATCTTCTTCTGGTGGGGATTCACAGTCTACCAAAGGGAAAGGCCAAAGAAAACCATGGTGCAAGGTCTGTAAGCAAAAGACCCACTGGACCAGTGATTGCACCAAGTCCAAAGACTCCAGTCCAGCACCCACCAATGCCCCTAAGGCACCTGTTCCCCCTAGTACAGTTGGTGGGAGTGCTCCAGCCAAGGGTTTAGTAGGGTTCACCCTGGGTACTGAGTTGGGCTCTGACCTAGTCAGAGAACTGACTCAGGCTGTGTTAGTCTGTGATGGAGGCATGGATGTGACCTCCACTGTGAGTCCCAGTAATCTGGGCAAGTACAGACAACAGCCTTTAATCAATGGACGTGAGGCTTTGGCATTTAGGGACACAGGGGCAAGTGTCACAATGGTGACACAAGACCTTGTGAATCCTGGGCAAGTTATACTTGGTGAGATGTACCAAGTGACCAATGCTAGCAATGTCAGAACAGACCATACTCTGGCAGTTGTTAACTTCTCCTGGGGAGGGGTAACTGGCCTTAAGAAGGTTGTGGTGAGTGCAAACCTACCAGTCGAATGCTTGCTTGGCAATGACTTAGAGACTTCTGCTTGGGCAGAAGTGGAGCTCAGGACCCATGCAGAAATGCTGGGGATCCCTGCAGATGTGTTTGCTGTGACCAGGTCACAAGCCAAAATGTCTAGCACTGAACAGGCCTTGGATTCTGGAAGAATGGACCAAGTGCCTTCCAAGAGGAGGAGTAGTAGGGTTAAGGCAGTGCCTTCCCCCTTGGCTCAGGAGGAAGATCAGTCCCTTGAGGGGGATGATCTCAGCCCTGAAGAAGGAACTGTCCCAGAGGAACTTGAACCTGACCAGGTTGAGTTCTTGGGGACAGGGGGACCTTCTAGGGCAGATCTGAGCCAGGAGCAGCAGAGCTGCCCCTCCCTTGAACCCCTCAGACAGCAAGCTGCTGCTGAGGCTGCTGGGAAAGCTAGTGGTCCCCATACAGTGTATTGGGATGATGGACTCCTGTACTCAGAGAGTAGAGACCCCAAGCCTGGTGCTACCAGGAGGTTGGTTATACCTCTGAAGTTCAGGGGCTTCCTATTGACCCTAGCCCATGATATTCCCTTAGCAGGTCACCTGGGCCAGAACAAGACTTGGGACAGAATTGTCCCTCACTTTCACTGGCCCCACATGTCTGAAGACAGCAAGGAGTTTTGTCGCTCCTGTGTAACCTGCCAAGCCAGTGGCAAGGCAGGTGGCACTACAAAGGCCCCCTGATACCACTACCTGTGGTGGGGGTGCCCTTTGAAAGGGTAGGGATTGACATTGTTGGTCCCATGGATCCCCAAACAGCCTCTGGGCACAGGTTTATCCTGGTGGTAGTGGATCATGCCACCAGGTACCCAGAAGCTATTCCCCTCAGGACCACTACAGCACCTGTGGTGGCAAGGGCCCTCCTGGGAATTTTCTCAAGAGTGGGCTTTCCTAAGGAGGTAGTATCAGACAGGGGTGCTAACTTCATGTCTGGGTACTTAAAAGCAATGTGGAAGGAGTGTGGAGTGACTTATAAGTTCACCACACCCTATCACCCACAATGCAATGGTTTAGTTGAGAGATTCAACAAAACCTTGAAGGGCATGATTAAAGGGCTCCCAGAAAAGCTTAGGCGTAGATGGGACATACTCTTGCCCTGCCTTTTATTCGCATATAGGGAGGTGCCTCAGAAGGGGGTTGGTTACAGCCCTTTTGAACTTCTGTTTGGCCACCCTGTGAGGGGTCCACTGTGCTTGGTGAAGGAAGGATGGGAGTTACCTCTCAAGCCCCCAAAGCAAGATATAGTGGACTATGTACTTGGTCTCCGCTCCAGGATGGCTGAGTACATGAAAAAGGCAACCAAAAACCTTGAGGCTAGCCAGGAACTTCAAAAGGCCTGGCATGACCAAAGAGCTGTTCTGACTGTTTACCAGCCAGGACAGAAGGTGTGGGTGTTGGAGCCAGTGGCCCCAGCAGCTCTCCAAGACAAATGGAGTGGACCCCACACTATTGTTGAGCAGAAGGGTGAGGTCACCTACTTAGTAGACCTAGGAACACCCAGGAGTCCCCACAGGGTTCTCCATGTCAACAGGTTAAAACCATATGTGGACAGGGCAGACATGGGCTTGCTCATGGCTACTGATGAAGGGCAGGAGGAAGAGAGTGACCCACTCCCTGACCTGCTCTCACAGAACCCTGACGATGGGTCAGTAGATGGTGTAGCCTTGGCAGGCAGCCTCACTACCCAGCAACAAACTGATTGTAGGCAAGTTCTCAATCAGTTTAGACATATGTTTTCACTGACACCCAGTCAGACCACCTGGTGCACTCATGAAGTGGACACTGGGGACAGTCTGCCTATTAAAAATAAGATTTATAGGCAACCTGACCATGTCAGGGACTGTATCAGGACTGAAGTCCAGAAAATGTTGGAATTGGGAGTTATTGAACCCTCAGATAGCCCTTGGGCTAGTCCAGTGGTCCTTGTGCCAAAACCTCACACCAGTGGTGGAAAAAGAGAGATGAGGTTTTGTGTGGACTACAGGGGTCTCAATGCAGTCACTAGGACTGATGCCCATCCAATACCAAGGGCAGATGAGCTCATAGATACTTTGGCCTCAGCCAAATATCTCAGCACATTTGACTTGACAGCTGGCTACTGGCAGATCAGACTAGCTGATACTGCAAAGCCCAAAACAGCATTCTCAACCCCTAGTGGGCATTATCAATTTGTGGTAATGCCCTTTGGTCTGAAGAATGCACCTGCCACTTTCCAGAGGCTGGTGAATACAGTTCTCACAGGTCTGGAAGCCTATAGTGCAGCATATCTAGATGATATTGCTGTCTTTAGCTCCACCTGGGAGGATCACCTGGTCCACCTCAGGAATGTTTTACAGGCCCTGCAAAAGGCAGGCCTGACTATCAAGGCCACTAAGTGCCAGATAGGGCAGAGTCAGGTTGTGTACCTGGGCCACCTTGTGGGTGGAGGCCAGGTTCAACCTTTGCAGAGCAAGATCCAGACTATCATGGACTGGACTGCTCCCACTACCCAGACTCAGGTGAGAGCCTTCTTAGGCCTGACTGGGTACTATAGGAGATTTGTCAAGGGGTATGGATCAATAGTGACACCCCTGAATGACTTAACTTCTAAGAAAATGCCCAAAAAGGTTCAGTGGACAGTTAGCTGTCAAAAGGCATTTGATGACCTGAAGCAGGCCATGTGCACTGCTCCCATTCTACAGAGTCCTGATTACTCCAAGAAGTTCATTGTTCAAACTGATGCATCTGAATTGGGGGTAGGGGCTGTACTGTCACAATTGAATGAAGAAGGTCAGGATCAGCCAGTAGCTTTCATTAGCAGAAGGCTGACCCCTAGAGAGAAACGTTGGTCAGCCATAGAGAGGGAGGCCTTTGCTGTGGTCTGGGCTCTGAAGAAGTTGAGGCCATACTTGTTTGGTACACACTTCCTGGTTCAGACAGACCATAAGCCCCTCTTATGGCTAAAACAAATGAAGGGTGAAAACCCCAAACTGCTTAGGTGGTCCATTTCCCTACAGGGGATGGACTTTACAGTGGAACATAGACCTGGGAGTAACCATGCCAATGCAGATGGACTCTCTAGGTACTTCCACTTAGAACATGAAGACTTAACTGGGCAAGGTTAGTTTAATGTCCCTACGTTTGGGGGGGGTTGTGTAGGAGAGTAGGATCTGCTTCACATGGGTACCCCCACTTTTTGCTGATGCTTCACTGTTTTTCGACATTAGTCTGGCTGGGGCCCTGCTAATCAGAACCCCAGCCTAGCTGCTTCCTCTCTAAAATGGTTTCCATGTGCCTTAGGCACATCACTGATTGGAATCTGGAGTGCCCTTATAAGTCCCTAGTATATGGTATACTATGTACCAAGGGCATAGGTACCTCAGAGGCCTGCCAGGGGCTGCAGCATGTATTATGCCACCCCTGGAAGGCCATCCAAACTGACACCACAGGTCTGCTACTGCAGCCTGGGTAAGGTGGTGCATGCACCCCTTACTGTGATATAGGTTACCTATATCACTAAATACATACACACATATAAACCTATAAGTCACTCCTAAGGCAGGCCTTATCAATCCTAAAGGCAGAGTGCATGGTTCCTATGTGAGAGGGTGCCCCTGCATGAGCAGGGCCCCTCTGCAGCGTTCGGAGACCCTTCTCTGATGCTGTTTGTAGTGCAGCCTGACCATATACTCTTAAGCGCATTATAACCTCGCGTTAAATGCTAACTTTGGAATGGCTGCACCTAAACATGTCGTGTTTGGTGTCAAACATCTTGGAATACTACCCCCCGCCAATTCTGGCGGCGGGGGTAGCATTCCACCCTTCTAGAGGGAAAGACATGTTAACTCTGGCTAGCCCGGTAACTTCTTTCCAAAGCCCTGGCATCACAAAATGGATGCTGCTGCCACAGACACGAGTCTGGCCTCCTGCTGCTGGACGAAACTCCGGCAGGGGAGGCCTGGACAATAGGTTTCCTGTCCCAGGGAGGTGTGACCACCTCCCCAGACAGGATAATGTGTATTGGGGCTGGGCGGGAGCACTTTCGGGTGCTTTGAAGTCCTGCACTGGGGGCACACTTGGTGTCCCTGTGCATACCCCAGTTCAAACCGGATCAGGGGCTTGCAGCCCCTGCTTTGGCGCGAACTGGACAAAGGGAAAGGGGTGTAGCCACCCCTCTGCCCTGACCCACCCATAGGTGGGGCCACAGAGTAGTCCAACCCCTATCCTTAGTATAAGTATAGGAACCCAGTCCTTAGGACTTTAGATTATCCCTGGACGAAACTCTGAAACTGAATCCTGGACCTTCGACGCTCTACTCACGATTAGAGGACAGAAGAATCTCCCTTGGGGTCAAGGAGTGACTCCCCTGCTTGGCAGGCACCAAAGAAGCATCTGTCCGGTTCGCATTTCTGAAGCTCCCGTCGGACGCCGAAGTCATCGCATCACCAGAGGTGGATTCTCAGACTTCCCCGAGGCTACCCTGAGTCCCCAGCAAAGCTGAGGCCCGTGGCTATCGTGGGTGACTTGAGACCGTGACCCCTGGACACCGAGCACATTTGCAAGTGCATCCTCTTCTGGGTCTCCCACGAAGTCGTGCTTTGGGCTCCGAGTAGCCCTAGCCTCCAGCACCAACTGCACCGAAGATCACTGGCCTCCACTCCACGAGTGTCCTGTGAGCCAGATCCACGTGCGGCGTCTCGAGGCTCCTTCGCGGTCGCTAGCCCGTTGGCTAGTAGCCCTTAACGAAGGCCAATCTTTTTCTAACTTGGCATCCTGGTTGCTCCAGGCCTGCCCTCACTTACCCTCGCTGGGTGAGTTCCCCAGACCTTGCTGGTCTGCACCATCGACGATCTTCCTCTGCATCGAGACTTGCCGTTGCCAAGGCTTGTTGGGTCCAATCCGGTCGCCGACACCTCAGCACTCGACAGACATCGTGTACCAGCCCGAATCCTGCTCCTGGTCGCCGACAACGCCTCCTGGACCTCGTGGCTGAAGAGTCAAGACGACCGTCAACGCACCTGAAGCACTCGACATCGGTGGGCATCTGTCCATCGCCTTCCTGGTCACTGGCTAGTGACCCAGACTCTGTCCCCTCTGCTTTCAGGTTCTTCAGAACTCCGATCCACTCTTGGATCCACCCGGACACTTTTCACTTGGTCGCCAGCAGCACTTTGCAGCAGATCGCCATTCAAATCGACGACGAAACCCGACCCCGAAAGGCACCTATGCACCCGGCTTCCCTGGGTGAGGTAACACGAGTACTCCGGTGCTCCCGTGGGTAGAGACTCTTCAAAGTCCTAGATCTCAAAGGGTTTGCTCCAAGTCCTCCTTTAAGTGTCCCTTTTCTCTAATTTCCCGATCACGACTTTCTCCATAGAAGTCAACGGCGTATCGCGGTTGTGTATTTACACTGCACGCGTCTCCCGTGGGTCCCCTGTGTCACTACCTTGGGTGGTTCCTTGTGGTCCAAGCACTTCTAGAGGCTCTAGGCCTAGTGTCTAGTTCAGTCGTGGTTCTTATACCACTTTATTGGTATATGGTTTGGTACGCCCCTAGGGCCCAAACGTGTATTTGTGCTATTACTGTGTTTAAATAACTTCTAACTTATGTACTTCGAACTCTAGCCTCATAAAGAGACTAGAGGGGTGTGTTTAGCAATAAATACATATATTTTGAATATATACCTGGTGTGGTGCTCTTTCATTTGATCACTCAAGAGATTATAGACTGGTAAAACAAGCTGCTTTACATTCCTTCAAGACTTAGCCTGAAGGCTGCTCTCCATAGCTACCACTAGGATAGCTTTCAATAAGGTTGTCTTTAACCTATCTCCAATAAGGGGTTGTTTGGACTGGTGCAAGGTGCCCACTATAATTAGTGGACAGCATATACCAGGCCAACTTCTCACATTGGTGTGCAGCGTGTGGGATTCCAGCTTGCTATTGTTTTACCAGATAATCTCAATTGAATTGATCAACTGAAAACCACTAAAGGTACCTAAGGTACATATAATTTAAGCTTAGAATACAGTAAGTTCTACTGAACTTAGAGTTGTGTGTTAAGGGATAGCACAACCCTTTCTACAACTCAAGAGAGTTTAGTAGGCCACACTAGAGTAGGTAGTGCATACACCACACCACACTAGTAATGTCTTTAAGGGTAGGATCTAAAGAATCCTTGCAGGAAGCCATTGAGCTTCCACCCTCCAAGTATGATACACTCCCATTCTTGGAATTGAGAGCTTTATGCAACTTGAGAAAAATAAGGACAGGCCAAAGCCCCACCACCCAACACCTCAAGGAGTTGTTGGTGGCTTATGACCTTAGTAAGCCCTTGGGGACTGAAGGGGTAGGAGCTGAGGGTGGGGCAGATGATGAGGATGGGACCAGGGGTACCAGTACCCCCAGCCCCCCTCTGAAACTGGCCAGGAGGGCGACAATGGCCCTGACCTGGATAATCCAATCCCTCCTGAGGAAGATGAAGAGGATGATCAGAATGATGCCCTCTTTGTCCCCCCAGGAAGGATTATGAGTGTGCCCAGAAGGTCTAGATCTCCTTCTCAGGAGTCTAACCACTCTGGCACCTCAATAGGGAGCTCTGTCTCATCTCATAGGAGGGAATCCTCTCATGAGAGAAGAAAGAGGCTGATTCAATATGAGGAAGCTCAGCTTGAACTCAGAAGGAAGCAAGTAGCCTTAGACAGGGAGTCCCTAGATCTCTTTAGAGAGAGAAGAAAGTTGGGACTAGAGTCCCATGGTGGCAGCCATGTCCCTAGAGATAGGGAAAGGTCCTATGACCATAGGAACCTGAGCAAGATTGTCCCTCCCTATCAGAATGGGGATGACATCCACAAGTGGATAACTGCTCTAGAGAGGGCCTGTAAGGTACAGAAGGTCCCTCAGGAGCAGTGGGCAGCAATCTTGTGGCTCTCCTTTGCAGACAAAGGTAGAGATAAGCTCCTCACTGTTAGAGAGGAGGATGCTGATAATTACAAGGTCTTGAAGAGTGCTCTTATTGATGGGTTTGGCCTAACCACTGAACAGTACAGGTTGAAGTTCAGAGATACCCAAAAAGCACAGACTCAAGACTGGGTAGACTATGTGGATTGTTCTGCCAAGGCTCTGGAAGGCTGGTTGATGGGCAGTAAGGTGTGTGACTTCTCAGGATTGTACAATCTGATAATGAGGGAGCAGATTCTTAATAACTGTCAAAATCAGCTGTTGCATCAATACCTGGTAGACTCTGATCTGACCTCTCCCCAAGAATTGGGAAAGAAGGCAGACAAATGGGTCAGAACCAGGGTGAAGCAGAAGGTACAGAACCAAGGTGGGGAAACCAAGAAGCAAGATGCTAAGAACTCTGAAAAGGGTGGGGAGAAGGGTAAAGATCAAAAGTCTTCATCAGGCCCCCAAAAATCTTCTTCTGGTGGGGATTCACAGTCTACCAAAGGGAAAGGCCAAAGAAAACCATGGTGCAAGGTCTGTAAGCAAAAGACCCACTGGACCAGTGATTGCACCAAGTCCAAAGACTCCAGTCCAGCACCCACCAATGCCCCTAAGGCACCTGTTCCCCCTAGTACAGTTGGTGGGAGTGCTCCAGCCAAGGGTTTAGTAGGGTTCACCCTGGGTACTGAGTTGGGCTCTGACCTAGTCAGAGAACTGACTCAGGCTGTGTTAGTCTGTGATGGAGGCATGGATGTGACCTCCACTGTGAGTCCCAGTAATCTGGGCAAGTACAGACAACAGCCTTTAATCAATGGACGTGAGGCTTTGGCATTTAGGGACACAGGGGCAAGTGTCACAATGGTGACACAAGACCTTGTGAATCCTGGGCAAGTTATACTTGGTGAGATGTACCAAGTGACCAATGCTAGCAATGTCAGAACAGACCATACTCTGGCAGTTGTTAACTTCTCCTGGGGAGGGGTAACTGGCCTTAAGAAGGTTGTGGTGAGTGCAAACCTACCAGTCGAATGCTTGCTTGGCAATGACTTAGAGACTTCTGCTTGGGCAGAAGTGGAGCTCAGGACCCATGCAGAAATGCTGGGGATCCCTGCAGATGTGTTTGCTGTGACCAGGTCACAAGCCAAAATGTCTAGCACTGAACAGGCCTTGGATTCTGGAAGAATGGACCAAGTGCCTTCCAAGAGGAGGAGTAGTAGGGTTAAGGCAGTGCCTTCCCCCTTGGCTCAGGAGGAAGATCAGTCCCTTGAGGGGGATGATCTCAGCCCTGAAGAAGGAACTGTCCCAGAGGAACTTGAACCTGACCAGGTTGAGTTCTTGGGGACAGGGGGACCTTCTAGGGCAGATCTGAGCCAGGAGCAGCAGAGCTGCCCCTCCCTTGAACCCCTCAGACAGCAAGCTGCTGCTGAGGCTGCTGGGAAAGCTAGTGGTCCCCATACAGTGTATTGGGATGATGGACTCCTGTACTCAGAGAGTAGAGACCCCAAGCCTGGTGCTACCAGGAGGTTGGTTATACCTCTGAAGTTCAGGGGCTTCCTATTGACCCTAGCCCATGATATTCCCTTAGCAGGTCACCTGGGCCAGAACAAGACTTGGGACAGAATTGTCCCTCACTTTCACTGGCCCCACATGTCTGAAGACAGCAAGGAGTTTTGTCGCTCCTGTGTAACCTGCCAAGCCAGTGGCAAGGCAGGTGGCACTACAAAGGCCCCCCTGATACCACTACCTGTGGTGGGGGTGCCCTTTGAAAGGGTAGGGATTGACATTGTTGGTCCCATGGATCCCCAAACAGCCTCTGGGCACAGGTTTATCCTGGTGGTAGTGGATCATGCCACCAGGTACCCAGAAGCTATTCCCCTCAGGACCACTACAGCACCTGTGGTGGCAAGGGCCCTCCTGGGAATCTTCTCAAGAGTGGGCTTTCCTAAGGAGGTAGTATCAGACAGGGGTGCTAACTTCATGTCTGGGTACTTAAAAGCAATGTGGAAGGAGTGTGGAGTGACTTATAAGTTCACCACACCCTATCACCCACAATGCAATGGTTTAGTTGAGAGATTCAACAAAACCTTGAAGGGCATGATTAAAGGGCTCCCAGAAAAGCTTAGGCGTAGATGGGACATACTCTTGCCCTGCCTTTTATTCGCATATAGGGAGGTGCCTCAGAAGGGGGTTGGTTACAGCCCTTTTGAACTTCTGTTTGGCCACCCTGTGAGGGGTCCACTGTGCTTGGTGAAGGAAGGATGGGAGTTACCTCTCAAGCCCCCAAAGCAAGATATAGTGGACTATGTACTTGGTCTCCGCTCCAGGATGGCTGAGTACATGAAAAAGGCAACCAAAAACCTTGAGGCTAGCCAGGAACTTCAAAAGGCCTGGCATGACCAAAGAGCTGTTCTGACTGTTTACCAGCCAGGACAGAAGGTGTGGGTGTTGGAGCCAGTGGCCCCAGCAGCTCTCCAAGACAAATGGAGTGGACCCCACACTATTGTTGAGCAGAAGGGTGAGGTCACCTACTTAGTAGACCTAGGAACACCCAGGAGTCCCCACAGGGTTCTCCATGTCAACAGGTTAAAACCATATGTGGACAGGGCAGACATGGGCTTGCTCATGGCTACTGATGAAGGGCAGGAGGAAGAGAGTGACCCACTCCCTGACCTGCTCTCACAGAACCCTGACGATGGGTCAGTAGATGGTGTAGCCTTGGCAGGCAGCCTCACTACCCAGCAACAAACTGATTGTAGGCAAGTTCTCAATCAGTTTAGACATATGTTTTCACTGACACCCAGTCAGACCACCTGGTGCACTCATGAAGTGGACACTGGGGACAGTCTGCCTATTAAAAATAAGATTTATAGGCAACCTGACCATGTCAGGGACTGTATCAGGACTGAAGTCCAGAAAATGTTGGAATTGGGAGTTATTGAACCCTCAGATAGCCCTTGGGCTAGTCCAGTGGTCCTTGTGCCAAAACCTCACACCAGTGGTGGAAAAAGAGAGATGAGGTTTTGTGTGGACTACAGGGGTCTCAATGCAGTCACTAGGACTGATGCCCATCCAATACCAAGGGCAGATGAGCTCATAGATACTTTGGCCTCAGCCAAATATCTCAGCACATTTGACTTGACAGCTGGCTACTGGCAGATCAGACTAGCTGATACTGCAAAGCCCAAAACAGCATTCTCAACCCCTAGTGGGCATTATCAATTTGTGGTAATGCCCTTTGGTCTGAAGAATGCACCTGCCACTTTCCAGAGGTTGGTGAATACAGTTCTCACAGGTCTGGAAGCCTATAGTGCAGCATATCTAGATGATATTGCTGTCTTTAGCTCCACCTGGGAGGATCACCTGGTCCACCTCAGGAATGTTTTACAGGCCCTGCAAAAGGCAGGCCTGACTATCAAGGCCACTAAGTGCCAGATAGGGCAGAGTCAGGTTGTGTACCTGGGCCACCTTGTGGGTGGAGGCCAGGTTCAACCTTTGCAGAGCAAGATCCAGACTATCATGGACTGGACTGCTCCCACTACCCAGACTCAGGTGAGAGCCTTCTTAGGCCTGACTGGGTACTATAGGAGATTTGTCAAGGGGTATGGATCAATAGTGACACCCCTGAATGACTTAACTTCTAAGAAAATGCCCAAAAAGGTTCAGTGGACAGTTAGCTGTCAAAAGGCATTTGATGACCTGAAGCAGGCCATGTGCACTGCTCCCATTCTACAGAGTCCTGATTACTCCAAGAAGTTCATTGTTCAAACTGATGCATCTGAATTGGGGGTAGGGGCTGTACTGTCACAATTGAATGAAGAAGGTCAGGATCAGCCAGTAGCTTTCATTAGCAGAAGGCTGACCCCTAGAGAGAAACGTTGGTCAGCCATAGAGAGGGAGGCCTTTGCTGTGGTCTGGGCTCTGAAGAAGTTGAGGCCATACTTGTTTGGTACACACTTCCTGGTTCAGACAGACCATAAGCCCCTCTTATGGCTAAAACAAATGAAGGGTGAAAACCCCAAACTGCTTAGGTGGTCCATTTCCCTACAGGGGATGGACTTTACAGTGGAACATAGACCTGGGAGTAACCATGCCAATGCAGATGGACTCTCTAGGTACTTCCACTTAGAACATGAAGACTTAACTGGGCAAGGTTAGTTTAATGTCCCTACGTTTGGGGGGGGTTGTGTAGGAGAGTAGGATCTGCTTCACATGGGTACCCCCACTTTTTGCTGATGCTTCACTGTTTTTCGACATTAGTCTGGCTGGGGCCCTGCTAATCAGAACCCCAGCCTAGCTGCTTCCTCTCTAAAATGGTTTCCATGTGCCTTAGGCACATCACTGATTGGAATCTGGAGTGCCCTTATAAGTCCCTAGTATATGGTATACTATGTACCAAGGGCATAGGTACCTCAGAGGCCTGCCAGGGGCTGCAGCATGTATTATGCCACCCCTGGAAGGCCATCCAAACTGACACCACAGGTCTGCTACTGCAGCCTGGGTAAGGTGGTGCATGCACCCCTTACTGTGATATAGGTTACCTATATCACTAAATACATACACACATATAAACCTATAAGTCACTCCTAAGGCAGGCCTTATCAATCCTAAAGGCAGAGTGCATGGTTCCTATGTGAGAGGGTGCCCCTGCATGAGCAGGGCCCCTCTGCAGCGTTCGGAGACCCTTCTCTGATGCTGTTTGTAGTGCAGCCTGACCATATACTCTTAAGCGCATTATAACCTCGCGTTAAAATGCTAACTTTGGAATGGCTGCACCTAAACATGTCGTGTTTGGTGTCAAACATCTTGGAATACTACCCCCCGCCAATCCTGGCGGCGGGGGTAGCATTCCACCCTTCTAGAGGGAAAGACATGTTAACTCTGGCTAGCCCGGTAACTTCTTTCCAAAGCCCTGGCATCACAAAATGGATGCTGCTGCCACAGACACGAGTCTGGCCTCCTGCTGCTGGACGAAACTCCGGCAGGGGAGGCCTGGACAATAGGTTTCCTGTCCCAGGGAGGTGTGACCACCTCCCCAGACAGGATAATGTGTATTGGGGCTGGGCGGGAGCACTTTCGGGTGCTTTGAAGTCCTGCACTGGGGGCACACTTGGTGTCCCTGTGCATACCCCAGTTCAAACCGGATCAGGGGCTTGCAGCCCCTGCTTTGGCGCGAACTGGACAAAGGGAAAGGGGTGTAGCCACCCCTCTGCCCTGACCCACCCATAGGTGGGGCCACAGAGTAGTCCAACCCCTATCCTTAGTATAAGTATAGGAACCCAGTCCTTAGGACTTTAGATTATCCCTGGACGAAACTCTGAAACTGAATCCTGGACCTTCGACGCTCTACTCACGATTAGAGGACAGAAGAATCTCCCTTGGGGTCAAGGAGTGACTCCCCTGCTTGGCAGGCACCAAAGAAGCATCTGTCCGGTTCGCATTTCTGAAGCTCCCGTCGGACGCCGAAGTCATCGCATCACCAGAGGTGGATTCTCAGACTTCCCCGAGGCTACCCTGAGTCCCCAGCAAAGCTGAGGCCCGTGGCTATCGTGGGTGACTTGAGACCGTGACCCCTGGACACCGAGCACATTTGCAAGTGCATCCTCTTCTGGGTCTCCCACGAAGTCGTGCTTTGGGCTCCGAGTAGCCCTAGCCTCCAGCACCAACTGCACCGAAGATCACTGGCCTCCACTCCACGAGTGTCCTGTGAGCCAGATCCACGTGCGGCGTCTCGAGGCTCCTTCGCGGTCGCTAGCCCGTTGGCTAGTAGCCCTTAACGAAGGCCAATCTTTTTCTAACTTGGCATCCTGGTTGCTCCAGGCCTGCCCTCACTTACCCTCGCTGGGTGAGTTCCCCAGACCTTGCTGGTCTGCACCATCGACGATCTTCCTCTGCATCGAGACTTGCCGTTGCCAAGGCTTGTTGGGTCCAATCCGGTCGCCGACACCTCAGCACTCGACAGACATCGTGTACCAGCCCGAATCCTGCTCCTGGTCGCCGACAACGCCTCCTGGACCTCGTGGCTGAAGAGTCAAGACGACCGTCAACGCACCTGAAGCACTCGACATCGGTGGGCATCTGTCCATCGCCTTCCTGGTCACTGGCTAGTGACCCAGACTCTGTCCCCTCTGCTTTCAGGTTCTTCAGAACTCCGATCCACTCTTGGATCCACCCGGACACTTTTCACTTGGTCGCCAGCAGCACTTTGCAGCAGATCGCCATTCAAATCGACGACGAAACCCGACCCCGAAAGGCACCTATGCACCCGGCTTCCCTGGGTGAGGTAACACGAGTACTCCGGTGCTCCCGTGGGTAGAGACTCTTCAAAGTCCTAGATCTCAAAGGGTTTGCTCCAAGTCCTCCTTTAAGTGTCCCTTTTCTCTAATTTCCCGATCACGACTTTCTCCATAGAAGTCAACGGCGTATCGCGGTTGTGTATTTACACTGCACGCGTCTCCCGTGGGTCCCCTGTGTCACTACCTTGGGTGGTTCCTTGTGGTCCAAGCACTTCTAGAGGCTCTAGGCCTAGTGTCTAGTTCAGTCGTGGTTCTTATACCACTTTATTGGTATATGGTTTGGTACGCCCCTAGGGCCCAAACGTGTATTTGTGCTATTACTGTGTTTAAATAACTTCTAACTTATGTACTTCGAACTCTAGCCTCATAAAGAGACTAGAGGGGTGTGTTTAGCAATAAATACATATATTTTGAATATATACCTGGTGTGGTGCTCTTTCATTTGATCACTCAAGAGATTATAGACTGGTAAAACAAGCTGCTTTACATTCCTTCAAGACTTAGCCTGAAGGCTGCTCTCCATAGCTACCACTAGGATAGCTTTCAATAAGGTTGTCTTTAACCTATCTCCAATAAGGGGTTGTTTGGACTGGTGCAAGGTGCCCACTATAATTAGTGGACAGCATATACCAGGCCAACTTCTCACATTGGTGTGCAGCGTGTGGGATTCCAGCTTGCTATTGTTTTACCAGATAATCTCAATTGAATTGATCAACTGAAAACCACTAAAGGTACCTAAGGTACATATAATTTAAGCTTAGAATACAGTAAGTTCTACTGAACTTAGAGTTGTGTGTTAAGGGATAGCACAACCCTTTCTACAACTCAAGAGAGTTTAGTAGGCCACACTAGAGTAGGTAGTGCATACACCACACCACACTAGTAATGTCTTTAAGGGTAGGATCTAAAGAATCCTTGCAGGAAGCCATTGAGCTTCCACCCTCCAAGTATGATACACTCCCATTCTTGGAATTGAGAGCTTTATGCAACTTGAGAAAAATAAGGACAGGCCAAAGCCCCACCACCCAACACCTCAAGGAGTTGTTGGTGGCTTATGACCTTAGTAAGCCCTTGGGGACTGAAGGGGTAGGAGCTGAGGGTGGGGCAGATGATGAGGATGGGACCAGGGGTACCAGTACCCCCAGCCCCCCTCTGAAACTGGCCAGGAGGGCGACAATGGCCCTGACCTGGATAATCCAATCCCTCCTGAGGAAGATGAAGAGGATGATCAGAATGATGCCCTCTTTGTCCCCCCAGGAAGGATTATGAGTGTGCCCAGAAGGTCTAGATCTCCTTCTCAGGAGTCTAACCACTCTGGCACCTCAATAGGGAGCTCTGTCTCATCTCATAGGAGGGAATCCTCTCATGAGAGAAGAAAGAGGCTGATTCAATATGAGGAAGCTCAGCTTGAACTCAGAAGGAAGCAAGTAGCCTTAGACAGGGAGTCCCTAGATCTCTTTAGAGAGAAAAGAAAGTTGGGACTAGAGTCCCATGGTGGCAGCCATGTCCCTAGAGATAGGGAAAGGTCCTATGACCATAGGAACCTGAGCAAGATTGTCCCTCCCTATCAGAATGGGGATGACATCCACAAGTGGATAACTGCTCTAGAGAGGGCCTGTAAGGTACAGAAGGTCCCTCAGGAGCAGTGGGCAGCAATCTTGTGGCTCTCCTTTGCAGACAAAGGTAGAGATAAGCTCCTCACTGTTAGAGAGGAGGATGCTGATAATTACAAGGTCTTGAAGAGTGCTCTTATTGATGGGTTTGGCCTAACCACTGAACAGTACAGGTTGAAGTTCAGAGATACCCAAAAAGCACAGACTCAAGACTGGGTAGACTATGTGGATTGTTCTGCCAAGGCTCTGGAAGGCTGGTTGATGGGCAGTAAGGTGTGTGACTTCTCAGGATTGTACAATCTGATAATGAGGGAGCAGATTCTTAATAACTGTCAAAATCAGCTGTTGCATCAATACCTGGTAGACTCTGATCTGACCTCTCCCCAAGAATTGGGAAAGAAGGCAGACAAATGGGTCAGAACCAGGGTGAAGCAGAAGGTACAGAACCAAGGTGGGGAAACCAAGAAGCAAGATGCTAAGAACTCTGAAAAGGGTGGGGAGAAGGGTAAAGATCAAAAGTCTTCATCAGGCCCCCAAAAATCTTCTTCTGGTGGGGATTCACAGTCTACCAAAGGGAAAGGCCAAAGAAAACCATGGTGCAAGGTCTGTAAGCAAAAGACCCACTGGACCAGTGATTGCACCAAGTCCAAAGACTCCAGTCCAGCACCCACCAATGCCCCTAAGGCACCTGTTCCCCCTAGTACAGTTGGTGGGAGTGCTCCAGCCAAGGGTTTAGTAGGGTTCACCCTGGGTACTGAGTTGGGCTCTGACCTAGTCAGAGAACTGACTCAGGCTGTGTTAGTCTGTGATGGAGGCATGGATGTGACCTCCACTGTGAGTCCCAGTAATCTGGGCAAGTACAGACAACAGCCTTTAATCAATGGACGTGAGGCTTTGGCATTTAGGGACACAGGGGCAAGTGTCACAATGGTGACACAAGACCTTGTGAATCCTGGGCAAGTTATACTTGGTGAGATGTACCAAGTGACCAATGCTAGCAATGTCAGAACAGACCATACTCTGGCAGTTGTTAACTTCTCCTGGGGAGGGGTAACTGGCCTTAAGAAGGTTGTGGTGAGTGCAAACCTACCAGTCGAATGCTTGCTTGGCAATGACTTAGAGACTTCTGCTTGGGCAGAAGTGGAGCTCAGGACCCATGCAGAAATGCTGGGGATCCCTGCAGATGTGTTTGCTGTGACCAGGTCACAAGCCAAAATGTCTAGCACTGAACAGGCCTTGGATTCTGGAAGAATGGACCAAGTGCCTTCCAAGAGGAGGAGTAGTAGGGTTAAGGCAGTGCCTTCCCCCTTGGCTCAGGAGGAAGATCAGTCCCTTGAGGGGGATGATCTCAGCCCTGAAGAAGGAACTGTCCCAGAGGAACTTGAACCTGACCAGGTTGAGTTCTTGGGGACAGGGGGACCTTCTAGGGCAGATCTGAGCCAGGAGCAGCAGAGCTGCCCCTCCCTTGAACCCCTCAGACAGCAAGCTGCTGCTGAGGCTGCTGGGAAAGCTAGTGGTCCCCATACAGTGTATTGGGATGATGGACTCCTGTACTCAGAGAGTAGAGACCCCAAGCCTGGTGCTACCAGGAGGTTGGTTATACCTCTGAAGTTCAGGGGCTTCCTATTGACCCTAGCCCATGATATTCCCTTAGCAGGTCACCTGGGCCAGAACAAGACTTGGGACAGAATTGTCCCTCACTTTCACTGGCCCCACATGTCTGAAGACAGCAAGGAGTTTTGTCGCTCCTGTGTAACCTGCCAAGCCAGTGGCAAGGCAGGTGGCACTACAAAGGCCCCCTGATACCACTACCTGTGGTGGGGGTGCCCTTTGAAAGGGTAGGGATTGACATTGTTGGTCCCATGGATCCCCAAACAGCCTCTGGGCACAGGTTTATCCTGGTGGTAGTGGATCATGCCACCAGGTACCCAGAAGCTATTCCCCTCAGGACCACTACAGCACCTGTGGTGGCAAGGGCCCTCCTGGGAATTTTCTCAAGAGTGGGCTTTCCTAAGGAGGTAGTATCAGACAGGGGTGCTAACTTCATGTCTGGGTACTTAAAAGCAATGTGGAAGGAGTGTGGAGTGACTTATAAGTTCACCACACCCTATCACCCACAATGCAATGGTTTAGTTGAGAGATTCAACAAAACCTTGAAGGGCATGATTAAAGGGCTCCCAGAAAAGCTTAGGCGTAGATGGGACATACTCTTGCCCTGCCTTTTATTCGCATATAGGGAGGTGCCTCAGAAGGGGGTTGGTTACAGCCCTTTTGAACTTCTGTTTGGCCACCCTGTGAGGGGTCCACTGTGCTTGGTGAAGGAAGGATGGGAGTTACCTCTCAAGCCCCCAAAGCAAGATATAGTGGACTATGTACTTGGTCTCCGCTCCAGGATGGCTGAGTACATGAAAAAGGCAACCAAAAACCTTGAGGCTAGCCAGGAACTTCAAAAGGCCTGGCATGACCAAAGAGCTGTTCTGACTGTTTACCAGCCAGGACAGAAGGTGTGGGTGTTGGAGCCAGTGGCCCCAGCAGCTCTCCAAGACAAATGGAGTGGACCCCACACTATTGTTGAGCAGAAGGGTGAGGTCACCTACTTAGTAGACCTAGGAACACCCAGGAGTCCCCACAGGGTTCTCCATGTCAACAGGTTAAAACCATATGTGGACAGGGCAGACATGGGCTTGCTCATGGCTACTGATGAAGGGCAGGAGGAAGAGAGTGACCCACTCCCTGACCTGCTCTCACAGAACCCTGACGATGGGTCAGTAGATGGTGTAGCCTTGGCAGGCAGCCTCACTACCCAGCAACAAACTGATTGTAGGCAAGTTCTCAATCAGTTTAGACATATGTTTTCACTGACACCCAGTCAGACCACCTGGTGCACTCATGAAGTGGACACTGGGGACAGTCTGCCTATTAAAAATAAGATTTATAGGCAACCTGACCATGTCAGGGACTGTATCAGGACTGAAGTCCAGAAAATGTTGGAATTGGGAGTTATTGAACCCTCAGATAGCCCTTGGGCTAGTCCAGTGGTCCTTGTGCCAAAACCTCACACCAGTGGTGGAAAAAGAGAGATGAGGTTTTGTGTGGACTACAGGGGTCTCAATGCAGTCACTAGGACTGATGCCCATCCAATACCAAGGGCAGATGAGCTCATAGATACTTTGGCCTCAGCCAAATATCTCAGCACATTTGACTTGACAGCTGGCTACTGGCAGATCAGACTAGCTGATACTGCAAAGCCCAAAACAGCATTCTCAACCCCTAGTGGGCATTATCAATTTGTGGTAATGCCCTTTGGTCTGAAGAATGCACCTGCCACTTTCCAGAGGTTGGTGAATACAGTTC
Organism: Calotriton arnoldi; assembly: GCA_963921515.1. Taxonomy (NCBI): domain Eukaryota; kingdom Metazoa; phylum Chordata; class Amphibia; order Caudata; family Salamandridae; genus Calotriton; species Calotriton arnoldi. Next base: position 34,341 of record CAWUFW010005722.1, read on the forward strand.
TCACAGGTCTGGAAGCCTATAGTGCAGCATATCTAGATGATATTGCTGTCTTTAGCTCCACCTGGGAGGATCACCTGGTCCACCTCAGGAATGTTTTACAGGCCCTGCAAAAGGCAGGCCTGACTATCAAGGCCACTAAGTGCCAGATAGGGCAGAGTCAGGTTGTGTACCTGGGCCACCTTGTGGGTGGAGGCCAGGTTCAACCTTTGCAGAGCAAGATCCAGACCATCATGGACTGGACTGCTCCCACTACCCAGACTCAGGTGAGAGCCTTCTTAGGCCTGACTGGGTACTATAGGAGATTTGTCAAGGGGTATGGATCAATAGTGACACCCCTGAATGACTTAACTTCTAAGAAAATGCCCAAAAAGGTTCAGTGGACAGTTAGCTGTCAAAAGGCATTTGATGACCTGAAGCAGGCCATGTGCACTGCTCCCATTCTACAGAGTCCTGATTACTCCAAGAAGTTCATTGTTCAAACTGATGCATCTGAATTGGGGGTAGGGGCTGTACTGTCACAATTGAATGAAGAAGGTCAGGATCAGCCAGTAGCTTTCATTAGCAGAAGGCTGACCCCTAGAGAGAAACGTTGGTCAGCCATAGAGAGGGAGGCCTTTGCTGTGGTCTGGGCTCTGAAGAAGTTGAGGCCATACTTGTTTGGTACACACTTCCTGGTTCAGACAGACCATAAGCCCCTCTTATGGCTAAAACAAATGAAGGGTGAAAACCCCAAACTGCTTAGGTGGTCCATTTCCCTACAGGGGATGGACTTTACAGTGGAACATAGACCTGGGAGTAACCATGCCAATGCAGATGGACTCTCTAGGTACTTCCACTTAGAACATGAAGACTTAACTGGGCAAGGTTAGTTTAATGTCCCTACGTTTGGGGGGGGTTGTGTAGGAGAGTAGGATCTGCTTCACATGGGTACCCCCACTTTTTGCTGATGCTTCACTGTTTTTCGACATTAGTCTGGCTGGGGCCCTGCTAATCAGAACCCCAGCCTAGCTGCTTCCTCTCTAAAATGGTTTCCATGTGCCTTAGGCACATCACTGATTGGAATCTGGAGTGCCCTTATAAGTCCCTAGTATATGGTATACTATGTACCAAGGGCATAGGTACCTCAGAGGCCTGCCAGGGGCTGCAGCATGTATTATGCCACCCCTGGAAGGCCATCCAAACTGACACCACAGGTCTGCTACTGCAGCCTGGGTAAGGTGGTGCATGCACCCCTTACTGTGATATAGGTTACCTATATCACTAAATACATACACACATATAAACCTATAAGTCACTCCTAAGGCAGGCCTTATCAATCCTAAAGGCAGAGTGCATGGTTCCTATGTGAGAGGGTGCCCCTGCATGAGCAGGGCCCCTCTGCAGCGTTCGGAGACCCTTCTCTGATGCTGTTTGTAGTGCAGCCTGACCATATACTCTTAAGCGCATTATAACCTCGCGTTAAATGCTAACTTTGGAATGGCTGCACCTAAACATGTCGTGTTTGGTGTCAAACATCTTGGAATACTACCCCCCGCCAATTCTGGCGGCGGGGGTAGCATTCCACCCTTCTAGAGGGAAAGACATGTTAACTCTGGCTAGCCCGGTAACTTCTTTCCAAAGCCCTGGCATCACAAAATGGATGCTGCTGCCACAGACACGAGTCTGGCCTCCTGCTGCTGGACGAAACTCCGGCAGGGGAGGCCTGGACAATAGGTTTCCTGTCCCAGGGAGGTGTGACCACCTCCCCAGACAGGATAATGTGTATTGGGGCTGGGCGGGAGCACTTTCGGGTGCTTTGAAGTCCTGCACTGGGGGCACACTTGGTGTCCCTGTGCATACCCCAGTTCAAACCGGATCAGGGGCTTGCAGCCCCTGCTTTGGCGCGAACTGGACAAAGGGAAAGGGGTGTAGCCACCCCTCTGCCCTGACCCACCCATAGGTGGGGCCACAGAGTAGTCCAACCCCTATCCTTAGTATAAGTATAGGAACCCAGTCCTTAGGACTTTAGATTATCCCTGGACGAAACTCTGAAACTGAATCCTGGACCTTCGACGCTCTACTCACGATTAGAGGACAGAAGAATCTCCCTTGGGGTCAAGGAGTGACTCCCCTGCTTGGCAGGCACCAAAGAAGCATCTGTCCGGTTCGCATTTCTGAAGCTCCCGTCGGACGCCGAAGTCATCGCATCACCAGAGGTGGATTCTCAGACTTCCCCGAGGCTACCCTGAGTCCCCAGCAAAGCTGAGGCCCGTGGCTATCGTGGGTGACTTGAGACCGTGACCCCTGGACACCGAGCACATTTGCAAGTGCATCCTCTTCTGGGTCTCCCACGAAGTCGTGCTTTGGGCTCCGAGTAGCCCTAGCCTCCAGCACCAACTGCACCGAAGATCACTGGCCTCCACTCCACGAGTGTCCTGTGAGCCAGATCCACGTGCGGCGTCTCGAGGCTCCTTCGCGGTCGCTAGCCCGTTGGCTAGTAGCCCTTAACGAAGGCCAATCTTTTTCTAACTTGGCATCCTGGTTGCTCCAGGCCTGCCCTCACTTACCCTCGCTGGGTGAGTTCCCCAGACCTTGCTGGTCTGCACCATCGACGATCTTCCTCTGCATCGAGACTTGCCGTTGCCAAGGCTTGTTGGGTCCAATCCGGTCGCCGACACCTCAGCACTCGACAGACATCGTGTACCAGCCCGAATCCTGCTCCTGGTCGCCGACAACGCCTCCTGGACCTCGTGGCTGAAGAGTCAAGACGACCGTCAACGCACCTGAAGCACTCGACATCGGTGGGCATCTGTCCATCGCCTTCCTGGTCACTGGCTAGTGACCCAGACTCTGTCCCCTCTGCTTTCAGGTTCTTCAGAACTCCGATCCACTCTTGGATCCACCCGGACACTTTTCACTTGGTCGCCAGCAGCACTTTGCAGCAGATCGCCATTCAAATCGACGACGAAACCCGACCCCGAAAGGCACCTATGCACCCGGCTTCCCTGGGTGAGGTAACACGAGTACTCCGGTGCTCCCGTGGGTAGAGACTCTTCAAAGTCCTAGATCTCAAAGGGTTTGCTCCAAGTCCTCCTTTAAGTGTCCCTTTTCTCTAATTTCCCGATCACGACTTTCTCCATAGAAGTCAACGGCGTATCGCGGTTGTGTATTTACACTGCACGCGTCTCCCGTGGGTCCCCTGTGTCACTACCTTGGGTGGTTCCTTGTGGTCCAAGCACTTCTAGAGGCTCTAGGCCTAGTGTCTAGTTCAGTCGTGGTTCTTATACCACTTTATTGGTATATGGTTTGGTACGCCCCTAGGGCCCAAACGTGTATTTGTGCTATTACTGTGTTTAAATAACTTCTAACTTATGTACTTCGAACTCTAGCCTCATAAAGAGACTAGAGGGGTGTGTTTAGCAATAAATACATATATTTTGAATATATACCTGGTGTGGTGCTCTTTCATTTGATCACTCAAGAGATTATAGACTGGTAAAACAAGCTGCTTTACATTCCTTCAAGACTTAGCCTGAAGGCTGCTCTCCATAGCTACCACTAGGATAGCTTTCAATAAGGTTGTCTTTAACCTATCTCCAATAAGGGGTTGTTTGGACTGGTGCAAGGTGCCCACTATAATTAGTGGACAGCATATACCAGGCCAACTTCTCACATTGGTGTGCAGCGTGTGGGATTCCAGCTTGCTATTGTTTTACCAGATAATCTCAATTGAATTGATCAACTGAAAACCACTAAAGGTACCTAAGGTACATATAATTTAAGCTTAGAATACAGTAAGTTCTACTGAACTTAGAGTTGTGTGTTAAGGGATAGCACAACCCTTTCTACAACTCAAGAGAGTTTAGTAGGCCACACTAGAGTAGGTAGTGCATACACCACACCACACTAGTAATGTCTTTAAGGGTAGGATCTAAAGAATCCTTGCAGGAAGCCACTGAGCTTCCACCCTCCAAGTATGATACACTCCCATTCTTGGAATTGAGAGCTTTATGCAACTTGAGAAAAATAAGGACAGGCCAAAGCCCCACCACCCAACACCTCAAGGAGTTGTTGGTGGCTTATGACCTTAGTAAGCCCTTGGGGACTGAAGGGGTAGGAGCTGAGGGTGGGGCAGATGATGAGGATGGGACCAGGGGTACCAATACCCCCAGCCCCCCTCTGAAACTGGCCAGGAGGGCGACAATGGCCCTGACCTGGATAATCCAATCCCTCCTGAGGAAGATGAAGAGGATGATCAGAATGATGCCCTCTTTGTCCCCCCAGGAAGGATTATGAGTGTGCCCAGAAGGTCTAGATCTCCTTCTCAGGAGTCTAACCACTCTGGCACCTCAATAGGGAGCTCTGTCTCATCTCATAGGAGGGAATCCTCTCATGAGAGAAGAAAGAGGCTGATTCAATATGAGGAAGCTCAGCTTGAACTCAGAAGGAAGCAAGTAGCCTTAGACAGGGAGTCCCTAGATCTCTTTAGAGAGAAAAGAAAGTTGGGACTAGAGTCCCATGGTGGCAGCCATGTCCCTAGAGATAGGGAAAGGTCCTATGACCATAGGAACCTGAGCAAGATTGTCCCTCCCTATCAGAATGGGGATGACATCCACAAGTGGATAACTGCTCTAGAGAGGGCCTGTAAGGTACAGAAGGTCCCTCAGGAGCAGTGGGCAGCAATCTTGTGGCTCTCCTTTGCAGACAAAGGTAGAGATAAGCTCCTCACTGTTAGAGAGGAGGATGCTGATAATTACAAGGTCTTGAAGAGTGCTCTTATTGATGGGTTTGGCCTAACCACTGAACAGTACAGGTTGAAGTTCAGAGATACCCAAAAAGCACAGACTCAAGACTGGGTAGACTATGTGGATTGTTCTGCCAAGGCTCTGGAAGGCTGGTTGATGGGCAGTAAGGTGTGTGACTTCTCAGGATTGTACAATCTGATAATGAGGGAGCAGATTCTTAATAACTGTCAAAATCAGCTGTTGCATCAATACCTGGTAGACTCTGATCTGACCTCTCCCCAAGAATTGGGAAAGAAGGCAGACAAATGGGTCAGAACCAGGGTGAAGCAGAAGGTACAGAACCAAGGTGGGGAAACCAAGAAGCAAGATGCTAAGAACTCTGAAAAGGGTGGGGAGAAGGGTAAAGATCAAAAGTCTTCATCAGGCCCCCAAAAATCTTCTTCTGGTGGGGATTCACAGTCTACCAAAGGGAAAGGCCAAAGAAAACCATGGTGCAAGGTCTGTAAGCAAAAGACCCACTGGACCAGTGATTGCACCAAGTCCAAAGACTCCAGTCCAGCACCCACCAATGCCCCTAAGGCACCTGTTCCCCCTAGTACAGTTGGTGGGAGTGCTCCAGCCAAGGGTTTAGTAGGGTTCACCCTGGGTACTGAGTTGGGCTCTGACCTAGTCAGAGAACTGACTCAGGCTGTGTTAGTCTGTGATGGAGGCATGGATGTGACCTCCACTGTGAGTCCCAGTAATCTGGGCAAGTACAGACAACAGCCTTTAATCAATGGACGTGAGGCTTTGGCATTTAGGGACACAGGGGCAAGTGTCACAATGGTGACACAAGACCTTGTGAATCCTGGGCAAGTTATACTTGGTGAGATGTACCAAGTGACCAATGCTAGCAATGTCAGAACAGACCATACTCTGGCAGTTGTTAACTTCTCCTGGGGAGGGGTAACTGGCCTTAAGAAGGTTGTGGTGAGTGCAAACCTACCAGTCGAATGCTTGCTTGGCAATGACTTAGAGACTTCTGCTTGGGCAGAAGTGGAGCTCAGGACCCATGCAGAAATGCTGGGGATCCCTGCAGATGTGTTTGCTGTGACCAGGTCACAAGCCAAAATGTCTAGCACTGAACAGGCCTTGGATTCTGGAAGAATGGACCAAGTGCCTTCCAAGAGGAGGAGTAGTAGGGTTAAGGCAGTGCCTTCCCCCTTGGCTCAGGAGGAAGATCAGTCCCTTGAGGGGGATGATCTCAGCCCTGAAGAAGGAACTGTCCCAGAGGAACTTGAACCTGACCAGGTTGAGTTCTTGGGGACAGGGGGACCTTCTAGGGCAGATCTGAGCCAGGAGCAGCAGAGCTGCCCCTCCCTTGAACCCCTCAGACAGCAAGCTGCTGCTGAGGCTGCTGGGAAAGCTAGTGGTCCCCATACAGTGTATTGGGATGATGGACTCCTGTACTCAGAGAGTAGAGACCCCAAGCCTGGTGCTACCAGGAGGTTGGTTATACCTCTGAAGTTCAGGGGCTTCCTATTGACCCTAGCCCATGATATTCCCTTAGCAGGTCACCTGGGCCAGAACAAGACTTGGGACAGAATTGTCCCTCACTTTCACTGGCCCCACATGTCTGAAGACAGCAAGGAGTTTTGTCGCTCCTGTGTAACCTGCCAAGCCAGTGGCAAGGCAGGTGGCACTACAAAGGCCCCCTGATACCACTACCTGTGGTGGGGGTGCCCTTTGAAAGGGTAGGGATTGACATTGTTGGTCCCATGGATCCCCAAACAGCCTCTGGGCACAGGTTTATCCTGGTGGTAGTGGATCATGCCACCAGGTACCCAGAAGCTATTCCCCTCAGGACCACTACAGCACCTGTGGTGGCAAGGGCCCTCCTGGGAATTTTCTCAAGAGTGGGCTTTCCTAAGGAGGTAGTATCAGACAGGGGTGCTAACTTCATGTCTGGGTACTTAAAAGCAATGTGGAAGGAGTGTGGAGTGACTTATAAGTTCACCACACCCTATCACCCACAATGCAATGGTTTAGTTGAGAGATTCAACAAAACCTTGAAGGGCATGATTAAAGGGCTCCCAGAAAAGCTTAGGCGTAGATGGGACATACTCTTGCCCTGCCTTTTATTCGCATATAGGGAGGTGCCTCAGAAGGGGGTTGGTTACAGCCCTTTTGAACTTCTGTTTGGCCACCCTGTGAGGGGTCCACTGTGCTTGGTGAAGGAAGGATGGGAGTTACCTCTCAAGCCCCCAAAGCAAGATATAGTGGACTATGTACTTGGTCTCCGCTCCAGGATGGCTGAGTACATGAAAAAGGCAACCAAAAACCTTGAGGCTAGCCAGGAACTTCAAAAGGCCTGGCATGACCAAAGAGCTGTTCTGACTGTTTACCAGCCAGGACAGAAGGTGTGGGTGTTGGAGCCAGTGGCCCCAGCAGCTCTCCAAGACAAATGGAGTGGACCCCACACTATTGTTGAGCAGAAGGGTGAGGTCACTTACTTAGTAGACCTAGGAACACCCAGGAGTCCCCACAGGGTTCTCCATGTCAACAGGTTAAAACCATATGTGGACAGGGCAGACATGGGCTTGCTCATGGCTACTGATGAAGGGCAGGAGGAAGAGAGTGACCCACTCCCTGACCTGCTCTCACAGAACCCTGACGATGGGTCAGTAGATGGTGTAGCCTTGGCAGGCAGCCTCACTACCCAGCAACAAACTGATTGTAGGCAAGTTCTCAATCAGTTTAGACATATGTTTTCACTGACACCCAGTCAGACCACCTGGTGCACTCATGAAGTGGACACTGGGGACAGTCTGCCTATTAAAAATAAGATTTATAGGCAACCTGACCATGTCAGGGACTGTATCAGGACTGAAGTCCAGAAAATGTTGGAATTGGGAGTTATTGAACCCTCAGATAGCCCTTGGGCTAGTCCAGTGGTCCTTGTGCCAAAACCTCACACCAGTGGTGGAAAAAGAGAGATGAGGTTTTGTGTGGACTACAGGGGTCTCAATGCAGTCACTAGGACTGATGCCCATCCAATACCAAGGGCAGATGAGCTCATAGATACTTTGGCCTCAGCCAAATATCTCAGCACATTTGACTTGACAGCTGGCTACTGGCAGATCAGACTAGCTGATACTGCAAAGCCCAAAACAGCATTCTCAACCCCTAGTGGGCATTATCAATTTGTGGTAATGCCCTTTGGTCTGAAGAATGCACCTGCCACTTTCCAGAGGTTGGTGAATACAGTTCTCACAGGTCTGGAAGCCTATAGTGCAGCATATCTAGATGATATTGCTGTCTTTAGCTCCACCTGGGAGGATCACCTGGTCCACCTCAGGAATGTTTTACAGGCCCTGCAAAAGGCAGGCCTGACTATCAAGGCCACTAAGTGCCAGATAGGGCAGAGTCAGGTTGTGTACCTGGGCCACCTTGTGGGTGGAGGCCAGGTTCAACCTTTGCAGAGCAAGATCCAGACCATCATGGACTGGACTGCTCCCACTACCCAGACTCAGGTGAGAGCCTTCTTAGGCCTGACTGGGTACTATAGGAGATTTGTCAAGGGGTATGGATCAATAGTGACACCCCTGAATGACTTAACTTCTAAGAAAATGCCCAAAAAGGTTCAGTGGACAGTTAGCTGTCAAAAGGCATTTGATGACCTGAAGCAGGCCATGTGCACTGCTCCCATTCTACAGAGTCCTGATTACTCCAAGAAGTTCATTGTTCAAACTGATGCATCTGAATTGGGGGTAGGGGCTGTACTGTCACAATTGAATGAAGAAGGTCAGGATCAGCCAGTAGCTTTCATTAGCAGAAGGCTGACCCCTAGAGAGAAACGTTGGTCAGCCATAGAGAGGGAGGCCTTTGCTGTGGTCTGGGCTCTGAAGAAGTTGAGGCCATACTTGTTTGGTACACACTTCCTGGTTCAGACAGACCATAAGCCCCTCTTATGGCTAAAACAAATGAAGGGTGAAAACCCCAAACTGCTTAGGTGGTCCATTTCCCTACAGGGGATGGACTTTACAGTGGAACATAGACCTGGGAGTAACCATGCCAATGCAGATGGACTCTCTAGGTACTTCCACTTAGAACATGAAGACTTAACTGGGCAAGGTTAGTTTAATGTCCCTACGTTTGGGGGGGGTTGTGTAGGAGAGTAGGATCTGCTTCACATGGGTACCCCCACTTTTTGCTGATGCTTCACTGTTTTTCGACATTAGTCTGGCTGGGGCCCTGCTAATCAGAACCCCAGCCTAGCTGCTTCCTCTCTAAAATGGTTTCCATGTGCCTTAGGCACATCACTGATTGGAATCTGGAGTGCCCTTATAAGTCCCTAGTATATGGTATACTATGTACCAAGGGCATAGGTACCTCAGAGGCCTGCCAGGGGCTGCAGCATGTATTATGCCACCCCTGGAAGGCCATCCAAACTGACACCACAGGTCTGCTACTGCAGCCTGGGTAAGGTGGTGCATGCACCCCTTACTGTGATATAGGTTACCTATATCACTAAATACATACACACATATAAACCTATAAGTCACTCCTAAGGCAGGCCTTATCAATCCTAAAGGCAGAGTGCATGGTTCCTATGTGAGAGGGTGCCCCTGCATGAGCAGGGCCCCTCTGCAGCGTTCGGAGACCCTTCTCTGATGCTGTTTGTAGTGCAGCCTGACCATATACTCTTAAGCGCATTATAACCTCGCGTTAAATGCTAACTTTGGAATGGCTGCACCTAAACATGTCGTGTTTGGTGTCAAACATCTTGGAATACTACCCCCCGCCAATTCTGGCGGCGGGGGTAGCATTCCACCCTTCTAGAGGGAAAGACATGTTAACTCTGGCTAGCCCGGTAACTTCTTTCCAAAGCCCTGGCATCACAAAATGGATGCTGCTGCCACAGACACGAGTCTGGCCTCCTGCTGCTGGACGAAACTCCGGCAGGGGAGGCCTGGACAATAGGTTTCCTGTCCCAGGGAGGTGTGACCACCTCCCCAGACAGGATAATGTGTATTGGGGCTGGGCGGGAGCACTTTCGGGTGCTTTGAAGTCCTGCACTGGGGGCACACTTGGTGTCCCTGTGCATACCCCAGTTCAAACCGGATCAGGGGCTTGCAGCCCCTGCTTTGGCGCGAACTGGACAAAGGGAAAGGGGTGTAGCCACCCCTCTGCCCTGACCCACCCATAGGTGGGGCCACAGAGTAGTCCAACCCCTATCCTTAGTATAAGTATAGGAACCCAGTCCTTAGGACTTTAGATTATCCCTGGACGAAACTCTGAAACTGAATCCTGGACCTTCGACGCTCTACTCACGATTAGAGGACAGAAGAATCTCCCTTGGGGTCAAGGAGTGACTCCCCTGCTTGGCAGGCACCAAAGAAGCATCTGTCCGGTTCGCATTTCTGAAGCTCCCGTCGGACGCCGAAGTCATCGCATCACCAGAGGTGGATTCTCAGACTTCCCCGAGGCTACCCTGAGTCCCCAGCAAAGCTGAGGCCCGTGGCTATCGTGGGTGACTTGAGACCGTGACCCCTGGACACCGAGCACATTTGCAAGTGCATCCTCTTCTGGGTCTCCCACGAAGTCGTGCTTTGGGCTCCGAGTAGCCCTAGCCTCCAGCACCAACTGCACCGAAGATCACTGGCCTCCACTCCACGAGTGTCCTGTGAGCCAGATCCACGTGCGGCGTCTCGAGGCTCCTTCGCGGTCGCTAGCCCGTTGGCTAGTAGCCCTTAACGAAGGCCAATCTTTTTCTTACTTGGCATCCTGGTTGCTCCAGGCCTGCCCTCACTTACCCTCGCTGGGTGAGTTCCCCAGACCTTGCTGGTCTGCACCATCGACGATCTTCCTCTGCATCGAGACTTGCCGTTGCCAAGGCTTGTTGGGTCCAATCCGGTCGCCGACACCTCAGCACTCGACAGACATCGTGTACCAGCCCGAATCCTGCTCCTGGTCGCCGACAACGCCTCCTGGACCTCGTGGCTGAAGAGTCAAGACGACCGTCAACGCACCTGAAGCACTCGACATCGGTGGGCATCTGTCCATCGCCTTCCTGGTCACTGGCTAGTGACCCAGACTCTGTCCCCTCTGCTTTCAGGTTCTTCAGAACTCCGATCCACTCTTGGATCCACCCGGACACTTTTCACTTGGTCGCCAGCAGCACTTTGCAGCAGATCGCCATTCAAATCGACGACGAAACCCGACCCCGAAAGGCACCTATGCACCCGGCTTCCCTGGGTGAGGTAACACGAGTACTCCGGTGCTCCCGTGGGTAGAGACTCTTCAAAGTCCTAGATCTCAAAGGGTTTGCTCCAAGTCCTCCTTTAAGTGTCCCTTTTCTCTAATTTCCCGATCACGACTTTCTCCATAGAAGTCAACGGCGTATCGCGGTTGTGTATTTACACTGCACGCGTCCCCCGTGGGTCCCCTGTGTCACTACCTTGGGTGGTTCCTTGTGGTCCAAGCACTTCTAGAGGCTCTAGGCCTAGTGTCTAGTTCAGTCGTGGTTCTTATACCACTTTATTGGTATATGGTTTGGTACGCCCCTAGGGCCCAAACGTGTATTTGTGCTATTACTGTGTTTAAATAACTTCTAACTTATGTACTTCGAACTCTAGCCTCATAAAGAGACTAGAGGGGTGTGTTTAGCAATAAATACATATATTTTGAATATATACCTGGTGTGGTGCTCTTTCATTTGATCACTCAAGAGATTATAGACTGGTAAAACAAGCTGCTTTACATTCCTTCAAGACTTAGCCTGAAGGCTGCTCTCCATAGCTACCACTAGGATAGCTTTCAATAAGGTTGTCTTTAACCTATCTCCAATAAGGGGTTGTTTGGACTGGTGCAAGGTGCCCACTATAATTAGTGGACAGCATATACCAGGCCAACTTCTCACATTGGTGTGCAGCGTGTGGGATTCCAGCTTGCTATTGTTTTACCAGATAATCTCAATTGAATTGATCAACTGAAAACCACTAAAGGTACCTAAGGTACATATAATTTAAGCTTAGAATACAGTAAGTTCTACTGAACTTAGAGTTGTGTGTTAAGGGATAGCACAACCCTTTCTACAACTCAAGAGAGTTTAGTAGGCCACACTAGAGTAGGTAGTGCATACACCACACCACACTAGTAATGTCTTTAAGGGTAGGATCTAAAGAATCCTTGCAGGAAGCCACTGAGCTTCCACCCTCCAAGTATGATACACTCCCATTCTTGGAATTGAGAGCTTTATGCAACTTGAGAAAAATAAGGACAGGCCAAAGCCCCACCACCCAACACCTCAAGGAGTTGTTGGTGGCTTATGACCTTAGTAAGCCCTTGGGGACTGAAGGGGTAGGAGCTGAGGGTGGGGCAGATGATGAGGATGGGACCAGGGGTACCAATACCCCCAGCCCCCTCTGAAACTGGCCAGGAGGGCGACAATGGCCCTGACCTGGATAATCCAATCCCTCCTGAGGAAGATGAAGAGGATGATCAGAATGATGCCCTCTTTGTCCCCCCAGGAAGGATTATGAGTGTGCCCAGAAGGTCTAGATCTCCTTCTCAGGAGTCTAACCACTCTGGCACCTCAATAGGGAGCTCTGTCTCATCTCATAGGAGGGAATCCTCTCATGAGAGAAGAAAGAGGCTGATTCAATATGAGGAAGCTCAGCTTGAACTCAGAAGGAAGCAAGTAGCCTATAGACAGGGAGTCCCTAGATCTCTTTAGAGAGAGAAGAAAGTTGGGACTAGAGTCCCATGGTGGCAGCCATGTCCCTAGAGATAGGGAAAGGTCCTATGACCATAGGAACCTGAGCAAGATTGTCCCTCCCTATCAGAATGGGGATGACATCCACAAGTGGATAACTGCTCTAGAGAGGGCCTGTAAGGTACAGAAGGTCCCTCAGGAGCAGTGGGCAGCAATCTTGTGGCTCTCCTTTGCAGACAAAGGTAGAGATAAGCTCCTCACTGTTAGAGAGGAGGATGCTGATAATTACAAGGTCTTGAAGAGTGCTCTTATTGATGGGTTTGGCCTAACCACTGAACAGTACAGGTTGAAGTTCAGAGATACCCAAAAAGCACAGACTCAAGACTGGGTAGACTATGTGGATTGTTCTGCCAAGGCTCTGGAAGGCTGGTTGATGGGCAGTAAGGTGTGTGACTTCTCAGGATTGTACAATCTGATAATGAGGGAGCAGATTCTTAATAACTGTCAAAATCAGCTGTTGCATCAATACCTGGTAGACTCTGATCTGACCTCTCCCCAAGAATTGGGAAAGAAGGCAGACAAATGGGTCAGAACCAGGGTGAAGCAGAAGGTACAGAACCAAGGTGGGGAAACCAAGAAGCAAGATGCTAAGAACTCTGAAAAGGGTGGGGAGAAGGGTAAAGATCAAAAGTCTTCATCAGGCCCCCAAAAATCTTCTTCTGGTGGGGATTCACAGTCTACCAAAGGGAAAGGCCAAAGAAAACCATGGTGCAAGGTCTGTAAGCAAAAGACCCACTGGACCAGTGATTGCACCAAGTCCAAAGACTCCAGTCCAGCACCCACCAATGCCCCTAAGGCACCTGTTCCCCCTAGTACAGTTGGTGGGAGTGCTCCAGCCAAGGGTTTAGTAGGGTTCACCCTGGGTACTGAGTTGGGCTCTGACCTAGTCAGAGAACTGACTCAGGCTGTGTTAGTCTGTGATGGAGGCATGGATGTGACCTCCACTGTGAGTCCCAGTAATCTGGGCAAGTACAGACAACAGCCTTTAATCAATGGACGTGAGGCTTTGGCATTTAGGGACACAGGGGCAAGTGTCACAATGGTGACACAAGACCTTGTGAATCCTGGGCAAGTTATACTTGGTGAGATGTACCAAGTGACCAATGCTAGCAATGTCAGAACAGACCATACTCTGGCAGTTGTTAACTTCTCCTGGGGAGGGGTAACTGGCCTTAAGAAGGTTGTGGTGAGTGCAAACCTACCAGTCGAATGCTTGCTTGGCAATGACTTAGAGACTTCTGCTTGGGCAGAAGTGGAGCTCAGGACCCATGCAGAAATGCTGGGGATCCCTGCAGATGTGTTTGCTGTGACCAGGTCACAAGCCAAAATGTCTAGCACTGAACAGGCCTTGGATTCTGGAAGAATGGACCAAGTGCCTTCCAAGAGGAGGAGTAGTAGGGTTAAGGCAGTGCCTTCCCCCTTGGCTCAGGAGGAAGATCAGTCCCTTGAGGGGGATGATCTCAGCCCTGAAGAAGGAACTGTCCCAGAGGAACTTGAACCTGACCAGGTTGAGTTCTTGGGGACAGGGGGACCTTCTAGGGCAGATCTGAGCCAGGAGCAGCAGAGCTGCCCCTCCCTTGAACCCCTCAGACAGCAAGCTGCTGCTGAGGCTGCTGGGAAAGCTAGTGGTCCCCATACAGTGTATTGGGATGATGGACTCCTGTACTCAGAGAGTAGAGACCCCAAGCCTGGTGCTACCAGGAGGTTGGTTATACCTCTGAAGTTCAGGGGCTTCCTATTGACCCTAGCCCATGATATTCCCTTAGCAGGTCACCTGGGCCAGAACAAGACTTGGGACAGAATTGTCCCTCACTTTCACTGGCCCCACATGTCTGAAGACAGCAAGGAGTTTTGTCGCTCCTGTGTAACCTGCCAAGCCAGTGGCAAGGCAGGTGGCACTACAAAGGCCCCCTGATACCACTACCTGTGGTGGGGGTGCCCTTTGAAAGGGTAGGGATTGACATTGTTGGTCCCATGGATCCCCAAACAGCCTCTGGGCACAGGTTTATCCTGGTGGTAGTGGATCATGCCACCAGGTACCCAGAAGCTATTCCCCTCAGGACCACTACAGCACCTGTGGTGGCAAGGGCCCTCCTGGGAATTTTCTCAAGAGTGGGCTTTCCTAAGGAGGTAGTATCAGACAGGGGTGCTAACTTCATGTCTGGGTACTTAAAAGCAATGTGGAAGGAGTGTGGAGTGACTTATAAGTTCACCACACCCTATCACCCACAATGCAATGGTTTAGTTGAGAGATTCAACAAAACCTTGAAGGGCATGATTAAAGGGCTCCCAGAAAAGCTTAGGCGTAGATGGGACATACTCTTGCCCTGCCTTTTATTCGCATATAGGGAGGTGCCTCAGAAGGGGGTTGGTTACAGCCCTTTTGAACTTCTGTTTGGCCACCCTGTGAGGGGTCCACTGTGCTTGGTGAAGGAAGGATGGGAGTTACCTCTCAAGCCCCCAAAGCAAGATATAGTGGACTATGTACTTGGTCTCCGCTCCAGGATGGCTGAGTACATGAAAAAGGCAACCAAAAACCTTGAGGCTAGCCAGGAACTTCAAAAGGCCTGGCATGACCAAAGAGCTGTTCTGACTGTTTACCAGCCAGGACAGAAGGTGTGGGTGTTGGAGCCAGTGGCCCCAGCAGCTCTCCAAGACAAATGGAGTGGACCCCACACTATTGTTGAGCAGAAGGGTGAGGTCACTTACTTAGTAGACCTAGGAACACCCAGGAGTCCCCACAGGGTTCTCCATGTCAACAGGTTAAAACCATATGTGGACAGGGCAGACATGGGCTTGCTCATGGCTACTGATGAAGGGCAGGAGGAAGAGAGTGACCCACTCCCTGACCTGCTCTCACAGAACCCTGACGATGGGTCAGTAGATGGTGTAGCCTTGGCAGGCAGCCTCACTACCCAGCAACAAACTGATTGTAGGCAAGTTCTCAATCAGTTTAGACATATGTTTTCACTGACACCCAGTCAGACCACCTGGTGCACTCATGAAGTGGACACTGGGGACAGTCTGCCTATTAAAAATAAGATTTATAGGCAACCTGACCATGTCAGGGACTGTATCAGGACTGAAGTCCAGAAAATGTTGGAATTGGGAGTTATTGAACCCTCAGATAGCCCTTGGGCTAGTCCAGTGGTCCTTGTACCAAAACCTCACACCAGTGGTGGAAAAAGAGAGATGAGGTTTTGTGTGGACTACAGGGGTCTCAATGCAGTCACTAGGACTGATGCCCATCCAATACCAAGGGCAGATGAGCTCATAGATACTTTGGCCTCAGCCAAATATCTCAGCACATTTGACTTGACAGCTGGCTACTGGCAGATCAGACTAGCTGATACTGCAAAGCCCAAAACAGCATTCTCAACCCCTAGTGGGCATTATCAATTTGTGGTAATGCCCTTTGGTCTGAAGAATGCACCTGCCACTTTCCAGAGGTTGGTGAATACAGTTCTCACAGGTCTGGAAGCCTATAGTGCAGCATATCTAGATGATATTGCTGTCTTTAGCTCCACCTGGGAGGATCACCTGGTCCACCTCAGGAATGTTTTACAGGCCCTGCAAAAGGCAGGCCTGACTATCAAGGCCACTAAGTGCCAGATAGGGCAGAGTCAGGTTGTGTACCTGGGCCACCTTGTGGGTGGAGGCCAGGTTCAACCTTTGCAGAGCAAGATCCAGACCATCATGGACTGGACTGCTCCCACTACCCAGACTCAGGTGAGAGCCTTCTTAGGCCTGACTGGGTACTATAGGAGATTTGTCAAGGGGTATGGATCAATAGTGACACCCCTGAATGACTTAACTTCTAAGAAAATGCCCAAAAAGGTTCAGTGGACAGTTAGCTGTCAAAAGGCATTTGATGACCTGAAGCAGGCCATGTGCACTGCTCCCATTCTACAGAGTCCTGATTACTCCAAGAAGTTCATTGTTCAAACTGATGCATCTGAATTGGGGGTAGGGGCTGTACTGTCACAATTGAATGAAGAAGGTCAGGATCAGCCAGTAGCTTTCATTAGCAGAAGGCTGACCCCTAGAGAGAAACGTTGGTCAGCCATAGAGAGGGAGGCCTTTGCTGTGGTCTGGGCTCTGAAGAAGTTGAGGCCATACTTGTTTGGTACACACTTCCTGGTTCAGACAGACCATAAGCCCCTCTTATGGCTAAAACAAATGAAGGGTGAAAACCCCAAACTGCTTAGGTGGTCCATTTCCCTACAGGGGATGGACTTTACAGTGGAACATAGACCTGGGAGTAACCATGCCAATGCAGATGGACTCTCTAGGTACTTCCACTTAGAACATGAAGACTTAACTGGGCAAGGTTAGTTTAATGTCCCTACGTTTGGGGGGGGTTGTGTAGGAGAGTAGGATCTGCTTCACATGGGTACCCCCACTTTTTGCTGATGCTTCACTGTTTTTCGACATTAGTCTGGCTGGGGCCCTGCTAATCAGAACCCCAGCCTAGCTGCTTCCTCTCTAAAATGGTTTCCATGTGCCTTAGGCACATCACTGATTGGAATCTGGAGTGCCCTTATAAGTCCCTAGTATATGGTATACTATGTACCAAGGGCATAGGTACCTCAGAGGCCTGCCAGGGGCTGCAGCATGTATTATGCCACCCCTGGAAGGCCATCCAAACTGACACCACAGGTCTGCTACTGCAGCCTGGGTAAGGTGGTGCATGCACCCCTTACTGTGATATAGGTTACCTATATCACTAAATACATACACACATATAAACCTATAAGTCACTCCTAAGGCAGGCCTTATCAATCCTAAAGGCAGAGTGCATGGTTCCTATGTGAGAGGGTGCCCCTGCATGAGCAGGGCCCCTCTGCAGCGTTCGGAGACCCTTCTCTGATGCTGTTTGTAGTGCAGCCTGACCATATACTCTTAAGCGCATTATAACCTCGCGTTAAATGCTAACTTTGGAATGGCTGCACCTAAACATGTCGTGTTTGGTGTCAAACATCTTGGAATACTACCCCCCGCCAATTCTGGCGGCGGGGGTAGCATTCCACCCTTCTAGAGGGAAAGACATGTTAACTCTGGCTAGCCCGGTAACTTCTTTCCAAAGCCCTGGCATCACAAAATGGATGCTGCTGCCACAGACACGAGTCTGGCCTCCTGCTGCTGGACGAAACTCCGGCAGGGGAGGCCTGGACAATAGGTTTCCTGTCCCAGGGAGGTGTGACCACCTCCCCAGACAGGATAATGTGTATTGGGGCTGGGCGGGAGCACTTTCGGGTGCTTTGAAGTCCTGCACTGGGGGCACACTTGGTGTCCCTGTGCATACCCCAGTTCAAACCGGATCAGGGGCTTGCAGCCCCTGCTTTGGCGCGAACTGGACAAAGGGAAAGGGGTGTAGCCACCCCTCTGCCCTGACCCACCCATAGGTGGGGCCACAGAGTAGTCCAACCCCTATACTTAGTATAAGTATAGGAACCCAGTCCTTAGGACTTTAGATTATCCCTGGACGAAACTCTGAAACTGAATCCTGGACCTTCGACGCTCTACTCACGATTAGAGGACAGAAGAATCTCCCTTGGGGTCAAGGAGTGACTCCCCTGCTTGGCAGGCACCAAAGAAGCATCTGTCCGGTTCGCATTTCTGAAGCTCCCGTCGGACGCCGAAGTCATCGCATCACCAGAGGTGGATTCTCAGACTTCCCCGAGGCTACCCTGAGTCCCCAGCAAAGCTGAGGCCCGTGGCTATCGTGGGTGACTTGAGACCGTGACCCCTGGACACCGAGCACATTTGCAAGTGCATCCTCTTCTGGGTCTCCCACGAAGTCGTGCTTTGGGCTCCGAGTAGCCCTAGCCTCCAGCACCAACTGCACCGAAGATCACTGGCCTCCACTCCACGAGTGTCCTGTGAGCCAGATCCACGTGCGACGTCTCGAGGCTCCTTCGCGGTCGCTAGCCCGTTGGCTAGTAGCCCTTAACGAAGGCCAATCTTTTTCTAACTTGGCATCCTGGTTGCTCCAGGCCTGCCCTCACTTACCCTCGCTGGGTGAGTTCCCCAGACCTTGCTGGTCTGCACCATCGACGATCTTCCTCTGCATCGAGACTTGCCGTTGCCAAGGCTTGTTGGGTCCAATCCGGTCGCCGACACCTCAGCACTCGACAGACATCGTGTACCAGCCCGAATCCTGCTCCTGGTTGCCGACAACGCCTCCTGGACCTCGTGGCTGAAGAGTCAAGACGACCGTCAACGCACCTGAAGCACTCGACATCGGTGGGCATCTGTCCATCGCCTTCCTGGTCACTGGCTAGTGACCCAGACTCTGTCCCCTCTGCTTTCAGGTTCTTCAGAACTCCGATCCACTCTTGGATCCACCCGGACACTTTCCACTTGGTCGCCAGCAGCACTTTGCAGCAGATCGCCATTCAAATCGACGACGAAACCCGACCCCGAAAGGCACCTATGCACCCGGCTTCCCTGGGTGAGGTAACACGAGTACTCCGGTGCTCCCGTGGGTAGAGACTCTTCAAAGTCCTAGATCTCAAAGGGTTTGCTCCAAGTCCTCCTTTAAGTGTCCCTTTTCTCTAATTTCCCGATCACGACTTTCTCCATAGAAGTCAACGGCGTATCGCGGTTGTGTATTTACACTGCACGCGTCCCCCGTGGGTCCCCTGTGTCACTACCTTGGGTGGTTCCTTGTGGTCCAAGCACTTCTAGAGGCTCTAGGCCTAGTGTCTAGTTCAGTCGTGGTTCTTATACCACTTTATTGGTATATGGTTTGGTACGCCCCTAGGGCCCAAACGTGTATTTGTGCTATTACTGTGTTTAAATAACTTCTAACTTATGTACTTCGAACTCTAGCCTCATAAAGAGACTAGAGGGGTGTGTTTAGCAATAAATACATATATTTTGAATATATACCTGGTGTGGTGCTCTTTCATTTGGTCACTCAAGAGATTATAGACTGGTAAAACAAGCTGCTTTACATTCCTTCAAGACTTAGCCTGAAGGCTGCTCTCCATAGCTACCACTAGGATAGCTTTCAATAAGGTTGTCTTTAACCTATCTCCAATAAGGGGTTGTTTGGACTGGTGCAAGGTGCCCACTATAATTAGTGGACAGCATATACCAGGCCAACTTCTCACCATGCCCTATTTTGAAATACGAGACAGATGTGGCCAACCACAAGATCTTCATGAGTGTCAGAGGGGGGGTGCAGGAAGAATGCCCTTTGGATGCGATCCTGGAGGTAGATCAGAGTGGACCGTTTGTAGATGCAGAGGTGAACGGGTATCCTGTTGCCTTCTTGTTAGATACTGGAGCTGCACGCTCTACAGTAAGAACAGAAATGGTTCCAAATTTGTCTCTGTCAGGACAAACGATTCAAGTGGTGGGAGTTACCAATCAGAGAATGACTAACCCGTTGACAAATGAGTTACCTGTGAGGATAGGACCGTTCCGAGACAAACATCAATTTGTAGTTTGCAATTCAAGCCCAGTCTGTCTATTGGGACGAGACCTTTTGTGTAAACTAAATTGCACCATATCTTGCACTCCGAGGGGTGTGGAGTTGCAGACCTGTGATGATGACGCTGATTTTAAAATGGCTAATATGAGCTTGTGTACGGAAATGTTCGTGATTCTTACGATAGAGGAGTTGCCACATGATTTGAGAGATTCGGTTTCTCCAAAAGTGTGGGATTTCACGGGTGAGGAGATAGGATTGATTCGAGGGGTTGAACCTGTTAAGATCCAGGTCAAACCAAATGCAGAATTTCCACGAACTCCGCAGTATAAATTAACTCCAGAAACTGTGGCTGGAATAAGACCTGTAATTGAGTCTATGATTGCACAAGGCATTCTCAAAGAAATACGAGGAAGTCCCTGCAACTCACCTATTATGGGACTGCAGAAGCCTAGCAGCAAGTACAGAATAGTACAGGATTTGCGCAGAGTTAATGACATCGTGATTCTATGTTGTCCTGTGGTACCGAATCCAGCTGTTATTCTGTTCCAAATACCATGTGAAGCAGAATGGTTTACAGTCATAGATTTGTCAGGCATTTTTCTCCATACCGTTGCATGTAGACAGCCAATTTTTATTTGCATTTAGGATGGACGATCGTGTGTTAACGTGGTGTAGAATCCCTCAAGGGTATACAGAAAGCCCCTCTATTTTCAGTCAGAGTCTGAAGAAGAATCTTGAAGGGCTGATGATGCCCCAGAACTCAGTCCTAGTTCAGTATATTGACAACCTTTTGGTCGCTTCAGAGACTGAGGATGCTTGCAGAATTGATACTGTGGCTTTGCTGAATCATTTGGCAGAGAATGGATACAAAGTGTCCCAGAACAAACTCCAGTATTGTCTGAATGAAGTTCAGTATCTAGGTCACCGGACCGAGAAGGGGAAACGAAGGGTGTTACCAGATCGCATAGAGACGATTCTGCAAATGGGAACTCCGAAAACACAAAAGGAAGTCCGCATGTTTTTGGGAATGGTCGGCTATTGTCGACAGTGGATCCCAAATTTTTCCTTGAAAGCAAAGCCACTGTTGAGATTGACTCGAAAGCACATTAGCGATCCGGTACCATGGGATGATCACTGCCTGAGAGCCTTCCTCGAGCTGAAAGAGAGCCTATGTCGCGCTCCAGCTCTGGGAATGCCGGACTATAATAAAGCGCTTTCGCTCTTCTGCTGTGAAAGGGAAGGATGTGCGTTAGCGGTCCTTGTACAGACAGATGGAGATGCTCGCAGACCAGTGGCTTACTTTTCAGCTACATTAGATCCAGTAGCTTCTGCGTTGCCCGGATGTCTCAAATCCGTTGCTGCACCAGGTGTCAGCATTGAGAGATGTGAAGGCATAGTGATGGGTCATCCTCTTATTGTTTATGTACCTCATTCAGTAGAGCTGTTAATGACAAGAACTAAGACACAGTATTTAACGAATAACAGACTTACAAAGTATGAGCAGGTTATATTGGCTTCCGAAAATGTCACTCTGAGGCGTTGTACCACCTTGAATCCTGCTACATTGTTACCTCGTCTGCAAGAGGAGGAAGAGAATTGTGAAGAGCATGACTGCCTGGATGTTACTGAGCTATCTATCAAACCCAGACCTGACATTGTTGATGAACCTCTGTCTGAAACTGATTTGATTCTTTTTGTTGATGGTTCATGCTTAAGAGACAATGAAGGGTGTTTGAGAGCATCGTTTGCTGTGTGCACCATCTTAGGGGTCGTGGAAGCTGCCTGTCTGAAAGGAGTATACTCTGCTCAGGTAGCCAAAATAATTGCTTTGACACGTGCCTGTTTCATTTCAAATGGAGTCCAAGTGACTATATATACGGACAGCCAATATGGGTTTGGAGTGGTTCATGACTTCGGCCAGTTATGATCACAGAGGGGATTTTTAACATCCTCAGGATCCCCAATCCATAATGGAGAATTTGTGCGCCAATTGTTGGAAGCTTTGCAGAAACCCAAAGAGATAGCTGTAGTAAAATGTGCAGCCCATGGAAGGGGAGAGGACTTTGTTACAAAAGGAAATAACTATGCCGATGAAGTAGCGTTTTTTTGTGCTATACATGCTTGTGTTTTCAATGGAACATATGTAGGAGAGAGCACAGAAGAGACTGAGCTCAGCATGATGTTGGCTATAGCCGATACCTGGAATGAGGTGAAGCGACTGCAGGATGAAGTCTCAGAAGAGGAAGTTGCATCATGGGTTAGAGCAGGCTGCGAAAAGAGAGAGGATGGCATTTGGGTGTCGACAGATGAGAGAACAGAATTACCTAATTGTTTATTGAGCCCAATGGCAAGGCAGATTCATGGAGTAGTTCATCTTGGGAGAGATGCCATGGTGCGAGTGTTCAGGCAAACTTGGTTTAACCCACGATTTCGTGTTTTTGCTGAAGCAGTGTGTCACAGGTGTGTTACATGTCAACAAATGAATGTTGGAAAGAGAACTGTGGTTGCAATGAGTCATATTGGAAGATCAGGAGGGCCTTTTAATAGGATACAGTTGGACTTTATCGAGATGCCTAGGTGCAATAGGCTGAGATCTGTTTTGGTGGTAGTGTGTATCTTTTCACTTTGGGTTGAAGCCTATCCAACTAGACGATGTGACAGTCTCACAGTGGCAAAACTGTTGTTAAGGGAACTGATACCATGGTTTGGATTTCCGAACTCAGTGGAGACAGATAGAGGAACACACTTCCATAGTGAAATCATGAAATTGTTATGTACAGCTCTAAACATTGATCAGAGATTGCACTGTAGTTACAGGCCTGAGGCATCTGGCCTGGTGGAGCAGATAAATGGCACAATCAAGATGAGGGTGTCGAAGGTTTGTTCGTCAACTTCATTGAAGTGGCCAGATGCGCTACCATTGGTATTGATGAGTCTGCGTAGTACTCCTGATAGGAGGACAGGACTCTCTCCCCATGAGATATTGATGGGAAGAGCTATGCGCTTGCCTATGGTGCCAGCTACAGCACTGATAAACATCACAGATGATTTGGTTTTGGATTATTGTAGGGGACTGGCTGATGTGGTTAATTCTGGTCGAGGCTGCGACTGCATCTACCTCGAGAGACCTGCTGCATGATCTTAACCCTGGTGACTGGGTGCTTGTTCGAAAGCACGTGAGAAAGAGCTGCCTTGATGCTCGCTGGCAAAGACCATACCAGGTGATCTTGGTTACAAGTACAGCTGTGAAGTGTGGAGGATTACCAAACTGGATCCACACTTCGCACACTCGCCGCGTTCCAGAAACCGAGGAGGCAACGATTCCTCTTGTTCAGAGGAGTACAACTGAAACTGACACAGAGAATGAAGGAACAAATCAAGTCGTAAGAATTCCTGAAGGGGCTGAACAATCAACTGAGCAAGAAAACCAAGATCAAGCTGCTCAGATCATGAGATAGATGAGATTGCAGAAGTGAACTGTGAACCAGATCAAAGTGAACGGCCTGATGCAGAAGGACCGAATCAAGAGGAAGAGAGGAGACCAGGTGCAGAAGCAGAAAAGTGGCCAACAAGGAAAGAAAGGCTGAACATAAGGCTTGCATCTGAAAAAAATCTCGCTCCGATTCCTGAAACGTCTGAATCAGATCAAAGTGAAACTGAGGAGAGACCGGATGGTCTAAGACGATCCAGAAGAAAGAGGGTACCGTCTCAAAAGTACGCCTCTCCTGAGTGGACGTACCTGGCTGCAAACGCAGAGACCGAAGAATTCCGGAAGGTTGGGGACTGGTACAGTGAGTTACGGAGGGGACACCCTGTCGATTGATATTCAGCTGTTGGTCCCTGGAGTTGAAGCCTTGCGGAATCCTAACTTTGACAGTCCCCAATCCACCAAGGCTAAGTGGTTTGCGCTTTTGATTCTTAACCAAGTTGCTTTCCCCACATTTGGTCGACAGCCCACTGCACAGGAATTGGGAGAGATTCGTGCAGAAATTCTGCAGCTTGTTCTTACCATACTGGGATCTAATATCATTAATGATGAAGCTTGAACTTTGAAAGAAGAACTCATTAGGCTTTAGAAAGAAGATAACCTAGGCCTGAGTGGAAGAAGATTTATATATGGTACTTTCAATAGAAGCAGAACTGAGGGCTAGGGCTGACTACACCTCTACAATAGGCCATAGATACTGGACTGAATATTGCCATAATCGAATGGGAAAAGGAAAATAAAAAGACATCGTAAATAACAAAATAAGGCAAGAAAAGAAGAAAAAGAGACTTTGATTTGTTTGCTCCTCGAAACCAAAGGTGGTTCAAAATAGAATCTAGAAATCCAGGACGCAAGCAGAAGTGCATAATTGGTACCCTTATTGTTGTGGTGCTTATTGTCATAATTGTGGTGATTGTTACATCTTTGGTTGAGTCACAGGATGCCGAAAGGCATGGGGAACAGACGACACTTACCCCACCTACTTCAGAGTTCGAAGAGGGTGCATCCGCAAAAGATAGAGAGATGATTAGGGAAACTAGTCGAATGTTACATGTAGATTTGTCGAAAGGTGATTTCACGCTGAACACATATGCTCGTTTGTTGTATGAGTATGTTGATACAATGGAAGCGAAAGATTCTTATGTGTGTATGCAACTGCCAGCATCCGTAGAAGGAGGCATTCGATACCATCACTTACCTTTGACCTATGGTATTACATGCAGCGTGTTATTGAGTATGTTTTATAGTAAGGCACATTTTGAGTACTACTTCTCCAATTATGATGAGGTACTCTCAGAAGTCCCCATTCTTAAATACATGAATAAATATGATTACTGATAAGCAGGTAGAGAGGATGTCTACGTATTTTGTGCCTACTATTACCTTATATACATCTTATGCCCATAGACACAATTTGACCTGCATGTTAACTGACATTGAAAAGAAGTTTGTGGATCAGATAGAAGATCGACATAGGCAGGCCTTATTTAGACCAAATCCGAAGCACAAAGTGATCCCATGGACACAGGAGGAATTAGATCATAAGGCAAAGGGAAGTTCTGGTCCAATAGCTCTAGACTTCCAGCAGAAAGGGAGACTGTGCATTAGATACCCGTCTACATATTATGACAAAATATTTGTGGGTGAGAGTGATTGTGAACACATTTTCTTGATTGAGGAATCCATTAGAAAGGCGCTGTTGGATAAATTGACCATAGTGCCAAATGTGTACTTTGTGTGCGGTAAAAATGCTTATGTGAAATTGCCCAAAAATTGGTATGGAACATGTTATTTGTCTGTGGTATTTCCCAAGATCTTCCATGTGGATGATTTATGGCCTTTGGAAGGGAAGAGATCTCATAGAGGAAAACGTGGTGCAAGTGCGGGAGAAATTATTGGGGATGTATTTGGAGCTATGATACCTAGTTTGGGTGTGATTTTGAATGATGTGAAGATTAGAAAGCTGGCAACTCTGGTAGATAAGCTCTCTGTGAATACGGCCCAAATCCTATTAATTGTTGATGGGGAGATGGTCTCAATCAGGGCTATGGTTCTTCAAAATCGTCTTGCTCTAGATGTGCTATTAGCAAAAGCTGGAGGAGTCTGTAAATTATTGAAAGTTCAACAGTGCTGTACTTGTATTCCTGATAATAGTCGGGATATAAGGAAGTACATTAGCAATATTTCAGAGATACATCAAGATTTACATGATCTAGCTGCTGATGGACTCTGGGAACAACTTGGCAAGGGATTTGGCAAGATAGGAAGCTGGTTTGGAAGTTTGGGACAAGGAATAATGGGATACATCTTGAAACCTATTATAATTGCTGTCATTTGTATAATTGTATTGTTGGGAGTCATTAAGGCTTACAAATGGCAAAGGGCACGACATGCTGAGAATTCTTTGAAAAAGCGAGAGCAACAATTAGAATGACTGCAGGACAGTCATTATCTGCACCTTAAAGGGTTGGAAAGATTTAGACAGGGACGGCAAGCTACAACCTCTGTTTAGGTCGGTCTCTTCTACAAGGAGAAACTTATGAGAGGGTAAAAAGGTTGGTGTTATGACACTAGTCATAAGAGGGGGGAACTGATAGAGCGCTTACAGCACTCTAAATTGTAGGGGTGCACTATACTCTTGATATAAACGCACTCATATGTATTTTTATTGTGTGCAGTGTTTTATGATTATTAAGATGCATTTATTCACGTCATATTAGTATTACAATGAAGCAAGTATGTTTAAGTAGGATTTGCGTGTATTAGAAAACATAATTCCTGTATGTGTAATGTGCAGGATGAAATTATACTCATATAATGTAACCATGTTTAGTTTAAGTTACCCGATTTGTAGGCCCAAATTGTAGGTTGTTTTGAGTTTCGTTTCTCCTTGGTTGCTCAAGAATTAATTAAATAAATTCTGTTGTGCTCGAAGACAGTATGTTCTCATCCTACTGCAGGTGCAGGAATCCGACCTCGTTATTCTTAGATTTAAGGAGATACCCGGAATGTCTTTGAAGAAAACTGCAAGGCGAGAAGGGAGGACTCCTTTCGTGTCTGGCCTATCTGGGAACCAAGGCCACTGGAAGAAGGGTCGACTTAATTAAAGCTTCTGTGGAAACTTACTGAACATGACATATTGTGGGTTGAATATTGTCTTTTTATATGATGCGCAGGGACAGATTCGAGAGACTTCTGCCAGTTTTCGGCAGAGATGGAGCATCTTAGAGCGAGCTCCATAGCTTTAAGCTATCAGACCCATTTGACGTGAGTACTTCTTAGGAAGTCAACCGATTGGGAGATGAAATATATTGTGTCCTAAAAAGTAGGCTGTATATTAGTTTTGATGAAAAGCATCTTTGAGATTGGTTAATAAAAAAGCAGTTTATACGTGGAGTACATATTATAGGATGAAATTTGCTCAGCTCAACCACACCTCCTAATTGTATTTGGAAGGTGCAGTTCAAACTTGAAAGAATGGTGAACTTTTGACCTCCACGTGCCGTTAAATGTTGGAGAAAATGTTGCAAAAAAAAATATCGGTAGGTTTAAAAAAATGATGCACTTTTAACCTGCATGTGTCGTAGAATGTTCTAGAAAGTGTTTATACAATACCTTGAACTTTTCACCTGTATGTGTCCTTAAAAAAACTGTTTATATGGAAAGTTCAAAAATAACCAATAAAGAGAGGTTTTGCAATCTAAAAAAAATAAGGAACTATTCTGATTTGTTCTTTACATGTATTTATGTGTGGAGCAACAGGAAATTGTGCCATTACTGGTTCCATTCTTGATGAAAGCGGTGCATTACATGTACTGTGTGACAAGAAAAGAATTGCATGCGTTTGTGACATTTGAAATCTGCATACCAACTACGAAGGTAAATTAGAAATTAAGAAGGTGTGTTATGTGTTTTGTAGTAGTGGTTAAGTATTTTTTATTTCTAAATAACATAGTGTTAGTAAAGTCTGGTGTTTTATTGGTTCTAAAATATGCATAATGTGTTACTAGTTGTTAAACAAGTACTTTATATATGTTTAGGAGTTTTTCACAAAGAAAAGGTGTAAGTTGTCATCTGTAAAAGACTGTGGGCCATATTCTCAAGACCAGCGATAACATTATCGCCGCTTTAGCGGCAGTTTCCTACCGCTAAAGCGGCGATAATGTTATCGCCATTCTTGTGAATATGGCCCTGTATGGTTTTGAAAATTCGATGTAGCGTTAATTTCGATTTGTATATCTATTCCGGCGAGATAAACAGAATGTCGCGCGTTTGGAAATTATGCTCAGTCTGGAAATAGTGGAGAAGGGTGACAGTAGAAAATTCATGTGTTATTAACTTAACAGAGATGGAATGTGGATCAGTTACAGGCTCAGCTTCCGCATTGCCCACGTCACCTGCGTCCAGCCCTGGTTCCACTGCCGAACATGCACATTCGAGTGTCCCACGGATGTCTGCCTATCCAACACAACTGTTGATGAATTGGACTATGACTTGTGTTTGCGCCCCCTGTTGGATCACGAACAGGAGTGTAACCGAGATAACCGTGCATGGGATGCTTTGACATACTGCGTATGTATTGGTAGTTGTGCATGGGAGATGGCACAATTTCTCATGTGTAGTGACCACATCGAGGCGCTCCCTTATTGGGCTGTGTTGCGGATCGGTGAGACGGCGTGGGCTGAGCACACCTGCCCGGACCACCTAATGCATTGGCTCACCCTGGTGTTCCTTGAACATGACAACGACGTACTATTGGAACACATTGCACATGAAGCTGCACGGGCATTCATGGACGAGTAACTACGTACCTGCAGCCACATCCTATTGCCACCCACAGCACATGGCCCAACAACTTGTTGCACAGTGGGGATTGCTCACATATCCCACCAAAACAGAGGACACGTCTCCCTTCGGTCGAGCTCTGGATGCATGTGCGTGGAATAACGCGTGTGCACACACACCTGTCCAAGGCGACGCAGGTCCATGGTCCGAGCAACACAGCGTCGTTTGGGAACTTTGCCAATTCGGACACACTGCTCGGTGAGAACACACACATGGCGATGTAGCACGACACATGAACCTGTCGGACCCTCACACCTGATCACTGTCGGCAGAGCAGACAATTGCCGCACCCCGGAGGCAGAGCACCATGCAGACCCCTCGTACAGTGAGTCGTTCCCCCTCACACGGGGCACTGTGCAGACGCCAAATAAACCATCCAACTTATCCACAGCCCACACATAGAAGCCCCTGCCTGTGGTACCCCCGCATGGGATGGCCTTGACACCCACGAAAACAGCAACCCATGTCCCACAACGTTGCACACACATTCAAATCAGTGCTCAGAGCTGTGGCATATCCTCCACACAAAAAAGAAGAAATGTTATGTGCACACTTTGTGGTCTCATTTTTTACACTGAGAGGTAGATTTCAATGTCAGTCAAGGCTGGTGTGGTACTGCGAGGCTTTGCATTTGGGTGTTCTTAGGAAATCTAAGTTGTTGGGGAGCAAGGCAAGGTGGGCTGTGAGCGTTGCCATATGTGATAAATCTTGTCCATTTCAGCCCCAACATCATCTGCCCCTCGACATGTACCCATGCTGCGTGTAACTGTCTTAAGCATGTCCGTGCCTGTTGTGGCCATTGCCTCATCCGTACTCACACGCACATGCCAATAAAGCCTATGCCACTCCACTGGTGTCTAACTGTGAGGTGTGTTGTAAAGATTGTCCACTCTTGTGCCACAATGAGCCTCGTCCCAACACAGGAAAGAACTGACTGTCACATGTGCAACGAAGGTGTATCCCTTTGGCAAGCCCCGCCTCTGTGAGCCAGACATTGTTTTTGCATAGGTGCTGGACGACATCTGATGCAGTCCCATCACCTACGCAGTCGGATGTGTCAGGGGCACACAGCCATGCAGCCATCACCCCGCCACACACACCGGACACAGAACCCGTATGAGGGGAGTTTTGTACCACATTGCCTTCATTGCTGATGTTCTGTGATTGCTATGTGTGTGGGCTGCATTGTGGGGGAATTGCCTGTGCACGGATGGCGATGGTGATAAATTTAATGTACCATTCACAAGCTGGAGCAAACAGCCCATATCACCAGTTTACCAGCGATAGCAGCCTCAAAAAGCATCGTCACGGATGACTCCGGCAAATATTGCTAATGAGATGTAGAGTAGGCGTTCCAGTGCAAAAAGCAGCGAACACATCACTTCGCAAGTGTCTCAACCACCAGCAAGATCGTCGAAGAGAGTACAAAACAGGCGAGAAGGTGCGTTGGTAGCAGAAAAATTACACCTGCTCTGAGCTGGTGTAAAGTCGGACTACAACTTGCAATATGAAAGGGAGCCCAGCCCAGAGCCACACGTGAAAGACAACAGATGCAATGGAGCCAACGATCATGCAGCTCGGACACCCAACACAGCTCCACCAGCCCCTTGTCCGCCATCCCCCCTCACCTCCCCCCACACAAACAAATGTGACAGCAACCTTAGGAAATCTGGAACATAACAAATTGGCTGATGTCGCACAATTATAGTAAAGAAGATGCATGTGAGGTTGGACAAATAAGAATCTCAGTCATCTATGGATTTACATATAAAACATTTTATTTAAACAAAACAACAAAATAAAAGTAGGTACAGGTATAGCGTGTCATCCCTCGACAATTTGTGAATCACAGCCTGCAAGACAAAAAGAAAGATAAGATTGTGCGTCATGCGTCCATGAAAGGAGAGAGCGAGAGAAAGAGTGAGAGAGAGGAAGAGAGAGAGAAAGATAGAGTGAGACAGAGAGGAAGACAGAGAAAGAGAGAAAGAGTGAGAGAGGGAGGAAGAGAGAGAGAAAGAGAGAAAGAGTGAGATACAAGGAAGAGAGAGAGAAAGAGAGAAACAGTGTGAGAGAGAGGTAGAGAGAGAGAAAGAGTGAGACAGAGAGGAAGAGAGAGAGAAAGAAAGAATGAGAGAGAGAGGAAGAGACATAGAAAGAGAGAAAGAGTGTGAGTGACAGAAAGGAAGAGATGGAGAGGGAGAGTGAGTGTTGACACTGTGCAGAAAATCCTCACAGCTCACCTTTCTGCCACCGGTGTGTCTCCAACCACGTGCCGGGACATAGTGCAGTCTTCAAGTTTAGTCATCTGAAACATAGTATAGAATCAGTAATGGCAGAGTACATACAACTGCACACACCTAATTCTCTGTTTCGCCCCTGCGCACCCAGGCTGCTGCACCCCATCGACTCCCGCCGCCCAGAGGTATCTGCCCGCCTCTGCGCACCAAGGCTGCTGTACCCCATCCTCTCCCACTGCCCAGAGGTGTCTGCCCGCTGCTGTGCACCCAGGCTGGTGCACCCCATCCAGTCTCACTGCCCGGAGGTGACTGCCCGTTCCTGCGCACCCAGACTGCTGCATCCCATCCACTCCCACTGCCTAGAGGTGTCTGCCCGCTCCTGTGCACCCAGGCTGCTGCACCCCATCCACTCCCACTGCTCGGAGGTGTCTGCCCGCTCTTGTGCACCCAGGATGCTGCACACTATCCACTCCCACTGCCCAGAGGTGACTGCTCGCTGCTGCGGAAACAAGCCTCTCTGCTCACCTTCCGCCACCGGCGTGTGTCTAAGAGGGTCCACCACGTGCCGAAGCAACCTCCTCAGGTGTTGCATACACGCGGTCAAGCCGAGCTCACAATTCAAAGTGGGTGTTGATTGCAGGATGGCCACGCATCATCGCAGGCTGCACATGCGCTCAGCTCTGGTGGCACTAACTCAGTGGAACTGAAGTCATCGCCTCGTGGCGGGAGGTCCGTGTTGAGGTCGTCAATCTGTGAATCACAGCCTGCTAGACAAAAAGCAAGATAAGATTGTGCGTCATGCGTCCATCAAAGGAGAGAGAGAGAGAAAGAGTGAGCGAGAGGAAGAGAGAGAGAAAGAAAGAAAGAGTGAGAGGTAGACAGAGAGAAATAGAGAAAGAGTGAGAGAGAGAGGAAGAGAGAGAGAAACAGTGAGAGAGAGGAAGAGAGAGAGAAAGAGAGAAACAGTGTGAGAAAGAGGAAGAGAGAATCAGAGGAAGAGTGAGAGAAAGAGAGAGAGAGGTAGAGAGAGAGAAAGAAAAAAACAGTGTGAGAGGAAGAGATAGCATGAGAGAGAGAGGAAGAGAGAGAGAAAGAGTGTGAGGGAGAGAAAGGAAGAGATGGAGAGGGACAGTGAGTACCCACACTGTGGACAAAACCCTCACAGCTCACCTTTCCGTCACCGGTGTGTCTCCAACCACGTGCCAGGACATAGTGGAGCCCTCAAGCTTACTCATCTGAAACGTAGTATGGAATCAGTAATGGCAGAGTACATACAACTGCACATGCCTAGTTCTCTGTCCCGCCTTTGTGCATCCAGGCTGCTGCACCCCATCCACTTCCACTGCCCAGAGGTGTCTGCTCGCCGCTGCGCACCCAGGCTGCTGCACCCCATCCACTTCCACTGCCCAGAGGTGTCTGCCCGCTGCTGCGCACCCAGGCTGCTGCACCCCATCCACTCCCACTGCCCGGAGGTGACTGTCCGCCGCTGCGCACCCAGGCTGCTGCACCCCATCCACTCCCACTGCCCGGAGGTGACTGCGCGGCGCTGCACTAACAAGTCTCTCTGCTCACCTTTCGCAACCTGCGTGTAGAAAAGAGGGCCTACCACGTGCCGCTGCAAGCCCCAAGCCCGGGGCCCGCAGACATGGCACCCTGCATATCATGCAGCCCGCTCCCCAGGCCACCAGGTCTCACATTTGGTGCTGGGTCTTGATTTCGCCATGGCAGAGGACATACCAGTGCACCGGGCTTTTCATCGCAGGCTGCACACCCGCTCAGCCCTTGCGGTGCCACTAACTCTGTGACCAGCGAGGCAACACCATGTGGCGGTAGGCCTGCGGTGTCTGATGGCTCAGGCCTACACTGCAGGCCAGCAGGGCACACAAAACCTGAGCTGTCCAGACCACCGGGACGGGCCATCACCGCAGGCTGCACACCAGCTCAGCAGTTACGGTACCCGTACCTCAGTGGACTGAAAGTCACCGTCCCGTGCCGGTGTGCCTGTGCCGGCCGCAGTGCATCCGGTGCGAGCAACTCTGAAATGGCGTCGAGCACGTGCGCCCGGTCTTTTTTATTGGCAGGGTCACATGTCCTGTGACGCCTGTGCTGGATGGGTGTGGTGTGGGTGTATACTAGCCATGAGGGAGTGGCTGTGGCATACTGACAATTAGGGTGTGACCAGCAGATCACTGCAATGAAAATCTGGGCCATGTAGCGTTGTTGTCCTTCCCTGTAAGCGTAAGTGGAGTGGGCTGGCCTGGCGTATGCCAGTCCTGCGTGAGGCTGTGAAGAATGACTCTGGAGCTATGGGCGTGGCTCCGTCCTGGGCTGTATGAGGAATCAACTGATGCGAGTGTCCCTGTTGTAGTGCTGACGTCACCCGGGTCGCAAGCGCCAATGTGTCACTCTGTGAGCCAAGTCCCACAACATGGCCAACATGGAAGATACGGGGAATCACTGACCCTACATTCATCCATAGTTCCACACATGAAAGATGGTGGACATGACACATCTGTGTGGATATGAATGTTTATTGCACATTCAGTGGAGTGTTGCAGCTGTAGCAATACAGGGCCATGTAAAGATCAAGTTTCAGTTTTTGGCACATGTAGGGCAGCCAATTAGAGCCAAGCTTGTGTTCGGGGTTAGGCTGCGCCAACATATGTACTTATACAATTACTCCGCCAATCCCCAAGCACTTATAAATTCACTATACACTCTCCTTGCAGTACTCTAATGATCCAGCCTCTACGTACGTACTTGTACAATGACCGAGAGAAAGTTACATAACCGAAGATTCCCCACTGCCAGAGGTAACATGGTTGCATACGCTGTCCACAGCACAATGTAATGTGGTAGGGCCCAGGGGCCGCATCTTGCATGCATAATGAACACACGGACACAGATAGATAGTGGAACTGGGTACGGGCACGTGCGCTCGACTCATTTTTATTACCAAGGTCACATGTCCAGTGACGTCTGTTCTGGATGCGTGTGGGGTGAGTGTAAGCCAGCCCTCCGGGAATGGTTGGTGCTGGCAACAAGTACAACAGTAATCATTGGATCAGACACATAGATTCAATCATAAAGGGTCAATGATTTGTGCTGCACTAAGGTAGGGGCAACAGATGTGAAATAATACACACAAGATTGTATCGTAAAGGGTCCATGACTTGTGGTACACTGAGGTAGGGGCAGCAGATGTGAAATTATACACAAAACATTGTATCATAAAGGGTCCATGAGTTGTGCTGCACTGAGATAGGGGCATCAGAAACATTCAGCATGTGCGCAGCCAGCGATGAAGCGTGGTGCGGGCGAGCCGCACTGGGAGCAATGTCTGTTGCCTATTGGACTGAGTCATCTGCAATCGCGACTCGATGTGAATTGTGAGCCCTGCTATCCGCAGTGTAGATCGAAGGCAGTAGTCAGCACAGACATCGAAGAATGCTTTTAGTCACTTCCTGTTTACAAAATTCGAGGACATAGAGTACAATTCTCTCTGCAATAAATAAATCATGTCTCAATATAAATTGTGAGCTCTGCTAACCGCAGTGTAGGTGTATGGAACAAAAGATGAAACATTTATGGAATACACTGTCGAAATATGTAGGTTTCAGGGAAGTTATAGTTAGTTGCCTAATGGACTCTGAAATTAATGAATGAAGCGAGAGCAGGTTTCCCTGCTCTCGCCTCAATGAAGCAAAGCAGAGTTTGCTTTGACAGGGCGGGAGCCGCACAGCTCCCGCCCTGCCATAGCAAACAGCAGTGTCCTGGGGGTGGGCACCCCGGGACACTGCAGGAGCCGGCCCTGGGGGGTGGCGGTCCCCAGGGCCATCAAGAGCTCCAGGAGGGGGCCGCACGGCCCCCCTCCCAATGTTAGCAAAGCCCCGGGGCCCGGGGGTCCGTAACGGAACCCCGTATTTAAATACAAAGTGCCCCGGGGAGGTGGTAGTCCCCGGGGCGTGTGGGGGGGTTCGAGCCCCCCCACACATCTTTTTTTTTTTTAAAACAGAGCCCCGGGGCTGCGGGGGGGCCACGTGCCCCACGCGGTTTATTTTCTAAGCCCCGGGGAGGTGGCGGTCCCCGGGGCAGTGTGGAGGGATTGGGACCCCCCCACACTTTTTTTTTACAGCCCCGGGGAGGTGGCGGTCACCGGGGCTGCAGGGGGCCGCAGTGCCCCCGCATACAATCAAATAAGCCTTGGGGAGGTGGCGGTCCCCGGGGCAGTGTGGGGGGATTGGGACCCCCCACACTTTTTTTTTACAGCCCCGGGGAGGTGGCGGTCACCGGGGCTGCAGGGGGCTGCAGTGCCCCCGCATACAATCAAATAAGCCCCGGGGAGGTGGCGGTCCCTGGGGCAGTGGTGGCCCCCGCGGGCCCCCGCTAGTTAATTTGCGAGTGCCACCGGGACCTGACCCACCCGGGGGCTTTTTCAAAACAAAGCGCGGGAGCCGGCGCTTTTTTTATAATTTCGGTGGGATTCACGACCCCAACGACCCCAATGCGATTTCTGCCGAAATTTTTAAAAAAAATGCTTTTTTTGGCCCTGGGGGTACTTGTGGGGTCAGGGTGTTTCTACCCTGCCCCCATTTCTTGTTTTTTAACCTTTTTTTTACTGTTTTCTTGTGACTCAGTTCTACCGAGTCACAAGATGGCTGTCAACACTTCTTGGTTTGGAGTGTTGGCTGCCAATCAGAGTGAAGCTCGTGCTTTTGAGGGTTCGCGAACCCACCGCGCCCACAGATATCGATATTTTTTCTTTTTCTAATTTCTCAGCAACTACTGAACGGATTTACACCATTTAACAAAAAGGGCTCTTTCTGAACCAAGGGCTACCTTGTTGCCAAATTTGGTGTAATTCCGTTCAGCAGTTCGGGCTGTAGCTTTATCTAAAGTTTCCTATGGAAATTTACATGGGGAAAATGCGTTTTGGGACCCCCCTTTTTTCTCGGCCCCCGCTTGACAAATCACCCCGAAACTTTCAAGACAGGAGCTGACTGGAGCGCCCCACTAGTTTTGAAAATTTTGCAAAGATTCGGCAACCGGCGCCAAAGTTATTGGGAAAAGAAAAAATGCTTTTTGAATAGAAACGAGGTCCTGCCTATAACTACCTACTGTCGACCGCCAGTAGGTGATATACATATATATGTATATATATATCATCCAACACCTCACTCCTGCCTTGAAATGGGTCCGACACTGCTTGGGTGACTTCACAAGAGAATTTAATAAAATCAGGATGATAATCATGGCGCATCATCAATCCGCTCGTGAAACGCTGTGGCAGACGCGTTTCAGCCGTATGGCCTTCTTCAATGCCGGTTTCACATAAAGGGCGGTTACACCTGAGGGTCCATTAAGTGTGGCAGTAACTACTCCTATTGGAGCACAATGACCCCTCCTTTGCCTCAAAGTTGTAAGGTCCTGTTTTAAACTGAACCATGCGACTCTCCCAGAGCTGTTCCATGCAGGTATGTACAGATCCGCTGCGAACACCAATTAAGTAATGAAGTGTTCGAACACACAGTGGTGCCCCAATCCTGTTGGCTATGGACTGCACTTCCGCCGTGGCAGCTCGGAAGTTCGATGTTGCTCGCAAAGTCTCTTTCAGTAGTGCAATACTACCTCCTCTCTCCCCACAGGACAGTAATGTTCACAGAATGCTTATCCATCTGCCGGGGGGGCATATATATATATATATATATAGACATGCACCAATATTTTTTACCTTTTTTCTTTATTCTTAAAAATTTAAGTCTGTGGGTGCCCTAGAGTTATGGTAGATGACTATTTTGCATTAACATTTTTAGTTTTTTCTAATGGAAAGTTTGCACATTTTTGGGAGGGTTGGGGGCCTTGGTTTAAAGTACTCTTTCTCTATTTTCCTGGTGTTCTTTGTCAATTTTGCACTATTTTTGCAATTTTACTGTCTGGGGCCTTGCCTTCCCATGGGCTGCACCCTCGCCCGTCACCCTCAGGGGGGAGCGGGTGGTGGATGCTGCTGCAGCGGGTTTTGCTGCAGTAGCAGCATTATTGCTGACTGCTTCTACCATAGCGGTGACTGGGGTGGGTTTCAGTTTGCAAGTTTCAAGTTTATTGATATTGCTCGGCTAAATTAAAACCATTGCAAAATGACCACTCTTGTCCTGCACACAGGGCACATTGTTGGCTGTGTAAGCGGCAGTCGCAATGGAACTTATCAATTTGATGTGTGCTGCGCATGTTCAATTTTGTAGAGGTTCTAGGCTGCCAAAAACATGCCCCAGGCCATAATAGTTAATGACAAAGAACACAAATCAAATACTCCGCCCTCTCACAGAACTCTGCTGAATTGCACAGAGTATTTCGGTCACTCCGCGGAATTCTGCGGAGTGAAACTCCACGACTTCCGCCCACCCCTGTCAATAACGCTAGAACAAGTTTCTCTCTTAAAAATTGGGGCCATGTCAGGACCAGAAATGGTTCATCAATTACAGGCTCTAAGCCCTCTATTGATTGTTAGTGAGGCTACTTTAAGTGCGATCGAGGGGAGATGTTTTCTTGGTGGTCCTGATAATAATGGAATACCCCAATATTCATCCTCCTTGCCAGTAATCTCACTTTTAAGACATCAGGATTCATAAGAGGTATTAAAATCCCCAGCCACTATTATTCTTGTGTCCAGGTGTACAGTGTCTAATATAGCATCTAAAAGGAATGTAGTAAGGTTTATCACTTGATTTTATCGTTCTGACACAAATGTTTATTGGGACCAAAGAAAGTCCTGTGACTAAGGTTAATCCCCATTAAGTCTGTTTTCAGGGGGGTTAATGAGCTAAACGTCTATTTCTAACTAGGATTAAAAGCCCTCTAATTGCTCTTCCAAAGAGCTCAGCTGGTGTAGCTTCTACATTAAAAGGAGGTAAACGCGTCTATAAAGGCTTTCTCAGTAGCCCAGGTTTCTTGGAACATGCACACGTCATGTTTCCCGCTATACGATAACCATTCAATGGCTCATCTTTGGGTTTAACCCAGCTATGTTCCAAGAAAAAAGATTAAGACTAGGTAGCAAACAGTTGTTGCTAATAGACTTGGACCCTGGATGGTCTTAAGGGTGAGATAACTCGTCTGTGTGTATATCGGGATTACTATCATCCATGTTGTACAATTTGGGCTTTGGGCCCCCCCTTCTTGGAAATTGACCCTATTGTCGCGAATAGTCTGAGTATATACTATACCACCAACTGAGTCATTACAAGAAATACAATTTGTGGTTTAATTTGCCCTGGTTTGATTTAGTGCACTCGCATTAGACACTTTGATATTTGCAATATTTGTTCCACAAATTCAATGTTCTTGGTTGGTACATAATGACAGATGCAAGTTGTTTTTTAGTCAATCAATTTCATTCAAGGTCGATGTAGAGGTAAGTAGCGGGGTAACAGAGTCCCTTGAGGCCAAGATGGTCTAATGCCTAGGCAGGCCTCCCATATTATCCAACCATGCAGGAAATGCTTTCAACCGAATACCCAGCTGTTTACCCCCATAAAAATGACATGGGCGTAGTTCAAAATGTATAAGGTTTTCAGCCAGGTATTTGGAGCACAAGACAACATGAATATAATCATAGGATGATGTGTTGATTGAACATCTTTTTGCATAAACAATATCTGGTCTAATTATAGATAAACAATTTCGCTCCACCCTTATCCAGTGGATCACCTTGTTTATTAGTGCTTCGGTGTCCTCAAACGTTACTGGCTTCAAATTTGGGACCTGCACCATATAAATCGACCTATTGGATTTCTGATTCTCATTTTGCAGGTAAGAATGCTTAGTAAGGGAACGGCAGCACAGTGGAGGAGAAAAGGGAGCTCCAGATTTGGCCGGTCAATGCAATGGTCTTCTATGGGGATAATTCCTCTCATCTAATGAAATACCAGCGGACGATGACATAGTGGTTTGAGGTTTTGAGCAGGAAACGTTAGGAGAACTATGGGGACCCTTATACAAATTGCGTTTTGGGCTCTTTGGGGGAGAGCTAATGCACAAAGAATTAATAATTGAGGGGCATTTAGTTACTCTCCTGTTGCCTGAGTTAGCATTCGAAGTTGTGCCCCCACTTTCTACATGGGCTGATTTAGCAGCTTGATGGACTATCGAAGTACACTCTTGAACATTGTTTTTGCAATGTTCGCTAAATCTGTGGGGACATTATGTGCATCTGTAGTAGGCAGTGCAGTAGTTATTTCTTACATTATAAAACACAATTAAATAGACAGTTCAATGGCAATAGTGCCATGCATCAATTGCTCAATTAGGATCGACAGCTGCAAATTAAATTGAGGACATCAACGTGTGTATAAACTGCAATTCAGATTATAAAGTGTGTAGTGGCAAAACATTGTAGACACGGTGGGCATGAGTGTTTCTACAATCTGCTTGATGGGTTGTATAGGATCAAAACAATTATAACAAAGCACATTGGGGACGATGGTAACTGTAGGATATAAGGAACATGGAGTCTTGCCCATTAGTTCTGTAGAACTAGTAGCTCTAAGGCTGGGAGAAACATGGGCTGAAGCATTCATGTCATCCTGATTTACTAGAATTGGCTTGCAACTCATGGTATGCTCCTCCGTTATAGGGAAGCTCTGGATCTGTTTATCTGGAACATGTCCGGTACATTTGGCAATTTGCCCTTCCCCTTTGTATTACTTGTGTTGAGGAGCAACTCAACCTCTTCAATTAGTGTGTCAATATCCGCTAGTGTTGAAGACTCAGTTGGAGTGTCCTGTGGTCTGTTTTTCCCAGGTCTTTTCGGCTTCTTGGTGTGGATTCCATCCTTCACAGACTCCCCAGTCTTGCGCTTATCCATCGTTAAATAATGTAGAGGCTAGCTGTCTGAATGGGCCGGAAAGCAAATAATCAAAATATAACGCGGAAAATGTGAAAATGGTCCCTTACATCCAATAGCATCAGATGGCATCCCATGCAGGAAAGAGAATAGGCCCAGCCCAGCCTTTTCCAGGCAATGACGGGCCCGCGCCGCTGGACTGCTCCAGTGAGTTTATGGAGGTGGCTTCTCCTGCCCCTCCTGCTGCCAGAGGAATGCTGGGGGACTGAGTCCACCCCAGCAGAAAGTGGCACGGCTCAAGAAGTGGCACAGGAGTGGGGTGCTGTGATCAGCCCCTTATCTGTAATCCCCCAACTGGTGGTGGTAATGTGCAATTCAGGCGCTAGTCTCAGGGCCCCAACCAACCGCAAAGTCAGGGCCAGGGCACTCAGTGCGGCCCACCAGCAACGGAGATCCAAAAAGGTCTCTGTGCCCAGCCTCAAACCCTCCATGTGCGACCAAAGTCTGGGCCACAAAGGGTAGGGTAGTGTGGGCAGGGTCTAAGGGGCCTTCACCACCCAAGGGCATCCAAGTGTCTGTCAGTCAAGGCCTCAAAATATGAAGTTGAAGAAGCCAGGAGGCCCTAGCAAGTTCCCAGCCAAGTCCCAGGGCCCAGCTGGCCACTAAACTGCATCGAGGGAGCACCCCCAGTCATGCTCAGGCCGTCTCAAGCTCCTGCACACCCAGGGAGGGGGAGAGAGTTTAGAAATTTGGGGCTCTTACCGTCAGCCCTGCCTGCAAACATGTGCAGAGGGCATAGCTTAGCCTCTCCCAGGCACAGGGATGATAGTAATTCACAGGACTTATTAATGTCTTCTTGTTCCAATGATAGCACCACTTTTTGGCATATATTAGCTCATGACAGCTTATCTCTTGGTATGTCAACAGATCACTATCTACAGCCAAGGCTGTGGGCCAACCATTTCTCGGCCCTCTACTTAAACCAGGAGACTACATTTCTCGAGTCACAAGACAGTGACCTAGCCCATGGCTTGCCATCTATCCCCGATGAAGAACATATTACTTTTGATATGGCAGGCACAATTAATGCAATCAAGTCTGTCTGCTCGGGTAAGGCCAAGAGTGGGTTGATGGGACATAGATCCTACCCCTTCTACAGGTAGGTTTCCGAGCAAAAATTGGCACCATTGATCAATTTTTTTGTCTTATACTGATATCATGGAAATACACCCAGTTGCAAAAAGATCACTTGAATGTAGCTTTTGTTAATCTAAGGACCACTTTTGATTTGGTCACAAGGAAGAAGTTATGGGGCGTCTTTGGTATAATGGATGTTCCCTTTCCCTCCCATCTAAACACATTAATTAGTCTACATCAATCCAATTGTGGCCAAGTATTCCAATTGAAAGAGCGGCCCACCCGAGGTGTGTTTTGGCTCCTGCACTCTTTTCCTTATAAATCATTTGTGTAGTAGAACCTATGAACAGCTGTGTAAATGATTCTCCCAAATTGAATAGTTTAAATGTGCTGGCATATTTTGCGAATTACAACTTTTAATTGTCCAGAACACCACTTGGTTTGCAGAATCTCATCTCTAAAGTTGGAGAATTTCGTCCCCAGAGAGGCCTGGAAATCAACACTCAAAAAACTAAGTACAGGAAATTCAATCCAAGGGAACCTTGTGACTGGAAAGTGACAGTCTTGAAATAATTCAAACATTCAATTATTTATTATCTTGGTCTTAGAGAAGCTCGTCCACTGTCATGCAGACCTCAGATCAAAAAATCCAACTTTTTCATTCAGCTTAGACCAGCAGCAATTCTTAAAATGCACAGGAACCTTGCGACTGGAAAATGACATTCTTGAAAAAGTTCAAACATACAATTATTTATTATCTTGGTCTTAGAGTAGCTAGTCCACTATCATGGAGACCTCAGATAAAAAAAATCCAACTTTTTAGTTCAGCTTAGACCAGCAGCAATTCTTAAAATTCACAGGAACACTCAGTCCAGATCAATTTCTCCTGTTCTTCAAGTGTACAAAATGAAAGCCCAATCAGCTGCACTATATGGAGCAGAAATATGGGTGAAGGAGTCTATAAGCCTTTTGACTGTTAAAGAGAATAATTTTATCAAATCCTTATTAAGCCTCCGCCAGAGTTCTCCAACTATACCCTTGATCTTATATGCTGATCTCAGGACTATTGAGCACCTAGCTGCTCTAAAGCCTCTTTTCTATTTGATAAGAATGTGGTCCCACTATGGATTGGAACCCTTTAGAAATTAAATAATCGAAGCCCTTCAACTTGACACTAGTACAAATGTAAATTGGTTCCATTGTGTGAAGTCATGGCTCTTCGAACTTGGGTTGCAAACTACGTGGAACGAACCCACAGAAATTAGAAAACCCACGAATAACCATCTTACAAGTAAATATTGGGAATTCATCATTGAGCAGTGGCATCTGACTACTAAGAGTGAGAACCTCAAAGGACAATTTTTAGCTCACACGCCGTTCCCTAAGATCGAACTTTACCTTGATGAGATTCAACATCCCTTAACAAATAGCCTTTATATCAAGTTCAGGCATGGTAATCTACCTCTAAGATCCTTTTTTTCCAAGTGGTTCCCTTCCTCGGACGCCATCTCTACATGTTTTTACTGCTCTCAGGCCATTGAGTCAATCAAACATTTGTTATTTAATTTTCCTGACTACTGCAAACCAAGGACTAAATTGGTTAGGCCTCTCTGTTTAAATTTAGGCTTTGGGAGATATGAAGATGCTTTGAGGATTCTCACATTTGACACAAGGAGATTGATTGTTTTTGGACTAAGCCACTTTCTATTCTCAGCTTGGCTACTAAGAAACCGCTTATTTTTACTTAGCTCTCTTGAAAGCATACAAGAAGGCACACATTAATCTTTGATTGATATGTGCACAGTTGTAGAATAGCATTTACTAATGATTGATCAATAGCCTTCGATTGGACGCTATACACATTTGTCCTTCTTTGAGCTTTTTACATTCATACAAGGCTCTGACTGTCCCTTTAGATTAATTCATATGGGTACTATGTGGTGGGCTTTTTATCATTGTGTAAATATTTTTTATTTCTCCAATTATTATATTTTATGCTGTTTTTATTGTATTTTTATTAATTACTTTATTACATAATGAATTGTGCTTTCTTTTTATGTGTTTTTAAGTATTCAAAGTAAACATATTTTAATGATTATGATAAGGAATAACTGTAGAATTTCAAATGTTTGTCTCGTTTAAGTAGAATTTGTATAGAACTAAAAAATGTATGTATTTTGCATCTTTGTGCAAGTGTGGAGGTGTGCATCTGCAGTGTGTGCATGAATGTCTGTGAGTTTGTTTGTGTGTGTGTGTGTGTTTAGTTAAAAAGGCCATCAAATTAGGATGCATTGAAGTGAGGTGTGGGCGACGTGCAAGAGAATGAAATTTGCTAATGCTGCTATTGTCAACTGCAATGTATGACTTTACGCTCTTAAGTCCTACCCAGTTAAATGTGCACATGCTTCTATTTTCAGAGATTCAGGGTCGCTAATTGTAGTTGATATTCCAGCTGTGCATACATGGCTAACACAATAATCTTTACAAGGACCTCTGATAGAAACTCTGATTCTGCCTTAGAATCACACAACTCTTGATATTCCACTGGTCCGCTTTAACCCGCAACCCGATCCTGCAACACCAGTGGATTTA
Organism: Calotriton arnoldi; assembly: GCA_963921515.1. Classification (NCBI taxonomy): domain Eukaryota; kingdom Metazoa; phylum Chordata; class Amphibia; order Caudata; family Salamandridae; genus Calotriton; species Calotriton arnoldi. The sequence goes on from CAWUFW010005722.1 coordinate 77,399, forward strand.
GGCAAATAAGCACATGAATCCTAAACATCCGCAGGAAGGTTGTGAAACATAGTATCAAATAAAATGCATTCAGTTAATCTTATATTGTGTAATCTCTTACCTGCTCTCCCCTTGATTGGAGATCTTGTCCTTTCCGGATCTCAGGTGTGCTTCAGTCATCGCATATTTTTTGGTCTTCGGTGGCTGTGTCCATATAGGTCCCTCTTGGATTGGCCTAGTGTTAGTGGAAATATCTGTTGCTAGCTTGCAGCAGTCTCTGTTGTGTACACCTGTTTAGGAAAATGCCTCTTTTTGCATGGTAAGCCCTCACTTTTTGCCTGATGCCTGGTGTAATTTCGAACTGTAAGTGCACTGGGTCCCTGCTGACCAGGTTCCCAGTGCCAGACTTCTTTCCTCACAACTGTAACACGATTGGCATGACTTCAGTTACTTCCTAGTAAATGGTACCCCTGGTACCTCGGGCATGGGTACTGGAGAGGGTCCTCTGGGGCTGCAGCATTGGTTGTGCCACACCAGGGCCGCCTCACCAAGGCTATGCACTTTGCCACTGCAGCCTGTGTGTCTTGGTGCAGGAGAATCCGAAGAGTCGACATGGCACACAGCCCTGTATGCCATGCCCCCATGCGCTACATAAGATATAGGTAAGCCACCCCTACTGCAGACCTTCAGCCCTAAGGCAGGTGGCACTATATCCTATGGGTTGACCTATCTGCATGAGCAGATAGGCTCCGACAAAATCCAGTCTATTCTGTGATGTTGTAAGTGAACAGGAAAGCTATAAAGAGCACATGGGCAGGATATTTGTCAACAGGACTTTCCTAGCTCCATGATGGCTTCACTGATGTCTAAGGTGTTTTGTACCAAACATCTTGTCTTAATAAATCCTCACTGATACCAGTGATGGATTTATTAATAAATTCAAACAGGAAACTCTTTTAGAGGGTCCCCAGAAAAACTACCAAGCACTGGTGTGGTTCCTGACCTGTTTTCACCAGCCTGACACTACCAGATGTGTTTATGACCTCATGGGGTGAGAGCCAGCACTCTCGGAGAACAGAGACAAAGCCTGCTCTGGGCAGAGGTGCTTCACACCTCCTCCAGGTCAGGATGGCCTCCCTGGGCAAGAAGCTTCGAAGCCAAGGCCACCTTTCACATTTAAACCAGGAACCTCCAGATAGTGAGGGAGGCCAAGCCCCCTTTCCTGCTCCATTTTTGGTGGGAGGAAAGGTGGGAAAACTAGTAAGGCTAAGAGAGGTGCCCACCTTTGGCTTGCACAACCCTTAGGGCAGGGCAGGTGAGGTGGACCCCACTTTTCACTTTCTACCATCTTGAAGATGGGGAAAATAGCCTATCAGGTCAGGGATATGTCTACCCTCCATGTTAAGTAAGCATATAGAGGGTGTAGTCACCCTACAGGTAAGCATCCCTCCCCTTCTACGCCCCCTAAATTTAGTATTTAGGTAGCCCCCAAGACCTTGACTTCAGATTTTATGGACCAAAAGAAGACAAAGGATCCAGGAACTGAGATCTGTTGCAGGATCCAGGAACTGAGACCTGTTGCAGAAGAAACCAGCTCCAAACCCTGCCAACTGTGAAAGGCCTTGATAAATGTGGTCTACCATCCCTTCCTGAAACCTGTGCAGCCTCCAAGTACCCCGGAGTTCAGCCAGCCTTCGCCAATTGCCTGGGACCTCACTTTGGACTAATGGACTAATGATACTAGTCACCAGCACGCCGCTGATAAAGACCAGCATGAGGTGAAGACCTGCACAGACAGTGTCGACTCGATTCACCTCATCAACCAAAAGTTGCAGCAGCCAAAGCTTGTTGGCCACTAGTTCAGTAACCGATCCCTTCAATGCATCCACCAGCCAGAGGGATCCTCACAGTACCTGCCACCAACTCTGGAAACAGCCCCGCTCCTGTGAGCCTATACCAGCTTTCTGGTGGCGTTGACTGTGTGAAAGCAGCAACTTGGGCACAACCGCCCCAACAGCGACAGAATACCCTCACCGCACCTGTAGCTGAGTGCTGCCGGCAAAGAACAAACTCTGCATCCTAAGACCTCTGGCTCCCCTGATACAGTAACCTAGAACTGCCTGCTGTGTCCGAGCCCTGGGCCTTCCAAAAACTCTGACTCCCCAGGAGTAGAACTGCCCCTGAATTCTGGGCGACAGTAGTCCGGCAAAACTCAGTGGCGGAGTGTGGCCCCAACAACCTGGACAGTAACTGTTTTGGCGGTTTTCTGCCACCATTGCATTCCATTCGAACCAATGCTTTCTTCCCCTTGACTGTGACGGTCTCTACCTCACGGTATTGATCCCTTTTGCATAAAACCTGTAAGCATTTATGTCTTTAACTGTATTTGGTTGTGAATCGACATACAAACCGTTTATTAACTGTCAACGAAGTTCTTGGTTTCTAACAATATATATAAAGATACGACTTTCATTTTACAAATTGGATTCGGTTTCATTGTTGAGTGTGTGTCTCATTTATTGCCTCTGTGTGTGACAACAAATGCTTAGTACTACCCTCTGATAAGCCTAACTGTGCCACAAAAATAACGTTCAAATCATTTGCTTTTATCTCTGCACACTTATTGGGGATCCACTGGACTCTCTGCATAGTGTACTTCATCTTAGTACACTATATAGAGAGACAGCTTCCTACAACCTGGACCTGCAAAAGTAGCAGCCATGAGGCATCCAGCCTATTGCTCATACCAAGCCAGGACTTATGCACATGTGAGAGTCAAACTGACTTCATCTTATATCATGGACATGTACATGGGCAAGGAATTATAATGTTTCTATTGACTAGATTCATGGGTAAGCACTTAACCTTTTGAAATCTGGGCAAGCATGTCAGGCTGCAGTTGTGCACCTTGGTATCGGTGCCCCAGATATAGCTTTGATTGATTAGTAGACCTGACTCTCTATATAACTACCTATATAGATGTCATCTCCCTTGTTTCCTTTGCTCTGTAATTGAGCTAGTGTCCGGTCAGGAAGGCTTTATTTGATCTGAATTTATCTCTCTGTTCTGTATTTTGGTGTCATTCATGTTCTCACTGCAGCTAAGGCCTAATGTTTCTTGCCGGGGAGAAGAAGTGAGTGGGTCTTCCTCTATTGAAGTGGTTCAACACTGTACCTAGTGAGTGGCCCTCCATCTTTTAGAGTATTGCAGTAATTTTCTAATAAAATGGAGGGAATTACCGTTGCATGGTTAGTAGCATGCTGAAATCAAACTTTTCCTCCCTTGCAAGGATAATTGGGTTTAGCTGCATTGAGGACATGGATAACACCATGGCCCTCAAGAGTGGTCTGCAAAGTTATAGTATTGTGGAACTCTTTTTACCACACATTCTGAAACTCTGTTTTTTGCCGCAAACCCTGCACCCCTGCAATTTCCCTCAGGTAAACTTCAGCGGGTCAAACATGCCAGCATTTACTGAGAGGAAAAATGAATGTAAAATACTGGGACATGCAGATTTGGGAGTAGTTATATCCCATTTTGCAGGGATGGACTTGCAATAAGCAATAATTATCGCAGCTCCTAAATTTCGAACACTGGAGCATTGAATTTTTAACAGATGCACTAATTATTGCTTGCGGGTCTTGTCTACTCGTAATGAGGGATAGGGTATTAGAGGCAATAGTTAAACGTCTAATAAAGCCTTTGCACAGAACAAAGTGACAGGAAAAAAGAAGCAGTCCTCAAACACTTGTTCAATTTCAGAGCAAAGAAAGAAGGAATAAAATGTTTGACCTACATTTTTTCTTGGACAATGGAAAGTACCTGTTCTTCACCTTCCATGAAGTAACCCATTTGAAATCTAGAAAGCACAATGGCCATGCATCTTTGAGTACTTTTGACTGCAGCAATGAACCTCATAGGCAAATCAGTCATTACAATCTGGCTCTTTGAAGGATGAGAGAATGCACTGACCTATTTTTGGTTCCCTTGAAGTCAAGCTTACAAAATGCTGTGAATTTGTGTGGTATCCTATAGTTTTTGGGAATGTCAGAGGTAGATGCATAAGAATCAGTAATTTGGAGTCTTCTAGACTACATTCTAGCGATTACTTTTCCATGCTGTGAGGCAGTGCTAGTTTTTATTTGCAGCAAAGGGTGTTTCCATTAAATAATTCTACGGCAGCATGATTTTAGGCAAATGTGCTATTTTGCATGAGTCTAATTTCCATAACTGTGCTGATGAGAGCTGGTGAGCATGTTGTCACAGTATGGAGTGTTGAGGTAGAAAGTACTTCTAAAGTAAATTGAGGTTTTCAGAGCTGACCTTGGATACAAGTAGTGATTATCATAACTCCTAGTGGGACCTCTACCAGTGCACCTGTCCCTGTTTGGATAAAAGTATAGCTACCTTGACTACTTTGAAGGTGTCTGCATGATTCAAGGTGGATCCTTGACATATCATGTTTCTGGAAGTGATGTGTATTATTTGCATTGTGGTATCTGAGTACTAGGCTGCTTTTAGTGGCATTTGAGCTGCTGCAGCGTCCCACTTGCTCCTTGATGCCTTTCAACTCTTGTATGGATGCTCCTTGTTGTTTCATGGAGAGCAGCTTTATGCTCTTTTCTCCCAGTAGGCTGAAGGACAGTTAACAATGCAGTCTGCATACTGGGAACTGCATGGTAGATGCCACCATTGGAGTCCCTCTCGTCTCTCCTCAACGTGCTTCAAATTAGTTTCAGACCACTCCCCAATTCAACTGCTTTTGTCCACAGATAAGTCCATCCACTTCAATAGTTTAAAAAGGAGGAAGCTTTGGGCATAAAGCACAGAGCAATGGCTGTCTTGTTCAAGGGTCTTTAATCCATGGCAGACATTTGCATAGATGGTTAAACAGGGGTGTTTCATGAGGGAGAGAGTAGGAGAGAGAGATGAGAGATTGAGGAGTATGGAACCAGGCCAGGTCTGGCCCTGCAGTTAACCTCTGGGACTAATGAGTAATCTGTGCAAATGCCCTGTGCTTTATATTAGTTATTACTGTTGAAGAACTTGTGCCACACCACAGGTTACTCTTTATGGTTTAGGCAGTGATTTCCCAAGTGCTTAAATAACTTGTGCGAACTGTGCTGGGAGGTCAGCAGTGTGCTCCCACCCCTTCCTGCTTAAATAACTCATATTATTGGGTTTGTGCTAATCTCACATTTCCAGGGTGCTGGTGAGAATATATTTTCCATCCCTGTACTTTCACTCTTCAATCCTCACTCTCCATCCATCAAGAGGATCAGAGTACAGTGAGTATATAGTGGGGTGGTGGACATGTTATCTAGAGGAATGCGGACTGATAACCACCAGCACAGTGAGTAATTTATATATACTCTTCCTAGAGAATAGTACAAAACAACCACAACAGACCAAAGATGTATTAAACAACAGCACTCCATAATGAAAGCTAGTGCACAAGAACCACACAATGAAGAATTACTATGTTCCAGGGGCCGGAGCCTTTCATGTCCATTATTTATTGCGCTTTTGTGCGTTTGCCAGGGGCATAGCTTCAAGGGGGTGTTGGTGTGTGACACCCCCCCCCCCCTTATAAATTCTTGGCTTGGTAGTTTGGTCTGGTGACCTAGAGTCAGGTCTGCTATCTCTGTGTTGGTTTTTCTCACTATGTTCAAAGAATGAAAGACAAAAACAGTGACCTTTGATGTAAACGGGAAAGAGAGACAAAGAAACCTTTCAGGCTGAATTTCAAAATGTGGAATCATATAACCTGGAATGACTACTAGTTTCCTGGGTATTAAAACTGTGTGATCTAGGTATATAGTTTATTTCACAGAGCTTCATTTTTCTATATAGTGTTGCTGAGTGGCATTTTTGCTGCACAAGCACCTCTAATATTTGATTTAGTAACCTGTAATGTTGCTCCATCCATAGCAACAATCTAGGCCAAGTTTGGATGTACATGACTACCGACTTGCCACTTAGATCACTAATGGCATTGTCGTTGGGGGTGAGCCATGAGCACTTCTAGATGCTATCACTTTTAATAAATGTCTGTCTATTCAGTGATATATTCTGATGTACTAAGGTGAAACACTTCCACATGTTAGGCAAATATGCTTTTTTGAATTTTGAAGAGATTGTATCATAATTTTTCATAATCTTTGTGGCACGATATACATGCCAAACATTTTCATTGCTGGGCTGGTGCTTAGACTCTTAGAGCCAAGCCAGACACATGACTCCGCTCTGGCTCGGCTTTCCCTATCAATTTGCCTATACTTTCTCTTCTGTTTGTGACTCAGGCTTAGTGCATGGGGCCGCCAATCACTTGATGATGATTTGTAGGTCCTAGGTCTAGAAACGTGAAGCCCTGCCCACATGCACCATTTGACAACTCTGTCATCAAGACTTCTTGTAGCAGAGCTGAAAACAAGTGCATGCAGTTAAAATACATTTAAAATTAGTGATACCAGGGCAGGAACTCCAGGCCCTTGTGTTGTAGGTGACCATAGTCATGGGTTCCCAGGGAAAATTACCAGGCCCAGGTGGGATGGGCAGGGAGGTAGCTTCAGCTGGGATGCTTGGGGTTGGTTTGGTAGTTATGTCTGAGATCCCTGAATTGGGTCTGCTGTGGCTGTATCAGTTTCTCTCATTGGTCTCATTTCACTAAAAGGTTTTAATGTTTTCTTTTTTTAGATTGGGATCTTTGACATATATAGTGTCAGGTTTACCAAAAAAGTGATAAATCTGCACCCACAGAAGTACTCTTTGAATGGGTTCAAATTGACTAGTTTTTGGAGTTCACAAACACTGGCAGTAGTACGCTAGGAAAGGTGAGCTAGTCTCAAGTTTCCAGGCATACTACCAGCAATCGTACATCTAAAAGGTGATGGGAAGAATGCTAGAAAATAATCTAACTAGTGGCAACTGCTCGGGGCAGCATTCCAACCCATCATTATTGGCCCATTGTGGCACTGTAGATAAAAGCCCACCTAATGCAGTGCTGTACTGACCATGTTCCTCATGGAAATAGCCTATCCCGAACCTTGGTCACCTCACCCCTAGACATTGCAGCCTACTACTTTTTAAGTTGGAACATTTGAGATTCACACTCCCTGAATCTCACTGATTAAGCTATGCTCATGGCTCTTCTCCCTATCCATAGAACAGAGGATGCTGAATAAAAATAGAATATAGGTAGATTTAATGGTGGATGTGAACAACTGGAGAGAATACCAACTTATATGAAAGTTAAGGGGTCTTGCTTCACCCTCACGTGGTGCTCAAAATAGAGGTGCAGCAGGAGCTGTAGCACCCCCAGATGCCATTCAGTTATTTCAGCAGGATTATGGCCAAGCCATTTAGCAAGATTTCCATTTTAGGGTTGTAGTTTGCCATATTGCTCACAAAAATATAATTAAACAAAAATATTCTTCCCAAAACTTCCTGCACATTAATATTGAATTTTAAAGCACTCGAAGTAAAAAAACTTTAACATCAATTACAAAAATATCAACATTCTAACTATTGATAGCTAAATGTCACCCACAAAATTGTAGATCACAAATGTATTAACTTCTAAAAATACAATGAACCAGTACAATGTTATCGATAGCATAAACATTGAAATAAAAAAAAACAATAAAACATATTTAGAAAAAATATAACAATGCTCCCTCAAAATATAAATATATCAAAAATAAACTTTCACACATATTTAAGACACAAATTGGCATTTGCCAACGAATAACCAAAACAAATTAAAAATGTTTACTAGTAAACTAATCGAATTCAAAAGTGCTTCAGTTTAACAAAGAAGTATTTCCAATTCAAAAGGTAAATAGAGGAACCACCAAACAATCAATGTGCCTGCACACCTACCAAAGAAGAAAGAAACCAGTTACTCTGCCAGGCAGAAGAACTTCCAAACTATCAACATGTAATCTACAAAAACAATAAGGTAGATGTAAAATTAACTTCAACTGTAAATTCTAAAACTAGATTTTCTTACTCAGACCGCCAATTCCATTGCCGCCTCCTGCAGCGTACAGACCGATTTGAGAGCAAGATGGGCCGGATGGAGCAGAGCCTTGATAGCCTCTGAACCCACATAGATGCCGCCCTCTTTTGGCCCTTTTTACATTTTTTGTTTTGGTGGGAGGGACTTTTGTTGTGGGTGGAGAGGGTGGGAATTTGGAAGGAAGTTGGGACTGGGAGTTTGGACTACTACACAAATTTTAGACTTTGGTTAGGGATGGGGCGATTTGTTTGGGTAGAGGATTGGGTCTGTTGTGGTTGGTGAGGATGGGTTTTTTGTACAAAAATAAAGAGGAAAAATTAATTTCTTCACAATTTATGCCTGAAGAAGTTTATTTGTGTTTACTTTTACTTTGTACTGCTGCCTTTTTATGCACCCTGTTTTTTCTAATCTGCTTATAAAGGTGTATACTGGTAAGTTATTTATATACCTGCGTAACTATCTTGACCATTGGAGGGATGCTGCCATGACCTATATTGCCTACAACAATCTAGATAAACGATTTCTTATGCAGTAGCAGTTTCCTGCTTACTTATTAACTTCACTCCATAGTTCTTTTAGCCAAAGATAGATGAAGCAATAACAGGGAAGGCATCACAACATCACAAGCAAGGTCCCACTCCCATGCAGGTGAGCTCCAACTGTAGGATTAATCAGAGGGATTATTCATCACAGGCAACTAAATGGAAATAAAAACACTGAGTTAGTGGGTTATAGATTATATCATAGCTGTACAAAGAATTGAGACCATACTACTACATCACACAACAAAGAATAACTGACGGTGATAAAAATAACAAAAAATAGCAAGAGTAACTTCTTCTTAGCAATGGAGAGCTAGTATTTAATTAAAACTAAAGTTACGAGCTCCTCGAGCCATGAAAAGCGGACTCAAAGTCTGGGTGGACAAGGTTAAGCGTTTATGTAACACGAGGCCTGAATGATGATGCTGATGTTCTTTTATATCTAAAATCTGGATCCCTTTTATGTGTGGGTGGGTAAATGGGGCCAGTGTGGGCTATTGCTTAGGTAATAGAAGATCATGCAGTGAATTGAAGTTGCTTTCACCAAATCTTCCCCACCTTGTGTGTGATCCATTTATCTTCACACCTCAATAAATCTCACAGCCCGAGGGAAGAGGGTTACGGGTTTGATGAATGGATGTTAAAGGGGATTTGGGGAAAGGTGTGACAAAGACAAACACTACATAAGGCCAATTTTAATCTGGGCGATGAGCATCACATCATCGTCATCAATATGCTGTGGAAGGAAACGAAGGAATGAGTATGACACAGTACATTGAAATGTATTGCAAATAGTCCTTCTGCCCCAGAGACCAAGGTTTTCAGATATCTTACTGTTCTGTTTTCTAGATTTGAAAAAATCTTATTATGGAGAAGTAAACCCAACCCACCCAGTTCTAAAAAATGATTTTGAAAAGAAAAATGATACAGTATTGCCAAATTGGGCAGTGCATCTGCATTCTTCTTAGATTGTCCGTCAATCTTGGGTGTCTGGCTAAAGCGGTCTGGTAAGGTAAGCATGAGTGTTTTGGTGCTTTTGCCTTTGGTGCAGGAGAAGAGAAGTCAGGCGGATTGCAAAGCAGAAATGATATTGTATAGTCAAGGAGAAGGACAGTAGGTAAACTTCATGAGGAGTATACCAAGAAGACTCAGAGGCAGAGCAAGAGCATAGTCCTTTGCAATCATTCATTTTATGACTTCTGTGCGATCTATCAAGTGAGAGCAATTACAACAACCAACAATCACAGACAAGTGGCTGCATGTACCTGGCTGATCAAACTTGCAACTGTCATGATCATCATCATAACATTTAGCCTAGCGCATGCATAATGTGATGATATGACATCATCACATGTCTGTCTCCAGTTACCTACAACAACAGGCCCCCTCACCCAACTACATAGTTTTAATTTTGAGCCAGCCAACACACACTCAGCAGCATTGCATTTCCCAAATCAAGTAATCAACACACCTCTCGCCAGTCCACAGAGTTGAGTAGGCCTCTTAGAGTCATCACCATGTTGGTTTCCCTGAAGTTGATAACTTCCTTCTTCTGGCAGTTGTTGAGGTAGTCACACCCTGAGTCCTTCCGTCATCCTCCTGACTCAGAGTGACAAATACATCCAACTCCGTTCCAACTCTCAATCCAAATGAGAGAGATTGACCTGTAGTTCAATGCTGTTGATGAACAACAAGAGAAACATTGAGTAATTGTTTTGTGTAGATTTGTGTTTGTTAGCAAAACGGACTGGTCGGGTCTTTGAGGAGTGTGAACCAGAAAACAAAGGAGTGTCGACCCGGCAAACAATTCTTGCTAAGTGACAAAGGGAAAGGAAAAAATCACCTTCAGGGAAAAAAGATACCCATTAGGCTACAAACACCCACCCTCACTGTCTGCCACCACATGATTCATCTCAACACTTACAATCACTCATATATCACTCATTGGTGCCTTACTTACCTGTTACAATTCAAGCATGGTGGTACATTGCTGATCCTCTCTGGTTCACACAACCCACATTAGCCCGTCTAGGTAAATCAAATTTTCTAGGGCAGTCCTTTTAGGGGATGAAAAAATGGATAGGCACAGGATGGAGATAGGCACTGTCTAGCCAATGTCCTTCAAGGGAATGGGGGAGACTTCTTCCCTGCATACTGGTCCAACTCCAATCCAGCCGTACATGAGTCTAAAACGGTTGGGTTGCATTAGTCAGTCAGACACAAACAAACAATCTCTATCCTTTTTTTTGACAAAACAGTTCAGCGATAGAAAGTTATATGGTGGCCCAGGCCGACTCAGTAGTCAGGGAAGCAGAGTTTGTCCTCAAACTCAGGTGGTTCACCCAAAAGATGGTCAGCTAACACAATACCATGACCTGAGTCTGACAAATCTCCTTCATCCTCTGCCTGTTGTACTTGAGGTATCGTGTAATTTGGTAGTATAAAGTGCTGATTAAATTTGAACATTGTTAAACTCTCCATGTTTTGGGGTGAAAGACTGGTCCTTCTCACTGTGACAACTACACCAGCTGCACTGAACACATGCTCAGCAGACACACTGGCAATCGGACAAGCCAGATACTTTATTGACAGCCTGCTGAGCACTGGCCATTGGCGCCTCTTTCCATACCAATACACCAATGTGTTTTAATCCAGATAGACCTCTGTTGGATAATCCAGATAGGCCTGGACCAGCCTCTCAATAGTCATTGGTGCTCCAACTTGCTTGACCTCTTTTGACTTTGCTTCTGCTTCTGCACTGGACTTAAGCCCTGCCTTTAGAAACCAATCAAATGCAGATTTTGGGGCCGATGCTCCTGTTCCTGTTGTTGTTGTTGCTGGTGTTCTTGTTGCTGGTTTTGGCTGCTGTGAACAGCACTTGCCTCAGGCTCCATGGAAGTTGAAGGCTACACCCCAGAACATTTGCCCAGAAGTGGGCCTCTAATTCCCAGCTGTTCTTTTTCTCGGTCGCTGGCTTGCTCAGAAATCCATGTCTTATAGTTTGAAACATCCCCATCTGAAAAAGAAATGGAAGTGGCCAGTAATTGTTTGACCGTGGATCAAGAATTGTGGCACAAATGTAATGTTTGGATGACACACTGTCTCTTTGCAGCCTTGTATTGACAGCCAAGCCAAGGATTAAGGTCTCCACTAACTCATGCGCATTTCTTTTTTGTCCACACCTGCATACATTTCAGACACCTCCTTTAGCTGTTCCTTTACCATATGCAACAGGATAGCTTGGTTCATCGTATTGTCCTCCTTACTGACTTACTGTGTGAAAACCTCAAATGGAAGCAGCATCTCTATCAAGCATTTGACTAGGCCTCATTGGATCTCAATGATCATGCCTTTCACAGTTGTATCACCTCTTTGCATGACATATTCATTTGATTGGTGTATTGCTCAAACAGACGTTGCAACATGTAATAAGTTGAGTTCCAATGTGTTGGCACCTCCTGTAGAGGGCTCTAAATGGCATTCTAATATCTCGCTGAATGGTCCTCAACAGCTTCCGGGCTTTAAAAGAAAGTCTGAAACGAGTGCTGATGCTTCTGCAGGTAGGCAGTAAGTTGCTGACTCAGTCTTCTTTTCTGAGAAAAATCTGTACAATGATGTTGATGCGTGCTCCAAACAAAGGATCCTGAAATAGCCACCATCTGACATGGCCTTAACTATATTAGTGCCATTGTAAGTGGCAACAAATCTAATGTTAAGCCCTCTGGGTCACAGTCATTCAAAGACCTTCTTGTTAAAGTTATCCAAGATGTTTGCAGCTGTATGGGATTTCTCCATGGTGAACATGGCTACTGTTGCAAATTTCTGAGTAACATTACACATTTCAGCAGTGTCAGCACCTGAAGATATAATTTCTCTAACCCTCACAAAAGAGATCCAGTGTGCAGTGATGAACACATAATCATTGGCTTGGCAACTGGTCCATACGTCTTTCGTCAGGTGGATAGTGTGAACAGCACTCAGCTGCACAGCTTGTCTAGCCAATTCCAGCACATTGTGATGTAGCACTGGAACAGCAACTCTGGTAAAATAAGTACGGCTGGGAACCTTCCATTTCAGGCAGATGGGTGTCACAAATTCTAGAAAACCCACTCCTTCCACAAAAGAAAAAGGGAGGTGCTAACATGTTAGTCAGCTTACAGTTGTACAATCATTCAGTTGGGTGGTTGTGTTCGTACTGCCCCTCCTGCCAAAACATGCAAGGAATAGTAGTGTGGATTTTTATTTTTCTGGTGCCACTGATGCAAGCAACGTTTTGAGAGAAGAAGGTGGTAGACTCAATGTGCATCTCAGCGGTGCAGTCACTGTATCCTCTTGCCCTGGTGTATCAACCTGACTTTGAGTCTTGTGCCATTGCGATGTTGCTGATGTGGGCAATAGTCCTGCACTGCTGGGTACAGGGCTGATTTACGTAACAAAAATGTCACCCTCTTCTTCTCCTTCCACTGTGATCAGAGCAGATTCAGATTCCCAGCTCTCACCACCTTCACCAACACCATTTGCAGTTTTTTTGCTGAGGTGCTAGTCCCAGCGGATTGCCTGGTGTTTTCTCAAATGGGTGTTTGGCCTCCAGTACCATAGTTTGTATCAAGCTTACCTCAACTAACACTTGCTTTGCATAGCGAGCACATGGCAATGTTCGCCTCCTGCTTGCTAACCGTAAGGAAGTCCCAAACTGGAGAGGTCCACTTTTTGACACTAGTGCTGTTGCCAATGTCTGAAGAAGTGGCTGTAAGTGAGTGTTTCGACGTTTGCTTCTCTGCAGTGCCTACTTCTACTGCAGTGGTTGCGGATGCAGGTCACAGGTTGCAGGGGCCGTCAAATATGGAAGATGGTGGTGGTGGTATCTGTGCCACATCCCTCAGAACAAGTTGAGATGTGGTAACGTTGGTATCCTAAGGGGCTGGGCTAACATCCACGATGAATGGGTCATCGTCATCTCCCTCTTCTTTATCCATAACTCAAAGGCTTTCAGAAAGCTTCCTTTTCTCTTGCCTCTTCTGGCATGTCTCAGATTGTGGCGGGATCCAAGTGCAGTCTTGATCATCAGAAGGGGGCTTGGAGAAGAAGTTGGTGGCGTACCCTTTCTTTTTCTTGCTAGAGCTCTGGAAGACAATGAATCTTCTGAAAAAGGGGCTTCTCCAACTTCCTCAGCATGGAGCTCAGTCTCCTGAAGTGCTCTTATTTCGGGAGGAACTATTATTGCTGGCCGCAGCTGTTGTTGCCCACTTAGCTGAGTTTCCAGCAATGATTGGGTACTACTTTGAGAAAGAGATAACTTCAATTCAACGTCACTGCTCATCGGCGTTTCCATGATTACAGTGGCTGCCTCTATGCCCGACATGGACTTGAGCTCAGGTTGGGGCGGGGCCATTGATGCAGGCGTGCTGCTCCCACCTTGTTCCCCGGAGGCCAGCGCAACAGGCACACGACGTTCCCCAAAAAAGTCTGGGGTGACATACCAGTGGTAGTAAGCTCCTTCTTATCATTGGCCACTTTCTTGGTAGCACCTTTCTTTGGAGCCATCTTGAAGCTGTTAGTTGGCAGTGGCACTTACCTTCACAAACTGAAGAGATGTGAGTACTGATGTCACGTGTTGTGTTGTCACGCATCACATGCACAAGCCTTCTGTCTGGCAGTACTGTGAGTGATGTCTCTTCTCTTGTGCACCTAAAATCAAACAAGCAAGATAAACATTATTGAAGCGCAACATTGTTGAAGTTTGAATTAATAGTACAAACAATATCATTTAGTGTGGTTACTTAAGTTATAAATGATTAAGAACAATACAGTGTATTCATTCAAAAGTAAAACCACACCAATATAAAGTTTCATGTATAATCAGGAAGGATAAGAAACAGCAACAACATACAGATGTAACTGTTTGTTTATGCTCATCAAGTTGGGATGTGGCACTCAGGTAGGTGCAGGTGACAATGGAATAAATCTTAGAAAATGAATGCTGTTGTGCGGCTGTGCGCCTATGGCAGACAGGGGGTTAATGGATTTTGGGATAATTTGAAAAAGAAAATTACCCCAAAAAATAAAAAACAATTACAAAAACATTTTTAAATGTTTTTTTTTTAATTAAAGACAAAAATTAAAAAAGAAATCATTTTTTTAAACAAATTGAACAGTTGAACATTTAAAATTTAAAAAAATTGAAATCAAAAATTAAAATTGCATAAAAAATGAATGTTAAAAAATATCCCAAAAATAAAAATTAATAAATATAAAAATATAATTGCTGATATGCTAGGGGACTACCGTGAGAAACCCATTCGATTTGGGAGACAAGGAGTGGTGCAGGTGAAAAATGCAAAAAAAGTATATAATAACATTAAGCACTATTCATACATCACATTTACTATGAGCATTGAGCATCAACTAGGCCTCAAGCATAATATTAAACTGATATCAGGGAAAAGTAAATAAAATGAGCACAAACAAAAAGACTTAGGCCTCTACATAAAAAATGGCTTTGAAAACTGAAAAAAGGATGGTTGCACAAAACGGTTGCATGGTCAAAAAGAAAACATGCAGGCCTATGACAAAAAGCACACCATCCACATGGTCAAACAACAAAAACCAGCAAAGAGGCATGGCAACAACAAAGAACACATACAGGCCTATGACCTAAAGGACACCGTCTGGCTACACAAAATGGCCGCCAGCCACCTGGTCAAACAACAACAGTCAGCAAGGAGCCATGGGCATAATAAAGAACACATGCAGGACTAAGGCAAAAGCACACTGGCTGGTAGTGGCGACACAAAATGGACGCCAGCCACATGGTCAAAAAAAAAGCAAGGAGGCATGGAGAACAAAGAACACATGCAGGTCTATGGATGCTGACTATACAAAATGGCCGCTGCCCACATGGTGTGGTGAACAAAGACAAATGGTGGCCTATGGCAAACACACTCACACACTGGCCAGACAAAGGAGGCATGGTAACACAGGAGAAAACAGCATTAATTCAGCAATGCCAAAAACGAAAAATAACTGGGCTATAAAGTTTTACAACAACACACATCCTCCAAAGGGATCAAATATATTACCCCACCTATACATTCTTAGTAGAAAAAATGTTAAATAGCCCCAAAAACACATTTTATAATTTAACCCAATGCCATTGATGGCCTAAATGATATTTTAATTCAACAGACACCACAGAAACAGTTGTTTCATGCACCCATGACTAGTACTGGGCCTACTGGCTAGAAGGCCCCCTGGCAGACTAGGCCACATAGTGTATTAACCCCTTCCGTGCTCATGACGAGCTCAGCTCGTCATGCTGCGCGGTAGCGCTGTGCGCATGACGAGCTCAGCTCGTCACGACCCCACCCGCGATCGGAATGTCCAGCATACGAGCGGAATTCCGATCGCGGTCAAGGGGTTAAATGAATATTGCTAATTTATTTAAAAAACATGGAGAAAACCTACTGTATTGTGCAACATTTTTCCTTTACAAAAGCAGAAAAATTACATGCAAGAAAATCACTAGGCCCCTACTAAAACTTCAGGCCACCCACCACAATACATTTTGAAAATTGAATAAAATGACATACATACTGGTGCATGCCCTCTATCATACAAACAACACCATTATACAACAGTTTTTGAACGTACTTGTGATATCACAAAAACAAAGTCCTCAAATCCAATAGTATATCTGCAACAGACAAATAGAGTGCTCCTTCCAGCACCAAATCCAAATGAAAAGTGAGCAGGAGTGGAAAAAGCACTGGGATGAGCCTGCTGGACAGGAACAGGAAGTTGGAGTCCCTGGGGTACTTCTTCCTTGTTGAAAAAAAAGTAAAATAAAAAAGGGCTCCTCGCTCCAAAAAACCAACATGAACTGTCCATTTGAAAAGTTTATTAACTTGAAATTGTCTTTTGAGGAGATTTAGCTGATTCTCCAGGAGAGAATCATCTTTTGGTCGCAGTTGCGATCGTTCACACTCGATTGCGCTCACCTGTGTCACAAAAGAAAAACCTGAAGTTGCTGGTGCAACCTAAAGCTGCGTTAGTGGGTGCAAAATCTCGTGGGTGGCTAGCAAAGCTCTTGGGTGTTCGTGAGTGCCAGACAAGTATCATCGCGCTCCCCATGCATGCCAAATGACATGACGAGCGTGCCAACAGAAAATAGAAATTGGAATGTGGAGTTTATCAGTAACTCCGCATTCTCCACAGAATGCAGAGTTGCTGAATTCCGCAAACTCTGCGAGTAAAGTGGAATTTTAACACCCAGGGCCAGTTTATAACATTATCAAAGACTTTGTCTTGCAGAGTTGCCTTGCCATCACCTGCCACAGAAGGAGAGAGAGGGACCTCTAGTCCCAGAAGGCTGTGCCCAGGAGGAGGGGCTTACACACCTTCTTGAGCCCACGAGGACTCCCGCTGTGCAGGACACGTGCGGGCCACGCCTGGGCAAAGCCTGGGCCAAGGGCGGGCCCATCCGCTCCCATCAGAGCTCGGAAGAGGCTAGGCTGGGCCACCCCTCTTGGCCTTCAGAGCCGTGGACTGAGGCTGGATCCAGTGTGCTGGGAGTGCCGCGGTGCAGTAACCTCTGCTAGGGTGTGGTTGACAAGCAAGTGCTCCTCGCACAACAGCTCCGTGGACCTTATCACCGCCACCTGAGCAGGTAGGAGAAGGAGCATTGCCGGCTTGGCTTAAGACAGGAGGGGGCTGTATCTGTATGGTAGTGTGTGACACTGCAATAATTTTATAGTGAGTCATTGAGCTAACCTGCACAATCCCTGGTGACTGAATTCTTGTTGCTTTCTCCCTCCCCCTGGTGATAATGGGAAAACGTAATGGGATGGCGGTAGGCGCACCGGCGCCGCAAGGTACTACAATGGACGCATTCCTCATAAGAGCAGTGGGGATCATTGACAAGGAGATCGAGCTTGTCGCCCGCCGGCTGTCCCGCTTTCCAGTCCCTTGTCCTCAACCCAGCTTAGTTAACACTGTAAGGGTCAGTATAGACCAGCCCGAAGGCCCTGCAGGGCTTGTTGAATTAGATCCGGGCTCTTTTTTTCCTTGTTCAAGCACCATCGGGCCAGGGGCGGATGTAGGATCTGGCCTGGGTGGAGAGGTGGCCTCAACCATAGGGCTGGACTCAGCATCTTGCCTGGTCACTAGGGGCACCTGTGACAAGGGTGCGGAGCCCATCCCCAATCAAGGAGCACTGGGGTGGGGAGAGGGCCTGGAACTATGTTAGGTAAGGGAACCAAAAGGAAAGGCCCCTTGTCTGCGAGTAAAGCAAAACGCCCCAGGGCAGAGAGGTCGGCGCAAGGGGTAAATAATACGCCAATTGTAACTAAGGGAGAACTGGTGATAATGATGGAAGGCTGGCTGGAGTCATTACTTGCAAGCATTAACCTTAAACTAGACCCCATTTTGCAACGCCTAGCCACCATTGAATCCTGAATAAGCCGGGGGAGTGTCTGGCCCTCGACCGGACAGTGCCAGTGTACATCATCACGGGTCCAATAGGACCAACTGGTAGGGGTCTCTACCATCCTCGAGGGACTTGCATGGCAGAGAATTCTTTACCTCCTGGCCGCCGAAGGACTCAAATCCCTCGAAGGTTGACTCCTTGGCTGTAATAGCAGAAACGAAAAACCCCTGCCTCAAAGCCCAGACCTGTCCCAGGCCAGCAAATACCTCACGGGGAGAACCGTTGAGTGGGGAGGGGGCTTGTCAGGAGACGTGGGCAGCAGTGCATAAGGGTACAAGTCAGACACAGAGGTTAATGGTTCTAGACCTACCCCCGGAGTCAACCCCATATGTAGTGGTCCTTGGAAATGTTCTGGTACTACCCCAGGGTGGCACTGAAGCCATTGACCAACTAAAGAACAAAGTCCTACATTGGCTGGCTGGTAACACGACTTTGGGCCTAAGGATGGAGGGATTCATCAACATGGTACGAAGAGTCTCGTGGATCGGAAGGTCCAGTAAATATATGGTAGGATACTGTGCTGTAATCAACTTTAATAGGCCTCATCTGGTAGACAGGGTCTTGCACGCAGTCGCACATTTCTATAGCTCTCTGAATATAGTAAGACCACTTGGGGAAGGGAATGACTGTATGCACCCAGCTCTTCCTCTGCGCCGACAGCCTTTTAGACAGCCGACGATTCAAGATACCCCCCTCTTCAACCGATTTGCTTCCCTGGATATCCTGGACTTTTGTGACTGACTCACTGATAAGGATCTGGTACAGTCATCACCATGGTTCAACACCACGATTTTGCCAGGTCCTATTGGTACTAGAGAAGGAAAGGCTTGTAAACTTGTGTCGTGGAACATTGCTGGGATAACAAGCAAGCTTAGTGACCCTATTTGGTGTGCCTTCATAAAAGGTTTTGATGTAATATGTCTCCAGGAGATATGGGTTAACACTAATAGCACCTTTCTCGAGGGTTACAAGACCTTTTTTGTGCCGACCATTCCATCAAGGGCGGGAAGACATAAGGGCAGTGTGATTATCTTTATTTCCCTGGCCGTTCATTGCCGCATGAAGGTGTTGACAACGGACAATCCCTGTTTGCAGGCTTTGTTATTTTCACAGGGGTCTAACAAGCTGCTGTTATGGAACTTTTATAACGCCATTGCTGGTGCCCTAGACGCTTGTAACATTTCTAGGCTAGGCTTGTTTTTAAACAACATGACTTAAAAGTTTAATCACAACTGATTCCTTATGATTGCTGGGGACTTTAATCTTCACTTTTGCGGGGCCCCATCTGTGTTAAATTCTCCCAATACAGGATGTCCGCATTGGGCGGGAATGCATGTAGAGCATACCAAGCAGGGAGAATCACTTAACACTCTAGTGTAAGAATTTGGCCTGACTATGGCAATGAGCCGGGTGGATCGTAGTGGGAGGACTCCTGTTCCCACCTTCTCAGGGAGGGGGTGTACATCTTACATTGATTTTATTTATGTGTCTAATCCCTTCCTCCCCTTTTTGATGGAGTTTTCAATTGAGGAGAGTAATTATAGCGACCATAATCCCTTATGTGCTACAGTTAGTTGGTTCCAGTCAGGGAAACCCAGGATGAAAAGAGCAATGGGGTCCGTCAAGGCTACAGACCAGGGCAGAAGGCTAAGGTGGGCCCAGATCACTCCGGAACCTTTCTATGAGTCCCTCGCAGCTAGGTGTAAAGGGGAACTCGATATTTGCGCCAAATGGCAGGAAGTGGCAGGGATTATCCTTGATGCATTTGCGTTTATTTCTTGTGCTATTAGGGATCTCCTAAAGGCGCCATCTAGGTACCCGAATGAGCCCACCCCGAGATGGTTTAACCGTAATTGTTCCAGAGCAGCAAGGGAACTGAGGGGAGTGTTAGGCACTAAATCCAGGGACCCAGCTATAGTGAAAGCCTGTTGAGGTCAATACAAGGTAGAACTAGCAAGGCGTAATGCCGAACTGATGGATGAGGCTTGGACCAAGCTCGCCGAGGCTAATACCCTAAAAAATTGTGAAATGTTCTGGAACATAGTTAACAGCCCATTTTTGGCAGGAGATGCTGTACAGGCCCTTGATGCATATATAACAGAAGAGGAATGGGTTGGTCATTTCCAGGAAATGTTTTCTAGTCAAACAGATACTAGCTCAGTGGTATGTCGGGGGCAAGAAAGTCGGCCCTTGTCATCCATGCCGACAAGGTTAAAAAAGGTATTGAGGGACTGTCCAGAAACAAGGCCCCTGGACCTGATGGCATACCCGACCTCTTTTTATCTAACCCTCAGCAGTGGGTGCCAGTCCTCATTTCTACTATCAACACAGCTATTAGAGAAGCCCTACCCAGCTCCTGGGCCATATCCACCATCGTTCCGATTTTTAAGAAAGGCAACAGGGATAGTTCTTTTTGTTATAGGCCCATATCACTGTTGGATTCAACAGTAAAGGCGGTGGGCCGCATTTTATTGGATAGGTTAACCACATGGGGAGATGAAAACAACATACTAGCAGATATTCAATATGGCTTTCGCCCTGGGAGAACAACAGTGGACCAATGCCTTAATCTGTATATGATTTTAAACAAATACACGGTTGCGTGTACAGGCATGATTTACTTGGCCTTCATGGACCTGTCGTCAGCTTTTGACCGGTGAATAGAAGCAAACTATGGGAGACCCTACTGTGTATGGGAGTAGACAATAATATTGTCCTTTTCTTACAGGAGCTCCACAGGGACACCAAAGCGGTGGTTCGCTATACTAACGATGGCAAAGTGACCAGTCAGTTCCCAATCCAGAGAGGGGTACGACAGGGATGTATATTGGCCCCCTTTTTATTTAATTTATATATTAATAATTTAGAGAAGGATTTGACAGCCATACATGCGGATGTTCCCCAGGTGGGCTGGCGTAGCCTGCCAGTATTACTGTATGCGGATGACATGGTCCTCATGACCCGGACAGCGAGGGGGTCGCAAACATTACTTAACTCCTTTGTGACCTTTATGGAAGACCAGGACCTGCTAGTAAATAACTGCAAGTCATACGTAATGCAGATAGGTCACAGGTCAACCAAATCGTTCAATTTTAAGGTAGGGACCATCCCTGTCCCCAAGACCAGTGTCTTCTCCTATTTAGGAGTTATGTTGGATGTCAAGTTAAACTGGAGCCCTTTGAAAAAAAGTAAACAGTGGGTCTCCTACGCGCTAACACAGGTATTTTTTATTTTGCTTCCCGGCAGGGCAAAAAACCTATAGGCGCTGTTTTGCAGATTTATAGCTCTAGGTGTGTATCTCAGGTAGTGGGTGGTAGCAAGATCTGGGGTTATGCTGCCCATGAGGAGCTTCAAATAATAGAAAACAGGTTCTTGAGACGACTGTTATGTGTCCCACAAGATACTGCTACCTATATTGTTCACAAAGAATTGGGTGTGCCCTATTTGACAGACTTGTTGTCTTTCCACCCTTTATTTTATTGGCTTAAAGTGTGGTTAAGCGACAGGACTACCCTCAACAAAGAGATACTAAGGGACTGTCTTGGCCTAGATTGTGCTCACCACATACCCTGGTTCAACTATATACGGGAAGGATTTAGGAAACTAGGTAGGCCTGACCTCTTCTGCACCCCTGATATCATTTGCAGGAAAGACCCGCCTTGGGCAAAGGAGTCCTTTTTTAGACTGCGGGCGGTGAAAAGGGAAGAATGCGAGTTAAGGAAGCCCAGCATACGTAAATACACCCTTCTGAAAACGGCTCCTTCCATGGAACCTTATCTTTTAGGGCTCCCCACTTCACATGACCGTTTTTTATAGACCAGGTTTCGCCTTGATTTATTCCATCTTCTTTCTTGCTCACCCTAGAGGGAGCAAGAAAGGCGAGATCTTGCTGTCCTGTGGCTGCGACAGCACGTCTCCATAAGACATGCTTCATTTTTTAATGTTCTGTAGTAATTATGAGGTGCCTAGGAAGACCTTTTAAATCCCTATCTTAAAACAAGCCAATTTTAAACAAGTGCAACCTGCTTTTTCTTTTTTTTACTAATGCTTTCAAGGAGCACTGTGTGGCATGTTCTTAGCTTTTTAAAGGCTGCAGTGAGGCTCAGAGCGACTTGTGATTAATCATTAGGGGTGGGGGAAAACCGGACATGGAACCATTCCGTACCATTTCTCAACCTATTTTATTGTAGTTTGTATGTGTATTTGTGATGTATTTTTTACTTCTATGGTTTTTCTTTACAAAAGCTGAATACAATTTTTATTTATTGATTGATTGATTGACTGTAAAGACACCTCCACAAGCTCATCAAACCCCAGTGGAACCATCGTAAAAGACCACACCCAAAGGAGACGAAGTAACAGGGCACATGCTATGTGTACTTAAAATTAAATACACCAGGTCCAGACATATTAACAATTTGCACTGATGCAGCATCACCAAAAATTACACAAACTGGCGCAAAGTGTTGGTGTGCTATTAACTTTCGAGCATAAAACCTGTTATGTGCTTGAAAGAACCCCTTAAATATGGCAAAGAAGTACTTTGCTCTGCTTTGAGCAAATTTGCATTAATGGGGCTTCCTATGGATGATACATGTGAATTCACATGCAGGCACCCATGTATTTGATGTAAAACCCTATATACTATTATTAGTAAAAAGGGTTTGTGCCAAAAGTTTACGCCTGCACAAGGCAGGCGTAAATCTGTTGAAATGTTTTTTTTTAAATGTTTCAAACTTTGCATATGTGCTGTACTGTACCGCAAACATACACAGTAAAAACATTTTAAACAATGCCTAAACATAGTTTTTTTGTACAGGAACAGTAACCTTCTAGTTCAAAACTGTGCTGGTTATCATGCAAGAGACAATAGGAAGGCACCACCCAACACTATATTAGTTTATGGAAATTCTACTAAAAGAACACAGTTATCCAAAATTAAGAATAAAATAAGCACTCAAACATATCGTTAAACCATAAATGTCTAAGCAGGCAGCATGTACATAAAATGCAAAGTCCAACTTTTTCAAGACCTAGTTTACATGGAATCCATTGCCTGCAACCTAATTGAATATAATATACCACTACAGACAAGTAACAAAAACAATATCACAAAAACAATGACATAACAACCTAGCCTAAAATCATACAGCAATTTAACACACAATTTCCAAATCTTTTTTTAAGAAATCCTCTTCAAATGGAAGTAACTGACAAAAGTTTCACGCAACGTAGCCCAGCAAGTGAAGTTGCTGTGCTATGTTACATGAAAAGGAGAGAAAACTGTGCCATATTTTCAAAGGAATGGCACAGTTCTGCTATTTTCATGCGCTGGTGCACTTGTGGCTGCTAGGCACCGACGCATGTACCCTTGCTATATAGCGCATGATTCTCTGTGTTAAGGTCAGGATACTTTTTGTGCAGAAAGGCTTAACTTCCAACACAAAAAAATATCTTTTGAGGCTATTTCCTCTTTGCATTTGTGCTGCAGAATGTAGCACACATGCAAAGAGGAAGTATGTTACACCAGCCTAAGGCAAGTGCACCATTTTGTAGCAAACCTATGTTACAAGTCTTTGTAGATATGGGTTTGAATCAAAATCCATGGGTGGATGCACTGAAATGCTTATGCACCACCCATGGAATGTCTCCCTGATGCGTAAAGCAAGGCAGCGCCCAGGGTCAAATTTTTTTTTTTTTTACAAAGCAATGCAAATCAACATTTGCATTGTTTTGTAAATACCAAAATGGAAGAACTGCATCAAAAAAGTGACTCAAACCTGACAAAATCTGGGCCCAAATGTCTAAAAACAAAAAATATCCCAGTTTAGTAAAAATCCATACTATATCCAAAGTTTCCTATAAAACCCAAAATAAATATATAAAAAAAAGATCTAAACTGCATACCCAATATTTTTTAAAAGAGTTGGAATACATAAGTCCACTACAAATCACTTAAAAGTAAAAATCCCCAAAATAACATTGTGACGCAGGGTCCAAAAATAACTCCCTTGGATGACTTTGTCGCCTCTCCTGTACAAAATACATTAAACTTTCCCACCACCATTTATTCCAACCCTAAAAACATAATTTAAATAAACACAAATACACATTACTATTCACTGCAAGCAAACAACATCACACATATTTTTAACCTAAATCACATCCACCTCTATATAAAACAGAAGTCTAATTATCTTTTAATTCACTTGTAAACATACATTAGAAGTAGACTTAACTTAGCTGAAGAACCAGAATCTTACTTCTGTTGTCTTGGTTAGCCAGGGATCCATGCAGAAATTGAAAAACAGTGTACAACAGTATGTCTGTTATAAACGAAATTGTAGTCACATTGAAATAAACAAAATAAAAATACATTGTTCTGAAACGTTTTTTTATGAAAAGAAAACAAAGGGCCATATTTATAAAAAAAAAGTGGTGCAGCAAGTCACTTTGCTGCGCTTTGTCACTGGGAAAGGGCAGGAATGTGGTGTATTTAAGGCAATACTGTGCATTCATTTCTTTTCCTCTGCGTTGGCGCACAATGAGCTGCCTAGCATCAACGTAGGCTCCCCTGCAAAATGGTGCAAGGGTGCTTGAGTTGCATGAGGATTGTTTTTGTGCAGGAAGGGGCACCTTCCTGCACAAATAGAATCCTGAGAGGCTTTTTCCTCTTTTTATGTGTGCTGCAAAAGGCAGCACACATAGAAAAAGGAAAAAACGAGGAGAAATAAAAATATTAATCCTCGTTACGCCTCTCCTGGGGAGGTGTATCTTTTTGGCACATTGCCAGGTATACCTGTTCTTGTAAATGTGGGAATGCGTCAAAATCCATGGATGTTGCATGGGAACACCCATGCAACACCGATGGAAATGTCTCCTTGGTGCAGAGTAATGCAACGCAGCATTTTGCGCTGCATTACACTACTCGAGATTTCTGAAGCCACGCAGGGCCATGCAAAGGGGCTCATAAATATGCCCCAAAATGCTATTAAAAAGTACTTACTATATTTATGACAAATGTATTAAAACATTTAAAGCATTTCTTTAGTGAGGCTATGCTATGTCATAATTTATAGATCAACAGCTAAATATCCATTAATGTAATGTTTATTAAGATGTTAAATAATATATAATTTACATTATTTTAATACAGCAGGTAATTAAACTATTGTAATAATATATTGGGATTTTTCTAGCTGTAGGAAAGAGGACATCTATAATGTTATTAAGGACAACGAGGTGTATAAAATATGTAGTATAACTTTAATCAGCAGCAATAACAGATGATGACAAGGAGGTATTATGATGACATTAGAAGTATGAATCAGCAAAACCAACTGCAAGCACCCTTTGTTATTGCCAAATGGTGCAGAAAAACAGTCAAACTGAGGCAGAAGAATGGATTTGGCTCAGGCAGCAAACCAGGACCAAGTGGAGAACCTTTCAAGGCATCAGCAAGCAATGAGAAACACTGTAACTCTCGCAGGAAACTATTGATTTTATGGGGAACCTGCAAAAGGAAGAAACAAGGAGACAAAGCAAGGTTTCAATTACCTACACATCAGTGGAGAACTTTAAAAGAAACCAAACAATATTAAGGGCACGATTATGACTTTGGCAGTCTAACTGCCGGACTACCATTGTGGAGGTTGGGAGTATGCCGCCATGCTGGCGGCATCCGGACCGCAACATTATGAGTTAACCGCTAGGCTGGCGGTGTTGAGGCGGCAGTGCTACGGCAGCGGCATGCTTTGCCTCATAGAGAGGCTGCGGCACATGCTGCCACCCTGGCACTGCCTCCTGCATATAGGTGCACTGTGTACCATGCACCATGTTGTGCATGACAGTGCAAGGAAATGGGGTGCACAACATGTGCCCCCATGCACACCCTCCATGGGCTACAACAACCTGGGGCCCTGTTTGGGGCACCTCCCCTTTCCATTCCGCCTACCTTTTCATGGCAGGTTGTTATCTGCACAGCGGTGCTGGCATCGGCACCGCTGCCAGAGACTGCCGTTTTTCCCACTGCCGCCTCATCAAGATCCAGGATCTTGGCAGTGTTGGCGGTCTTGTGTCAGGCTTGTGGCGGTCTGATCTCCAACCTTGGAATCAGGCAGTCGGACCACCATGGGTACGGCAGTCTTGGGACAGCCGTACTCATATTCAGGCCATAAGTATATCATAGTATCTTTAGACCTTTGTAAAGGTCCATTCACTATACACAGGACATATGCCTGGAATGAGTGGGAGGGAAGTTGTACACAACTCATTGCCTTTAATAAAATCCTAGATTTACTCTACACTGTAACTAGGAAAATGTCCATCTTATCACAATACAATGAGGCAGTACAAATTGCAATTTCAAATCCTGGAGAGGACTTGGTCAACATTTGTTCAGTTGGCTTAAGTTAGAAGGCTCAGGCCTTGAGAGGTGACATCAAAGGCCAGATGGGCAGTCCTCCTGGAGACAGTGGCGTGAATCGTGGACAGTGCCAGGCTGTTCTCAGGTAACTACCAGACCTTGTCTCCTTTCCCCTGAACTGTCTCATGCTCCTTGCCCTGTTCACTAATATACCTACCCACTACTGAATCTGCAGCATTGTGTCCTTCTACCTTCCAGCAGATTTGTGAGGCCTAGGAATTTTGTGCAGCAATACAGCCTTCACCTCATGGACGTTTATCACACAGTGGGAGCTTCCATTTACATTAGCGTTCTCTTCTCATGCTTACCTCGGGATAGGCTGAATGTTGTTGGAGTCTCAGTCCCGGCTGGGTCCACACAACGCCTCACTCGGCACCCAATTCCTGCTATTTATATCTGGAACCTGCTGAGGTCTCAATTGCTGACCCTAGGCATTGTTTCCACCCCCCGGCCTCTATACCCATTCTACACTGCCTCATTCATGATGGGTAAGGGCGATACAAAGTAGGGGAAACTCCTGTGTGATACCAAGACATTGCCTCGCTGCACCTAATTGCCATCTGGTGACAGGGATAGCTCACTGTGTGCCAATAGTGAGGTATCTTTTGGCTCCACAGTGACAATACTGCAAAAACTTAAAATTAGTCTAGAGTCTACTGATGACAAAATTGACGCAATGGCCACACGCCTTGACCGTCTGATGGAGGGAATGGACAGGCAGGAGGCCTGAATAGATGGAGCAGAACACAGGATTTTGAATTTTGAAGATAACAAAATTAACACTAGGGCTAAAGTTGTGAAGTTAATAAAGCAAGTCCTGGCTGTCACAATGAAGAATAAAGGCTTGGCGCTGCCCTCCAGGTGCAATAATATGCACATTATGGGCAGAGCTGAGTCCACCAGCACTGGACATATGTATGTTACAATGGAGTCTTTGCTTATGCCTCTGTTAAACCATGATATCTTTTCTGATGTGTTCTTTGTGGAGTGTGCCCATAGATCACTTTTCCTGCATCACCTCTGGGTGTGTCTCCCCTGCCAATCATAGCCAGGCTTATCAACTTTCGTAATCTGGATATTGTACTATCACTGGCTCAAGAGATGGGATCTCCCCAGCATTAAGGTTCTGTGATATCTATTTTTCCTGATTTTACTGCAGTGGTTCATGAAGCTTGGTGCAGATTTATGGAGGTGAGGCATACAATGTGGGGACCTAATGCATATATCTTTCATAATGCTACGGCTGCTGCCAAATTTTGGAAGGCACTTTCTTCACTCAGGAGATATGCTAGATCAACAGATGGATCCCCAGTAGGTGATAGTCCTGGTGAACGGAGACAATCCTCTGCAGGAGAAGAATGACATATATTGTTGGTCCTGAATTTCTCATTTTTTCACCATTTCTACAGCTCTCATAATTGCTCTTTCGGGATGGGTGTGTTGTGGGTGCCATTCTCCCACCCTACATTTCTTTTAGACTATGTTGGTCACTGAACTTCCCATATGCTGACTTGGACTGCTATAAAGGCCATCTGTTTAGATTTGCCCTTGGGCAATGTCACAGCTCATGGTGTGTATCACGTTATGTTGGTTTTAATTTTGCTTTAACCAACTCTGCTTTCTTTGATGTTTATGTCCTTGGGTCTTTGTTTCAGGGGCACTGCCACTGAAAGTTGGGGTCCTCAGTGTGGGAGTGGGCAGCGGAAGAATGGCAATATTTTATATGGTACGATGGTCATGCACATTTTGGAGCTATCAATGCAGGGTCCTGTCCAATACTGTGTATCACAAAGTATTATGGTTTATCTTCCTATTTTGACCTATTACGTTCCGTAAAAAATCCATAAAATGGCTCATCTGGGACATTAGAGGCCTCAATGACAATTGTAAAGCAAGCAGGGTAATGACATATCCAGACCACTATGCAGTTGATATATCTTTTGTGCAGGAGATGCTCTTGGCACCAGCGCTCCCGAGCTCTTTTGTCCCAAAATGTTCACCCCATTGATACTTCTCCTTGTACAGTTCCTATTCAAAGGAGTCTGAACTCTGCTATGCCCCCAATTAGACTTTGATCTACATCAAAAGTATGAGGAAGATACTTTTGAAAATGTCAAACCTGCATTGATTAATATATATGCACTGTATGCTGCTGACCCACATTTTTTACTAAATTACGCAAATTCTCATACAGATAGCATGATATGGCTAAAAGATCTGAATTTAGTGTTTTTGTCACCAGTGGGCTGGTCTAGAATACAATGCTCACACAACACACAGGCAGTGAAAGTATTGCATGATATCATTGATCTTTAAGGGGGGATGTGTGGCGTTCCACACACCCGGCGGTAAGAGACTACACTTCCTAATCAGCACCAAGTGAAACATCCCCTGATTTGATTACTGGTTGGCCTCTCCGGAAATTATTACATCTGTGTCAGAAGTGCTCCATTTGCCCTGCATGCTTTCTGATCACTACCGAGTCACATACAGGTTGGTTCTCCCGAACTCCAGATTTTATTGCCCCCATTGGAAATTCCCAGCTATTTTACTGCTAGACACAGTGTTTAAAGGTGTGCTTGAGTCAGCAATTATAAGATACTTCCAGATCCATACGGGTACTGTCCCAAAATACGCCACTTCGTGGGAGGCCTTCAAGACCTATATAGAGGGGGAGGCCATAGCAAATCATGCAGTGGTTTTCAGGGACATTCACAGTTAGCCGCCTCTTATTGTCATTCTCACACTACTGATCTGGGAAAGCATTCACTTAGTGACATACTCTGGTATCTCCATAATTAGTCTAAGATTAAACTTTTTCCCATAACAGAGGGCACAACACAAGCTACCCTGAAATAACTTATTAGATGGGTTACAGAGTCTGTTAAATATTTGGGTGTACTTGCACATAGATATCTGGAGCAGGTAATTCAGCTTAATTTTGGCCCGGTTATTGACAGCCTGTCATGACTGGTGGATACATGGCTCAAACTCCCACTGTGTTTGATGGGAAGAGTTGTCCTAATCAAAATAATTGTGTTCCCCAAATTATTATACCTATTCACAAATATTCCCATACCTCTCAGCAAGTATTTTTTTTACTACACTTCAGACCCTCTTGATCAAAGGGGTCTGGGCAAATAGACCAGCGCAGATTGCCTGGGACTTACTAGTCATCCCATATACGAGAGGAGGGTTCGAAGTACCAGACCCGGAATTATGCTGTCTAGTGGCTCAATGTCACTTTGCCAAATTATGGTATAACCCAAATGCCCGCATCCCCAACCTTATTCTTGAATGGGATCAAACTAATGGAATTCCCTTGGCCTCGCTGTTACCACAAGGCCTTCCCAAGCCACAAAGGGAGATTAAATCAGTCACAACTACAAGCTGGATCTCAAGATCTCTTTGTCACAAAACCGGGAAAATATGCCTTTACTCACCAGCCCTTAAGTTGGTATCCAAACGTCTGCTACAACTAATGGTCGAATGCACTGTGCAAAATTCCATGCTAAAGATGGCTATGACAGAAATGAGACATCTCTATTTCAATGGTAAATTTATGGCACTGGAGCAATTCTGCTCCAGATTAGATGCCACCACACTTGATATTTTTATTTACACCAGGTTATGTAACACAATAAAGGACAAATTACTAGATTTTCTGACTGAATCTGCTTACTTTCCCCCACTGACACAATTCATAATCTCTTCTGATGTCACTGGATGGGTCTCTAGGCTCTACGCTCATGTATCACAATAAAAAAGGAGTTGTTCTGACTCTGCTAGAATGGCTTGGTAAGGCACAGATAGGTGAATCCCTGACGAGGTTCACGGGACATATTGTTGCACACAAACTGGTATATTTTCTATGAATTACAGACACAAGCTATTGCATTATAAATATCTCCACTGAGCATATAGTGCACCATTGGAACAGCACAGGATAGATCCGTCTCGTTCCCATAGATGTCTCTTGTGCAGGCATGATAACACTGGGTTTTCCCATCTGGCATGGGATTGTCCTCCTATTCATAAATACTTGCAGGGTGTCTGGGTAGTAGAAGGAATGGTGTTATACTCTGTGAAATCGGATCCACTTATGACATTATTGGGTTTTGTGATGGGCATCCCACAGGGTGTGCATAGTTTCACTGCGATATCTCTCCTGTGGATGTGTAGAGCGACTATGAATTTTCGAAGGACTAAAGTACCCACTTGCAGTGATTGGATGTGAAACAGGGCAACTTGAAATGATCATATGGAAACGTACTCTTTGATGCAGCCTCCCACTTCCAGACCTAGGAACATTTGGGGAACTTTTGGGTCTTATCTTCTTCATAGTGAAGTGGATAGTCCTGAGGACTCTGACGAGGAAGCAACTGAATAAATATTCCACTCATGCATTGTCACTCATTTGTCCTAATTTACGCCCTGTTTTCTTATATTTTATAATTTTGACTCTCTCCTTATCAACTGTTTACTTCTTTTTTCTTTTCTTTTAAAGTCTATGATCAGAACGCACTGCATGCTAACCTGCTGGAATTTGGTGCTATATTCTTGAACCTTCATGTACTTAAGTTACTTAAGGTGCTTTGAGGACAGTGAAATCAGGGTCTTAGCAACTCTGGCTAATCAGCTTGCCCCAGTCATCTGCTCTTTACTAAACCTCTCGATTAGTTCGGGAAAGATTCCACTAGACAGGAAAGCTGCCCAGGTCATTCCTATCCATAAGGAGGTGATTCTCCCAGCCTCAGACCTGTCTAATTATCGTTCTATCTCGCTACTCCCATCGATGAGTAAACTATCGGGAGGACACATTAATAGACAGCTAATGGATTTCTTTTAATTCAACAGTGTCCTGGACTCCTCTCAATCCGGATTTAGACCCATGCATAACACTGAAACTGCTCTCATAACGGTCACAGACTATATTAGATGCTCTCAGGATGAGTACAAGCCTTCACTGTTAGTGCTGCTTGATTTGTCGACAGCTTTCGAAACAGTGTCTCACCTCAGATTCCTCCAAGGCTAGAGGACATAGGTATTCATGGCTTAGCTCTGCAATGGTTCATGAGTTTCCCATTACATCGAAACCAGGCCATCAATCTAGGTCCGTTTAGATCCCGCACCATAGAGCTCAACAAGGGATGCCTCAAGGCTCATGTCTTAGCCGCACGCTATTTAACATCTATGTAGCCTCCCCTGCTAAAACCATCAGAGCTTATGGTTTCACACCTCTATCATATGTAGAAGACCCCAACTTCTTATCTCTTTCGATAAAGACTTCCAAACTATGAAAGCACGTTTTGCAGATGGGATGAAAGCCACCTCAGCTTGGATGACAGAGAACTTTCTGCAGTTAAATGCTAGCAAAACGGAGATCATGCTCTTCAGCAAAGCCCAACTGATCTGGTACCCGGATTGGTGGTCAACAGATTTAGGTGCAGCACCTACCCCCAAATCTACAGTTAAAAATCTGGGCGTCGCTTGGACCAGAATAGTGGCTACCACTGGCACCTGCTTTCATATGATGAATCTGTTGTGCAGAGTTTTTCCTCTACTCCCTCTCTCAGTGCGCAAAACCTTAGTTCAGGCACTGGTGAACGACAGGCTCTCTTGGTACAAGCTAAGATAAGATTTAAAACATTTCCCCGTGAGGACAGAAGTAAAGAATGGAGAGGGGGAGGGGGAGGGGCACATAATGTCTGGCACTCTTCTGAATAGGATAAGGTGTAACAAAGAGGCAAGTTTGAAGGACAAATTCTTTCGGTAGAGTGGGGAGTTTAGAAATTTGGACGTCAATAAGGTGAGAACAATGAAGACATTTCAGGTGGAAGATTAAAGAGGCAGAGGAGGTGTCTTGCAGCAGGATGTCCTTTATGATGTGGCAGACAAGAAGGTCTCAATCTTAAGGAGATAGGGGCAGATTTACAAGCCAGTTGCGCCACTTTTGCATCACTTTTAACATGGGAAAAGTGACGCAAAAGTGGCGCAAGGGGCTTGTAAATCTGCCCCATAGAGTTTAAAAGGGAGATGAGCATTGATAGCGGAGCCACAGATGTAAGTAGCACAGTGGGAGAGCCCTTTAGTGAGGAGGGTCAAGAGAAAATTGGTCTGTATTAGGAAAGTCATCATTCAATTCTCCCTGGCAGCATGGTTACCAATAGCGCATCAATAGAATACCATAAGACACTCTCCATACCTGTATGGTGGCGGAGATAGTGCTTAATTTGTGAAAGAAAGAATGCTGGTGCCTGAAGCTCTGCTTAGACACCGGCAGCTTGTGGAATTATATGTCGGATACCAAGGCTGGTAATTTAATCCACTACCAAACACTCCCTATCCCTTTTTCTCCCTCTTGTAGGTTCCTCCTTTCTCCCGTTTGCGGTGATTTTGCCATCTTTCTTTGTTAGTCTTTCCGATCTGTGGGTCTAATTCACAAAGGCAATCTGAGACAAAAGTCTACCTTGATGACTTTTGGTATTCACAGAGGTCATTTACAAGTCGTATCTTTATGTCCGCAGTGAGGCCAGAATCTCTGGCTTCGGCCGTACTCTCTGCACCCGGGCCGTACTCTCCGACTCGGACCCTACTCTCCGGCTCGGGCCAAATGAAGTGAAATCAATGGGCCGGAATGCAATTTTTACAAAAAAGGAACATTAGGAACATGTGATAAATGGTAGAGGAGGTCATGAAAATCAGTTTGGGCAGGGGAAAGGGTGTGCCCAGACACAACATCAAATCTCAGAAAGGTTTGCTCCTTTGCATCATGGTACATGCAGTCCACAATTTGGGCTCCCCTCGGTGTTGACTGTAGTGTCAGCACTACAGTCAATACTAAGGGGAGTGTTGACTGCAGTGTTGGCACTACAGTCAACACAAAGGGGAGCGCCAATTGTGGACTGCATGTACCATGATGCAAAGGATCAAACTTCTCTGGGATATGATGTAGTGTCCGGCCACACCCTTTTCCCTGCCCAAACTGATTTTTATGACCTCCTCCACCTTTCATCACACATTCCTAATGTTCCTTTTTTGTAAAAAGTCATCACCTGGCCACATTGTAAAGCTCAGGGCCAGAGGCTGTGGCCCAGGGCAGAAAGGACTCCCACCAGACCCAACACCACACACTGGTAAAAACCTACACTCCCCTTAAACTGGCCCAGTTGTTTTCAAACCCCTCACTCCCTCACCTCCCAAGAAAGAACAGCTCAATATCAATAGCAGAGTCTGGGGCTGTGCACACTGAATCCCCTTCCCCTCACACAACAGTTGGCAACTGGGTCTGTGTGATTATTCCCCATTGCAGAAAAAACACTTGTATTTGTTGATATTTGAAGCGAAGATACTGACAGGAATGTGGAGATTATATCCCCCTCTCGCCAAGACTCAGTAATCCCCACCAAAAACCAGCAACCTTCGAATCAGAGCAAAAGTTTGGAAATTTGGAAAAATATACACAGTTTTTGTAAATATTCTCTACAAAGACGAAATACTAAAACTTGGTCTAAACAAAGGATGGCCTCCTTTTCCTGACCCTTGAGTGAATATGAACTTAATCTGATTAAAACCCACTATGATCCTGCCATTATTTAGAATGATGTCACTAGGCATTAGGCAAGTCAACTTGCGTCGACCATTACTACCCCTTGCATGA
The DNA here is from genome assembly GCA_963921515.1 of Calotriton arnoldi. Taxonomy (NCBI): domain Eukaryota; kingdom Metazoa; phylum Chordata; class Amphibia; order Caudata; family Salamandridae; genus Calotriton; species Calotriton arnoldi. Next base: position 111,509 of record CAWUFW010005722.1, read on the forward strand.
AACATTCTGTATAGTTATTTTGCATTCAGAAATGGTTCTGTTGTATATTGACTTATTTTGTGTTTGTTGTGCTATACTAGAAAAGCTGAAAATAAAGTTGTAAAAAAAGAACTGTGTAGTGTTTGCCCCATAGCTTGCATTTGTTAAAGGCAAATTGTGTAAATGTTAATTTATATCTTGGTATGGTTCTTTGAAAACAATTCCACTTGACAAGAAACGTGTTATAGTCATATGCTAGCTGTTCATTGCGCTTCAAAAACTCAGTCAGGCTCATAAATGTTGTCTGATATGCTGAAATTTGAATTATATGATTCAATTCAAGTATTGCTTGATGGAATGACCTAGAATTATTACTATTACTAACTTTGATGGCAAAAAACACAGAGCAGGCGGGGTAACCGTACAGGCGTCGCTGCCCACCCTCTAAAGAGAGGCTTTCCAGTTCACTGAACTTCACGTCTCCGTAGCCGGTGAAATACAGTTTCAAAGTATTGTCTTTTCTTTCCAATAGGCAGCAGCCAAATGGGTCCAGAGCTGAAGGATCTCCTTGAAATATAGGACAGGGGCTGGGGAGCCTTTTTCTATGCTTGTGATAATTCACCAGCCATGAAAGCAAGATGAGTACACTTACTATAAACCCATGAGCGGCAATGTTCATTTGAGAGCCTGACTTCCGTTGCATGAGGGCGCATATGCAGAAGTGGGAGATAGTCCCTCTGTCAGACATATTAAGTTAGTCTGTTGTGGCCTCTTATCTAAGAGCCTATTCCTGGTCTGCTGCATTGTGATGTAGGTATTGTAGTGTCCGGCTGGACACGTTCTAGTGTTTCACCCTGTTCAACACTTACACTAACACCCAACCATCACAGGCGTCACCAGTCAGGTGACCCTGTTCATAAAAGGGGCCGGGCGCACGTGCCCTGGGCCAGTTCCAGCACCCTAGTACGCTGTGTCTGTGTGGTCATTTCTACAGCATGTGGGCCTAGGGCCCAAGATACCACAATGGCGACGAGCGGGCCGATCCCCGCATCTGCGCTGGCAGCTCCGTCACTGGTCTTCATGGGGGAAGGTGTAGCCCAAGTCTAGGGCACCCCCCCACGCACCTGCTGCCGGCAGCCGAGAGCTATGAATCAGGGGGAAGTGTCTCAGCTAGCGCCGCGCTCAAGGCGCTCCCCCACTGCCGATCCACCTTGGAGAGGCGAGACATCTCCCCGCTCCGACAGTGTCCACGTGGAAGAGGAAAGGAGCACCAACTCTGAAGCAGACGGAGTACCTGTAGTGCCCCCTTACCCGTCAGGAGCCCCGCCAGCCTGCACGAGTTTTGGCGGGGGAGAGAAGCATAGGTGAAGTGGCTCCACACCGTCGAGTGACCCCCCCCCAATGCTGGTGCCTGCATGGGGTGACAAGACTGCACCCAGCTGCCAGCCACGAGACGACTGCGTCTGCGGGCCTGCCACCGGCCTATGAAGTTTGCACAAGACGCACCGCATTGCTGTCACGAGGAAGATAGAGATGCCGCGGCCCATGTGAGCGGGCTCCACCCCAAGTAAGGCAGCCTCGGCGAAGCTACCCACGTCTGGCCCTGTCGCACAGCGGAGCCAAGCCGGCCATGCCCCAGACCGTACCTAGGGTCTCACTCACCTGCCTGCCGTTAGGCGCGGTGACAGGAACAGAAATGCCGGCCTGCTGAATGGCGCCTGTACAGCCTGCTGAGGGTGAGGCGCGCACCCGGTCATAAATAGAATGAAGCCTGCTGCAGGCACACCTCGAGGCCGCACCGATAGCGTATGCCTCGTACAGAGCGCGCATGAGCAGGAAGGCCTGCAGCCTTAGGCAGCTGCCGCGGCTGGAGTGGAGACACGGCTGAAGCACCACCTAGCGCCTGCACCGTTCACCGCAAATGCAAGTGCCCTGCATGCGGCAGCCCTGTCCGGGACTGGTCTTCCGCGAGACCGCCCCCCCCCCCCACCTCGTTTTGCACTTCCAGCCCCTAAGCAAGTGTCCTGGAATGATGAGAGGCCGCCTTGGGGATAGAAAGTAGAAGTTGTGTGCAGACCAGCGGGCGGGAAGCCAGAGTGAATGGGGCAGCCTCAGCCCTGCATGATGCTGCCTGCATTGGCAGTACAGAAGCAGAGGGACAGTAGCCAACTCACTGCCCACAAATGATTGAAAGACAGCGGGAGAAATCAGACAGTTTGAAAGCAAGAACGCTCACCGCACCTCAGCCCAGGCCTAAAGCTCAGCTCAACTGGAGACCCCCAGAGAGGAAAACACAGAACTGTCAACACAATCTATTAGGGTCACAGGGAATAAAAAAAAAATAGCCAGCAGTGCGCCTGCTTACCTTGAAATGCCTGCAGCAGCCAGAGCAGTCTCCCCTCTCCGCAAACAAGAGCTTCTCGGCCGGAGTCTCAGGGATCAGCTGGGACCGGTGAAAAGAACCATGACAGTGCCACTTTGTGGTTGTTAATTGCATCGCGCCCTGCCAAAGAAGGAGCACAAGGTTTGAAGGCCTGCAAAAGAAAACAGTGGCCACACTCCCAGCACAGACTCGCAAACAGGAGAGTGGTGGTTTGAAACATTTTCCAGCTCCCATGCTACAGTCATGGCGGGAACTACCTATTTGAAATAAAAAGACAGCCAGCGCTGGAAGAGGGGAGCAGTAGCACTACTGTGAACACAGCACTGCTGCTACATGCACTGGTAGCAGGACAGACACAGCAGCCAGGACCAAGGGAAGAGAAACTGACTAGAGCTCCCGCAACCGGGAGAAGAGCATTGCATGCCCCCTGGTAGCTGACTCTTATTTTGTAGGGGAGAAACTGTAAACCCCAGCAGGGCCTCGTTTCAGTAGCCACCAGCAAACCTTGGGAGCCCCTGAACACTGAAAAGATGTGCCAGTCAGCCTGCAAGGCCCCAAAGCAGCAAGCCCATGAAATGGAGAAGAAGGCTGTGAGAGACACAGCCAGGATGGATGATGAGTGCACCACATGCCCCAATGGGCTGTCTATACTTTCAAAGGAGAAAGACTGTCACTCCTCACCAAGGGCCCCAAGAAGCCTGAAGCTGCTCCAGCCCAGACAAGTGCCGATCAAACAAAAGCAGCAAAGCCAAAGGAGACAGCATGGCCCACAGGAGGTACGTGAAGGCCGTGCACATGGCGAGCAAACCCCAGTGGCTGTCTGATGCCACCCGCAAGTGAAGAAACTGCACCACACACTTATGGTGGGGAACGGCCACCACCACAACAAAAAGCAAGCGCGCCAAGTGCCAGAAGAGTGTGCCCGTGAAGGAGAACGAAGAGCGCAAAGTCAGAGGTGCGCAGAACGATGCATCAGCAAACCTGACAGCACGGGCAGGTGCCCGGGAGATAGAGACACCTCCACAGTGAAGCACTGCCGAACGCAGGAAGGAGAGCACCCACATCTCCCCTGCACCAGCGAAGCCCCGCAGTGGGCCGAAGACAGCAGAGTGTCCTCCCTCACACTGCCTCAAGACCTGAGTCGCCAGTGGCCCCAGATAGGCAAGAGGAGAGTCGCACACTCCATGTGGCAAGCTGCCACCACAACGTGCTCCAAGGACATGCAACACGTGGTCGGACGCCACATTCGCACCACAAACAAGGAGCATGTCAACCCTGCAAAGCATGCCTTAACGGAGGCAGAAGCAGGCACCACGACGGCGCTGACTCGAGGCTCAAGCACGACGCACTCGAGCGAAGAGGTCACCTGCCATCCTGGCAGAGGAGCACCACGAAAATCCCTGAGGAGGGCATGCGGACTGCAAGAGGTCCACAAGGAGCAGTATGTCCTAGCGACAGGACAGACCTGGGACAGGTCCGCAGCAAAGAGAAGACCGTCCCAAGAACTGGACGTGACCAGCGAGATGTCCATGTGGCGCAAACATGAGACATGTGGCAGGATGCCACATCCAAGTGAGGACCTGGTCGGAAGGAGGAAAAGAGAGTGGCAGGACGCCATTCCGCAAAGGAAGAAAGAACAGTGGCCAGGGCAGACAACCACCACAGGCGCGCAAGATGTAACGGAGAGGAGCGACAGGCCAGAGGACTCGTGCTAGCACTGGAGAAGGTGTTCATCAGCACAAGCCAGCCACCGGGGTGCAGAGACGTCACTGGAGACAGCTTCGTGGGAGGACCAACCGTAAGCCGCTAGCAAGCGCGATCTGCGTCCAGGCCCACACGCTTCGCAGTTCGACCGTCCTCTCACCTGTCACCAGCTGCTTTGTATCGATAGCACCACACCTAGAAAGTGCACCTGCTGGAAGACAACTGCAAGTGGCCACAAAGTCCCTCTAGCCCTCCTCACTCCACAAAGCCATCCAAGGCAAGAGATCGCCGCCTGTTGCCCAACTGAAGGAAAATCACTGTGTTTGTCATCGTCATCCAGGTGCATCATCACCAAGGATGTCAAAGGAGCATTGCACCACCAGAGTGGATCCCAACACTCCAGACAACCGGAGGTCAACGAGGCTAGACACCCAGGAACCTTCTGTGTGCCCCGTCAACCTGAAGCCTGCCGAAGTAGAGCATACCCGACCATTGGAATATCCACCCTTGGGGTTACACGAAGCTTGGCCGTGGCCCTGTTGGGAGTTCTGCAGCGACCCCTCAGCGCAGCCTACGAAAGGCCCGCACAGTCCACGCGGTCCCGTGGCAATCCAGGGGCAAGGGCCTCGACGGAGTTCCTGTGAGAGGGGAATCCGAATAGGAGAGATGCATCGGCAGCAGCTCCACGACAGGCACGGGAAGCATGGAGGTCACAGTCAAAGACTGGTCACCCAAAGACCATCAGAGGAAGGCACAGAACCTGAGTCCTGACAGCGAGAATGTCTAGACTGAGACACCACCCTCTGCGGCTACATGAGCGACTTGGCTGTGGGTCCGGTTGGCAGTTCCTCAGCGACGCATTCGCGCGGCCTACACGAAGCCCGCACAGTCCACACGGTTCCATGGCAGCCCGACAGGAAGGCCCTCCAGGAGGCTCCAGCGAGAGAGGAGTCCAGGCAAGAGAGGCAAGTCTGAAGTTGCTCGGCTGTCAGGAGCTAGAAAGACCATCAAGCACGTCGCCTCCAAGGAAAGGCCTCATACACCGAGATCATCCCCAACAGCTGTAGGTTTGTCGTCCATCGGAACCTGCGCGCCTGCGAGATCTCCAGAGTGGACTCCACCACCGCTCCAGATGCACCGATACTTGAACTTTTTAAATAGACTCCAACACCGCGAGACCAGGCCGGTCTGAAATACATCACCAAGGCGGACTAAAGCATCCTGACCATGCGGTCCAAAGCTCCAGCGCTGCCTGGATGACGGCCTGAAGAGACTCATTTGGTGCTGTGTATTGTTTATTTGTTTTCGTACAGGTTGGACTTTTGTTTGTTTCTTTTCATTAAAGTTTGGGAGGGATGTAGTGTCCGGCTGGACACGTTCTAGTGTTTCACCCTGTTCAACACTTACACTAACACCCACCGATCACAGGCGTCACCAGTCAGGTGACCCTGTTAATAAAAGGGGCCGGGCGCACGTGCCCTGGGCCAGTTCCAGCACCCTAGTACGCCGTGTCTGTGTGGTCATTTCTACAGCATGTGGGCCTAGGGCCCAAGATACCACAGGTATTGGATCTTGGGTACATCGTATGGAATGCACAGAGGGGAATGCTGGTGACAGTTGATGGAGAAGAGCTGGTGTTAGGAGCTGTGCTGTTACATTTTTATGCAATAAAGAGACCTGAACATTTCTACCGCGTATGTGTTCTCGTAACACTGGCAACGAGTTGAAGCATCCACCAAAGAACCCAGCATGTGAAGCTGCATCTATTTGGCTTTTAAAAGCAATTTAACCCTTATGCTAGTGGTGAGTTCGCTTTGCGACTCTTTTTGAATAGTGACTGTGGATATTTGGCAGCGAACTGTGCCCCTAGTGCTGTGCTGTGCATTATAAAGTTAGATTTTTTTTTTTTATTTGAAAACATTTGCTATTAGCCGATGTCACGAGGAGACCGGGGATTTGAAAGTCAACTGTGCGCGGGCTCCCGGTGTTGCTAAGGAACGCTTACCTTGGCTGTGCTGAAAGTATTGTTGATCCTGCATGTGTGCAGAGCATGCTGGGGCTGACGTGTGCTCCCTGCGTGAGCAGCTGCAAGAAGCCATCTTCGATGCTGAGCTGAAGTATGTCTTCGGCGGGTGCAGCTGCATGAAGCTTGTATCGGCGTGTCTCCTGAGCTTCCTGGAAGCTTTGGAAAGTAAGCAGGCTCATTGGTCAGCAGAGGTACAAGATCAGGAAGTAGTTCAGTGGCACGTAAATAGTTGTAAAACACTGGTGTGCTAACCATTATTGTTATTTATGGTGGATAGTTTGCGTGATGGGAAAATGTTTTCTTCTTTTTCATTTTGCTAACGGAGAGAAGAAGACAAAATTTATTTCATCACTCATGTCTACATAGATAAGCGATACACCTATAGCTACAAATACAACAGTAGGGTTTTACTGTTTTGTTTTATTGTTTCTTCCCCTTGTGCTCTGCCAATATACAGCAACATGTGGATCTGAGCACTGTCAATTACAGTTGTTATTTTAGCTTATTTGCTAACTCATTGTGGTAACGTATTATTTCAGTTAGTTCAATTCAATTCAATTCAAAAGCTTTATTCGGTGTAAATACAACAAACACCATAAAAGCATACTAATACACAGTAAAAAAAAAACATTCACATTATACATCATACTTAATATTCAGAAGAATTGATTTTACAGATTAAATTTCCATAAAATTTAATTCGGTTATAAAATTATTAAAATATCAGTGCGTAAAAACATCATGATACATTGGTACAGCTACCACGATTTGTGCAATAAAGTGCTAATACATACGAATCAATATGAAGTTAATAAAATACCAATGCATAGAGAAGTCTTGATACAAAGTACAAGCTGCTACAATATAAGCAGTAAAGTGCTAGTGCTTATAAATGCATGTATATAAACATACATAATAAAATATAATTATTGGTCTTGTTCTTCATATAATAATGCATCCAAATGTACAAGTTCTTTTCTTTTCCCAATTGAGAGTTGTATGTAACGTATAACAGAAGTTATTACTTTTATATTGTCCAGGCTACAAACAAGGTCAAACGCATTTTTGTAACTATAAAGGGTATTTCTTAAAAAAGGGGTTTTAAAATTGATTTCCGGATACCCATATAAAAAGGACAAAAAGTATAAAATGCATAGTTGATTGTAAAGTTTTACCATCACATGGGCAAGGTGGTAATATATGACACCATTTTTCAGTACTTGGAAAGGCAATTAAACGGTGTAAGGTGCCCAACCTTAGCCTAGTCAAATAGAATCTATGCTGGGTATTCCTTACTAATATCAAATATGGCTGAATACCCCTTATAAATGGACCTTCACAATAACTAACTACAGTATTTTTTTAATATCTGCACTTTCCCGTTCCTGTTCCATTACAGTTAGATATTTTGATTTCAAAACGTTTTTGGAAAAGGCCTGTATTATAATGGGATTATTTTTGTCGATCCCGACTTTACATTTCATTAAAAGTTTAAAAATGTGCTCCAACCAGGGTATTTTAGAACTATGGTCAAGGGCTAGGCAGTCCATTATTAAATCCCTTGTGAACTTAGTTTCTTCCTTTGCCCAAAGCCCTCGCCAAAATATAAGGCCTGCCATGTTTATTGTATCACTTAAATATGGTACAAATAACTCTTTATGAACAATAGCGGTTGCAGTAGCACTAGGGACCGCCAACAGCCTTTTTAAAAACTTGTTCTCCTTTATTTGTAGTGCAGCCGTATTTGTTCTCCCCCATATCGCTGCACCATAACAGACCCCTGAAACACACTTGCTCCTGTAAAACGATAAGATTTCCAGTATGGGTTTGTTTCCTATTTTTACTGCAAATTTAAATATTCCTTCTGTAATTCTTAAGAATTTCATTTTACATAATTCAATATGCTTATCCCAAGAACCATTTTTGCAGAATAACAACCCTAAATACGAAAAGGTGGATACTCTATTAATAAGAACCCCACCCACATGATGTTGTCTGTGCTTTGACCTTTTCCCCCACATGTCATTACAAAGGTTTTCTTTAGATTTAACTGCAAATCAATATCCGTCATATATAGGGCGAAGTTTTCTATCAAAGTTTGCAGGCCATTTGCAGTCCTGGACATCAAAACTGCATCATCTGCATATAATAAAACAGGTGTGGGGCGTTTTCCTACTTTTGGGGCGTCTGCAACTAACTTTTGTAAAAAGGGTCCACATTATTTATATATAATGAAAATAAAAGCGGAGCTAAAACACATCCTTGTCTAATCCCCGCTTTACCATAAAATCAGGTGTGCATTCCCCCATCTTCCCATAACGTACCCTAGTAGTTAAAAAGGCATAAATTTGTGATAAAAATGAAATTATTTCAATAGGGGCCCCTAGCCCCTTCAATGTTTGCCAAAGTTTTTGATGATTAACTAAATCGAAGGCGCTAGTTAGGTCTACAAAACATAGGTGGAGTACCCCTTCCCTAGCCTGAGTATACTTCCCTATTAGCAATTCTAAATTTAGGCACTGCTCTACCGTCCCAATACCCCTTCTAAAACCATACTGGGCTTCTGTCAAAATTTTACTTTCGCTAGCCCAATCTTCGGCCCATCAGCTTCGATGAGGTATCAAGAAGGGATATTGGGCGGTAGCAGTTTGCCTTCCTTCTGTCCCCCTTTTTAAAAATGGGAACAATGATACTTTGCACCCAGGTTGAGGGTAATACACCACCCAAGGCCACATTAAAAACATTCAATAAAATAGGTATCCAGAAATCTATATTACACTTAAAAACATCTATGGGCACCCCTTCAGGTCCAGCAGCTTTTCCATTTGCGCATTTTTCAAGGGCTAATTTAATTTCTTCTGTAGTTATGGGTAATGCCTTTACTGGGTTTACTATTATAAACTTATCTCTTTTATAATCAATTATTTTTAAACCATCAGGATTAAAAATCTTCTCAAAATGTAACACCCAGTCTTCTGGTGGAACCACAGTATCAATCCCTACTTCATTATTTCCTTTAAAATATGGATGATTAATTGTCTTCCAAAAAGAACAGAGTCTTTCATCTCAGCTGCCTGCTTTAGCTTCTCCCATGCACCCTCGCGGATCTCCCTTTTTCTATTATCCAAGGTTTTTTATAATTTTTCCTTGCGGTACTAATCATGTCAGGATCCCTAGGTTTTTGTTTAAGAGCCAATTTCAATTCCCCATTCAATTTCGTGCATTCATGGCTAAACCATCTTGGATTAAGATCACAGATTTTCTTCTTCTTTTTGACTATTAAATTACCAGCGATTTCCTTGGCAATATTACTAAAAGCAGTTATGGTAGCTATTTTACTCGAAGAACTATCTAAGCAGATTTCTAAATCCTTTTGTGATCTCTCTCTAATATTTTCCATAAACATGACTGGATTAACACCCGTCCATTTTATGGATACACCATTGTTTCCTTGGACATCAATATCAGCATCTGCTCTTTTTCCTCGTAATTTGGTCGGCAAGTCTATTTTCAGTAGCAAGCTTAAAGGATGATGATCACTAAACAGACTAATATTAATCAGGACTTTCTCTACTAATTTCCTACCGTTTGCTGATATTATAAAATGATCTATATTTGACGAGGACCTTGCTCCTACAAAAGTATGTAATTTAGTTTCAGCCTTCTAATATATTAGGTTCTAAAACAATTAGATCATATTTATGTATCACCATATTAATGGCTTCCCCATACATGTCATGCACAAAATGTGTAATCTTGTCACCATAATCATCACAGTATCCACAGGGTTCACCTACTTCATATTCACATCTAACAGAATTGAAATCCCCGCCCATACTAAAACATATTCCCCTATCACTCCCTTTAGGAAACAGTCCAAGTCCCTTTCTAAAAAGCTAATTACCCTACTCCTTGTATTATCAAACAGGTTGTTATAAAAATTTATAGCAACAATTGCTTCTTTACCGTTAGATTCAAGATATACAAACTGATAATATTGAGATGTAATGAAGGTTTTCTTTAAAATGAGTGGTGAGGTAACAGCAATTAATGTGGCTAATCCACCCTTTGCCCTTCCCTTTCTGGACGGTATAGCATTGGTACAAGTTGTCTGATAACCATTTATACAGAAAGGTTCAGTACTCCAAGTTTCCTGTAACATTACCACTCCAAAACCATCCAACATTTGTAACCAGTCTGTATCACATATTTTATTTTTAATTCCTGCTATATTCCACGTCATAATTTTCAAAGACTCATTGTGATGTAATCTAAGTTCATCTTTCTTTGGGATACTGATGGGAATGCTATTACTATAATCATCTGCAGGAATGTCTAGGATCTCCATATACCCAGTACCTATCCGATTTTCCATTGGTAAACTTGGGGTATGGGGAATAACATTTCCTATAGTGCTTGAAAAAGGTTCTTCTGGACTAATTTCCTTAATGGAATCTGTATTACCAGCATCTGACAGGCCATAGACATTTACTTTAACCTTTCTTCCATATGGTTGATCGACAGCTGTATGTCAGTCTATTTCACTACAACTCTGCAGTGGTGCATATCTATTATACAGCGGCATGTGCAAGGGTGGATTAAATCTAGAAATTGCATTAGGACTATCATGATTTGGTCTATAGAAAAAGCCTAGTGGGACGGCTATTATGGTATTATTAATGTCCGAACAGTCTCCTTTTCCATGATGCATAAGATATTTCAATATATCGCCCACTAATTTTTTATTTCGAAAGTTCACCACAATGCAGTCTCCCTGACATAATTTCCGCGATGTGCCCAGCCAGTTCGTTCTCCTCAACATGATTATATCCTGATATAAGATATGCGCCCCAACATTTGTGTTTATGCAAAACCAATGGACCACTTGATTCTTCATAGTGTCATATGTTTCCTTTTGGTTTCTCAACAGTTTGGGCACATTGTTTAAAATTATGACATAAGGTGTTGCCTCAGGAGGGAGATTTAGTGTCCCCTTGTAGTTGTTAGCAGCAAGTGTATAGATATTCTCCATATGTGATAACGGTTTTTTAGATACTGTTGTGTCCTGATAATTATCTTCCATATCTTTGTTACATTGACTTGTGATTATTGTTGGATAATTACTAACTTTGGAAGCGACTGATAAAAGTGGCTCCGTCTCTGTATGTACTGCAGGGATGATTCTAATAGCAGGACTTGGGTTTCCTTTGACAGATCCCATTTGATTTTGTCCTATCTTAAGAGCATTAGATGTTTTACCTGTATTTTTTATGAATTGAAATTCAGAAAACATGTCCGTTAGGTGTGCCACGTCCTTCTGGATCTGTTTAATCTCCTGCATTAGACGTCTTTCGATACAGTCAATTTTACCATGTAGTTTTTTACATAACATTTCCAAATCTGGGGGTGTCTGTTTTATTTGGTCGTGTCCTTTGCTGATCTGCCCAGGCATACATGCTCCCTTTTTACGTTTAACTTTTAGCTTTAGATGTACTCTTTTGTTTTTCCACAGGGCTATCTACAAGTTGGCCTGGTTGTTTCAACTTTTTTGCTGGAGGAGATATCAAAGACATATCGTCTGTTAGATCGGAAATTTCCAGGGATAAACTTTGAACGCAGGGATTAAAGGATTTGTGATTATCCAGGCTAGTACTAGTACGGGCATTTATTTCAGGCGTAGCATGCTCCGTATCCCTGTTTCTCACAATATTCTCAAGTATTAGGGGCTCCGTTTCTCCCTCTGATATTGATTCCTTTAAGACCGCGTCAAGGGCTGTCTTTGTTGCTGCCAGTTGTTCCTCCACATGTATAATTTCATCATTTATAAGACCCACTGCATTTGTTAAATATTTCGTTATTGGTGCATTTTTTGTGGTTTTCATAGACTTCTTCCCTCCTTCTTGTGGTAACTTTCTTTTACCCATATTAACAGGCTGTTCAATAAACAGTACCTATTCCAGTATAGATATACTCTAACCGTTACCTTGTGTCTCTCCGCCGAATGGCAACGAAAAGGAGAAGTGGCCCTGCCACGTCCTGTCGCGGACGGGCGCAGACGGGCCCGCCCTTGGCCCGGGCTTCGCCCGGGCACGGCCCGGGCACGCCCGCGCGCGTCCCGCGCTGCGGGAGGCCTGGCCGGTCCTTTACGCGCCTCTGGGCGCGGGAAGAAGCGTCACGGCAGTCGCCGCTGCAGGGGCTGCTGTGGATTGTAGTTGGCCGTTCCCCTCACGGCGAGATAGGTAGGAAAAGCCTGAAGCCATTTCCCTCACAGCAGATTGTGCCACACGATGTCCCGCGCTGCGGGAGGCCTGGCCGGTCCTTTACGCGCCTCCGGGCGCGGGAAGAAGCGTCACGGCAGTCGCCGCTGCAGGGGCTGCTGGGGATTGTAGTTGGCCGTTCCCCTCACGGCGAGATAGGTAGGAAAAGCCTGAAGCCGTTTCCCTCACGGCAGATTGTGCCACATGATGTCCCGCGCTGCGGGAGGCCTGGCCGGTCCTTTACGCGCCTCCGGGCGCGGGAAGAAGCGTCACGGCAGTCGCCGCTGCAGGGGCTGCTGGGGATTGTAGTTGGCCGTTCCCCTCACGGCGAGATAGGTAGGAAAAGCCTGAAGCCGTTTCCCTCACGGCAGATTGTGCCACACGATGTCCCGCGCTGCGGGAGGCCTGGCCAGTACTTTACGCGCCTCCGGGCGCGGGAAGAAGCGTCACGGCAGTCGCCGCTGCAGGGGCTGCTGGGGATTGTAGTTGGCCGTTCCCCTCACGGCGAGATAGGTAGGAAAAGCCTGAAGCCGTTTCCCTCACGGCAGATTGTGCCACACGATGTCCCGCGCTGCGGAGGCCTGGCCGGTCCTTTACGCGCCTCCGGGCGCGGGAAGAAGCGTCACGGCAGTCGCCGCTGCAGGGGCTGCTGGGGATTGTAGTTGGCCGTTCCCCTCACGGCGAGATAGGTAGGAAAAGCCTGAAGCCGTTTCCCTCACGGCAGATTGTGCCACACGATGTCCCGCGCTGCGGGAGGCCTGGCCGGTCCTTTACGCGCCTCCGGGCGCGGGAAGAAGCGTCACGGCAGTCGCCGCTGCAGGGGCTGCTGGGATTGTAGTTGGCCGTTCCCCTCACGGCGAGATAGGTAGGAAAAGCCTGAAGCTGTTTCCCTCACGGCAGATTGTGCCACACGATGTCCCGCGCTGCGGGAGGCCTGGCCGGTCCTTTACGCGCCTCCGGGCGCGGGAAGAAGCGTCACGGCAGTCGCCGCTGCAGGGGCTGCTGCGGATTGTAGTTGGCCGTTCCCCTCACGGCGAGATAGGTAGGAAAAGCCTGAAGCCGTTTCCCTCACGGCAGATTGTGCCACACGATGTCCCGCGCTGCGGGAGGCCTGGCCGGTCCTTTACGCGCCTCCAGGCGCGGAAGAAGCGTCACGGCAGTCGCCGCTGCAGGGGCTGCTGGGGATTGTAGTTGGCCGTTCCCCTCACGGCGAGATAGGTAGGAAAAGCCTGAAGCCGTTTCCCTCACGGCAGATTGTGCCACACGATGTCCCGCGCTGCGGGAGGCCTGGCCGGTCCTTTACGCGCCTCCGGGCGCGGGAAGAAGCGTCACGGCAGTCGCCGCTGCAGGGGCTGCTGGGGATTGTAGTTGGCCGTTCCCCTCACGGCGAGATAGGTAGGAAAAGCCTGAAGCCGTTTCCCTCACGGCAGATTGTGCCACACGATGTCCCGCGCTGCGGAGGCCTGGCCGGTCCTTTACGCGCCTCCGGGCGCGGGAAGAAGCGTCACGGCAGTCGCCGCTGCAGGGGCTGCTGGGGATTGTAGTTGGCCGTTCCCCTCACGGCGAGATAGGTAGGAAAAGCCTGAAGCCGTTTCCCTCACGGCAGATTGTGCCACACGATGTCCGCGCTGCGAGAGGCCTGGCCGGTCCTTTACGCGCCTCCGGGCGCGGAAGAAGCGTCACGGCAGTCGCCGCTGCAGGGGCTGCTGGGGATTGTAGTTGGCCGTTCCCCTCACGGCGAGATAGGTAGGAAAAGCCTGAAGCCGTTTCCCTCACGGCAGATTGTGGCACACGATGTCCCGCGCTGCGGGAGGCCTGGCCGGTCCTTTACGCGCCTCCGGGCGCGGGAAGAAGCGTCACGGCAGTCGCCGCTGCAGGGGCTGCTGGGGATTGTAGTTGGCCGTTCCCCTCACGGCGAGATAGGTAGGAAAAGCCTGAAGCACCTTGCTTGTGAAGAATTAATGATTTGTGCACTCCTTTTTGTATAGGTTGCTACTTTGAAACAAGTTTTAGAGAAGTTAAGGGACAGTGGACTCACATTAAAGCATGAGAAGTCCAAATTTAGAGTGAGTACTTAATCTTACCTTGGACACACCATCTCAGGGGAAGGCATCAGGCCCATGGTGAATTTAACAGAGTCCATCACTAGAGCTCCTGCTCCTGTAGATAAAGATGGTGTTCGGTTATTCCTGGGACTGGACGAATATTACTCAAAATTTGTTCAGGTATTTGCTGCTATTGTGTTGCCATTGAGAGCCATGCTGAAGAAAGGCACCAAGTTTGAATGGTCGGCTGAGTGTGAAGAGGCTTTTTCGAAAGTTAAAGAAATAATTGGGGATAAGCCCAGTCTAGGACATTTTGACGTAACTAAGAAAATCATTTTAACAACTGATGTCAGCCTTAGAGGGTTAGGAGCGGTCTTAGCCCAAATTGTAGATGGAGAAGAGAAGGTTATAGCATTTGCCTCACGCTCTCTCAAGGGAGCTGAGGAGAGATATTCTGCCATTGAGCGTGAGGCACTTGCATGTGTTTGGGCTATCAATCATTTAAAAAAAACTCTCTGAGGTCTGCCTTTCACCTTGAGGTCAGAATACAAACCATTAGTTCAAGTTTTTACATGGAAAGGTTCAGAAAGAGCAACCTCCAGGATCAAGCGATGGGTTGAGGGTGTACTTGATTTTAATTTCAAGGTGGAGTATTTACCTGGTCTTTGCAATGCCGCTGCGGAATGTCTCTGCCGACTACTATTGGAGGATGAAGCATTTGTAGAGACTGAAATTCCGGTGATGTGGGTGATGGAGCCAGCCTTAAGTGAAACGGAATGGAGTGAAGAGTGTGAACAAGATACATCCTGGGTGGTGGTGAAAAAACATGTTGTTGAAGAATGGCCTGATCGCAGGTTTTTGTCAGAGGAAGTAAAACAGTTCTGGGGACTGAAAGAGGAGTTAAGTATCCTGGACGGTAAGCTGTTCAGGGGTGACTGCCTGATTCCACCTGAGGGTTTGAGAAGTAAGATCATGAACCTAGCACATAAGGGGCATCTGGGCCGCAATCTCACCAAGGCAAGAATAAGGGAGAGTTATTCGTGGCCAGGCCTTTACAGATAGATGAAAGCCTTGTGAGAGACTGTTGGCTGTGTGCTGGAAGTGACAAATCCAAGGTGGTGAGAACTGCACCTTTGTCCCCCGTGAAGGTACCAGATAAGCCTTGGTACAAATTGGGTTTGGACATTGTTGGGCCTTTCAGTTTGCTGGCTCCTGGGGAAAGGTTTGTTTTTGTGCTGGTGGATTATATGTCCAAGTGGGTAACTGCTTGTTGTACAAACTCTAGCACCATCACAAGCGTAATGGAATTTCTAAAGGATGTGTTTACCTGTGAAGGGATACCAAAAATCATAGTTATTGATAATGGGGTCCAATTTGTGTCGACAGAGATGAAGGGTTTTCTTCAAGATTTGTATATTGAGCATCAACGCATTGCACTGCATTCTCCTCGGGTCAATGGTTTGGTGAAAAAAATGAAAGTCTTGGTGAGGGATTGTGCCCAGGTTGCCTCGGCAAACAGAGTATCTCTCAGGAAACTGTTGAGAGAGAAACTATGGGCACACCGCACCACTCCCAACATTTTAACAATAATTTCACCTTTTCATAGTTTGAAGGGATGCATGGCAGGTTCTAAACTCAACCCTAAATGGTTGATTTGGGAGAGGGTAAATGTGTATCTCAACAGGGATAGAATGGTGAAGTATCAAAGAGAGTACAAAAAGCGTTTTGATACCAAGCATGGGAAACCCCTGCTAGATCTAAGGCAGAAAGCAGTGTCTCTTCCTATACCCTGTCTCCTGAGGAGTTGAAGAGTAGACGGGCTGAGAGGGACCTGAGGCTCCAGCTGGCCCAATTGGCTGCAGAGGAGAGAAAAGCTGAGGCTGAAAGAGCCCTGGTGGAGGAGAGGAGGGCTAAGGCTGCGAAGGCCTTAGCCAAGGAATAACTTGCGAAGGAGACAGAACAAAGGAAGGCTGTTGCTGAGAGCAAGTTAAGGTTAGGTGCTGCACAGATTGAATCCACAGATAAGGAGAAGGGTTCCCCATGGGTCAATTCAGTGACTCAGGAAAGTATAGAAAGAGGGGCCAAAGTAAATTCAGAAGGGTGTAGAACTGACAAGTGCCCCTGCAGTTAGAGGGCCATTGTCCACGTTCTGTCCCCTAAGCAGGGAAGTCCATCAAGGTATCGATTAGTCTCCCCTGCTTTAGGCTAGAAGAGGGTTGCGTTGGACCTGAATCTTTCTGCAAGGTCATCCCCAAACCTTTTGCCTTCTTCCTATTTTTTGCTGAATTCATTTTTTTGGGCAGTAGGACTCTTCACCATTGTTAACCAGGGCTAAAGTGTTTGTGCTCTCCCCTTAAAACAAAATCCAATTGGCATATTTTATTTACTTATAAGTCCCTAGTAGAGTGGCACTAAATGTGCCCAGAGCCTGTAAATTAGCCAAAATACAGCTACATTTTGGATTTTTAGGGAAAAATGGGCAAAAGGTGCTGCAGAAGAAAGTATCTGTTTTTTTCTCTGCAAATGGCATCAACAAAGGGTTTGTGGTACTGAAATCACCATCTTGCCAGCTTTCAGGAGCAAGCAGACTTGAATCAGAAAACCAAATTTTTCAACACAGTTTTGGCACCTTACTGGGACATACATAGCCCGTTTGTCCTATTTTTGTGCTTCTAATCTCCTACCAGTTAGTAGTAGAAGTGAGTATGAAATCAATGGTGATCCTGGAAAGCTATACATTTCTGAAAATTAGACAGTGTTCTGAATTGAGCAAGGGGTCGTTTGTGTAGATCCTTCAAGGTTTTCCTATAGAAAGTAACAGTAGATATACACATTTTTTTAAATTGATTTGAAAAAAACAGCCATTTTTGTCTATGTTTTCATTGGCAATTTCTCCTTACTATGAAAGCTTTTCAAAAGCAATATACCGTTACGTCTGGTGGACCCTTCTGGTTCCAGGGATATATAGGGCTTTTACATTCATCAAGAACCCAAGGTACCCAGAGCCAATAACAGAACAGCACCTTGCAATGGTTTTTCATTGTGTATATAGCAATTCATTGGGTAAAAAATTAAGAGTGAAAAATAGGTATCAAGGAAACCTATGTATTTCCGAAATGGGCACAAGATGTGGAGTTTAGAAGCAGCAGTTATGTGCACATCTGTGGAGTACCCATACTAGCATGTGAATTACAGGCATTTCTCAAATTGACTTCTTTCTTACACACTGTCTTACATTTAGAAGGCGCAATTGCAGAGAAAGACAATTGGTAATAACACTTGTTCTACTATTCTGTATTCCCCTAAGTCTCCCAATAAAAATGGTACCTCACTTGTGTGGGTAGGACTAGAGTCTGCAACAGGAAATGACCCAAAATGCAATGTGGACGCATTACATTTTTCCACTGAAAACTGACACTTTTTTGGGGAAATGTACCTAGCTGTGGATTTTGGGCCCTAGCTCAGCCGGCACCTAAGGAAACCTAGCAAACATGTACATTTATAAAAACTAGACACCTATGGAAATCCAAGATGAGGTTATGTTATGTTATGCCGTTTTATATAGCGCACAGCTGCCCCGGCAAAGGGGCGTCCCAGCGCTGATAGCAGAAAACTGCAAAACTATAGACAACAGAAGCAGCCTACAGTGGAGGAAAGAGGTGAGTTTTGATCGCCTTACGGAATGCCAAGTAGTTTTTCATGCTGCGAATGGCGTAGGGGAGCACATTCCAAAGTTTGGCTGCCAATACACAGAAGGAACGTCCACCAGCATGAACCCTGCTCACCCGCGGAACAACCGCCAGATGCTGGGCCATAGACCGGAGTTGGCGGGAGGGGATGTAGAGTGTAAGCAGATTGGCCAAGATGTCTGGAGAGGAGAGATTTAAAATTTTGAAAGACATGCAAAGGACCTTAAACTCTATGCGTTTAGCCACAGGAAGCCAATGTAGCCGACGAATTGCACTAGTGGTAGGGCAGACCCAATAAGGTTCTAGCAGCAGCGTTTTGGACCCTTTGTAATCTTGCAATTTCTGCCTTGTTGGCTCCTAAATAGAGCAAATTGGCATAATCCAGTCTAGACAGAATGGAGACCTGAACAATATCCTGCCTAATAGACGGGTCGAAAAACCCTAGCAACGGTTTGAGCCCCCGTAGAATGCCAAAGCATGTACCTGCTACTTTCTTTGTTTGTGTCTGAAAGCTGAGGGCGGAGTCTACCCACACACCCAGATTTTTTACCACCTGTTTGGGGATGGGTGCACAGCCCAGCTTGGCAGGCTACCAGCACTCGCTCCACAGCTCGGTGTCTCTCCCGACCAGCAGTACCTCAGACTTGTTGGCGTTAAGCTGGAGACAGTTGACAGTCATCCACTCAGAGATGATCTCCAGATCTCTCTGAAACTTGCATGCGTCCTGCCCGGAGTCATCCGAGAGTGCCACTACTAACTGTGTGTCGTCCGCATATGACACTGCTGTGAGCCCTCTGCTCTTTGCCACTACTGCCAAAGGTTGAACATATAAATTGAACAGAGTTGGGCTCAAAGCTGAACCCTGCGGTACCCCATATTTGATGGTATGGATCTTGGAAGCAAAAGGGGGGACTGCAACCTGGAAGGTCCTGTCCGCTAGAAAGGAGACGAACCACTCCAGGGCAGAGTCCATGATGCCCACCTCCTCCAACCTCTGCAACAGGATCTGGTGGGAGACGGTGTCAAACGCGGCCCTGAGATCTAACAAAATCAGTGCCGATGTGCGACCCTCGTCTAGAGCCCCCCTCAAATGCTCGGTCACAGCTAGGAGGGCTGACTCCGTACTGTGACCTGGCCGAAAACCATTCTGAGAGGGGTCCAATAAGTTGTTCTCCTCCAGATAACCTGTCAGTATGGAGTTGATATAGGCCTCCAAAATCTTGGAGACCCAGGGCAGGAAAGAGATGAGTCGAAAGTTCTCTGATTTTGCAGTGTCAAGGTTGGGCTTTTTTAACAAAGGGACCACCCTGGCTTGCTTCCAAGATCTAGGGACAACAGATGTAGTCAGGGACAGATTAATCATATGGCTCAAAGACGGTAGAAGCACGGATAGAGATTTCAAAAATTGATCCGGGTTAAGGGGGTCAACAGGAGAGCCCGATTTAATCTTACGGCCGAGCACAGCAAGCTCCTCCTGAGAAATTGGCGGAAAGGCAGCAAGAGTATGCCTGCATGAGGGTCTAGACACAGGCCCCGGATAAGCTGCGTGTTGAGGAAAGGATCTATATATTGTTTCCACCTTCTTCACAAAGAAGGAGGCAAGGGCCTCTCATTGCGCATCTGATGATACTGAAGGTGTTGTAACATCTGCCGAGGTTTTAAGGTCTTTCACTATAGAAAAGATACTTTTGGAGGGGTTGCTGCTATTTCTTATTACGTCTGAATAATATGCTGCCCGCTCAGACTGGATCGCCCTATGATATTTCTTAATGGCCACCTGGTAACATCCCTTTAAAATAGGGTCATAATCTCTTCTCCATGCACGTTCCAACTTTTTACAACCTTTACGCAGGGAGGCTAACCTATCATTGTACCATGCGCTTGATTTGGTATTTCGACATTTAGACCACCTTGCAGGGACCAGGGAATCCAAAGAGTGGGAGATCCAGCCCGAAAATGCTCTGTATGGCTCTCACCAGGTTCTGTTACACAGAATTTCTTGCAAACCTCAAACTTTGTCTAAAAAAACACATTTTCCTCACGTTTCTGTGAAGGAAAGTTCTGGAATCTGAGGGGAGCCACAAACTTCCTTCCATCCAGCATTTCTCCAAGTCTTCTGCCAAAAAGGCAAAGTTACCGCGACAAGAAACGGCCCAAAATGTACACATCTCATTATTCCAAGAAAACTGAGTTTTTTCATCCGTTGTGGGTAGCGCTAGATTTTGGACCCTAACTCAGCCAGAACCTATGGAAACCTAGCAAAACGGATTTTTTTTTAAACTAGACACCTAGGGGTATCCAGGGTGGGGTGACTTCAGTGGCTCTTACGACGTTTTTCTACCCAGAATCCCTTGCAAACCTTAAACTTTGACAAAAAACCACATTTTCCTCACATTTCTGTGATGGAAAGTTCTGTAATCTGCGGGGAGCCACAAACTTCTATCTACCCGCCATTGCCCTAAGTCTCCAGATAAAAATGGTATCTCACTTGTGTGGGTAGGCCTAGTGCCCGCAACAGGAAACGGCTCAAAACACAACATGGATGCATCGCATTTTCCCACAGAACTGACCCTTTTTTTCCAATGTGGGTAGCTTTAGATTTTGTACCATAGCTCAGCTGGCACATATTGAAACCTAACCAACCTGTAGATTTTTTAAAACTAGACACCTAGGGGTATCCAGGGTGGGCTGACTTGCGTGGCTCTCCCTGGGTTTATTACTTTGCCAAAAAAACACATTTTCCTTGCATTTCTGTGAGGAATAGTCCTGGAATAGGCAAGCAGCCACAAATTTGCCACCACCCAGCGTTTCCCCAAGTCTCCAGAGAAAAATGGTGCCTCACTTGTATGGGTAGGCCAAGTGCCCATGCCACGAAAGGGCGTCAAGTGCAACGTAGGTGCATCGCATTATTCCATTGAAAAACAATGTGGTTTTTGCAATGTGGGTAGCTGTGAATTTTGGTCCCCAGCTAAACCGGCAAGTAAGGAACCTACCAAACCAGCACATGTTTTAAAATTAGACACCTTGGGGAGTCCAGGGTGGGGTGACTTGCATGGCTCTCACCATGTTTTTTCTACCCAGAATCCCCTGCAAATCTCAAACTTTGCTAAAACACATTTTCCTCACATTTCTGTGAGGAAATGTCCTGGAATCTGCAGTCAGCCATATATTTTCTACCACCCACTGTTACCTCAGGTCTCCTGATAAAATTTCTACCTCACTTGTCTGGGTGGGCCAAGTGCCTGCGATAGCTAAGGGCCCAAAATGTATTGTGGATACATCAAAATGATCTATCACAAAACAAGCTGGTTTTGCAAGAGGGCAACTGCATTTTTGGTCCCGGGCTCGGCATCCATCTAGCAAAACCTACCAAACCCAGACTGTTCTGAAAAGTAGACACCCAGGGGAGTCCAGGGAGGTGTAGCTTGTGTGGATGCCCCAACTTTTTCTCACCTAGAATCCCCTGCAAACCTCACATTTCTGTGTGGGAAAGTTGTGGGATCAATGGGGCTGCACAAATTTCCTACCACCCAGCATTCCCCTAGGTCTCCTGATAAAAATGCTACTTACTTGTGTGGGTGGGCCAAGTACTCATGACCGGGAAGGGCCCAAAACATATTGTGGAGTCGGTTAAATCTGTCCAGAAGGGCTCTGGGGCTGAAGTGTTCGAGGTGAATAACATTTCGGACGCTTTCCAGGTCTATTACGCTGAGCTGTATTCCTGCAAATCTGCCAGCTTTTCAGACCCCCATACATATTTAGAGACGGGCAGCGACTTCCCCCATTCCCCCAGCGGAATCTGAAGGACTAGACAGGCCCATCCGCATTGAAGAGGTAATTTCAGCGATTGCTCGCCTAAAGCCTTTGAAGTCGCCGGGCCTGGACGGGTTCAGCGCGGCATTCTACAAGACTTTTTGCTCAGAACTCGACCTAATACTCACTCGCCTTTTTAATTCTTTTGCGGAAACTGGCACTCTTACAGAGTCGATGCTTCAAGCCTCGATTTCAGTTATTCATAAGCCCGGGAAAAACCCAAAGCTGTGTAGCTCATATCATCCTATTTCGCTTCTGAACATTGATGCGAAACTGTTTGCTAGTGTACTAGCCCACCGCCTTAATCCCCTGATGCCTGGCCTCATAGACCCTGACCAGACAGGGTTTAACCCCAGTCATCAGTGTGGGGACAACACTAAACACATTTGCCATCTGATAGACAAGGTGCACCGATCTCGGGAAGAAGCCTTTTTACTGGTGGTGGATGCTGAGAAAGCTGGCCCTATTTATTTGTGACTCTCAAGCACTTCGGCATGGGCTCGCGCTTTAGGAAGTGGATTAAGAGCATCTATAACTCCCCCAGTGCAGCAGTCCGGGTGAATGGTGTGAGTTCCAGAGGCTTTACTCTAGAGCGGGGCACAAGGCAAGGCTGCCCTCTCTTGCCGTTCCTCTTTGCTCTTTATATGGAGCCTTTGGCGCAGAGACTAAGAGACAATTCTTAAGCTGGGGGCATCCTGTTTGGGGCGGATCAGCACCTGATCAGCCTCTACGCTGACAATGTCATCTTTTCAATCACTCAACCTTTGACCTCTCTCCCAACTATTGTCGGGGAACTCCAGGAGTGCAGAGCGACCGCGGGCTTCCGCACAAACATGCAGAAATCACAAATCTTAAGTCTCAACACTACCCCAAACACTGAGCTTGCCCTGCGATCCCGGTTTGACTTCCAATGGGTCACAGAGGGCCTCCCATATCTAGGACTGGTCCTAAGCAGCAGTCTCCTTAAAACTGCAGAGGCCAACTATTGAAGGCTTCTCAACCTAATCTGTAAGGACCTGACGCAGTGGCAACGACTTCCACTCTCGTGGCTAGGCAGAATAGCAGCAGTAAAAATGAATATTCTCCCCGAGCCCTGTACATTTCTCAGACCCTTCACCTGACTCCACCAGCCGGCATGATTAGCATTCTTCAAAGGGAGATTGAACATTTTATCTGGGGGAAAACAAAACCTCAGTCAGAGACACAGCTTCTACAGCGGCCGAAACAAGAAGGGGGACTCTCGGTACCCAATCTGTCTCGCTACTACCAAGCGGCGCAGCTGCGCTATTTAGTGGAGTGTAATCGCCCACTAACAAAGAAGCACTGGGTCTTCATGGACCAAACAGTAGCGGGATCACACATATGGAGGGAGGTGTGGCTGCCTCGGCCTCATAGAGCCTGGGGGCTCTATTCCTCCCCTGTAACTCGTCCGAAACTTCAAATCTGGGACAAAGTAGCGACTGCGGTGGCACTCACCACATTCCCTTCACCTATGACACCTCTGTTTGCAAATCTGGACTTCCCTCCAGGCATGATCCTGAGCGCAGCCAAACGCTGGATTGCAGGCGGATGCAAGCGCATTGGAAGCCTCTTTGACCACAATGGCCTCATCCCATTCGATCAACTCAAAAAAGACTATGCCTTGCTGGAAACAGATCGATTCACTTACACGCAATTGAAACACTACATGTTCAGTTCGGACACACACCCTAAGGCAGGTAGACCTATGACTACATTTGAGAAGTGGCTGTTCCTCAAAGCAGCCAATAGGAAGCTAATCTAAAAAATCTGACGAAGACGGCACAAATATGTAGAACTCCGGGACAGATCCGTTGGGAAGTGCAGCTAAGCCGATCGCTATCAGATAAAGAATGGGAAGACATTTTCTATTGAACGCACCATACAGCAAACACTACATGGCACACTGAAAGGCCTACAAGATCACTTCTTACTGGTAATACACATGATCAATGTGATGGCCAATGCTGGCGGGGCTGTGGTATTCCAGGGAATCTGCTTCATCTCCTATGGCATTGTCCGAAACTGACTAGATTCTGGGATCAGATCCTGGATGACATTGATTGTGCTTTCAACGTCACAATCCCAGATTCCCTGCATACACACTACAGGGGCTCCCCAATGCACTTACGTTCCCAACTTCGCTCCATTAAAGGAAGGCAGATGGCCTTGGCATTGAACGCCGCAAACAGAGTATTGCTGACCAGCTGGGGCACAGATAAAATTCCAGACCATCGGCAGTGGCTTCATCAGCTTTGGTCACTGCTGGGTATGGAGCGACTGTCGATGGTGACCTATGCAGATAACTCGGCATACACTAAAATCTGGGCCCCTTTTATCACTATCTTTTCCTCAGAGTTCAGGGAGCTGACGTGTCCTAAATACCTACGTATTTCGAGGTTACTTCCAGACACCCTTGAGGAGGACAAGGCTCTTGGCAAGATACTGGCTTGACCCAAAACCTATAACATATCCCCAGAGCGCACATTTTTTAACAATTGGCTCGCTTCGGAGAGGGCTGGGAAGGGGGGGTGTGGATGGGTTTTGTGTTTTTCTCACTTTTTATCTCTGGTTATGTCCCTTGGTTCTTTTGGTTTGAATACTTTAACTTGGCTACATTTACAGTTTTTTGTGTATGGTAGCACTGCACTGAAGAGAATCTGAGTCGGAGCCTGGCTCTGGACATTAAGACACACATACATTGTATCTACTCAGTTCTAATCACCCCACCCTGAGACGCGGCCGGCCCATTGCGGGTTGTAGGTGACATGCTGTGTAACCACCATCCCAAAGTTTGTTGACACAAGGTAGTCATTGTCAATGCTTGCCTCATTATTGTAGATTATTCCTTAATGAGACCATCTCACACAACATTTACTGGAGTAAGGTAGATGTAAAGACGATATAGTACTACTTGTATATGACACACCTCAACAGACTTCGCGACCGGCCCAATTTGGGCTGTAGGCGGCATGCTGTATAACTGTTCTTCTGATTTAATTGCCAATAAAAAAAAGATTTGACTCTAAAACATATTGTGGAGACATCAAAATGATCTATCACAAAACAACCTGGCTTTGCAAGGGGGGGCTCCTGCATTTTCGGTCCCGGGCTCAGGGGCCATCTGGGAAAACCTACCAAAGCCAGACATTTCTGAAAATTAGACACCCAGTGGAGTCCAAGGAGATGTGGCTTGAATGAATCCCCCAACATTTTCTTACCCAGAATCCCCTGCAAACCTCATATTTAGCTAAAAAATCAAATTTTCCACACATTTCCATGTTGCACAAATTTCCTTCCGCCCAGCATTCCCCTTGGTCTCCAGATAAAAATGATATCTCACTTTTGTGGGTGGGCCAAGTGCCTGCAACAGTGTAGGGTAAAAAATGTGTAGAAATTGAGGGGGAACCAAAGCGGGCCCAAAAGGGCAGTTTTGTTTTTATAATTCTTTAGGCTGACTCTGTTTTGGGCACCCACACAAATGAGGTATCATTTTTATTAAGCGCCAGAGCACACAAACCACCAGCCAAGTGCTAGTCCACACACTGCCAGCCACACACACAATGAGCCAAACACCAGTCCATGCACACCGCTAGCTAAGCACCAGACAAGCACCAGTCTACACACACCGCAAGGCAAGCGCCAGTCCACACACAGCCAGCAAGATGCCAGTACAAGTCAGATGAACTCCAGATCACACACATACTGAAACTTTCCCTGGTGTCTTGTGGGCCTATAGATATGGCCTACCTGCTCTCGGAAGGGCAGAAAAGGGCCAAAATAGTGACCCCATAATGGGGGGTGACCCTTGCCTAAGGGGCCATTCCCCAACATATAAAAATAAACTTTCATGGTGTCAATCAATCAATCAATCATGTCACTTATAAAGCGCACTACATACCCGCGAGGGTCTCAAGGCGCTGGGGGAAGAGGGGGGTGGGGCTGCTACTGATCGAAGAGCCAGGTCTTGAGGAGTCTTCTGAAGGCCAGTAGGTCTTGGGTCTGTCGGAGGTTGGTGGGGAGGGTGTTCCAGGTCTTGGCGGCGAGGTGGGAGAAGGATCTGCCGCCGGCGGTCGTTTTCCGGATGCGGGGGACTGTGGCGAGGCGAGGCTGGTCGAGCGGAGCTGGCGGGTGGGGGTGTAGAAGCTGAGTCGTCTGTTGAGGTAGGCTGGTCCGGAGTTGTGGAGTGCTTTGTGTGCGTGGGTGAGGAGCTTGAAGGTTATCCTCTTGTTGACAGGAGCCAGTGCAGGTCTCTCAGGTGGGGTGTGATGTGGCTGCGTCGGGGGATGTCGAGGATAAGACGTGCAGAGCGTTCTGGATGCGTTGCAGCCGTCTCAGGAGCTTAGCCGTCGTTCCTGCGTAGAGGGCGTTTCCGTAGTCCAGCCTGCTGGTGACGAGGGCCTGGGTGACTGTTTTCTTGTTTCGGTGGAGATCCACTTGAAGATCCTGCGGAGCATTCGGAGGATGTTGAAGCAGGATAAGGAAGCGGCGTTGACCTGCTTAGTCATGGAGAGGGTGGGGTCGAGGATGACCCCTAGGTTGCGTACGTGGTCGGTGGGTGGCGGGGCTGTTCCCAGTGATGTTGGCCACCAGGAGTCGTCCCAGGCTGAAGGGTTGGAACCAAGGATGAGGACCTCCGTCTTGTCCGAGTTCAGCTTCAGGCGGCTGGTCCTCATCCATTCGGCGACGGCCTTCATTCCTTCGTGGAGGTGGGCTTTGGCGGTGTGAGGGTCTTTGGTGAGGGAGAGGATCAGCTGGGTGTCGGTGGACCCCCTCCTCCCAGATGGCAGATTGGCCTACAAATGGCCGATCTGCCCTCTGGGGGGGCAAAAGTATAAAAAAAAATATATCCCCAATGATTATATCAAACTAATTATATCAAAATCCGTGACTTCTAGTGGGTTTCGACCTCCCCCCAGGGTCAGATCGGCCAGAAAATGGCAGAACTAGCCCCCAAGGGGGGCCGAAACACGAATGTAAAATGCGCCCCCGGGGAGCGACCCTTGGCTAGGGGGTCACTCCCCAAAAATGCAGAATATGAAAGGCTGGTGGTCTAGTGGGCGGATTCCTGCTCCATAATTGCGGCCCCACTCGCGATCGTGGAGCAGTAATCCACTCCAAACAGGCAAAGGGGGAAAGGAAAAACTCTTTCCTTTCCCCCTGTGTCTGCAAACCTGAACCCCCCCGGAGAAGGACGTACCTCTGATGCGTCTTCTCCCAGGATGTGCTGGAATCAAATGGTTTCCAGCTCATCTCCAACTGCATCTGTTGATGTTGGCACGCCGTGAGTGTGCCAACATTAGCAGTTCACCAACAGGGGTTTGGGGGTGGCAGCGGATGCACTTCAAATGCCATCCCTGGTGGGGGGGTGAAAAGAGGCAGCCCACAGGGGTGCGTCTACTCTTCCCCCGTGGGTATGTGCGAGGACAGAAGGGTTCCGTCCTGAGCACACGCCCACCATGGGTGAGGACGGAACCGTTCTGTCCTCAGTACAGATCAGGTTAATGTGCAGCTAGTGAGGACGTTGGACTGATTCACAAAAAAGTAATACATTTCCAGATGTATTGCGCATACCAGAGCATTGTAGAGATTACACAAAGCTTCTCTCATTACCAGACTCGCAGGCCTTTGCATGAGTTATTGAGGAGGTTCACAATATCTGCCTAGAAGTGAATAGAAGTGTATGATAGTCAAATATTTTTCTAGCATACGCCTGAGCACACTTACCTTGTGTGCACAGAGTCTTTCTGCTGCAGAATTTCATATGTTCAACAAGAAAAATGTATATATTCTAATGATAAGCTTTTCTTCCTCTGCACCGTTTCTAACAAGCCAAGGTGTCTAGCTTTAATGTGATAATCAGTAGCACAAGTTCTTAATAGATTTACCAGCTGAGTCACAAGTACAAGGGCACAATTCTATAGACAAATGGTTCTTAACCCAAGGTCAGGGGACTGCTGGTAGTCCGTAGTGCCTTCTCAGGGGTTCGGAGACTGCTTCGAAAATTAAATACTTTTAACAAATTGATGAATTTTATGTAAAGAAGCAACATTTAAATTTAAAACATTAATGTGAAGAAATTTGAAATTGGAGGCTGAAAATCAAGGGTCGATGTACAAAGACTTTTTGAGGTGTTGTAGGAAATGTGAAATATGAACAAACTGAAGAAAATATAAAACACGAGAATATAGAGCACCAACAAACACGAGCAGAAAACACACAGATGCTCATGGTTAAAAAAACTGTTTAGGCCCGAATATTGCACTGACACGAGTAAGGTGAAACATTGGGATAAGGAACTTGAAAGGGTTTCAGTTAAAGGCCACCTCGTGTTTAGCAAGCATGGAAATATTTATGGGTTTAGCAAACGAAATTACCGACACGCACTCTGTGCTTCCAAACAGATTGTAACCTGATTAGACAATGGGTGCAGGAAAATTGAATTAGCTTAGAACACACATAGGTCATAGGTGCACAATGATAAAAGCACACACCACTTTAAATTTCATTTACCACATATACACATGCATTCACTAACAGAAGAATGCTTTGTTTGTTAAGCATTGTTGGAAGAGCAATATAGAATGCGTGTGGAGGATTAGGTCAGAGTTTAGGGTTATGGGGTCACAGGTCTTCGAGTCTTTTTGGTCTTCAATCTATAACCTGCAAGTCAATTCAGTAGCGGCTCGTAGTGGGAGTGTTGCGGGGCGGTGGGCGGGGGAGGGGCAGGGTGGGGGGTAGTAAACTCCGGCATACGGCCGACCGGAGGTAAGTACATAAATAAATAAATAAATAAAACGAATTACATTGCGCGCGCAATGTAATTTTATTTATGCACTTACCTGCGGTCGGCCGTATACCGGAGTTTACTACCCCCCACCCTGCCCCTCCCCCGCCCCGCCCCACCGCCATGCAACACTCCCACTACGAGCCGCTACTGAGTCAATTATTATTTGTTGTTTGTAGTAAACCACTGTGCAAATTGTGTATGAAATGAGCTGCCTGTAAGCAGCAATTGGAGCGAGAGCCCAGCAGCCTGCCTCTGTGGAAGGAGGATCTATCTCCCTGTCGTGACACTCAGTAAAGAACTGTCTTTGCATTGACAAGAGTAGCCCATGTCTTTTTAGGTCGAACCTACAGCGCTTGCGCTGCAGGATGATCTGTTGTATGTGCTTTGTGGGCTGTGGAGTATAACCGCAGGACTTGTCTACTTCCACTTTTTTTACTTTGTGGTTAGGGACCTTTTTCTATTTAATAGTTGCTCTTCACATGTGCGAACGCTTGTTTCACTTTCTGCTGAGGAGCTATGAACAACTCTTCATATAGCACGAGCCGGATCTATGACAGCCGCGCTTCCTCTGCTGTTTGCTGTCCTTCTCGCTCTCCTCCCCCACTCTGGGGCTCCCCTGGTTTCCTCTCGTTATTTGACCCACATTGATTGTATCACAAACCTTCTTCTGAGCCCCTCCCGTAACCTCCACAGGTGGTGGAATGTTTAAAGCTCAACCTTCAGCGCTCTCTGACTAGAAGCTAACTTCAGCTATGCGTGCAGCCAATGTTTTCAACCAGGTGTTTTTTTAATCGAGAAACACACTGGTTGCTTTCATCGTCTTGGTTCAAAAACGAACATGCACCGGTGACAGTATTATTTGTTTTTCAAACACACACCTCATTATTTGGCTAAAGAATAAATACACAAGAGAGCTGATGCCGAGACCCCGCCCGCACCACATTACCACTGCCCAGGCATAGCAACCAGTACAGCCCAAGCCGTAGGAGCAGCAGCGTCAGCATTGCCATGCCATCTTAAATTCTATTATCAAGTTTAGAAATGGTGCTCTTTTCTAAGAAACTTCAGGAATATGATATTATTTTAATTTTAACTGTACAGTATGGATTTTGTTAAGGGTTTCTTGAAGGTCTGACTATACAGTGTCTAGATTAATGTACAAGCTCCTATCCAATATGGCCGCCAGGCGCTCTTGTTACATGTCTCTTCTTTATGTCGATTTTTATTTTTTGAAAATTAATTTTATAGAGCATGCAATACCCGAAGGTGTCTTAGCGCTAAGTGGACCATACAGTGGAAACCTTCTGCCAGACGATGGACAAATCCAGAAGGAGCAATTGATCTATTAAGTAAATAGCCAGGTCTTCAACTGCTTCCTAAATTTCTGCAAGGTGGATTGAGAGCATAAAGCGAGCATCAAAGTGTTCCAGAGTTTCCCTCCACAGTAGGAGAGCATTCTTCCACCCCATTTTGCTTTGTTTATTCTCGGGACAGTGACCTTTCATGCAGAGCTCGATCTAAGGTTCCTACTGTGGGAATACCAGGAGACCTTTTCTTGGAAGTAGGTAGGGCCGGCCCGGTACAGGGCCTTATGGATTACACACAGAGCCTTAAAAGTAATCCTCTTTTCCACTGGGAGCCAGTGCAAGCTGTGCATTAATTGAGATATAGGTGCAAACTTAGGAACTTTCAACAGCACTCTTGCTGCCGCCCTCTGCAAAGACTGCAGTTTCTTTATCAGATGTTTATGAGTACCTAAATATAAGGCATTGCAGTAATCCATCTTCGAAAAGAGGAGGGCCATCATCACCTTTTTTTGTAGATCAAAAGGAATAAACAGGAGGATTTTTTTAAGAACCTTCAGCATAAAGAAAACCGATGAAGAAACAGCATTGATTTGTTCTGAAAAACTTAATTTGGTGTAAAAAATGACTCCCAAATCTCTTGCCTTCTGAGCTGGCCTCTGTACCGCACCTAGGTCTGAAGGCCACCATGATGCATCCCAAAAGGTGGTCTCATTTCCAAAAAGCAGAACCTCTGTTTTTTCGGAGTTCAGCTTGAGACAGTTTCTTTGCATCCAGCTAGCAAAATGGGACATACATCTATAGAAATTACTTGCCTCCTTTTTTATGTCCGATGAAATAGACACCACTATTTGCATATCATCGGCGTAGGAGAATACAGCCAGACCATAACTGCAAATAAGATTAACAAGGAGAGTAACATAAATATTAAAAAGTCTGGGGCTAAGAGCAGACCTCTGGGACATATCACAGGGGAGAGAGAAATGCCTGGAGCTTGCGTCTCCCATCTGAACCCGATGTTGTCTATCATTAAGGAACAAACTCAACAGTGTTAAAGCAGTGTTCCAGAAACCAAGCGAGTGGAGCCGTTTGATAAGAAGTGCGTGGTGAACCATATCAAAGGTGGCAGAGAGGTCTAATAAAATCAGTACTGCTCTACCTCCCTTGCCAGCCGCCCTTTTTAATTCCTCCGACGCTGCTACCAGAGCTGATTCATTGCAGTGGTTTGCTCTAAAACCATATTGGGAAAAACCAAGCAACTGGTTAACATCTAAGAATGTTAGTATTTCCTCATTCATTGCCTACATTAATATCTTGGCTGGAAGGGAGAGGCGAGAGATGGGTCTGTAACTTTCCACCTTTTTTGGATCCAAAGAGGGTTTTTTCACCAATGGAAGGATGGAAGCCATTTTCCATATAATCAGAAAATGCCCTGAAGTCAATATCTCATTCAATAAGTCCATAAGTTGTCCGGCCACCGCGCTGGCCACTGAGTTAATTATCTGAGGATGACAGGGGCCCGAAGGGGCCCCGGATTTGATTGAACTATTGAGACTGATTATTTTTTCCCTAGTGAGAAGAGAGAACCTTTCAAATTGAGGTGTATCTGAAAGCCCCAGATCTAATCCGGGGTTCAATACCCCAACCTGCCCTGAACCATCATCTAAACCCTGTGTGTTCAAGGAGGTGGAAAAAGCTTGAAAGATAGAGTCAACTTTAAGCTGAAAAACATCAGTCAGCTGGTTACAAAAGATTCGTCAGGATTAAAGATATTACTGTTGTTCCATTTGGACAAAGATTTAACTGTTTTAAAAAGTTCCCTGGTAGAATTTGTCACTGAGCTTATTTTTCCAGAAAAATACTTGGTCTTACCTGCTTCAATTAATTCTTTATACTTTGAAAGTGATTTTTTATACTTCATTTTTCTTCTGGACAGTATTCCTTCCTCCATTTGCTCTCTTGAAGTCTGCACTTCAGCTGTGCAGTTTTTAATTCTTGTGAAAACCATGGGGCAGCTGTGTTGTTCCTATAGCTCTTAAATATTTTTTTCCGGTACCAGTCTAAGGAGTGCTGTGTCTAACTGATTGCTGCATTATTGACATTATTGTCTGGAATAGGATTTGATTTAGAGAGAATATCTTTCAATGCCTCCACATTAAGATTTTTCCATGGCCGGTATTTAATGGTTCTGGCTGAATTGCTACATGTCGCTTTATCAAAGGGGACTTTTATTGAGAAAAAAATGAAATGGCCTGACCTTATGGTCTGACCATATTGTTGTATTCCGCTTTAGGTGTCCGTATATAGGTTTTCCTGAAACATGTCCTTATATAGGCATAGAATCCCAGTCCTTATTTAGGCATTAGCCATGCACTCCAAATACAGGCATGGTCACCGACATACGTCCACCCTTACGTCACAACGAGTTCTTAGAAACCAGACCCTTAAGCTCTTGGGAGTTCCCCTAGCACAGGATCATTGATTTCTCCAAGAACTCATCTATTATGTATGAACCACTATACCTTAAGGGTTCATTCCTGACGTCTTCCTCTGTCCGACTTCACGTCAATGCTAACATTCCAAGGCACCTACCAGGTATAAATATACCTTCCCTTGCCCAAGCAATTTAGGAGGAGACCTCGACTTTAGAGGAGCCCGTATCCTGGCCTGACGCACTGAGAAGACGCTGTCATTCCTGCTCGCAGAAGAATCCAGCTTCCAGTGTTCTGACTCCCTTCGCGGGGTGTTAGAGTTCGAGTCCGGAAAGAGATTCCCAC
Organism: Calotriton arnoldi; assembly: GCA_963921515.1. Classification (NCBI taxonomy): domain Eukaryota; kingdom Metazoa; phylum Chordata; class Amphibia; order Caudata; family Salamandridae; genus Calotriton; species Calotriton arnoldi. The sequence goes on from CAWUFW010005722.1 coordinate 144,294, forward strand.
CTCTCTCATTCACAAGGTATGGAGCTGACTAGAACCTAGAGGGACTCTTGGCATACTAGACTTAACATACTCTTAGTATACTATACTAGAGAATACTCCACCTACTTCTTATCTTTCCCTACACCTAGACTAGGTTAGGTACATTGGTGTAGAACTAGCTTAGAGACGCATCGTATGAGTACTCGCATATTTATGTATGTGAATATATGCTAAAAGATAATGCTAGCGCAGTATTATTTATTTCTACTGCTTACGCTGTACATTATTTATCTTGCATACTGTCTTGTGATCATAACAGCACATATCTCTTACACGAGAAACAAGACTGTTCAATAAAACCTTTTTATTGAAACGCCCGTCTTTTCTTTCTGTGTAACTCTGTGGAAACTAAGCATGCACGATTAAGCTGAGTGAAACTGTTATCTACTGGATCCACGATTCTGAGACGTGTTCCGATTCGAAAAGGAAACAAAATAGTCATGTTTATGCGGTTGCCAGAAACTACACCCTTCTTGTTCTCAAGGAGTTTCTAGTGGCCTCTGAACTAGCTGGCACAAAGTAATTAAGTTTAATATACTCGATAGGGACATACCGACCTCAGTCCTATGTCAAGCCTATAGGGTATAGTATTCCAATGCGCAGAGCCTATTAGGGAAATAGGAACTACACTACAATATACCTGGCACAACTTTGTCTATCTTTAGTTCTTGGTTGTTTGTGAAAATTCCATCTAAAGTATGATTGATCAGGTGGGTGGATTCTTCAAATAACTGGTATAAATTGAAACTCTTAAGAGTATCAACCAAGTGATCTGTATCCGCGTTGGTTAAAAGCTCAAGATGGAAATTAAAATCACCTTCAATTGTAAAACGTGAATCATTTATACATGACGCCATGAAGGTCTGAACTTCTTGGATAAAATTGGCCCTTGGGCCTGGTAGTCGATAGATTATTAGTGCCTGAAGCGATTGCTCGCTAATGCTGTCAGCATTAGCAATTATACACGTCACATGCCCTTAACGGGATAACTTGCCCTGGACTGGAGGTTAGAAGGAAAACCTAGGCTGCCTTACACCTATGTGTCTAGGAGCTTTTCCCCATCATCTCTCTCTAGTGCTGTACACCGCTGATCAAAAGTGCTGCATTAGTTGTAATGTTAGAGCGCTGAGTCACCTGCTACACTGACAATCATTACGAAATGGAATTATGCTGGAAGTGAGGAAGCTAAACTTAGGAGTGATTGCAGCCTAAGCTTGATACCACAGACAGCAGTGATCTCTAAAAAAAACACAAAATTTTCATGCTTCCTGCAGGCCTGTGCGTGAGTAGTTATCCTGTCCAGTTTTTATAATTTTTTTAATCTTCTTTCTGGCATCGGTTGCTCTGCTTGTGCCTTTTTGGGAACTACAGGTGTTAGCATGTGAAGAAAAATACTAGAGCTGCTCATGCCTAGACCTATGAATCTACTGAACTCTGCAGAGGAGGTGGAGTGTAAGCGGTGGAGCTCCAAAGTACATCCACCTAGAACTGTTATGTGGGTTCTGACGTGTGGTAACCCAGCCAGCGGTTAAAGTGCATAGCAAAATTATGGAACTGTGATCCTGAGTTCCATAGAGCGGGGTCAGAGACGTGGCTAAAAAAAAATCTGAATTTGTTATGTTTGTCTTTTGCCTTTAAAGTAAATACACAAAAACTATAACATACACCTGTAATTAAAAATAAAAGCAAGTTAAACGAATCGGAGGGAAATTAACTTGTTTAAGTTATAAAAGCTCATTTGATTAATTTGATCACCACAGATGTCTGTATGCATGATCAAATAGCCGCACAACTGAATGCTGGCTGGCGCAATGAGGAATAGTCCCACCTGCATTATAGTGCTACTAAGTCCCAGACTCAGACTGAAAGAGCTGTGAATGGCAAGTTTAAAACCAAGCACTAACATTTGTGGTAAAAAGGAGACATAAATAATGACCATTTATTGGTTGATTTTGTACAAAGCGAAACAAGAAACCCTGGGTTTAACCCCAGCCTCCATATTTACAAACTGAATGATTTTAGGCAAATATTTTGTTCCCTGGCATCTACACGAAGTTGTAACCCTCAAATAAAGTTGCAAGTAGCAAGACCTGTGGCCGCCCATGGCGTGCCCTGCTTTTGCTGTCCCATGGGCTGCAAGTAAGAGCGGGGTGGGGGGTGCTGGCGATCCCTGCTATGGCGCCCCACGACGGCCGCAGGTAAGTGTAGGGGGGGAATGCCACTCCCAAAACTCGTGCTGCCCGGACAGTCCCAGGCGATCCACCCCCCTTGCTACGCCACTGCTTAAACATAACATATCAGTTGTATAAATGTATTCTTTGATTGCTGGATCACTGACTAAATATCGACAACAAAAATATAGAATGGACAGAATATCGACACCAAAATATCGAAGATCAGAATATCGACTCCCTATCTACAAACAGGTAAGAACAAAAATATCGAAGACAAAATATAGTTGTTTAAAATATAGTTTGTAAAAAATATCGAATATTTAAAATATGTTAAAAGTAATATTAACTTAATTAAATAATCAATATAATTAAATAAAACATACTTAAAATTAATTACAAAATATTAAAATTAATAAATAATATATGTAATCTCTAAAAATAAATTTACATCAGCGTTGGATAGTGGGAGAGTAAAATTTACTATTCCAACTCCAGTGAGTGCAACAGTAGGGAAAGCGTTGGATAGCAAGAGGGTAAAAATTACTATTCCCACTCCAGTGAGTACAACAGTAGGGATAGAGTTGGATAGCGGGAGGGTAAAAATTACTATTCCCACTCCAGAGAGTGCAATAGTAAGGAAAGCGTTGGATAGCGTAGGGGTAAAAATTACTATTCCCACTCCAGAGAGTGCAACAGTAGGGAAAGCGTTGGATAGCGGGAGGGTAAAAATTACTATTCCCACTCCAGAGAGTGCAACAGTAGGGAAAGTGTTGGATAGCGTAGGGGTAAAAATTACTATTCCCACTACAGTGAGTGCAACAGTAGGGAAAGCGTTGGATAGCGTAGGGGTAAAAATCACTATTCCCACTCCAGAGAGTGCAACAGTAGGGAAAGCATTGGATAGCGTAGGGGTAAAAATTACTATTCCCACTGCAGTGAGTGCAACAGTAGGGACAGCGTTGGATAGCGTAGGGGTAAAAATTACTATTCCCACTCCAGAGAGTGCAACAGTAGGGAAAGCGTTGGATAGCGCAGGGGTAAAAATTACTATTCCCACTCCAGTGAGTGCAACAGTAGGGAAAGCATTGGATACCGTAGGGGTAAAAATTACTATTCCCACTCCAGTGAGTGCAACACTAGGGAAAGCGTTGGATAGCGTGGGGGTAAAAATTGCTATTCCCACTCCAGAGAATGCAACAGTAGGGAAAGCATTGGATAGCGTAGGGGTAAAAATTACAATTCCCACTCCAGTGAGTGCAACAGTAGGGAAAGCGTTGGATAGCGTAGGGGTAAAAATTACTATTCCCATTCCAGTGAGTGCAACAGTAGAGAAAGTAATGATTTAATTTTTAAATAAAAATAAATTAATTATCAATACCAATAAAAAATTAAAATTAATTAAAATTAATTAACAATTACAAAATATTTAATAATTAAGGGGCTCATTACGATGGCGGGCGGAAGCACAACCGCCGTGCTGGCGGATGCAAAAACCACCAGTTACCGCCGGCACGCAGCAGTCCACACGCCCGCCCAATTACGATGCGAAAAGTAGGCCAAACACCGCCGGCAAGCCAGCAACACCGTCCGCCATCAAAGTGCGCCCGTACACGTAGCGGCGCAGCTAACTGACACACACCGTCCGACGAAATCACGTCCCGCCCGGCGTATAAATTACGATGCCGCAAACAAACGGCTCCCACGGCTAAGAGATACCGTACGACAAACCGAAGCGGTAACACGGACGCCGAGCACGGACTACGAAGAAGCGGCTCCCCGAGCATGAATCCAGCACTGCAGGCCCTCCCCATGCTCCTGCTGATGCACCACCAAGGACGCAACGTACCGCGGAGACGCAGGTAGGCACACACACAACAAGTGCACGCAAACAGCGCACACAGTGCAAGGGCGGAAAAAGCGGACAACCCCCACCAGCGCGTGTACACTACACATCCACCATTGCATCCACATATGACACACAGGCCAAATCGTAACATCGCGTAACACATGTGTACACACCACCTGGGACTAGGAACCAACCACCCCGTCACGGCCCCAAAGCGGCGATGACGCCGCCACACATGCGCACAACGCAGAGGCCAACCGCAGCGCCATGCATGCGTCGCACACAGACACAGGGACACAACCAAGCAGCACACACATCAGCCCCACCCCGAACGCACATGACACGTGACAGGCCTGCCACAGACATGTCCCCAACGCCCAATTCACGGACAACACCCAACGCCACACAACCGACGCACACATGTCAGTGAAGTCACGCAACAGCAGGACACACCCCAGTGTAACAAACATGGCGTAGCACACAGCGGCGGCAACACCAACTAGGAGAAGCAGGGCCCCTTCGGGAAGAGGAACGCCAGTACCACACTGAAACACCCATACCACCCTGCACATATGAACAAGACATATAAAACGGAACACCAAAGAGCCCGGGGACCGACAACAGGTGGCCCAAGAATAACATTCACACACAAGGCCCAACGCAGAGCGGAAAGGCAGCCTGCCGCCCACACAAGGGAGAGCAGACAGCACTGAATGACCTTCCATTCCAACTCCGAAACCACAGCCCTACGACAGAAGCCGGTGAATACAGCCATTGTCCAAGAATAGACCAACACAGGCATGCCGAGGAGACCGACCACAGGGCAGATAGCGCATATCACAGAAGCACACAACGGACGGGGAAGAAAGAAGAAAACACTCCCCCATGTCGGCCACATGCAAGTTAATTGGAAGGAGTCACACATCACTGACCTTGAACTGTCTGAGAAGCATGTGGGATGAGGGCCCGTGTCCTCCAAACAAGCCAACAGAACACAAGTCCTGTCTCCCTACGACTACACAGAGCTCACAGCAACCTCGGAGCGTGCACATTGCAGACTGCACACACAGCCGGAGCATGCCACCACAACGCACCGCTGCGAAATGGCAACCGCAACACACCTACCCAACTACGCCGAACAGCTCAAGCTGTACAAAACCAACCTGTTTCATATATTGGGATGCGATCTCCTGTCCCTGCTGAACGTAAGTTACCGACTGACTTACCGCATCACATTGTTCAGCTGCGTCATGCCCGTCTTCTACTGTCGGAGGTGTCCCTATCAGCATCCCGTGGAGATATGCCTCTCCAACCCGGCATGTCTGAAGGCGGACCTGCTACCACTACTCCTCCCTCTGGACGCACACGACAGGGCCTGCTCTGCCTATGGGGGCATGGCGTATGTGGCCAACATCGCACCCGCACTGAAATGGGACCACTGTGCCTCCACACGACGGATCATCGAGAACAGCTACATCGAATGTCACCCAGCATGCCCCATCATGGTCCTCCAAGGGACAACTTACGAACAACACCTTGACAGCCACCATCCGCTACATTGGCTGGCAAACATGTACACCACCAATGACATGGAAGCCCTGCTGGACGGCATCGCATACCTGACAACCTGTAAATTCGTCGGACCACAACGCAGGTTCCCCGATTGACCTATGATGTCCAACCCCGCACCCATGCTTAGCTTCCGCACGGACTGGCCAGTCACCACCACAACAGCCATACCAAACGACCGGCAACTGTAACCACACCATCAACGACATCGCCATGACATCGGATATGACCGGGACATGCACACTGTTCCCCATCACATCCAGGAACACCGCATGCATCGTGGGAGGCAGTGGCATGGGCTCTGTGTATCGCACCCACATGGACGGAACTGCACGAACAACCAGGACACGACATGGATCCAGCGCACATGGACACACACACCGCTCAGTGGACATGAATAGGTCGCCTGGAGTCTGTGGGTGCTGCACCCCTCCACCCCCGCCCCGGGAATCCCATACCAGGACCTTTGCATGGACGACAAGTGCATACAACAACAACACGACCCCAGTGACTGTGACATGTCCAGTAACCACCACAGTGCAACAACAAGTGGCACGCCGCTGCATGCACGCAAGCACATGCCCTGATGTCATCTCACATGCACGCGTGCATGAGGAACAACCGTAGCAAACCTGTCACATGGAACTGAGATGGACTGTGCCCATGATGCCAAGCGGTCTGGTAGGCTACATGTATACCGTCTGTGTCAAAGTCCGCAGCTCCGCAGCTATACGTAAATGTACATTAGCACAGCCTTGGCCAAGCAGATGTCACTCTGAAGCCCACATCCCACATGCAACAGCCAGTCACATGTAACCCCACACCCTATCCCATTTGAAATCATGCTCAGTATATCCTCAACATGTATTCCGCTGCCAGTAGTGTCCACTATACTGCATCACAGAGGACAGAAGACTCAATATAATGTTTGAAACCAAAACTGTCTCCGCTGACTCATTTCACAAGTACGAATGAGAGAGGATGAGAGAATGTGAAGTACACGGCAGTCGTGACATGACCATGTAGTCCACTGGTATTGGATGTCAACGCAAATGAGTAGCACAACTGTGGAAGACACACATGTGTCGTGTGAAGTCGTATGGACGCAGTGCTCAGGTGGGTGGGTGTGACGGGTAGATGCGCACATGCCAAGTTGGAGCACGCCGTGTTGGGAGGGGTCATGAACAGTACACCACCGCTTCCCTGGGCATTGTGAGAGGACACCTGTCGGGGGGAGTGAACACGTGTGTGCACAGCAGCCGGGCACACGTACAAAGCGGTACCAGGCGCACCTCAGCCCACCCTCTGTGGACAAGCTGGATCCTGTTGTGCGCCCGCCATGCCCCTTGACAAGGCACACACAGCCCCAGTCGACCAGGTGTAACCCCAACATAGTCAATCCGCACAGGCGATACAGGGCACGGGATGGCAGTGGAGCATGGTGTGTGAGAGGTCTCCTCGCGCTCCTCCTGGTCATATCACGCAGGCAATAGAACCTCAACGTCTAGCATGGCACAAGTCAAATGGAAGTGTAGGGGGGACGCACCACAGCACGAGCAGCACTGACGTCACGGGAGGTGGCTCGCACCATCCCATCCATTGCCCATTATACCAACCACGCCACATGCCATTGCGACTAAGTGCAAGCGCGTGCGCCACCACCCCCGAGCCCTCCCCAGAGAGGCCAAAGAGTGAATGTGTGGGCCATCAGTCACAGACGGACGCGGCATGGCCGCAAGGGCAGCCACAGCCACTGGGTGTCGCAGGTGGCGGATCCGGAAGGCGAAGACTGTGATGCATAGTCCATGCAGGCCGGGTCTCCATTTGGGGCACCACGCAGGTGGACGGCGTCCCGCAACACATCATACCCTGAGACAGCCCACTCGTGCAACTGGACCCACACATACACTCCTTGCCCTCTCTGGTGCGAGCTTGGGGCTGCCTGTGCAAGCGCTAGCCTCGCAGGTGCACATGCATATTGGGGGAGCGAGGGGAGGACATGAGGGCTGGGGCGAAGATGACTGTATCACTGTCAGTGAGTACAAGGGATGACCCAGATGTGGAAAGGAAGAGACGTGTCCCGTGTGTACTGCAACTAGTCGCCAATCCAACTACCCCCCATGTCCGGAATGTAGGCCCGCACCTAGGCCCGCCCATCCGCCACATCGAACATACCACCAGCACGACAACCTTCCCATTCGAAACACTGACTGGGGGTGGCGACCAGTGAACAATCATGTGTAGCCTACCCACGCGTACATGTGGGCCCTCCATGATCCATGTCACCTGCGGCAAAGTCATGACATGCGCAATGAGGGAAGTGAGGAGAGCTGTCCGCCCCACGCACAGTAGGTGCATCAGCTCCACAGACCCAGCAGCGAGTCCAGCAGGGGTCACATGTGCAGGGGCAGCTGTGCCTGGTGTGAGGGCACATGCATATAGACAGCACATCGACCAATGTGTAGTCTGCCCACATCTACAGTCCATCATCATGCGGACATAGGAATTGAACACAGGGCAACACATCTTAGTGGGTGCACCCACCGTGACCAACAATGCGCAATCATCGACGTACCCGCCCTGTGCATGGCCCCCCACCCAACGGAGGCACATCCAGTGCCACCATCCCACACACACAAGCCTTCCACGGAACATGCTGTGTCCAATGGTCAGTACAGAGTCAGCGCCCATCTTGTGGATCCTGAACAGGAGACACATGCACACACATGCCAGCTCCCACTATGTACGTCTGCCACCTGGCACGTGCAATGTAACCTCTCACCTGTGACGTGTGACTGCAAGCACACAGCCGTCTTGGCATGGGGCTGTCAATGTGGACACCTGTCAATGTTTCGGGAGGTGTGATCCGTACAGTGCTGTACATAGGGTGCAGTGCTGACACCTACTACTGTCTCATATCCCCTCGTGCCACCGGTCCCACTTGTTTTGGCCGCTCAGCCTGTGCCCACATCGTCGTCGTCGTGTGCCATACTCATCCAGCCTCGGAAGCAGTTCCATGCTCAGCAGACATTCATGTTGCCGTGGCGTTGCCGCTTGACGAATATGCAGTCAGTCCCCATCAGCACGCCCCGCAAGTCATTGGGGCCTAGATCCCCATGTGCATGCACATGGCAGTGGTTTGTATCACTAGCCATTGCCATTGTTGGGAGACCTGTGTAAGTGTATTGTGGCCGTGCCGTCCCAGCTTGACAGCTGGGCTGTGGCTCATGTGCTTGCTCAGTCATGTCAGTGATGTGTATGCGAAATTGCTATGTGTTGTGTTGCTTTGACATGTGTCCTCTGCCATTTTCCCTAGGCGGAGACCGAACATTGACCGCCCATACCAATTGCTGGCGGACATGGACGATACAGAGGTTATTAGGAAGTTTCGGCTGGACAGGCCAACCCTGCATCGACTGTGTGCCATGTTAGAACCCCATCTCCGTCCCCGCAGGGTGTATCCGACTGCTGTCACCCCCACGGCTAAGGTGATGGCCGCCATGCATTTCTTCGCCACTGGGTCATTCCAGCACACAGTGGGCAGTGGAGGAGGGATGTCCCAGCCCATGTTCAGCAAGGTGCTGAGGGATGTACTGGCAGCCATGATGCTGTACCGAAACAGGTACATCCGCTTCCCCAGGGCTCGTGAATTGGCGGCAGTGAAGGGTGCATTCTATGCCCTTGGCAGAATCCCACACGTCGTTGGAGCCATTGACTGCACACATGTTGGCCTTGTTCCACCACAGGCCACTGAGCACCTGTACCGCAACAGGAAGCACACGCACTCCCTGAATGTGCAAGTGGTGTGCCTTGCGGACATGGTGATCACCCACGTGTGTGCAAAGTTCCCAGGCTCGGCCCATGACGCACACATAATGCGCAACAGCATCTTGCCACGACTGATGTCCAATCTGCAACAGGATCGTGGCTGTATTGTCGGTGAGTATGTGGAGTGGTGTAGCGTGCTGGTTGTGCGATGCTGTCCCCTGTCCAGTTGGAATAGCAACGGTTCTCTGTGTCCCTCACACCCAGGTGACTCTGCGTACCCGAATGGGGCATGGCTGCTCAGTCCATTGAGGAATCCTCGCACCCCAGCAGACGATCGCTACAATGAGGCACATGGGAGGACCAGACGTGTGGTCGAGCGTACCTTTGGCCTCCTCAAGTCCAGGTTCAGGTGCCTGGACCGCACCGGGGGTGCACTGGCGTACTCCCCACAGAAGGTGTGCCAGATAGTGGTGGCGTGCTGCATGCTGCACAATCTGGCCATTCGGAAGCAGATCCCCCTCATCGTGGATGACGGAGATCAACCAGGGCCCCAGCCCGCAGACCAGGACAGCTCGAGTGAGGAGGACAGCGGAGAGGAGGAAGCTGGGAATGTGCGGCAGCAGCTCATCGCCCGCTACTTCACTTGACGGTGAGTGTCCATGTACGACGGCTGATGTGGCTGTATCTGTGCAGGTGTGTGTGTGCTGTGTCAGGGTGGCCGTTTGTTCACTGCGTGCTGTGTGTCAACGCTCCATGGCCAGGGTAGTATGCCACTGTTGGTGGCTGTGGCATTGTGCCCTATTGCTCTGTGCGATGTGTGTACATTGCTTGTAGTTGTTGACATGTACTGTGTGATGGGTGTGTGACACACTCATTGAATGTGCTCCTGTTCTGTCTCCCACCCCTAGGTCCCTACAGGCCCTCCGGATTCCATTGCCATGCCACGCATCAGGTGCCTTTCCGCCCAAGGTGGCCGTTGTATTCCGTACAAATAAAACACAGGGCACAAACAGCAGTTTGTGTAAGAGGTGCATTTATTTCAAACTGTGACATGTGATTGTGTGTAAGGTGATGACAAAAGTGGTGCGTGCAGTGACAATGAGCTGTCGGTCATGGCTGCGTGATGCTCAGGGTGTACCCACTGGTTCTATGTCCATAGTCCAACACACACATGCCATCCAGATGGCTGTGTGGAGTGGGATCGTAGTCCAAGTCAATGCAGTGGGTGGTCAAGGAAGGCTGGCTGGCTGCCTCACTTGCGTTTGGAGCGTGCGAAGTCCTCCCGGGAGATCGGTTTCCACTTCGGACGGCCCCTTCCACGTTTGCGAGGGGGGTGCCTGCTTGCGACATGCTGGTGGTTGAGGTGTGCTCACTGGCTGTGGACGCAGGGGAACTGGACACTGCTGCTCGACCCTGCGCCCCGGCAGGTGGTGGCGGAGGGGGAGCTGCTGTCCCTGGCTGTGACCTCACCGCCACCACCAGCTGGCCCATGAGGTCCACGAGTTGACCTATACGGGCGTCCATGGACCTCAGCACCCCCAGCACCTCCCGCGTGTCTGAAGCAGACCTGACCCATTGTTCTTGGGCCTCTTCATAGGCCCCAAGGACTCTGGCCATTTGAGGCAGGGCATGGCTCCCAGGGGAGACTTGCGTTTCCCTGACCCTGCTCCTCCTACCAGTTCTGCTGCCACCGGCCTGCCCACTAGCCACATTGCTCACCACGGTCCTCGCTGTGGCTCCCAGGGTGGATCCAGTCGGCCGGGCCACCACCTGCGCTGGGGCTGGTGCCAGCGAAGACGTGGTGGTGGTGGCGGCGGTGGTGGTCGGTGCGGCGATGGTGGCGGTTGCGGCAGTGGTAGTGGCCGCAATGACCGTGGGTGTGGCCGCAATGACCGTGGGTGTGGCCGCAACGACAGTGGCAGCAGGGGGCTGGGAATGTTCAGCAGCCCTGGATGATGGGTTGGTGGGTAGGAGGGGTCCTGGGGAGCGGCTGGGCCCTGCCACACCAGATGGGCCTGCTTGGTGGTCCGTGTCCGAAGAGGAGGTGAGATCCTCCACATCCGTGTGTCCTCGTTGGGGGCTTGTAGGCTGGCTGTGCTGGCTGCTGTCTCCATCCCCAGCATCCGGCAGTTCGTCACCTGTGGAGAGAATGAGATTTGTTATTGTGTTGCACCTGGCGAAGTATGTATTTGTCGTCTGACATTAACAGTTCGTGCAATCTCGTACATGGGTTTCCCGGAGGCGTGTGTGTGGCTGTAGCATTTGTAGTTGTGTGTGCTTGGCAATGGGACTGTGTGCTGTGCACATGTGGCATGGGACGGATTGGCCATGCCGATGGGTGTGTTGCTGTGCCCCTACTTATTGTGACTCTGGTGTATGCGGGCTCCTGGCCCATCCTGGGTCTGGTTTGTACTTTGCTTTTGGTGTTCAGATGGGACGCTTAGGAACGCATATGGCAACATGGGGGCCATGCCCCAGATTCGCATTTGGGTGGGAATATGCTTTTGGGGTACATGCTGTGAGCCATGGGTGCCGAACGTGACATGTGTTGTGGCAGCATGACAGTGCATGGTTTGAGGTGTGTGCATGCTTGACATGGCCTGCATATTTGCTGTCTGTTGTGATTACTGGACATGGCATTGGACGCATCGTTATGAGTGAGTGATGGTTGTGTGCAAGCCAACGTATTGCAGTTGTCCCATCTCCTTGGTGTGCGTGCTGCCCTGTGCCATGTGCATCACTGCAGTGCTCGGGGGGGTGTGGCCCATGTTGTGTGTTGTTGCTCACAGTGTGTCGTGCGCTTCATTGACTTCTGGCACATGGTTGGTCATGGGCATGTATCTTAGCGTGACTGCTGTATGTGTGGCAGCTGTGCGGATGACATGCCTTTCATGAGACTGGGGCTGACGGATGGGATGGATGGGATGTTGTATGTGCATGGTGTGTCTGTGTGTTTGATGGGTTCAGTGGTGTTCGTGTGCATTTATGTTGTTCCGCTCTGTTGCGTCTAGTGTTGTTTGTCTTACATAGGCGTAGTTGTGGGGTGTGTGGTTGACAGGCAGTAGGGGCTACATGGACAGGACTTCAATGGTGTTTCGGTTGTGTGTGATGAGTTGCACAGTGGCTGCCGTGTGGTACTATATTCAGTGTGGCTTGTGCATGCAGACGTGGCTCCTTGGGTGTTGCTATGTCTGTGATGGGTCATGTGGGGTGTGAGTCTGTTGTTCATGTCCGTGTGCACATTGTTCACTTGTTCGTGACGGTGGGCGGTGCTGCGTGTTCGTCTGCTACGTGACATGTCCCATGTGTTGGTCGTGTTCCGGTCCTCATGCCTCCAGTAATCCAGCCCTGTCCAGTTTCCCACCTGCAGGTTGTTCGTGCGTGCACTGTACTGGATGCCACATGGTTCTAAGCGGGGGTGCTCCATGTTGCAGGTCTGTGGGGGTGGGGGTGTTGTGGGTCGTGGGGGTGGCTGGACACCCACTGACACCGATTGCTGTGGACCGTGATGTCTGCCTTTCGGCTGTCGTTGTGCACTGCGGTGGCTGACACGTGGCTGTGGGGTGTGGGGGATGCTCCTCCTTGCTGTGCTGTGGGACTAGGGGCCTGGTGTGTGTTGTACTTGGGCTGTCCACCGTCCCACCCACTGCACTTTGTGTTCCTGCCACTTACCTGTTACTTGTCGGTTAGTGCAGCTGTGGCGGACACATGGGTGTGGTGGGTGCTCGTTGTGGCGCTTCTGGCATATTTGGGGACCTGTTGGTGGTTACGTGGCTGGCTGAGTGTACACATGTCCCCACGCATCTTACAGTTGTTCTGTTTGGGCTGTGTGTGGTGGTGTCTGTTGCATGTGTGTGTTGTGTATTGTGTGCTGGACATGGGGGTGTTTGTCCCTGGGAGCTGTGGCATGGTGGTAGTGCATGTGAGTACATAGCGGTGTGCTGGTATACATTAGTTTGTACTTACCAGCCTCCACTCCCCCTGCTAATCCGGCGAGGATCTCGGGATGTATGATGACTCGCACCTTCTCCTCCCACGCTTTGAAGGTCTTGAAGAGCGCGGGATTCCCTCCGCCAGTGACGGCAGCCAGCTCTCTGTTTTTGCCCTCCTTCTTCTTGACCAGGCTCTTGACGTCATTCCACCGTTTGTTTATTTCGACTCTGTTCCTGGGCAGGGTCCCGACTGCATTGACCTGGTCTACGATCCGGTTCCACATTCTGTTTCTGGTGGCTAGTGGTGTGTGCTGGACCATGTTCCCATAGATTTGTGGGTGCACCTTGATGATCTCGTCGACCATGACCGTCAGCTCAATGGGCGTGAACTTGGGCATTCTTTGTGGTGCCATGGTGTTTGTGGTGCTGGTGCGGTGTGTGTTGTGTAATGTGCAGGGGGTTTGTGGTGCCGGTGTTTGGTGGTGGTGGTGGTGGTGGTGGTGGTTGTGATGTGTGCGTTTCTGTGGTGTGCTGTTGTCCTTGCTGTGTCACTGTGTCCTCTCCTCTCCTCTCTGGTTTGCAATGTTGCAAGGGGTTGTGGTCTGTGGGAGTGCTGCTTTTGTACTTACCTATGTGGGTGTGTCCTCATGGTCTGTTGTTTTCAGGTGTGTTGTGTCTGGGGTTCTGGCCTTTGTAGTTTTTGTTTGTCCGGGGGGTGTTTTCGGGATGTGTACTGTGCTTGTGTATTTGTGCGTGCCTTGCTGTGTGGACTTGTTGGCCATGTTGTGTGCTATTGGTTTTGTGAGCGGATGGTTTCTGTGCAGGGACGTGGGCGCCATGGCTTCTGCCGTGTCGATTCTCATCGGCGTTGTTTGCGCTGGCGGGCGGTATATTTGTAGTTTTCCCGCGCTCATGGCGGTGCGATCGTAATTTCACGTGCGGTGTGTCGGCCGTGAGGGCGGACGGTTTTGTGTTGTCGTGCGTGTTTCCGTCCGTGGCGGGCGGTTTGACTCCGACTCGGACGATGGCGGGCGGTATTTTGTGTGATTTTTCCGCCGATGGCGGTTTTCGGTTTGTGTAATCGTAATGGCGTGGTCGGTGTTCAGACGGTGTGTGCGGGCGGATTTTTGCCGCTTCCATGCCTGGCGGATTTTTTTACGCCGGGTATCGTAATGGGCCCCTAAGTAATTATAAATTCCAATAAATATTATTTATTAAAAATGTATTACCTATTAATAATTAATTAACAACAAATTAATTGTCAATACCAAAAATGTCATAAGTAATAAAAAAATTACCAATTAATAATTAATTAACAATACATTAATTAGCAATACACAAAAATAATTTCAATAATTTCAATAATTACTTAATTACAATTAAATTACTTCCCACCCTATTCCCCTATAAACCCACAACCCGCTCCAAATAATAAATTAATACAATTAACATAATTATCAATTAATCAATTCATAAAAATTAATTACCAATTAATAAAAATTAATTACCAATTAATAATTAATTAACAATACATTAATTAGCAATACACAAAAATAATTTCAATAATTTCAATAATTACTTAATTACAATTAAATTACTTCCCACCCTATTCCCCTATAAACCCACAACCCGCTCCAAATAATAAATTAATACAATTAACATAATTATCAATTAATCAATTCATAAAAATTAATTACCAATTAATAAAAATTAATTACCAATTAATAATTAATTAACAATAAATTAATTATCAATACCAATAAATAAATATAAATATTTACTTAATTACAATTAAATTACTTCCCACCCTATTCCCCTATAAACCCACAACCCGCTACAGAACTAAAACGCAAAATTAAATTAAAAATAATTAATAATTCCTAATAAATCATATTTAATTTACTATAATTAAATTACTTCCCACCATATTCCCCTATAAACCCACAACCCGCTATGGAATTAAATTATGCAAAAATTAAATAACATAAAATTAATTACTTAAAAAAAAATAAACATACATTACAAAAATAATATACACTTTTAACACATATACTAACATACAAAACACACAAAAAATCGATATTATTAAAAATTCGATATATTTTAATGCCTATATTATGTACTTCGATATTTTGACAGTCGATATTACTTACCTGCATTTCGATATTATTAACCATTATAATATGTCCATTCGGTATTATGTCCATTCTATATTTTGACTTCGATATTCTGTCCATTCTATATTTTTGATTCGATATTGTGTCTAGTTACCTTGATGGCTATGTAGAGTGCTTCTCCCATTTCTCTTGTATTTAATTTTGGGGCATTCTGTCGTACTGTTGGCCCAGGAAGTGGAGCACCTTTAGGAAACGGTCTGCGGCAATCTGTGATCACAACCGTTCTATACTCTGTTGTGAACGTGCCTTCCCAGTGTTCTTGTTTGCTGTGTGTGCAGAAAAGCGTTTGAGGCACCCTGCCCTTTCCTAGCCCACGCCTTAACTCTTTCCCGAAACAACAGCAAATTTAAATAAAATCATTGCTTTACTTGCACATTTCCCTTTTACTCCTTTTTAAATATATTGCATCATGTGTATTAAAATATAACCAAGATCCATATCATAAGGGAATATCAGTTCACCATCTCTGCAGTGTATTTTTCTGAATTAAAAAAACAATTATACCATTAAACATAGCAAAAAGGTCCCACAGATGCTTTAAGTTTACCTCCCCTTGTTGTGATACTTTTTCAAACACTTTTACAGTTCTTTGCCTTATTTTGTTTTATTTCTACAATAAGTCAGTCATTAAATGGAAAACACGGTGCTTAGGTATATAAAACAAATTGCATTATGTACAGTCAGGGGGATATTCTTAAGGTCTTATCGCTGAGTTAGCTGCACTTTATCGCAGCCAAAGTGGTGATAAATTTATTGCACCATTCACAAGCAGGTGCACCACTTTTCCTGCCATAGCAGCCGCAAAAAACATCGCCACGGATGACACCGGCAACTAACGCTAATGAGATGCAGAGTAGGCGTTCCCGTGCAAAAACCCGCGGAAACACCACTTCGCAACATTCTCAACGACCAGCCAGATCATCGATAAGATCACAAAACATGCGATAAGGCGCGTTAGCAGCAGGGATTTTACACCTGCTCCTACCTGGTGTTAAGTCGGACGACAACCTGCACCATGAAAGGGAGCCCAGCCCAGAGCCACACCTGAAGAACAACAGATGCCATGGAGCTACTGATCATGCAGCTCGGAGCCCCAAGAGGGCCACAACACCCACCGCCACCACACCCAGGCCCCCCACCCCCCCAGGACCCCCCCCCGGGCCCTACCCCAGACACCCTCCCCCGGACAAAGATATTTCACATCTACCTTACAAATTCATGAACACAACAATTCGCCTGATGTCACACAAGTACAACAATTAACTTTCATGTGTGATCAGAAAAAGGAAAAACATTCATACATCTTAGAATTCCAAAAATAATTATTTTATTCAAATTTAACTCAACACTAATAATTGGAAGAGTCATGGCGGGTCTTCTCTGGACAATCTGTAAGTCACAGCCTGCAAGACAAAATTGAAGATAAGAAGGTGTGTCATGCGCTCAACAAAGGACAGAGAGAGAGAGAGATGAGAGAGAGAAAGAAATGGAGAGAGAGAGAGAGAGTGAAAGAGAGAGAGAGAGAGAGAGAGAGAGAGAGAGAGAGAGGGAGAGAGGGAGAAGGAGAGAGAGAGCAACAGAGGGAGAGAGAGACAGTGAAAGAAAGAGAGGGAGAGTGAGGAGAGAGAGAGAGAGAAAGAGAGAGTAAGATAGAGAAAGAGAGGGAGAGAGAGAGACAGTGAAAGAAAGAGTGGGAGAGTGAGAGAGAGAAAGAGAGAGAAAGATAGAGAAAGAGAGGGAGAGAGAGAGACAGTGAAAGAAAGAGAGGGAGAGAGAGAGAGAGAGAAAGAGAGAGAAAGATAGAGAAAGAGAGGGAGAGAGAGAGAGACAGTGAGAAGGAAGAGAGGGACAGGGAGAGACAGTGCCGACACTGCGCACCCAGGCCTCACAGCTCACCTGCTGCCACCGGTGTCTCCAACCACGTGCCGGTATACACTGCAGTCCACCAGGTCCCTCATCTGAAACAGAGTCCACAGCTAATGATGGCAGAGTTCATATCATTGCACACGGCAACATCGCTTGCCTGCCCCTGCGCACACAGGCTGCTACACCCCAGCCCCTCCCGCAGCCCAGCGTGGATTGCCCGCCCCTGCGCAACCAAGCCTCAATGCTCACCTTCTGCCACCGGCGTGTCTCCAAGAGGGCCCACCACGTGCCGGTGCAAGCTCCAAGCCCGGGGCCCGCGACCTTGGCAGCCTCCACATCATGCAGCCCTGCACCGCGGTCCACCAGGTCGCACACTTGATTCTGGGTCTTGATTTTGCAATGGCAGAGATCATAGTGCACACGGCATCATCACAGGCTGCACACCCGCTCAGCTCTATAGGTGCCACTAACTCTGTGACCCGCGAGGCAACGCCACGTGGCTGTAGGCCCGCGCTGGCCGCTGGCTCAGGCCTACACTGCGGTCCACCAGGTCGCACACTTGATTCTGGGTCTTGATATTGCAATGGCAGAGACCATATCAGTGCACACGGCATCATCGCAGGCTGCACACCCACTCAGCAATTTAGGTGCCCCTACCTCAGTGCACCGAAAGTCACCGTCCCGTGGCGCTAGTCCCGTGTCGGCCGCAGTGTATCCGGTGCCACCTACTCTGTGCAACGCAAGTCATGGACCCTTCATTATTGAGTCTCGTGATATGCCAGGCGGACGCAGCCATGTCACCTCAGGCAGTGTGGAAGAACTGGGACACGTAGCGTCGTCATCCCCCCCTTTATACGTAAGCCGAGTGGGCTGGCTCGGCGTACGCCAGGCCAGCGTAGGGGTGTGAACAATTATCCCTGGCCTCTGGGCGTGGTTCATATCTGGGCTGCACAGGAAACCAACTGATGCGTGTGTCTCTGTTGCAGTGTCTGCGCCACACAGCCCGCAATCGACAATGTTGCATGCAGCCGGAGGGCGTCCGCGCACGAAGGAATTGTACAAGAAACGCAAGTCCGCTCGGGGTCTTGGCTCATACATGCCAAATGTTGTGTGTGTTCATCGCTTTTGGTGCACCATAAGCCCAAGGCCTAGCCTCAATTGCAGCGCGAACGCCACATCACATTCCCAGGATTCAAGCAGTAGTCAGACTAACATTAGGGATGAAAGCCCCTTTGTCTCAATACAGAAGGCGGAAGGACATCTGCACCTCCGACCTCGGAATTGCATGCAGCAGGCACCCCCTGAGAGAGATACCATGGCAGATGATAACGACTCCCACTCTACACACAGCGCTAATGAAAGATCAACGTATCCACACCCCACACACAGAAGTCCTTGCTTGAGGTACTCCTGCATGGAATGGCCTTGACACTTACGTACAGGACAACCCATACGTCCAAACTTTGCACACTCATACGACTTATTGCTCCGAGCTGTGGCATATCATCCACATAACAGCCGCCGGCCAGAAGAGTGCCGGTTCTACGAGAGCGAACAACGCATATTCGAGTGGCCCATGGATGTCTGCCTATCCAACACAACGGTAGCTGAACTGGATTATGACATGTGTGTGCGCCCCCTGTTGGACCATGACCAGGAGTGTAACCGTGATACCCGTTCATGGGATGCCTTGATATTTGGCGTATGTGCTGGCAGTTGGGCATGTGAGATTGCACAATTCCTCGTGTGCAGTGACCACATCGAAGCGCTCCCCTATTGGGCTGTGTTGCGGATTGGCGAAACGGCGTGGACGGAGCACATCTGTCCGGACCAGCTAATGGATTGGCTCGCCCCCGTGTTCGTTGAAGTCGACAACGACGTACTCTTGGAACTGATTGCCCATGAAGCTGCGCTCGCTTTCATGGGCGAGTAACTACGTTCCTGCAGCCACAAAAGATTGTAACCCACAGCACAGGTCCCAAACACCCTTTTGCATCGTGGAGAAATGGACACATATCCCACCATAACAGTGGATATGGCTGCATTCGCCTGGACTCAGAATGCATGTGCGTGCAACACTGCGGGTTGACACACACCTGTGCAAGGTGAGTGGACAGCAGCGCCTGGCAATGTTCCTTAACCTGACACACCGCTGGAGGGAGAGTACACACATGGCAATGTAGTACTACATGTGACCTTGTTGGACTCCTTCACCTGCTCACTGTCAGCAGAGCAGGCAGTCAGCGCAGTCCGGTGGTACAGGACTATGCAGATCCCATGAGCTGTGAGTGGTGTCCCCTGACACGGTGCAATGAGCATTCGCCAAACACCACATGACTCGTCCAGCAAGGCAAGGTGGGCTGAGACCGTTGGCATCCGTAATGATTGGTGTTCATTTGTGCCTCCCCATGTCTTGCAACTCTACATGTTCCTTTGCTGCCTGTTGGTGTATGATGCATTGGTCTACATGTTGTGGCCCTTGTCTTGCCCGTACTGACACGCACATGCTAATAAAGTGTACGCAACTTCACTAGTGTTCAACTGTGATGAGTGTTGATTAGCATGCCAAATCGTGTGCCTCAATGAGCATTGTCCGTACACAGGGAGGGACTGACTGACGCATTTCACTTAGGGGTGAGTCCCTATTGCCAGCTCCACCTCTGTGAGCCAGACATTGTGGTTGGGAGAGTTGCTGGTAGACCTGTGCGCTTACGTGTTTTCAGCAATGTGAGTATGGTGTCCAAATTCTTGACATGTGGATCAATGTGTTCCATCAAACCAGGCTGTGTCCACACAGTTGAGTGTGTGTAGGTATGCGAAGAGATGTTCTGTTGTCACATGTGATGTGGGACACTACTTTAGGCCTCCTACCGACTTTGACATTTTTACACACAGCCCTATTTCATACATGGACGTGGGGCTACGTTGGGGGGTTGCCAAATTGTTGTTCATGATCAATGAGGCCACAGCTAGTTCACACCTTCACAGTCATCTAATTGGCCATGTGTGTCACGGTCAAACATGCGCATTGATGTCATTTCCCAGGGTGTACCTTTTTGTGCAATCAATGTCCCTACAGTCATCCATACTGTTCTACTTGATTGAACATAGACATGACACATCTGTGTGATTAGGAATGTTTAATTCACATTCTGTGGAGTATCGGAGCAGGAGCAGTACATGGCCATGCACATCCCACATTACATGGTTGCCCAGTGGAGGGCCAAACAGAGTCCTTTAGGGAATGACAAGTTAATCGGTAGAGGAAGGGTTGAGTCCGCAGCCTGTTTGCTGTGTCATTGGTAACCAGAGCAGAAATGGCAGTCCATGTCGGGGTCCAGGTGAATGTCGCAGAGTGTTTCGGGGGACAGTGGAAGGTGTTGTATCAGGGCATGATGCAGAGGGCTGTACCAAGCAGAAACAGGCCATATAGCGGGGGATGAATGCTACTACCTCCTTTTTGACACAGAGTCATTACCATCCACATCTTCGTCCTATGATATGTCTTCTGTGTCAGGTGTGCGAGGTGTGTGTGGTGGTGTTATGGCTGCATCACTGTGTGCCACTGACACATCAGGGGCGGAGGTGGTATGGCTGCATCACTGTGTGCCACTGACACATCAGGGGGCGGAGATGTGTGTGTTGAAGTTCCTGCAGCAGTCATCTGGGACAGGCTCTGTGGCAGCAATGGCAAGATGAGGATCTGCAGGGCATGGAAGATCCCAGCTACATCTCGCTGGTGTTCAGCCATGGTAGCCATCCTTCCTGCCTGCATCCGCTCCATGTTCTCCATTGTCCTCCGCATCTGTGCCAACTCTGTGCTGTCGTCGCTGGAGCCTGTCTGACTAGACAGTTCTTGTATCCGAGTAATGGCTCCAGCGAGGTCAGCCAAGGATAGTTGTAGGGCATGGAGCGGACTGAGGGTGTCCGTTAGGGACTGTAAGTGGTCCCTGATGGGACTCAGACACCCACGTATGGCATCTAGTTTGGCTGCCATGAGGTCGAAACCCACCCGCACCTGTTCAGCCAGCCCCCTCTGGCAGTCTGACACACGGCGTTGGAATGCCATGTGTTGTTCGGTGAGTTGCTGGGAGCAAGCCGTGGTGGTGGGTGCTTCCTGCTGTGTGGTCTGTGCAGGGGGTGGGATCACCTCGATGCAGCTGGGCTGCCCTGCTCCTGGAGGTGGGGTGCGGAGGCTGTCCATGAGCCGTTGGAGGGTGTCGGAGCAGATGGCCAGGGGGTCCTCTTCATCATCACTGAAGAGATGTCTGGTCTGCTCTGCAGGAGGTGTTGATTGTCCCTCTGCAATGTAAAGGGGAGAGGCAGGTTAACAGTGTGTTCCATGTATGTGCACGCATTGTACATGTTTACATACAGACTGCCTGACAATGTACATTGTGACTGTTTTGGAGGAGCTGGCTATTTGATGGGAGACAGTGGACATTTCGACTACATGACGGATGTGAGGTTGTACTCGTACATTATCATCTGACAGTTTCCTGCTATGACTGATGCGATTGGCCAGTTTCTACGCACATGCGGCACCGGTTGTGTCCTCTGTTCTGTGGTGTAAGTGTGGCACTTTGTACCACATTGTCGTCAATGTTGATGGGCTGTGATTGCTATGTGTGTGTGCTGCATTGTGGGAGGGTGGCCCCTGCAGCTCTGATTTAGCGGCCCCTTGTCCCTTTGAGGCGGTGTGCCTTTGACTTGTGTGCTTTTACGGTGCTGAGATGTTGGCGACTTGGGTCATTTGTGCTCTTGGACCGATTTTGGACTCTTGTGCATTGTTTGTCTGCAGATGTGTTGTTGACGTCAGGGGTTGTATGTGCACGTGGATGTGTCCGAGTGTGACCTGCTCCTTTGAGGATGTTATCCACACTGGGCCACCTCAGTGTCGTGGCGTGCACCATGTCATGTATTTTGACTGCAGTCATGCTATTGGTCATGCAGTGTCACTTGCATTGTCAGTGTGGCTCACACAGCCGCTGCTTTGCTGGGTTCAGCACATGTGCATGGGTAGGTTGTAAGATTGGTGATGGGGGGGCATTTGTGCACATGGTGGATGGGGGCCTACTTGGTGTTTCTATGTGTGCTGCAGTGTGCCAAGGGTATCAGGGACATGTTCCACAGTCATTGTGGGTGTGCAGTGTGCTACACATAATTGTGCATGTGTGCCATTGTGCCCATCTCCCCCCGTCCCCCCAGTCCCTGGTCGTTACTCACCCTGTTGCTGTTGGGTCGGGTCATATCGAGCAGTGTCCGGAGCCCCAACTCCTTGCACCGTCTCCGCACTGATGACTGTGGCCACCATTTCCTCCAGCTCATCCAGCTCCTCCTGTGCCGCAGGACTCCCACCTCCAGTCGCCGTTGCTGCCTTCCGGTTGGCAGCGAGTTTCTGCTTGGTTTGGCTTTTCACATCATGCCAGTGCCTCTTGACCTCCTCCATTGACCTCCTCAACACTCCGACTGCATTCATGTTGTTCACGATGGACGGCCATATTTCCGTTTGTGTCGCCGACGACACAGTGGAGGTGACGAACAGTTGTTGGTAGTGTTCTGTCACCTCTGTGACGATGATCCGGTTTTCCTGCGGACTGAACCCCGTCTTACTCTTCCTCTTCTCCTTGCCCTTCCCCGGCCCAGGGGTTCCTGGCTGGTCATCTGTGGGGCTTGTGGGGTTCGTTTTGTCCTCTGCACTCGGTCCGGGTGCGTCCATGGTGCTACGCAGTTACATTGTTTTATATATTTTTTTCACTGCTTTTATAGTGCATTCTCACGCATGACGCGTGGGAATCGCAGGCCTGTCGCTGGTTATCGCTGATTATTGTATCGCCCTTGGGGACATCGCAACTTTTTTTGCGTTTGTGTTTCGCATTTTTTCAGCGTCGCGTTAATTTTGACGCGGGCATTTGTCGCGTTGTCGTGTGACTATCGCATGGTGCCGCCGGGTTGAGAATACTGCGTTAACACTGTGTTATTTTCCCACGATAGACTGCGATGTGAGAAGTTGCGTTAAGCGAATTTGGCGATAGTTAACACACGTTCTTGAGAATATCCCCCTCTGTGTATTATTAAAATATATATTTTAGAAGCCCCGTTTTATTGCAAACCTTTTGCGCATTTTGTACCAGTCTATATTATACTGAGTGCAATGCAAGCTTTTAAATAACTTACATATACACACAGGCTTTGACCTCGTAGCGCTAAAAAGACACAAGTCACTATTCTCCACTGCACTAACCAAGATTGAATTCTGTTTCCTGAGGCAAGCATGTATTCCTTAATCAGACTGCATGACCCAGTGTGTAGTAATTGTATAGCTCTTCAATCCGTAACAGCACAGCACCCAGGGTAATATGGTGGATGGTTAAACACTTATAAGGTCCCAAAGGCGAGACCTCTTGGCTATGCCAATGCTTGTTTTCATTGTGACGGTTTCAAGTCACCCTGCAACAGAGGTCGCAAACGTTCCATTTCCCAGAATCAGACCGTTTGTGACCGCAAAAAAGCTATTTTTATGTACAAAAGGCAAAATGCGATTCTGTAACTTGTTACCAAATCACAATTTGCATTCGCGATTCAGTATTTGGAAGGGGTGTGTTTAGGGCATCCCTTCCAAATACCAAATACCAAATTGCAGTACTATGTATTAATGTTTTGCAACCGAATTCCGGCAGCAAAACCAATAATACTTTACCACCAATTCTAAAGTGGTGGTAACCCATTCACAAATAGGAAGGGGTCCCCAGGGGACCCCTTCCCCTTTGAGAATGTTTAAAAACATATTTTGTAAGAGCAGGCAATGGTCCCACGGACCAATACCTATTCTTAAAAAACAAAACTTAAAAGTTTAATTTTCTTTTTTTAAATGCATCCCATTTTCCTTTCAGGAAAACGGGCTGCATTTAAAAAAGAATGCTTTATTAAAAAGCAATCACAGACATGGTGATCTGCAGAACCCAGAAGGCCACCATCCCTGGGATGGCAGCGATTCCTAATGGATCGGAATTGTGACCTACCTCATGAGTTAGGTCGATTTGTAACCTACTAGTATTCGCTATTTAGAAGAAAAAAAATCATATATGAAGAATACTGATTGAATTGGTATTCCTGATGTTTGTACATCTGGTCCCAAGTTGGTATACTCAGATTGATATGTGGGAGCAGTCGAAGTGCATCAGACAGAATACAGTACGAATGATGGGTGGCCTCAGTTGAATTTAAAAATACCCCAACCTTACCATATAATTACAATTTTGAATTTTTTATACTTATGAATTAAATAAAATATTTAATTATTTGCGTACTTGTTTGATGGATGCTTGTTTCCATATTTTTGTGTATTGTTTCGTGGTTCAAAGCATTCAAATTGTTTAGGTCGTGGTCCCCGGCTCCCAGTAATGACCGAGCGGGGTTACCTAGAATCCAATAATGATTCAGTAGGGGTCCCTGGGTTCCAGTAATGATTAATTGGGAGTCCACAGAAATCAAAAAGTTAAGCGCCGCCATAGACTGGTACTACATGCCGCTGTTGAGTCAGCAGCACAAGTATCTAATACTATAGGCTAGTACTAGATTTCCCTGTTGCATCAGCAGACTAATGGTGCAGCAGTATGAGCCGTTACTAGACGGCCATGTTGCATCCATGGATGGAATTCTACCGGCCGCTACTTGATGTCCCAGTTGAATTTAAACTAATTTTCTAAAACAGCAAAAATTTAGAAAAATAATAAATATTATTATTAAAAACTTTATTTGTGGTTTATGAAAATCTTAATAAACACAGATCAGCGTGTTCTTATGAAACTATGCAAGGGAAATAATCTAAAGGGGAGGCCGTGCAGGCAAGGCCTCGACTGAACATCGACAGACCAACAGTCCTCTACATAATATCTGCCTAATCAAAATCATTTGCGTAATCCCCAAAAATATATTCTTGTTCTTACAGGAAGAATGCAATCCATAATTGTATTAGCTACTAGAAACGTTTTCAGCTATTGCAACTTGATTGCATGTGTGGAAGAGAATGGTGCATAAAGACTCCCCCTGGAACTAGTTTTTAACCCTTGCATTTATGAAAGGCAAACGTTCTTGTGTTTTGGAATTTCTGTTTTTCAAAGAGTGGGTAAATGGCACAAGGCGTACAAAAATAGTATTAGTGGAGAAATATCACATTACCTACCAAGCTGGCTTAGGCGACTATGATGGTACGGTCTTTCAAACTACGATTTCGTTCATTAAATTATGACTCGCTAGTTCTCGAAGAAAACAATCATTTTTTACATAGTTTTGTCTCTGACAGAAAACTATAGGGCATATTCTCAAGAACTCAACGCCGAGTTAACGGCACTTTAGCGCAGCAAAAGTGGCGAAAGAATCATCGCCCCATTCACAAGCTGGTGCAAACTCCCCACATCGCCAGTATACCAGCGATAGCTGCCGCAAAAAACATCACCACGGATGAGAGAGACAACTAACGCTAATGATATGCAGAGTAGGCGTTCCTGTGCAAAAACACATAAAAACACCACTACGCGATATTCTCAACGACCAGCAAGAACTGCGATGCGATCCAAAAACAGGCGATAAGGCGCGTTAGCAGCAGGGATTTAACACCTGCCTTCTACTGGTGTTAAGCAGGACGACAAACTGCAGTATAAAAGGGAGCCCAGCCCAGAGCCACATCGGCAGACCAACACATGTCATGGAGCTACTGATCATGCAGCTCGGAGCCCCAAGAGACCCACAACACCCACTGCCACCCCTCCCAGGCCCCCCACCCCCCCAGGACCCCCCCAGGACCACCCCCCCGGACTACCACCGAGGCAGCGCAGAATGAGACAGCGGTCCTTCTGAAAACGCACCAGCCTTGGAGACTTAACGCCAGAGGAAGTCATTGCCCACTACATGCTCAAAAGGACGACCATCCTCCGCATCCTGACCCACATTGCCCACAGGCTGATGGTACCAACACAGCGGAGAACCAACATCCCTCCGCAGACAAAGCTGCTGGCTGTGCTGCACCTGTTGGCCTCTGGTACCTTCCAACCAACAACTGCCAGAGTCGGAGGAGTCTCACAGCCAGCCCTATCAAAGTTCCTCACACCTGTCTTGGATGCCATCATCAGCTTGGTACCCCAGTACCTTCACTTCCCCCACACTGCGCAGGAACAGCTGTAGACCAAGCAAGGCTTCTACGCCATAGCTAGATTCCCGCACGTGTTGGGGGCAATTGACTGCACACATGTCCTTCTTGTGCCCCCTGCCGACACTGCACACAATTACCGCAACAGGAAGCACAAGCTTTCCATCAATGTGCAGGCAATAGTGGACCACCGGGGACTCTTAACCAACGTCGTCGCCAACTACCCAGGCAGTGTGCATGATTCCTTCAGAACTACAGAGCTAGAACATGATTATATTGATAATAATGGTAGTGACACTAAAGTTAGAAAAATATAAAAATATTTATTATGAAATGAATACATAAAACACGTTTCTAAATAGCATATACATTTTGTTGAAAACCAATTGCATCCTATAAACTGTTGTCATTCATCCATTCATTCAAAGCTACCTCACTATCACAATCATTTTAATTCAAAACATTGTATTTATCATATGTACTGTAATGTGGTTTGTCAGACTATGAATCAATTAATTACGCTGACAGCACACACAATATTATATAGTGTCACTACCATTATTATCAATATAATCATGTTCTAGCTCTGTAGTTCTGAAGTAGCCCTAGAAAATTTACAGTATGTATTTCCCTGTCTAGGTGTACTTCACATAGGTATCAGGGGGCCCTTTGTCTTTTCAGTAATGTGCATGATTCCTACATCTGCCGACAGTCCATCATCAACCAGCGCTTCCAGGATGGCACCTACGGAAATGCACTGCTCGTCGGTAAGTACCAACGGAACACACCACACACCTCAACTCCACAATCATACAACTCACAACTGTGGGAATGCACACGTAACAACATCACATACGACATGCCAAACAACATGCCCGTCCATCATCCCCTTTGGTATCGCTTTGTTCGCCCTAAGTTGGCAGGGTATGCCCAGACGTGGGTCCCTTGCTCACTTTGCCACTGGATTCAAGATAGCCTGGCTGATGAGGGTTATGAACCCGAAACTGGTCCCAGGATGCTTGTTTCCGATCCAGGGAAGACATGGCTTGGCAGTTCGTGCTGGACTGTTCCCATGAGGCACAGGGTCAGACTGATTTGCATATGGCCATGTCTGAACTGGGGTGGTGGAGTGAGCTATAGAATGATGATGGATTAAACCCAGATCAGTTGACTGGGGGTGAGTGTTTGCTCTAACGCTCCGTCCATCATCCCCTTTGGTATTGCTTTGTTTGCCCTAAGTTGGCAGGGTATGCCCAGACGTGGGCCCCTTGCTCACTTTGCCACTGGATTCAAGATAGCCTGGCTGATGAGGGTTATGAACCCAAAACCGGTCCCAGGATGCTTGTTTCCGATCCAGGGAAGACATGGCTTGGTAGTTCGTGCTGGACTGTTCCCATGAGGCACAGGGTCAGACTGATTTGCATATGGCCATGTCTGAACTGGGGTGGTGGAGTGAGCTAAAGAAATGATGATGGATTAAACCCAGATCAGTTGACTGGGGGTGAGTGTTTGATTTGCTCTAACAGCTCCGTCCATCATCCCCTTTGGTATCGCTTTGTTCGCCCTAAGTTGGCAGGGTATGCCCAGACGTGGGTCCCTTGCTCACTTTGCCACTGGATTCAAGATAGCCTGGCTGATGAGGGTTATGAACCCGAAACCGGTCCCAGGATGCTTGTTTCCGATCCAGGGAAGACATGGCTTGGCAGTTCGTGCTGGACTGTTCCCATGAGGCACAGGGTCAGACTGATTTGCATATGGCCATGTCTGAACTGGGGTGGTGGAGTGAGCTAAAGAATGATGATGGATTAAACACAGATCAGTTGACTGGGGGTGAGTGTTTGATTTGCTCTAACGCTCCGTCCATCATCCCCTTTGGTATCGCTTCACCCACCAGACACGGCAACACATGGAAATGTGGTAACAGGGGCCAGACATCCAGACAAGCCATCCACGTAATGGCACCTCTGCCACACAATAGCAGGATGTGCTGAGAGGCGGGAACCAAGTATGTGCGAGGGAGGCAAGTGACCCATGAATCAGAATGTACTCAATGCCAAGTGTGGCGGGGATGTGCTGGACAGACTTAAGTATGCAGAGCACAGACATGTCCATGTGGACATATACTGCTGGTGTTTGTAGTGTAAGTAGACAGTGGGGCGCAACCATGTTACCTCAAGCAGTGGGGAAGACCCTGGACATGGCTATGTCCCCCCTGTAAGCATAAGCGGAGTGGGCTGGGCCAGCGTAGGAGTGGGAATCAATAGCCCGGGGCTCAGGGCGTGGTTCACTCCCGGGATGGCCACCAAGGTAACTACTGCGTGTGTCTCTGTTTCTGCCATATCCTGACCATAGGCCTACACACATGTGGCCGACCACCTTCAACGGCCAATATCACAGTGTCGTTGTCAGGCTTGTAGACATGCGCAGACAGTCATGACAATGGTGTGTCCTAGGAGTGCAAGTGATGCAACCGCGCAGCGCGCACAAGTAAATAGGCTCGAGGGGAGTGAGGAGCAGCTGTGAGGCAACGTACTACACATGGTTGCCGCTCAATTGCCACATGCAAGACATGTCAGACATGTATCCCAAAGTCCCACACATCACACACCAATATACTAATAAGCCTGCAAACACAGAATGCCGAACCACTGATTGACACATCTCTCTCCCCTTTCACAGGTGATCAAGGATATGCACTCTGCCCGTGGATGACGACACCCCTCCGAGCCCCGAACACCCAGGCCCAGAGGCAGTACAATGCGGCCCACATACGCACCAGGGGCATTGTGGAGCGCTCATTTGGCATCTGGACATCACAGGTGGAAGACTCCTGTACAGGCCGCAAATAGTGTGCAAGATGATCATTGCATGTTGTGTGTTGCACAACATATGTGTATGCACCAATGCCCCATGGATCCAAGTGCCTGATGCACCGGACGATGATGATGAAGATGAGGCAGGTGGACCACACCCCAATGCAGCAGCAGCTGGAATAGCCCGAAGGGACACTATCATTCACAATTTCTTCACATAGGCACGTCACATGGGGACTGTCCTTGGCAATCATGGGACAGGTCAAAATAACCAAAGGCACAGCATGTGCAAATAAATTAATTCCTAGACACATTCCATGTGTGCATGTCACTCCTCTGCATTGGCACATCGCTCGGACAAGTGTATGTGCAACATTTAGTGCTGTCAATTACACCAATGGCAATTGGATGGTGGGATTGTCACCTCCGTTATCGGGATCCTGTTTTCCTGCGGACTGAACCGCGTCTTCCTCTTCTTCTTCTCCTTGCCCTTCCCTGGCCCCGAGGTCCCAGGCTGGTCCTCCGTGGGGCTTGTGGGGTTCGGGTTGTCCTCTGTACTTGCTCCAGCTCCCTCCATTGTGCTTCGCAGTTGCTATGTCTTTTTTATTTCTTTCTGGTTTTTTTTGCTGCTTTTATGGTGATTTTACCCGCCTGACGTGGGAATTGCAAGCCTGCCGCTGCTTGTCGATGATTTTTCTATCGCGGTTGGGCCCATCACAACTTTTTTCACGTTCGACTTGAGATTTTTATCGCCGTGCCGGTAGTGTTATCGCGGACATTTGCCGCGTTATCGGGGTACTATCACATGTTACCGCCATGTTGTGAATGGCACGTTAACACGGGGTTATTTTCCCGTGCTAGACGGCGATATGAGGACTTGCGTTAACGTATTTTGGCGATGATTATCGCACGTTCTTGAGAATATCCCCCTATCTTGTTTCCTAACCTTTGTATAACTCGTTTGTTTGTGGAACTTTAAGGTAGCAGGTATTTTGACATTAGTCTGGATCAGAGAAATAGCAAGAAATCAGGATACTGGTGACAATTCAGGGAAATGTCTGGTTCATGGTTCATGCTGTGATAAGAGTAGGGGATTCAAAGATTATCGAAAAACTGCTCCATGAAGTTATACTTTGTTAAATAGTATTTGGTCTGCTTTCTTTCCGATATAACTGATCAAGTCTTGGATGATTTAACTGCAAAATCCATACAGATAATCTGCAGCTGATTGAAACTCAAACACAAATGTCTGGAAATAAAAGACTCGCTCATAGAAAGGCTATGCTCGGCTCATGGCATGCAGACCCACTCCAAGGCAATGTCCTCCATATGGTAGGTTTTGCGTAAAAGCTATGAAAAAGGAATGAGTCACACTGGTATTGTACACAGGAGTAGAAGCAAGTAAACAGTTTACAGCACGAGGATATTGCGAGGGCTACTTCAAAGAAGGTTGCATTGCATCAGCAGAAAAATATGTCATCACTGCACAGCACAGAACTGATTTTATGATAACCATATGCTAGTGACTTTTGAACTGCTTGCTAGATAATTAGGCTAATGTGTATGTATTTGTTTATTTTGTGTTGCAGACATAGATCTGGCTTCAAGATCGGACAGTGGTTTGGACTGCTGGTTAAATGACATCAGACATAGCGCCATTAGTGACAAATGACGGGTCACATATGTAGTGATGAAATCTGTTATGTACCTCTGGTCGCTCCGAGTGACAGTGCTCCCAGGGCTTTTGTGTTGAATACCCACGTGTCTTATAAGCATGACCCAATCACTTACCACGATCTCCATTATTCCTAGTTCACTTCTTTCCTTGTCACTGTAATGGAGCAATTTCTGTAGAATATCCTGGACAAAAACACGATTTACAGCAGAAGTGGAGAAATGAGGTTAGTCAATAAAAATCAATATGTCAAGAATTTTTTGTAGAAAGTGTAGAATTGAAATGGCGTGAAAATTAGATAAATGAGTAGGCCCAAGTCAGGTTCCACACATTCACTTTTGCCAAGGGTGGAGAATGAATTTTGGGACAGCTTAACCTTGTCCGGGGAGGACAATGTTCAAACCTATTGAAATAAAGAAAATATCCTTTCTGTGTGGAAGGCTAGATAAGACATTGTCCAGGGACCTAAGAATAATGGGCCAGATGTATTATTTACTGGCCGCAAAATGCTAGTTCTAATTGGTGACAAATATGTTTTCGATCGCTAAACAATTTTAAGGTCCGACCTATGTACTATTAGTTCAGTTCCTAAAATTCCAAGTCATCGTGGGTGGCGATCCGACCTACCTCATGAATATTAATGAGGTAGGTCACAAATAGCGTCTCACTACAATTGGAGGCCATTACAAGGATGGTGACCCAGTGGGGTCACCAGACCACCATGTGTCTGATTGCCTTTCAATAAAATAAGATTTTTTTTTTTTTTAAATGTGGCCTGTTTTATTAGTTTGCAATGGTCCTGTGGACTACTATCTACTCCCAAACAAACTTTTTCAACATTCACTAATTGGAAGGGCTCCCCATGGGACCCCTACATTTTGCTGCTGGGTGCCACCTCAACTTGGAGCTTGGTAACCTTTCAATGGTTATGACCACTATTTCAGTCCTGAACCATTGTTACATATGCATATGAATCATTATTCGGAAGGGATGCCTACATCATTCCCCTTCCAAACAGCAATTCCTTATCCATTTCTAAACCCATTTTGGGAATTACTGATGCCTAAAATGTGCTTAGTATACTGCTTAAAGCAGTTTTTTTGTTGCAAACACTAAATCGGAGCATTTTCTATTGAAAGACTGCTTTGTACATCTGGTCCCAGGTGCAGAGAGCCCTTTTCTAGAAAAGTAATGATATGACCTATCTCCACGAGGAAAACAGACATCCCTGCTACTGGATCAGGAGAAGAGAAGGAATTGCGACAACAAGAAATAACTGGCCACCTGAGTAATGAGATTGGGAGGTTTCAGCCCACCACCCCTTCTCAAAGTAGATGAAAGCAATACTTCCAGTATTCCAAAACAATTTTGAAATGCTTTGTGGCAGTAACATACTTATTGTCTAAAATGAAAATGAGATTCCCTAAAATTAGTCTGTGTTCATGTGTTTGGTGAAGAACATGCCACAGAAGAAAAAGGGACATTGATGGGGCTTCAACACTACAAAGTTGCCATGCTTATTGCTCTCTCAGTGGTCTCCTATGACTGTCGCTGCCCTTGTCTCCCGCTGCCAAATAGGGACTTAGCACTGCATTCCCCTGCTCAGCAACACACCTTGTCCCTGGAGTCTGTAGTTCCAAGGTAGTAGACCAAAGCCTGCTAGTGATGTCACATCCACAGTGTAGTGGGGCAGTGGGTAGTTTTAAATACTGGCCACATCCTGGCCTCATCCTCTTTTGCGGATGGGGACCCAGCCTTACAATCTGTTACATGTCTTTCATTCAAATCAGATGGCTGTCAGGATAATTTAGGTCACAAACTGGACCCATGGTTAGCTGGGGTTAGGTTGGAGTATTTATACCTCAAAGCCTGTGTCTTCAGTTAGAAGGATTTATGGTATGATCTGAGATCAGTAAACACCTTTTAGTTCTCTTTGTCTTGGACATTGATTGACAGGTCGCTAAAGTTAATTACAGTAACAAATATGTTTGACTTTCTTTGCAAACAAGTAGAGCTGCATCCCTGTAGTTGATATTTGATGAAAGCACGATGCGCTACTTAGGTATTTGTGATTGTGTAATAGAGTTTTGGTTTGACTGATTGATCTTGGCAGCTCCAGGCTGGCCCATTTGTGACCCTCCTTCCTCCTCCTATTGTCCCTCCTGGGAT
Organism: Calotriton arnoldi; assembly: GCA_963921515.1. NCBI lineage: Eukaryota > Metazoa > Chordata > Amphibia > Caudata > Salamandridae > Calotriton > Calotriton arnoldi. The sequence continues at coordinate 177,470 of CAWUFW010005722.1, forward strand.
GGGTGACTTGGCACTGGATGGACTGGTGGATATGAGCCAGCTATGTATGCCTACTCACTTTTATCTCCCAGGCTTTGTGCCATGGGTTGATGTCCTAGGTGGTTGAAATGTGCTGTTCCACTTTCCCCACTCTTTCTGATAACAAACTGCAGGTCCTCTCGTTGATGGTGGGCTGTACTGATCCTTGCTTTCTTTTCTCATCCATGTTCCCCAAAGGACAACATGAGTTTAGGGTCACAGGCTGACCCGGGCTACTGAAACATTGCACAGAGTGGAAGTTATCCCCTGGAGAACTTTCATTCTTAGAAAATTCTTATAGAAGGGTTGGGACTTCTGACTTGTTTTTAAGCTGCAAGGAACAATGGGAGGGATTGAATGCCTGAATTAACCTCAGCCACTGGCTATCACTTGGGGGCTCATCACAGTACATTGTGTTTTTTTTACCCACTGTGCCAACTCAAATTTGACCCGGCCATATGCAAAACAGTCTTGATCCTACTCCAATAGGAAGAAGTCCAGCCTGAACTGCCTAACCAGGTCTTCTCTGATCCAGAACACAAGCAACCCAATAGTGTTTTCGCCCTATTTGCTTCCGTCAGTCAGTGCAGATTTGTTCCAGTGGCACAGTGAGCACAGGATACAGGTCAGGGCATACCCGCCCTACTTAGGGGATAAACAGCAATGAACAACAAGGTGATGGAACAAATGATTGAAATAATCTCAGCCACTGGCAATCGCTCGGACTGCATCCCAGTCCATCATCTTTTGTCCAACTTGCCACCTCAGATTAGACCCACTCATAAGCAGATCATCCTTGGTCCTGCTGGGGGCGTGGCTTAGCCGGCTGCAAGATGGCCGCACCTTGAGTGGGCTCTGCCGGCCAAGCCGATAAATCCTGCAGAACCCTTACCTGCTACCGCCCAGGACGCTACTGCTGCCCATCGCCGGCGCTCAGGGAGCGGACCGTGCCCGCTCCTGATTCTCTGCGGTGTCGGGGAGCGGAGTTGCGCAGTGGAGCCTGCCCGGGGCCTGGTCCGCCCGATCCTGCTGAGGGCTCCTGGGCTGTTCTCCGGGACCGGACGGTGGTCCGTGCGCCGGCTGCGGATTCTGCCGGAGAGTGCCCTCCTGCTTGCTCCGGTGAGTGTTGTTATGGGTGGGGGCGGTCTGTGGCGGGGCTGGGGGCGCGCCCGTTGTACCGCCAGGCCTGGGCGCCATTTGCCGACTCCCCACGATAGCGGCCCCGGCTCTCTTCTCCGGGCCTGGTGACGAGGGCGGTGCGCCCCCCGCGATTCCTCGCTGCATTCGCCCCCCCCTGCTCCCGGAGGGCTGCTGCTGGGCCCTGGACGCCGGTCCCGCTGCGTACGCGGAGCTCTGCTGCCCGAGCCGGGCGCCCTCTGCGTGGTGGGCAGGGCCCTGGTCTACGGCCTATTCGGCGCACTGCCGCCTGGACATTATTGTGGGGAGTGACGCTCAGCCGTGGCTCTAGCTCCGCACCTGCCCGCCATGCCTGGACGGGCGGTCTTGCCACAACCTGCCCCTGGAACCCCTGGAGCCCCTGGGGGAGTGGACATAGCGGCGCCACACCGGCTGGGTCCCACCTTGGCCACAACTTGCTGCAGAATAACGTTGCGGACCGGGTGGCCGCCATTTTGTGCCCGCAAGTCGTTCCTCTGCCTGGCACCACTCCTGTGAGCCCTCCTTGGTGCGTTGTGAACGTGCTGCCACCTGCTCTACTTGGCGACCTCCGGGTGGCGCCTCTACCCGGTCTGGCGCGGCCCCTCATCCTGGGACCCCCACCGGAGGCCCTCCGCACTGACTGTGGGTACCGAGGGGGCGCTGCCTCACCTTGCCACTGGTACTCCGTTCTTCTGCCATCTTTATTCCTGTGCTGGTGGTCGAGTGGTCTGGGCGGCTGGCCCGCGACTATCAAGCCTGCTAATCACTCTGCCATCGTGTCCGCAAGTGTGGGCGCTGGTCACTCCTGAGCCTGGACATCACACCTGCCCCGCTGATTCGTCGTAATTTGGGCCTGACTACCTCTCGTCGCACCTGGGTCTGATCCCCACTGCTTGATCGCCATGGGTCGAACGGATCCCAAGCAGCCCAGACTCACATTTGATCTACGGCGCCAGACGCGCCAGGAGGGTGGCGGAGTGGAGGGGGAGGACCCTGCGTCGCCACCCGACCCACCGCAATCTCGCGAAGAGGACCTGAAAGCCATTATGCTGGATGTAAAATCCACCGTCACCAACATCGCGGCCCAGCTAGACCAGCTGTCAACTCGCCTGGACAATGTGAAGGCCCGAGTGGACACGCATGACGCTAGGCTGCTACAAGTGGAAACAAGAGTGTCGGACGTGGAGGATGCGGCCACCTAGGATCGGCAGAAACTGCTACACATGGACAAACTCCTGGCCGTAATTCGCAATAAGAATGAGGATTTGGAGGCGCGCTCCCGGAGGAGCAACCTCCGCATCACGGGTGTGCCAGAGTCCACCAACATATCCCGTATGGAGGATTTCGTGGAGCAGCTGGTCCGCGAGCTGTTCGGAGATGCCCTCTCGCCCGTGTTCATCGTGGAGCGTGCTCACCGTTCGCTTGGTCCTCACCCGGCCCCGGGCCTGCCGGCACGTCCCATCATTGCTAAGATCTTGAATTTCAGGGACCGGGACGCCATCCTCAGGGCGGCTAGAGAGAGGGGCGAGATCCGCCACCAGGGCAATTCACTCTCGTTTTATCCCGACTACACTCAGGCTGTCCAGGCGGCGCGTCGTGAGTTCCTGCCTGCCAAGAAACTCCTTCAGAAACACGACATCTCCTACTCTCTGGCCTATCCAGCCAAGCTACGAATCCGTCAGCGCTCCAAGACTCTCACTTTCCCGGATCCTAGGGAGGCGTTGGTGTTCGCTAAAAAGCTGGACCGTCCGGAGCGCTCTTCTCCAGCGGGCTCCCGGGCCGCCGCCGAGGCCCAACTCAGCGACAATGACTGAACTAACTATTACCTAGATCTCTACGTTTGTGGGCGATGTTAATTCATCAGACTCTTGGCTGGCCCCGGGCACTGCGGGTCCTCCGTGCCGCCACTGACACTGATGTTCGAAGCTTGAGACTGGGTGGAGCACTTCTGTATTCTGGGTGTTTTTCTTTCTGGTTGTCTGCTTGACCACGTAGGCTTGGCCACCCTGTCTTACTGGCAGGGGTGTACGCTGGGCGCTGCCATGCCCCCACGGGATAATTCCCTTGTTGGCTGCTCACTGTTTCCTTCCTAGTTGCGGGTTCCTGGGGTGGGTACGGGTGGTATCTCAGCCTGATTGGGGGGTTGGTGTGGGTGTGGGGTGGGGGGTCTCAAGTAGGGAGGGTGGGGAGGTTGGGAGGTGGGGGGTGTGCTCGGGAATGTGGTCATCTGCACTCTGTATGCTATTGACTTGCCAGGAATTGGTTTCCAGATCGCGTTATGTGCGGCGGCCTGGGTTGGGTTGGGGGGGGGGGTATTCTCGTGGGTTTTGTTTATTATTTGATGGGGATCGTATTGTTGTTGTGTCCTCACTCCTTGTTTCTCATACGAAAGCATCATGCCACTGCTTGTCATGTTCAAATTTGCACGACTGTTCACGACATCCTCTCTCTCCTTGATGGCACTGTTTTTCCTCCACTTCTTGCTTTTAGCGTACTTGCTGAGCACTCCAAGGTTGGGCCGTCTCGAATGGCTGGCTACTGGCTGGCTCCACTATCTGCCTCTGGCGAATGTCCTGTTCCCTTCCTGGTCGGGTGTGGGTTGCCCCAGCGCTTTCACTGGCTTGCTCTGCTATCTGGCCCCCTGCTCTGCACCCTAGCTTTATTCAGGTATAGCGTACCATGACTGACATCATATGTTGGACTTGGAATATCCGTGGTCTGAATGATCACCGCAAGGCCAGGCTCATTCACTCTCATTTACAGCGTCACAGGGTCGACATTTGCCTATTGCAGGAAACCCATCTGCTGCCCAAAACTGCTACCAGACTCCAGTCGCGCTATTGGGGGGAGGTGCACTCTTCTTACTATTCCTCTTATTCTAGGGAGTCTCCGTTCTGATACGCAGGGGCTCCCCTGGCAGACTAATCAGGTATTCAAGGACCCGGACGGACGGTATGTCATCTTGCACGGTTCTCTGATGTCCCAGCCGGTGACGATTGCTGCTGTATATGGCCCTAACTCGGACGACCCCGATTTTTCACACAGATATGGCACCTCATTTCTTCCCTGGGCCCGGCGGCCCTCGTCTGGGGTGGGGATTTCAATATCACTCTCTCCGCGGCCCGGGACTGCTCTGGCTCTCACTCGTCGCACCCTCGTTCTACAGCTCTCCTTCAGTCCATACTCACGGACAACTCGTTATATGACGCCTGGAGGCACATGTGGCCCGATGCCCGTGAGGGCACTTGCGTCACTGGAGCCCGGGGTTGCTGGTCGCGTATCGATCTATGGATTGCTTCACCGGATGTCCTCACTTGGCTCACTTCGGTTAAACATATGGCGCGCACGTTCTCCGACCACGCTCCCGTTCAGCTCTGTCTTCGGCCCCCTAACTCCCCACAGCGTTCATTCACATGGCGGCTTCCTCCGAATGCCCTCCGTGATTCTGTTTTTTGCGATGAGATCCAAACGGCGATTATAAACTACTTTGATTTAAATGTCGGCTCGGTGGAATCCCCGTCCATCCTGTGGGAAGGCTTCAAAACAGTCATACGAGGCGAGTGCATCTCCAAACAGGCAGGTGTCCTCCGCTCTATTCGTGTGGTATTGGACAGGACCGAAGCGGAGATTAAGGCCCTGGATGTAGAATATGCTGCCCACCCCAGGCCAGAAACCCTTGCGCTACTGCGAGCTAAGCACTCTGAATTTGTTGCAGAGGCCGACAGGGAACTCTATTTTCTGGGCAGGGAGGCCAGAGCCCGTCGCTTCGGAGAGGGTGATCGACCCGGCAAGACCCTGGCCAATCTTTTACGTCCTCCCCGGGCGGCGTCGTACATCGCGGCTCTTCGGGATGGCGGTCTTGCCAGAACCACCTCCCCTGCAGAAATCCAGGTCTGCTTTACGGACTACTACTCGCAACTTTACTCTGCGGGCCCCTCTCCTTCGCCTGAGGCCTTTGAACAGTATTTTGATTCCCTTGCGCTGGTGTGGCTGGAGGACCACCATCGTGAATTTTTAGACGAGCCCTTCTCTAAGGAGGAGATACTAGCGGCTATAAATAGTCTTCCCGGCGATAAGGCCCCAGGACTGGACGGCCTTCTTGCCTCGTTCTACAAGGCTTTTGCCGCACATCTGGTGCCACACCTGGCCGCCATGTATAACGACTCCTTCGATACAGGCCTCTTTCCGTTATCACTCCGCGAGGCAATGATAACGCTACTCCTTAAGCCGGACAAACCTGCTGACAGTAGGGACTCCTACCGCCCCCTCTCTCTAATCAACATCGATAATAAGATTTTCGCTAAGTTATTGGCCTCCCGTCTTCTCCACCTCATGCCTCTTATTGCCCTCCCCGATCAGTCCGGTTTCATTCTGGGCCGTGCCACATCGCATAATCTTCGCACTATATTCTCGGTCCTTCATCAAATAAACCCTAACCTCCCCGCGGTAGCCGCGCTACTCGATGCCACTAAGGCATTCAATACGCTGGAATGGCCCTTCCTCTTTTTTCTCTTACCGCGCTTGGGTTTCAGTAACGTCTTCATTCGTAAGATATCTCTTCTTTACACTCGCCCCTCTGCCCGCCTACGAATTAATGGTCAGGTATCGGCACCCATACTGATTGAACGTGGCACTCGACAAGGTTGCCCGCTCTCCCCTATGCTCTTTGCGATTGCGATGGAGCCGCTTGCGGCCCGGCTTCGACAACACCATACTCAGAAGGGTATAGGCTTTGCAGCCCGCGCCCTCTTGGTTTCCCTGTATGCCGACGACATCACGCTGTATGTCCGACATCCCCAGGACAACCTCAGCCCCTTAGTCCGTGAAATTATTCGATTTGGTGGACTGTCTGGTATCCAGGTGAACTGGAGCAAGTCGGTGTTGTTCCCTCTTACCGATGCCACCACGCCGTTCATGCCGGACTTTCCTTTTGTCTGGGCCTCGGGTCCCACCCGGTATTTGGGAATATGGCTGAGCAGGAATTCGGACGACCTCTGGAGGGCCAACTTCGGGCACGCGGTAGACTGGCTGGAATCTAAGATACCACATTGGAACCGACTCCCCCTGTCTCTGGCGGGCCGCATAGCTATTGCCAAGATGGTGGCCCTCCCGAAATTCCTTTATCTCTTCTTAAACATTCCAATACCGCTTACTGCACACTTCTTTCGCAAACTCCGCTCTTTGATCATTTCTCTGGTCTGGGCGGGAAAACAGCCGCGGATTGCATATGACATCCTGACTCTCCCAATGTCATCGGGCGGTATGGGCGCTCCCAATTTCAAACTCTATGCCTTAAGTGCCCAGGCCAGTTTCCTACATTTCTGGATCCACCCCACCCCTTATCAGCCACATGTGGCGGTTGAAGCTGACCTGGCAGCTCCCTGGCCGCTGACTACCGCCCTGTTCGCCCCGAGGTGTCGCCCGGGTGCTGAGGTGAACACGGTGGAGACACTGCGTTGGGCCTGGCAGGGATTGCGCCGTCTTTCTAATGTACCGTCGTTATCGGCTAACGCTGTGCCTATTGTGCGACACCCTGCCTTCCCCCCTCTCCAACCCACAGGCATGGCCAAACATCCTGCCCAAATGAAGCTGACGATTCTTGCTGACCTTTACCCCGGTGACACTTTTTATTCCCCTCCAGCCTCATCGGGCCCAATGGATACACTGCTCTTTTACCAACTGCGGGCTATCTGCAAGACGCTGCACCCCACGTTTCCCCAACCCCCACCCTCAATGCCGGCTCTTGACTACATATACACATCCCCCACTCCTCGCAAATTGGTAACTCAATTATACGCCATAACGCTGTCGACCACCTCCATCTCCACCGACCGTGCCCGCACGGCATGGGGCGAAGAGCTGGGCATGGACATCGCACAAGCAGATTGGAGATATTGCTGTAATCAGACGAAGAGGCTTTCTCCCAACTATCGCCTTCGTCTCATCCATTTTAAATATTTGCATAGGCTGTATCGCACTCCGGTTCAGCTACATAGGCTGGGACTTACTCCTCACGATAGATGCATGCGGTGCTCCGCCCCTGCCGCGGATTTTACTCACCTTGCGTGGTTGTGCCCCAGGGTATCGGACTTCTGACTAGCGTTGTGTGCCGCTATATCTGAGATCACGGCTGCGCTGGTCCGGCCTGACCCCCCGTTGTGCCTGCTGGGCTTTGCTAAATTCTGTCCGGATGCTTCACGCCGCCTGATCGCGATGCTGCTGGTCCTCGCCCGGCGCCGGGTGGCTATGTGTTGGGGCCGCAGACCGGCGCCTCAATTCTCCCACTGGCTTGAGGATGCTTCGAGATGTCAGACCTTACTTTCTGAATTTTGGGACTTAATGCCTGCAAGATCCCGCCCAGCTGATATATGGGGTCCCCTGGTGACGTACCTCCACTCCCGGCCACAGACGAGTCGGACGGCCTCTCCCGCGCTCCCCGCCGGCACTATGCCCGCGGCGGGCGCCGGTGCTGGACCGTGATTGCCCTATTCCCTAACCCCATCTTCCCCCCCCGACTGGAATTGCTCCTCTCCCTGTTGCGCTATTCTTTGCAAAATGTTGTTCACAGTGCCATAATCGTGCAGTAAGAAATAACGAGTCTATCTGAATATGATTGCCTTCTGATGTATAATTCAGTGAACAACGGGTCATGTATGATGCTCTAAATTGATCAAGTTTGTATTTTGTCTATGCAGAATTTGATAATAAAGGTTTTGGAAAATCAAAAAAAAAAAAAAAAAATCCTTGGTCCTGCTCCAATAGAAACAGTGCAGCCAGAACTGCCAAGCCAGGTCCCCTTTGAATGACCACTCAAACAACTCAAACCAGTTTTGGCCTATGTGACCTTTTCAGTCAGGTGCAGCTTGTTTTCAGTGGCACAGTGAGCACAGGACCCATGCCTGGGCATACTTGTCGCACTTAACATGTTAATTGCAATGAACAACAAGTCAAAGGATGGAATTCTTGAATTAATCTCAGCTATTGATGATCACTTGGGGCTGCATCCCAGTCCATAGGTTTCTTTGAATAATGGGTAGAACCATTGCTCTGCGAACACTAGGGGCACCCTTCTTCTTGCCCGGTGGGATTTGCTCAGGGCATATATAGAATTGAGGCCACTAAAAAGGAGATTTTGGAAATCACTTACCTGACACCAGTTTAAGCAGACAATGGGGTTGTGCCTGTGACTCTCTTGCCACAAAGAAAGGGTTACTCACAATACTCAGTCATAATTGGGGCAGCAACCTTAGCATTCAAAGCTGGCCTCACCCCTCAGAAGATTAAAAAGTTGGGTCAGTGGGACTCCGATGTACAATGGGTTTTGGCTTTTTAGAAGCATCCACTCAGTATTGTTAAGCCATTGGCTGACTTTGCAAAATAAGTTCTCCTTTGAACTGAAACTATGAATGTGGAATGGGTCTCATTTTAAACTGTGACTATTGAATGTGCAGTGACTATCTTTGGGAAGAAAGCTATCTTTTAAACTGTCATTTTCAAAGTATATTGACATTAAATGCTTTGTGGATAATGACATAGTTTAGATTGATGATCAGAGAATTCTGTGTACTATAGCTTGCTGTGATAAATGTTGGGCAGCATAGTTTTTTCTGTTCAGTAGTCAAAATATCTTGCTATATTAACCAAGTTTGCTGAGCCTGCCATTGTACTTTATTTCTTGCTATGGGCAAGACTGTGGGTCTTCGACTATTCATTTGTTGCAAGGGCAGCTGAAAAGATAAAGTCAAGGGCCTGGAACCATGGTTTCTCAATCACTGATAAAACCTGGCTGCAGTTTCCAGACATGTGCTGGACAAACCTCATTAATAGACTATGCCACAGGCTAAATAATGAGAGCAGGCAGATTCACATTCTAGTTATCCACCTGGGGCTAATGACTTAGCTATCGTAGCTTGGAGTCACTTGGCCATGCTAAGAAGGAAATAATTGTTGACATTGGTAGATTCATGGGGTCTTCTGAGTTAACATGACCAGAGATCATTCCATGCAGATTTTAACATGGGCCAGGTCGGAGGCTGGCATTGAGCTTTCCGGAAGAAAGGTAAAGAATGTCATGTAGATGTTCACTGCTCAGAGGGGCTTTGGTTTCGTAAGGCACAGCCTGGTTATTGCACGCAGAAAGGGCTATATCCCTGACGGTGTGGTCCCCCTTTCAGACGTGGGCACTGCTATATGCCTTTTGCATCTGCAGGAGACCCTAGAAGCGGCTGGATGTCGGTAGTAGGTGAACATAAAGTAACTCCAATAATGTGGGGGACTCAGCTGCTGATTACTGCATCTAAGGCTTGTTGGATTTACAGGGCAATCCAGAGGACTGTGGTGCAGAACGCAACCACAGGAACGAACACAAAGGGGGTGCTTCATACCAATGCCCTGGGAAGGACCCTGGAAGGCAAGCAATGGCACCCTATTACTCCCACATGCAGTTGTAAACCTAAGCAACTTGGGACTTGCCTGATTCCTGGAATATGGGGTCCAGAGGTGGGTTCACGCTAGAGGTAAAGTGAACCCCAAAAACGTTATACCACCAAACGCAGTCAAGTCCTAGTGGTTCTTGTCTTTTCAGATGGTCAACCAGAACAAGTTTTATCATCACTGGCCAAAAGTCAGTTGTTACTTTGTGGTAGATTGGAAGATGGTACTTTACATTGCGTTTTTTACCAACATGACATTACAACACATTGTAATGTACCTCTATGTACTCTAACACTACAATGCGTATCATTACATTGCCTGTTTTTTTTACAACCCATATATTAAAAAACTGATTTGGACAATTCATTGCAAATAAAATACATGTATTGTCAAATTAAAATATTTTACTTAAAAATGTGTTTTCTAGTTACTGACCAAAACATCCCCAACCAACATGACATCCATATCAGCAAACAAATGCGCCACAAACTCCATTTTTAAAACTGCAATTTAAAATGTTTCTGTCAGAAATTCACCCAAGAATAAATACAGTCTATTTAATATTTTTAAAGAAACATTATTAGTACCAAAAAACCTATATAACACTACCTTTTTGTGCGGAGTCGACTGAAGACCATTCAGATGACAGAACAACCGAGAGGACCTTCTTGCGGCCTCACTGCATTCTGCTACCTATCAGACCAAATAGGGAAGTGCAAGTATTAAAAAAGAAGAAGTATTTACTAAAAGCGCTAACACAAACAACAGCAGAGAATAGAGAATATTTATGAAATATGACCATTTTTGTTTCTGGCCAACAAAAAGATTCACCGAGAAGAACTTTCACAATATGTCCAAGAAAGGATACTCCGGAGAGTATTTTTGATCAAACCAACAGCCATATTTCAAACAGGTTGATAAAGTTTAAAAACGAATTGTTATCAAACTTAAGTGTAGAAATTGAGAGTAAAAATAATATCAGCCTTTTTTATGCTTCTCTGGTAAATAATTAAAAATGTTTTTCCTGACACTACTAACTTTATTCAATTACAGAAAACTGTTATAAATAAGGAAACTGAATAAAAAATGGCTTTTTCTAATTTTCCATTTTCTACAGGTTTCTGTTAAAAAAAACTAAAAAGCTGAAAAAGAGATGGTCTACCTACAGAAGAAAAGTGATTCGTGCAAACAGACATACGAATTAAACAAAGTAAGAAAATAAAGTAAAAACGTCAACATAATCCATACTTCTCTTTTTTTTTCTCCAATTTATAACATTCACAATGGAAAACATGGCCCTTGCGAATTATGGGGCATATTAGCAAGACCGGCGATAAAATTATCGCCGTTTTAGCGGCAGAGAAACTGCCGCTAAAGCGGCGATAATGAAACTTACTAATATGCGTTATAGAATTCCAATAGAAGCCCAGGTTAGATGTGCAGGACATCTAACCTGGGCTTCTATTGGAATTCCATAACGCATATTAGCAAGCTCATTATCGCCGTTTTAGCGGCAGTTTCCTGCCGCTAAAGCGGCGATAATGGGCTTGCTAATATGCGTTATAGAATTCCAATAGAAGCCCAGGTTAGATGTGCAGGACATCTAACCTGGGCTTCTATTGAATTCCATAACGCATATTAGCAAGCTCATTATCGCCGTTTTAGCGGCAGTTTCCTGCCGCTAAAGCGGCGATAATTTTAACGTGGGTCTTGCTAATATGCCCCTATGTTCTTTCTGACAGAGGGAACTTACTTTTAAAACGCAATGGGTACCTTAATCGTAAGGAGAGACACACTGAACATAGGGCTCATTGGAAGAGCATAAATAATTTCCTGACTGCTGCGCAGCAGAGTGATTACTCTGGGGGACTTTCTTGAAAGAACATCAGTGCACAGTCACTCAGCCTCAGCTACTGAAGCAACGATTAGAGAAAAATTTGAATAAATTAAGGCACTAGCCAGCACTTCTAATGAACCTTCTGGTGTAGTATTATAGGAAGTCTATTAGAACATCCCAATGCATATGACTGGCTAAATACCTGTCATCCAAAATTTAAAAAGAATTATTAGCAGACAAAGACAGAGGAGTAAGAGTCTTCCTTCCAACCCAAATCATTTTTGCACATGGAAATCTCAGAAGAACTAATCCAAACTTTTAACTATTAACTCTTTCCAATCTATGAGAATAACAGCCCTCGTGAGCACATACTAATCTTTGGTACTTTCCATAATATTGTAGTACCAGAAAATAGTAAAGGTTGGCTGACTAATTATACATTAAAAACCATACCCCAGCGATTCACCCAAATGTGCACTATACATGCTAAAATATACAATACTAACATGCCGCTGATCTACAGTTTACTACCAGACAGGCAATTCTTAACATATACCAAAATTCTTATCAATAGTAAAAGGAAAAAACAACAAAACACATCGGAAAATAATTATTGACTTCAATTGGAAATGATTTCTGTTATTAAAAAGTTACACCTGGTACCAAAATTCGGGACTTTTTCCATTTTACCAAGGCAATCTTGCAATCAGAAATCAGAAAACATCCATGGCTAGAGACTACATGACTGACAGTAAAATACAAATTGAAATAAAAAAAACTGCCTGTATTAGCTTTAAATCCTCCAGGGTAGGTAGATGACTATCACACTGCAATAATTAAATTCGAATATTTTGCACACAATGAAGAAAAATTTGCATCATTGCTAAATTATTTTGAGGAAATATAGACTGGCAAACTAAATAGGTCTGTTTGCAGAAAATTACCACGATTTTAAATTAAATGGCGGAATTGCTACTCAATGTATTTAGAGGGAGAAGCAAAAATGAACGACGATATAGTGGGCTAGCATAACTCTTTCCCTTTATCTATTGTTAAGGCACACCCTTCTTTCTACAATTTCCTTGAAATGTTGAAAAAAGAGCAAAGTTTCCAGGAAATGTGTCAAGCACAATCTTTTAATGGAAGCCTTCAACCTATAGTCAGTTAAAATAAAAAATAAGAGAATGACTGACTCCTTTTCAAGGTTCAGCAACTTAAAATGTTTAAGGGAACAGACTACCTGCAAAAATATTCCATATGTCCTTCACTGTTAAAATCAAAGTGCATTTTCCTAACAAATATATCTCTATATTTAATTTTCAATTTCAATTTTTAACTTTATTCGGTCATACAACCATTAAGGTGCACAATGATAAATACATTTAAGTCTGTAAAAATGTGATAGCAATATTAAAACGCCATTAATATCAACAGTGTAAATATATTTCCACTCACCACTAGCTTATGCAAGTCACCATGACCCCATATCTATGTGCCATATAGTGTAGCATTTTGGGCTTTCATATGGTAAATCTCCAGAGCAGGAGTAATTGAGCAAGACCAAGCCTGTTTGTGGAATCTCAATATGGATTTGGATTTATAACATAGAGTTAGATGGCTTTTCTCTATTTGGAGACCCCAACTCAGAGTTTCGGTTGACCTCACTCCCAGATAATCAAATTTAGACACCTTCTCAAGGGGTTTCCCCATTATCTTTACTGATCTTCATTTTCCCTTGGCCTTCCCAAATACCATATATTTTGTTTTTTCCACATTTAATTCCAGTCCCCTGGTCTCACAGAATACCAAAAATTTATCAATTAACCTCTGGAGTTCCATTAGGTCCTGGTTAAAAGTAATGAGTCATCAGCGAACAGCAGGATCGGTACTTTTTCTCTATTTAACATTGGAGAATCGATTTCACAGTCCTGCAGTTTGTTGACCACCCCATTTACGTAGAGGGAGAACAATGTGGGCATGAGGACACAGCCTTGGCGTACTCCTCGCCAGATAGGGATCTTGGTAGTTAATTGTCCGGATTTCTCCCATCGGACCTGCGCGTAGTTATCCTCATGCATCCTTACAATTAGAATCACCAGAAGTTCCGGGGCTCCCATTCCTTTTAAAACTAGCCAAAGCATTTCCAGTGGTACCAGCTCAAAGGCAGCACGGAGGTCAACAAAAACTACGTACAATGTTTGCTTTTTTAGTTGCACGTATTTCCAGATAAGAGGAATAAGCCTGAACACCTGGTCGCATGTACTAGTTTTGGTGTGGAAGCCTGCTTGATAGGGTGACAAGATCTCATTGTCACCCATCCAGATTAATAATTTGTCCAAAACCTGTCTGGCGATTTTTTTTGCATGTTGTGTAATAGGCTGATCGGTCTATAGTTCGATGGGGTGGAGGCGTCACCTTTTTCAATTTTCCCCCGTTCAAACTTGTACAAGTCACCCAGTATCCTATCAGGCCCGGGGGCTTTCGCTAATTTCATCGTCTCAATAGCCCTAAGAGTATCATCCCGGCTAAAAAGAGGTCCTTTACTATTGGCCGCCCTCCTTGTTTCATTGGGTTCACATTCGAGCAGGTTATCAATGCCACCCACAGGGAGGATTGATTCCCTCTTATCATATAATAAGGTAAAGTGATCGACCCACTTCTCAGGTTGGATAAAGTAATCCGGCGTGCTAACCCCTTCTAAACTCCCATGTGATATAATATGCCAGAATGTTCGATTGTCATTACACCTTTCAGCGGTCAATAAATCATGCCAGTTCTTATCAGCCCAATCACGCTTGGCCTTTTCTAGTGCTGTTTTATACCTGTTGCGTGATTGGGCAACAGCTGTACGTTCGCCCTCTTGAATCGCTGATTTTAAAGTAAATTTTGCCTGTTTGCAATCGCGATTAAACCATGCACATTTCTTTCCCTCCCTGGGTCTCTCTCAGCCGATTGAGGTAGAAACACACCTTCCAGCTCCTTGAAAAACCCCATATGGGTGGTTATTATTTGGTCAGGCAGTAATGTGGCTGCATCGAGGCTAGAGAGATGGCATACAAACAGTTTGTATATTGTTGCTTGACATCTGCTATCATTCTGGATTCTGGGCCACAAAATACTTCCAAAATTATTAGAAATTAAGGGTTCTCGCTGCATTGTGCCGCTACCAGACACACCCCTGCTAAGAGGAGTACTAACTATGGAGAAAAGAAGGGGATTGTAGTCACTGTCAGACCTAGCTGTAATCATAATATCGTTCACCAGGGGCCACAATCTAACATCCACCAAAACATAGTCGATGACACTTGAGCTAGGGCTTCTCTTGAACGTGATCTGTCTTTTCAGGTCTGAGCGGATCCTACCGTTGCATGCCCTTTGACTCCTCTATGCTATTAGCAAAATGAGCTGGAAGGCTACCTTGGTATTACGTGAGCCTCCTGCTTTATTCGTTAAATTAGAGATTCCCCACAATTCATCCTCGGTTAGGGAAACAAGCAACATGGAAGGCTCAAATGTGGTATTGAAATCCCCAGCTACCAGCACCCTAGTCTGTGGCTGGCAAGTACCTACCAGTTCGTCTAGCATATGTAAAGTGGGTGAGTCATTCCCTGAAGAGACAGACCTGACATAAACATTAAAGATGGATATAACTAGCCCTGTCGGGAAAGTAGCCTGGATCCCCATTAGGTCCGGTGAGTTGGTTCTCAGCTGTTTGTGAGTGCAAGCGATAGAGTTTTTCACAAAAATTGCTAAACCACCGCTTGCCCTCCTTGTGCTCCTTGGGGCTAGCATCTCAATGCTATATGTGGTATATCTACTAATAAATACCCTCTTGGAAGCCCAGGTCTTCTGAAAAATACAAATATCGTTATCGTTGATAAAAGTAAGCCACCCAGGATTGAAAAGTTTAGGGTAGATCCTTGCAATATTCCATGACATAATTGACAAGCTAGAATTTAGAGGTGAATCTTTCTCCTCAGTACTAGTATGGACCTCACATTCAAAATTATCTAGAGGAACACAGTTGGGATCAGAGGTACATACTCCCGAGTTAGCATTGATTAACGGCGCCACGGAATGCAAATACCCAATATCGAAATACGTATCTTGATTATTATCATTCACCATAGGTGGGGGAATAACAGCAGCCTCACCATTATCACCATGACAAGGGATCCCCACACAGTTACCAGGGTCAGGTACAACAGCTCGGTCTATTATCATATTGTGTGCTGGTTGAATATTAGTGGGCCCTGGCCTACACCAATCAATTTGACCCTCAGATGTCTCAAGAATCTTAGGTGAAATGATTCTAGCACATGCCTCAAGTTAGTCCACATCCTTCAGAGGAGATACCTGTCTTTCATCCTGGTGAACCCCAATGTGCATGTCGCGTTCTTGACTTCCATATTTAAACTGTATGATTGAGTTGTTAAGTGGGCAGCTCCTGGCATCTAGTGCAACCAAATTGTCCCCAATCCTCCCATCCCACAAAGACAGTTCAATAACATCGTAAAGTGGGTTTGCCACAGGACATCTCCGTGCCCAAAGATATCTTCTCGAATCACAGAGCGACATCCTCTGACATACCTAATCCAATGCATTACTTTGTTAATAAGTGAATCTTCCGACTCATACTTCCCATGAGAGGAGTAGTGTTTTGGAACATTTACCATAAAGATTCTATTCCCAGCAGAGTCATGCATCTGTGGATTCTTTCTGTTTTGATTTAATCAAGACCTACTGCTCCACCTCCCTGCACCGCCAACAGGTCTCCATGGACCTCTATCATAAGAATGAGGTAGTGGCCCAGTACAGCCTTGGTGAATGGGATTGGGTTTAAATATACACCCAGCAACAATTGTAGGGCTAGGACCTCTCTCACAAGATTTACGACCTGAATACACAGTATTGGGAGGAGGTTGGTGAATATGAACCGCAGGTATGCTAGCCAAGGGTAAAGATAAATGTGCTGGTGGTAGTAGCATCTGCCCACTGGCCTGTGTAGGAGTTATCCCTGGATTGCCATTTTTTGGGTGACTGAAGTTGTTTAACTGTTGTTATCAACTGGCTAACAATGGCTTTTAGCTCACCCACCTTTGCCTTAAGATCCATTATCAGAGGAATACAATCAATAGCTGAAGTGACAGAAGGGATGAGAGCAGCTGTTGGACTAGTAAAAGAAGAAATAAAAGCAACTGTTGGGCTAGTAGACAAAACGCTGGTGCTAGAATTCTGCAAAGATACATTATCGGCTAGTTCAAGTAAAGGTAGAAACCTATTTTTACATGGAAAAACAACATCACCAGGTGATACATTTGTCAAACAATTAGGACTTAAGACAATTAATTAGGACAATTAATTAGGACTTGCAGCCACATTCGGTTGTACACCCTCGGGACAGTTTTTAGATCTCATAAACATAGTTGGAATTCGGGGTTGACACCGATGCATCTCCACCAGTGTGGGAGATTCCCTCGTAGATTCTACTACAGGGGGCTCAATAGTAACAGGATTCAACAACTGGTTACATTCCCCCAAGAGGTCATCAATCCGATCTATAACACATTTACCCCTCGCCTTTTTTAGCTCGTTTCTTTTGGCCTTCTTCATTTTCCCGGGGCCATTTGCACCCTCCTCTGCCTTCCTTTTGCTCATGGAGCTTATCGAAAGCAGCAGCCTTCGTAGGGTATCCTAGTACGTCACAAGTTAGCCGCTGTCAGAGAAACAAATGGTAAACAAAACTAAAGAAGCCTGTTATAAGCTATTTCTCAGGGCTTGCAGGGCCTAAGACAATACATGTCTTATAAAGAGTCACAGTCCCAGCCCCACAGTTACTCAGTAGTTCCGCTGACTATGGCTGCACATAGATTGAAGAAAAAGCACAGGAGACGCAAGCAATACCTTAAATGTAAGATGTAAGAGAGGGGGCCCAGCCCTGCCTCTTACTGACGCTGACAGGCGGAGACGGGCCCGCCCTTGTCTTTACCCTGGCACAGCCGGGAACGTCCCGCGTTGCAGGAGTGCTCCAGCGCCTTAACAGCATGTCGGGGGTCAGCTCTGCCCCCTCATGATGAGCGTGGTGATGCTGGGGGACCTCGTCCCACCCCAGCAAAAACAGCAGCAGCAGACCAGGTGAGTTTGGCCCAGAAAGGCGTACAGCACTGCGGGAGTGCTCCGGCGCCTTTACGGCGTGTCGGGGGTCAGCTCCGCCCCCTTGTGACGAGCGTGGTGATGCTGGGGGACCTCGTCCCACCCCAGCAAAAACAGCAGCAGCAGACCAGGTCAGTTTGGCCCAGAAAGGCACCCTGCCCTGCGGGAGTGCTCTGGCACCTTTACGGCGTGTCGGGGGTCAGCTCCGCCCCTCGTGACGAGCGTGGTACTGCTGGGGGACCTCATCCCACCCCAGCGAAAACAGCAGCAGCAGACCAGGTCAGTTTGGCCCAGAAAGGCGTCCCGCACTGCGAAAGTGCTCCGGCGCTTTTACGGCATGCCGGGGGTCAGCTCCGCCCCCTCGTGATGAGCATGGTGATGCTGGCGGACCTCGTCCCACTCCGGCGAAAACAGCAGCAGCAAACCAGGTCAATTTGGCCCAGCAAGGCATCTCGGGCTGCGGGAGTGCCCCAGCGCCTTTTTGGCATGTCGGGGGTCAGCTCTGACCCCTTGTGAGCATGGTGATGCTGGGGGACCTCATCCCACCCCAGCGAAAACAGCAGCAGCAGACATGGTCAGTTTGACCCAGAAATAATATCTCTATATTAACTTTACTTACTATTCTGTCCTGCCTAAATTAAAAACTCTTTTGGCTCCCCACCCCCCTAAAAAACAATGGTGACTAACTGCATGATAAAGTCCTGTCAAAAATACAGTTTTTCAAAATATTGTTTTAAAAACATTCTTACTAGGAGCTGTCTTCTTTCTTCAATTGGATGAGGTATTTCTGTATTCTTTCCATCACCATCCGCATAGAGTGACACAGCATGTGTGGTTCCATCTAGAGGGATCCCCCACTGCTGGCCCCCCAAGTGAAGGTGAAGATCCAGCGCTCTATGGAGATTGTGAATAGTATACGGGAAAGAGGGCAACCCTGACAAGTGCCATGGTGTATTGGAAAAGGGGGGTGAAATCAAACAACCAATGCGTGCCCTAAATGACTGGTTTGTGTACAACAGCTTTGGTAGGTCAGCAGGCATTGGCCCATGCCTGCTGCCTGTAGAACCTCAAAGAGGTACTCCCAAGATAAAGAATCAAAGGCCTTCTTGAGGTCCAATATGAGGCATGCTGCCTGCAGGTATCGCAGCGAGGCCTGACCCATCACATGGAAGAGTAGGCTAATATTATTAGATGTGCTGTGTCCTGGTACAAATTCATTTTGATTGGGTTGGATGCAGAAAGGAAGTACTCTCAAGTACTGATCCACTAGAACTTTGCCAAGTATTTTATAATCAGCACCCAAAATGGCCACCAGGCGATAGGAGGAGAGGTGAGTGGACTCCCTATCAGGCTTCTGCAGGGATACTAGAAGAGACTCCAGGAGAGAAGCTGGGAGCACACCGGCAGTAGGGGCTTCATTGTACACCTCGACTAAATGTGGGGGCAGGTTGACTGATAATCAATCATAATATTCAGTTGGAAACCCATCTAATACTGGGGTCTTATTGCACGCTAGCCCATGTATTGCTTTCTTTACCTCAGCCGCAGTAATAAGTTTGTCTAACTCCTCTCGTAGCAAAGCGCTGATGGCGACAGGGGGAAAGGGTTAGGAAATGTCTGATTGTGCCAGGGGGTGGGGTGGGAGGCACCCTATATAGCTCAACAGATTATGAGCTAAATGCTTGTAGTATAGCTGATTGGATCTCAAAATTGGGTCCATGGCAGGGCGATTTCCATGATTGAGGAAGTATGTGTTTCCTGGTGGGTCAACCATGGCAGTAGGTGACCAAGTTTGTCAGCCACAGCATGTATGCAGGTTTGTGTATTCTGTGAAATTATAACAGTGGAGGCGTTCTACTACAGCAGCTTTTTTCTTGGTGTCTATCAGGGCGTGGTGGATCGTGTCATCAATAAGGGGGTGGTTATCCAATGCAGCCACTGCCTCATCCGCCTCTTGGAGGGCCCTGGTCTATTCCCTGCAAACCCCAGCTATGTGTTCAATGCAGAAGTCCCTGTTGACCACTTTAAAGGAATCCCATTCAGTAGCATGGCTGGTGGCTGTGCCATGATTTTCCTCAAATTACTGGGCTATGTGGGTTAAATGGGTATCACAAAATACTGGGTAGTGTATCTTTGGATAATCTCCAGGTAGGAACTGGTGGATGAGGAGTACCCCACTCAACTCGATATCTACTATATGTGCGGCATGTTCTGATATCACACGGTTCAGATAGTCTGAGTGGAGAAGACGTGGAACTAAGTCCTGAGAGGTTAAAGTGGTCTAAGCGGACGTAAAGATTGTGTGGGGTCGAGTAATAAGATTAAAGGTGTAAGTATTGGTTATGGACTCTCCACGCATCGAGAAGGGACCACTGTTGAGCCCATCCAGAGAACTTCTTGGAATCTTTGTGAACTGGGGCTGAAGGAGTGGGGGGTGGGAACAGTCAAGAGAGCCATCCAGTACTTTGTTATATTCACCACCTAGTATCCGTGGAATACCTTCCCATTGGGCTAAGACTCTTGATAGAGTTGTCCAGAATGTCATTTGCTCAGAATTTGGTGCATAGATACAAACTAGAAGGACGGGCTCGCCAACTAACCGGCCTTCCACAAATACATATCTGCCCTCCTTATCATTGCTATGTTTTGGGTTTGAAAGGGGGTACCCTGGCATATCCAGAGCAGTGCACCCCGGGTGTATGCGGAAAATATCATGCCGTGGACCATACCTCTCCATCGCCTGCTGAGGCATTGGATTTTATTGCTAGTCAGACGTGTTTCCTGTAGGAAACTAATGTGTGCCTGCTATCTTTTGATGTAAGCATATACTGAGTAACAGGGGTGTGCTGAATGTATCCCACGTACATTTAGTGTGAGAAATCAAATGGTGCATTTAGTGGCCATAGGGAAATTTCAGATATGTGTGGGGAGGGAAGGGGGAGTTGTAGTTGGGTACCCTTACCATTTATTCGTTCCCACCCGCAAGAAGGGAGATCATGTGTTGCTTGTTCAATGGGGATAAAAACAACAAGTAGCAAACAAAAAAACATAACCAAAACCAAGCGTGCAGCCAAGGGACGCACACCCAAACCATTGCTCTATGAGCCAGTACATGAAACAGGGGTGATGGGGGCGTACCACAAAAATTGTAGAAGTAGCGGAAATAGAGTCTTCAGACATGCAATCTAAATCATGGTATAGGTGGGGCGCCAGGGGGCCCCAGGTCCTCATGGGCTATATTCCATAACCGTGAGGAGGAAGGGAGGGGGACCTTCATAACAGATTGTCCACTAATCGTGGCATTATTACCAGGCCTGACAGTAGCCCCTCATGCTGGACCAAGTCATCTGCTCGCGGTATCTCTGGAGTCAGTATGCTGGGTCCACAAGGATTATTGTCAGAGGACAAATGCTGAATCTATTGCTGATTGTTGATTCTGGCAAAGTGCATGAGGTGAGGGCACTCTTGGAGTGCCCAAGTGCATTTTCAAGATCTGTTTCTCTGACTTCTTCACTTGCCGGGTTGGGACGGGTTGATATTATCTGTGGGAGGGCGATTGCTGCACTTAAAGTGGGTTTCCACCTAGTCCCTGGCTTAGTTCGGCTCAGTGAAGAAGCGGGCTTGTTGGTCATGCATTACCTTCAACTTCGCTGGAAACAGCAGAGAGTATTGAACATTCAAGTCCCAGAGGCAGCACTTCACTCCGAGAAAGGAGGAGCATTGCCATTGAGTCAGCATCAAGTAGTCTGGGAATATTGATATGTGACAGTTTCCATATTCCAGCAAAGCTGCACATCTAGCCACTTGTAGGATAGCATATCTCTCTTTGTAGTGGTGCATCTTTGCCACCACTGGACGTGGGGTGTCCCAGGCGGAAGTCTGTGGGAGGGTACTCAGTGTGCTCTTTCCATTGAGAAATGTGGGGATAGGGATTGGGTTGGTGTGAAGGTCTTCACCCTCTCCTCCAGAAATTCAACCATCATTCGGGATCTCTCCTTACCATCTGGGAGGTCCACTACTTGGATGTTGTTTCACTGGGCCCTCACCTCTGAATTCTCTATGAAATATTCCAGTCTTTGCATTCGTTTGTGGAGATCCTGTGTGGACTTACCTTGATTTGCCAATCCCTGCATCATCTCTGAGATGTGATGCTCAGCATCAGTGACCCTAGAGGCCATTTTCCGCTGGTCATTGTGGAGGAGTCCAAAGCCCACTTTGATTTCCTCTATATGGGACTCGACAGACATGCGTGAGGTCTCAATGGCATGCAATATAGCATCTAGCTTATCTTGGGTTTGTGGAGGTACCAGGTCACCACGTTCCAGATGATTCAATATTCGAGGTGCCGACGAGGGTCGGCAGAATTGGATCCTGGTGCTCTTTTGTTTGCCCATAGTGGCCATATCCAGAAGGCCTCAGGTAATGTCCCTGACAGAGCAGCAGGGGTATTCGGCAGTTGGAGGGTATCCATAGATGAAAGAGGCAGGCATGCCTGTCCAGGTGGGCAACCTGTTTAGAAGGCCTCAGGTAGGGTCCCTGAGAGAGCCGCTAGGGTATTAAGTGATTAGAGGGGACCTTAAACCAGGCAGTGCCCCTGTCAGACTAAAAGGCAGATGGCAGCGGGGTGGAGGAAAGGCAGTGTCCCCAATGATATCTTAATGCAAGAATACCGCACTTCTAGCCACCATGCGCAGTATGAGTTATTGTAGTAGCTTAGGGTGACTTTCATCTCCAATGCCCCAGTTGTATCCTTTTATAAAGGGCTGGGCAATGGTAAAGCAGCCTTGTGCAGCGTAAATTAGGAACCAAGCTGCTTGAGGGCTGGGCAAGTATTATCCCTGCTATGTTACAGTTGTCCCTGCTGTGTTACAGTGATGTAATTAATGTGGAACTTCAACCATCAGGTTATTTTTATTTTTATTAATTGCATGGTTTCAGTCATGTTAGACCTGGCAATGTTTACCTCCTGTTTTGCTGACTTACTTATTGTTAGTCTTAGGAGCTGCTCCAACAAGCCACCAGCAGAGGGCGCCTGGTGCCACTTTGAGCCGCCAGCTTCACATGCAGCACCAGCAACGGGTGCTCTTCATATGCAGCCCAGGCCATTCCCTGTCCAACCAGAACCACAGTGACGCAGAAACAAGGTGCCAAGCGCTGCCCAGGTAAGTGCACACAGCGTTGACCACAGGCACCCCAGGCGCAGCGTCAACAACTGTCTATAATGAGCCACTAAGGCTGTCCTCGTGGTCTCGGGGCCATCTGATGTATGTTGCCTTTTTAGTGGGTCCCAGCAAACCCTGCCGCCTGCTCCGCTTACTGCGGCGGGGACGACTACCCCCAGCAGCTCGCCGCCTCCCGCGTCCCAGTTTGGTGCAGAATTATGGGGAAATGCACCATTCAGTCTCCGGAGCTCCTCTGCTAGGCATCCGTTATCAACGGCTGTAGAGTTAAGAGTTTCTTTTTGTACAACTGTTTTGAAAATTGTCTCACCTTTTACAGGACTAAGTGGTAACAAGTCTCCAAAAACAATCACATGTTTTCCTCCAAAGAGAATGTCATAAGATATCCTTAGCACTTCTTGCATCCGGAAGTGAACAAAAGTCAACATTAAGTTGGAGACCATGCTGACCTCATCTGTAATCAAAACTTGTAACTTTTTAGGACTCTCTGGAGTTCTTGACATGTATCACTATTTAATTTTAAGTATTCCAATTTATTATCATACTCCACAAGTAGTAACAATAGACTATGGAATGTAATTACTTTTATGTTATGTGCTGCTAATCCAGTTGCAGCAGTAACTACACATGATAAATTTGAATTGGTAGTTTTATGGACATAAGTAGTTATTACTTTGATGAGGAAGCTTTTGCCAGTTCCAGATTAGCCTGAGATATATTCAAATTTTGATTCATAATGACTACATTGGCATAATCCATATTTATGTGGAAGTCCATGACAGACTGCTGAATTTGTTTGCATATTTTAAGTTGATTTGAATTTAATTTTGATTCTAGGTCTTAAAAATTTTCTTTGTCCTTCTGAACTTTCCAATTTCAACTTCATCCATGGCAACAGTAACCTCATTATCAACTCTTGGTTGTCCAAGTGGGTCTGCAGTTGTAGAAGTGGAAGGGTTATTACTTGTTGCAGTATCTTTAAAAAAAATATATATATTTTTTTTAAATTTTGTTTCATTTTTGCGAGAAACATACAACCAGCACAACGATAAGAACAGGTCGCACTCAGGTCAATCATGGTACCTGTTGCAGTACCACGTAATAGATCTTCATTAATTTGCTTCTCTTCAGGCATCTTTTGTTCCAATATTTCTAAGTATGTAAGACATTGTGGTAGTGTGTTGTTATTTTTATATGCATCAGAAGCAGTTTCATAGTAGTTAAATGGTCCTATAATATTACCTTCTTTGAGCCATGGTCTAAAAAGCTGTAGAAGTGCCAAGAAGTAGAATTATTTTTTTTCTCCATCATCACAACTAAGTTTGGGGTGATTAATGAGTGTAGGTTTTTATAGGTATGTCAAACATTCAGTTGTCTCTTGAACTCGAAATTTTCCAGCATTGATATCTTCTGCCACATTATTTTGATAAGTGTAAAACCAAGCAATTTCATACAGAGATACATTTGCTAGCATAGGGCTTCTATTTGGGTAGTAAGTGTCCAACAAATAAGGGGCATATTATCAAGCCCAATTTCGCCGCTTTAGCGGCCGTTTTCCGCCGAAAAGCGGCAATTTAAATATCGCTCTATCATCAAGGACACGCTAACACGTGTTTCCTTGAGTTAGCAGCCGTCTTTTCTCCACTTTGCATGTCAGCGATTATTATCGCTAATGACATGCAAAGTGAGCGTTCCTCACAGAACAACATGGGTAAACATCGCTACAACTGCATCGCGATATTTACAAGGATGCCCCAGACCCGCGAATCGATGATCAAAGTCGCGCTAAGGCCCCTTTATCGCAGGATTTTAACACCTGCTATTAATCCGACTTAGCCATCTGTAACATGGGAGGTGGATCTCAGGGCTAAGTCCACACCTGCCTATTATCAAGGTTTACATTATCGCAGGTCATTTTTCGCTGCTTTTCTCACGCTAATGCATGTTATCACCCTCTATCGCTGGATTTCACATCGCCTGGGTGAAAAGCGTTAATAATACATCGCTAACCCGGCGCTGAAATCCAGCGATAGACGGCGATAATGAAAATCGCGCTATGCGCGATTTGCGATAATTATCGCATGTGCTTGATAATATGCCCCTAAGTTTTTACAATGTTTTTGTTACCTGGATCAAAATTAGAAAGATATTCAATTTCAGGTAGGCTTTTCAGAACTTTTCATTGTGACGATGACAATCCTAAACTAAGCCAAGTAATTCCTTGCGATTTACCATATAAATTTTCAGAGCTTAAACGGTCACATGGTTCAAGCTACTGACCTCTCCATGAGAGAGCGTTTGAAGGCTAAATCAGTACAAACTTTTGGTTATAGATTGTTCAGCTTATATTTTCCCCATACTTCCTTCCTATCAGTTTCTTCTGTCTTAGTAATATAGGAAGTAACATAACGTGCTACCGCTTTAGAGTCATCTGCAACAAATTGCATATCCCTATTAGCATTCCACATATATAGTATTAAATAAAGGGTTGTAGTCATTGATCTGTTGTGATGCTTGGTCTCTTTTTAGATTATATTTTCTAACGACATGTCTAACAGATGGACATACAATTGTTGACTCTTCCTTTTTGTAAAATTGTTTTGAGGAAACCAAAACAGCATTTAGAGTAATGTTTTGAGCTGTTTCTAAATTTTCTTACGCTGTATTTCCCACAATTATGAGATTGAAATTTTAGAACTTGCTCAAACAGTTATTAATTTTTTTCTTTATTAGGAATCTCACAAGTGACATATTGTCCATTAAACTGAAGAACAGATTCATCTGACTCATATCCAAATTTAGGTTAATTTTTAATCCACAAAATGTTGTGAATATGTGGTGCACCTCTTCCTTGATACTGTTTTCTCCAAAAGAAATCATACATCCCCCTGCGACTCGCCCTTGGCACACCCCTCCCTAATACCAACTCACGAACCCAATTTTGCGAGTCAGTAATAGGTTACCGACTCGCAAAATAGGGTTAGTACATGGCAAAATGCTCCTTAGCAGTCGCTAACGGCCCGATTCTCTTCTTGCAACTGCTAAAACCTTTTGAACATGTGGCCCTAAATGTGGACAATATTTGGCTTCTAGATTTTTTCCCAGATACTAACTGGATGTCCTCTAGCTTCTCTCATTTGATAGAGTTTCAAAGCATCACTAATCATATATCTAGAGTGTGGTGTGTGTGTATACTGTAATGTTCATGTATTTGTTCAATGTGTTCTTTATTGATCTTTTCAAATTGTCCCATAACTTTATTCATGTGTTGATGGTAAGTAAGTAAAAAAGATGAAGTGATCAACTTCCAAATTGTTATAGCGTATGTTGTTTGAAGGTAAGATATGAATTTTGGAACTTTGTTGATACTTTGTAGGTACTCCATTGACTTATACAAGTAAAGGTTTTTCTAATTTGCTTCCAACTACAACTATATATTTTTATGGATATCTAATGGAAGTTCGAATCACTACAAGCATGACGTGGAAATCAGGTCTTTACCGCTGGGCTACTTTTATATCCAAGGCCAAGCCCCAGCAACCAGAGAGCAAATAATCCAGGGGATAGGGTTGTTGAACCAGAATGACAAGGCAACTACTTTGTAGCAGGAACCCCCCAGACCTTTCCTATATAACATCCCAACAACAAATAGATTTGGGGGCCTAGAAGCAGTTGATTGACTTAGGCCGCTGCACTCTTGGGAAGAGAAATCCACGTGTATGGGGGCACCCTGTGGGAAGGTTATTTCCACCAGAGTGCCTGATCATCCTGGTGTCACTTCTGGGGTGGGGGCTGAGGGAGGGATGGCTAATTCCATTGCAATACAGAGAGAAATTGATAGGGGGCAATTGTCTGATGCTGCAATAAAATCCTTACCAATGAGCTCACGAAAGGGGGTAGAGCAGGACACTGTACTGGCTTCTCAGCCCCCAACCCCTATAACTGAAAAGAGCCATGTCAGCATTAGGAGGGCAAGCAGCTCTCAGTGGGAAGCTAGACCACCTGTAGTAGATGCTCACTCCCCAAACATAGGTAGATACCCAGCCTCATCTAGGATGCAGGTTTTGTCATGGAATGTGGCGGGACTTAGTCCCAAACTGGTCAAACTTGATTGGGGGATATTTGTAGATCAATATGACATATTCATGTTTCAGGAAACCTGTTGTAGGGAGGAACAACATCGACTGGGTTATGCGTCATTTAGAATAGATGCTGCCAACAGGGGAAAGGGTAGACCCTCTGGGGGGCTTTGTACCTGGGTTGGTACACACCTGGGCTGTACAGCTAAGATGTTAGAAACTTTCTCAAATGATATCCTGCTTGTGTATTCTGCTTACTTTCACACCAAGAGTTAAAATTGCTTTGGTCAATGTCTATTCTAGATCTGTAAGGTATAGTAAAGAGTCTCCGACCATCGATCAATTGACCACTTTTATATCCACCATTCCTAATAACTATTTAGTGATTATTGGTGGAGATCTTAACTGCCAGTACGAGCCCTTGAATGGCCTCAATGGGGGAACCCCCAGTAAAGAGGATCTTCACTGGGCAATCCCTGAGTCAACTATCCCCCCAACTAGGGCCTGGACTCCGTTGGTGCTCCAGATCAAATCTTTTACCGTGAAACATTCCTTAAGGACTTGTAATGGCCGTACCAAATCGGACTCATCTGGGAATCACACCTTTAATAGAACAGGACACTCTTTCATTATAGATTAAATCTTGGTAGAGGTGAGGCTGTGGCACAGGGTGGTCGATTTTGTGGTTGTACCCCGACACAATAGTGATCACAATGCCCTGATCTTGGAGGTGGCGATTCCGACCTCAGAGACTATCCTCAGTTCAAATTCTGTGCCAGACCCAAGATTAACACTTTCCAATTGCAGGAGAAGAGTTCGGTGGACAACTATATATCAATCACCCAATAGGTTAGCTACCCTAAATGAATCTATTATTCCGTTTTTAGAGGCAACGGAACATTCTATTGCAAATGATTGCACATCCATCTCCCTCACACGAGTTGCTGAGACATATAAAGCTCTGACCTCTGTCCTGGCTGACTTCTTTTTTCCTGCAAGCAGCAAAAGTAAACCCAAGAAGGCCCAACATTCTTGGTTTAGTGATGATTGCCGAATGGCTAGGTTAGCTCTTATTGATGCAATTAAATCCAAGGATAGAGTTGTATTCAGAGAAAAGAGGGCATCATATAAAAACATCATTGCCGAAGTCAAGAAAATGTGGGAAATGGAAAAATGAGACTCCGTGAGAAGGGCTCTATTTGACCATGACATGAAGTCCTTTTGGAATATAGTCACAGGTTGTAATGATAGCAAACAGCCTACGGAACCCAACATTGGGGCTGATGTCTGGAAGACCCATTTTGAGGCCCTTTATACAAAGCGGGAGGTTCAGGGAGGAGCCATAGCTAATGAGAACTTCCCTTTGCAGATATCCAATGTGGAGGCCCCCGAGATAACGCTCCAAGAAATCAGTAACGCTATAAGCAAAGTAGCCCAGTTTAAAGCTACGTGGCTAGACAAGATCCCAGGGGACCTCTTCCGTTGAGAACCTTCTATCTGGGGACCTTATCTGTGGACATTGTATAATGCTATACTGCAGGGAATGGCGACCCCCGCAACCTGCAGAAATTCTGCCAATTTATAAAAAGGGCTCACCAATTCTTCCCACAAACTATAGACCAATAAGTCTATTAGATGTCAGCCAGAAAATCTTTGCTCATGTGTTGCTGGACCCTCTACAGATGTGGATGGAAGAAAATAAGATCTTGAGCTCCTTTCAAGCAGGCTTTAGGGAAAAGTTGTCCACTATGGATCAAATCTTTAGGCTCCAGCTTCTGTACTGGAAAGCGGTGATCTTAGAGGGCTGTAGTCTCTATTTAATCTTTGTGGATTTAAAATCTGCATTTGATTTGGTTCCCGGAGATAAATTGTGGGTGGTCTTAAGCGATTTGGGGGTTCCAAGCTATCTATGCCTTCTCTTAAAGCGGTTACATGAAGGCAATTATGCCCAAATTAGATTTGGCAAGCACGGAGAACTAACCGCCCCTATACCCATAGATAGTGGTGTCCGGACAGGTTGTGTTCTCGTGCCCACCCTTTTTTGTTTATTTATCAATGCACTTCTTGAGACACTTAATGCGGGGAAGTACAATGATGCACCCAAGTTAGCGAACAGGAAAGTGCCATCAATGATGTTTGCTGACGATACTCTTCTGCTTTCCAAATCACCAATGGGTGTACAGAAGATCCTTGACAGCTTCAACGCCTTTTGTAAATCCAGGGGGCTTGAAATTAACACCCAGAAGACTACATTTATGGTCTTTAATTCAGGCACCTCAATTCGACCTAACCCCTGCCTACAAGGTATCTCGCTGGAGAGGGTGTCGGTATTTGAGTACCTTGGGGTTACTTTAACTGAAAAAATAGACTGGGGACCCCAAATCAATAAAGCTAGCTTAAAGCTAGCACAGTCCACGGGGGACCTGACCAAGGTATTTAGGAATTCTAGTCACAAACCCTTTGGTCCAATAGTTGAAATTTACAAAGTGTAAGCAAGGGCTGCCTCTTTGTATGGGGCCAAAATCTGGGGGCACAGTCCACCACGAAGTATTATCAAGATTGAGAATATTTTTGTTAGGCAGCTATTTGGCCTCCCCCTCAGTTCCCCCCTCACACCGCTTCGTTTGGACATTGGGGTAAGGCCAATCGCTGATGAAATCGCCCTCAGACCCCTCATATTTTGGGGTTGCTTCTGGGCCACCCCGGAACTGGCTGATTATAGGGCAGAGCTTAGGGAGGTACTGAGCCTACATGGTGTGGGAAAATTACCTTGGATAGCATATGTTAGGGACACACTCTTGGCCATGGGCAGAGCAAGCCTATGGTATAATGCAGAGGCAGTCTGCCCCACTACCTCTAGGAACAAATTGGTCTTGAGTTTTAGGGAGAACAAACTTGCTGAGCTACAGGGGAGCTCATCAACAGGCTCACTAACTGCAGTGTTCCTGAGCATTAAAGATCAGTATAGTTTAGAGCTTGTTTTGGATGATAATCCACCTGCCGTAGCCAGGAAGTTATACTTGCAATTTAGGCATGGGGTTCTCCCATTCCGCGCCTTTACAAATAAATTGGCTGGCACAATACCCTTAGGTTGCCTGGAATGCAGCAATTCAGAAGAGATAGAACTACATGTACTCTTTTTTGTTCTGGATATAGGAAGGCTAGGCACCGCTGGTTGCTTCAGCTATGCAGAAACCTAGGCACACAGCATTGCGCAGAGGCATTTAGAATGCTGAAATACAACACACAGTTGCCTATTGTATTTGCGGTGTCGCGTTTTTTATTTTCTATGTTGTGTTTACGCAAAATGTTTCTGAATGTCACTGTGTAGGACATAGACGCTAATATCACCACGTTTTAACTGGATCTGTTCAATTTTTCCATCTCCTTCATCTGAGGCTTCTAAGTGTTCTCTTAGCGTTTGTATTACGTCACATATTTGTTTTTATTAATATATTAAATTTGTATTTATTGCCAATTATTGCACGGGGCGCTGGCTCCAAACAACAGTATTTATCAATTTGAATGTGGAGGCTCGACCCTGTGCTCCAAAGGATCGTTTTAATGAAATGTTATTGTAATGCATATGCACTTTAATGGTCTATTGGCCGAATAAAGTTTCCTTGATAATGATGATGATATCTAATGAAAGGAAAACCACTTTTCCTTTCAGTGCCCATGCTGATTCATGAGGTTGAATTTTGACAGATTTTGGTTGCGTTCTAATAATGGTTTGAAAAGTATGTACAGTTTGAACTTAAAATATTTTCATATACATTAAGTGTCCTTAATTCCATGAGTATTCGATACATTTTCAAATTGTTATGAATTGCACATGACGGCATGAAGTTTTGGTTTTTTTTCACAATGAGTTTTTTGGCAGCAAACGCATATTTTATTTGGTATTTCTGAAATGGTTTCTTGAAATGCCAGAATATCCATTTCATACATCTGTATGTTGAGTTATGGATTTTTGATTGGCTGTCAGTTTAGACAACATCTGGACAGTTATCATTTTCAGAAAGTATTTTGATTGTATGTATTATGTAATTGAGATAAGTTCAGTTGAATTTGAGTGAAATAGAGCATAATTAACTTGTAACGTTTGCATTGCTGAGGCTTTCACAAAGTATAATGTGCATAAAAGTTTTCTTATACTGCAATGATGTGTGAAGAGCATTTTAATATGATAGCAAGTTGAACTGCACATCACATTTTAAAGACATCCTAAAAAATGTCACTGTAGGCTAGTAATATCCCCAAATGGGCAATTGTCTAAATTTTGCAGTAATTTATTTTTTGTTTTGGATTTTTGATGGCTTAAATATCCTTGCACATGGAAGTGTGAGTCCATTCACAGGAGAGCGGGTAAAAAAGGGGCAGACTCACTACTAAAGTGAATGGCATTAGGGAGGAGTCAGGAAGGTGTCTGGGGGACTTCACCCACCCACACAAGAGTAGGCCAATTGCTTTACTCTGGGGTGGAGGTATGTAACTTACACTTTTGTAGTACGTTAACACTCAGAAAGTTGTAAACTTACTACAAAGTGTAAACCTACTCAAAAGTGTGGATCAGACCCAATATTTTTAATGTATGAAGGCAATTCCAGATGTACTAAAATGTCACACAATGCAGCACAGCAAGTTAATTTGCTTTGATGCGTTGTATGAAATGGAGAGATACAAACAGCACCATATCTACGAAAATGTGAGACTGTTCTACTCTCTCCCTACGCTAGTTAACTTTGAATGCCAGGCACCAAAGCATACACCCTCGCTTCATAGTTTAATTGTATGTGCATTTTCCATAATATCTTTTGTGTCACTAAAGTACTCTATTCAATTTGTCTCAATATTTAAAAAATTCATTCTTTGCAAGATTGCAGGACAATGCAGCATACATGCACAGTATGAAAAATAAGCCCATTTATAAACATTTTCTTTGTCAGCCCCCATCTTTCATTAGTTTGATTTAGGCTAAAATCCCTGTATGGGAATCTTTGAAGATAGGGTTTGGCATATGAAAACATGGATGACCTCATGGAAAAGTACCTGCATCATCCATGGAATGGGCCCTTGTTGTAAATTGATGCAAGCATGAGCATTGCTCAACTTTGCGTTGCTTTGGGATACTATAAAAGGCAAATCAGGAATTGTGTTAAATACTAAATCAAAACATAGCGCTTTGCCTGGGATTAGCATTACAAAAGGTATTGCAAAACAAGGCAAAACACGATTTAATGTTGGGTCTAGTTTTCTAAAATTAGTATTAGACTTATTTTTTTTTTAAACATAATTTCATTTATTATTTAAACCTATAGACTAGTATATCAAATGCAAAATATTACACAATGGTACCCTAATTCACATGTTGAGGTATAATGAAACCATTATTAAAAAGAAATTCTGTTGTTATAGTATTAATATTGTGAACTTACCAATAGTCCAGCAACCTCCATGCCAATATGGTGCAGCAGGTCTGTCTCTCTGGATACCATATCCACCCAATGATGTTGGACCTGACACACACTCCATTGAATTTTGAGACATCTGTTCTATGTCATCGGAACCTCACCTATCTCATCTTGTGCTCCTGTAAAGGGTATCCCGCCACACACTCACACACCAGCAGGCAACATATGAGAGAGGTAGTGCACTACTAACTACACTAATGCACTACCACCTTTTATTAAAGTTTACATACTTACCCTTCCCAGACATAATCAAAATGAATTACCTACCCTAACTAATTATTGATAATCCCAGCAAACCCTTAAATCACACACCAACATTAAAACTATCTATACACTTAACAGACAGACAAACCCTAACAGACAACTTACAAACACACACAATGAAAAACAAAGCAAGCAACAATACAATAAACTCACAAACCTTCACACAAATAACACAAACAAAGCAACTAAGACACCTTACAATCTCCTAAAATGCCACCAAAACTCAGCACCAACACCACAAAAATGCCTTCACACAATACAGACTGCAAAACCTCCTGAGAAACATTGCCACACCCTTTGTTTAATTTCTCCAGTTATGATGTTTTGCTGCATAGTGCATGACTTTTCTGATGCAAAGCAACGAGAACACTATTCTGTGTGTGCTTTACTTCATTAATGTTCTCATAAACATTAACTATGCAAGTATATGTAGTTCCCTAGCCAAAGTGTCAACATGACAGAGTCTGACAGGAGGCAATTCGTTACCAATGCACATGCCACCCTTCTCATATTGTTCCTTCTTTAGCTTTGGACCAAAATGTGATGATATTTTGAATAAATAATTCTTCAGATGTTACTTAAAGATAACGATGCTGCCTACATAATACAAGGATGTGATACAAACTGTAGCCAAAACAATTTATTCTTATGTCTATTCGACATGTTGAAGCCCATATTTGCTAAAAATATAATCCAGGGAGAGACACACAGAATAATATTACAGTAGAGAGAAAACTGTAAGGTCAATTATACTTTAAACACAGATGGGGTTTAAATATTATAATGGCATGGGAGATATACTTAACGGTATACAGCGTTTACTTCACATACGATACTTCGCATGCCATTACAACGCAGTCGTTACAACGACCGCGTTGTTAGTTCGCATAGCTTTACTACGCAAGTCGGAACAACGACTTGCGTTAGGGGGGAGAAGGTGTTGGATTTAAAATCCAACACCTTCCCTAGTGTCCGCATAGACTGGAGTTGGAATAGTAAATTATACTATTCCAACATCCAGCGCCCCTTACTGCAATTTGTTGTTCCGAATTGCGTAGTAAAGGTATGCGAACTAACAACGCGGTCGTTCTAATGACCGCGTTGTAATGGCATGCGTACTAAGCGCATGCTAAGTAACGAGTGCTATTCATACTTAACACATTATGTATGTCCATATATCATCATGAATTAGTCAAGAGATAGTAATTGGTTATTTATGAAACTTAATAACTGCCCTATTGTGTAGATAGCAGTGCACCACTGCACACAGAAATGTGAAGGTAATCAGCACATTTGAATAATATATATTTAACTTTATTTTTGCTATGTTTTGTCTTGAACCTAATAAATATATTTTGATGAACTGATAATGTTAAATAGCCAATGAACAAATTGTCCTATTATAAATATATGAAGATGTAGAAATGTCAAGGTGTGTTTTTAATGATAATTTTGAGGTAATATTTTTACTTTGACAGATATGCCATGACAAAAGTAAAAATATTATATTCATGAATGGTTCAGTAGAACAGTATTTGGAAAGTATATGTTGTAGGCTTAATGATAAGTTGAGATTATTGATTGAAAGGTTTATATTTTAAAATATCAAAACTAATGCATGATGTCGATGACTATACCCTTTAGACTATTCTTGTTTTTTTGAATGATTCCATAGATTTTAAGAAATAGCAGGTGAAACATGAGCCTAGATCCATTGTATTTTTCTCACATGTTGCTAAATGTATTATCGTACATAAAAACAATTTATTGCTAACACGTTTTTTCAAACACGAAAGAAAAACACATGAAAACATAATGAAAACAATGGCACTACAACCAAATTTATTAAATTATTATTGATTTGTGCACATCTGAATTTGGTTTCCATTCAAATTGTAACAAAAATAAATTAAAATATTGTTTTACAGAAAAGGAAAACTTAATAATGAAAAATGAAAGTTGTACAAAAGAATAAGTGCTCCGAAAAATTGTAGGACCATAAAATTACAAATTATCATATCTAAGAAGGAAACTGTGAGAAGTTGGCCTGGTATATGTTGTCCACTAGTTATAGTGGCCACCTTGCACCAGTCCAAACGACCTTTATTGATGATACGTTTAAAGACAACCTTTATTGAAAGCTATCCTAGTGGTAGCTATGGAGAGCAGCCTTCAGGCTAAGTCTAGAAGGAGTGTAAAGCTGTTTGTTTTACCAGTCTATAATCTCATGAATGACCAAATGAAAGGAGAACCACACCAGGTATATATATAAAATATATGTATTTATTACTAAACACTACGCACTAGTCTCTTTATGAGGCTAGAGGTCAAAGTACACAAGTTACAAGTCAAATAGCACAGTAAATTAGCACAATATACGATTAGCCCTAGGGGCGTACCAAACCATACATTAAGAAAGTGGTATAAGAACCACGACTTGACTAGACACAAGGCCTAGAGCCTGTAGAATCGCTGGGACCCCAAGGAACCACCCAAGGTAGTGACACAGGGGACGTGTGGAGTGTGTGTGAACACAGCCGCGAGCTCCGTTAGCGTCTATGGGGAAAGTCGCGGTTAGAGTTTTAAAGTTTAGGGACACTTCGGAGTGGACTAGGAACAAACCCTTTTGGACTTAGAGGGTTCTAGGGCCAACACCCACGGGAGCACCGAAGTACTCGTGTTACCTCACCCAGGGAAGCCGGGTGCATAGGTGTCAAATGGTGTCGGGCCGCGCCGTCGTTTTCAATGGCCGCTTGCTGGAAGGTGCTGCTGCCGGGAAGATGCGAAGTGTCCGAAGAGATCCAAGCCTGGATCGAGGATGAGAAGAACCTGAAAGCAGAGGGGACAGAGTCTGGGTCACTAGCCAGTGACAAGGGGCACGATAGTCGAATGCCCACCGATGTCGGGTGCTTCAAGTTCGAAGAGGTGAAGATTGTCTCTGCAACCACGAGGACCAGGAGGCGTCGACGACAACCAGGAGCTGGAATTGAGCTGTCCAACAAAGGTAGTAGCTGGCTGCGGTGTCGGTGCCTGGATTGGACCCAACAAGCCTTGGCAACAGCAACCCATGCAGAAAGAGAACAACGGCTTCGGTGCAGACCAGCGAGGTCCGAGGGACTCCCCAAGCAAAGGAGAGTCAGGGCAGGCCTGGAGCAACCAGGGAGACCCATTGAAATTAGAGATGTCTTTCTTAGGGACCCACAAGTTGACGGACAAGGGATCGCAAAGGGACCTTCAGTGGAATCACAAAATGGCAGCCCACGGGTCACTGGGAGTAGCCAGGCCAGCAATCTTCAGTGGATTTACTGCTCGGGGTTGGGGCTACAAGTAACCCAAAGCACAGCCTCTAGGATTGACCAGAAGCTTATGCACTTGCAAATGTGCACAGTGTCCAGGGGTTCAGGTTCCACGGTACTCACGAGGGCTATGGGTCTCAGCTTCGCTGGGGACTCGGGTCAGCCTCTGGGAAGTCTGGAAACCTACCTCCTGGGTTGCAGGGTCATCGGCATCCGGCGGGAGCTTCAGAGATGCATACCGGACAGCTGCATCTTTGGTGCCTGTCAAGCAGGGGAGTAACTCCTTTACTCCAAGGGAGATTCTTCAGTCATCTGGCGTTTAACAGATCATCGAAGGTCCAGGATTCAGTTTCAGAGTTTCGTCCAGGGATATCTAAAGTCCTGTTGCCAGGGGTTCCTATCTTATACCCAAGGAAGGGGTTGGACTAACTCGGGGGACCCACCTATGGGAGGGTTTGGAAAGAGGGGTGGCTACACCCATTTCCTTTGTCCAGTTTCGCGCCAGAGCAGGGGCTGGTAGCCCCTGCAACCGGTTTGAACTGGGCTATGCACAGGGACACCAAATGTGCCCCCAGTGCAGGACTTCAAAGCACTCTGAGAGTGCACCCACCCAGCCCCAATACACTAAAGCCTGTCTGGAAGGTGGTAACACCTCCCTGTGACAGGAAACCTATTGTCCAGGCCTCCCCTGCCGGAGTTTCGGTTGGCAGCAGGAGGCCAGACTCGTGTCTGTGGCTGCAGCATCCATTTTGTGATGCCAGGGATCTGTTAGCTGGTACCGGGTATACCGGTGCTGTCACGTCTCTCCCTCTAGAAGGGTGGGATCATACTCTCACACCAGTTACTGGTATGGGGGTATGATTCCAAGGTGTTTGACACCAAACACGACATGTTTCCGTGCAGCCATCCCAAAGTTAGCATTTACCATAGAGTTATAATGCACTTAAGAGTATATGGTCAGGCTGCACTCACAGACAAACCCGGAGGATAGATTCCGAAGGCTGCAGAGGGGCTCTGCTCATGCATGGGCACCCTCTCACATAAAACCAAGCACCCTGCCTTCAGGATTGATAAGGCCTGCCATAGGGGTGACTGATAGGTTTATATGTGCAGTGATAGGGTGAGATATAGTGAACCTATATCTCAGTAAGGGGTGCATGCACCACCTCACTCAGGCTGCTGTAGCAGTCCTGTGGTGTCATTTTGGAAGGCTTCCCAGGGGTGGCATAATACATGCTGCAGCCCCTGGTAGGCCTCTGGGGTACCTATGCCCTGGGTACATAGTATACCATATACTAGGGACTTATAAGGGCACCCCAGAATCCAATATGAAGTGTACCTAAGGTACTAGGAATCCATTTTAGAGAGGAAGCAGCTAGGCTGGGGTCCTGGATAGCAGGGCCCCAGCCCTACTAAAGTCGAAAAACAGTGAAACATCAGCAAAAAGTGGGGGTAACCATAAGAAGCAGATTCTACTCTCCTACAGAAACTTTATACAAGCAATATATTGACAACATATACACAGAAACACCAAATCCGGACTGCAGATGGATTGTTAAAAGATGGAATGACAAAGAGACCAGGACTAAGATTACAACTGGTCATAAACACCTCACTAGTGTTTACTTAACTACCTTACAACACACACACAATTGTCATTCCTACATCTTCCTCTGTAGAATGATCATGTTCCTCATGTTGAGTTGGAGGGGCAGACAAAGGAGGAAATATGTTCATTGATGCTGTAGCAGAGGAAGAAACTAGGCCACATGGTAGCTAAAACATCAGTGAGTGCAAAGAAGGCTACAGTGAAATCCCAGGCAATGGTCTGCTGTGATTGTAAAACAGCGACAATGTTACTGTTGAGAACACTCATCACAGAGATGAAGGAGTCCATCTTGTGCTCTAGTCCTTGGCGGTATGATTGAATGGAGAAATTGATGATCTGCAGCTGCTTTGCTATGTCACCACTATGAGAAAGAGAAGGTTGGTGGTGTTTGCTCTTTTCCTTCATGACTTTGGCAATGTCAGCTAGAGACAAATCAATACCCTGGAGTCAGGAATAAGTGTATTTGACAGCATGAGTCAAGTTCTTGTTAGGGCTCATGCACCTTTGAACTCCTTCAAGAGCATTCAACAGTATCTTCATCCCTTACTTGACCTCTTCCAAAAGGCTGAGCTATGTCTTGTAGACTTTCCACTCAAAGCTGACTTGAGCCTCATCATCAGCATACACGCAGAGCAGATGTTGATTGGGAAGGAGTCTGTTGAGGTTAAATTGGAGACACTGCAATGTTATCTTTCATTGCCAAGATGGGAGGAGAATTATACAAAACATTCATGAGGCCCACAAATGTTTCCTCATTCAAGGTGGAATCGAGGCAGTAAACATGTCACTGTCATACCTTTCCTCAGGAGATGGATCTTGCACCTGAAAGGGAATAATGAGAAAATTGATTTGTTAGAAATAGAATTTTTATAAAGATATTTACAAAAGTATAAATTCATTCATCACTAATTTCCTTTATGGAAAAAGAAAAAAATTATTGGAAAACATACAAGATTATGGAGAAAGAGTATAGTCAGAGCTGTGTATGCTATGCTATGTATGTTATGTTAAGTTACATTGGTCAATCATTGAAAGGTTATTAGAAATCAAAAGATGGTAGACCAATGTAGCACAAACACAGTTAAAATTTACTTAAACACAGCTCAGTCACAATGGAATGAATATAAAATATTTAGAAAAATCCTTTATTTCAAAACCATGCTTAGTATTAAAAAGGGTGGAGGCTCGAACACAATGTATTGAATTGATCATAAATATTTGTTTTAAGTGCATCAGTGGAACAACAAATTCATCCTTGACTGACATGATGTTTGTAAACATGATTTGAACAGAATAATTTTCAATAGCATTGGCCTGTCATGGGTGTGTTCTTGAGGTATGTACAAGGTTTTGGATATCTTGCACAGGTCACTGAAACTACTACATATGTACACATGTCACTGAAACTACTACTTATTCCAGTAACCTGTGTACACCTATTAGTATTAGTAAACATACGTAAAAGGCCATCTATTATTTGCAATACATGACAAAGAAGCACTACATGTGTGCAGAGTGTGTACTCAGTCTGGAACAACTACTTACACTTAAAATATAGGCTTATTGGCAGACTGTAGACTCAAGTCTACTTCTAGAGAACTATATTCACAACAAAAGCAACACATTTTAGAACAAGTAACTCACAGACCACTAAGGAGCAATCTCATACTAAGGAAGACATTGTACAACTTTTTAAAAGAACAACAGTCGTGGAGATGGTACATAAACAATGAAATACAAAAACAAATTATTACAAATATAATTATAAATGGACCTAGATTATTATGTAGCGAATTTGTAATTCTGCCCATCATCTTTTTGTGTTTATACAGTTGCCCTAAGTGGGATGGGTGTGCCCAGACGTGGGTCCCGTGCTTTCTATGCCACTGGATTCAAGCTAGCCTGGCTGATTAGGGGTGATACTCCAAAACGAGTCCCAGGATGCGGCAGTTCAGGCTGGACTGTTCCCATGAGGAGCAGGGTCAATACTGATTTGCATATGACTGGGTCCAAACTGGTGTGGCGTGGTGAGCAGAAAAATAATGGCTTTAACCCAGATCTGTGACTGGGGGTGAGTGTTTGACAATGTTCAGCATTCGATCCATCATCTTTTTGTGTTGCTATAGTTGCCATAAGTGGGAGGGGTGTGCCCAGACATGGGTCCCATGCTTGCTACGCCACTGGATTCAAGCTAGCCTGGCTGATGAGGGGTGATACCCCGAAATCGGTCCCAGGATACTTGTTTCCGGTCCAGGGAAGACCTGGCTTCGCAGTTCGGGATGGACTGTTCCCATGAGGCACTGGGTCAAGACTGATTTGCATATAGCTGGGTCTGAACTGGGGTGGCGAAGTGAGCTAAAGAACGATGATGGATTCAACCCAGATCTGTGACGGGGGTGAGTGTCTGAAAAGTTTTAGTGCTCCGTCCATCATCTCCTTGTGTTTGCTTTGTTCGCCCTAATTTGGCTGGGTATGCCCAGACGTGGGTCCCTTGCTCACTTTGCCACTGGATGCAAGCTAGCCTGGCTGATGCTGGGTGTTACCCCAAAACTGGTCCCAGGACGAATGTTTCTCGTCTAGGAAAGACCTGGCTTGGCAGTTCGGGCTGGATTGTTCCCATGAGGCAGGGGGTCAATACTGATTTGCATATAGCTGGGTCTGAACTTGGGTGGAGAAGTGAGCTAAAGAACGATGATGGATTCAACCCAGATCTGTGACTGGGGGTGAGTGTCTGAAAAGTTTTGGTGCTCCGTCCATCATCTCCTTGTGTTTGCTTAAGTACATTGGCAGCACAATCTTTCCAATGAAAAAGCACATAAGGGAGCACATAAGAGCCATAAGGAAGGGAAACAAAAGCTACCCCATGGAGCAACATTTTGCACAAACATCAGGTTAACTTAAATACATGCATGGATTATATGGATTAAAAGAGGGACATTTACCCACTGGGGCAGGATATATTTGTGTGGTGGTAACTACTGCTGCATATGGACAGAAATGAACTTTTGAAACACACTATGCAATGGTTCGCACAACAATTATGAACAATCAAGTTAACCTGAAAGGAGCCAACCTATGATATACTCACTTGTTAAAGAAACCATTTTTATTATACTTTTCTCACACCACAAAGGAGGTAGTGGTAGGGGTATCTGGTTTTTAATAGGTAATATATTCTATTGGAATAGGACCTTCTGCTATTAAATTCCTGTTTTAAATGAATCAGCATTTATGAATTTTATGGGGAGAGTGGGAGGTATTACACCACTTTTGAAAATGCAAGAACCCTATAATGTTTATTGTTACTTTCAAGATGGCCGCCGGAGTGTTTGTTCATTGGACCATGGCTCCAGTATTCTTATGATATCTGTATAATTGTATGTACTAGAAAAGACAATTGAACATAGGTACTTATAATGAAATCAGAAATTAGAGCTGGATTGTCTGTTTTTTGCAATGTAAAATCAAATGGCTATCTTCCTTTATAATGAAATTGTGGGATTTTTATTCTTGAACCAGAAGTATGTCATGATACTCATTCAAGATGTTTTTCTTTACTGGGTATGGTGTATACTTTGTTTATGTGTACTGCTCCAGTACTTTGTGCCAAAGGTGTGTTCTTTCACCAAAATGTTTTAAAACAATAAATCTACATCAGCAATATATTTGTGGAGTGTGGGTTGTCTTCTTCTAGACTTGAAGATGGTTGTGCATTTTTGACGGTTTCGGCACCCACCTGCCTGCACCAGCATTGCTGGAGAAGTTTAGCCTTTTTGCGTCAAAAACTGGTTGTTTGAATATATATACTGTGCAGCCAAACATTCAGCACCTGTGGGGGGTTAACTGCAGAGCCAGTCTGCAGGGCAGGCCCCATTCTCAACCCCTCACTGCGTACAGTTGATGGTCGCTCATGACTGGGTGTTGGCAGCCAGCAGAAGGTTGGCCTGGGCTCTGTGTCTTGGCGCTGTGTCCAAGTACCTATGTTGCAAAAGGTGTGCTCCGAGAGGGAGTTGGATAAGTATGACCAAAAAAA
Source organism: Calotriton arnoldi (assembly GCA_963921515.1). Classification (NCBI taxonomy): domain Eukaryota; kingdom Metazoa; phylum Chordata; class Amphibia; order Caudata; family Salamandridae; genus Calotriton; species Calotriton arnoldi. The sequence goes on from CAWUFW010005722.1 coordinate 219,004, forward strand.
CTAAATGAAATCATTGAGAAAAACAAAGGTTAAAATCATGTCATCATTAAGTAAGGAAATAATCTTACTTTAGTTTAAAAAAACAAAAATTCAATGAAAAAAACAAAGGTTAAAAAGAGGTTATAGTTAGGTCTGGCAATTATATTTCACTTTTGTTTTAATAAAAAAAAACATAGAAATTCAGTGATAAAATCAAAGGTTAAAGTAATGTTCTAGTTAGGCCTTGTAGTAATGTCAAAACTAGCATTTTAAAACAAAAAAAAACACTGAGATTTACCAGTTATAGTTTACTGAGCTAACCAAAATGTTCACCCCCCGCTATGCACTGCTTAGAACCTCACATACTACATCAATCATGACATTTTCAATGACATCATTGATGACATCACTGATTACATTTCAAATGGCATTTAATTATGCTTGTAGATGCAGCACAATTGATTGATAGATCAGGATGCATTTTCTTTTGATGGATATTTTATATGTTTTAATCAAGATTATGTCCGCTTGAGCTACATTTCCTTTACTGACTTAATTATTGGAAAAGCATATTATGAAGATTGTCTACTTGGGCTTAGTGGAATTAATTTAATCATGATCAATGTAATATATTAGGTAGTATTAGAGTATTGAAAGATATGATGTCTGCCTCCTTACCTATACGACTCTTTGGTACGTTAACAATTGTGTTATCTATCATGATGGTATATTGTATTCACTGCATGGTGTTTTTATATTTAAGTTGTCATTTGTTGTTTGCAATGAAAACAATGGAGTCTGTTTTTCATTTTCATCTTTTTGTGATGTTTAAAAGAAGTGAGGGAGTGGAGTATGCCCTCCTGTTTGAGAAAGATGGTTGGCAATTCACGTTACAATTCATTTGTCACAATATATTTGTGACTCATCAACCCCCTGCAGTGCCAACTATTTTTCTGTGGAGGAACAAAATTAAGTACACACTACATTAACTATAACTCGCCGTTCTACCATGCACTGCGTTCTCACAAAAGGTATGATTTGCGATGTCATAACTATTATTGTAAATAATATTATTTTAGATGGACTGATATAAAAGGGTATAAGCAGTGCATGGAGAAGTTGTGAGTTATAGGTAATGTAGTGTGGCTATCGAGTTGAATACACTGTGTATGGAGGTGTGCGAGTTATAATAATTTGAAGGTGTTGCATACATTATAAAATGAAGGTATAAGTATAGGAATAGTAATTTAATTTTTTGTGTACTTTAAGTTTTGTTTGCAGCTAAAGAATAAATACATTTATATAAATTTAAAAGTGGTGCATAAAATTTAAATTTCAGGTAGAACTATAACTGAAGAATTTCTGATGTTTGTATATTTTACATTTGGTTTGTATATAAAGATTAAATAACATTTTCCCAACTATAACAAAGGTTTGACCTTTGGTTTTTACTCTGCATTTTAATGTTTTTTTTATTTTTGATGGGAAAAAATGTAAATCATAGAGCTAACTGTCATCGACTGGAGTATTATTAAGTAGAGTGTGGTACAGTACAGTAGAGGAGAGTGTCGTAAATTGTACTGTCATGGAGTGTATTGTAGTGGAATGGAGTAGAGTAGAGAGGAATTTGATACAGTGGAGTGGCATACAGTGGAATAGAGTACAGTGAAGTGCTGTAAAGTGGAATGGCATAAAGTGAAGTGTTGTACAGTGCAGTGCAGTTCAGTGGAGTGGCATATAGTTGAGTGGCATAGAGTGGAATAGCATATAGTGGAGTGTTATAGAGTGGAGTGCCATAGAGTGGAGCCGCGCACAGTTAAATAGCATACAGTGGAGTGGCGAAGAATGGAGTGGCATAGAGTGTAGTTTGTTAGAGTGTAATAGCATACAGTGGAGTAGCGTAAAATGGCACAAAGTTGAGCGGATTACAGTATAATAGCGTGGAGTGTCTTAAAGCGGAGTGACGTAGAGTGGAATAGGGTATAGTGGAGTGGTATAGAGTGTAATAGCGTATAGTGGAGTGGTGTACAGTGGAGTGGTGTAGAGTGGAATAGTGTAGAGTGTAGTGGCGAGAGTAGAGTTGCATACAATGGAATAAGAGCAAGTGAAGTAATGTAGAGAGAAATAGCGTAGAGTGCAGTGGTTTAGAAAGGAGTGGCATAGTGGGGGGTAGCATAAAGTGCAGTTGTGTAGAGTGCAGTGGTGTACAGTGGCATGGCATACAGTGCAATACCGTATATTTGAGTGATGTACAGTGGAGTGAAGTGACAAAGACTGGAATAGCATAAAGTGGAGATCCGTACAGTGGAGTTGCATGCAGTAGCATAGTGTAGAGTGGATTGGCATACAGTGTAGTGGTGTACAGTGCAGCGGCAAACAGTGGAGTGTGTTAGAGTGGATGAAATTTAGTCAAACACATTGACACATGAAAATATTGAAAAAGATATCAAGAACAGAAGAGGGTTGCTTTTAATATGAAATCATGATGGTTGTTTATACTGTGAGCTGTATTTGACGATATTTCATTTTTAGATTGTTGATGAGATATTGTATTTTTATTTTTTCAATATTAAAAATTTTACTATTTTAATAAAGGACAGATATTTTTGCATTAAACAGGTCTCACTGCATGGTTGGAAGAATGAAAGATTGTTGAGTAAACGATTCTCGTGGAGTAAAAGAGGAGTAAAGTATGTAATTATATATAGGATACACAAGAGGGATCTATTTTTGTTGATAAGTATCTTAACCCTGTCCCTTTAGTTAGAAGGGTTGCTCTCTTATTAATTTTTGAGTAATTCTATTTTCAGCACTAAAATGTGTTAGTTCGGTTACCTACATATCTATTCACACCCAAATTTAAGAAAGGCTACAGTATGATAAAGGAAACAACACTTTTATAAAAAATAAACAAACTTAAATCTGTAGTCATGCTCCATGAATTGTCTATGTAACAATAATGTCTCATGGACGTAGAGAAGTTGTCTGCGTCTTTCATCATACCATAGTAATATATAACCTAATCACCTCAATTAGTGACATGTATAGAACAAAACAGTATCGGAGAGGGTAGTTATGCAATAGTACTAATTGTACCTTCACATAAACTCTAGTTAGGCAACCCTCTTCTGTTCTTCATACCTTTTTCAATATTTTCATGTGTCAATGTGTTTGACTAAATTTCATTAATAAAAAAACATCATTCACTATTATTTCACGTGTATCAAGACAAATATAATCAAATAAATACAAAAGACAAAAACCTAGTACACAAACATGAAAATTCAATATTCCAAGTTATAATGAATGATATGTTTTTTATTAATGAAATTTAGTCAAACACATTGACACATGAAAATATTAAAAAAGTTAATAGAAGAGGGTTGCTTTTAATATGAAATGATGATGATTGTTTATACTGCAAACTGTATTTAATATACTTTTTAGATTGTTGATGAGATATCATTGTATTTTAATTTTTTCAATATTAAGAATTGTACTATTTTAATAAAGGACAGATATTTTTGCATTAAACAGGTCTCACTACATGGTTGGAAGGATGAAATATTGTTAAGTAAATGATTCTCGTGCAGAAAGGGAGGAGTAAAGTATGTAATTATATATAGGATACACAGGAGGGATCTATTTTTGTTTATAAGCATCTTAACCATGTCTCTTTTGTCAGAAGGGTTGCTCTCTCATTACTTTTTGAGTAATTCTTTTTTCAGCACTAAAATGTGTTAGTTCGATTACCTACATATCTATGCCCACCCAAATTTAAGAAAGGATACAGTATGATAAAGGAAACAACACTTTTATAAAAAAAAAGAAACAAACCTAAATCTGTAGTCATGCTTCATGATTTATCTATGCAACAGTAATGTCTCATGGACTTAGAGAAGTTGTCTGCGTCTTGCATTGTACCGTAGTAATATAACCTAATCACCTCAATTAGTGACATGTATAGAACAAACCAGTATCGGAGAGGGTAGTTATGCAATAGTACTAATTGTATCTTCACATATAGTCTAGTAAGGCAACTCTCTACGTCCATTCCGAGGGAAACCCCTTATGTGATGCAGGAAAAGCAAAAGGGGGTTTTCTTATCCTTATTTCTTTGAGGATCCCATGTAGCACACAGATAATAAAAACGGGATCCAGCTGTTTACTGGCGGTACAACTGGATTTTAAGAATGCCTCAAAACTGCTAATCATTAATTTTTATAATTCCTTTGACCGAGTGGAAAGTACGCAACATGTTTCACACCTAAGAGGTTTTTTGGAGGATTATGATGAACGCTAAAGTGCCACCTATTTTGTGATCATTATGGGTGATTGTAACATCCATTTGCCTCTCCAAGGGTGTTTTATTCATGATGAAGAGAACTATGAAATAGGAAACAGTACACATTTTGAACATACAGCCCAAGGTGAGCTGTTGGAGGATATCTTAGCTGTTGGGAATTTGTGCCGTCTTGAGCAAGATAATGAGGGGGAGGCTATCCCAACATTTTGAGGAAGAGGCTGTCATTCAGCCATTGATTTTATCTTGGTATCAGTGCCCCTAACCTATCAAGTGTTACTGATGAGGACAGAGAGGAGTACTTTTAGTGATCATAACCCCCTAATGTTGGAAGTAGAATGGGTGATGGAAGAGGTGGGCTCGCAAGGGACAGGACCCCATAATAGGGAAAGTATTGTAAAGGACCAGGATAGAAGACTCAAATGGAGCAGGGTAGTTCCTGAATCTTTACTCAAAAAACTTGTTACTGACAAGCCCTCTGATATTAAAAGTTGTCAAGATGAAGACATGCCAGAGAAGGAAGTTCTGAGTGCATTTCAGAGGCTCTGTGAGCAGGTGGTAAAAAAATCTCACAATCTCGACGAGAGAAAATAAAATGGGGGGAGAAAAAGGGTTTGATAGGAAATGCTCCAGGGCCCACAAAAACTTGATGAAAGCCCTAAAACAGAGTGCAAATGATAGGGTCAAGATTGTGGCTTGAAAGAAAGCATATAAAGGGCCGATGAAGGCACGTAAACAAGAAATTCAGGAACAGTCATGGAACAACCTCATACAAATAAGTGTGTTAAATAAAAGCGCAAAGTTCTGGGAGATAGTAAACAGGCCAATTTTTGCAGGGTCCAGGTCTAAAGTTATAGATTGCACAATTTCCCCAATAGCATGGGTGAGTCATTTCCAGGGCATGTATGGCCTGGAAATGCCAGAGAATTCTAACCCCATCCAAGTCACCCCAAGAGAAAAGTTTACTTTAACTTTCAGGGAAGAGGAGATAGTTGATGCTATTCTAACTATGTCTAGTGAAAAAGCACCAGCCCCAGATGGGGTTCTGGCAGATTTGTATAAGGCAGATCCTCTTTTCAGGGCCAAGATTTTAGTGCAGGCGAGTAATGCTGCTTGTAACAAAGGCTTAGTAGCATCTTGGTCGAGATCCATCATAGTCCCGATATTCAAAAAGGGGTCGAGAGCAGAGTCACATTGTTGCAGGCCACTATCGTTAATTGACTCGTCTGTGAAAATTTTGGGGAGGGCTATCCTAGCAAGATTAAATGAGTGGTTGGAGAAAAATAATGTTTTATCCAACCTTCAATATGGATTTAGGCCCGGAAAAGGAACTGCCGACCAATGTTTAAATCTTCAGTTGATTATTAGCAAGTACACAGTGGCCAAAAAGAATAAACTCTATTTAGCATTCATGGACCTGACGCCAGCCTTTGACAGAGTAAACTCTGGGGAATATTCATTAAGCTGGGCATAGATAAGAACATAGTGAATTTCCTATTGGATCTTCATCTGGATTTAAATGCAGCAGTTAGGTAAACTTCGGATGGAAGTCTTTCTCCCCAGTGAAGGTGCAAAGAGGGGTGAGACAGGGGTGCATCTTGGCTCTGTTAATATTCACCCTCTATATTAACAACTTGGGAACAGTCTTAAGTGCAGGCTGTAAGCACATCCCTCCGGCATGTCCTTTTTTTTATTCCAGCACTATTATATGATGATGACACTGTGTTGATAGCTAGGACATCAATAGGACTACAACGTTTGCTGGACATGTTTATTGCCTTCATGGGAGATTTGGACCTTAGTACAAATTATTCGAAGTCACATGCAATGGTGGAGGGTACAAGAAAGAAACCCCAGAAAAAATATTTTGCAGGCAATCCTGAATTGCCTAGGGTAGCAACTTTTCCTTATTTAGGGGTTCTTTTTGATGAGAATAGTTCCTGTATCCCCCCAAAACAAAGCAAAGTTGAATATATTGACCAGAGCCATGGGAATAACTTTTAATTTTGCAAAAAGGTTAGTGGTTAAGCCAGTACAGGCCTTGCTTAAAGTATACCAAGTCAAATGTATTCCAATGGCAGCCTACGGATGTGATGTATGCGGATATAAGGATGTAAGTGATCTATAAATAGTAGGAAATAATTTCCTGAGAAGACTGTTAGCTATCCCGCAGGGAGTCCCCGCATACATGTTACATGAAGAGACGGTATGGGCTATATTTCTGATACTGTAGCTTTAGCCCCTGTGTCGAGATGTGTCAGGATATGGTTGAACCCTGAATTGAAATTCAATCAGGCAGTGATTTAGAACTGCTGTTCCTTGGAGGGGGTCAGCCGTATTCCTTGGTTTAATTATATAAAGAACGTGGCAGGTATACTGGGACGACCAGAGCTTTTTAAAAATCCAAAATCTATTGTTAAAGAAGATCTAAGAGAGATAAAAAAAATCAATTCTTAACACACAGGTTGAGGGTGAGAAAATCAATTGAAACTGTGAAACCTTCGGTGCGGGCCCATATGCTGATAATAACATATGGAACTCTAGAGCCCTACCTAGTGCAGGTTTCCAACGCACACCACATATTTAACTTGGTACATCGGTTTTTGCAAGTGTCCCACGATTATTTTAGAGTTGAGGAAATGGGCTCATGTTCATGTGGCAGTTTCTCTCTACAGGATCTTTTATATTTTGTCTTCTTTTGTGAACATTATTCTATTATAAGACATCAATACATCATTCCCCTGGTAAAAGGGAAAGGTTTTACCCAAGTGAAGCCAGCTTTAATGTATCTGCAAATGCTTCCAAATCACTAGTATGCTATGGAGTGGCAAGTTTTCTGGTGGGTGCACTGAGAATCAGGAAAAAAATAGCTGACTGATACTAGATTGTGTATATATGGATAAATGGCCTGTGTTATCTGTTAATACTGTATATATTTTGTATACATTTTATTCACGTTGATGAATTTTGTACAAAGAGTCATACATGGTCCTTTAACCCGTTTGCTGCTTCTAACGTTCCGTGCCAGTGCCGAACGTTCTATTAAACGGGTGGGGCCTTGTCGGCCAACGGACGTGCGCAGCACTACCGAGGTAGTGCTCGTGACGGCCGTTGGCCGACAGCAGCAGCAAACGGGTTAATGATGATTTTTTAATATTTTTACTCTTTTGTGAATTTATATTGTATGATTTTATGGTGCTTTTATGGCTTAAATTAGCCGAAAAAAGTATTTGTTGACTTGACTTGTTATGCAAAAAAAGTGAGGTGTGAAAAAACAAGGTGTTTGTACATGAAAGCAATGCCTGGTAATTCAAGGCAAATAGTTATGAATGTCAAGACTGTTGACTATGTGAAGCCCCAGTGGACATCCCTCCCTCCCCATTTTGTTTGGAGAACTATCCAATGGAAATCCTGGTGAAGAAAATTCTTCCCAGTGGATGGTACCCAAAGGGTGTTCCCTTATATTTATGATATTAGTGGGCATGTCCTTGTATATGTACAAATATATATAGTGTTTGGCTATATAGAATATATATTTCCTTAAATAGAAAATATTTTACATTCTATAATTTATAGAAATTTAAAAAAACTAAAAACACAAAATGAATATATAAAAATATACAAAAGTATTTTAAATTAAAATTAATTAATACAGTTATAAAATCCATTTAAAATACTTACCAAACTATTACCCTAAAATTCCAAACAAAAAAATTACACATTATTTAAGAATTTAATGAAAGTATATAATTATTTATTAAGCAAATAGATTAAACATATTATAATTAATTTGAATCCAAATTAAATAATTAACACAATCATCCAGTTAACCAATTACCAATAAAAAATAGAAATCAATGACTCAAAACTTGTAGGCATTTTTACAAGCGTATTGAGTCACAAAAGGTGATGCTCCGGTGGTGCTGTGCCCTGCTCCATATTTACAAGGAGGTGCTAAGCCACTTTGCATTTTTTAATGTCGCCTTGCAAATAAGGTTCTCCTTGGCGCAGTTTTCTGCGACAAAGGGGCGTGCGATGGGTGTTGCTGTAGGCGTTCTACGCAACACCCATTGCTTTTGACACTGCTCCAAAATTACAATGATCTGTAAATCTGAGGCAGTGCAAAAACATACGTCTCCCCACATAGAAGAGGCGCAATAAGGAGAAATACTTTTATTTCTCCTTGATTTTTTCTCTTTCTATGTGTGCTCCATTCTGAAGCACACATAGAAGGAGCAAATGCCATTGATGATTGTTTTTGTGCAGGAAGGTGTCCTTTCCTGTACAACAACAATCATCCCTGCAATGGAGGCACCCTTGCTTCGTGGGGAAAGGGTGCCTACGCTGGCGCTAGACTGCTTTTTTTAGCCCGCGTATAATAACAGGAATGCGCCGTATTGTTGTAAATATGGTGCATTCCTGTACTTAGAAAATGACGGAACTCCGCGCAGCAAAACTGCTTGTGGCAGTTACTTCAATTAAATCCTGAGCCAACTGGGTACCTCCTGATCAAATGTCACCAAGATTAAACAAGCATTGGCTTAGCCAATAGGTCTCGCCTTTGGAACCTTATAAGTATTTAGTTATGCAGTAGAATATCCTTGGTGCAACAACATCATCTGTTGCATGGCTAAACACTTATAAGGTCCCAAAGGCGAGACCTATTGGCTATGCCAATGCTTGTTTATTTATTTATTTAATGCGATTTTATATAGCGTGAACTTTACCCAAAGGTGTCAGAGCGCTTTACAAAAGGACCAGTTACATTACATAAGGACTTCGGAGTACATGAGTTACATAAAAGATACAAACAGAAAAACTCTAAATTCACAAAAGAATGGTAGTAAGTTTGAACTACCCACAGAACTCTGGGAGTTTTAGTTTTGTTTCGCTTCAACAGGATTAGTTGAATCGAAAAATAATGGTTTGCACTAGTAAAGCTGAGGACTTGCATAAGCAGAACCAAGTTGCTCGAGTAAGGCTCCTAGGGGAAAGGATTACCTGGTGTCATACTCATATGTTTATAGACAAGGAAAGCAAATGACAACTTGAAATCATTAGCTATAATGACATTTTAGGGCATACGTTAAGCAGTGTTTTGTTAATTTACAAATACAGCTTCAAACAACATCATGGGTTCCAGCAACAGGATCTTTTTCACTAAGAATTTGTAATTGTTTACCGCACACGACCCTCCCCCGCAATTGACGTGTCATATAAAAGCCTTTGTCTCTTCCGCCATCCCCTTCTGGATTAAGCGTCTGCCAGTTCAAAGGTGCCCTTTAGAGAGGAATGCTTATTTCTCCGGTTTTAGGAAAATAAACTTGAGAAGAAAAGGGAACAACGACACACAAGTAGCCTGGTGTACGTTCCTACACTAATTTTGGAGTAGATGTAACAAGTGATAAAGTAAATAGTTTTAATCTGATTTCACGGGCTGATGCTCTGGCCAAAGCTGGGAATCAGCCACCACCCCCACCTCACTTGTAAACCCATGGCTGCACGTTCGATTAGAAAAACATCTGAAGACATTTGCAGCAAAAGTGTTGTCTTTGGATCTATTTCACAGGGGAACAAATCAAGGAAAAAGAGAGTAGGAGCCGTTTCTAAAAGTCATGGTTTTCGGCAAGTGAGCCGAGGAGCAAAGCGCAGCGAGCTGCACTGGAACAGAAGTGCTGCTCACGTAAAGTGCTCCCATACCTTCCGGTCGGGTTCGCGCTACAACTACAAAGTGCTAATAACAAGCCGAGCCACCCCTGCCTATTAATTAACACCTGGCCTTCTAGTTACCCAGATTATCTTCGGACAAAGGGAGAAGGGTCATCTGACGTAAACAAACCTTCTGCTGCTGTCCGTCATGTCTGCAGGGAATGTAGGGATCTCGGAGCTTTGTCCAGGCAACACAACAACGCCAACCCGGTCATGTAGGGAAAGCGGGCGAAAATGTTAGGAGCTGCCAAACTGCTGACAAAAGTTAAAGCGCTGCATTTTGCTGTAGTTGGAAAAAAAAAAAAAGGATTTTAAAAAGTTGATTTTGGCAAGCTGCAGCACAAATGAAAGGCGTGCGGCTTCCATGTTAAATTTGCATCGCATGTGGCACATTGGGAAAAAAAATATATTAAAAGTTAAAGCGCGACGTCCCGGCGCTTTAAAAACCAGCACAAGCGCGCGCCTCGCGCGGCAGCAGGGGGGAGGGGGGCCTGCCGATTGCCTTGCGGGAGCCAGCGGCGATAATTGATACCATATGGCGCTGCCGCTCGCTCCCGCAAGGCACTCGCCACACGTGCACGCGTTGCCATTGAAGGCAATGGAACGCGTGCACGTTTTTGGGGAATAAAGGGAACCGACGGCTAAAGGTCTCCTCCTACGCTAGGCGAGACCTAAAAATAAACACACAAAGGTGTCTCTTGAGAAGTCTTTTCTTCTATTCCGGCTACCTCATCATCATCAAATCTATATTTGGTCAATCATGTGACCATAAAAGTGCAACAAACATTAAAAACAAATATGAATATTGCACAATTCTCAGTAAGATACAACATCTTAAAAGGACAATAAAAAACAGAATTCGTACCCCATCATTAGCTAACAGCTCAAAGTCTGTCAGGCCTTGAGCGTCTGTATACAAAAGCAGTCAATAATAAACTCATAACAGAGAATAAAACAAGTTCATTGGGGAGCAGCTGTTGGTACATTGGAGCTGGGCAGGCTTGATTAAAGTTCAATGACCTCAACAGTGGTATTTACAAAACAGAACAATATGTAAGGTGTCCTGTGGAGACCTATTGTCGTAGCCACAGGGCAATTAACATCCAAGTGCACCCAACTCGCAGGGGAGGTCAGTAAGTGATGGATTTGATTAAAACAAAACCGGGCCAAGAGAAATCTGGCATGCCTACTCTGAATCTGCACCAAATACTGCTCTATGCCATTGACAGACTTCCAAAGCATATGGGCGCTCACTAATGGTTTTGACATTTCTGCACCTTCTCTGATGAGCGACGCCCACTCTAGGAACAGTGTCTTTATATCCAGTATATCCAGAGACCTCAGGGAGTGAGGAGTGAAATATGCTTCTTCTCTCCCCAGGGCTTTGAGTGCTGACTTAATGTAAGCAATCCAGGGGATTCTCAAAGCACCATCCAGGGCCAGACAGTCGGCCAAAATCAATCTTTTTGGCTGAAGATACTGTCTAGTCCAGACTTTTATCCAACACAATAAAGGGCTGAGGGAGACTAGATCTGCAAGGAATCTTACTCCAAGCAGAGCATGAACAGACCAAGACGACGTACACTGCGGGACCTGTAACAAGCATCTCAGTAATTTGTTTTCAACTGATTGTATTCGGTCGGACTTCACGTAACCCCACACCTCACTCCCATAGCAGACTCATGAGACATACTTTGCCTCACAAATTTTTAACAGGACCTGCGAGTACCAAGAGCCCAATCTTTTGGTGAAGCATGGCAATGCCCAATAGTCTTAATCATCTTCACCCTTTTCTATTCCAAAAGGGTGTGCCAGTTGTTCTTAGCATCAAAGAGTACCCTTAGGTATGAAAAAGCAGTTGCTTTACCCGTAGCGTGCTGGCCCACCCTGAAGATCATAGACCTCATGGATCCTGGTCCTACGACCATAACATAGGATTTAGAGACATTGACTGCCAGGTCAAGACTATCCATAAAGACATCAAATTTATCAATGAGAATCTGTGGCCCCCTGGCCGTCCGAACCATAAGAACCGTGTCATCGGCGTACAATAACACCGGGAGCGGCCTATGACCCACCTTAGGTAAGTCAACCTGGGTTGCAAGGTGGGCCTCCTCAAGCCTTTTGACATATAAAGTGAACATGAAAGGTGCAAGAATGAACCCGTCGCACACCTCCTGCTGGGAAAGAATTCAGTAAGTACTGCGTCGGCAGAGAAACTAAATGAGGCCAAGGTATTCCTGTGTAAATCTTCCAGGAGGAACACAATACTAGACTCCACTCCTAACTCAATCAAAACGGCCCAGAGTTTAACTCAACTGACCCTGTTGAACACAAATGTGAGGTCCATAAAAGCCAGGTGTAAACTCTCTGACCGAGCGGCAGTGTGCTTATTAATAATTAAGTACAGATTTAGGCATTGGTCTGTCGTAGATCAGCCAGGCCTAAAGCTGTGCTGGACGTCCGGCAGGATGCCCTTAGCGTCAGACCATTCCATCAGTCTATTAAGTACAACCCTCCCCAGAACCTTAAGGAGATGGGACGTAGCTGTGGGGATTGTACTTGTCCCCCTTCTTAAACACTGAGTCAAGAAAGGGCCCCGTAACTCCACGTCCAGGCACAGAAGGTGGGGAGGGATTCCATCAGGGCCTGGGGCTTTATTTCTAGTTAAGCTGTCAATACCTATAATGACCTCAAGTGTAAAGACCAAGGGGGCTCCACCCACCTCTCTAACTGTCACCCTCTCCACCTCAGCCGACTCACCAAAGTTGTAAACCCCAGTAAAATGGTCTACCCACTGTTGCTCCGAGATGTGGGTAAAAGTTGCTGGACCAGCCCTGTCACTAAAAATGGGTTTGTTCACCACCTTTCAAAACAGAGAAGGGTCTCTGGATTCATTAGCCTGAGTTATCTCCTCCCAGGCTAAAGACTGAAGAGTAGCCTTGCGATTGCATACAGCCTGCTTGTAGGCCTGACTACTGGTAACCACCTGCTTCTATCTCTCAGGACCTGTTTTTAGGCTGACTTCAAAAGTTGTAAACATTTAGAGCAGTCCCTATCAAACCATATCGGCACTTGGGCACTGAACTGAAAAGCTGGGAAAGTCAATAACTTATTTGCCTTGTCTGCAATCCCACCAAAGGCTTGCATTATTTCCCTTTCAAGGGCACTGGCTTCTAAGCAAATTTCTATCTCATGCTCTGCTTGAGAGAAAAGGGTTGTTTTAAAAATGGTTGTATCAACCTGGTCCCAATTTATGCGTCTGCCTTGGTCCACGGAAACAAGGCCACTACTCAGCGCATCCCCAGAGCCCGTGGCCGGCCTCAAACCTTCTAGTTCCAAGACAAGGGGGTTATGGCCACTAAAGGGACTATGGATAATACTAAAATTGACAACATACAAGAATAGAGGAGCCGAAATAAATATAAAATCTATATTAGAAGAACATCCCAACTCCTTGCAAGTTGGAGGAGCACTGTATTGGGTGCAGCGATCAATTTTTTCAGGCTATACACCAGGTTATGAGAGGCTAGGATCTCACTCAAAACCTTTCCTTCCGGGGAATGAACAAAGTGGAGCTCATCTGTTACCAGACATCTCTGTCAATGTTCATCAGTCAACAATGGGGTAACACAAAGATGACAATTAAAGTCCCCCACTAACTCAGTCATCCTGTGATCGAGCCCCCTTGCTCCCCCAATGCAGTCAGGGGATCCTTTGTTTAGGCTGTGCAGGCTAAAGACCTCACCTCAATAAGCTATATAATTATAGAAATAAACTAACAGAAAAGGAGGGCCACCCGGGAGAAATTACTTCAACCCCTGTACTATCATCAAATTCTTGTCCAGAGTAACAGCCTGCGCGTGGAGATCTACTGCCAAAAATATGATCAAACCCCCCCCTGGCCCTTCCGGAAACTGAAGGCGTTGCGGGCAAGAAATATGTCTCGTACCCTTCCGGTAAGAACCTGTTATTCACTTCCCAGGTTTCCTGTAGACAAATGGTTTGAAAAGAAGTTATAAACTCCACCCAGACAGCATCAGAAAATGTGTCCGAAAGCTCTGCAATGTTCCATGAGACAATTCTCATGTCCTTTATATTCCGCACAGGGGAGACCACCAGCCGGATATCAGGCGTGGGGGAACCCACCATGGAGATAAAAGCTTCTTGCCTATTTTTAGGCTTGGACAAGGAAGGAGATGGAGGGATCGGAGCCAGTCAACCACACGTCAAGGGTACTAAGAGAGGCAAAGCGATTTGTTGTGTTAACCCAGCTAGGCTGCCCTGTCTTCCATCGGACGTACCCCTGGGAGTTCTGTATCTGCCATTCTGGGGAACCCTGAGGGCTTCAACAATTACTCAGGTTAACCCGGTTAGGCTGCCCTATCCTAAGGCACTCCCACCCATGAGGACCCTGTGTCTGCCGATCTGGAGGGCCCTGAGGGCAACAAACCCTCTCAGGTCTATAGAAAAATCCTAGGGGGAGCATAACAATACCTTGATGGGGTAGGGGCTTGTAAGAAGATAGCGAGTCTCCTGAATGTCCTCCCCTCTCCTCAGGTAGAGGCAGGTAGAACCCGGATGGGTTATGGCCGGAGAGGGAGGCTCGACTCCCTCAACCACTAACAGGCTAAAAGCTATCATTGAGTCCACCTGTCCCCACCTCACTCCTCCCCCCTGACCCCCTCAGTCAGAATATCAATCTCACACAGAGTCACCCCAGCAAAGGAATGACACGCAGGAAAGTCTGTGGGCTGCCCCTCAATAGCGACATCCTTCTTTCCTCTAACTCAGTTTCTTTGGCCACTACTGAGACAGCCCTGGTCAAAAAACCTTCCATGGTGGTCTTTGGGGGAGTAGATGATCTTATAACTGTGACTTTTTTCTTTCCCTAGGTGGGACCCTCCAGGAAAGAGCCCCCCCCCCATCCCCAGGATAACAACCAATGAAAACAAAATGACAGTAGCGTAAGGATTCTTCCGTCCACAGGCCCACAGTCCCAGAGTCCATATAGATAAGCCCTCCTAGCGTTCACCAGCGCTCACCACCAGGTTTATAAGATGCTATCTCCCTGGCTGCGTATCCAAGGGCAACATCAGCTGGCTTTCAGGTGAGTCACTCTTTTCCCACCGCTAAGTGTGACCTGAACAAGGCACGACCCTGGCAGTGAGTCCTCCCGATCAGAAGGTCCCCACGCCCACGATGACCAAACACATCCAAGGAAACTCAGAACTCTGAGGATCAGGACCAAGGGGGGTGGCCCACCCCACCTCTTTCTGGTGCTGAAGGGCACAGGACGGGCCCGCCCTCGGCCCGGGTGCGTCCCTCATGAAGTGCTCGTGATGCTACTCAGCTGTGCAGCACAGAGGGGATTGTGGGACATTGAGTCCCCAGCTGTCATGGTAGCACCCGCAGGGGCTCGCTCCAGGCTAGGCTAGCATTGGTGCTCACAAGACAGGGAAGCAGACTGTGCTGGTGATGCTCCAGGCAGGGTTCCTTACCGTAGCAGCATGCAAAAAACTGAAAATCGCCCCACAAAGTAAAAGCAGCCCCCACACTCCAGGACTGCAGCGCACCTTATGAAGCGCTGATGATGCTCCTCAACTGTTCAGCACAGAGGGGATTATGGGACATTGAGTCCCCAGCTGTCGCAGTAGCACCCACAGCGGCTCTCCCCAGGCCGGGCTAGTATGGGTGCTCACAAGACAGGAAAGCAAACTGTGCTGGTGATGTCCCAGGCAGGGTTCCTTTAGGTAGCAGTACGCAACAAACAGAAACTCGTCCCACAAGGTAAAAGCAACCACCACACTCCAGGACTGCAGAGCGCCTTTTGAAGCGCTGGTGATGCTACTCAGCTGTGCAGCACAGAGGGGTTTGTGGGACACTGAGTCCCCAGTGGTAGCACCCACATCGGCTCTCCCCATGCCGGGCTAACGTTGGTGCTAACATAGGTGCTAACTTAGGTGCTCACAAGACAGGAAAGCAAACTGTGCTGGTGATGTCCCAGGCAGTGGCGTAACACAGGCCCCCGCAGCCCCCGCGGTGCAGGGGGGCAAGCTCCAGGGGGCCCCCTCAGCACAGGGCTCTGGCGGAGAGCTCCTGATTGGGTTTGGAGGGGGCCCCTCCGCGTACCTTGCAGGGCCCCCCCCCCCCTCAAGTTTCGTTACGCCACTGGTGCAAGGCAGGGTTCCTTAACTTAGCAGCATGCGAAAAAAACTGAAAATCGTCCCAAAGGTAAAAGCAGCCCCCCACACTCCAGGACTGCAGCGCGCCTTATGAAGCGCCGATGATGCTACTCAGCTGTGCAGCACAAAGGGGATTATGGGACACTGAGTCCCCAGCTGTCGTGGTAGCACCCACAGCGGCTCTCCCCAGGCCGGGCAAGTGTTGGTGCTCACAAGACAGGAAAGCAAACTGTCCTGGTGATGTCCCAGGCAGGGTTCCTTTAGGTAGCAGCAAGCGACAAACAGAAACTCATCTCACAAGGCAAAAGCAGCCACCTAGGAAACATTTTTGGGAATCTGGCTTGATTCAAATCTATCCATAGCCTACCATGCTCTGCGAATGCTCTATAAAGCCTGACACACCCTGTTTGCAATCAAGAAGCTGAAACCATTTCTTCAGCTCAATGACTTCAGAACCATTATCTTATTGTCTTAGTTCGCTCCAAATCGTAGCATGGAAACTGCTCTAATAGGCGTTTTTTCAAGTTATCCAGCCCTAATAAAACATTGATTCACTCTGTGGCCAGAGTTTCTGGACCAATAAAAATCAACCACATAACCCCGATATTCAAAGACTTCCACTGGCTCCCACCTGAGGTCTGAATTAAATTTTAATCACCCTATATTACTTACAAGATGTTATTTTTCAACAAACCTGATTAGTTTCTCCCAACCATTAAATGCACTGGAAACTGAGAAGTCCACAGAATCACACTCGAGTACAAGAAATTCAGTACTAAAAAGTGGGCCTCACAAGGCTTCTCTATTCCTGTGACAACAATTTGGAACCTGTTGCCAGTCAGGATCACACAATGAGATTCCTTAAATACTTTTCAGAAAAGACTAAAAACCTTCTTCGTTGACCTTGATCTTAACAATCCAGATTGAACTTCTCCTTTGGTTTGTTTTTTCTTCCCACCCATGTGCTCTGCAAGCTTATCTATTTGCTTGACTCCCATTTACCTTTCCCCACCTCACAAATCCTTCATTTACTCCTATTACCTCTTGCTATTTCTCTCCTTCCCTACCCACCCCGTTGTAGAAGCGCCCTCTCTTTTACCTGTTTCATATTTGACCCCTCATACTATTCTCCACACTGCATGAACTCCAACGTAACACCCAAAGCGCGCCTTCACTTCGTTTCTGCTACCTCCCTCTTGCCATCCATCAATCTTCATATCCGCATTTGCTTCCCCAGGGTCTAATCGAAGGCAAGAAAAGGGAAAGGGTGAATGGTGCATGGTGAATGGATAAAAAACAAATTATTCCCAAGAATTTAACGGCATTGGCAGTACTATGTACTCTAGGCCCACCTGCTGTACTCCACTCCCTTCGTTGCTCTCCACTACCTAATAATATTTGTGATTATAATGTACCCTCATTATCTTGCTAACCGAGTCACTGTCAGACTTCTACCTCATCCTTCTCTGGTGTTAAGGGATAGTATATTCATTGCTTACTCTATCTCTTTCCTCTGCATACTAGTGTTAAAGATTAAGAGATTGACACCCTGGTCTCCAAGCAGGAAGTAGAGCAAGCATTCAGCATCACCTATCTACTGTGGTTGACATATTGCCAAGGAGTGTCATTCCAATCAGCAGCTGTCCATAATTGGCACACTAGGTCTACGCTTCTGACTCTGTTAAATGAACCGTTCACTGTATGTTCTCATACCCGTTCTACTAGTATGCATAGGAAAAAGACCTTTAGCAATCGCTTCGGTTTTTGTCCCAAAAACGTGCACGCGTTCCATTGCCTTCAATGGCAATGCGTGCACGTTTGGCGATTCCCTTGCGGGAGCGAGCTTGAGACCATATGTTTGTAATTAACTTGCAAACACATGGTGCCCTGGCTCGCTCCCGCAAGGAAACGCTTTGTGTGCTCTTGGCCGCACTCCTCTCAACCCTCCCACTTTGTAAACCCGCGGCTGTTCTGTTTTTTTTTTTTACAAGGGTTTATTCCTACCTACTTACTTTGTGATGCTATTCCTGCTCATTCCCACATCACTACATCCGTCATCTCAGTGAAGCCATTTGCGAAAACTTTAATTCACTTACCTGCTTTCACTGCAGCAGCAAGTTTAATTTGGGCCACAATCACCAGATACATGGCAGATTTCTAGTTTATTCACGGGCTGTGGAAATAGTTCGAGTTCAAATTGACTGTACGGAAGAATTCCATGGAGACTTTGTGAAAATCCCACATGGGACTGGCAATCAATAAGATTTGTTGGGCAACCCACAACAGACATAGGTAAGAAGTTTATTTTATGAAGCCGATGAAATTCCAATAATTAGCTAGAACATCTCGAGCGCACAAGCTGCTGTTAGCATGGCTCTGCATAACTGTCCGATTATCCAGAGTATAATTTTCAAATGTTGCTATTGCAGATGGGAATTTTCAACATTAAAAGAATTGGTGCTTTAAAACATATTTAGGGAACCAATAAGCTGTGAACATTATTGGAACGAGAAGACAATCTTATACTACCTTCAAGACAATCTTATACAATACTACCCCTCTACCCCTCTATTACCCCTCTACCCCACTACTACCCCTCTACCCCTCTACCCTTCTACTATCCCACTACCCCTCTTCTACCCCTCTACTACCCCTCTAACCTTTTACCCCACTACCCCTCTTCTACCCCTCTACCCCTCTTCTAACCCTCTACCCCTCTTCTACCCCACTACCCCTCTACTACCCCTCTAAACCTCTACTACCCCTCTTCTACCCCTCTAACCCTCTTCTACCCCTATAACCCTCTACCCTTCTACCCCTCTACCCCTCTGCCACCCCTCTAATACCCCTCTACTAACCCTCTACCCCTCTTCTACCCCTCTACTACCCCTCTAACCTTCTACCCCACTACCCCTCTACTACCCCTCTTCTAACCCTCTACCCCTCTTCTACCCCACTACCCCTCTATTCCTGTACTACCCCTCTAAACCTCTACTACCCCTCTTCTACCCCTCTAACCCTCTTCTACCCCTATAACACTCTACCCTTCTACCCCTCTACCCCTCTGCCACCCCTCTAATACCCCTCTACTAACCCTCTACCCCTCTTCTACCCCTCTACTACCCCTCTAACCTTCTACCCCACTACCCCTCTAATACCCCTCTACTAACCCTCTACCCCTCTTCTACCCCTCTACTACCCCTCTAACCTTCTACCCCACTACCCCTCTACTACCCCTCTTCTAACCCTCTACCCCTCTTCTACCCCACTACCCCTCTATCCCTGTACTACCCTCTAAACCTCTACTACCCCTCTTCTACCCCTCCATCCCTCTACCCCTCTTCTACTCCTTTACCCCTCTACCCCTCTACTACCCCTCTACCCCTCTACTACCCCTCTAACCCTCTTCTACCCCTATAACCCTCTACCCTTCAACCCTTCTACCCCTCTACCCTTCTACCACCCCTCTAATACCCCTCTACTAACCCTCTACCCCTCTACTACCCCTCTAACCCTTTTCTACCCCTATAACCCTCTACCCTTCTACCCATCTACCCCTCTTCTACCCCTCTACCCCTCTACCCCTCTACCACCCATATACCCCTCTACTACCCCTCTACCCCTCTACTACCCCTCTACCCCTCTTCTACCCTCTTCTACCCTTCTACCTCTCTACCCCTCTACTACCCCTCTACCCCTCTACTACCCCATTACTACCCCTCTACCCCCTTCTACCCCTCTACCCCCTACCACCCTCTACCCCACTACCCCTCTACTACCCCTCTTCTACCCCTCTACTACCCCTCTACTCTTCTACCCCTCTACCCCGCTACTACCCCTCTACCCCTCTACTACCCCTCTTCTACCCCTCTACCCCTCTTCTACCCCTCTACCCCTCTTCTACCCCTCTTCTACCCTTCTACCCCTCTACCACCCTTCTACTACCCCTCTACTACCCCTCTACTACCCCTCTTCTACCCCTCTTCTACCCCTCTTCTCTCTCTCTCTCTCTCTCTTTTGACTTAAGCTGCTGGTGGGGAGAAGGCGCTGCTCTGCCTCCGGGGCCCTGTTCTCCGACTCAACGCAGAATTAATTTAAGTTAATAAAAAAAAAAGTTTGTTTACCCAGGGTCATGTTCATCCAGTAGAAGCTGCCAACTGCTACAATTAATGTCAACTTCATATATAATGTTGATTGGGTAGAAGTTTAAAACGGGGATGTTTTAACGCCAATCGGAAGCTTTTCCAAGGCGAGTAATTATTTGAAGCTGCGGCCCGTTAAGGCCTGTTTGAAGCTTTTCTTAAGTCCTTCGTCTGACGCGATGATTGTTTCCAGACTGTTGGGTTCGTGGGCTCCCTGGTCTAAATTTAGCCAGACATCCACATTCAGTCTCCAATCCTGGAGTCTTCCCAAGAAACATTAATTAGCATTTCGTGGAAGCGTGCATTTTGCGCCGTTCTTGGTTTGTTTTGTTAAGATGTACGGCCAGGGCAGGACGGCCTTCGGAGGCTTCCCCTCTTGAGGGACCGTTCACGCCAACATCCCTTGTCTGGAAGCCGATCCCGTTAATGCACGGTGTCAGGCCACCTGAGGAAAACATTTTCCTTTGCAGCTGGGATTATCCTCCGCGCAGGCCGCGCTAGTCCGCCCTGCTGTAGTCCACTACTGGGCGGCCTCCTGGGCTTAGATGCCCATGCTCTGCTATGTGCTCCCGTGGGCGCGCGGCCCAGGCGGGGTGGCATCCCAAAGGCTTATGAACCGGAAACTGTGACCTCTTTACTCAGGTCCCTGGCGCTGCCTGGTAAAGGTAGGAGTCCTTCTTCTGGTGCGTCAGCGCGGAAGGTCATCGCTCTGACTGGCCAAAGCAGAGCAGCATGCTTCACCCGGAGCGTCATTGGGGCAGTCGTTGACTCCGCTGGCACGAGGCGGGGCAGTGAGGGAAATCTACGCAGACAGCCTGGGTACCGAAAGGCCCATGCCTCTGTCACCTCACCGAGTCTAGGGGGAGTAGTGGAGTTCTTGTGGCCACTACACAGCAAGGCGCCCATCTACAGATCTCATCCCTGCCTACTCGGGGTCGCCCCGGTGTCCTGGGCACGCCATTCGGCCGTAAACACGTCTTCTGACGCACACTTATCTCAGATACTCATTTGAAGCTTTTTCACCAATCCGAATAAAAGCACTGATGTTTGATGTTTGTTCTTTTGTGTGTGCTTTGTTCTCAGTGAAACGCTGTGTTTCTTGTGCAGTCAATTAAATGATCATAGCTACACTCCCCTTAGTCAGGACCCAACCAGTTGAATTCCGGGAAGCCCAAACCATCAGTATTTCAAATCTGTGCGTGAAACGTGGGTAGGATGAGCCATGCAGCTCAAAAAGGGATGTTCTTTTTACATAATTTGTATTTAATAGAATTAGGAAGCAGGAGAACAGTCTCACAGTTGAGATAGGGATTCACATACACTGGTGACCGCTTTTGAATTGTCTTTAAAACCATTCAAAGATGGCTGCAGCGTCTACGTGGGATGCGGTGGACTAAGTGGCAGCCGGAGCCTGATAGCACTGCTTGTCCTTTAATAAAAAAAACATTGGCATAGCCAATAGGTCTCGCCTTTGGGACCTTATAAGTGTTTAGTTATGCAGCACAATATCCTTGGTGCAACAACATCAACTGCTGCATGGCTAAGCACTTATAAGGTCCCAAAGGCGAGACCTATTGGCTATGCCAATGCTTGTTTGTCTTTCTTTTGTCTTTTGTCTGTTGTTGGCCTGCTAACAGGGGCAAAGATTTACCAAGGTGTGCGTAATGCTTCATAGCAACACCAGCAGTGTGTTAGTGGGAAAAATTAAGCAGTGCCCAATTTAATAAGCATAGCATGATGATGATGATGCATTTCAAAGGTGAGTAAAAAGTGTCTTCCGTGAGATTTGTACTCATAGCCAGGGCCGGACTGGGAGCACAAACCAGACCTGGCAATTCTGCTGGACCGGCGCTAGTTTTCTTTAAGTGCACTGTTTGTGCCTGTTTTCAATTGTTTAATGTTCCATGCTTCGTGCAAAGCCTAGTCATACTGCTTTGTGTGTGACTTTAGGTGATCTGACTTTGCATAGAATCCTAGGGCCTCATTTATGAGGTCCCTTGCGCCCATGGAACGTCACGTTTTGTGACGTTCCGTGGCCAGGAACCTACTCCATATTTACAAGGCAGCACTAAGCCACTTTTTTTGGCTTAATGCTAGCTCGTAAATATTGTTCCCTTTAACACGGTTTTCTGCATTAAAGGAGCGTGCAATGGGTGTTGCTGGGGTATTCCCCTTTACAGAAACTGTCTTGGGTTTGGATCATGCGATGAAAGGCAATTTAGCACTGCCCTTACTTCAACATTTAAAGCAAAATACTTTTGTGTGAGAAAGTAGATCAGCACTGCATTTTCCACTGACTTGTGTATATATGTATGTATGTGTGATTTCTTTAGTGTGAACATAGCCATAAAACACCGAAGCGCTGTGAACAGTCATAGACAAACATAGAGTCAATGGGGCTTATTTATAAGCCCCTTGCGCCGCCGTTGCGTAACTTTTTGTGATGCTTCGGTGGCGCAAGAGCCTGCTTCATATTTACCAGGCAGCACTAAGCACTTTTTTGGCAGAATGCTGCCTTGTAAATATTGTTCCTTTCAACCCTGTTTTCTGCGTTAAAGGGGCATGCAATTGGTGTTGCTGGGGGCATTCCCAGCAATATCCATGGCTTTTTGACACTGCCCCAAATTTACAAGAAATCGTAACTCTAAGGCAGCGCCAAAAGCTTACGCCTCCCCAGGGGAGGCGTAAGGCAGGCACAACGGGGAGAAATATCTTTATTTCTCCTCGTTTTTCCTTTTTCTATGTGTGCTGCATTTTGCAGCACACATAGAAAGAGGAAAAAGCCTCTTGTAATTGTTTCTGTGCAGGAAGGCTGCCTTCCTGCACAAAAATAATCATCCTCGCAATGCTGGCACCCTTGCGCCATGGTGCAAAGGGGCCTGCATTGGCGCACGGCAGTCCATGGTGCGCCAGCGCAGGGGAAAGGGACAAGAATGCGCTGTATCTGATATATACGGCACATTCCTGCCCTTTTCTTTTGCCGCAGGGCAGCGCAGTAGGAAGGCCTGCGGTGCTGCCCTAGGGCAAAAACTCATAAATAAGGCCCTCTGAGTTATAGTAGAGGTAGCTGGCTTGTGGGCTGATAATGCATTGTGATGGAGTGTTTTTTAGGCTTACTGCACTATTTTTCTCTCTTTTTAACACTTCTTAGCCTGAGTATGATGGCGTACCATGAACCCCTGCACCAACATTTTGTAAAGTCTGGCAAAGGGTTACAACTAAGTCATATCAAAGATGTACTGAGATAGCATCCTAGGGTCACAAAATGTAGTAGGCAACTTTTAAACTGGGTATGCTGCTCCCTCTAATTCTGCTTCGTGTGTGTGTGGGTGAATTTGTGAGTGATCATAGTTGTGCATGTGTATGATATTAACTCTGAGTGCGCAATCTTTGCCTAATCTGAAAAAAAGTTACATTTGAATATTAAAGGTTGAAGAACAGTGTAAGCGATACAGCATTCAATAGTGTCTGTTCCGGAATTAGATATACCACTTCTCCATCTGTTAATATTTCATTCACTAAAATGTAGTATCCTTGAATAAACCTTAATACGGCAGAAAAAAGGATCAAAATGCATGGCACCTGCTCTTTAAATTACCATTTAAGCTTCCCAGAGAAGTTTTTTAATCTCCAAAAGAAATCAAGAAGGGTTAAAACCTTTGAAGTGACACAATAGCACAGAACATGAAGCAACCGTTCAAAACAGATCAAAAGAGGAAACTAATATTTGAAAGCAGCCGTTGAGCATCAATCATTCAGATATTTCTTTCGAGATAAAGTCTAAGCGGCTCTTTAAAAAAACATGTTCATCCCGCAATGGTTTTAAGTATTAATTGCTCTCCTATACATAGGGGATTGGCTTGCTTTTTCCGAATGTTTTGATGCTTTTTTTTGGTGCCAAGAGGAACCTGAGTCTCTTGTTTTTAAAGTCGTGTTGTATATAATTAAATTAAAGGCAATTTTACTTACAGTTATTGAATGGAATTAAGTTCACTTACATGTTTAGCATGCTTTTAAGAATACACCTAAACTGAGAAGTAACACTGCGAAATACAGGAAGATTGTTTTAGACGTGTCTTCAAATATACTCTATATGTGCTATCCTGGTGTACATTGCCCAAAGCACAAGAAGTTTCCCCCATTTAGAGGCTACGGAGTCTTTCACAATGGAATGTGATTAATGATTCTTCAATGTTGAAAAGGGTCAAGGGGGGGACGAAGTTTAAAGGTTTTAAAAAAAAGTGAGCATAAACTCCTGAAGATATACGTTTTCGGAGAGGAAAACTCGCAAAATCTGCTTTTTGCAAGATAACTCTCCCGCAGTAAACGCTTTTTATGTAAGTTCTCCCACAATAATATTTTTAATAATGTTTAATATTTTCTCCTCCAAAGACTCCAGACGATCCAGAACGCCGATGCCAGAACCTACTGATTCTTGGCCTCTATCCTCACAGCCACATCACCCCCTCCCAGGCAGCTGCATTGGCTCCCAGCAAAACAAGCATTTGCAATGCAATCGGTCTCGCCTTTGGGACCTTATATGTATTTAGCTATGCAGCACATTAGCCTGGGTGCTGAAACATCTACTGTTCTTCAACATGGAGGGCGAGTAAGCACCAAACTGCTTGACACGCTAGGTTTAGGAATACATGGAGAGAAATATTGCCTTTCTGCAGGAAATGGTATAGTCCAAAGCTCTGTTTTTAATATAAAACCAGGGCCTTCGGTGGTCATATCACTGAAAATACAAAATTACATATGCACCGGTCCCAAAAGGACAGCAAAGTTGCGGATGGCTTGCAGGCCTGGACGGCAATGCTTACTGGGCTGCCCGTATGTACACTCCCTGCCCTTACCTTAGCCCTTCCGTAGCAATTAAGGGGCTGCTGAGGGACCTGCAGTGGACCCGTCGCTCATTGATGACACCAGTGGTCAAAGGGTTTGTGATGTCATTTCCTCCAAACTTGGCATTTAAGTAACTCTGCACCTATGTGTAATTTTCTTTCAGCAATTGAATCATGCATTTATATTTTTAGCTGGTACTTGATGCTTTTTCAGGTAAATTATTTTACCTGTGCTCCAGACGATTTGAGAGGCGGTTATATCCCCACAACCCCCACCACACACAGCCAGCGCCACCCTGGAGATAAAGCAGGATGTTTGCTGGAATGGACATGAAAATGCTGCAGAGAAATGAGCTGAAGCTATAAGCTTGCGCAGTCCCTGAAATCCATGGCTGCTGCCTTGCACGTTCCAGATGTGAGCAGCTGCAGGAAGCTGACAGCCAATAGGTGAACGCAGATCTACCGGGCTTTGAAAGCGGAGTATCGTGCACATTAGAAGAAAATTACGAGGTAACAATGGCGCCGGGAGCTGCACGTTTCAAGAGCGCTGGTACAGGGCCGCCTCTAAAGAAAGGTGATGCATAGACTCCGTGTGAAGTGAGTGATAGAGGTCCTCTGGTACCCACCCAGCCAGTGACTGGAGGATGAGAGAGTTATATGAAGAGTAAAGACAGGCCACCGCTAGCCGGGGCCCCACACACCGATTATTGTAACCGATGGGGCCCCACATACTGTGTTTGAAGACCAGAGGAACCCGCACGCAGTGGCTTGCATCTGCATGTCTAGGGTCTGCTCAAAGGCTGCATGGGGTGACTGGTGGGCCCTCCACACGGGTTTGCCGGGGCCCTGCACACCAAGTACTGTGACCTCTGTAGTCCTGTACTCCGTGTATTGTGACCATAGGTACCCACACAGTGTGTCTGGCTGGACCTAGCTACTGGACGCCCCACACAATGTACCTGGTTGGACATGACCAGCTTAGGACCACTCCTTCTGTGCAGCTGGACCTGGCTACCTGAGGGGTCCGCACACTGTGTCACTGGACCTGGTGACCCGAGGGCCGCTCACACGGTGTCTGGCTGGACGTGGTCAGCTGAGGGACCCACACACTTGCCTTGTGCCCATGTGTTTAGATCATCTGAAATGACTGGGACGGTCACCAAAGGGGACTCAGACTTTTTTGCCTGTCTGGACGTTGTGGCAAAAGTTCCACACAGTGTCTTGTGACAGGGGGTGCCCACACACTGTGTATGTGTAAACTTGGTGATGAGAATCTCGCAGTGTCTCGTGACCCGAGGGGCACCCACTCGTTATCTGTCTGGACAAGGTGACCACAGGGACCCCGCATCCTATGTCTGAATTTGGTGACTTGGGAGGGCCACACAGTGTCTTGTGACCGGAGGGGTCGCCCGCTGTGTCTGTGAGCCCCCCTGTGTCTTGTGACTCCGAGGTGCCCTACACTGTGGCTGGTTGCGGAGACCAGTGTGTCTGTCTGGGCGTGGTGACCCGCACACTGTGTATTGCATGTTTATGCTGTGGCCCGGGGAAGGAAACCGTCACTAGATGGGCCCCGCACACGCTGCAGTGCATGCTTAGGGTCTGACTAATGTTCGGATGCGATAACCCTTGGTGCGCTTCCTTACCAAGTCGGCGGCAACATGCCTCAGTCGATCCCCTTTGTAGGAAGCGCCTAGCAGCATCCAACTGGGAGCCGGCCGTACAGGGCCTCAGACCACATCGTGGGGGCTCCGAGGACAGCCAGCGTGCCCCGTCCAAGTCACACACAGCCCTTCGCTCAAAGGAGGCCGCAGACAGCGCCCAGCACTCACCTTCACAACCGAGTAGCGTCTGCTAGCGCCTGCGTGCGCATGCGAGACAAACGAGCAGCGCATGCGCTGCAACGCTAAGTAAGACCTAAAAACTAGTGCAAATTCACCCACCAATGACACGACAAACAAGCATTTAAAATGCAATAGGACTCGTATTTACGCGAGCCCTATTGCATTTTAAACAGAAGTGCGGGCATCAAAAAAGGCACGAACGGGAGGGGGTGGGGGGGTGGTGGTGGTCCGAGAAGTCACGGACTGCGGGAGGGAACGGGGGGAGGCAGGGGAACAAAACCGTTTTAAAATTAAAGGGGCCGATCGCCGTGGAAGGAGAAAAATGACGACATGGCCGTCAGGAGGCGGGACTAACAAGCCGAAAGCCATTCAGAATGCAGCATTTAGAATTTAAGCCAATCAAAAAGATGGGCGGAAAGTGGGCGGAGCTTCCCCCACTATAGTGTATACTGCATGCCTCGCAAAGCGAGCAGCGCGTTGCGCTGCAACGCTACGCGAGACCTAAAAATGATGCCAGTGCAAGCTCGTCACTGTTAGTAATTGGGTTTCTGGTTAGCAGAGCTTTGCACCCTGCCCAAGCAGGAACCACAATACTAGTCAGTGAAAGTCAGATACACACCCTAAATTAACCTGTGCTCCCCCTGGTAGCTTGGCACAGAGCAGTCAGGCTTAACTTAAGAGGCAATGTGTAGAGTATTTGTGCAACACTTCAAACAGTAAAACAATGACAACATAACACAAAAAGATACCACACCTGTTTAGAAAAATAGAGCTTAATTTATTGAACAAAACAGGACCAAAACAATAAAAATCCATTTAGTATATCGTGAGTTATGAGTTTTTAAAGAATAAACTGAAATGTAGTGCTTAAAAACAAAAAGCACTAACCGGAGCTATCTTGTCGTGCTAGACCGGGTCAAATCCAAAAGTTAAGGCCGACCGCGATGGAGTGTGGGTTGGATACAGGGACCAGTCTTGGCCCACTGAAACAATACCTTGGTTCGCAGTTGCCGACGCCGAGGACGAGATGCGAGGAGAAAAGAAGGTGATGCATCAACGTCGCTCCATGGGATGAGTCGGCTCCGACCTCTGCAAAGTTGAAGATGAATCGGGACGGAGGTGATGCCAGCGCCATTGGTAATGCAGTGTCCTTGATCCTCGCAGCAGCTGTGATGCGTCAGTGGAGATGTACGCCACTTGATCTTCGCAGCAGTGGAGATGCGTTTTCGGCAGAGCTCGCAGCAGCGTCGATGTGTCGCTGTTGAAGAAGATTCCAAACCAAGCAACAACATTGCTGCATGGGTTTTTACTGGATCAGCACTTTATACTCCCTTCCAAGGGTCCAGGACTGGATTGGCACCACTAGGCAGGGCAAGACTCCCAGATGGCAGAGTCCAGGTGCTGTAGCAGGCGAGTTGGAAGTCTTTTATGTTCCTGTGACTTCAATCAGGAGGCAAGCCAGCAAGCCTTTGGATTCAATCTGCTTCTGGGTTGGAGAAATGCAGGTCGAGCTCCTCTCACTCCCAGGCAAGGAGGACAGTAGGTCAGCACAGCAGAGCAGGAGTTCAGCAGAGTAGCAGTCCAGCAGAGTTGCATTCCTTTCAGCAGCACAGCAGTGCTTTCTTCCTGCCTGAGTATTCACAGGTCCAGAAGTGTACTGGTGGTGTCAGAGCTCCAGTACTTATATCCAGTTGTGCCTTTGAAGTGGGAAAGATTACAAAGGCAGGCCTTTGAAGTGCACACAGTCCCTGCCCTTCCTGACCTGGCTCCAGACTCACTTCAGGGGGTTATGCAGTCCTTTGTGTAGAGACAGGACGCAGCCTATTCAAATGAATGTGTCAGCTCCTCCCTCCCATCCTTCGTAGGATGACCCATCAGGATGTGGATGGCCCATCAGTCACACCTAAACTTCGTTTGTGTGTGGCTGTCTAGAGGGAATGCACAAAGCCTAGCTGTCATCCACCACAGATGTGTCTTCAGAGACAGGCAGAAGGCACCAAATGGTTAAGGTAAGAAAATGCCAACTTTTTTAATGTGGCATTTTCAGAATTACATTTTAAAATCTATGTTAGAATAGAAAAATTCATGTTTGCGCATTGTACTATGTATGTTAGCATTTGTGGCACCATTTTCTATGTCTGTGCCATTTTGAGTTATAATTAAAACTTATTCTTCGCTCTTTCCGAGAAAGGGCCTCTGTTGAGTTGTGTTTCTCCAAGGCTAAGTTTTGCTTCACTAATGAATACACTGTTCTTATTAGCGCATACCTTTCCCTCTAGATAGAGGCCTTCTCCCACTTGTCTAGTGGTGGGCACGGGCAGAGCGACCTTGAGTAGTAGATAGTGTGTGCCCGGCCTCAGAATCAAAACTTATTTTCTGTACTTCACTGTTTTGCTGCATCTGCTTGGAAAATTCCACAGTGGGCATGCCTTCATTGGTTTTGAAATGCACATAATGTATCTTTATGCTTGCTGAAGTTAGTCCCTCTGCAGCACTCCTAACGACTGGGCAGACTGGGCTCCACTCTGAGTGTACCTGAATAAATAGAAATTGGTTTGTATTCTCTACTGTCTGACCAACTCTTCATTTGGTATGGAAGGCTGAGAGATGGTCGTGAGTGACCCGTTTGACCCTAATCGGGCCACTTCCTTCAGTTGGCGCCCGAACAGGGACTCCTTCGGGTGAGTGACCCATCCCCTTCCGTGGACGGGGGGGGGGAGGTCTATGCCATCATCGGGTAGAACTGACGGGTCAGGGATCCATGTATGAGAAGCATTGATTGCTCGCAGCTGCCCCTTCCGTCCTGCCGGACTGTGCCTCGCCCAGCAGTCATCCCGACTGGAGTCCAAATGGCGAAACCCTTGGATCTGATCGTTTGGTCTGAAGAGTTGGCAGTGGAGAATTAGTTCGCTTTACCTGCATATATCAGGTGAGTTTGTTTTGTTTCTTAGTGGATATGGTACCATTTTGGTTTGAATTTGGTACGGTCTGAGGACCGTCTTTGGGATAAAAGCATTTGCAATTGCTTTGCCAGGCATAAATAGTGAACTTGTTTTCTTTTGAGAATGCCTGGTATCAGTAAACTGTTTTCTTTGTGCTGTCGCTGTTGTTCTGCAGATGCTCAATTGGAAGAAGCTCAGCCGGCACCTCCAGAAGGCACTCCTAATTTTGATATGTATGTGAAGCATGGTCTTTGCCCTATTATGTTTAGTACATTATCGCACAAATATACGAGGGACAATGCCGAGTTGCGGTGGCCATTGACAGGCACTTTCGATGAACAAAAAATTGGGTATTTACAGGAACAAATGTTCAAGAGACGAAGTAGACAGTCTATGTTTGATTCTCTCAGAACGTGGCAGAAAGCAGCTAGGCCGAGACGATTGAAGACAGAGAAGGAGGAACAGAAAGGGAAGATGCATACACTGACTCAGAAAGCTATAGCATATGATAGAGAAAAATAGGAGAAGGGAGTTGAATGTGAAGATAGGAGACTTTGATTGCATGTTGATAAATCGTATATGGCCCAGGAGGAAACTGATACTTTTGTGGAAGAATTGTTAGACCCCCGCCCCCATATGCCCCGCAAAGGATATATCCCACTGTCCCTGTGCCATCACAGCCACCTGTTACAGCTGTTCCCACTGTCCCTGTATCTACTGCTGTTGTCTTGACAGCTGTGGCTTCGGCCCCTCCTCCTCCTTCTTTACCTTTACCATCTGTGGCAACTGCGACTGTTAGTACACTAAGCACACCTATTGTATCGGCATCCCTATCTCCAGCTCTCTCTCCCCCTGCGCACCCGCCTGCGACTATTCTACCCGGTGCTCCTGTTGCTTCCTCATTTTTGATGGTTCAGTTCCCAGCATTATTGGGTGCTGAGATGCCAACACGTGGATTTGAGGATGGAGATTTGACAAAATTTAAGGAGCGTATGGGTCCTTTTGTACGGTCTGCGGTAGGGGATGAGGAGTATAAGGTAGTAGCTAATCAGGCTGCGCAGTGGGGTCGTAATCCCATTTACAGTGTGGAGGATGTTTGGGGTGTGATTAAAGATTATGAGCCTTTTATACAGCAGCATGCTCTTAAAAATATGGCCTCTATGTTGATTGGCCTTTGGCAGCAACATTTTTGGGACGACGTGCCACAAATTTTATTCGATATTAGAGATCGCGTGTATGCCAGTGGTTTGGACCCAGGCCAAGTTTTTGGGAACAATACCACGTTGGTTGCCTATAGGGGCAGGTTGCATGAGAAGAGTCCTACCACGGTATCTCAGTTTCCGATGCGAGAAGTTCATCCCATATATCACCCAGAGATACCAGAGTTAACGAATCAGCAAGGTAATGTTACTCGAGCGGGTGTAGCGGCCCGTTTCCAGGAGCAATGGGTTTATACTCCATGGAAAAGAAGCAAGGTTTTATCCCTTAAGACTCATTTGCCCGATCCTAGGAAAAATCCTACTGCTTATTATAAAGAACTGACTGAAGCTGCCTTTTTGACGGTAATGACTCTTGCTGATATTGAAATGTTTTTTGGTCTTTTTGTTCCGGTTGATATCTGGAGGCAGGTTCATACTCAAGATCATGTTGCGGAGTTGGGTGGTACATGGGACCAAATTAAGGTATGGGATCAGGAAAGAAAGCCAAGTGATAAGCCCCGAGCAGAGATACTTGCTTTGCCAGGCCGCATTATTACATATATGCACTCTCTTATTCTGCCGAAGAGAGTAAGTTTGGACAAGTTGACGGCGTGCCGAAAAAAGAAAGATGAGAGTGTGTCTGATTTCTTCACCCGGCTTGAGGATATATTTTTGGATTACAGTGGGCAGGATATGTCAATTGAAGGAGGTGTTCGGTTATTTGTCGACAGGTTTGTTTCTAATTTACTTCCCAAAATTGCAACTCGTTTACAGGCTTCTGAAAGTACCTGGTCCACCTCTTCCCTTTCTGTTATGTTGAATATGGCTCAATATTATGAACATCAGGATCAAGAGGAGAAAGAGAGGATGGAGAAGAATAAGGATTTGAAGACGAAGGCATTTTTGCAACAGGCATTTAGAGGGAATGGTAGAGGACGTGGTGGTCCTGCCCGACAGCTTCCACGCACTAGTAGGCAGCTGAATACGATGCCTTTGGGGCAGAATAAGTGTGCATATTGTAAGGAGGAGAATCACTGGTGTAGCAGAAGGTGGCGGTCCCTAGAGGACGAGGTTCTCGTGGACGGGGTCGTGGAGCTGGTGGGGCTGATAGGGCTCAGAGCGCTGCAGCCTCACAGGGTTGTTCTCATAATAATTACTTTGATGACCCCGTGATGGGCAGTACTACCATGATGACTATGATATGAATGAAGCAACAGGAATGTCTTACAGCTAGGACAGCCAGGGACAGAGTAGGGGACCAGTTCTGATACCTGTAGACCAGCGTGGTCCTTATGTAACAGCGGAACTGCAAGGTTTGACTAAGTAATTTTTGGTGGACACAGGTGCGACAAAAAGTTCTGTTTCTCAAAATATGGTCCCTGGGGAGGCTCTGTCTGGCCATAATAATGTTTCGGTAGGTTTTTCAGGTGTCCTGGTTGTGAGCCGCCTTTTAAGACCCCTTGCATTGACTATTGGTCCTTTCACTGTGGATTCTCCATTTTTGCTAACATCTAATTGTGGTGAGAATTTGATGGGTTTGGATTTGTTGAAGAAATTGCATGCCACTATTTATTGTTCCCCGGCAGGTGTCTATATAACAATGGGCCCAGATGTAGTAGGAGTTAAACAGTGTTTGTCCAAGGATGCGCCTCTTCCTGTTGAATTTGCTGAGGTGCCACCCACTTTGTGGGCCACAGGTGATACAGACGTAGGGCTGTTGCATATATCACCGGTTTTCGATACAGGTCAAAGACAATGCTATTTTGCCTCGTATTCCTCAGTATAAAATACCACAGGCAGGAGAGCGAGCCTTATTGCAAATTATTCAGTATTTGATATGCAAAGGAGTAGTTGAGGAGACGTCTGCTAATATTTGTAATAGTCCCATTCTTCCGATTCTTAAACGGACACCCTCAAGTTCTCCTGATGATCAAGAAGATGTTTATCATTTTGTGATTGACTTGAGTAAAGTTAGTAAAATAGTGGTTCCCCAGTTTCCAGTGGTTCCAGATATTACCACACTTTTGACAATGATTCCTTCCACTGCCAAATTATTTTCTGTCATTGATTTGAAAAATGCGTTCTTCAGCATTCCTATTCATCCAGATAGCAGATATCTGTTTGGGTTCACCCTAGCTGGTAGGAGCTTTAGGGTCTGTCAAGCTCCTCAGGGCTATACAGGGAGTTCGAGCATTAACAGTAGGCCTGGGCGGTAAATTCCGTTCCGCTCGCGGAATTTGCGGAATTTGGGTAATTTCCCGTTCCGTGGAGAACGCAGAATTGCCAAAAATTCCGCTATCCGTGATTTCGCAGAATTTTTTGCTTGTTCACATTTACAAAATGCGTGTTTGCGAGATATTTCCCCCCGAGCACGCAAACAGCGTTCGCGAACAGGAAAAAAGCATCGCGAACGGGCGGAACAAGCAATTCCGCGTGTTCGCGGAACTTTTGCGTGCTCGCGGAGATTTTTTACCATTTCGCGGAGCTTTGCATAGCGCGACTACGCAAATTCCGCCCACCCTAATTAACAGTCAGGCTTTAAAGAGTCAGTTGGATTCCCTTTTGCTTCCTGCAGGTAATGTATTGGTGCAGTATGTTGACGATCTCCTTATTGCTTCTGATACTGAACAAGGTTGTAAAGACAGTACAGTTTAGTTATTGCTACATTTAGCTCAGCATGGACATAAGGTTTCTCTTTCTAAATTTCAGTATTGTCGACAGGAGGTCACCTACTTAGGTCACCTACTGTCAAAGGAGGGTAGGAGGTTAACCCCTGAGCGCATCAGTACCATTGTTAAAATGCCTATTCCACAGACTCAGAAAGATGTGCGCGCTTTTATAGGTATCACTTCATACTGTCGGCAGTGGATACTTAACTACTCCCTACTAATCAAACCCTTGCTTGCCTTAACAACTAAGGAAGTGCATGAGCCTTTGCCTTGAAGGCCTGAATGTCAGCAGTCTTTTGAGCAATTGAAAACTGCGCTTTGTTCAGCTCCAATACTTGGCACCCCTAATTACGGCAAACCGTTTGTGTTGTACGTGCATGAGATGGCTGGTTGCACGCTTTCTGTCCTAACACAAAAAGTGGGGATAAGCAACGGCTGTGTGCTTATTTCTCGGCTGTCCTTGATCCAGTCGCGAGAGCCCTCCCAGGTTGTCTAAGAGGGGTCGATGCCGTGGCTACTTCGATTAGACAATCAGCTGGACTTGTACTGGATACTGACCTCACAGTCATGGTACCCCATACTGTGGATACACTTCTGAATAAGACAAAGACACAGCACCTCACCAGTGCACGTCTTACTGGCTATGAATTGACATTGTTTTCTAAACATATTACGATCAAAAGATGTGCTTCTCTGAATCCAGCCACGTTACTACCCCTCCCTTCTGAGAGTGATGAAGTCGACAAACATGACTGTATCTTCCGGACGGAAGAAGAGACGAAAGGACGGGTAGACTTGATTGACGTTCCCTTATCTGACCCACAAGGGGAACTATATGTTGATGGCTCTTGTTTCAAATTACCAGATGGCACTACAACTACGGCTTATGCAATTACCACACTGCGTACAGTAGTAGAGACATCACGAGTCCCTTATCAGTCGGCTCAAGCTGCTGAGCTCGTTGTCCTTATTCGAGCTTGCAAATTGAGTGAGGGGCTGGTTGTCAATATCTATACTGACAGCCAGTATGCCTTTGGGGTCGCGTATAATTTTGCGCAACTCTGGGCTGAGAGAGGGTTCCATACTTCCCGTGGCACAAGAATCCAGCATGGGCTTCTTATATTGAGGCTTTTGTCTGTTTTAACGCTCCCCAAGAAATTGGCCACAGTGAAGTGTAGCGCCCACCGGAAGGTCACCGATGATGTAGGTAGGGGAAATGCTTTTGCAGATCAGACAGCTAAGGAAACGGCTCGGACAAAGATGAAAAGAATGTTTGTAGCAGGTCCGGCTAGGTGTGTGCCTGAGGTTGTCATGTTCGAGGACACCCATGAGAATGTAAAAGAGATACAAAGCGAAGCCACAATAGAAGAGATAGCAGTGTGGCAGGAAAGTACAGCACAATTGAACGATGAGGGTTGTTGGATTGATAAGTCAGGGAAGCAGAGATGGATGTTGCCCGATGCATATGTTCTCCCTGTGGTTACGATGGCCCATGGTCCAGCCCATATTAGTGCTAAGGGTATTTGCAAGTTGTTGGACCCTGTATGGCAGAATGGCAATATCCCTAAGACAGCTGCACATTTAGTGAAGTATTGTATGGTGTGCATGATGCACAATCCTGGAAAGGGTACCCCTACACCGCCAGGCAATTTTGCACTGCCCACTTTTCCTTTTGAAGTCCTTCAGATGGACTATATTGAACTAGAGAGATGCAATAATTTTAAGTATGTTTTGATGGTTGTCTGTGCATTTAGTAAATGGGTTGAGGCTTATCAACTAAAGACAATACAGCCATTACGACTGCAAAGGTACTCCTGAAGGAGTTCTTTCCTCATTTTGGCATGCCCCGATTGATTTGGAGTGATAACGGAAGTCATTGCAAAAGTGATCCAATTGATTTGTGATGGTTTACACATAGAGCAAAAGTTCCATGCTGCCAATCATCCGCAGTCAGCAGGTTTGGTTGAGAAGTACAATGGTACTCTCAAGCTCAAACTGGCAAAAATTCAGGAGACCACAGGGTTAAAGTGGCCAGATGCTCTACCGTTAGCTCTTTTGCCAACAAAAATGACAGCACATTCTAGGACAGGATTGTCACCATATGAGGTCGTGTTCGGGCACCCGGCAAATGTCTGGGGCGTCCCGCGACCTCAGTGGTTTTCTGATATTAAGTACCCACTGTTGCTTGATTATCTTGGCCAGTTAACAGAAAGTTTGCGTTATATTCACCAAGAAGTCCGGGATACCCTACCAGCCACACCAGAGTGGCCCGCCCACGACATTCAGCCTGGTGACTTTGTTCTCATCAAGAACTTCCAGAGGAAGAAAAGTTTGGAGCCGCGTTGGAGGGGGCCAGAAAAGTTCCTGCTAGCAACGTGCACCGCAGTAAAAGTCGCAGGCCGTAAGAACTGTATTAACGCGACTCATTGTCGCAGGATTCCTCTGCCTTTGCCCTATGACCAGTGGGTATAAGACGGCATCTGGTTAAGGGTGGGTGGGAAACTCCGCTCCGCCGGTGGAGTTTGCGGAGTTTTGCGACTTCGCCCCTCCGCTGGGATCACGAAGTTCAGTAAAACAACTCCGCCAACCACCGGCGGAGCGGAGTTTACCGGTGTGAGCTTTCGATTTCGATCCTCGGCTCCTGCTTTTTCTGAAAAGGGCAGAGGTGAAAGCCTGTACTCCACCTGCTGTCCTCTGATGCCCTTTGTCCACATGCCTGCAGTGTATTTAACAAACGCCCTGTCAGGCGCGTCATGTGCTCTTTGCATTCTCACCTTGTGTGATTTTATTTAGTTGTAAATGAGAGCACCTCTAGTCTGAAACCGCTGCCTTTGTTGTGAAGAGCATTTCAGGGTAGCAGAGTAACACGCACATGTATAATCTAGTCCATTATTCATACCCCATGGAATAGTCGGTATTTGTTGAAAAATACGTTTAAAACATTGCTGTCAGTGACAAGGTAGTAAGAAAGACTGCTGTGGAATGATACCAACAATGCAGCCTTTTTTTCTCCCTAGATTCCTTTTCCTGATTTCTATGTCTATAAATGAATTTTCACTCTTGCCTGAAAACCGGACGCAGCATTTGCCTCATATCGTGAAAAATGGGCGGCCATCTCAGAATGGTATTTGTTTGTCTGCGTTCGATGAGCAGCAGCAGAGTCAGAACCTACACTTTGGCCAATAAAGAGTAGAAAGACTGCTTATGATGCGTTGCACGCGATAAACAATACGCATCTTATCTATGCATTAATTATAATTCTAGACTAAGCCAAAATGGATGATGATGAAACAACGCTGAGCCTGATACTGTTAGTGAGAGCAAGATGTGAAATGTACCCATGTGGCAGCCAATTGTGGGTAGTGAAAGGAGGAGGGCTGACTTTTCTAGATACGGTGAACGTCGGAAAGGGACTAGGTAGCTGGGTTTCGTGAACATGTGCAGAGAGTGCGAGGCCCCCATTGGGTGTTGGAGGGGCAACTGAAAGACACCACCCAGCTATCATGGCCGGCCCAGGCTCAAGTGTCCTGCAATACTTCGGGAGAGAGGATGGCTTCGTGGATACTGGTGAAGCGAGACCGGGAATGTGCGAAGGCACGGTAAAGGAGGGAAGATTTCCCTGAATATTAATGCTTGATAGGAAACATTTCATAAAGTGAGATACATTAACATCCTTGCTATTACCTTAGCTTCAGATATTTTATTGGCAGTCGAGTGCGTGACCGAATTAATCCAGGGACACTGTCTATATTTAGCTTGTTACCGAACTACTAATGAGAATGCTTAATACCTGATTAGGGCTGCACTGCCTCCTTTCCAGCAGCTGCAGGCTGCGGATCACCATACAAGTGAGCAGCCGGAACTGGGTACAAGACCAAGGAGCTTATTTGTTTACACTAAGGGTGACCTGCTCACGGAACTCTGCGGAATTTGCGGACTTTTTGGTGACTACGCGGAATTCCGCGAAGTTAAACTCCGCGAGCTCCGCCCAGGCCTGCATCTGGGACTCCGAGTGTGGGACGGTGCCTCGGTTTGTCCCGTTTAGCAATGCCCAACTGACGTGGACGCAAACGGATAAGGAGAATGAAAATGTGCTGAATGCGGCTGTTCCTCCAGAAATACGAGCTATCCAGGAGCCCTTATTTGTTGACCATTCTGAGTCTGGAGCCACCAGGTACAATTTGCGCCCTCGGCTGAGGGACAGTGCACCAAAAGAGAAGAAAGATTAGTTAGGGATGGTCTGTGTAAGTCAGGGTGTACTTTGCTATAGTACCAACTGAGTTAGTTCAGGTTGATGAGAGTCTTGTGCACTGTCTGAACATTGGACAGGATAGATCGAAGTATACCACGAAGGTATTCCACCGTGGCCCACGTGGGATACGAACTTAGGACAGAGCAAGCTCCACTGCCGGTGCTCAAGAGCACCAATGTATTGATGGACAATAGGAGCCTGTATCACTGAGGCTCTGACGGACACTGGGAACTTGCATATTTCCTTGTATTTTGCCCCCATTTCATCATTTGTTCTGCATCCCTTTGGTAGAATGGTTGCTGAGGAAGAGCAGCCAGTGATTCTTGTTGCCCAGCACAATGCAGTGTGGACCCGTAAACAAAAGGTAACATGTATCGCCCTTGTGATTTTGCTGTTAATCATGTTATGTGGGGTGTCATGGGTTTTGGAAAGTGATCAAAGTGTATCTTTACATAGTAAGGATAAGGTTGTTCCTCAAGTCCGAAAGAAAAGGACGGCCCCAAGCAATGTGTTTCTAGATACACGCAAGAGGTTCTTTGGAGAAGGGACTGCTTGTTACCCCACTGAACCTGTCACTAGTCTATGGACAGCATATCCATTGTCAATTGTCAATTATACCTATACTCGGCCCCTGACTTCGTAAAAGTGCAAGGAGTATTTGGGTTTGGCTATCCAGGTCCTTGTCTATACCATAGAAAGCCACGAGGCATGGGTTATCCGGAGTGTTACAACAACACTTATTGCGACAACTTCTATATGGAAAAACAGAATGTAACTCTGGTGGGTTACCAGTATAAGGAATTGACAGTTCCCCGAGAAGCTGATTATTACCCTGCTTGTTGTTGAATTATCAATTTTACAGATACTATATTGTATGTCAATTGTTCAGGGATAGTATTGCGTAAGGGCACGTAGTCTTCGGTAAATACAAAGGACCCCAGTATCTTTGGGAGGAATTCCAGGTATTCTGCAGTAGATTATGATAGACAGGTGTATGCACACCCAGGGTTTTTCTTTTTATCTAATGGGACTTATTCAAATGTCCATAATGGTACGGATGATGTGGCACTTGGGATGGTACTGCCTTTGGGTGTACCTTGCAAACATGCGAAGCCTAAAGTAAGATGGGTTAAAAGGACATTGACCAAAGAATTTTGTGAAGGAGTGACAGATCTCAAAGTCAATAATTATAGTTATGGTATTACTCTTGGATACATTCTTTCCTCCATAATTACATTTGGTGGTGGTACTGCTATGGCCAGGGGTGAGAAAGATAGAGAATATTTCGGATGTAAGCAGCAAATATTGTCTAACTCCACAGTAGCAGCTTTGCATGACATCACCACCCAATTGGAAAGTATGCAAATATACTCCAAGCAGACTAGATATGCAGTCGATTTAATCCTAGCTAAGAGCGGTAGTGTGTGCGCGGTAGTAGGAGACCAGTGTGTAGTCGGGATCACAAATATGGAAAAGAATATTACCCAACACATTTTAGACATCCTAGAAAATGTTAAAGGAATGGAAAGTGGGAACTGGAGTTGGTCTCTTTTCGGAGGCTGGGGTTGGATCCTTGAGATGGTGATTTATTTCATTGTGATCTTGGTCTCTTGCTGTGTCCTTGTTCAATGTCTTACCTTCTGTTGTTCTTATTGCACCACTTTTCTCACTCCTAAGAGGAGAATATCGATTCATGACACCAATGCTGCAATTATGGTTCAAAAGGAGATCGATGACCTGATGCAGATAGATGAGGGCATTTTCAAGACTTCTTGCCTCCTTACAATCTCTCTACCTGATGTTGACAACATGGAGTGCTCCTAAGAAGTTTACCTATGACTTTCTGTTTTATTGATTTATATGCTTTTTGCTATTACTAGAAAATGTTTAGCTCATGCTAAAAGGAGGGTCTGTTAGAATAGAAAAATTCATGGTTACGCATTGTTCTATGTATGCTAGCATTTGCAGCGACATTTTCTATGTCGGCGCCATTTTGAGTTATAATCGAAACGTATTCTTCGCTATTACCAAGAAAAGCGTTCTGTTGAGTTGTGTTTCTCCAAGGCTAAGTTTTGCTTCACTAATGAATACACTGTTCTTATTAGTGCATACCTTTTCCTCTAGATAGAGGCCTTCTCCCACTTGTCTAGTGGCGGGCATGGGCAGAGCGACCTTGAGTAGTAGATAGTGTGTGCCCGGCCTCAGAACTGAAACTTATTTTCTGTACTTCACTGTTTTGCTGCATCTCCTTGGAAAATTCCACAGTGGGCATGCCTTCATTGGTTTTGATATGTACATAATGTATCTTTATGCTTGCTGAAGTTAGTCCCTCTGCAGCACTCCTAGCGACTGGGCAGACTGGGCTAATCGGGCCTCTTCCTTCATCTAACTTCACCCTAAGTTTGGATTTTAAATTGTGAATCCAATTGGGGGTCGCATCTCTTCCCAATGGGAATTTACACTTATAAGAAGTTATAAGGTAATAACAATGTTAACCTATGGAAGAGATAGGCCTTGCAGTAGTGAAAAATGTTTTAAGCGTTTTCACTACTAGGACATGTAAAATTTAAAAGTAAATGCCCTGCTTTTTAAACCTACTGCACCCTGCCTTTGGGCTGCCCACGGCCTACCTTAGGGGTGACTTGAATGTATTAAAAGTGAAGATTTGGGCCTGGCAAGAGGGTTAACTGCTAGGTCGACATGGCAGTTTACAAGTGCACACAAAGGCTTTACAATAGCAATCCTGAAACATGTCTAAAAGGCTACTGAAGTGGGTGGCACAATCAGTGTTGCAGGCCCACTAGTGGAATTTAATTTACAGGCTGTGAGAAGTTGGCCTGGTATATGCTGTCCACTAATTAATGTGGGCACCTTGTACCAGTCCAAACAACCGTTATGGTGATTAGGTCAAAGATAACCTTTATTGAAAGCTATCCTAGTGGTAGCTATGGAGAGCAGCCTTCAGGCTAAGTCTTGAAGGAATGTTAAGCACCTTGTTTTACCACAATGCAACCTTATAGTATTGGTTAAATGAAGGGGAAACCACACAGTAGTTATAAAAATATGTATTTATTATATATAACACTCTCTAGTATCCTCCATGCGAGGATAAAACACAAATCAAATAACACAGTTGCAAAGAGTCAATCGTAAGTAGCACAATACACAGTGGGCTCCCGGGGGAGACCAAACCATATACTAAATAAGTGGTATAAGAACCACGACTCGGGACTAGACCTAGTCTAGAAGGTGTAGAATCGCTGGGACCCCAAGGAATCACCCAAGGTGAGTGAGTAGGGACCCCCATGGAGGACAGGTGCAGTGTGGGAACACGACCGCGTGCTCCGTACAATTCAATGGGAAAGTCGTGGTTGGAAAATCAGAGATTAAGGACCCTTCCCAGCAGATTGCGAAGACAACCCATGGAACTTAAGGGTTTAGAGGGCCACCCCACCCATGGATACCTTTGTACCAGAGTTACCTATCCCAGAGGAGCCGGGTGCATAGGTGCGAAGTGGCGTCGGAAACCCTTGTCGTTCTCTATGGATGTCGACAAAGAAATGCTGCTGCTGGAAGAAAGAAAAGTGTCCGGTGGAATCCAAACGTGGATTCTAGATGAGAAGAACCTGAAAGCAGAGGGGACAGAGTCTGGGTCACTTTGGAGTGACCAGGGGCTCAGTGGACGAATGCCCACCAATGCCGGGTGCTTCAGGTGGGTTGACGGTGATATTGACTCTTCAGCTGCGAGGACCCGGAGATGTCTAGGATGACCAGGAGCCAGAGGTGAGATGTCCCACAAAGGATGTCGAGTGCTGAGGGGTCTGTGTCCTGCGGGAGCACTAATCAAGCCTTGGCAGCGTCAACAACGTAGATGGTCAAATTCGGTGTTGATCTGGTCCAGCAAGTACCAGGAGACTCACCACAGCAAGGGGAGTCAGGGCAGGCCTGGAGCAACCAGGGGAGCCCAAATAAAGCAAAGTTGACCCTCAAGTGGACCCACAGGCCGAAGGCACAGGAGTGGCGAGGGGACCTCAGGTGGTTTCACAGGATACCAGCTAGCAGGACACAGAGTGTGAGGATGCTGGAGTCCTTCGCAGAAAAGATGCGCTGGGATTAGGGCTACAATTGGCCCAATGCACGAAATTGTTGCACGACAACAAGCATGTGCAGCTGCAAATACACACGGTGCACAGGGGTACGGGTATAAGGTTCCCAAAAGGGATATCTGCCTCAAACTCAGTGTTGCTGGAGCCTTCGGAGTCTGCAGGAGCTCAGGATCAGAAAACTGGTCAGATGCGTTATGGTGCCTTCTGTTGTCTTGGAGGTCCACAGGGTCCTGCACGGAGCCTGTATGGATCACGGACAGTGGAGAGACTGGGGACGGCAAGGGAAGATGAAGTTGAGCCCAAGGGAGGTCCAGCGAAGTCCAGCATGTCCAGACGGTCGAAGTATAGTGGTATCTTCTTGCAGAATCTTGTCCACGTAAAATCTAATGTCCTGTAGCCAGGTAACCCATTTTATACCCACGGGAAAGGGTTGGACAGATTCTAGGGACCCTCCTACGGGAGGGACAGGACAGAGGGTTGGCTACACCCATGTCCTTTGTCCAGTTTCGTGCCAGAGCAGGAGAAAATGGCTCCTAGAACTGGTTTGAACTGGACTATGCACAGGGACTCCAAGTGTGCCCCTCGTGCAGACTTTCTGGCACTGTAACAGTGCACCCACCCAGCCCCAATACACTAAATCCTGTCTGGGAAGTGGTCACACCTCCCTGTGACAGGATGCCCATTGTGCTGCCTTCCCCTGCTCGAGCTTGGCTCAGCAGCAGGAGGGCAGACTCGTGTCTGTGGCTGGCATCATCCATTTTGTGCTGTAAGGCTCGAGAAAGTTGGTACCGGTAGACTTAGGTACCCCCAGAACCTCGGTTCTGAGGAGAGGACTCATACCTCCCACACCAGTTACTGGTGTGGAGGTATGATTCCAAGGTGTTTGACACCAAACACGACATACTTCGTTGCAGTCGTTTTCAAGATAGCATTTACCGCGAGGTTATAATGCACCTCTACCTATATGTCTGGTAGTATCACGTACAGCCCGGGAGAAGGGTCTCTGAAGAATGCAGAGGGGTCCAGCTCATGCAGGAGCACCCTCTCATATAAAACCCAGCACCCTGCCTTCAGGATTGTTAAGGCCTGCTATAGGGGTGACTTATAAGGTTTTAAGTGTAGTGATATATATATAGATATAGTGAACCTATATCTCTCGTAATTGGTGCAAGCACCAGCTTACACAGGCTGCAGTAGCAGACCTAGGGTTCCATTTTGCATGACCTCTCATGGGTGGCATAATACATGCTTCAGCCATGGGAGGCCTCTGGGGTACCTATGCCCTGGGTACTTGTATACCATATACTAGGGACTGATAAGGGTACCCCAGTATCCAATCTGGAGTTGTATCAAAGTACATACATATCAATTTAAGGGAGAAAGCAGATAGGCTGGGATCCTGGATAGCAGGATCCCAGCCAGACTTGTCAAAACAGTGGGTGCAAAAAGCAAAAAGTGGGGGTAACCATAAGAAGCAGATCCTACTTTCCTACACAGGCCCTGGGCACATGTAGTGCACTTTAATAGGGACTTATAAGTACATTAAATAGGCCGATTGTGGATAAGCCAATGTTACGATGTTTAAAGCAGAGAGCACATGCACTTTAGCACTAGTTAGCAGTGGTAATGTGCCCAGAGTCTTGAAGTCAGCAAAATCAATAGGTCTGAAACTAAAAAGTCAGAGGAAACCAAGCCATGGATGCCAGGTCTAACAGTCACATATGCATTCAAGGCACTGCACAACACCGGGCCCTTCTACCCCAACCGCCACCTCCACTTCCACCAACCTTTCAGCCATCTTTGCTCGGCCTCTTGCTCACTCGCCCACGCACCCCAAGTAGGCAGAAGCAGAGCTGGAGGACGATCCTTCTCCCACCTTGCTGCGAATTCCTGAAACAACCTACCCCTCCAGATCGGGACTTCCACATCAGAATTCCAAAAGAAGCTGAAGACCTAGCTATTCAACCAGTACACTATTCCCTCCATCGTTCTCAGCCAGACTCTGATAACACCCTCCTAGTGCCTGAATACCCTCACGGGTGATAAGCTGCTCTCTCCGAATGCACTAACATTAAATAACATAACATAACGTAACGTAACATAACGTAACATAACATACCATACCATACCATAACATAACATAGCATAACACCATAACATGGAAATGTCGCCTTGAGAGTTTGTCTAAGGTAGCAAACTTTGTGAATTTGCGAAGTTTGTCACCTTTTCAAAATTGCATCAGCAGATTTATTATTTCACGTCACAAGATTCATCACATCTGACCTGTTACATGATTCATAAGTTTTGAGGAAAATCAGTCCATGCATAAAAAATAGACTATAAAAGAACAACTGTCGAAATAATTTTTAATATAAGAATTGTGGTTTCTTCCTGGTATTTTATTCATTTCTTTTTTTTTTAATTCTTTTTTTTGATAAACAAACTGCAGGCTTCACATATCGTTCTGAGTGGCATAATCAGGTCATTACACATGTGTATTCATCTTGGCATCACAGTTCCACATATCGTACATGATCCATACGGATTATCAAGGTGCTTTTACGTCCGTACCATTCCCCTGTCCCTAACCTCTGAA
Source organism: Calotriton arnoldi (assembly GCA_963921515.1). NCBI lineage: Eukaryota > Metazoa > Chordata > Amphibia > Caudata > Salamandridae > Calotriton > Calotriton arnoldi. Next base: position 263,771 of record CAWUFW010005722.1, read on the forward strand.
AGTTCTCCAATCCCCCCACACTTTTTCCCACTTTGTGGGCATCCTCTAGCTGTATAGACCACTTGTTCAGCCCTCTGGCGCCAATCCAGATCTGCCTTCCAATCATCGACTGCTGGGGTGACCGTCGCACCCCATGTCCTTGCAATATTACGTTTTGCAACCCCTCTGCTAACCTAAGCTAAATTTATTTTGTCTTAGGCCAGTCCTGGTCCCCTTTTATTCACAGCAGGAGCCATTCGGGCTTCGCCGGGATCTCCACTCCTGTTACCCTCGCCATTATCGACGTGATTTGAGCCCAGTAATGTTGAATTTCTCTACAGTCCCATAATGTGGGATAGAAGGACCCCTTGCCCCCACAACGCCTTATACACATTGGGGAATGCGCTCTCCCCCTTTTGTGCAGGACGACCTGTGCATTATAAGATCTATGGAGGATCTTAAGTTGGACCAATCGGAATCTCACTCTGGTGGAGATCTCCCGAGCGGCTGGGAGGGCCTCCATCCAGTCTTCATCATCTAGTGTTTTCCCCAGATCGCCCTCCCATGTCCGCCTGAGGGGGTCTAGTAGATCGGGGGAATTGTTGAGTAACTTCTTATAGATAAGAGATTCTCCCTTCTGTGACAGTGCCTCAGTTAACAAACGGTCCTCTAGTGGCGAGGCATCGGGTAGTTGCTCCCCCATTGGCAAGTGGCAGTGTAGTGCCTGTCCCAGCAGAGTGTGTCGGAATCATTACGAATCAACAAAATCAAATTCTTTTTGCAGATCAAGAAACTTTATGTATGTATGGTTCCTCCAGACATCGCCCAGGTGTTCTATGCTAATAAGTCTCCATTTATGGAATCCACTCAACCCTGTTACCTCAGGCAGGAGTGCACTGTACCACAGCAGAGTCTGGGCCGTTAGTTTCCCTCTCCAGCCCAGAAATTTGGCAGCTTTGTGCCATGTATGTACTACGACTTGTGTATGTTGTGGCAGTAGTCTCTGCCCATCTTGCCATACAGTAGTCTCTCCCATCCCCCCGAGACCATGCTCCCTCTAGACAGAGGGAGCATGACCTCTATATGCAGGATCCTGGCGGTCTGCGAACACCCAGTCATTAATTATCAGCAATTGTGAGGCCTAGTAAAATTTTTGGACATCAGGGACCGCCATTACTTTATCATACACCCCTTTCTGTAGTCTAGCCAGTGCAATTCTTGGAGCTCCCCTTTTCACAGAAGTTTAGGAACTGTCTGGTCAATTCCAGTAAAAACCGCTGGTGGAATCTTGTACGATGTATTCTGTATTACATAGAGCAGCCTCGGGAGGGGCACCATCTTATATAGGGCGGCTCTGCCCGCCAACGTCAACAGCAAAGATTCCCAGTGCTTCGCATCTGTTTTAAGTTGTTTGAGTTGTGGGTTGAGGTTCTGCCTAAGGAATTTGCGTGGGTCACGCGTTACGTATATTCCTAAGTATTTGAGTCAAGCAGTCACGTGGCAAGCGAGGGGCCTCCCCCAACAAGGGGTAAATCAACGATTTAGCCCAGTTGATTGTGTAGCCAGAGTGTTCCCCGAATATTTGGAAGATTTTGATTATTCTATTTATGGAGTACTTGGGTCGGGCCATGTATAGTAGCACATCATGGGCATACAGGGAGATTCTTTCTTCCCACCCTCCTGGTGCGGGTATGCCCCAGATTATGAGATCTCAGCAAATCCATACCACCAGGGATTGGAGGGCCAGAGCGAACAGCATTGGAGATATTGGGCAGCCCTGTCGGGTGCCCCTATGAAGCTTAAAACAGCCAGAAGTTGTTCCGTTTACCCTGACCCTGGCCATAGGGGCCGTGTAAAGTAGTCTGACCCAGGCTCTGAACTTTGGGCCAAACCCAAATCTTTCAAAGTCTGCTAACATGTAATTCCATTCCACTGAGTCAAACGCCATTTTCGCGTCTAAAGCCATCGCCACCGTTTGTTTATCTGTGCAGGGTCTGGTTAGATGTAGTACAACATAGAGGCGTCTCAAGTTAAGCCTTGTGCTCCTGCAGGAAAAAAATCCAGACTGGTCGGGGTGTATTATCGAGGGGAGAACCATTTGCAGTCTGGTGGCCAAAATTTTGGCCAACACCTTAATTTCCATGTTAAGCAGAGAAATTGGTCCATACGAACCGAGTTCAGTAGGGGGCTTCCCATCTTTTAGTATGGTCACTATCGTTGCCATCCTCTGGTCCACTGGGAGTCAACCCTTGGAGAGTGCTTCCTGGTACATCTCCAGCATTGGTTTGGCCACCACTCCTGCTAGGCCTTTATAAAGCTCTATCGGCAAACCATTAAGTCCTTGTGCCTTACCCGACTGCAACTGCCTCAATGCCACTTGCAAGTCTTCCTCTGACAAGTCGGCTTCTAGGGCCGCTACCTCCTCCTCAGTTAGCGGTCGGAGGGCCACGTCCTTCAGGAAGTCCACACAGTCCAAATCGGTCATTGAGGTCTGGGAGGCGTACAAAGCCTCATAGTAGGAGGAGAAGGCCTTGGCTGTTCCCGCATTGGTAGAATGAACTGTCCCATTTGTGTCCTTCACTTCAAGTACCCTAGGACCTCTCCCTGTCGCGTGACTCCAGCCACGCTAGGAGCTTGGCTGCCTTATCTCTGACATCGTAGAGATGCCGCTGTGTTGCCAAAGCGTGTTTATGGGCTAGGTCCTCCGTCAATGCTCTCAACTCCTGTTGGTAGAGCTGCAACTGGTGTCTGGCCCTTTCTTGTTTTAGGTCTTGCGCTTTACCCTCTATTTCTAGTATCTTCTTTTCCAGTTCGGCACATTGCCGTCTGGAGTCTTTTTTCTTCCCCTCTATTATCATTTGAGTGCACCCTCTCAGCACTGTTTTGAAAGCCTCCCATAGGGCCAGCGCCGAGTCAACAGACCCTCGTTTTCCTGAAAATACAAGTCCGCTGCCTTGCGTATGTTATCTCTTGTGCAGTTGGCTTTGAGGTACCAGGCATCCAACCTGGGTAGGCATTGGTGATCTATCATCGGGCCTTGTAGTTGGCCCTTCACCGGGGAATGGTCCAATATTCCTCTAGCCAATTGTACTGCTGCCCTGAATCATGGCAGTTGGTACCACAGAGTACACAAGTAATCAGTTCTGGAGAGACTGCCGTGTGGCGCTGAGAAATATGTGTACTGCTCAGTGTGTGGGTTTAACTCCCTCCAGAGGTCCGACAGGCCCATTGCCGATGTAAACTGTGAGATTGTTGTACGCCCTCCCCGTCCCCCTGCTCCTGTACTGGTTCTGTCCATTTGGGGGTCAAGGACCACATTAAAGTCACCCCCTACCAGGAGTATTCCCGTGGGTAGTCCCAACAGTAGATCTCCCAGATCTGGAAGGTTCACGGTCAGGAGTTGAAGCGGGGCATAAACGGAGCAAAGTTTAATATCTACTCCATTCCAGGTCCCGTTAAGGGCTACATAATGTCCATGGTCATCTCTCCACACTTTTCGGGAGATAAAGGGTAGCGATTTTTTAATCAGGATTCCCACCCCCGCTAGACTGAGGTGTAACCCGTGTGGCCCTTTAGAACATAGCCCATTCTGTCTAATACCTTATAGTGATGACCTCTCAACTGTGTTTCTTGTATTAGTATTTGTATTAGTATTATGTCTGGGCCATGACGTTTTAAATGTTGCAGGATCAGCGTACGCTTAATACTGCTCCCCAGCCCATTGACATTCCAGGACCATATTTTTAAACTCTGCGTGGTCTCACATGAGGCAATCTTCTGTCCTGTCTAAGTGGTGTACCTCTAGATGAAGTTCTGAGTCCCCCCACGCCACCCCCAAGAGAACCCCTATACCTAGTCTTATCCACCCCTTACGGGGGGCACTCGCAACAGGCAGAGTGCCATACGGCTTTAGTTCTAACTAGTGTAAATGGTAGTTTCCCCAACTCCTCCCATCCCGCTACCCTGCTCAGAGGAATTCGAACTTCCCAAACATGCAGAATGCCTGTCGCCACAAACTCGGCATACAATGGCGGGATGTGGTGCAGCCACCCGGGTTACTACCTGTTGGATAAGATATTTTATTTATAGTTAAAAGACAATCCCCTCAAACTGAGGAGCTAGCCCCCAGCCCGCCCAAGCCTCCCCAGCACCGTCCCCAAACCCACCCCCCAGTGATGTTTTACTACCGCTCTGTCATTTGAATCTTTTCCCCTGGCATATCCCACCTCCTCACCCCGGACCCAGCAACCATCTCTCCCCCACTAATTTCACAGTTTAGATGCTCATGTGTTTCTTTCAAGGGGATGTGGATCTCTGAGGCAGTTTGGCGGGGCAGCCCTCTTCTTTCCTGGGGCCCTGAGCTTGTCCCTCTGCCTGTTTCCCGCAGTCCTCTTACCAACCACTCTCCACCCTTCCAGCCAGTCCTATGCTTCTTCTGGAGTGACAACATTTAATGTCTTCCCATCTACGATCACTTTGAGCTTGAAAGGGTAAAGCATCATGTATTTCAGGCCCTTTGCACTGAGAGATTTCTTAACCTCATCAAAGCTTCTTCGCTGGAGCTAAAACTGCAGGGTAAAGTCTGGGAAGAAGCGGATCACTGCATTGTCGATGTGTAGGTCTCCATGTGTCCTGGCAGCCTGTAGGATTGCATCTTGGTCCCTATAATTCAATATTCGGGCAATGATCGTGTGTGGGGGGGCCCCGGTTTTGGCGGAGGACCAAGTGCCCTATGGGCCCTCTCCACTGAGAAAAAAATTGACAAATGTTTTGGTTTAAGCTTATTTAGGATCAAGTTCTCCAGAAACAAGTCCACACTGGGGCCTTCAGAACCCTTCAGGACCCCCATTCTGATGTTGTTGCGTCTCGCCCTCCCTTCCTTGTCCTCCAGTCTGGCCAACAGGATCCCACTTTGTTTCATTAGGTTCCGTACCTGTTCTTCCAGGCGCTTGCTGGTTGTGGAAAGCAGCCAGTCCAGTTGCATTTCTGTTCGGATATCTTGTGAAAGTTTGCTTGAAGCAAGTTGACCTCCACCGTCACTGCGTCCAGCTTAGGTTCTATGGAAGCTATTGAGCCCCTGAGTTCCTGAATGGCCACCATAATTGTTCATGCGGAGGGATCTCCTTCCAGCTGGTGGTCCCTCGGTGAAGCGGACGCCTTGGTCTCCAGGGCCCTCAGCTCAGACGTCGACATTTTCACTGCAAATTCATCTAAACTGGTTTGTTGAGTGGGCTTCTGCGGGCAGCCCTTTGTCATTTCAGGGACACCCGTCTCTCCCGGCCCCTCGTGGTGAAGACCACCTTAAGCTCTCGTCCAGGTCCCCGGGCCAGGCACCTCAGGGACCCTCTCCTCCTCTATCCGGTCAGTCTTGATGGGTGGGCGCAGGCCTCTACTCTCCCACATTAGTCGCAGTGATCTGTTCACCCTGTATTCTGCTCTCTGGGTCTGCTATAGGGTGTAGGTCCTCACTGTAGGGGTGGTACCTGGGTCTCCAGTGCTCTGGTGTCACCCCCAATGGACAGATCAACAGGGAGGGAGGGGAGAAGACCCGGAGTCCAAAATGCTGCTCTCCAATTCGAGGCGCCAGGCCTGTCTCAGCACCTTCCGGCCTCTCCGTTCTGGTATGCCCAATCTGCAGGCCAAAAGAGGGCAACACTCACACTCACCCCTAGGGTCTCACAGCAGGCCGCTGCCTTTGCCTGCAACACACTGCAATAGGGACAGCAGCCCTGCTGGCCCAGGCACACGGCCCACCCGTCTGTCATCACCCAGTCGCGGGACTCACCAACAGGGTCCTGCCCCTCCTTATGCCCCAAGGATAACTGCCATGGCCCAAAAGGCCGTCACAGATATTCAGGAAGAGATGGTAGTGATCCAGCGGTAAACCAACAACAGATACTCCACTACCATATACTCACCTGGGCCCATAAAAACACACACATTGAGTAAACTGCTGGAGTGGTTAAAGTTTTATATTTGTACTTCACAATGTTCAGGTTTAGTTATTTAATTCTCCTAACTAACCTCTCACTGATCAAAAAGTTCTTTCCTCTGGTCGATGGACCATTAGTTGAACTAGTTGATGGTGATAATTAACTTAACCCTTAACTATTCTTGGTTTGACGAAAATAATCACAGACTCAAGAAAATTTTAAGTCTTTATCTAAATTAAATGCATGTGAACCATTTCAAAAATACAGTGTAGTCACCCTCATTCTTAGGACAGAAATTAAATTGATTAAACATCAAAACATATACTTCGGACTCATACAATAATTAATGCTCAGAAAAGGAGAGGACAGAGAGAAAAGAACATTTGCAAATAACGTGTAATTATATTTACCAAGAATTGTGTGAAAGACCAACCCCCTGGCCAAAGGGCTGGTAAGGGTCCCCAGGATAAGTCAGGAGACAAAGACTTCAGGACAGGATTCAGGACAGGATAGATGACCTCTCTAGAATACCGACGATTGCGCCGCACCCCTCTCTGACACTCTCTTCCTCCTTGAGATTCTTCCGCGATCTTCTGATCTAACCCAATTAAGTTAGGATAGAAAGTTCTTCTTCAGCATCTGCATACAAGTCTTCATCCACATCTCACAGCATCTCTCCCAGACAGCATCTCCATCTCTCTCCGTGTCTCACTAACTAAAGCTACCTTAATTATACCTTCATTTCCTCATGTTCCACCCACTAAAGTTACAATATCGTAAAAATACGAAATCTAATTGGTCAGGCAAGGGGGGGTGATCATCACACCATGCTTACATGTCGCTATATTCTGTTAAACCATTGTTCGCAAACCCATCCCCTTAATTTTTATTCAAAACTTTATTCCCATCCACTACATGTATCAAACTTGCAACATTAATGACACTACGACGAATAGAACATCACATCGCGGAACTTTTCACCATCCGTTCCCAGGACATGGTGCTCCAATTTGGCCTCCATTCAAGTGCTTGGTCATTGACTTTCATAGGTTCACTCAGTAGGCATGCGACAGCGTTGCGTCATTTCATCTAGTCCGGTCATACGAGAAAGGCCCGAATGCGCACTAATAATAAAGTCAAAAGACAAATGTTATTTTCACAAAATAAATGGTCTCACTGTATACCTCCCACCTCTACTCTATTCCCGTTCTCTCATTAATATTTTCCCCGCATTAGCATTAGTAAAATAGCCTGTTTTAATTTTGGCTAAGCAGATGCCATGCACACGAGTCTTCAAGACTCCATTTTAGTGTCTTCTGCTCATGCGCTAGAATTTCCCTCCAAGCGTTAGCTCGTCATATTGCGTAGATGCAGTTGACGCATGCGCACAATAGTTTCCCCGTTTAAAGCGGTATTAGTCCGTTTTCATTGTTATCCGCGTTAGTACACACATAAGCAAGCTTCGCTAACCCGCGTGTTCATATGGTGCGTATTAGTTATTCACAAAACATGGTTAGTAACTTTGCTAATGAGTTAAACGAGAGGATTGCCTCCGAGCAAGTCTCTTTCTTACGAGACCTTGCTCCATCAATCCCCTCTCTGATGGCATTTTGAGCCATCACAAAATTACCCATCCTTTCCCAGATGCCAACTTTAGCACATCTCAGTTTTCTCCTTTATCTCTCTTTATTTCATCAGCTACTTCCTTTCCTTCTAATCTTTCATCTTTTTGTATAGTTTTCCTTTCATTTCTTCTAGTTGAATTTTATCATATTCTCTCTTTCGTTTCTTTCCTCTTCCTTCACTTTCTAAATGTATTCTTCTCTTTTCCTTCCTTCTGCAACATTTACATGTGATCATTACTATCATAACTAATGTTATTATCACAACTACTGGTAAGATTATTTGACCTAGAAAACTTTTCCCAAATTCAGTAAACCAATGCCCTATTGAAGTTATACTCTTTGTTAGTTTTCCCCATACACTGTCAACCTCCAGTTGGGTCAAGTCATTATGCATTCTTGTAATATTTCTAATATACCCTTTAATTTCTTTACTTTTGTCCGGAATATAAGTACAACAATGTTGAATTTTCAACATACCACAGACTCCGCCCTCTTTTGCCAATAGAATATCAAGAGCAAGACGATTTTGTAAAACCATAGACCTTATCGCAACCATTTCTGTGTTAATCATTAAGAATCCTCCTGCAGTATCTGTAGAAAAACAGCTGAGGGTATCAATGCACTAAAAAGATCACCTACTATTTCAGAAAAACTAGCTCTTCTTCTCCGTGTTAGTCCACTAGATTTTCCATTGATTCCATTGATTCTGTCCACAATGTAGATTTTTGGAAAAACTATTCCAAAATAACAGCTCCCGTACCATCTTGCAGGTAACCTATAATAGGCATTATTCCCACATACATAATAAATTCCTGGAAATACAGGGTCATTTCCCCCTTTTAGTCCCCACCCTCCTAGAATTAGGAAGTTTTGTTCACACACACTGGAACCAATGAAATTGTTATTATAATCTGTCTTTAACCTATGGAGGCAGAATTTTCCCCTTTTCACAAAGTCTAGGGACATCGCAGCATGAGCTTCACCCTTTGCATAAATTCCCTCTTTCTCAGCCCATGGAGGTACATGGGATTTCTGTTCAGCAGCTTTCTTTGTTCAATCCTGTCTCCTTTCTTCTACTAAATTCAAAAACTCTTTTTCTTCTTCATGTAATATACATGTTAGGTTATCCTTGTGGGCTTGAACTATATCTATTGAACTCATTGTTAAAAAGAATTCCCCCATGAACTGTGCATTTTTACTACTAACTACTGGATTCATATTCCTTCTAATAGGCAATTCTGAAAATACTACATCTAAATTTGAATAAAAATACTGAAGTTTCACTGTTACGTAAAATAAACTTGATAGAACACTACATGATACACCATATGTTAGAGGTATATGGTGATACGTCACCCCTTCTGACACTGATGAGGGTAACTTCATACAAACATAACAATTACTAATTTCCATTGTATTAACATACTGAAATAACAATTTAGTAAACACATTTAAAGACGAATCATTGTCTTATTCATTATGATAGTTTATCTCATCTTCTACCCCTATTTCTATTTTAGTTCCCTTTATTCTATCTACCTTCTCATTAGTAATTGTACTATTCTTGTTACTTGTTTCCATCAACAAAGGTACTCCTACTGTTAGGAATAACCATACTAATACTACAAATGTAATACTACATAAACAGAATCTTAAACATTTTCTTTTTAAACTTCGTTTCGGTCTTTCAGTATTTCCAATTTCTGCCATCTTTAATCAGAGAAAATTTCTTTTCTCCTTCTTTGTCTAAATTTTCTAAAAATCCAGTCTTTTATTTTAAGGAGGTCTTAATTTGCTTTCATCAATCTGTGCAACATGAACTCTTTCTGATTCTTCCCATAAATCTAGGTTTTCAAATTCTTCAAGAATAACATAGGTCCACTCAGGGGCCTTGTATTTTCTGTTCAGAATTCTCAATCTTGGGCTCCTTCGTGTAAGTTTTACTAAAGTTTGTTTCGGTTGTGTCTGACTCGTAACTTCATTTACTTGCTCTGGTTTCTTTTCTGATTTTCTTAGATAATATCTTAATTTCTTCACTCCTGCAGGCCAATTGTCTCCTTTTCTAACTCTTTTGACCTGAACTGCACTTTCACCTTCTTTGTCTCCCTTTAAAGTTCTTTTATTTTCACTTAATCTAGGCACAATCTGTTCTTGTTCCTCTTCTCTTTCTGATTGTCTTTGTTCTGTATTTTCTGTATTTGGATCTTCCTCTATTTGCACCTGTTCAGGTCTTATTATAGTGTGTTCTTCTTCCACCTGAACTTGTTCTTCTAGATCTACCTGTTCCTGTTCAGGTCTTATTTCAATTTGTTCTTCTTCTTCTGCCTGAACTTGTTCTTCTAAATCTATCTTTCCCTGCTCAGGTTTCTGAATGGCTTTGTTTATTTCTACCTGAGTGTGTTCTTATTTCCCTGTCTTTTCCTCTCTACCTTCCTGTCTTCTTAATTCAGTTCTTCTTCTTGTTTCAACAACAGCATCAGGTATTTCAATCACTGGTATCCACTCTTCCTGACTTGTACTAGGCTGTTCGTCATATAGTTGTTTTTCAGAATCTATCACTCTAGATTCTTCAGTGTCACAGCTTTCAACTTCTGACGTCTCAGCTTGTTCAGTCAGTGGCTGCTCTTGTGTTCAGATGGGCTCGGAACTCTTCTGGTATGACTAGCATGAATCCAATTGGGTAAACCTGCACACTTCACTGCTGTGGTAGTGACTAGTATGACTTGACGTGGTTTATCCCACCTGGGTGCTAGACACGACTTCCTTGCGTGTTTCTTCACTAACACCCAATCTCCAGGATTCAAATCATGCGTTTGGTCTGGCTGTCTTTCAACTGCGTCTTCTCCAACCTGATGAGAGACAGAACGCACCATTTCAGCCAATCCTTTGCAATAGTCCAATACCAGATCATCAGTTATATTCATCAATCTATTTCCAGGAATATATGCTTGTCTCATTGCCCTTCCCATGAGTACCTCGTGTGGACTCAATCCCATTTTTCTATCAGGAATACTTCTGAGACCCATCAGTACAAGAGGCAATGCATCTGGCCATTTCAGCATTGTGGATGCGCACACCTTCCCTAATCTTGATTTGATTGTGCCATTTAGCTGTTCAACTATTCCAGAAGCCTCTGGACGATAAGTACAGTGCAGCTTTTGTTCAATGTTAAATGCAGCACAGATTAATCGAATTATCTCATTATTAAAATGAGGTCCTCTATCTGATTCCAAAGTGACTGGAAAACCGAAACGAGGAACTAACTCTATCAATAGTAGTTTAGCAACTGTGAGACTGTCGTTTCTTCTAGTGGGGTATGCCTCTACCCATCTTGAGAACAGGCACACTATGACAAGTACATATTTCAGTCCATTGCAAGGAGGCAACTCAATGAAATCTAACTGCAATCTGGTGAAGGGTCCTTCTGCCTTCCCAATCTTTCCCCAACTAACCACTGTCTTCCTGCCTGGGTTCTGCTGCTGACAGATTAAGCATCTTTAGCAAAGGCTCTCTGCGACTACCCTAAACTTTGGATTGTACCAACTTTGTCTGAATAATCTGATCCTTGAATCCCTGCCAATGTGTGTTGTCCCATGGTATACTCTTGCCATTTGAGAGAGTAGACAGTCTGGCATAACTGGTCTCCCATCTAAGTACACCCACACTTCATCTTCTGTCCTCCTTGTACAACTTGATTTTATCCAAATCTCCTTTTCTTTTTCCTCAACTTCTTCCTGTAACTGTCTGACCTCATCCCATGTTTCTGGAACTGAGAAAAACATAAGTTAGCAGCTGGTTTCACCCGTTTCAATCTTTCTGTTAATTGACATTGTATTTCTTACACAATATCAAGCAATTTGGTCGGCATATCTATTACCAGCCGCCACATAGTCATTTCCTGACTGATGTGCAGTGCATTTAACAACTGCTACTTCTTTTGGCAATTGTGATGCTTCCAACAAACCTTCTACATTTTTACTGTTTCTGATAGGAGATCCTGAAGAAGTCAGAAATCCCCTCTGCATCCAGAGTTGGCCAAAATCATGCACAACCCCGAAACCATATTGACTGTCCGTAAATATGGTTATTCTCCAATTTTTCCCACTTTTGCATGCCTTTGTTAAGGCCACCAATTCAGCTACTTGTGCAGATTTGACTCCTGGTAAACAGGATGCTTCAACCACCCCTGTTATTTTACATACAGCATATGCAGCACTTAATCCTCCTCCTTCAGTTCTTATGCAAGACCCATCCACAAATAATTCATGATCAGCTTCCTTCAATGGTGTTTCTTTTATATCTGGGCGGGGCTTAGTACACAATTCGGTCACATCCAGACAATCATGATCAATCTCATCTTTCACTTCTTCACAACATGGATCTGGCAATAATGTGGCAGGATTCATTATCGTACATCTTATTACTGTCACATTTTCTGCTCCCAGAATCACTCTTTCATACTTAGTCAGCCGACTGGGAGTAAGATGTTGTGTTCTTGTTCTTGTCAAAAGGATCTCAACTGAGTGTGGAACGTAAACCTTTACGGGATGTCCCATCACTATGGACTCACTTTGCTCCAGACTCATACAAGTAGCAGCTACTGCTTTTAAGCAGCAAGGTAAGGCTAAAGCCACTGGATCCAAGGTGGCAGAAAAATACGCCACTGGACGTCGACTCAGTCCATGTCTCTGTGTTAAAACTGAAAGTGCACAATTTTCTCTCTCACAACAAAACAATGCAAAGTCTTTTGAATAATCAGGCATGCCCAAGGCTGGTGCCTCACATAAACAATTTCGTAGTTTCACAAAGGCTTCCAAACATTCATCATTCCAATCGATGGGATCTTTTGCTCTTTTCCGAGTTAATTGTATCAATGGCTTTGCTAACATGGAGAAGCCATTAATCCACTGCCTACAGTACCCAACCACTCCCAAAAACATTCTCATCTCCTTTTGTGTCTGAGGTAGCTGCATTTCTTTGATTATTTTTATTCTTTACGGTGTCACTTTTCTAACTCCTCTTTCTATTTTATGCCCCTTGTTGTTGACAGAACTACAATTTTTCTGGAGACACTTTGTGTCCTCCTTCGGCCAAATGGTTCAGTAATGCAATTGTGTCAGTGACACAATCCTCTCGTGTTTTTGATGCCACCAGTAGGTCATCAATATACTGAACCAGAATTGATTTCCCGGGCATATTCAATGACTCCAGACACTTCTTCAGTATCTGATTAAAAATTGAGGGGCTCTCTGTGTACCCTTGAGGAACTCGGCACCATGCCAAACTACGATCCTCAAACCGGAAAGCGAAAAGATACTGGCTGTCTGGGTGCAAAGGAATAGAAAAGAATGCTTGGCACAAATCAATTACTGTAAACCAACCTGCATTCCAGGGTATCTGATAAAGGATCACCGCTGGGTTTGGCACTATTGGGCAACATGGCACTACAATTTTGTTAATTTTTCTCAAATCCTGCACTATCCCTTATTTTACGCTAGGCTTTTTAAGTCCCATGATTGGTGAGTTACAAGGACTACTCATTATTTCTTTTAAAATGCCCTGTTTAATCATTCGGTCAATTTCTGGGGTGATTCCTGCTTTCACTTCTGGACTCATTTTGTACTGTCGTGTGTTTGGGAAAATTGCACCTTCTTTCACCGTCACTTTAACTGGATCTACATTTGACATTAGCCCAATATCCTTTCCTGTAAAATCCCACACTTCTGGATTTACTGTGGTTCTTAACTCTTCAGACAATTCACTCTCAGTTATCAATGAAAACATCTCGTCTACTTCTGTACCTTGCTTAGCTAACATCATTTTGTATATGACATCTTCGTCAGGGGTTTGGAAAGCGACACCATCCAGTGTACAATAAATAGTGCAATTCATCTTGCACAGTAGATCTCTTCCCAACAGATTTACGGGACTGGAATCACAAACTACAAACCGATGCATTTCTTTAAAATTTCCGATATGTACCTCCATTGGTTTTGTAATTGGGGTTCTAATCTGTTGATTTGACACTCCTACAACTTGGATTGTTTCTCCCGAGAGGGGTAGGTTTGGGATGTCTGCTGTTCTCATAGTAGACCTGGTAGCCCCAGTATCCAATAGAAAGGTGATGTCGTTACCTTCAACTTTCCCATCAACAAATGGACCTGACTGATCTACCGGCAAGGATGCGCCTAGCACGCACTCCTCTTCCTCCCCCCTCAGGCACCGTCATTGCACAAAGTCCGAATTTTCTTCATCATACTGCAAAATATATTGTGTAACCACTCTGTTATTCTTACAACTTTTTCCGTGAAATCCGGTGTTCGCACTGTATTTTTGAGGACTCACAACGTTTGGCATAGGAGCTGGTGGCACCTGATATTGTGGAGTAACTACCTGCTGCGGCTGACTCATAAGTACTTCATTCTGCATCTGTGGAATTAAATTTTAATTTGGCCCATTATTATTCTGAATACTCTTACACTCGTTCTTCCTATGTTCAAGCTTTCCGCACGCATGACAAGGAAACTTTTTCTTCGCTTCCTCTCTATTCATTTGTCCTCTTAATTTACCACCATTTGCCGCTTGATCATTCCGGCTCTGCTCTTTTATCTGATTTTCAGTCTGGGTATTTACTTTACTCTCCTGCTGTTCTGCCAATTTTACTTGTGCCCACATCATTTTCTCTTTTAGCTTTCTACGCCTTGCCTCAATATCATCGCCACAATACTTTGCATATTTCAGAATTTCATCAATCGACTTACTCTGCCAGCACAACATGTGCTGTTGAATCATCTGACTAATCTCCGGTTTCAGACCACACACAAACTGATACACAAAATGTCCCATATCCTTATCACCAATGTTCTCAAAACCACTATACTGTTTAAACACCTGTAACAACCGCTCATAATATGCATGAACAGACTCATTTGGCTCTTGAGTTGTTCTATCTATCTTTACCCAATCTGTCTCTTTAGGAGGGATTTTCCCTTTCAAGTAAGTAATTACTTGGTGATATTTCTTCATCACCTCTTCTGAGGGTGCTCCTGTATTTGCGTCTCTAGCATACTCCTCACTTGGCCAATCAACTGTGATCTTACACTCTGTCCACAAATCAGCAGGTACTACAATATCAAATAATCCATCCAGATCCTTCAACAAAACCTTTGAAACCTTCACAAATCTTTCTACTTGTTTATACCATTCAACTGGCTTTTCTCTCAACCTGGGAAAATCATTCCTAAATGACAAAATATCCTGTCTACTCCAGGGGACATGAACATATCCACCACCAGGAACTTCTCTCATTGGACACAATTTCTCAATCTTATCTGATTCTCTCACTGGAAATGCAGATGATGCTTCTCTTGCTTGTACTTCCTCTTTCTTTCTTATCCACCTAATTCTCCATTTGTCAATGTCTCCCCATTTTCGCAAAATATTCATCAACTATTTTATCTGTAGTCTCTTACCAGAAGCATTTACACTCTCTAAATCTTTGTCAGTAAAATCCACTCGATATGGTTTCTGCAACAGTTTCGATTTCCCTATATCTATTCCAATCTCTGAGGTAACCTCCGTTAATTTCTCATGAAATACTCTTGCTCTTCTAGTTATACTCTTACATAAGAATAATAACTCCTCATAATTGTAAACATTCAATCTTTCTATGCTCACATTGCCAGTTATCATTTCTTCCAATTCTACTTTCAATTTACTGATATCTAGAATCTTTGGTTGTGGATTTCGATTGTCTATTTCCTGTGCCCATCTCTCTATATCTTATGGGGTAACTACTGTTGAACTTCCAGTTCCTATGGGAACCAGAGATCTCTTTTCTCTCAAATTTGCAGGTATAATTCTCTTCGGAGTTTCAGTTAAACGTTCTACATTCGGGAGATCCATTAATGAAATAACTGATTCACTCTCACTAGTCTGATCATCCGTAATTATTACTTCTTTTCTGGGACTTGTTAACGGAATTGTCACAGTTTGAGGTTTCTGGCAAGTCTTTTTATCTCCATATAATGGGATTACAGGACCAATAGTCACTGGTACTGTCAAAGCTTCAGCATTTAAATTTAGTTAGCTTACTTTTTGAACTAATTCTTCTCTAGTTTTATTTAAAGCTTCTCTCTCATTATCCTGCAACATTCTATTAAGTGATACATCATGTAAGATTTGTGGGGTTAAAGGCATTCCTATCACTGGTGCACTTGGGGTAACCTTACTAGGTGCTTCTTGATATGGTGGAGGGTTTTTAATCAAAATATCCTCTAACAGCTCAGCATCTGATTCACCATAACCTGTCGTATTCATGTGTTTCGTTTTTTCTTTACATTTTCCTCCTAACTGTTCTTCGGCCATTAATATTGGATATAAACCCTCGGTCACCACAGCTCTCCTCCAACGCTTCATTTGTTCTCCACTTGACTCATACGGATATCTAGGTAAAAATCCTCTAAATCTCCGACCACTTCTGTATTTTTCACGATCAAATGCCTCAATTTCCCATTCTTTCAAAGCTTCATACTGTGTCATTCTAGGATTCGGTTCTACCATATTCATTCGATCTCTCAAATTCTGAAGTATTTTTAAATTAAAAGTACCATGCTCCGGAAAAGCCAAAACACCATCACCTTTAGTATATTCCACCCAATTCTCCAACCATACACACGTGTGATATCCTTTCTCCATCATCATAAAGGAAGCAGGTGTTTTGGGTGGCGGAATAGTAATTCCTCTCTAGTCATTACAGGCTTGTCTTTCTTAAAGAAATTTTTAATTTTCTTCATTAATGTCATTTTCTTTGGTCTTCCGAACATTTCAGAGGTTCGATATAGGAAAGAGTCTTCCGTATATCTTCTAGCTCTATTACCTACGTCGCATCCTATGTCAGCACGACTCACACCCGCAGTCAAATCAGGACTCAACATACAATTCTTTTCTGACAAATCCTAGCGCGACTTCTATCTATCAACCAATCAGACTCAGGCTCACGCTCGTAGTCTGACCAATGCCAGCGCGGCTTTTTGTGATATCAGTATTACTCCTCACTACTGACCCCTCCTTTACAATCTGCTTCTGTTTCACGCCCACTGTTTCAACCAATGCCAGCGCGGCTCTCTGTGACGTCAGTATAACTCCGGCGACTGACCCTCCCTTCACAAGGTAATACGAAAACTTATTTCTTAATACTTTTCATTAAAATTCTTCGTTAATAACAACATAAAAATATTCGCTACTCTGTCTGTTCCACTAAACAAAAGGATAGATTTCAATTTATTCTTGAGTTTCAGAAATTACTCTTCTTCTACTGCGAGTAAAACCCCTGTTTACTCTTCATTCAAGCTCAGGAGAACCTGTTACTTCTCCAGTGTCACCTGTATTGGGAAATGAGACCAAAGTTTCACCAGCGAACCCCTTTCGCTATCATCCGCACTCTACATTTATACGAAATAGTCCCTAGTTTAATACTGCCAGCCCTGCGTAGCTTCTCAGTGTTATTCCAACAGACAAGTGACCTCACTGCAGTGTGGCTTCTGTCACCACCCGCTATTTATTTCCCGGGATTCTGGACAACATAAAACAAGACGCTAACTCTTTTGTTAAACATAAATCAATAATCAATATTTATCACCAAACTAATCAATAATAACCATAGCTCTGCTACCAGAAAACTGATCCAGCGGTAAACCAACAACAGATACTCCACTATCATATACTCACCTGGGCCCATAAAAACACACACATTGAGTAAACCGCTGGAGTGGTTAAATTTTTATATTTGTACTTCACAATGTTCAGGTTTAGTTATTTAATTCTCCTAACTAACCTCTCACTGATCAAAAGTTCTTTCCTCTGGTCGATGGACCATTAGTTGAACTAGTTGATGGTGATAATTAACTTAACCCTTAACTATTCTTGGTTTGACGAAAATAATCACAGATTCAGGAAAGTTTTAAGTCTTTATCTAAATTAAATGCATGTGAACCATTTCAAAAATACAGTGTAGTCCCCCTCATTCTTAGGAGAGAAATTAAATTGATTAAACATCAAAACATATACTTCGGACTCATACAATAATTAATGCTCAGAAAAGGAGAGGACAGAGAAAAAAGAACATTTGCAAATAACGTGGAATTATATTTACCAAGAATGGTGTGAAAGACCAACCCCCTGGCCAAAGGGCTGGTAAGGGTCCCCAGGATAAGTCAGGAGACAAAGACTTCAGGACAGGATAGATGACCTCTCTAGAATACCGACGATTGCGCCGCACCCCTCTCTGACACTCTCTTCCTACTCGAGATTCTTCTGGGATCTTCTGATCTAACCCAATTAAGTTAAACCAATGTACGCAAACCAATCCCCTTAATTTTTATTCAAAACTTTATTCCCATCCACTACATGTATCAAACTTGCAACATTAATGACACTACGAAGAATAGAACATCACATTGCTGAACTTTTCACAATCCGTTCTCAGGACATGGTGCTCCAATTTGGCCTCCATTCAAGTGCTTCGTCATTGACCTTCATAGGTTCACTCACTAGGCATGCGCAAGCGTTGCGTCATTTCATCTAGTCCGGTCATACGAGAAAGGCCCAAATGCGCACTAATAATAAAGCCAAAAGACAAATGTTATTTTCACAAAGTAAATGGTCTCACTGTATACCTCCCACCTCTACTCTATTCCCGTTCTCTTATTAATATTTTCCCCGCATTAGCATTAGTAAAATAGCCTGTTTTAATTTCGGCTATGCAGATGCCATGTGTTCTGTTTGCCAGCCCGCCCAGCACTGCAGGAGTGAAGAATGTCCCAGGACGCTACCCTCACCGCAGACACCCTACACCCGACTAGAAAATCAGGGTGATGGGTGACCCCGATGCAGGGAGAAGGTGGGGGAATAAAACAGGGAACAAACAAAACACAGTGGTTGCTCAGGTACTGCAGCGTACTTTCTTGTCTACCACCCAACCAGCAATTGGAAGACCACAGCCGTGACCTTAAAAATAAGAAGGGACAACAAAGTATTACTTTGAGATCTCATACCATGACACAAATCCACTACATGCATAACCAGGTGCACACAAGAACCCGCAAAACTTTGGCTTACCCAATCTTGTGGATGGAGACGATCTCTATATGAAGAGGAGCAAACTTCAAGATAGTTGACTCCACTTGTCCAGTGGAGGTAGGAAGACAAAATAACGATGGGAGGGCTGCGGTAATTCCAGATATACCCTTCTCCCCAGAGGTAAATAACACACCTTCTTCTTAAAGACTAAAGTAAGGGATAGGGAGGGGGAAAAAGAGTCACAGAAGAGAAACAAAAAACCCCCTAATACAAAAAATAGCGAGGAACGCAGAAAAACGGCCGAACTTCAGCTCCTTTGTAATTCTGCCTAATCACACATAATGAGGCGGATAGGTTAAACACATACAGGAAGTCCCATCCGGTGAAAGTGGAGAAACGCAGCCGCGTCTCTCCTCTTAATCAGTACTACTCCGTGTTTCCAATGAAAGACTCGTCCAGGGCCAAACAGCAGGGAGGTAGTAAATTAAAGAAAAAAAAACAGTCTCAATGAAGGGAAACAAGAGTGCCCAAACTCCCAATCCAGGAGGCACACGAGAGTCCACAACCGAGGATCCACCAGCAAAGCACCGGGAAATCGAAGCAGGATCCGGAAGTCCCGAGGCAAGGGACCGTAAAAGAAACCAAGCGCTGGCATCCTGGAGGTAGGCCCTTTTATACGAATAGGCTAAGGGACTACCCACAAATTCCTATGTGCACCCAATCATGCAGGCAGGCATGCAGGAAAGAACGTAAGGAACAAATGGAAGGCACCCGAGCCCTACCTCCCCTAAATCCCAACAGTACCCCCTCCCAAACGCCTTCCCACTGGTCTCGGTTTACTAGGGTGATGTACATGGAACAGGTGCACCAACCTTGGTGCATGTACATGACTGGCTGGTTCCCAGGATCGATCCTCCGGGGTATACCCCTTCCAATACACCAAATAGAATAACCTCCCCCGTCTCCTTCTGGAATCCAGAATAGCATTCACCTCAAATTCCTCGTGGTCATCAATTACAACAGGAGGAGGAGGAGGCAACGCCTGAGTGGTCTGATTGCATGGTTTTAACAGGGATGTGTGAAACACTGGATGGATGCTATGCTCATCAGGCAAGGATAATTTCATCACCACCGGGTTAACCACTTTCAGGATAGGGAAGGGACCTACAAACCGATGCTGCAACTTCCTGGGACCCGCTAACCTCAAGTTCTTCGTCGCTAGCCATACCATGTCACCCACTGCATATGAGGGAGCAGGACGCCTATGCCTATCTGCCTGCGTCTTCATACTTAATTTGGAAGCCAATAACTGCTCTTGTGCTTTCTCCCATATCCCAGTCAGCACTCTACTCAAGGTGTCCACAGCAGGTACCCGCTCTGAAGGTTGTATAGGTTTGGCTTTGGGATGAAACCCCATCGAACAAAAGAACGGGGTCATCCCTAAGGCCGAGTGCAAGCTGTTATTATAGGCAAACTCAGCCAAAGGGAGGGCTGTTACCCAACTACCCGTCAGGGAGGACAGCAGACATCTCAAATACTGTTCCATGGTCTGGTTAGTACGTTCAGTCTGCCCATCAGTTTGTGGATGATAGGCAGAAGATAACCGTAACTCCATCCGTAAAGACGAACATAACTCAGTCCAAAAATGGGATACAAACTGTGCTCCCCTATCGGACACAATAGCAGAGGGCAACCCATGCAATCTCAAAACCTGAGCTATAAAGACCTCGGCTAACTCCTTAGATGTTGGCAATTTCGACAAAGGAATGAACTGTGCCGTCTTGGTAAATAGGTCCACCACCACTAATATGGTAGTAAATCCTGAATCCAGTGGTAGATCAGTCACAAAATCCATACTAATAGTATGCCAAGGAGTGGGTGGTACTGGCAATGGACGTAACAAACCAGACGGGGGCATATGCGAAGCCTTGCTTACAGCACAAACAGGGCACGAGGCCATAAACACCTGTACATCATGACCTAACGTGTCCCACCAAAACCATCGCAAGCAGATCTCCTTGGTCTTATTCATTCCGGGATGCCCAACAAGCGACGAAGAATGGCACCAAGTAAGTACCTGCGTCCTTAATTCGGGAGGCACAAACAACCTCTCTGCATGGTACAATAACCCATCTCGCAGAGAAAAAACTGGATCAGTTAACCACGGAGTCAAATCCAGGTGGTCTACCTCATCCTTCACCTTCACCAAGAAATCCACTACTGAGGCACACCCCACAATTCTATCTGCCGATATCATGGGCCTGCTGTCGCTGTTCGACACATCCTCCAGGGGACTCACGTATATGTGGGACAATGCATCTGATTTTACTTGTTGAGCAGCAGGCCTGTACGTAATGGTAAAATCATATTAATTGAAGAACAAGACCCATCTCATTTGCCTTGGAGTTAAAGCCCTTGCAGAGCGAAAAAAATCCAGATTTTTATGATCTGTATAGATCGTAATGGGATGACGAGCACCCCATAAATGATGACGCCACTCTTCAAACGATAATTTGATAGCAAGCAACTCCCTCTCCGCCACAGTGTAATTCTGCTCAGCTGGTAACAACTTCTTTGAAAAGAAGGCTATAGGATGCATCAGACCCGTATCACTGTCTCTCTGGGACAACACCCCACCTACAGCTAATTGAGACGCATCGGCCTCCACAAAAAACGGGAGAGCCGGATCCGGATGCATCAAAACCGGGGCAGTCGTAAACCTGACAATCAACTGCTCTAAGGCGGACTGAGCTGCAGAGGACCAGACAAAAGACACACCTTTCCTCAACAAAGCCGTCATCGGCGAGATGATATCCGAAAAATGTGAAATAAAACGCCTATAAAAATTGGCGAACCCAAGAAGAACCTGAATATCCTTCACACAGGTAGGAGTAGGCCAATTCACAATGGCTTCAATCTTGCATGGATCCATCTTAATACCGTTACTGGAGATCAAAAACCCAAAAACTCCACATCTGCAGCACTGAATGTACACTTGTCTAATTTTACAAACAAATGATGTTCCCGTAATTTCAACAACACCTGAGACACATGATGTTCATGTTCCACAAGCGACTTAGAAAAAACCAAAATGTCATCTATATAGACGATCACACTCACATCCAGATACTCACGCAAAACCTCATTAATAAAAAACTGAAAAGCGGCAGGGGCGTTGCATAAACCAAAAGGCATAACACAATACTCAAATAAACCAAACTTAGTATGAAACGCGGTCTTCCATTCGTCGCCCTCGCGGACCCGAATGAGATGATAAGCGCTCATCAGATCGAGCTTCGTAAAAACAGTTGCATGCCTTAACTGATCCAGTAACACAGGTATCAGAGGGAGTGGATACTTGTTTTTAATCGTCACTTTATTCAATGCTCTGTAATCCACACACGCTCTAAGATCACCCTCCTCCTTCTTAGGGATGAAAAAGATAGAGGAGGAAACAGGCGAAGAAGACGGTCGTATGAAACCAGAAACCAACATTTCATCCAAATAACTCCGCAGATGCTTCTCTTCAGGCTCAGATAACGCATAAACACGGCTACAAGGTAAGGCAGCACCTGGCACCAAATAAATGCGACAATCAAAGGGCCGGTGTGGTGGCAATACACTTGCTTGTTCCTTATCAAAAACGTCATGAAAAGCAGTGAAGGGAAACGGTATGCGGTTCTGATCTCCACAATCACTCACTGCACAGGTTAGAGGCACCACCCAATCAGTTGCCTCCTGATAACAATGCTGGAGGCAATATTGAGAATCCAAAGTCACCGTCCGTCTCACCCAATCTATCCTAGGGTTATGTACCTGTAACCAGGATACCCCTAGGATAACGCCAAAGGAAGGGGCATCTTTGAGATCAAAACAAATACTCTCCGAATGCCCATTATCACAAGTCACCAATAGCGGTTCTGTCTGTCGGACTATTGACCCAGACGAGAGTTCTGTCCCGTCAATTGCTCTCACAGGCTCAGGCTGTTCCTTGTACACGCATGGAACCATCATTCTCTCGGCCAACTGGATATCCATAAAATTTCCAGTGGCACCAGAGTCCAGTAACACCGACAGAGTAGCCCTACTACTAGTAGAAAACACAAAGCAGGCCGTAATGGTAAAATGGCGAGGGACCCCCTGTACTGATCCTGGAATATCATAAGGGTTATTACTACACACTTCATCAATAGATGATCTACCACAGCATCGCCCTACAACAGCTACTGCCTTATTGGTGGAAAAGCTAGATGGTTTCACGGGGCACTCCCAAGCATAATGCCCTCCTTTTCCACAATACAGGCACAAATTTTGGGTTTGTTGCCTTTCCTTCTCCTCATTGGTTAATGGACCCCTTACCCCCCCTATCTGCATAGGCTCTGGAGCTGGCTTTGATTCCCCTGTGTCCCGTGAGTCCCCCCTAACCACTACCATTCGAGAAGCCTGAAATCGTGTCCTCTCTCCCTTCCGCTCCGACAGTCTGTGGTTTAATTTCACCACCAAGTCAATAAATTCAGTGCAATCTTCAGGGGGGTTTACAACCTGTGACACCACATCCTTTAAATCCTCACACAACCCCTGGTAAAACAATGATGTCCTTTTTGCAAGGGGCCAGTGTGTTTCTGCTACCAAACGATTGAATGTGGCTATGTATGTTAACAGATCCTGCTTCCCTTGTCTCAATTTAAGAAGCTCCGCATCACTCGCTTGCATGAATGCGTGTTTAGCGAAGAGACTATGCATCTGTTCTTTAAAAGCAGGAAAACTGTATAACACCGGATCATCACTCTCTATCAAAGGGACGGCCCAACTAGCTGCAATACCAGCTAAATAAGAAATAACAAATGCCACCTTTGCGGTATCATCGGGGAAGGCAGCAGAATGACACATAAAATGCAGGTGACACTGATTCATGAAGACCCCGTATTTGCTACTGTCCCCAGAAAACCTCTCAGGAGCTGCTAGCGGGACGGGAACAGGGGTATTTACGGTAACAGCTATAGGAGGTCCTCCACTTCCTCCCTGAGCTGTTGAACGATCAAACTGGAACGTAGCGGGTTATACAAGAGGACCCTTTTCTTTAATGGACGGGCCCAACTCCTTACCCCAAGGACTGTTCAGTGCTCTGCACACACTAAGTTCAGCTTGTAACCCATGATTTTCTTGCCGGAGGCCCTGCACCTTGGCCTGCAAAGTAGTTATAGCGGCCAATAATTCCTGCATGGAGGGCACCTCAACCCCATCCACCTCTGCATCCATCTTCACTCAGGCAGTGCAATAATTCTTGGGCTTGGTTTTCTGTTCCGTTTGCCAGCCCGCCCAGCACTGCAGGAGTGAAGAATGTCCCAGTCCGCTACCCTCACCGCAGACACCCTACACCCGACTAGAAAATGAGGGTGATGGGTGACCCCGATGCAGGGAGAAGGTGGGGGAATAAAACAGGGAACAAACAAAACACAGTGGTTGCTCAGGTACTGCAGCGTACTTTCTTCTCTACCACCCAACCAGCAATTGGAAGACCACAGCTGTGACCTTAAAAATAAGATGGGACAACAAAGTATTAGTTTGAGATCTCAAACCATGACACAAATCCACTACATGCATAACCAGGTGCACAAAAGAACCCACAAAACTTTGGCTTACCCAATCTTGTGGATGGAGACGATCTCTATATGAAGAGGAGCAAACTTCAAGATAGTTGACTCCACTTGGCCAGTGGAGGTAGGAAGACAAAATAACGAAGGGAGGGCTGCGGTAATTCCAGATATAGCCTTGTCCCCAGAGATAAATAACACACCTTCTTCTTAAAGACTAAAGTAAGGGTTAGGGAGGCGGAAAAAGAGTCACAGAAGAGAAACAAAAAACCCCCTAGTACAAAAAATAGCGAGGAACACAGAAAAACGGCCGAACTTCAGCTCCTTCGTAATTCCGCCTAATCACACATAACGAGGCGGATAGGTTAAACACATACTGGAAGTCCCATCCGGGGAAAGTGGAGAAACGCAGCCGCGTCTCTCCTCTTAACCACTTAACCGCGGCGGCAATTCCGCCGCGGTGCGGCGGTTTAGCGGAGTGGGCGGGGCCGCGTCGGCCAACGGACGTGCGCAGCACTACGGAGGTAGTGCTCGCGACGGCCGTTGGCCGACAGAAGCAGCGAAGGGGTTAATCAGTACTACTCCGTGTTTCCAATGAAAGACTTGTCCAGGGCCAAACAGCAGGGAGGTAGTAAATTAAAGGAAAAAAAACAGTCTCAATGAAGGGAAACGAGAGTGCCCAAACTCCCAATCCAGGAGGCACACGAGAGTCCACAACTGAGGATCCACCAGCAAAGCACCGGGAAATCGAAGCAGGAACCGGAAGTCCCGAGGCAAGGGACCGTAAAAGAAACCAAGCGCCGGCATCCTGGAGGTAGGTCCTTTTATACGAATAGCCTAAGGGACTACCCACAAATTCCTATGTGCACCCAATCATGCAGGCAGGCATGCAGGAAAGAACGAAAGGGACAAATGGAAAGCACCCGAGCCCTACTTCCCCTAAATCCCAACACCATGCACGCGAGTCTTCAAGACTCCATTTTAGTGTCTTCTGCTCATGCGCTAGAATTTCCCTCCAAGCGTTAGCTCGTCATATTGCATAGATGCAGTTGACGCATGCGCACAATAGTTTTCCAGTTTAAAGCGGTATTAGTCCGTTTTCATTGTTATCCGCGTTAGTACACACATAAGCAAGCTTCGCTAACCCGCGTGTTCATGTGGTGCGTATAAGTTATTCACAAAACATGGTTAGTAACTTTGTTAATGAGTTAAACGAGAGGATTGCCTCCGAGCAAGTCTCTTTCTTACGAGACCTTGCTCCATCAGTAGGAGGGGGGCCACAGGGCCGCACGAGGCCGCCTCCCGGCTTGGGCCTCTGGACCGCTTCCAACGTTCCGCAGTGCTACACCGTTGTTCCCCAGCTATGGAGAGCCCTTGCGGTCCGTAGTCTCTGTGGAGCCGCCACTCACCCGATAGGCTGAGCCAGGTGATGTTGCTGCTGCCAGTAGGTACCCGCTGCTGTGGAACAGATGGCCAATGGGGCGGGCGCACACTGGTCACACTCGGGTGCAAGTTCTTGATCGCCGACCCCACTCACCTCCGAAGTCACACTGTCCGCCCAGCTCCCGACATGCCGCCCGATGCTCTCCTCATACGTTCTCCTCAATCGGGATGGCGCTTCCCACCAGAGCTCGCCGCAGGTCTGGTAGGGTGCCCACCATCACTTCACCTGCTTTCTCTGTTGGTGTGGAGAGGGAGGGGGAGGAGAGCGCGCCTGACCCAACACTCCCTTTGCGGTCAGGGCCCAGGCGCCATCTTGCCCGGCACCTCATTGACTCGCATATCTCTCGATCGCCGGATCAGCATCTCAGCTCATCGGGCACTGCAGTATTGAGGGGGGGGCATGCCGAGTCACAGCGGTTGCAGCAGGGCTGATTTTGCAAAAATAATTGATGGATTTCAGGGTATTAGCTCCAGATGGCACGGAGCTCTCTCAAGGAGCAGCCATTCCTTTTCAGCTGCAAGTCAACCATCCGGTATTTTGTTCATTTCTAAGCAAAGTTGTACTTTGAACTAAAACAAAATGTGAAGTAAGTGCTTTTGAAAGTCCTGAAGTGGAAGAGCACAATAGCAAGCTGCACAAAATGTTATGTAGCACTAAATAACTTTGTAATTTTTAGATTAGAAACGTTGTGAAGTTACTGAATGAGGAGTTGCTTTTACTCTAGGT
This sequence comes from Calotriton arnoldi, assembly GCA_963921515.1. Lineage (NCBI taxonomy): Eukaryota > Metazoa > Chordata > Amphibia > Caudata > Salamandridae > Calotriton > Calotriton arnoldi. Next base: position 290,151 of record CAWUFW010005722.1, read on the forward strand.
TGTAATGGAGGTGCACTGAAGGGACGTTATAGTTAGGTGAAAATATCAGTTAACACATACCATTTTAAATAAACAAAACCACTGAATTTCACCAGTTATAGTTATCGCAAGTAACTATAACTCATGCCCTAAGGTAACTATAACTCAGACTCTCGCCATGCACAGTGTTGTCATAAAGGATTTCATTGCAAATGTTGCAGCAACATTATCAATGAAGTCATAGAACGTCACGAGTGATGTAATATGTGGGGTAATTAGAGGTGCATGGTGAGGGTGCGACCTTGCGTTACTCTGGATTTACTAGGCCACGCAGAGCCATTCATCGTGGTGATTTATGATTTAATCATACGTGCGGTGGGTGGCCCATAAACCATGTTGGAAACATCGGACTTTACTCTCCATGATAGATTACTTCCTTTGATTCGCTGTTTTGGGCAAACAAGGCCTGGATGTATTGGACCCATTCAGTGTTACTGGTTGGGTTAGACTGTGCTGCAGTGCTTGCTTCACAGGCTTCTGCAATTAGAAAGCAGAACTTCTCGCTGTTGTTTGAGGCCACAACTTTCCTTAGAGTGATCCATTTATGTTCTGCTTTATTTTGTTTAATTAAAAATCTATGTCTTTGTCTTTTTTCTGTAGCAGCTTAATTATTTTTTCCCTTGCAGATGAATAGAATAGATATTGGGATCTTGTCATTTGATTTAAGACCCTTGTCATACCTCTGAGGGTAAAAGATTAATTACTGGAGGGGTGATACTTTGTGCAGAACTTGCCAGCGTTAGACTTGGAACTACTTTCTTTCTGCTTGGCAAATATTCCAGTCCACTGCAAAAATGTATCTAGTAGGTTGAGGGAGACACCTTACCTCCTTGATTGCCCTATTAAGGAGTCTTTATGACAACCAGGCTTTTCCTATCCCAATATGACCTCCCGTTCTTATTAACCAACTCCAGGCGAATCCCCTGGTTATTTCACTTCAATGATTCTTCAAGCAATATATCTATATTGAATGAATATTTATATTGTGATTGCTTAACACGTAGACAATGACTCTTAGATTAGACAATAATCCAAAAGAGGTATAGGATGTAATTACTTAACCAAGGATTGACCTATATGAATAACTATTATAAGTGTACTTAGGACGAAAGTGATTGGAAATTCTACCGTTTGTGATGATGCATTCATTTTTACACCGACATTCTAATAGTATTCTTCCCCGAGAGACAACCTTATTTGCTTCTGGAAAGGGTGGATCCCGAAAGGTCATGGTTTCCAATATCTTGGAATCCTCAAATTCTTCTACTGCTGAGTTATATACTTTGGTATTCAGATCCCCCACAATTAAGACATGTGACTCCTCCTCCTTATCGATTATGTGGACAGTATCGGCAATTTTTTGGCCAGCTTGTTGTTCTTTGAACCGATATCCCAGCAATATTTTTTAATTTCAGTTGAATACAATAGCATTCCCCATGTATTTTATGTCAAGAACTAAGTTAGAGGCATGCAAAAAGTAGGCATATTACCAGTAGTGTTCCATACTTCATAATATTGAAATGCCCCCCCTAACATGGCTGCTGCTTGAAGGAGTAGCTGGTCAATTAGTTGGAAATAATTATCTAGATGAATGGCTAAGTTATTACATGTCTCATGGATGCAAATAATATCAGCCCTCAAACTGGCAATGAACTTCGCCTTTAGGTTTGGCATTTTATTCTCACAGTATTCCAGGAGATAATATTCAGACTTCCGTTAGTGTGGGATACCAAATCTTTGGGATAGCGGCTTGCAAAAATTCAGTGATTTTGCCAGCCAGTTCCACTTTGCATCCTTTTCAACCTAGGCATCTGGGAAAAGTTTTCCGCCAACAGAACTGTTACCAGCTTACCTGAGGCTTTTAGAGTAAGTGTCATGTTCTGTGCTCTATGTATTAAATCCTCTCTCTTTGGCTACATGTTCATATTCAAATGTATGAAGTCTCATACATTTGGGACTGTGGGCAAACCTTGAGTATGTTTTTTAGGCTGCTGAGTGGGAATAACATCTGCAGATAAAATAATCGCAATTTTCCAAGACTAAGTTAGCTATGATCGCTGAATAGATTTTTACCCTTTTGTGGGGTCACCTGTGCGAATACGAGATCTATACTGATTGAATATCGCAACTTTTCACAAGGACAAATCTTTCTATTTCAGCAAAACAGCTTAATAAGAAGGATCTGTTTACTGCTTTAGCATTCTCATTAAATAAAATATTAAATCTAGCACTGGGAACATGTTTATCAGGTTCCTCCCCTTTGTGTCAGTGGTATTCAAATTTTTCAGTATGCTTTTAAGATTAACTGGTTTAGTAGATTCTGGGGATGGAATAGATTTGCCCATAGGTTTAAACTCTTCTAGGCTTTTCCTCCATTTTCCAGGGGAGCATCATGGCACTGATCAGAGTCAAAGGTCCCCGCAACTGTTGGCTTGGTGACTGTGGGGGTAGTTTCCATGGTATAAACCATAACGGGTTGTAGAAGACCCAGTCTTTCCTTTTTTTGAGTCCATGAGCTTATAATGACTTGACCGGAATTCAATGAACCCTTGTTTTACTCTCTAGGGAAGTGGATTTTCCCAGGTCTTCTTTTGCTTATTTTCCAAATTTTCCTTGACCTTTGTTGAAAGCTTTTGTGTTTTTCTTATTAGTTTGAAATTTGGTATTTAGCTATTCCGATGGTTTAATAATACTACTTCCGGGTGGGTCTTGACCATCTGTTGCAGTTGTCTTTTTCTGGCAAAATATAGGGTAAAGAGGCATAGAGGCACACCTTGACTTAATTTTTTTCTCTGCCCCTTTCTCTGAATAGGTTCTTTAAAGAGAAGACTATATTATCTTTCTTTCTGACCTTCCTCTTTGCATCATACTGGGAGGAAAACCTTGGGGGACCAGCCTGCGTTCCAGTATGAATGAGAACAGTTTCACTTACAGGAGGTTCCATTTTTTCTTCCTGTAGAGCATTACTCTTTCTTAATGGGCTCTTGTCCCTATTGGCCAGCCAGGTGCTTTGGACATTGCTTATTCCACTCTGTATTCTGTAAGAGTTTGCATTCCTGGTTGTCTTCCTTAATCCCTCTTTGAGTGGTAACAAGCACTTGAGAATTGCAGACAAACAGGCACATGCATCAACGGTTTTTGCGGGCGCAAACGGTGCGATTCGCAAAAATCGGCCGTTTGCGCCCGCAAAAAGGCCTTTTGCAATGCATTAAAGTGTTAGGCACTCGCAATTTAAGAAATCACAATTTATTGCGATTTCTTAAAATGCGATTGCATTTAAGGAATCGCAAATTGCGATTCCTTAAATGCAATGCAAGAGGCACTTCGAAATAGCGAATTCGCTATTTGGGGCCCCAAAATACAGAGAAATTACTCTGGTTGGTATTTTGCAAAAACCTTGAAAAATGTACTAAAGTGCATTTTTCAAGGTTTCAGGTTACACACACACATGCCCTTGGGGCATGTGTGTGCGCAACATGGGTGCACATCACAATTCCAGGGGTGCAACAGAGTGTCATTTTGACACCTTTGCACCCTTGGAATTGCGCAGATGGCTCTCTCATTCATTCCTATGGGCCTGTAGGCCCATAGGAATGAATGGGAAGCTATTCCTTAATTGTGACTCGCAATTTGCGAGTCGCAATTAAGGAATGTTTAGAAATCGCTATTTTAATAGCGTATTTCGATATGCATAGGCTTTTGGGAGTCCCTAATTGCGATTCCTTAATAATCGCCATTAAGGACTCGCAAAAGCATGTACCCCAAGGTCTCTAATACATGGTCTGAGTTCTCAGTTGATTTTTCTAATAAGGCTAGAACTGAACTTAAAATCCTTGCCAGAAACTGAAGCGATTCTGAAACCTGTACATACTAGCCCAGAAAATTACAAGAAGGTTGATTTAATGCCGCTCTGGTGTGTAGCCAAATATGGAAGGCGTTTCTGAGCAGGGGGTGCTGCTAAACAAGTTTTGCTGAATTTTAGTTGATTTCTTTTCATCGGGCGCCACTGGAGTCAGCAATCCTATGGATTTTCTTGTCCCAATCTGCGTGAAATCCCAGTTTATAACGGGCAGGGTATAATCAGTATTAGAGTGTGATTTCACTCCTAAAATCCTATTTGTATTTCCAATGATGTTTGCCTGGTTGGTCTGTGGAGTTGTGTCCTTTATCGGGGTTGCAATGGTCCTGGGCGGGCAACATTCTACCAGGGGAACGGCACCCGGCATTATGTTTTTTTCTGCGATCACAGGATCATGTTTGTCAATGTGTTGTACATGACATGAGCCCACTGTTGTTGAGCTGCCTTCTTTATCCGTTTTATCGAAAAAGACGGAGATTGGGGTTAAACCTTTTAAGACCTCAACGTGTCTTAACTTGTTATGTATTGCGTTGGACTTAGGGGGATATTCACAAGGACCTACCGCCGATCTATCCCCACCTTAACCCATCAAAAGCGGGTGCAAACTGCAGACATCGCCAGTATTCCCGTGACAACTGCCCCAAAATTTAACACCACGGTGGACACCACCAACTAACCCTAATGAGATGCAGAGTAGGCGTTCCCGTGCAAAAACACTTGAAAAAACCACAACACCACTTTCACAACGAACAGCCAGATCTGCGATGCGAGTCAAAACCACGCGATAAGCCGCGGTAGCAGCAGGTATTTAACACTTGCCTTCTGCTGGTGTAAAGCCGGACGACTACCTGCAGTAGGCAACTGAGCCCCGCACACAGCCAAACCCGAAGAACAAACGACACCATGGAGCTACTCATCATGCATCTCGGAGCCCCAATAGGGCCACAACACCCACCGCCCCCAGGACCGCCACCACCCCCAGGACCTGGACACGCACCCCCCCCGGACCACCACAGAGGCAGTGCAGACTAAGACAGCAGACCTACCGAAAATGCACCACTCTCACAGACCTAACGCCCGAGGAAGTCATCACCCACTACAGGCTCAAAAGGAGAACCATCATCCGCATCATGACCCACATCGCCCACAGGTTGACGGTCCCTAACCCAGCGGAGAACCAACATCCCTCCGCAGACAAAGCTGCTGGCTGTGCTGCACCTGTTGGCCTCTGGTACCTTCCAACCAACAACTGCCAGAGTCGGAGGAGTCTCACAGCCAGCCCTATCAAAGTTCATCACACCTGTCCTGGATGCCATCATCAGCTTCATACCCCAGTACCTTCACTTCCCCACACTGCGCAGGAACAGCTGGAGACAAAGCAAGGCTTCTACACCTTTGCTAGCTTCCCACACGTGTTGGAGGCTATTGACTGCACACATGTCCCACTTGTGCCCCCTGCGGATACTGCACACCACTACCGCAACAGAAAGCCCACGCATTCCATCAATGTGCAGGCAATAGTCGACCACCGGGGAATGTTCACCAATGTCGTCGCAAACTACCCAGGCAGTGTGCACGATTCCTACATCTTCCGACAGTCCATCATCAACCAGCGCTTCCAGGACGGCATCTATGGAACTGGACTGCTCGTTGGTAAGTGCCAAATCAACACACCACACACCTCAAAGCCACCATCACACAACACACAACTGTGGGAATGCACACGTGACCAAACCACATACAACATGTCAATCAACATGCCCACCTACCAGACACGACAACACAACTCCATGGGGATCCTGGGCTTCCCCTGCACACAATACAGCTATATCATGGCACCACAGCCACACAACAGCTGAACTTGTGGAGATGCGGAATGCAGCCATGTGCGAAGGATGCAAGTGATCTGTGAATGGGAATGTACACAACGACAAGTGAGGCGTGGATGTGCTGGACAGACATGGCTATGCAAACCACAGATATGTCCATGCAGAAATCAACTGCTGGTGACTGGAGAGTAGTGAACATTGGACGCAACCATGTCACCCCAGGCCACGGGTCAGTTCGTGGAAATGTCGCTCGCTGCGTCCCCCCTGTGTGCGTGAGCATAGTGGGTTGGCCCGGAGTACACCAGGCCTGCGCAGGGGTGTGGACAAAAACCCCGTGGCGCAGAGCGTGGTTCACTCCCGGAAAGGCCAATGTCACTGCCAGGGCGGCGCCTCGCAGTCCGCCACGAGGCCGACGCCGTGAGTAGCGGGGCCTGCGAGCCTGTGCGCCTGCTGCACCCCAGGACGATGATACCCAGACCAGGCCTGCCCGCACCAGCGCTCCAAGGCCGCACAGCTCACCTGCCGACACCGTCGTGTGTCAAAGAGGGCCCACCACGTGCCGGTGCTACCTCCAAGACCCATACCCGCGTCCTTGGCAGCCTCCTCAGGCCATCGCTGTCCTCTGTGACACAGGCCCCCAGGGGTTCCCTTTTGTTGACATACCCCACCGCTACAGCCCGCCTACACTGCAGTCCAGCATGTCCCATATCTTGAACTGAGTCATCATTAATCAATGGCAGGGTCCATGCCAGTGTACGCAGGGGGAGGACTGAGAGGGAGATGCGTCACAGTCCGGTGGTAACACAGATCACGGTTACGGAGGAGGTCAACCAGTAGCAAGGACTGACCTGGTGCCACTAACCCTGTGCGCCGTGAGTGACCGTCAGCCTCCGGCGGGATATCGTTGTTGTCTGAGCCTGTGGCCTGGGGGTTGTCATCAGCAACGGGCAGGTACGGACTTGGTGTCTGGCATGACTCTGTGGCATTCATATCCGCCATGTTGCCGGTCACAGCTAGCATGCGCCCTCTGCATCATGCCCTGGGGGTACACCTCCCATTCTCCCCGAGACACTCCGCGGAAGGCACCTCTGAGACATACGAGACCCTGCTCCGCCCTCATGACCCTACCCCAGTCTCCCGCAGGTCAGCGTCCCGTGGCGGTAGGCCCGTGTCGGCCGCTGTGCATCCGGGGCCACTAACCCTGTGCGACTCAAGTCATGCTCCCTTGTTGTTCTGACATTGCATTTCTGAGTGCCTGATGACTGTTAGAGTTGTTGGCAGCACCAGCTACTCCCTGAGGGCTGGCTTACACTCACCCCACACACAGCCAGCACATGCGTCACTGGATCAGTGGGCCTGCCATCACATCACGCCGAACCAAGTATTGACTCTTTTCTCTCTGCACTGTCACAGGTGATCAAGGATATGCACTCTGCCCTTGGATGATGACACCCCTCCGAGACCCGAACACACCCGCCCAGAGGCAGTACAATGCGGCCCACATACGCACCAGGGGCATCGTTGAACGCACATTTGGCGTGTTGAAGTCACGTTTCAGGTGCCTGGACGGCACAGGTGGGAAGCTCCTGTACAGACCAGACATCGTGTGCAAGATGATCGTTGCATGTTGTGTGTTGCACAACATCTGTGTACGCACCAATGCCCCATGGATCCCAGTTCCAGAAGTACCGGACGATGATGGGGACGATGGGGCAGGTGGCCCACATCCCACTGCAGCTGCGACAGGAATATCCCGTAGGAACACCATCATTAACAATTTCTTCTCATGAGAACGTCACATTGTGGCCATCCCTGTGCAATCATGGGACAGTACAAAATGTCCACAAGCACAGTATGTGTGAATAAAACATATTTGCAGGTTACAGGTTGTACTTGTACATTGTCATGTCACAGTTTCCTGCTGTGCCAGATGTGATTTGCCATGTTGTGCACATTTGCGGCACCAGTTGTGTCCTGTGTTCTGTTGTGGAGGTGTTGCTGTTTGTACCGGGATGTTGTCAATGTCGAGGTGAACTTATACTTATGTGCGTATGCTGCACGGTGAGTGATTTGACCTGCGGCTCTGACTTGTCTGCCACTGATCCCTTTCAGGCGGTGTGCCTGTCAGTTCTGTGCTTCCAGGGTGCTGAGATGTTGCAGACTTGGGTAACTTGTGCTCTTTGTCGAGTTGTGACTCTTGGGCATGGTTTGTCCGCAGATGTGTCGTTGACCTCAGGGGTTGTTTGTGCAGGTAGTTGTGTCCGAGTGTGACCTGCTCCTTTTCTGGTGTTGTCCGCACTCAGCCACCTCAGTGTCATGCCGTGTACATTGCCATGATGGTAGGACTGCAGCCAAGCTACTGGTCATGTGGTGTCTCTTGCATTGTCAGTGTGGCTGATGTATGTGCATGTTCGCATGTTCGCACGTGGGCATGTGTTGGTTGTGTGACTGTTGATGTGTTGGGTGGGTGCCCCTTTGGGCACAGACTGTTCGTGGGACTACTTGGTGTTTGTGTGTGTGCTGGAGTGTTCCCGTGGGATCAGGGACATGTACCAGAGTAATTGTGGGTGTGCAGTGTGCCCTGCTGGATTGTGCATGTGTGCCATTGTGCCCATCTCCACCCGTCCTCCCACTCCCAGGTCGCTACGCACCATGTTAATGTGATGTTGGGTCATGTTGGGCAGTGTCCAGATCAGCAACTCATGTCACCGTCTCCAGACTGGTGAATGTGGCCACCATCTTCTCCATGTCATTCGGCTCCTGGTGTCCTGCTGGCCCCCCTCCTCCGGGGTGCGTTGCTGCTTTCGTGTTGGCAGCGAGTTTCTGCTTGGTTTTGCCATTCACATCAGTCCAGCGCCTCTTGTGCTCTTCCATTGTCCTCCTCTGCCATGCGGCGGCATTCACATGGTCCGAGGTGGTGTGCCATCTTTGCCTCTTTGTTGCCAATGACACGTTGGAGGTGACGTACAGTTGGTGGTGGTGGTGTTCTGTCTCATCTGTGGTGATCATGTGGTTTTCCTGTAGACTGTACCCCGTCTTCCTCTTCCTCTTCTCATTGCCCTTCCACGTGCCCTGTATTCCTGGGTGTTCCTCCGTGGGGATTGTGGGGTTCATGTTTTCCTCTGCAGTTGGTCAGGGTGCGTCCGTGGTACTCCGCAGTTGATTTCGTTTGTGGTGGCATTTTCCGTATGCTGTTCTTGTGCTTTTTCCCGCATTACGCGTGGGTTTTGCTGGCCTCTCGCTGCTTATTTCTGATTTCCTCATCGCGCTTTGGCCCATCGCATGTTTTTTCGCTTTGAGGTTTGTGTTTTTATCACGGTCGCGGTGATTGTATCGCGGACATTGGCCGTGTTATCGGGGGACTATCGCATGGTACCGCCGTGTTGTGAATTCCTGGTTGACAAGGGGTTATTTTCACGCGATAGGCTGCGATGTGTAAAGTTGCGTTGACATTTTTTGGAGATGTTTAGCACACGTTCTTGTGAATATACCCCTTAGTTTTCATTCAGACCATGTGGGCAATAACTTTTCCTGAACACAATTTTCATTCCTTCATCTTCCTTTTTACCAGCCTTACAATAAACCAAAAGGTCAAGAATTCTTTAGTAATAGAAAATAGAAAAAATACCAGAAAGGTTGATGAACAAGTGAGAATAACACTACTGGCTTACGAGTTGGTCTTTACATCATTTCAAAGTAGTAAGTAATTGAAGTGCTAAACTCAAGGTATTGTCACTATGTACCAAGCAAAAAGAAATAGCATTGGAAATTGCTATTAACAGTGCTAGAATGGCAGCATACAACTCAGTCCTCTCACTCGTCTTCGCTGTGGCTACCGCTCTGTTAGGTGGGGAGAAAAGTGAGATCCACTGTTGAGGAGCAGATAATGGGGAAGCATGTGCCAGGCCTCAAGCCGCACCCTCACCGAGTAGGGCCTCCTCCATGGTCCTGGGCTCAACCCAGTGCAGCAGGCACTAATCGCTGCCTTATCCTTTGCTATACCACTTTCCCGCTGCTCTCCTTGAAATGCATTGGTCTTCATGCTCCCACCCATGGGAATAACACGACAAGCCGATCCAGGTCTCTTTTGGTGACCCTACTTCTAATTCCTGCTCTCACCACCATCTGCCCCTACCGGTGTATCTGTGAATCCAGCAAGGGTGCAATAGGTTGCAAAACCTGAATGCTCAGAGGACCAGGAAGACAGGAGAGCAGGGGTGATAGAGTGGGCTGTTGGGTGCGGTGGCTGTGCGGTGGGCATATTGGATGGTGTGACCTGAGGGGCACAGGTGCACAGATGCCACTCAAACAGCCGGCCAACACTGTCATAGGGGCGACGGTGGAGGCTGCACAGCAAACAGGGGGCTGAAGCACTGATAGTGCTCACTCAGCCCTCTGAGCCCTCTCCTGTGCCCCACACCACGGCCTCCTTCTGACTCAGATGATCGCATGAGGAGAGGGCTAGGGATGGTGCCTGGGTTGATGCATGCCTCCCCTATACTCTGCCACCCACAGCCCTGCTCTAGTGCTCAGCTACTCCGCTACTCCTTTGCTCTGCTACTTCCCTCTGACGTAATGTCTCCCTTGCTGCCCCATGCACAGCAGCTTTGCATGGCTTAGTAAATCTGACTAAAGGGCTTGTGTTGCCTTTTGTCGCCTTCCTTGACGCAATGGCAACGCACGCCCTATGTAAATCTGGGCCTAAATGTCTTACAATTCACAACGAATGCATATAAGTGTAAGTGTGCTAAGGACGATTACAACCCCCCCACCCTTTTTAAAGGAGGAGTGCGGAAGGAAATAACTTTCTCATAAATACATTTTCCAGGCGAAGAAGGATCAAAACATATTTTTTCAAAGTTCTCTGATTTCTAAGTAAGAACAGTGAACTCCGCTCCGCTCACGGAGTTTGCGGAGATTTCCGCACTCCGCGTTACGCAGAGCTCGCGGAGTTCCAAAAAACTCCACTCCGCGTTCATCAATGTCAAGTTGGCGAGCGTGAGCGAGGAAAATCCACCTCCCGGTGAGATTTTTCCTCGTTCGCGATTGTGAGAAGTTGGCCTGGTGTATGCTGTCCACTGATTAAAGTGGGCACCCTGTACCAGTCCAAACAACCCTTATGGTGATTTAAGAGGTCAAAGATAACCTTAGAAAGCTATCCAAGTGGTAGCTGTGGAGAGCAGCCTTCAGGCTTACTCTTGAAGGAATGTTAAGCAGCTTGTTTTACCAGAATGCAACCTTATAGTATTGGTTAAATGAAAGGAGAATCACACAGTAGTTATAAAAATATGTATTTATTAATATAACACTCTCTAGTACGATAAAGTATCTTCTACACGAAGATAATCACAAAGCACACAATATTGTAGCACAGAAACAATAGTAAATAGCACTAACACACAGTGGGTTCCAGGGGGAGACCAAACCATACACTAAAATAGTGGTATAAGAAGCACGACTCGAGTCAAGACAGAATCTAGAGGTTGTAGAATCGCTGGGACCCCAAGGAACCACCCAAGGTGAGTAAGTCGGGACCCCACAGAGGACGGGTGCAGTGTGGGAACACGACCGCGAGCTCCGTATAATTCTATGGGAGAGTCGCAGTTGAAGTTTTAGAGTTTAAGGACCCTTCCCAGTGGACTTCGAAGAAACCCCGTGGAAGTTAGGAGGTTGGAGAGCCACCCCACCCGTGGATACTGTAGTACCAGAGTTACCTATCCCAGGGAAGCCGGGTGCATAGGTCTGAAGTGGCATCGGAAACTGCTGTCGAACCCAATGGAGGACTTCGAAGAAGAGCCGCTGCTGGAAGGAAGAAAATTGTACATCAGAATCCAAAGGTGGATTCTTGTTGAAGAGTACCTGAAAGCAGAGTGACAGAGTCTGGGTCACTCAGGAGTGACCAGGGGCTCAGTAGACGAATGCCCACCGATGTCGGGTGCTTCAGGTTTGTTGCTGGAGTTCTTGACTGTGCAACCATGGGGACCAGGAGACATCAAGGATGACCAGGAGCCAGGTACGAGCTGTCCCACAAAGGATGTTGAGTACTGAGGGGTCAGTGTCCGGCTGGAGCACCAACAAGTCTTGGCAATGGCAATCCACACAGAAGGTCAAAGAAGGTTACGGTTCGAACCAGCAAGGTTCAGAAGACTCACCAAACACAGGGGAGTCAGGGCAGGCCTGGAGCAACCAGGAGAGCTCAAGAAAAGCAAAGTTGACCCTCAAGTGGACCCACTGGCCGGAGGCACAGGAGTCGCAAAGAGACCTCAAGCGATTTCACAAAGCAGCAGCCCACGGAGCACTCGGTGCGAGGAGGCCGGAGTTCTTTGAAGGAAATGGTGCCAGAGATTGGGGCTACTTGGAGCCCAATGCACTTGCTCAAGAAACACTAACAAGCATATGCACTTGCAAATGAACGCGGTGCAGAAGGGTATGGGTATTGCAGCCCCCACGAGGGATTCTGGCCTCAAACTTGGTAAGAGGGCAGCTCAGACCTCCAGGGACATAGAAACCCACCTCCTGTGTTGCTGGATCCTTTGGAGTCCATAGGAGCTCAGGAGCAGCAGACTGGTCAGTACTGATGTGGTGCCTGCGGTTGCAGGGGAGTAACTCCTTCACTCCAAGGGAGATTTCTTCAGTTGTCCTTGATGCTCCACAGGTCCTGCACAGAGCCTGTATGGTACACAGGCGCAGACGATGCTTTAGACTGAGAGGGAGATAAAGTCGGCCCCAAACGATGTCCAGCAAAGTCCAGATGGTCGAAGTTCAGTGGTTTCTAATTCAGAATCTTGTCCACGTCGAATCTAGGGTCCTACATCCAGGTAAGCCCTTTTGTACTCACGGGAGAGTGTTGGACAGATTCAGGGGACCCTCCCAGGGGAGGGTCTGGACAATGGGGAGGTTACTCCTCTGTCCTTTGTCCAGTTTCGCACCAGAGCAGGAGCCAACGGCTCCCAGGACTGGTTTGAACTGGACTATGCACAGGGACACCAAATGTGCCCCTCATGCAGACTTTCGGTCGCTGGCAAGCGCACCCACCCAGGCCTAATACACTAAATCCTGTCTGGGAGGTGGTCACACCTCCCTCTGAAAGGATGCCTATTGTTCTGCCTTCCCCTGCCCGGTGTGGGGGTATGATTCCACAATGTTTGACACAAAACACGATAGGGTTACTTTCAGCCGTTTTAGAGTTGGTCATCAAGCGGTCGCATAATGCCACTCTATATGTCGTAAAGGGCTGATGTACTGACAACCCGGGAGAATGGACTCTGTAGGCTGCAGGGGTGTCCTGCTCATGCAGTGGCACCTTCTCACTTAGAACCAAGCACCCTGCCTTCAGGATTGTTAAGGCCTGCTATAGGGGTGACTGATAGGTTTTAAGTGCAGTTACCCTTAGATATAGTAAACCTATATCTCAAGTAAGTGGTGCATGCACCAACTTACACAGGCTCAATGGCAGGCCTGTAGGTTCCATTTTGCATGGCCTCTCATGGGTGGCATAATACATGCTTCGGCCCATGGGAGGCCTCTGGGGTACCTATGCCCTGGGTACATGGGTACCAAATACTAGGGACTGATAAGGGTACCCCAGTATCCAATCTGGAGTGTACCTAAGCACATAACATTACAGTTTAGGGAGAAAGTAGATAGACTGGGGTCCTGATTAGCAAGATCCCAGTCAGTCAGTCAGACTAGTCAAAAACAGTATCACATTTAGCAAAAAGCGGGGGTAACCATAAGAAGCAGATCCTACTTTCCTACAGCGATCGTCAACATCAAGTTGGCGAGCGCGAGCGTGGAAAATCAACTTCCCGGTGAGATTTCTCAACGCAGAAATTGGCCGCTCGTGTTGAGAAAGCTGCCGCTCGAGTAAAAAGTGCCTCGAGCGGCAGAAAGGAAGCAGCGCCCGCTTGCGCTCTGCATGGTGCCGTTTGCGATGATTGCTCAGTGCAGATAAGCACCTGGCACTGAAAATCACCGCAAACAGTATTTATCCAATGCACTCCGCCGCTTGCGGAGCTCTGCGTAGCGCGGTGGAGTTTGTTTTACACTTTGCGGAGTTCAGCATAGCAGAACTCCGCCCAGGCTTACTTATTTCCGAAAATATTACAACTCATTTACAGTTTTAGAGACAGACATCTAGTTTTCTACTTGGTGTTTTATTATTAATGTGTGTCATTTGTGTGGTGGATAAAACATGTAAAAAGTATATTTCTTTTACAAAATAAATATCTCTGTTTGTTCAGCCAGATGTTTTTGTCTTGTAACAGGATTTTTTTTGTTAACTTATCACACAAATAGTTAAAAATTAAAATACATGCATCAGAAAAAATAAATGTGTCTTCCAATAAATAAATTTGAGTTATGGACAAAAGCAGGCAGTTGCAAAGATGGAAACTCTGCTAGTACTTTTCTCGCTTAGTAAAGGAAATATAATGTTCGAGCCACAACACCAATAACGAAAACAAGGCACACAAAGGAAAACGCCAGTCAGAGCATAATATTTATACTAAACAAATGCTACATAATTTACTCTCTATTTATACACCCTTTTCACTTCTAAGAGGGCTGATGTTGCACAAAGACAAAAATTATTATATTAAGTGATAACGTTTTGTAAAGGTGACAAACTTAGCAGATTCACTAACCTTGTGGTCTTTGCTAAATGGCTCACGAAAATGTAGGTCTATGTTCATGATATGGAACATCTTCCAGAATCTAGTAATATGATTTCTGACTGTTTACTTTTCTGCTAGACTGAGTGGAAAAGGTTGAGTAGTTGGAAGAAGAAGAAAGAAGGACTTGTGAGCAAAGAAGAATGGGTGCACAAATTTGAGGAGGATGAGGTGCTCAAACAGACAAGGGAATTTGTTGCACAAGGGTGGTTAAATAAGAGCTTGAATGTCATCACTCTGTAATAAAGCATATTTTCATCACATCCTGTGATGGAAAGTTGTGGAACTTGCACAGAGCAATGCATTTTCTAGCACCTACCATTCCCCCAAGCATTGTGTCTAGCTGTGGATTTTAGACCCTAACTCAGCAGTCACCTAGGGAAACCTAGCAAACCTGCACATTTTTAAAACCTAGACATCCGGGGAATCCAGGGTGGGGTGACTTGGATAGCTCTCATCAGGTTTTCTTACCCAGAAGCCCTTGCAAACTTCAAACTTTCACTAAAAAACACCTTTTCCTGACATTTCTGTGATGGAAAGTTCTGGAATCTGCAGGGAGCAACACATTTTCTACCATTGACAATTCCCCCAAGTCTCTTGATAAAAATGGTACCTCACCTGTGTGTATGGAGCTAGGGGCCATGACAGGAAAGGTGCTAAAAATGCCACATGGACAAATCACATTTTTCCACTGAAAACTACCCTTTTTGAACATTGTGGCTAGCTGTGGATTTTGGACTCTAGCTCAGCAGGCACCTAGGGAAACCTAGCAAACCTGCACATTTTTGAAAACTAGACACTCGGGGGAATCTAAGGTGGGTGCCTTGTGTGGCTCTTACCAGGTTTTCCTATCCAGAAGCCCTTGCAAATCTCACATTTTGACTAAAAACACATTTTCTTCACATTTCTGTGATGGAAAGTTCTGGAATCTGTGAGGAAAAACAAATTTCTCACCACCTACCATTTCCCCAAGTCTCCGGATACAAATGGTACCACACTTTTGTGGCAGCGCCTAGTACCCGCAACAGAAACGAATCAAACCAAGGTCAATGAGTGCCCCTTTGCCAGGACCTCCATTGACCTTAGTTTGAGGCATTCCTGTCATGGGCAATAGGCCCAGCCACACAGGTGGAGCAGCCTTTTTATCAGGACAAGTGGGTGAACAAGTGGGTGGTAGGAATTTTGTGGATTCTTTCGGATTCTGGAAGAATGCGTCACAGAAATGAACGGAAAAAGTGTGATTTTAAGTACATTTTGAGGTTTGCAGGGCACTGTAGGTAAGAAAACTTTATGGAATCCATGAGAGGCACACCATCTTATACTCCCCTCGGTGTCTAGTTTTCAGAAATGCCTGGAATCAGTAGGTTTCCCTGGGTGGCAACTGAGCCCGGGCCCAAAAACAGCTGCTAACCCTTTTGTTGATGTTGCAACACTGCGTCTTAGACCCCGCTCTTTTGCAAGTGCTAGGCCTACCCATTCAGGTGAAGTACCATTTTTATCAGGAGACACGTGGGAACTCTTGGTGGCAGGAAATTTGCATCTCTCCACAGATTCCAGTACATTGAGTCACAGAAATATGAAGAAAAAGTGTCTTTTTAGCTTATGTTTGAGGATTGCAAGTGTTTCTGGGTAAGAAGACTTTGTGGAATCCACACAAGACACACCACCATGGAGTTCCATGGAGTCTAGTTTATGAAAGTATCTGGGGTTGATAGATTTTCCCTAGAAACAAAGTACATCCTGGCAGAGAAACACAGAAAAGACAAGTATCACGGCACCGTCTACTACTCAAGTTCACACACATACTGGTTGGATTTGGCACGAGGGTGAGTGAAAAGTTTGAAATGTAAAGTTTATTAACAAAAGACTTCACGGAAATTCAAATGTGGCACTCACTGTTAATAAGGTAATTATTTAGCACTGAACCAGTGGCTCACAGCTCGTGAGCTCTAGAGCCACGACAAGCATCAACCACTTTACAGGCCTGTAACATACCTTTCATGTGTCACAGAGACAAAACCATTCACACCTCCAGCCACAGGCCCAGCACATTACAACACTTCCATCAACAAACACACCCATTCAAAGGCCTACACTTTCATACCCTCACAGGACTGACACAGCAATAATATCACCTGGCAGCTGGCAGAGTGTGTGGACTGGAGTTTGACTGGCAGTGTGTGTGTGTAGTAACCAGCAGCAAGTCGCTACACACACACACACACACACACACACATACACAACCCATCAGCCAAATGCCAGTTCACACATACCGCCAGCCCGATGCCAGGCACACATACCACCATTTCAGACACAACAGCAATCACGCTGCCTGGCAGCTGGTGGAATGTATAGACTGGCGTTTCCCTGATGGCATGTGTGTAGTGACATGCTGCTGGTCACTACACACACACTGGCAGCCAAACGCCAGTCCACCCACACTTCCAACCAAATGCTACTCAGACATCACCATGAAGTTCCACACATGTGTTATGTTTCATATAGGTACCCTAATATAGGCCCGGGTAATATCATACACCTTCACTTACATTACCTCCCCTACACTACACAGTAATGGACCTTTTAGGATTGAACCTTTACCTAGTTCTAGTACTGGGAGCTGAAGGAGGGTTTCTCCCTGAACAATAGTGTCCTATAACTTCATCAATAGACTCACACAGTATGAATGAATATTCATAAGGATTCTTGGAAACCAGGCTGGGGCTACACCACCTGCATAATATCTACATACAAGGTTCATCCCATACGTCATCCTCAAATCCAACAATGACTAACACAAGAAACAAGGGACAAAGGAACCCTAGATACTTTCTGTATAAATACCGCACATCTTGCTAGTGTTAGTTAGAGGGAACCGAGACTTCCATGCCGACACACTGACCAGAGACGCTGAGGCTCCTGCATGCAGTTGCTCCAGATGACAGTGGTCTAACACATCCCTTGCGGGGTGTCCAACTCGAGACCAGGATGGGGTCCCACACTCTCTCACTTCAGGTAATGGGGTTAGACTAAATCCTAGAGAGATTCTTGGCTTCACACCTACTTACATGCTAGGTACACTTAGGTACATCTAGATAGGCATCGTAGGAGTACGCACTTTCTTTTATCATGCATTTTATATTCAGGTATGCATTTATGATTATTGCAAAATGGTAGAACTGTACTATCCATTTATATTCACTATACTGCTAATCATATATATCTGCTACTGTCTAACGATTATTGCAGCACATCTATTTTACACTAGAAGAACAACTGTGCAATAAATTCTTATTGTAACACGCCCGACTGCTTCTTCTGTGTAACTCTCTGAGACAGAATAAGTGAGCACGAATTACTAAGCGAAAAGTAGTACATTGTTTCCACGATCCTGAGGGATCAGGGTTGTCATGTTCTTAGGTTGCCAGAAACTATTCTCTCCCCGATAAGAGGAGACACTAGTGGCACTGTGAGCTAGCTAATGCAAACAGGTTAACATTTTTGGTGGGGGTGTTCAGAGTCAGTCTGCCACCAAGCCCACAGTTCATGTTATCCGAATGCGCAGATTCTGTATAGGTTATATATAGGTACTACACGACACATGAAGCTTTTATTTCTAAAACACTCTCACAATGAACAGATTGCACACACGAAGCACAGATAGGGAAAAAATAAAACATCCAACTAAAAAGAGCACATTGTTTTCAATTAGATAGATCCAATATATTAGTAGAATATGAAATACCAACTATGACTGCATACGCAACAGGTGTAACTAAGCACATCAAACTACTGCCAACCAGCCAACTAAATAGAAAATATATAGCAGTACAGACCATAGCCAGTACCCTTTTACTGTAATTGTTGCTCTGAATACTTGAGATATGTATGGTACAATTTAAAACATGTGGGCACACATAGGCAAGGATTAGAAGGACACTTGGGGCAGTACATACAACTCTCCATTTGTGCTCCTGTTTGAACACAGACTCACCATCTCTGATAAGGAAATTCTTTTTTAGGTGTTGGAGGAATGTATTCAGGAACCTGGCGATCTTTCAATCTAGCCACAATCTCTACCACTCCTACTCTGGAAACACTTGCCTGCTCAACTGCAACAAGGCTGCCTAATACAGACTGCTGAAACTGTACAAAAGTCATCTTGGATTCTGGAGAACAATTTTTTAAAAACATCGTAAGCATTGAAGGATGCTAAATGAAATAGATGAATTGCCAACTTCTTGTACCAGATATAGGACTTTCGAGCAGCATTGTAAGGCCCCAATCTTTGACCTACTCTATCTACACCTCCCATTTGCTTGTGAAAGTTTAGAATGCACACTGATTTGCTCAAGTTTACAACCTGACCCCAAATAGTCACAGGCGCAGTACTTTCATCATGAATAGTTGCCAGCATGTGGACATCTCTTCTGTCTGAAAATTTCACAGCAAGAAGTTCATTACTATGAAAAACACTGCTCTGTCCCCTTTCAAGGTTTTTACACATAAGCTATTTAGGGTAACCTTTATGGTTAGAGAGGATTGCCACATGCCACAATGCCCACTCGGAACAATTCTTTAAATTATTGCATACCTGTATAGAAATTATCAACTTAAAAATGGTGACCTTCGTGAAAAAGTGCCCTGGCAAGTTCCCACACAATGTTCTCTCTGACTCCAAAAGTGGAAGGATAGCTAGGGGGCTCAATTGAAAAATCCCTACCAGTGTACACCTTGAAATTATACACATACCCATTGTCACTTTCACACAGCATATACAGCCTAATTCCATAATGTGCTCTCTTGCTGGGAATGCATTGTCTGAAAACCAAACGCCCCTTGAATAAGACCAAAGATTCAAACACAGATATATCTTTCCCTGGAAGATAGATCTCTGAGACACGATCTACTAAATGATCAAGGACAAGCCGAATCTTGAAGAGACGGTTACAATCAGGGTGATCTCTTGTCAATGCTGTAGTATTATCCCACAAAATGCAGTCTGCTGCAGAAGCAAATATCAATCTTGATTCATAGTTACTGGAAATATAGCAGTTGCCATCAAGGGACTAGTAGACCAATATAAAGACAGTGCTGGTTTTCTTATCTATCCAATCAGGAAAGTTAAACCCCAGAACTGCTTAATCTCATGGAGATTTGTAGAAATCAGACGGGTAACTGTGGAGTGGGTCTTAAGTGTGGCACTGTTGTCCCTCAAAAACTGTTCTGAATGCAAATTAGTCTGCTCAACAAAATCATCCAAAAACACATTATCAATAAACAGTTCTTAGAAATTAATAAGCAAAAGGTTCTCTGTATTGACTCTACACCCTGAAACAGTTTTAAAGGCAGGCAAAACAGGCTGTACCATATTAGGGGCAGCCCAGGGTTCAGCCCTTACAATGAAAGCCTTCCATCCCCTGGTTGCAGTTCAGGTTGCTCTTGCTGCACTATCAGCATATCACTGTCCTCCTCTAAAAGAGGCACTTCATCCGCACTAATTGCGGATTCATCATCAAATGATTCCCCTCTAACAGAAATTCACTGTCAGAATCTTCAACTTGGTCCTATGCCTCAGGTGCAGAGTCAGTCTCAGACCCATGTTCTGAGGCAGATTCAAAAAGCAAATCTACAAGCTGCTGCAGGACAGTCAGCTTGCGAGCAGCCATAATACTTACTTATGATTAGTTATGAAACTAACACAACAAACAAGACAGCAATAAACAACACTGTGTCAAAGTTGAACTCAACAAACTCAGCTGTATCAAAGAATAAATGTAACTATTGCCATATAATGATCCTGAAAAAACTATTAATACAATCCACACAGTGAACTGGATATGCTAAGAAGATACCTCTCACTGGCCACAGCCAGCTAGGCTTCAGATTAGCTGCACCTACTCTACACAGACACAGCAAGCACTAACGATATCGCACTAGAAAGGAAAAAAAATACATACGCAATAAAACAATATAGATCTTGCACAAATCCAAATGTGAATTTGAAAAAAATAAATCATAAGCTAAATATGCTGCAATTATTACAACCGTTAAAAAAACATTCAATCAGGGCATTGATACTCATGTACTTATTACAAAAAAATTTCCTTACCCCAAACACATGCAATTACACAACCTGCAGAACTACCAGTGTGTGGGAGGGATGGGAGTAAATAGAAGCTAGGAGGCTTTATATGTTTCTCAATTTTGCTTTTTATTCACTGAACGGAGTTAACACAGGAGTTGTGCAATGATTCCTTTTCTCTGGATTCCTGTATTCTTTGGCTTGATCACTCTTTTCCTTTTTCTTCTCTTTTGCAGATTTCCTTCTTCCAGGCGGGGAACCCCAGGAGGCTCAGGAGAAGAAGACAGAAGGACGGTGAGTACCATGGGGTTAACAGATTCGTTTAGGACTATAATAGCACACACTCTGGATGGATGGCTGAGAGGTGGGTAGTGTTGAAGGGGGATGGGTATTGTTTTGGGGGGCCTTCTCACTCTCACTCACACACTGATACAAAGTAAAAAGAAAAATAGCGGTGGGTAATTCCACACACAGGTCCTAACAATACAAAATAAAAGAAAACAAGTGAAAACGCTTTCGTAATTAATGCAGTCGGGCTCTCTAGGCTCCTTCTCTATGGTCCTTCTATCTGCCCTCTGTTTCCTGGACTTTTGGGCCCAAGGGTTTTCTGCTATGACCGAGCCCAGCGAGGGAGGGATCTTTTACCAGGTGTCAGGACTAATGTGCCTGTTTGTGCTCTGACATGAAACACTGCCCGTTTCTATTGGGCCACGTGAGGTAGATGGAGAGGATCGTTTAACATCACAACCAGCTCCGGGTTTCTTGCCTGAATCCCCCTCCCGTAGTCCTCTTTCCCCACTCCACTCCCTTTCTCCCAACTGTGTTTCCCGGGTCCCACAGGTTATTTCCCCCACCCCGCTCCCTTCCTCCCCGCTGTAAGTCTCGAGTACTTGCCCCGCCCCCTTTTACCCCAAAAAAAGTATGTCTCCAGTCACTCACTGCCTATGCCGCAACTCTCCTGAGTGGTGGCGGCTGTTAAGCTCCTCCTGGGGGTGACCCACCAGTCCTCGTTCCACTCTTCTGGCAACTCCTGTTAGTTCCCAGGATCTTCTTCCCGCTCGTCTCCTCCGCTCGTCGGCGTCCCACAAGGGCTTTCTTCCTCGGCGTTCTCCGGTATTTCTTGGCTCTGCCTCTCAACCTCGACCTCCGACTTGTCCTGTTCCAGGGTGAGGCCTTCTTCTCCTCCTCGCAGGCTCTCCGATTGGTGTTCTCCCGGATGGGCTTCTCCTTTCTCCTGCATGGGAGAGGTCGTGAAGAATAATTTAACTCTTTCTTCCCCTCTCCAGGTTCGGGACCCTCTCCGGATCTTCGGCGGTGGGACCGACGTATCTACTCTCGGTAAGTGGTAGGCTACAAGAGTCTCAGTGTCGGGCTCTCTCCTACATCCCCCTCCCCTAATTTTCTTGCTTGCAAGAAATGACTCTGAGGGGTATCTAGATAGATAGTTAGCATTGGTCTGTTCTCTCCCTTTTCTGTGCTGGGTGGTGAACCGAAAGGGCTGTAAGGCCAGAAACCAACGCAATATTCTGTCCTTATGTCCCTTGTTTTGGGAGAGCCACTCTAATGGGGCATTATCAGTGTACAGGGTGAATTCACTGCCATCAAGGTAGTATCTGAGGGAGTCGATGGCCCACTTAATGGCCAGGGCTTCCTTCTCCACTACAGCATACTTTTTTTCTCAGGGAATCAGTTTTCAACTGATATATATTATGGGTTTTTCTTGATCTTGGGAATCCTTTTGGGACAGGACAGCCCCTAAACCATATTCAGAGGCTTCAGTTTGTAATATGAAGGGTTTGGTGTAATCGAGACTGTGAAGTACAGGCTTAGTCGTCATGGATTGCCTTAACTGGTGGGAGGCTTGAAAGGCTTTCGCTGAGGATTGTTTGAGCTCTTTTTCTGTTTTTATTTCTTGCTGTAGGAGATTCGTTAACGGGGCGGCTATTTAGGAAAATGAGGGTATGAACCGTCTGTAATATCCCAGGATACCCAAAAAGGCTTGTAGGTCTTTTTCTGTGCGGGGAAAGGGTAGATTAGAGATGGCTGCTGCTTTCTCCTCATGTGGTTTAATGTACCCCTCACCTAAGAGATACCTGAGGTATTTTACTGATTGGGCAGCCAAACAGCTTTCGGCCAGAATGATGGTTAGACCTTCTTCCTTTAATGCCTGGATTACCTTCTTAAGGTGAGTCAAGTGTTATTCCCAGGAATTATTGTATATGACTATGTCGTCTATATAGGCTGCCGAAAAGGCAGCATACTTTTTGAGGATCTGATTCATAAGTCTCTGAAAGGTGGCAGGAGCTCTGTGTAACCCAAAAGGGAGCATGAGGAATTGGTATAGCCCTCCTGGTGAGGAAAAGGCAGTTTTTTCCTTATCTTGGTCTCGCAAAGGCACTTGCCAATATCCCTTACACAGGTCTAAGGTGGTAATGTACTGAACTTTACCCAGTCTTTCAATCATCTCATCCACTCGGGGTAACAAATATGCATCAAATTGGGATATTTTGTGAACCTCTCTAAAATCAATACAAAACCTCATAGAGCCATCAGGTTTGGCAAATATGATAATAGGCGAACACCATTCACTGTTAGAGGGCTCAATTATCCCCATTTTTAACATTTGTTGTATCTCATTTTCGGTGGCCTCCCGCCTAAACTCCAGGATGCGATATGGACGCAGCTGTATTATCTTTCCTGGAGTCGTATATATGTTGCATGGTTAATTAAAGAGGTTTTTCCTGGGGTTAAAGAAAATACTCCCTGCAAGGGGAGTAAACATTCCTTTAGTTCTTGTCGATGGTGCCCAGGCAAATCAGTATCTATGCTTTGTTGATATATGGGGTCATGGTTTTCTGTCTTCCCGAGAAGGACTGGTCTAGCCCCCTCCCATTTATTTAGCAGATTGATGTGATGTATTTGGGTATTCTTATTATTATTAGGATCCAGTTCCAAACAATATGTTACCAGGGTCACTTTTGCTAGGACTTTGAAGGGGCCCTGCCACTGACCTAACAGTTTATGGTCGGAGGTGGGCATCATTAATAGGACTAGGTCACCTATGTCTAAGGTTTGTTCTCGTGTTTTCTTATCATACTGTTTTTTTTGTGCTGCTTGAGCCTGTTCTAAATGGGTCTTGACTATACTCCGGATCTGATGTAAGCAGGACTTCAGATTATATACATTCTCAGGGAGCGGTTTAGCTTCTTTGGATTCCTCCGCCCATTCTTCTTTTACCATATCCAATAAGGTACGTGGTTGCCTGCCATATAAGAGCTCAAAGGGGGACTACCCGGTACTTTTTGTTGCTTAGATCGGATGGCAAAGAGGGCCAGGGGCAGTATGTCCTCCTATTTTTGGGATTCTAGGTCTAGTAGTTTTTTTAGTTGTTTTAAGAGTGGCGTTATACCTTTCCACCAACCCATCTGTCAGCGGGTGGTAAGTGGCAGTGCATATCTGTTTTATGTTTAGCTGTTGGCAAACCTGTTTTATTAAGCTAAAGACAAAAGGGGTTCCCTGATCAGTTATGATCTCCTTCGGGAACCCCACCCAGGAGAAAATATTGATCATAGCTTTTGCTATCTGATTGGCGTTAGGGTGCTTTAGAGCGATTGCCTCTGGAA
Source organism: Calotriton arnoldi (assembly GCA_963921515.1). Taxonomy (NCBI): domain Eukaryota; kingdom Metazoa; phylum Chordata; class Amphibia; order Caudata; family Salamandridae; genus Calotriton; species Calotriton arnoldi. The sequence continues at coordinate 314,258 of CAWUFW010005722.1, forward strand.
AACGGGTTGCATAGTTCATCAGAACTAGGAAATAACGTTGTCCACTACGTGAGGGAAGAAGATGGCTATGAGCAAGAAACAGGATCTTTTCCCTGTACGGTTGGGGTACCAATAACTGCAGGGTGAGGTCCTTTCTCCCTTTTCGGTATAACAACCCTCTCTTTACAAGGAGCTGGGGACCTACTTGTTGGTGATCCTCAACAGGAGTTGCTCTTTTCCAGGCTTCTTGAAGGGTGGTATCTTCCCATTGGGCAGCATAGAAGCCTCGATCGTGTTCCCAAATATTGGACCTCTCTGTTCGAGGTAGAGCTATCTGAGTCCATTTTTTTTCTCTTCTCCTCTGTGCTTTACTCTTCTTGAGATTTCCTTGGGGCCATTCCTGATCGGACAGCTTGGAGAACGGGGCCATCTTCCTCCATAGTCTCCCTCAATCCACTGTTCTCTTATCAATGTATACACATTGTGATAATCATTACCGAAAACCAGGGTCTCAGGTAGTTTAGGGATTATCCCTATTTTGAGGGGCACCGGTTCAAATGACGGCTCGTGTTGTACACATACTTCTGTGGTTGGATATTGTTTCTGGTCTCCGTGTACACATTGAATGTTCACGACCCCTGTGGTGGTCCTTACCCCTCCCGGGACAGCTTGTGGCTGCATGACACTTTGGAGACACCCTATGTCTATCAGTGCCTCTTGGGGTTCCCCATTGATCGATACCTGTCAGTGATTTTTATTTATTTTTATTTTGAGAGTTTTATATAGCGCTGGCTAGACCCGGAGGTATCAGAGCGCTTTACATTGGGTTACACAATGTCACAGAACACGATAAACAAATTACACTTTACATCAGAAAATAAGCAACATATTGAAAGAGGAAGGAAAGGTGAGACAGATAGAGCGGAGGGGGGAGGGGGGAAATGTGAAGGGGGAGGATGGGTGAAAAGATGGCAGGAGAGACGAGAGGAAGTCTGCCCAAAGACCAACTGGGTAGGTGACGACCGAGGAGGAAATCCACAGCCCGTCTCCCCTATAGCTAAACAAGGTAGCTCCATCGGGCATCAGTCAAAATAGCTAGGTCTCAGCTGACGAGGGAAGGTTCACAAAAGAAAGTCAAGTGGATAAGGCAGGGTGGGATCTATGAGCAAGGACGGGTGAGGGCAAGGGTCAGTAGCTAGAAAGAGGGGAAAGAGTAGAGGGGTAGGGGGTAGGGGGTAGGGTGAAGGGGAGGAGGGAAATAAAGGTCCAGAGAGACGCAGGAAAGTTTGCCCAAAGACCGGCTGTGTAGGTGATGGTCAAGGAGGGTATCCATAGCCCATCTCCCCTATATCTCGCGAGGTAGATCCACTGGGCATCAGTCAAAATGGCTAAGTCTCCGCTGTCAAGGGAAAGTTCTCAGAGTAAATGTCCTGGTAGGTAAGCAGGAACGGGGTCGGGTGAGGGCAGATCAAGATCAGGACGATGACCATTAATTTTAGATCAGGAGAGATAAAGCATCGAGGAGCTTCGAGGAAGGGTCCCACTGAGGCGGCCATCTTGAGGTCAGGCAAGGGGGGGGTGAGTCCTTAAGGTTTCAATTCAGTCGGTCCCCATTGCACTCTGTATCCCTTGGGTTGGGCTGGTTGAGGTCCCGACGGTGATCAATGATTAAAGAGCAGGGGAGGAAAGAGCATCGCAGAGGGTCTCACTGAGTCGGCCATCTAGAACTCAGGTAGGGGGTACGAGTCATTGCTAACCCTGGGCAAAGCACTACGCTACGCTCGCGTAGTTTGCGAAGTTTGCGCTACTTCGCACAACGCGAATTGCACGTAGCACAGTGCAAACACGCGTAGCGTAGCGTAGCGTAGTGCAGCGGTCATTTTTGCTTGCTCGCGGTCCTCAACGTCAAGTTGGCGACCGCGAGCAAGCAAAATGACATCCCAGTGAGATTCTCAACGCAGGGAGGTCAGGTTTCTCATTGCGAGTGGTCGCGTATGCTCGCGACCGCTCGCGATGAGAAACTACCAGTTTGCGTTGAGAAAGCTGCCGCTCGAGTAAAAATCTACTCGAGCGGCAGTAAGAGACAGCTCGCACTGTGCAAGATGCCGTTTTCAATGATTGCACAGTGCGGACAAGCATCCGGCACTGTGCAATCATTGCGAACAGTGCACTACGCAGTTCGCGTAGTGCTACGCGTAGTTCGCGTAGTGCGAACTGCACTTTGCGTAGCTTCGCGTAGCGCTACTTCGCGAACTACGCCCAGGCTTAGTCATTGCAAGTTCGGATACAGTCAGTCCCCATGAATCTCTATGGCCCAGAAGGGAAGTGTTAGGGCGGCCATCTTAAGATCCGGTCGAAAACGCTGGGGCAGAGACAATTAGAGCCATTTGCCATATAAAGGTCGTCTTGGAGACAAAAGCGGCCCCACAATGATAGGCATCTTCCAATCAGTGGGCACAGGTACAGCAACGATTGTCCAGCATGCCCAGGTCCCCTCGCGCAGCACCCCAGGAGAGGATGAGACGCTCTGAAAAGTCCTCGTTTCGTGCCATTTTAGGGTCAGGCACTAACGAGGCGATTGTCGAGGAGACTAAAACGGCCTCACAATGAAGCACGTGATAAGGAGGGTGGGGGTTTGGATTCCTCTGAGGCACAATAGAAGGATCTTGTTAGCCCCACCTCCATAAGTTCCTCCTTCTGGAAGCATACCCTGGCGATGTGTCCAAACATACCACACTGAAGGCACTGAGGTACTGGATTAGGTGGAGGTCTTGTTGGCACAAGTAGTGGTCCTGGTAATAGGGTCACTGCTTCTGATTTCTTCAGGGGGGTTTCTCTGGTGTTTAGACATAGCCCCTCCTCCCAGATGTTTCCACTGGGTCTCCTCTCGACCCGTTTGTATTTCTGGTGCTCGACTAAAATAACTGGCGATTTCCACAGCCCTTTCCAGGGTGAGCTGGGTATGTTGCCGGACCCATTTTTGAATGGGGGAATGGAGGGAAGATAGGAATTGTTCTAGGTGGATATTTTCCATTATTTCCTCCTTGGTAGAGGTTGAGGGTTTCAGCCAACGATCCGCCATATCTCGTACTCTGTAATACAGAGTCCTCAGGGTTTCTTGGGGTCCCTCTCGAATTTGTCATAGACGGATTCTATAAGTCTCTTTGTCTACTCCTATTCTTTCTAAAATGCTCCTTTTGGCTTCTTCGTATGGGGTTATCCCCAGGGGGTTGGCCGCTTGATACGCGGCTTGGAGATCCCCAGAGAGTAGAGGGCTCAGGTATTGTCCCCACTTATCCACAGGCCATGCGGCTGCCCGTGCCATTCTCTCTGGACCAGCCACCCATATTGCCAGTGAGGAACCAGGAGCCAGTCCACACACACAACCAGCAAAATCTGCAGTTCAAACACACCTTCAGTCAAACACCAGTCTACACACACCCCCAGCCAAATACCTGTATACACACAGCTAGCCAAAAGCCAGTACACAAAGACCGCCAGCTAAACTCCAGCATCTAGTGGTTTTCCGCCCCTCTTTTGGAAAGATTGGCCTAAAAAATGGCTGATCTGGCCCACATGGGGGGGGGGGCAGTAAACAACCAAAACCTGTAGTAATATATTTGGGCTGCTCCCCGAGATGTACATAAATTAATCCCTGGAGTCTAGTGGATTTCTGACCCTCTTGGGGACAGATCGATCTAAAATAATGTCTGATCTGCCCCCAGAGAGGCAGAAAATGGCCAAAACATTTCCCTAATAATGGGGAGTGACCCCTGCCCAAGGGTCCGCACTCTGACATGTAAATAAACTAATCCCTGGTGTCTAGTGGTTTTTTGCCCCCCTTGGGGAAAGATCAGCCTAAAAATATGGCCGATCTGCCCCCAGGGGGGCAAAAACATTCCAAAAATGTTTCCAATAATGGCGATCATCCCCTTGTCCAAAGGTCCGCTCCCTGCAACAAAAGAAAATCCTTGGCATCGAGTAGGTCCATTCCTGCTGCGCATTCATGGTCCCACTCGCAATTTCACAGCAGGAATGCACTGGAGAGAGGCACTGGGGGAAAGGAAAATCTCTTTCCTTTCCCGAGGTGTCACTCTGACCTCCCAATTCCTCTCGGGATCAAAGACTTACCTGCTTTCCTGGACACTCTGGAAGCAAATGGCTTCCAGCACGTCCTCAGCTTCTTTCGATGATGTTGACGTCACCAGGGGAGGGGTCATCAGGGGTGGCAGTGGAAGCGCTTGCGTTGCCATCCCTGGTGGGGGCTTGTGGTGCAGGGCCAATGGGGGGAGCACCAGCGCTTCCCCTGTGGGTGGGTGCTGAGGATGTGCTGGACACGTCCTCAGCACCCAAGTACAGGTGCTGAGGACGTGTCAGCACATGGATATACCCAAGAGGACCAGTACAAGGAGAAAAGTGCTAAGGAGACCAGAGACTGGATGCCAAAGAGCAGGTCTACATAATTCAGGAGCAATGGGCCAGAAGCAGAAGAACCAGGAAGACCATGACTGGGAATTACCAGGGCTAGGAAGATGTAAATCAGTTTATTCAGGAGGAATATAAAGCCCCAGGAAGTCCCGGCCCAGAAGTACAAGGATCAGAAGGTCCAAGAGGGCTAGGACCAATACAGGAACTAGGAGTATCAGGGCTGCATGGACAATGACAAGAAAGACCAGACCTAGGAGGACCATTAACTCCATACCAAAGGCCTCCAGGCACAAAGATACCATAACAAAGGGGATGAGGTAAGCCTTGAGACCCGGAGGACTAGGAAGGGGCGGGAAGACCAGGGGACTAAGGGGATTAGAGAAACCAAGGCAGTGGAACTGGACCAGAAGACCAGATCCAGGAGGACATTACAAAGGAAAACCAAGACTACATGGACCGGGGTACCAGAGACAGACGAATTAGGAACAGGCAACCCAGGGGGACTAGATAAACCAGGGGATTAGTACCAGGAGGACTGAGGGGCCAGAACTAGGGTGAGGAGGGTGAAAAGAGTGAGGAATGGGAGCTTGTAAAACAGAAGAACCAAGATTCATAGTACTAGAAGCATAATAACACAGGGATGACAACCACACAGATCAGGGCCTGGAATGATAGGACCAGGAAGTTCTAAGACTATCTTGAACAGTGGGTACTGACCCATCAGAAATAGGAAAGGCTAGGATGATCAGTGGCTAGGACAAGTTGAGATCAGTGACAACAAGAAGTAGAATGACTAGGACCAGGAACACCAGGAGCATCAGTGCATGAGAAGGACCATGATGAGAAGGAGCATGAGACTATGGCCAGTTGGACCAGAGGACCAGAATAAGGAAGAAAGATGAGGGGGTCAGTATCAAGGATACCATGAGGACCAGAGCAAAGTGGGCATAGAAGGATCAGGACCAAGAGGACATTAAACAGGCGTATGAGTGCAAGGGGGACCATGACATAGGGACCAGGGCCCAGAGTACCAACTGAAGCAGAAAGACTAGGACCAAGGGGTAGCATGATGAGGGTGAGGAAGATCAGGAGGACAACCAGAGCAAGAAGATCCAGCGGAGAGGGCCTGGATGGTCAGGAGGACCAGAACCAAAATGACGCTCAGTATGACCCACACTGAGAGAACCAGGACCAAGAGGGGCTAGACCAGTGGGCATAGTGTCAGTACCATCAGTACAAGGCACGGGCCAGCAGGATCAGAATTATCCAACCAGAAGGACAAGGATTAAGAGGGCCAAGCAAAAGAGAACCACAACATAAGAGGTTAGTTGGACCAAGGGGATCAGCAGTACCAGGAGCTGGTGTACCATGAATCAGTTGAACAGGGTGAGGAGGATCATAAGGACCAAGTCAAGGTCAAGAAGACCATGAAATAACAGGAACAGCTAGGAGAAGGAGACCTGGAAGGACCAGTATGGTAAGTAGAACTAGGACCAAGCAGAATAGGAATACAAAGACCTGAACAAGGAGGACCAGGGGCAAGAGGATCAAGTTCAGTGGGCACAAAATGAGACATAGACAAGGACTATGAGGACCAGGAATACGAAGACCAGTGCTAAGCAGATAAGACCAAAAGTGAGGAAGACAAGGAAAACATCATCCGAAGGATCAGGCGCAGGTACTCAGGCAACTAGAGCCAAAAGGACAAGAGCCTGAAGGACATGGGCAAGGACTACCAGTAGGGCCTCAACCAAGAGTAACAGGAAGATCAAGGCATTAAGGCCCAGGGGAATCAGGATTTGGAATACCAGGACAAAAAGGACCAGAGTGAGGAGGAAAAAGAAGACCAGGACAAGGAAGGCCAGGATGACAGGAGCCAGGATGACCAAGCCAGGTAACTAGGAATATGATGATTATAACAAGAAGGTTCCGGACTAAGAGAACGAGTTAGTGCACAACGAGGATGAAAGGGAGCAGGAAAACTTGAAGGGCCAGGGCTAGGAGTATCATGACCAGATGAAGGAGGACCAAGAGAAAGAGTCAGATGAGGGGCGAGCTGAAAAAGATGGAGAAGGATTAGGTGGACTACAAGGATTGAGATAAGGTGGACCAGGAACAGTGATAAAAAGACTAGAGGAGCTGGAACTGAAGGTACTTAGATGCTAAGTGGAGCAGGAGGGCCAGGGCCTGAGGTTGCAGGACCATGGTGATGAAATGTGGATCACAGGACAAGGACCTCCGCAATCAAGAGTACCATGGGGACCCAACCAGGACCACGATAACCAGGCCCAATCTAAGTGGATCTAATATGGAGAACCAGTGGGCACAGTACCAGGTGGCCCACATAGACAGGAAGCAGGGCCAGGAGGATAAGGATGGTGCACACCAGGAAGACTAGAGGAGATAGATACAGGGGCACCAGACAAGAGGGCCAGATAGAGAAGGACCCAGCAGACCAGCAGTATTAGGGCTGGGTAGATCAGAAGGACAAGGACCAGAAGGTCCAGGAAGGGTCAATAGAAGGAAGTACTAGGACCAGGAAGTGACATGAAGGAGTGTAACATACCAGGGTCAGAAAGGACTAGAAACAGCATTACCAGATTCAGGAAACTAACACCCGGGTGACCAGGGATAAAGAAACTAGTGCCGAGAGGGGAACCAGGAGGACCAAAATAGCCCAGAAAAGGAGGCCGTGCAACAGGAGTAGGAGGAGGACCAACAGCAAAAGGCATAGAAGGAGAAGAACAAGAGCTGGAGGAGAACTATGTGATTTTAGGTCCAATGTATTAGTCTAGCTGTTTTATAAGCAGTTCTTATTTATGCTTCTTATGCAATTAGCTCGCACAAATACCCCAACTTTTACTGCCCACTTAAAGAATTGATAGTAAGTATTTTCTGCAAAAGCAAAGCAAAGTGGATAAATAGTAAGGACAGGTAGATGCGCTGAGATGACTGACAGAGGCACTCTGAGTAACAAAAGGCATGGATAGCCATCTGTAGTAGCACTGAGAACCAAGGACAGCAGCGTTTCCTTCCACACCAGATGAGTGGTCTGCAAAACTCTGAGAGCAAATTGAAGGATAGTGGCAGTATGCATGTGGCAGAAGTGTTTTGAAGGCCAGCAATGAGACTCTGAGTGTCAATACCTGTAGAGTAGTCTGTGTGACTCTCAGCTCTTGGCTCTGATATTTCATGTGTGTATCAAGTGTGCTAATGTGTGCTGGATGTGTAGCACGTATGTATTAGTAAGACTCCGCGTATGATGAAAGTATGAGTGCTGAAACTAGTGGGATGTATTTTGGATGGTCACTAGTTTAGCATGGCATGTGATGGAGAGTCAATACAGTTTCCCCAAACAGTGAAGGGTATTGATTGCAGAGTGGAGACCCAAACACTGTAATAGTGGGGAATAAAAAATGCCTATTTTACCTCACTTTCATTGACCTAAGATTCAATATGTAGACCAAGGCTCTGGAGTGCTCTCTGGCTACTGGGAGTTGACCCACCGTTACTGGCAGCTATTAAAGGTTTCCATTCCTGCAACGCAGCATGAGTTCAATTTGGCCCAGAGGGGGAATGTAGTGGGTATAGATACGCCTAAGCCACTTAGCTCGTAGGTTCCTATATTTTTAAATGCGGATGATGTAGTGTTGCTATCTTTGAAAGAAAATGCCATGCATGTTATGAAAAACAAATTTCTTGGGTTCTGTAAATTCAAATGCCTGTCAATAAACGTGAACAAATCTAAGGTCATGGTGATGAAGATAGGCTCGCAGATATAGAGACACTTTGAGATAGATGGGGAATTGTTAGATAAGGTTGACCAGTTTGACTATTTTGTCTTGTGTTTGCAGTGTTCACTTAGTTGGCAGCTCTACCTAGAGAAATCTGCAGTCAAGTTTAGAGCATGCTGTAATGCTGTGTTTAGATTTGGTAAAAGAATAGGCAGCTAGTCCTTAACTGCTGTTTTGAAGGTTTATAGGCAGAAATTAGTTGTAGCAGCTTCCAACTGAGATCTGGCTGAGATCTGGGGCTATCATAAAGTTAATAACTTGTAAATAATTGAATACAGTTTTTTCATGTAGTTCCTATAAATCTCTATAGGATCTGTGCATTTAGACAACATAAGCTGTGGGATTGGAGTCCAGACTGATTCCAGCATCCCCATCGGGTATGTTCGCCTGTATACCTAGCTAGCTCACAGTGCCATTGTAAACTCCTCTTACCAAAGAGAGAATAGTTTTTGGCAACTATCGAACATTACAACTCTGTCCCATCAGGGATTGTGGAAACAGTACAGTACTTTTCGCTCAGTCACTCGTGCTTACTTTGTCTCAGAGAAGTATACAGAATAAACGGAGGGGACGTTTTCAATAAGCATTTATTGAACCAGCGTCATTCTAGTGTAAAATAGGTGTGCTGAAAAAAACCATAAGACAGAAACAGATATAAATGATTATAAGCACCAGCAGAGCAAATGGATGGTAGATTTCTACCATAGTGCTAAAACAATGAATACATGCAAGCATATAAATACATAACAATAATAATGCTTACTCCTACGATGCAACCCTAACTAGATATACCTAAGTGTACCTAGCATGTATGTAGATGTAGAGCCAAGAATCCCCCTAGGATGAAGCCAACCCCATTACCTGAAGTGAGAGACTGTGGGACCCCATCTTGGTCTCGAAATGGACACCCCCGTGAGGGATGTCAGACCACTGCAAGTTGGAGTGTCTGCGTGCAAGAACCTCAGCGTCTCGCATCAGCGTATCAGCATGGAAGTCTCTTCTCCTCTGCTTGCTTTGGCAAAGATATGGTGTATATATACCCAAAAGGTACCCTCAGGGAATTTTACCTTGCTGTGTCATGTCGGCCGACGATGACGGAAGGGATGACCCTTATACATAGTTATTATGCAGAAGATGGTAATCCTGCTGTGATTCTGAGAATCCTTATGCATAATTAACGAGGTTAGTTTCTGGGAAAAACCATATGACATTTATGCAATGCTTAACTAGGTAAAAGGTCAATACCAAAACCAGTTATGTAGTGTAGTGTAATGGTACTGTAAATGTAGGTGAAGGGTTAGGGGACTACTCAAGCCTATATTGGGGTACCCTATGAAACATAACACCCACTACTCATCCGATCGGACGATATACTAAAAAGCGAATGCCCTTCTAATCAAGCATAAAATATTGTTAAAAAGGCTGTTAAAAAGCTTCTAAAAATTCATAAAATCTCTAAAAATTAAACTCTAAAAGTCCTTTAAAATATGTTCATATATATATAGTCTGAGCCACTGAGTTCATCTGAAAGCCATGAAGCTCAGTAATAGCATAGAAAGAAAAAGGTTTTTGTTTAAAATTCCAATTTTTGGCTGTTTTGAAAAAGGCAGAATTCTTCCCAGCAGACACAGAGCCAAATGTTTATGTGTCCTGTGTGGGAGACGCAACATCACTGCTCCTTTCCTTCGCAGACGACGGGTACCTGTAACACCTCACAGATCAGGTCAATTGAGCAAAGATGATCTTCCTCAGTTCCCACAGCCGATGCTGGGGAGGCATTTGTAACATCTAAAGCCTGTGTGCCTTTAGTAGCGCCAGTATCTGGTCCAACAGGAACTGAAGCATCCCGTGGCGGCTCTAAGAATGCCGAAATCAACATTGGAATACTCTGAGGATACTGCAGTAAGTGGGCCGTTAACAAGTCCAGCAATGCATCCACGTCCGGTGGCGCAACCAATGAAGTGTTAGACAGAGGTCCAACGCGCATTCATAGCTGCAGAACAAACAGCGGAGGACAGGCAAAACACAGTCAATCCAGACTGGTCGAAATGATAGGAACCAAGACTCGCTTAGCTCTCGAAGTTGAGGTGTGCCAAGATGAAGTACCATGCTATCACGGTAACAATGCTCCAAGAGCGCTTTTTCCATTTCCCAGGTGACGGGGACGTCCATTTTGTAGCAGAAAAATTTAAATTCAATTCCCACTACCAGTAGCAGGATTAGCGGAAGTCCTCCTAAAACGCTTCTGAATACGGAGTGTATAAAAGCTGGAATTACTCAGAGGGCTGTCTGAAAGGTGCTTAGCAGTCCAGAACCTATGGTCTTAAATAGGTGTATGATGCCTGTCGTATCAGACACGTTAAAGATACGTTGTGCCATTTCTCCGAAATGGAAAGGGCAATTTGTTCGTACTAGTGCCTGTTTCTCTGCTGAGGACCTTGCGACCTGTAGATCAAAAGTCTCTGGGGCTGAGGTTAAGGGCACAGTTTTCTGCAGAAGCATGGCTTTCATTCAGCTCAGAGTATCAAACCGTATAAACGAAACATTCAATAAAGGCCATAACGGCGCCTCCCTGACTGTGTGGGTTGGTGGAAAAATACTTGCATACAGCATGCAACCCTGGAGCTTACAGTGACTAGATATGGGATGCCTGGAAGCATCCCACAACAACCTTGATCATTCAGCATTATGTAACTCCCATTCGCGAGCAGCCTGAACAATGGATTAATCATGGCAGCAGGGGAACCCCTAAAAATGGCAGGATAAGTTAGCTACTGAACAATTACAGGCCCCATGAAGCATAATGCCCTGGCAAATGAGAGATGCACTTAAAGAATTCTCGCAGTCTGTACCACTGAAAACACTTCAGTGTCTCCGTTCCTGCATCTAAATCTATATAGTAATTCGCAAGATTCATGGATGAATTCCCTACCCATTGCTTCATACCTGTCTACCTGGTGGTGTTCTAGGCAATATTGAAACCGGAAAGTTCTTACTGGTAACGTGACTTGGCCATGAATTAACCACTCTGTCGACGGTGACTCTGCCACAGTGAAAGGTAATTTGTCTAATTTTTCAATGCGCAGCATTGTATATTTTGCATTTCTCAGTGCCATTGTCTGCTTTTCATTCAAATTATATGCAGAGAATAGAGATGTACTGTTGATATATATCCAGGGTACATAACCAGAGCGCAGTGATTGTAGCATCCAGCTTAATAACACAATAGAACGTAACTGTGATTGTCTGTGTTGTAAGATGGAGGATGTATGACAGTACAACGCGATCATTTTGATCGCGGTACTTTACATCGCGGTTTTTACAATGCAAGTCGTTACAACGACTTGCGTTGGAGGGAGCTGGATTGAGGATTAATATGATTTTCTATTCCAACTCCAGCCCACGTAACAGTAGGGAAGGTGTTGGAATAGAAAATCACACTATTCCTTAACCTAGAGCGCCATCCAGCGCAAGTCATTGTAATGACTTGCGTTGTAATGGCTGCGTGGTAAAGGTCGTGCGGTGTAAACACCGCGTTGTAAATGACGTTTCCCAAGATGGATAGATCCTGTTCCATTATATCTATAGCGGAAGATACAATGTTGCCCAGTGAAGAAATCCTGGATGTTAGTGTGGTCATGCCATTGTCAACCACAGCCAAAGCCTTTTCTAAGTTAATCCCGACAATTTCACGCAATCTCTCCGCAGCTTCCTGTTGAGAGATTTTCCAAATTTCATTATAAACAGCATATATGAAGCGTTTCTGATGTGGGTTTCGGGGACAGAGTAAAAAATCCCTTAGATCCACGTCATCTGACAATAGGGACAAGTGTTGTTTCACCTGTGGTAGTGTCGAGGTTCTTAGTCAATCGAGGCATAGCTTCCCAACCCTGTATGATGTCACCACCCCTGGATGTTCTCGTTTTACATAGCGTAAGTCAGGCCTATGGATACTAAACCCTTTGGTGGTACCCCTGAATCTTGACTGACACCTATTTGTGTCAATAGGCCAAACCAACCACCCCTTCCAATTGGGGTCTGTTCAGTTGTATGAAATGCCCTGCATGACGTCATCTAATGTACCCTCACCATTTTCTGTGTAATTTTGCCATCCATCAAAGTGTGTTAGAGAGGGAATACGAGGTGTGTTCAGGTTCTTAATCTTGGTTAACCCAAGGCAGGAAGTTTGTTGCACAGTGTCATTCAGAAAGATGATTTGTTGCGGTATGAGGCATGCTCTAAATAATGCCTCTGTTCCCTGAACTTGCCAGTCCTTAGTACCCCAGACAGATTTTATGTCTATATTGTCCTTCCATTAGTCGAAACCCTGTTCAGACAGTTGGGCAATAAAGGATGCAGAGTATATCTTTTTCGTGTTAGTGAGCATACTTTCTTTGCAGATGTAGGTGCAAACTTATGAAAATATAAGCGTGGATTAGATGTATTGAATCCAGAAAAGTAAGCAAACTGTTGTGCAAATGTTTGTGAACTACCTTTCGGTGGTGTTGGGCAATGTTCCCATTTGTGGTATGTGAAAACATTACGTGGTGCACTTGTTTTATGCATAAAGTGATGACCATAATGTTGGTAACAGTACATTGTGTTAAAATCAGACTAGTCATCAAACATTTCATTAGTTGAAAATGCTGCAGACAATTCTAAACCGACAACATATTATTTACAGTCTCAAAATCCCAATCGTCAGAATATGTACTGGAGATGATGATATCATTTAAGGAAATTTTGAATACATGTGGTATTTTTAAAAGTTCAGTGGGACCAAATACATCATATGAAACAGTGTCCCAAACTATTCTGTCAGGAACCAGAACTGCTGTAATGTTTACATAGGACAAGTCTCTCTGCTCATGATGAGATGACATGAGGTTTCAGTACCAAGTTCACATGTGATACTGCTGAGCGTTCTGGGAGATAGTATCCATTTACTAATAAGGAAAAGACAGTCACTAAACCTATCCAAAATAATAGGAACAGTATTCCAGTAATTATCCAGAGCTGTAGCCATGGTGAAACTAGGTATGTTTTCTTTAGTAAAATGTAGAAATCATTTTTTCTGGGAAACTGGAGCTGGCGTTGACTCAGGTTCATTGGATCAAGAGAAAAGGTATCAAAATCGATGAAGTAGCCAGATGCAGTGCGATCTATCTTTGGTAGCTCAGCAGGTTTTGAACTTGCAGATGTCTCTTGTTGAGGCATATTAATGTAGATGTTGGTGGAAGGCCGAATTGATATCTGTCTTTCATTTGAATTTTGTTGTTGTTCAATTTCAATAGGCACGAGTTCCATTCCATTTTGGTGACTTCATTAATTCGTAGATTTGAATCTTCAAATATTATCAGTCTTTCCGTCTGAACCTCCTGTATGGTAGTGAGAGGAGGGCAGCGGCTACCCAGGATCCCACGAGGCCTACTATTCAGCATCGGCCACATAGTGTGGTTTGTTCAGATCAATGGAGACGAATCTCTTTTCTTTCTTGCCGGCAAGAGGCGGAAGAAGTACTGTTCTTGTTCCTTCCACAGCCAGGACAGGTACAGGCTTTCTGTAGGATGGCCCAAATTATTTCTTGTTCACAATTTTTTCTCTGGTCAGATCCCCGACTTTTGGGATCCACACAGGGCGTGCCGTGACTGATTTTACTTCCACAGTGGTGGTGCGTTTTACTTGGACGTTGCTTTGAAGTGCCCGGAATTCATTGAGTTCCTGTAAAACAGCCAAACGTTCATTGATATCAAAAGGTTTTTCATCCGCCACTGTGCTGCCGCAATAGAGATGAAGTACCCACTTTCTTGTCCCAAATAGGACCTCGAAAGGAGTACGTCTTCCTAGAGAACTTCTTGGCATGTTGTTCAGTGCCCTCTGGACCCCATATAGGTGACTGACCCAACTACCACCTGAGCCTAATACCCTCGCTGTTAAAGATTGCTTTAAGTCCCGGTTTTTCCTCTCCACTACTGAATTTCCCTCGGGAGGGACCGGAGAGGCGTACCGCAATGCAACACCCAAACTTCCCAAGGCTTCCTTGTAAGCCCGAGAGCTAAATGCGGGGCCACGGTCAGAATGTAATGTGCCACCTGCGCTTATCCCTATAAAGACTCGCAAATCCTTTATAAAAGTTCGAGCATCAGCCGAGCGCTGAGGCCAAACCCACAGGAATTTAGAGCAGGAGACCACTGCCACTATGATGTACTTGTAAGCCCCATCAGATTGTAAGTGGCGGCAGTGGTCCAAATAGACACAAGCGAGAAGTCAGTCTGATATCAGTAATGGTGTTTGTGGTGGGCGTGCTACGGTCGAACCCTTCATCTGCTGACAGATGTCACACTTAAGTACAAACACTTTCATCTGTTTGGTTAGACCTGGCCATCAATAGCGTTGTTTCAGCAATGAAACAGTCGCAGTAACCCCTGCGTGGGCAGACCAAACCCTTGTGTGCAGCTAGAATTAAACCTAATCTGCGATCTATGTTTGGTATTACTCTGTCCCCATTCCTGGAATTTGAGCATACAGAATGTTTTTTGCATCTAACTTGTAGGAGTGCTTGAGTGGAAAGCCTTTCGGCAAGGCTGAGCTGTTCTTCCGTAAAGAAATGACAGCTACCATTATGCTTCTGTCTATTCTCGTACTAGAACGAGTGATTGCAGCTATGGCAGCAGTTCGCACTGCCCCCTTGGCGGCTTCATCAGCCAATGAATTCCATTTAACGTGAACGCCATCACGTTGATTCCTCAGCGTGTGTATCATGTGAGCTTTCGGCAAGTCTTTTTTCAACTCTGCCACTTGTTCCCAAAGCATTTTGTGCTTTATTGTGCAACCTTTTGAGTCTTTAAACCCATTCTGAACCCAGTAATGAAGATATTCATTGTAAGACTGGACACAGTAAAACGAGTCGCACTCAATAAGTGTGGGGAATTCCTGATCCGTTTGTATTAGTGCCAGTAATAGGGCATTTAATTCTGCCAGCTGTGCCGTGCAGTCTCCAAGAGACTGTGTCTTCGTACTGCTAGGATGGAACTTGCCGTCCTGCAGACATCCTTTTACAATCGCACAAGCTGCGCTGTATTGCTGTTTACTTCCTATGGCGGGCTGAGCAGAACCGTCAGTGTAAATAATGTATTCATACAGATCTAGAGGCAATATTTCATTCAGGAGAGGATCTTCTTGTTCATATTGAAGGAATGCCTGTGTTTTTATTGTAGAATCAAATTTTTAGTCTACATCTGTTGCAGTGAGAGAACTAGCCCATTGTCTCCATTTTGGATGTAAAGCTTTAGCATTTGGAACGCTTGCCTTTGTAACAGCCTCTAAGGCCGGTACCGGAGTTACAACAATTATTCGTTTCCCCAGAGCCGGTGCATTTTCTCTCACCACAGCAGTCTGTACTGCTGTCATAATTTTCTCTGTAGAAGCAAAATGCATTTTAGCGTTTGTGTACAAGTGTGATTTCTATGCTATGGGTACCGTTTTGCCTTCACTGAAGGTTAGGTAGGTGTACCCTGATTGACCCGCGACTACACGGATCACCAGATTTGTGGTATTTACACGTGAGTGTAGGTGTTTGGAAGCTATCATGTCAGCTTGTAAGGAACGAAGTATATCTGTGTGTTCCTGTGTCCAATGTCTAATTGAAAAATCAGGTCTAATTAAATTGTAGAAAGATTTTACTTTTTCTGCGTAATCCAAAATGTATGTCTTGCCAAAAGTTTGGAATCCCAATATGGATTGTAAGTTCTTCAGAGTTTTTGGAGGTTGGAGCAGCGCACACTTTTCTAAAATGTTAGCTGCTAGGCTTTTCCCTTCACTTCAATGTCCTGTTTTCATATCCCAAAAACAGGATATTGAGGTGGGCTATCTTTGATTTTTATATTTTAATTTATAGCCCTCAGAGGCGAACCCCAAAATTATGTTGCTCACCCTGGTCAAATGATCCTTTAAATCATCATCCATCAGATAAATATCATCTACATGGGACAATGCCTCCTCATCAAATTTTTGAAGTAACTCTGTCACCCTTGCTGAAAACAACCCGGGGCTGTTCTTATACCCTTGAGGAAGTCAACAGAATTGATTCTGAGAGCCGACGGCTGAGAAGGCTGTCAAATATCTGCTTTCAGATGCTATATTTTGACAGAAAAAAACATTTGAGATATTTAGTGTTGTTTTGTATTTTTTCTACACAATGTTATTTATTAATGCAGCACTATGTGTGTTCTGTACTGCAAATGTCTTTGTGCATGTGTTCAGATGTCTGCAGTCTAAAACTAGACGATATGAATTATCAAGTTTCATTACAGGAAACAAAGGATTATTCATTGAAGAGGTGCAACTTTCTGTTACCCCTTGGTATTCAAGTTGATCTAGGATCTCCTGACCTGTTTCCTCACTTCTTGCTTAATAGGGTATTGTCTCTGTGGAGTTGGAGTTGTTTTTACTGGGATTACATGGTGAGGTGAGTCAGCATCCCACCCTACATGGTTGCAATATAATGCTGGAGCAAGTGCTACTGCCCACTCCTGAGCAAATGTATCTTTTAAGTATATTGGAACGAGGTCGGAAAAAGCTGGTAACATTACAGTTTCTCCCTTTGGGCACTCCCTAACAATTTTAGGCGGCCAATCTTTTTCAGCCAAAAGAATGTCATAGCCATAAGTAAAGTTCTAACAAAAGAGACCTTTAATTTTTCTAGGTTTGTCCCCCTCCATTTAAAGTGTTATCTCATATAACTGATGTGGGACACTCACCCTTGTATCAGGTGTTTCCACCGTGATGTGATCATTAAACTCCGCTGTCACCAGAAATTCCATCAGGTTCTTGCGAGCTATTGTTACTTCTGCTGCGCTGTCTAGATCGTCAAAGCCCATTCAGAAGTTAAGTCCTCAGAATTCTGGTCATGTCTAACTTTAAAACCTGCTACCTTCTTCTTTTTAAATTGAGGTTTTGATTTTGGTTTATCTTCTTTTTTGATATTATAGTCCGAAGTACGCTGTGTGTCTCTGGACTTTTTCCATACTTCTTGTCTGTGTTCTGACCGTCCTTCCCTCTTGGAGTTTTTTGATGAACCCTTAAAGGAATGAGAGGAACGTGTATCAGTATCTTGATACCTGTCAGATTTTTTAATGTTATCACAATTCCTACTGTTTACCTCCTTTCGGAGGGCTCCTGTTGAGGAGACCCACCCCTTGATTGCGACCTATTCTCGCTCTTTTTTTTCGAGTTTTATATAGCGCAAACTGGACCCGAAGATATCAGGTATCAGAGCGCTTTACATGAGTACCAGTTTCGTTACAGATGAACACATTCATTTTTGTTAGGCACGGGGGGGATTAAGTGATTTGCCCAGAATCACAGGATGTTGAGCGTCGTTGCGAGACTCGAACCCGGTTCCCCAGCTTCGAGGTCGGCTGCTCTAGCCGTAAAGCTACATCCTCTTCCTATTCTTTTGCTTTTTATTATTCCATTTCTGCTTAGAAGAATCAGGTGCTTGCTTGGAGTTGTCCTTTTCAGGACCACTCATCAGCTGAGGTTTTGTCGCTCTGGCCCCCAAATTATCTCTCCCTAATTCAGCATATCTGTCCACGATAATTTTAGGTAACTCACGCTCCTGTTGTAAAGGAGTGAAGTCCCTCGGGCGTTGGCGTATTGCCACCGCTGCTGCCTCCCCTTTTATGTTTGATAAAATAAAAGTTGATACCTGGGCACAATTTCATCCCTAAGTTCAGAGGAGGTTCTGCTCCATACTCATTCTGTATTTGTCCTTAATACATCTGGTTTACTGCTATTGAAGGGATACCATGAGTTCTGGTATAGATGGCAGCGAAGACTGTACCCCAAGTGGTACAATCCTCTATCTGGGGAGCTATCCCCAATGGCAAGCAGATTGTTAGCATTCTGTGTATTTCTTGAGGGCTTTTGTGTGGAAACACTGCCTCTAATTGTGTGATTTTCTGAGCTATCCAGAATGGGATTTGCTCACGTTTAGTGGGCATTTTTCCCATAACCACGTTCAGCGTTTGTGGAGTTAATTTAGTTGCATTTCCCTGAATCAGTACTGCTGGTGTAACCCTTGCTTGTTGAAGTGTTAGTGTTCACATAACTAACTGTGTCAGGTTTCTATAAAGTTTTATTATTTGTTTATGTAGTGGAAGTAAGTCTGCTACTGGCATTGTGTCAATGTCTGGATGCAGTGTGTAAGCCACTAGGACAGGCCAAGTCGCTCCATCTCTGCCGAGCAGACCTAGTCTTACTTTATCTTTTGTGTGTGGGAGGGCACCTTTAAACCAGTTTATGTGCTCCTGGTAGGTGAGCGGAACTTTAATGTCCTCAGACGGACAGTATTACTCTGGTGTTTCATCTTCAGTGCAAAAGTGAAATGTATTTGTGGGTGCATCTGCTGGTGGGAAGTTGACCCATGAATAAAATACCTTAGTTTTATATGATTTGTGTGCCTCAATCATGAATGTTACTGTCCCACCCCTAGCTGTGACTCCATAGGCTGCTAGTTTTAAAGTAAGGGCAGTTCTGATATTTTCCGAAATGTTTATTTAGCCTTCTTGTTCCCCTTCCCCACCGACATTCGCAGGGTTGTCTTCGTTCGCCATTGTTGATAAAGTTTCAAGGGAATTGAGATAAGGTTTTATGCACAATAGGAACTATTTGTCCTTCAAGCTTGAATAAACCTACAGCCAATGTATAGGATATGCCTACTCAGCTGTGGCAGATTTTTTCCCTCCCACTCCAGACGTCTCTGGAATAATGTGAGTAGGGGTCTCTGAAAAAGCATGACTGAACTACTCAGATTTGACTATTAAATAAGTACCAAACCCACATTGGCGGCGCCATGTTGTGTAGTTCCTATAAATCTCTATAGGATCTGCGCCTTTAGACACATAATCTGTGGTATTGGTATCCAGACTGATTCCAGACACCCCCACCGGGTATGTTCGCCTGTATACCTAACTAGTTCACAGTGCCACTGTAAACTCCTCTTACCAAGGAGAGAATAGTTTTTGGCAACTATCGAACATGACAACTCTGTCCCATCAGGGATTGTGGAAACAGTACAGTACTTTTCGCTCAGTCACTCGTGCTTACTTTGTCTCAGAGAAGTACACAGAATAAACGGTGGAGACGTTTTCAATAAGCATTTATTGAACCAGCGTCATTCTAGTGTAAAATAGGTGTGCTGAAACAACCATAAGACAGAAACAGATATAAATGATAATAAGCACCAGCAGAGTAAATGGATGGTAGATTTCTACCATAGTGCTAAAACAATGAATACATGCAAGCATATAAATACATGACAATAATAATGCTTACTCCTACAATGCAACACTAACTAGATGTACCTAAGTGTACCTAGCATGTATGTAGATGTAGAGCCAAGAATCCCCCTAGGATGAAGCCAACCCCATTACCTGAAGTGAGAGACTGTGGGACTCCGTCTTGGTCTTGAGATGGACACCCGCGAGGGATGACAGACCACTGCAAGCTGGAGTGTCTGCGTGCAGGAACCTCAGCGACTCGCGTCAGCGTGTCAGCTTGGAAGTCTCTTCTCCTCTGCCTGTTTTGGCAAAGATATGGTGTATATATACCCAAAAGGTACCCTCAGGGGATTCTATCTTGCTGTGTCATGTCGGCCGAGGATGACGGAAGGGATAACCCTTATAAATAGTTATTATGCAGAAGATGGCAATCCTGCTGTTATTCTGAGAATTTTTATGCATAAATAATGAGGCTAGTTTTTGGGGAAAACCATACGACATTTATGCAACGCTTAACTAGGTAAAAGGTCAATACCAAAACCTGTTATGTAGTGTAATGGTACGGTAAATGTAGGTGAAGGGTTAGGGGACTACTCAAGCCTCTATTGGGGTACCCTATAAAACATAACAGTTTCCTCTTGCACTATATGTGGAGCTGATTATACAACCTGCATCAGATATAGCTGCTCTCCAGCCTGTGTAAACAGAAACTACCTGGCAACTGTGTACTTACAAACACCCATGTAAGTATTAGCTCCAGAATGCACAAAAAGGCTATATAGATGGGTGAAGCATGTAAGCAAAGTACTTAATGATATAGGCCTGGACTATCTTTGGTAGGATGCCAGCAAAATAAATGCTGAGAGCACTGCAGTTGTTAAGGAGGATTACTGGCGTCTGAAATTCATGGTTGCAAGCAGCAACAGGAGCACTTTGACTGCCAACTATTTTGAGCATTATATCCATAGTCCATCCCCATATCTCGACTTGCTGTAACAAGAAATGAAACCCACATTATATATGAAGTTTAGGTTAGGAATATTTTCCAATTAGAGTTAATCGATCCGAATGGGTCACACACTTGTCTCCTGAGTTTACATGCACATTAGGGGGCAAGGACACAATATTGCACTTTTTGCTTTTTTGCACAAAAACATCTTGCCTAAAATAGAATGGGCTTCGCCCCTGTTCAGCAATTTAGGAATAAGATCCAATAATGATGCCTTATTACTGTGGTATGGGACAGATGATATCGATATCGTTTGTACTGTCACCTCTTATTTATGGTCTTCTTAGTTTATTCTGAGAAAATAACAGAAGACTGCATTTATCGCTTGTACAGTATTGGTAACACCTGTGCAATCGACTGATGATTGATAAAATGTTTTATGCACTATGAAATATGTATTGGAATTAATTTTAATGTGATGTTTTATTGCTTTTTGAACATGGATGTTTTATTGCTATATGGACGTTATTACTGAATGTATTTGTATGTTTTTTAAAGTTATATTTCCATGTTCAATTTTTTGTATTGTTTTATGTATGTTACGGCTATATGTGAAACATTAATAATAAACTCTCCGTTTCTTTTGTTCGGGGTCTTTTATGTTTATATGTCTTTCACTGATTTACTGCCCATATTTCTTACTATTCCAATGACATTCAGTTCTTTTGGTTATAGATCCATTCTTTCACTGGCAAAGAAGGCATCCGCCGTCAATTGACCATATGGTGGGGATTAGTTGACACCTCCAGATCTTTCACTCCTTGATCATCATCAGAAAAGTCTCCCTATCCTGAGGGAAAACTGAGGCAATAGTTATTTCTGATGTGTAGCCTGAATACTTATCCTCCCCACCTTAAGAATAGCCTCCTTTTATTCTCCAGCATGGAATCCAGCGGATTCCCATCATCTGCTGGCGGGGCAGCACAAGCATGCCTCTTTGCTGGAACACCTGCATTGTCTGAACTATGCGGCCCATTCGGCACAAACACATGCCACATCAGACAGATCTAGCATGTTGCTGGCATGGCTATACGTTTGGAGCAGCCCAGACATCCTATCATAGTGCTAAGATCTGCCACAGGTGATCTGCTCTATACTCAGCGGGACATAAATCATGAGCTAACCAGCCACTACTCCTCACAATACCAACTGAGGTCCACTGCCTCCTTACACAAAACTGAAGCCTTTCTTTCCATGATACCCCTGCCCTGCCGTACACCAGACCAACGGGTGGAACTAGATGACCTTATTATGCTTTTCGAAATACAGGAGACGATCAAAGCCCTGGCCACAGGCAGGACCCCTGGCCCAGAGGGCTTGCCTGTCTAATTTTGTAAGGCATATGCCACACGCCTTGTGCCCCACCTGCTTGCTCTATACGAAGAGGGATTAACGGCTTTATGTCTCCCCACTTTCCTTGGTGAAGCGCTACTTATATTCCTTCCCAATCCAGACAAAGACCCCACTGACCTGGGCTGGTACAGACCCCTAACGCTGCTCAACACAGACTACAAAGCGCTGGCTAAAAGTTTGGCTAGTCGGCTGGTGCCTCTGGTTCCTGCACTGATCTACCTGGACTAGAACAGATTTGTGTTAGCCCGTAGCACATCCCTAAACCTGGGGTGCTTCTTCCATGTCTTAAAGTATGCTTCGGGCTTGTGGCCCCAGGTGGGGTGTCTGGTGCTGTACTTAGCAAAAGCCTTTGATTCTCTGGAATGAGCTTTCCTTTTTGGCACCTTATCATCATATGGCATCGGGATCGCTTTCTGCAGCTGATCAAGCTACTTTACACTCACCCAATGGTCAGAGTCAAGACAGGCCTCCTGGTTTATGACTCATTCCAGATTCATATGGGCACTCGCCAAGGCTGTCCGCTCTCACCCCTACTTTTCTCACTATCCATAGAGCCACTCTTGCTTGCCCTCCGTGCAGGGAGTGGTGACTGAGTTGTGCCTCCGGGGGATGGTCTACACTCCTTCTCCCTCTATGCAGATGATCTGCTTATCTATCTCAGGGATCTACACTCAATCCCTGATGCAATCGCCCTGACACTGAAACGCTTTGCATATCTTTCTGGTCTAAGGGTTAATTGGGCTAAGTCCTGCTTGTTCCCCTTTGTCCCTGTGCTGCCAGGCCCCCATCTCATCCCCAACCAGATCCAAGTGGCCTGACAACCCTCTACATTTCGGTACTTGGGTGTAAGGTGTACCATACAACTGAGGACTTATATGGCAGCAATCTTATTAGGGCCACCGCTTCCTTGTGGGCACAGATGTCTTTCTGGCAGCCACTGCCATTGTCAGTAGCGGAGCGCATAGCACTCCTCAAAATGGTTCTTCTCCCCCGCCTTCTCTATTACTTTGCCAACCTACCCCTCTACATTCCTTCCCCCTTCTTTTGCACCCTGGAGAAAGCAATGAGGAAATTCATATGGAACAACTCTCGCTGCTGGGTGGCTCTGTCGAAACTATACCTACCCACAGATCCAGGTGGGCATGCAGTGCCTAATATCAAGCATTACTACCTTGCATTCCAACTCCAATGGGTAGCCAAATTGCTGGAAGGATTACAGCTTGCAGACACAGTGATGACAGTTCCGGCATGTAGCCTACTGGATACCCTGCACCTGTTTTGCCCCTGCACAGGTGTGTCGGCATCTGACCCATTACTTCTGGGAGTGGCATACCACTGCTGCCACTGATCTCTGTTCCTAACGCACGCAGTGACTCTTTATGCCCCGGCAATAACCTTACTTGGCATGCCTAGAGGACACATTGTCACATCGTCGGTGGACATAACTGCCTGGCATGCAGCATACATTGGGGGACCTCCACTGAGACGGTAGCCTCCTATCTTATGAGTCTTTGATGGAGGAGGATGGCCTACCACAGGTCACTTCCTCTTATACAATTTTATAGTGGCAACCTTGGGGGCAACATGGCTCAGGAATACCAGATGCACCTTACCCTGCAGTACCTCCACATGATGGGGCCGGGCAGGCACCTGATCCGTTGGTTTGTGGATTTGCTATGTTCCCACGCCGTACTACAACTCACACCCCTCCGTCACAGATGGGAGGATAATCTGGCTCACCTCTGTACCGACAAGAAATGGGATGCGCTGTTGAAAAGCCCAGTCCACATCCCCCGCAATGCTCGTTTCAGCCTTATTCAGCGCTATATTTTGCACAGAGTGTAGCTCACCCCTGCCAAGATAAACCGCTATTTCCAGAGGACAGACGCTGACTGTCCCGGTGGCACCTGGTAGATGCACACTTCCTTCATATGCTGTGGGCGTGCCCAACCCTGCAGCGTTACTGGCAGGGTGTCACAAATCACCTGTACAGGACACCCAGCGTGGCATTCATGGGAGGTATGCCTTCTGGGCCTTTACTGCAGGACCAAGAAAAGCAAGGCCACATCTCTCTTCCTTGACCTATGGTTCCTAACAGTCAAACACCTTATTGCGACGTTGGAACTCATGAGACTCCCCAGCGTTTGCGGCTTGGGCGCAATCCCTTACAACGTGGGCCCAGGCGTAAAGTGTCGTCCTGCACCAGGAAGACAGGTCAGGGCTACATAAAATACCCTATTGCAACCAACTGCAATGCTATCCTGGTTGATCTGCAAACTGCCATTCAGCAAGTCCCAGACACCCCCTGAGGCCCCTAACAGACAAGGCGAGGAAGCAGTTGACTAATCATTAGCCGTGTTTAGGGAGAGTATTGCTTGCCGCGCTACAATTCAGGACTCTACATGGCCATTGCACCTTGATGCATCATGTCTTAAATTGTCTAACCCACTAAGTGTGGCTAACTGAGGGGAGGGCAAAGGAGGGCTAAGGTTCTATTGATTTTTGGTTATAGTTTGTTAAGCTAATCTGTTTATCATTGGATACCCAAGCAGCCTCCTCACAAAGCTGCTATGTTGCAGCACACCATTTCTCCAAAACAGGACAACGTAATTTGTTATACCTCTGCAGACTGCTATATGATTAACTCTTCTTCATTTGGCAAATACCTCTTATGTACAGATCACTGTATACTATGAACCTGAGTTCTGTGTGCACCATCTTGATGTTTTTATGTAAGTCAAGTTACCGTTTGTAAAAACTGCTCATAGCCTGCAAAAAATACAATTAATAAATAGATTCAAACAAAAAAAATTAAACAGGACATCCTGTGAGGGATGGGCTCTTTGCCCATCCCTCACTAACTCAATGAAGTGGAGCGGAAGGTGGTGAGGCAAGTTCGGAAACATCAATTGTGCCATGTCCCTCAGGGCGTGAGGGCAACGTCCATCAAACAGGCCGCATTTTCATACTAATGGCCAAAAAGGACTTATATTGTGATTTGTTTCAATTTCTTGGATTCTCTGTCTGAGAGCAAGGTGGGGACGGGTTCCTGGCACTAGGTTAAATGAGCTAGAGGCCCAGAGGACATGGCTGCCTGGTGACAGACGCGTGTAGAGAAATGCAGGATGCCTGGAGCTGGTCTATATCGCCTGGCCAGCACTTAGTCGACCACAGAAGTAGCAGGCTTGTACCACACTGCAAGGATAGGTTCCATGACAGCTTCATTAAAAGACAGCAGAGGTTTGGCAGCGAGAGCTGCTGATGTAGCACTTTGGTGAGAAGGTTAGGTTTAGTCTCTGCTGAAGGGATTTGAAGGTCAAGAGCTTTGGCAGCCTTTCATATGACTGCAGAGTAGGATGAGGCCTCTGGTGGCGGAAGTAAAGTTCCCACTCAGGCAAATTATCAAGGCCTCTTGCATCCCTGAGGGCCATGAAGCAGGATTGTCCATCACCAGCATGATCTGTGACCTGACTTTGGTCTTCCAGGGGGTTATAATCTTCAAAGAAATAGTGTCCCTCTTCCATGAGATGCTGTGCTCCCCCTTTAAATGTTACAGAGGATGTATTCTATTTAGAGGTAATTGATCCGTGGTAGAGACTTGTTCTAGTAAGGTGATTTGGGCACCAGTGCTGTCGTTGGCTGCAGTGCTGGCGGTGGCAGCAACGGTGGCAAAGACTCACCTGGTGCTGCGAGTGATGTTATGAAATGGGGAGGCGGCAGTGTCGGACGTGGTGCTGAAGTTGAAGCCGGTGCTGTTATCAGCATCAGCATTGGAGTTGCACCACCGTTGTGTGGGGCTGAGGGAGGAATGGCGCAAATGGTGTTGGAGCATAAATACCAAACATGTACCCCCAGGACCCATGGGGCCTGAAGACAGTCCAGAGGGGACCATGCCCTGCAAAAAACATCAGCCATGGTATTTATGATTATGGTAGGGTTCAGTTCCTGCGACTGGGAATTCGAGGGATTGCTGATTGTGCTGGGGCCTAGGTGAAGCCACGGCAGGTGGAAGGGGTCAGGAAGGAGTAACCACAGGCATCGAGTCCACTGAAGGAAGCTCAACTAGCTCTGGCTCAAAAGAAGCGTCCTAAGGAGGTGAAGGGTAAAGAAGTGGGAACTTACCTTCTGAAGATCGGTGCCGCTCAGAGTCACGGTGCCGCTTCTTCTTGTACTCCTTCCTGGATAACTTTGACGACTATGGTGGTGACTCTAGCGACCTCGCCCTGGGCCTCGACTTCTGTTTGGTTCAATGGCCGTCCCAAGCCATAAAGAGCTTGGCCTCTCGTTCCTTTAGAGCTTTGGGGTGCATGCTTCTGCAGGGGACACAGGCCTGTGCATTGTGGTCCGACCCCAGGCACCACAAGCGGATGCCGTGCGGATCCATCACAGTCCCTGCAGGCTTGAAACCTGGACGATTAGGAGGAGATATCCCTGTTTTGCACCTGTAAAGTAATTTTGGTTGAAAAACGACAAAACCTCGTGAATAAAATTCCCTGAGGAGAGCACAGTTCTGGATTCGTGTTGATGCACAGAAAAAAGGGAACTGATGTCAGGGTGCTGGTGTGAGCACTTTATGGCTCCAGCGAGATCACAATAGCATTGCTTCCAGTGCCCCCTACTGCTGTGGAGAGCTATTGAAAAGTTTCTGGATTTAGCCCAATGCCTGGGATATTCAAACGGTGAGGAGGAGTCTGCAGGTAAAAGTGTACATCAGAACGATAGAGCATAGAATGTGCAATTCTGTTGAAGGATGGAAAGGGACTAGAGCTGCCCATAAATTATAGTGAATAAAATACAACCAGTTTAAGATAGAAGGATATTCCAAGTCAAGTAGGTGTTTCGTGACCTTAAAAAAGCTTTGTCGTGCAGCCCTGTGCCTTTATATGGGCATGAACGTGCAATATATTACACAATAGGGAATGTTTACCTCCTATGTAACATAGCATCTTAGGGTGACATCCTCGCCAAAAACCACTCTGACACTAAAAGAGGCCCTGCTCTCCTTTACAGTAGCCCAATGCCCAGTGCCTAGAGGCACATTTGATGGTGCAGTGAGTGCTACATAATCACTCACGTCCTCCCGCCTAAATCTGACTTGTACATAAACGTTTTTATTTTCATTGAAAAAATGCTTTTACTTTATCTCCCGGCAAATTCCGTGTAGATGGTATTCTCTGATTCTTTTAAAATAGGTACACCTTTGAAGAAGAAAAGTGCAGTTCACACAGCTGGAATGTAAATAAATGTACCAGTCTTATAAGTACAGATAAAGAAAAATGTGTTAGGAAGAGCGATCCTTTGCTACTGAATAGCAGTGGACTCGTTTCAGTCTTGGACATGTGCAGCAACAATCAAGCTCTGAATGTGACAGGCACAGCACCGCCGTCGCTTAGCAACGCCTTCATTTCTGTGCCAGTAACGACTAGGGTAAGAGGCAAAGGTCCATCTGGAGAAGTCCTTTGTTAGAGAGGATGCATAAATCTCTCCCAGGGCTTCAGCCTTCAGGTTACCCTCGGTGTCTGAGCGGTAAAAGGGAAGCCTTTCTTGCGTTCTCTCGCAGGAGCATGTAGGATGGAGGCCTCCCCTCTCATGGGGCCAGATGTTATATAGATACAGAAAGCTACATTGTCAGCTGTAGAAAGTGCCCAAATCCCTTTGAAGCAGTGCCTTCCGAGACCTAGCAGGGGCCTTGGATCGAGGAAGAGCAGATGAGCAAAACGGGATCAGTCAGGGGGATCCCCCCAGCACTTAAAGCACAATTCATGAGACAAATGGGTTCGAAAAGAACCTAAAAAACGGAAAATGCCTTATAAAACTCCGAAGAAACATGAGTCAATATGTATTCTCCCTCATCAAATAAATAAGTACTATACTCGAGATGCAAACCTCCAAAATTAAAATTCGCTCAGTCATTTCAGCCTTGCAGATGGGTAATAGAGGGAACAGGGTCTTTCCTTTGGTTATGACAACTTGACACGGCCACCTGTAGTAATACATGTGTGGGATGTGAATCTCTTCTTTCACAATGGTAGGACCGAGGAGGGGGTATAGAGGGGACACAGCCTTTACAATGAAGTCGGAACCCCGCATGCCTTTACCACACAGGCTTTATTTACCACGCATGCAACACTACCACCCAAGTCTTTACAACGAAAAGGCCTTTACCACGCATGCCATTACAACGAATTTCGTTGTAGAAGCCTGAATGGTAAAGGCATATTTGTTGTTAAAGTTTCAAAGGTAAGTACATGTAAGTATTAAATGCTTAAGTATTCAGTGTTTTTACACTTTTGGGTTTTGGTTGGTAAGGCAATTGTTAGGGTTTAGGGTGGGTTTGGGTTTTTGGGTGGTAAGAGAATTTTTAGGCTTTAGGGTGGGTTTGGGCTTTTGAGTGGCAAGGGCATTTTTAGGTTTAAGGTGAATATGGGTTTTTTAGGTGGCAAATAGTATTTTTAGAGATTAGGCTGGGTATGGGTTTTGGGTGGTAAGGGGTTTTAGGGTTTAGGTTGGGTTTGGGTTTTGAGTGCTAAGGGGTTTTTAGGGTTATGGATGGGTGTGGCTTTTGGGGTGACAAGGGTATTTTTAGGGTTTAGGGTGGGTATGGGTTTTTGGGTGGTAAGGGGGTTTTAGGGTTTAGGGTGGGTTTGGGTTTTGGGGTGGCAAGGGTGTATGCTTGCGTGCGCATATATGTATATATATATATTTAAATATATTTTGTACTTACATATGCGTATAATTATATGTATTTATATATAAATATAAATACATATATTTATATATGCATATATTGGAGTTATACTTACCTGTTAAATTTTTATCACACATATGCCTTTACCATAAATGCATTTACAATGACATTTTGTTGCAAAGGCATGCGTCTTCAAGGCATATGCATTGTAAAGACTTGCGTGGTAGTGTCGCGGTCGTTGTAATGACCTTGTTGTAAAGCCATGTGTGGTAATGGCTTGCTTGGCCTAGAGAGGAAATAAATGAGAAGAGGTGTGAACGGAGGATGATGCATTGTTTCATCACAAGAAATGTTGTCATTCAGGGCCTGACTCACAATGGTAAATTAACAGATCTAGAGTTAATCATGTGTACATCTGCTACTAGGTGTAAATATACACTTTTTTCCTATTCACAATTTCCAAGTGTAAATTTAAACTTAAGTGTGTTTATATTTGCATGTCTCTATCACCTGGTGTAGCCTTGTACAACAGGATTTATTCGAGTAAAATTCCTACTAGTTAGGTATTCACATGTAGGTGGAGAACTCTTTAAAAAATATTGCAATTATTTTAATTTACAACATCGTTGCAAAATTAAGTAAAATGTTTGTTTATTATAGTGCTAGTGTAGTACCACGCGTACTACAAAATGCAGTTTGTTAACAGGCCCCTTCATTTTTCACTTCTAAGGATCTTAATCAATCAATAAGGACGGAAGGAAGCATTTCCCATATTCAATAGTCAGTCAGTCATAAGCTTTATTTCGGTTTGCAAAGTAACCATAAAAGTACATATAAAACACATTATTAAAATAATACTCAAGACAAGCCATATACAGCGTTAAAGGCATCGAGAAGGTGAGACTCATTTGAAGTATATATTAAAACTAAATCAACCCACTAATAAGCTACCTACATTCAAGCATTTATAGAATCAAATAAAGTGCATGTGCAAGTAAAAGATATTACATGATTCAAAATAATACTGAATCATATAAAATATATGGCGCTATTACTTTAAAAAGAGCTCTAATTTCCTTCTATTAATAGCACATTTGAAAAACGAATAGATTTTTATGCAGTTGGATGGGGAGTCAAGCCGTTGCAAGACCAAGGTGGCCCCGAATTTCTAATGGGCCAGGCCTGATTACTGGAATTAAAAACCTTTCAGTAAAATCGAGATAAAGTTGGTAAAAAAGGTAAAATGCATTGACTATGGGGCGAAGATTCATCAAAGGGGCACAACAATATTTTAGATGGGTCAAACTGACCAAGGGGACCGCCCAGGTGCCATCTCACAAAGCCCAATATGAAACGGGTGAGTAACATTCTGTCCCAGGTATTATCAATCCATTCCAAATACGTCTCCAAAGCAATGGCTCTACATAGCACAGCATACTCTCCTACAGAGGGTTTAATATGTTTGTAGCACTCTCTAAGGCAGAACGTCTTTGATTTAAATGTCGTTTTCACCCAGGTCATATCAGTTCGGGTCACTGTAGCAGGTTTGGAAAAGAGGTGCGGCCTTCCCATACTCCTCAGCTCTGTCTTTATGCAATTGAGTCAGGGAATATTCAAATCTTTCGCACATGAGAGGCAGTCCTTAAAATTTTCCTGTTAAAGGAGCCAGGTGGGTTATTCCAAATTGAGCACCACAGACGCCAGTTTAATAAAATCTTCCACAAAATCTACCCCATCTCCTGGTGCAAAATAAAAGTGGAGCACGCAGGCACAACACCTAAATGTCTCCTAAGCACCCTGTTTTGTTCCCCCTGAAAAGGGTTTGTGTTGATATACCCCCAAATGCCTGACCCATACATCAGAATTGGTAGGCACTTTTTTCTATTATCCTCGATCAGGGGCGTCACAGGTTTTTTCCCAATGCTCCTGGCAGGATTAAAAATGTACCCTGTTGAGCTAACAAATTTCTGGCGGACTTTTGCAGTTCAAGGGCTCCAGTTGCCCTTTGCATTGAAGACAGCACACAGGCAAGAAAAGTTAGGGGTGAGGGCGACGGAGTGGCCTTGTAATGAAATACCTTGCATCTTGGTTTGCCTAAGATTGCAGGCCATAATAAAGGTTTTAATTTGATTTGTAACAAGTCCAAGTGACCCCATTAAGATGACAAATTCTTGTCTTAGGATGTTAAAACCATTGGGGGTTCTCGAGAGTAGGACTGCATCATCTACATACAACAGGACGGGAACCTTTTTCCTACCAACAGAGGAAACTTTGTTGGGTAGGGAAACGCCTAAGCCATTGGTATACAATAAAAACAGCAAAGGTGCTAAGATGCGCCCCTGGTGTACCCCTGTCCCCAGTCTAAAGCAATCAGTCGACTCACCTGAGGAGCCAAACCTGACTGAAGCAGATAAATCATACTTCAATTCTCTCATGAACTGGACCACATCACCCTCCACTCCTAAGTTGGGCAGAATCTCCCATAACTTGGTCCTAACCATGTTGTTGAAAGCACAGGATATGTCCATGAAGACCAGGAATAGGAATCCCTGGTTAGCAACAGTATATTCGTTAATTAACAGGTGTAAATTCAGGCATTACTCCATCGTGCCAAGCCCCTCATGGAACCCATACTGCACCTCCAACAGAATGTCAGATTCCCTGACCCAGACCAGAAGGCGTTCCAGGACAACTCTCCCCACCAGTTTGACCACCAAATCCAGTAAGGATATCGGACGGTAACACCCCAGGGACTGAGGGTCCCCCTTTTTAAAGATAGCCACAATAACAGCAGACCGCCATGATTGCGGAATGCCTATCTTACTAATGGCATTGAAGCAGTTGCACAACAGGGCAGCCCATAGAGCTGTAGATGATTTATACAATTCCATAGGTACTCCGTCCGTTCCTGGGGCCTTGTTTACGGGGCGTTTGATGATCGCTTTCCTTACCTCGACAAAAGTAAAGTCTAGGGCTAAGGGTGGAGCCACCTCATGCTTGGCAGACTGGGCTAAGGTCTCAGACCCATAGACCACTTTCACGTGATTAACCCAGGCTTCTCAGCTAAAGGTGGTAATGACAGTATTCGATATTACGCCCGCAGTTTTAATATTTGCTGTCACTGCCCTAAATGCCCTAGTGACCTTCAAACTACAGGCCATGACCAACTTTTCCAAGGGCTCATTCTGAAGCTCCTTGCGCCTGGATCTTTGGGTTTCCTTATAATCTGCTCTACACAGTGGAATTGTGTTTGTGTCCCTGGGTCTGTCTTTCAGAGCCTCTTGTAAGCATGCAGAGGCCTCTCTGCAAGTTTGGTCAAACCATTTGACCTCATATACCCCTGGATCTAGTGGGTTTCAAAGGAAAGTTGCTAACTATTGAATTCAGCTTGGCAAACTGTTCGGACACAGCCCAATGATCATCTGTAAAGGAAAGTCATTCAAGCACCAAAGGGAGGTGATTCAAACAGTTTTTTTGAAAGGGTAGCCAAGTCGGTGTTTCTCCCGGCCAGACGCAGGCCTTGGGTCTTAGTTACTAAAGGCTGGGATGTCACACACTTGTAAATGCCCCCCCCTTCTTAGGAATAGATAAACCAAGGCTTAAGGGATTGTGGTCACTATGATGACTTTCAGTAATAGCAGCAGTAGAGACCCTGGATAATAGGTCACGGGTAACAAAAATATATTCATTAATGGAGGTGAATTCCCCTCTTTTAAAGGTAACTTTTGTTGAATAAAATGGGTTATAAAATTCATTGACATTAAAGAAATCCAACGTTTTTATAGTTTGAAAATGGACATGACCCCCTTATCCCTAGTCTGCCTATCACTCCCTATACTAAGACAATAAAATGTGTGGGATTTTTTTCAGACTGAGCTAGCCATAATTTAACATTAAAATCTCCACTTAGGATGATTTGATACCCTTTGTGTGCTGAAACAAAATGGGCTTCAAGATCTTAGATATGATGAGATAACATATTAAGGTTGACAATATGGTCACATTCAAAATATCCATTATGAAAATTAATTAAACTAATACACCAGAGGCGCACATAGATAAAAATGCTTGAAGCAGATTGCAACTGGAGGGGATTGGACTAATACTACATTCCAAAGTAACTTTAAACCATGTCATTAGACTAGGCCGGACCCTGACCGATGAAGATGGGACAGCAGGAACCATATGGGTATAGCAACCATCCATACTAATAACATCTATGGACCATGTCTCCTGAAAAAACCCAATATCATACTTGTGTATGACCTGGCCCCATTCCTCACAGCCCATGTTCCTAGCAAGGCAGGCAATATTCCAAAACAAAATGTTAACCTCATGGGCAGGGTCCACAGGGATAGTTGGGTTTACCTCATTGGGTTGCAAAGATAACTCTTTATGGTCAGAAGCTGGCAGATTCACATGTTTTAACATGCCATGGGGGATACAGGTTTGGGCAACTGAGGGTCCAAAACTACATCTAGCCCCTTCTAAAGGGATCGATTTGGGCAAATTACAAGTACTGAGTCCATCATTTTCTGCCAGGTCGCCCGGGGGAGAAACAGTTATAAGTTGGGAATTAAAGAAAGGTAGTGGAGGTGCCAAGAGGCTGGGGGAGCGCACCTTGATATGAGAGGGTTTAACCAAATCTCTGTAAAAAGAAGCCAACGGGCAAGATCCTAACATTGCTACTTTTAATTTGGCCTAACTGAGAAGCCCGAATTATACCACCGGCAGCCCTAGGACTTCTAAAGGTGATGATGACACAATCCCCCTGGAATTCTTTATGCATCCTCCCAATTCACCCCACATTTCTTGCCATAAAAATCTTGGGGAATAAGTTACCGGGGGCCTGGAGTGTCCACTGATCCAGTGTATAGCTTTATTAATAAGCTAAATGGTGGACTCTCTTGCTTCAGGGTGCAGCCTTGGAACATTTGCCATAACTATAACATAAGCATGCAGTAGGTGGGAGATCACACCTTGTATCAAATCCTATGGTCAGCTCCATTTGTTTTCAGGGTAAAATAGAATTTCACTCTTGGTGGTGACGCCCAACTTGTATAGCCGGTAACTCATGATCCCTTGTGCAAGGGGGCACAGACACATCTGGACCAGAGGCGGGGGCTACACCAGTCATATAGAAAGACGGTTTTCCCGTACCCCTAACCATTAGCCAAAGCTCCTGGCTAGGACTTGAAGCCCTCTGACCAATAGTGATATCCCCCTTCATGTTGTGCCTTGTGTCAGCATAGGATCCCATTTACTCAATTTAGCCTCAATGTGCCCCAAACGTTCACACAGCCCTGATAACTTAGAATCAAGGAGGTTGGCAATCTCCTTGCTCAACTGCACAAATTGTCCCTGAGAACCTCTTTACAGTTAGAAGAGTCATGAGGCGTTGATGTAGGACTGGCTGAATTGGCTGCAAGTTTATGAATAGGCTCTCTTTTCCGCTTAGGGTGTAGTGACATAGTTTGAATAGCATCCAGCAGGTAAAGTGAGGGGGCACACTTTTCTGGAGTGTCACACCCTGCATTTTCCGGACCCCAATAAGCTAGTGGAGGCTCTGCCATCAATAGGTAAGGCAGCTAATGATAGCCATTTCTCAGTGAGGAGAATTTACTTGTCTAAGGTGCCCATTGTCTTTTCAATGTACCCATCAAGGGTGCCTACTTTCTTGCCAGCTGCTCCCTCAGTGTTGGACCTAACCTACGCTTGGCCGTCCTGCGTACATATAAAATCAACACCAGACAACAGAAAAATTCAAATTGGATAGGCAGACCAATACGAAACGTAAGTTAATTCCAAAGGCACACTTAAAAAAATCACAATAACAGTGTGCAAAGCCTATTTGGAAATAAAAGCCAAGAGGCATAGCCCAGCCCAATCTCCTCAGAGTGCCGCAAAGGAAAGTAAAACACTTAAAGGCACAAACAGAGTATCATGGGGCTAAAAATCTCAAGTCTCAAGGGCAGCAAGATCTCCCATTGCATATGGGTGGTCAAAATGGGAATACGCAACCACACAACCACACAAGAGGTTGAGAATGGAGGACAAAAGTCCTACCCCCAGCTAGAGTGCAAGCACACAAAATGTCAAGGCTGGGGGATGAGGTCCCGCCCCAGCAGATGTGCAAACATGCACAAAAAGTCAAGGCTAAGGGACAAGGTCCCACCTCAGCAAATGTGCAAACATGCCAAAAGTCAAGGCTGGGGGGCGAAGTCCCACCCCAGCAGATGTGCGAACACACAAGGAGTCAGGGCAGGAGGAGACAAGGCCAGTGGGCACTAGGGAACAAGGTCCCGCCCCAGCAAATGTGCAGACACACAGAAAGTCAAGGCTGGGGAAGAGGTCCCACCCCAGCAAATATGCAAACACACCAAAAGTCAAGGCCGGGGAACAGTGCCACCCCAGCAAATGTGCAAACACACAAAGAGTCAGAGCAGGCAGGAGACAAGGCCAATGGGCACTAGGGAACAAGGTCCCACCCTAGCTGATGTTAAGGCAAACAAAGGATTGATGGTGGATGGGGGGGGGCAAAAACCTAGAGTGGCTAAAGTGCAAAAATGCGAGAAATCAATGCATGCAACAGACTATTGGAGCGTCCTCACAAGTAAATGTAATTACAGTACCTGAGTAATATAAGTTGGTCTTTATGTGAAACCAAACAGCACCTGGTTACAAACTCAAGGGGGGTGGTCCTGCCCTGGCTCTTCTTTGGCGCTGACGGGCACAGGACGTTCCTGCCCTTGGCATTGGCTTTGCCTGGGCACGGGCTGCACTGTGGGAGGTGGCAGGGCGCTTTTTTTTAAAGCACGCGGCTCAGGAAACCAATTTCGGCCCCTCCTTACCTGGGCTGAGGCGTTGGCATTCTGGACTTCGAGTCCTGAAGCAACAGGGCAGCAGAGTATTCCCGGATCGTCCCACGCCATGGGAGGTGGAAGGGCACTTTCAAAGCGTGAGGCGCAGGAAACCAATATCTGCCCCTCTTTACCTGGGCTGAGACATTGGCATTGTGAGACTTCGAGTCCCGAAGCAAAAGGGCAGCAGAGTACTCCCGCATTGTCCCATATCCAGTAAATAGCATTACCCACTGCAGTGTAAAACCTGGTGTACTTATTCAGGGAAAATGCTGCACATTCTGAATTGTGTACCTTAGAACACGGAAAAATACGGAAACACAGAAAAATATGAAGTATTGACAAGTTAGCCAATATTCTTAGGTGCAGAACTTGGAATGTAGAGGTAATATTGTACTCAGTAAATGCCCTACCCTACAGTATTGGTCTTTCAATGATGCAGACGTAGGGCCACAAATATTGGGAGCCATGTTACTCTGTTGTCTTTCGCTCCCATCTACCCTTAAAGTGGTTGCCATTTCTCAATGCCATTGCTCTTCATTGCTACCACCCTAAGATGGTTTGCCTTGTAGCAGTGAGTAAGGGTCCCACCTTCTCACTGATCACTTCAAAAACAGAGGCACTGTTTTTATACTTTATATGAAGTTGACATTTTCGGTACTTAATCTTTTATGCCTAGGTAAAGCTTGTCTAACCATACTGTACCTATGATAACCTGCTCTAAAGTGCCCTTTCCTCCTCCTAGTTTTCTCTGTTCCCTTCCAGAATGACTAAAGCAATGTCCACTGTCAACGGCCCGCAGTGTCCTACTGACTCCTTCCCAGAAACAGCACACAAATCCCCATCTTTTCTAGACAAAAGGAAGGGATGAAAGAATGAGACGAAAATGAGAAGGAAAATAGTAGATTAAAGCACCTTTTAACGATTTGGAAATGTATGTTGCACTTGAGCTCTCCATCCATTCAATAAACCTCTCCATTTTCAGGTGACTCAATAGAATCCACACAGAGAGGCATATTTACAAGAGGATTGTGCTACCGGAACATCACTTTTTCCGACATTCTGGTGGCGCAATGCCCTGCACCATATTAATAAAGTGGCGTTAAGCCACTTTTTGTGGCTTAACACTGCTTTGCAAATATGGTACCCTTTCACTCAGTTTTCTGCGTGACAGGGTTGTGCAATGGGTGTTGCTGTGGGCGTTTCACCGCAACACCCATTGCTTTTTGACGCTGCCCCAGATTTACAAGGATCTGTAAATCTGAGGCAGTGCCAAAAACGAATGCCATGCAAAAGCAGGTGTTAGATTGGCGCAACAAGGAGAAATACTTTTATTTCTCCTCGTTTTTGCTTTTTCTATGTGTGCTGCACTCTGCAGCACACATAGAAAGAACAAAACACCATTAATTATTTTTTTGTGCAGAAAGGTGTCCCTTCCTGCACAAAAATAATCATTAGATAATGGTGATTTGCTACTTCTATAGAAGTAGCAAATCACAAATTATTGATTGTTTATGTCTATTTTAGGCAAAAAAACAAATAAATGATGGACAGAATGCAGAAAAAATCAAACATTCATCCCCAGTCACAGAGCTGGGTTAACTCCAATGTTTTTTTCCTCACCACACCACCCCAGTTTGGACCCAGCCATATGCAAATTAGTCTTGACCCTGCTCCCAATGGACTGCCATGCCAGGTCCTCCCTGGTCAGGAAAACAAGCATCCTGGGACCAGTTTCGGGGTATCACCCCTCATCAGCCAGGCTAGCTTGAATCCAGTGGTGCAGTGAGCACGGGACCCTCGTCTGGGCATACCTCTCCCACTTAGGGCGACAAATGCAAAAAGAGCAAATGATGGACGGAATTCTGAACAATGCAAACATTCACCCCCAGTCACAGATCTGAGTTAAATCCAGCTTTTTTTTTTCATCACGCCACCCCAGTTTGGACCCAGCCAGGATGAAGAGGGCTGAGAGGAAGCTACTATAAATAAGTATATTATAAATATACAATTTTGTGGGGCGTGGCCAACCATCATGGCCGCTCGGACGTGAATCCGATCGGCTCCGCTCCAGGTCCCGTAAATGGTGCTGAAGCGGTGCTTGAAATCGCACCAAATCGAGCCAAGTTGAAGTACTGAACGGCGAGACCCCCGGGGTGGCATCAGGAATCCCTACCTACTGCAGAAAAGTCGTTGCCAGAAGCTTGGAGCGGTGGGACCTGTGCGGCGAAGAGAAGCCCAAAATCATGACTCCCTCCGATCCGCGCAAACAAGAAATGCGGGCGCGGCTCTTGCCGTAAATGAGGAGGTGTGCAGCGGATAGCGGGGCCCCGCAAAACAGAAGCCACCATTGGCCCGGTAGGTGAAGGAGGGCGGTGGTGGGACACTGGCGCGAATCAAGTGGTGCACCCCGGCCGAGATATCCCGCCCCCTGGGGAAGATCTGCCAAGGGTCTCCGTTGAGGAGCCGGCCGCCTAGTGGGGACTCCAGCAGCAAACGGATAAGAGGGGGGGCCTGGACCCCCCCGGTGGCGGTCACTCGTTCTTAGCAAGGGCATGAGATGCACTGGCCCGGTCGCCTGACCCCCTCGGGAAATTGCCTGACTTCAAGATGGCGCTGACCACGGAGCAGTAGCAGGGCATGGCATACGCTGGGCTGACAGGCACGGGGAGAGGACCTCACCCCTGATGGGTGTGAACAACTGAGGCAACCCACATACAGCATTTGATCACCCCAGGAGAGGGAGCTAATTTGAGGCGGTGAGTGCTGACAGATAAGTGAGCCCCCTGGGTGGCCAATTGAAAATTTCCTGACCTCCCCGGCCCTAGTGACCATACAACGGGTAACAGCTACCATAGGGAAGGCTCTTGTCACCATAATTCCTAAAATAGGGAAAGACCCTAAAGCATGCTCCTCGTATCGGCCTATAGCACTCCTACATTTAGATGCCAAATTATACTCTAAAATACTGGCCAGCCGCTTAGAAAATGTACTGCCAGTACTGATTGATCCGGACCAATCAGGATTCATCAAGGGGCGACAGACCCACGATAATTTATGGAGAATCACACATATCATAGAGAAAGTACATAAAAAATGCATCCCGCAGCCCTCCTCTCATTAGACGCGGAGAAGGCCTTCGACCGCGTCGACTGGTCCTTCTTAATTCAGACGTTGGGTCGATTCAGGTTTAGTGAGACATTTATAGGTATGGTGCGGGCCAATTACCACTCTCCCTGATCCAGAGTCTTGGTAAATGGAGTAGCTTTGTACTCCTTCTGTCTCTCCGGGGAACGAGGCAGGGATGTCTCCTATCCCCATTGCTCTTTGCCCTTTGCATAGAGCCATTAGCGGAACGGGTAAGAGTGAACCCAGACATACGAGAAGTAACGTTTGACACAGACGAACATAAAATTTCCCTTTTTGCGGATGATGTTCTGCTCCCCATCACCGATCCACTGATCTCTTTACCGGCAATCCAAGCTGAGCTCCACCTTTTTGAAGGGATAGAGGAGACTTCTCCCTTCTGCTGCACATGTAAAGAAATTACATACCTGGGTATCAAGCTCACCCCCAAAATAGCAGATCTTTTTAAAGCTAATTTCCCTCCCCTGCTGCGACAGCTTAAATCCGACTTTAGCAAATGGAAATCCGCATATACCTCATGGATAGGCAGAATAAATGTTTCTCACTAAGGGGTTATAGAAAGAGGAGTGAATATAAGCATCCACATCACCACTCCAGAATATATTACTCACACAAAATAATGGGACGCTAGTTATTGCAATAAAAACTACAAAATTTGTGTACATTGAAAAAGGAAAATCATTATCTTAAAGACGAGAACCCTCACTCACCCAAGGGTGACATGCTTCATCATTGGGTCCCCTCTTGCACACTGCGACCGCAAGGTGCACAGTGTGGGCTACAACTCTCCCTCTGGAGAGGAGCGTGAGGTGTTTTCTAGTATTCCCAATTTAGGCGATTGGGGTGAGGGGCAGAGTGCAAAAGAATAACTAACAGTGCGTTAAAACTAGCTCATGGGTGACTAAACTCAATTTATTCCATGTCCCCATAAACTAGGGTTGAAAAAGTCAGTGATATATAGGACTGAAAGAATGTCCTATTCGTCAAAGGTCAACATGTTTCTGCCAGATGACCAACGAGGTTCGCGGCATTCGTCAGGACCTAAAGCGATGTCACTCTGCTGAACTTTAGTAAAGAAATTAAATGTTTAAAAACCATACTTAGTTGTCATGGTTATTATGACATGGTACCAGCTGCAGTCCGGTCCAATGCCTAGAAAAGACAAACAATCTTGTCAGTTTCATCAATGTTATATACCAATATGACACCCTTGACACCACACACATGATTAAACCACACACGTGATTAAAAACGTACCGTAGCACTTCTAAATTAAGATACATTGACTCACCTAGGCGGTAATATAAGTTTACCTCCACCTTATGGGAGTTTCTACCTCAGATCACAGATTTCTGAGGAAATAGAAAAACTAGAACTTAGTTTCCCTTTTTCCCCGTACACAAATTTTGTAGTTTTTGTTGCAATAACTAGCGTCCCATTATTTTGTGTGAGTAATATAGGCAGAATAAATGCCATTAAGATGAATGTCCTACCCCATTTACTTTATCTTTTTCAGGGCCTGCCGATCCCGGTCGAAAGGGAGCTGTTTGTGGAGCTGAAAAAGATGACAACTAAATTCATTACAGCAAACAAATGATGGACGGAATGCTGACAATGCAAACATTCTCCCCCAGTCAAAAGATCTGGGTTAAATCCATCGTTCTTTTGCCCACTACGCCACCCCAGTTTGGACCCAGCCATATGCAAATCAGTCTTGACCCTGTGCCCCATGGGAACAGTCCAGACCGAATTGCCAGGCCAGGTCCTCCCTGGACCGGAAACAAGCATCCTGGGACCGGTTTCAGGGTATGTCACCCTTCTTCAGCCAGGCTAGCTTGAATCCAGTGGCACAGTGAGCAAGGGACCCACGTCTGGGCATACCCATCCCACTTAGGGCGAAAAGTGTTACAGCAAACAAATGATGGACGGAATGCTGACAATGCAAACATTCTCCCCAGTCAAAAGATCTGGGTTAAATCCATCGTTCTTTTGCCCACTACGCCACCCCAGTTTGGACCCAGCCATATGCAAATCAGTCTTGACCCTGTGCCCCATGGGAACAGTCCAGACCGAACTGCCAGGCCAGGTCCTCCCTGGACCGGAAACAAGCATCCTGGGACCGGTTTCAGGGTATGTCACCCTTCTTCAGCCAGGCTAGCTTGAATCCAGTGGCACAGTGAGCAAGGGACCCAC
Organism: Calotriton arnoldi; assembly: GCA_963921515.1. Classification (NCBI taxonomy): domain Eukaryota; kingdom Metazoa; phylum Chordata; class Amphibia; order Caudata; family Salamandridae; genus Calotriton; species Calotriton arnoldi. The sequence goes on from CAWUFW010005722.1 coordinate 354,991, forward strand.
GTCTGGGCATACCCATCCCACTTAGGGCGAAAAGTGTTACAGCAAACAAATGATGGACGGAATGCTGACAATGCAAACATTCTCCCCCAGTCAAAAGATCTGGGTTAAATCCATCGTTCTTTTGCCCACTACGCCACCCCAGTTTGGACCCAGCCATATGCAAATCAGTCTTGACCCTGTGCCCCATGGGAACAGTCCAGACCGAACTGCCAGGCCAGGTCCTCCCTGGACCGGAAACAAGCATCCTGGGACCGGTTTCAGGGTATGTCACCCTTCTTCAGCCAGGCTAGCTTGAATCCAGTGGCACAGTGAGCAAGGGACCCACGTCTGGGCATACCCATCCCACTTAGGGCGAAAAGTGTTACAGCAAACAAATGATGGACGGAATGCTGACAATGCAAACATTCTCCCCCAGTCAAAAGATCTGGGTTAAATCCATCGTTCTTTTGCCCACTACGCCACCCCAGTTTGGACCCAGCCATATGCAAATCAGTCTTGACCCTGTGCCCCATGGGAACAGTCCAGACCGAACTGCCAGGCCAGGTCCTCCCTGGACCGGAAACAAGCATCCTGGGACCGGTTTCAGGGTATGTCACCCTTCTTCAGCCAGGCTAGCTTGAATCCAGTGGCACAGTGAGCAAGGGACCCACGTCTGGGCATACCCATCCCACTTAGGGCGAAAAGTGTTACAGCAAACAAATGATGGACGGAATGCTGACAATGCAAACATTCTCCCCCAGTCAAAAGATCTGGGTTAAATCCATCGTTCTTTTGCCCACTACGCCACCCCAGTTTGGACCCAGCCATATGCAAATCAGTCTTGACCCTGTGCCCCATGGGAACAGTCCAGACCGAACTGCCAGGCCAGGTCCTCCTGGACCGGGAAACAAGCATCCTGGGACCGGTTTCAGGGTATGTCACCCTTCTTCAGCCAGGCTAGCTTGAATCCAGTGGCACAGTGAGCAAGGGACCCACGTCTGGGCATACCCCTCCCACTTAGGGCGAAAAGTGTTACAGCAAACAAATGATGGACGGAATGCTGACAATGCAAACATTCTCCCCCAGTCAAAAGATCTGGGTTAAATCCATCGTTCTTTTGCCCACTACGCCACCCCAGTTTGGACCCAGCCATATGCAAATCGAGTCTTGACCCTGTGCCCCATGGGAACAGTCCAGACCGAACTGCCAGGCCAGGTCCTCCCTGGACCAGAAACAAGCATCCTGGGACCGGTTTCAGGGTATGTCACCCTTCTTCAGCCAGGCTAGCTTGAATCCAGTGGCACAGTGAGCAAGGGACCCACGTCTGGGCATACCCATCCCACTTAGGGCGAAAAGTGTTACAGCAAACAAATGATGGACGGAATGCTGACAATGCAAACATTCTCCCCAGTCAAAAGATCTGGGTTAAATCCATCGTTCTTTTGCCCACTACGCCACCCCAGTTTGGACCCAGCCATATGCAAATCAGTCTTGACCCTGTGCCCCATGGGAACAGTCCAGACCGAACTGCCAGGCCAGGTCCTCCCTGGACCGGGAAACAAGCATCCTGGGACCGGTTTCAGGGTATGTCACCCTTCTTCAGCCAGGCTAGCTTGAATCCAGTGGCACAGTGAGCAAGGGACCCACGTCTGGGCATACCCATCCCACATAGGAGCGAAAAGTGTTACAGCAAACAAATGATGGACGGAATGCTGACAATGCAAACATTCTCCCCAGTCAAAAGATCTGGGTTAAATCCATCGTTCTTTTGCCCACTACGCCACCCCAGTTTGGACCCAGCCATATGCAAATCAGTCTTGACCCTGTGCCCCATGGGAACAGTCCAGACCGAACTGCCAGGCCAGGTCCTCCCTGGACCGGAAACAAGCATCCTGGGACCGGTTTCAGGGTATGTCACCCTTCTTCAGCCAGGCTAGCTTGAATCCAGTGGCACAGTGAGCAAGGGACCCACGTCTGGGCATACCCATCCCACTTAGGGGCGAAAAGTGTTAAAGCAAACAAATGATGGACGGAATGCTGACAATGCAAACATTCTCCCCCAGTCAAAAGATCTGGGTTAAATCCATCGTTCTTTTGCCCACTACGCCACCCCAGTTTGGACCCAGCCATATGCAAATCAGTCTTGACCCTGTGCCCCATGGGAACAGTCCAGACCGAACTGCCAGGCCAGGTCCTCCCTGGACCGGAAACAAGCATCCTGGGACCGGTTTCAGGGTATGTCACCCTTCTTCAGCCAGGCTAGCTTGAATCCAGTGGCACAGTGAGCAAGGGACCCACGTCTGGGCATACCCATCCCACTTAGGGCGAAAAGTGTTACAGCAAACAAATGATGGACGGAATGCTGACAATGCAAACATTCACCCCCAGTCAAAAGATCTGGGTTAAATCCATCGTTCTTTTGCCCACTACGCCACCCCAGTTTGGACCCAGCCATATGCAAATCAGTCTTGACCCTGTGCCCCATGGGAACAGTCCAGACCGAACTGCCAGGCCAGGTCCTCCCTGGACCGGAAACAAGCATCCTGGGACCGGTTTCAGGGTATGTCACCCTTCTTCAGCCAGGCTAGCTTGAATCCAGTGGCAAAGTGAGCAAAATTCATTAGGCAGGGACAAAGGGCTCGATTATCCCATCGACTATTAACTAAACCGCGCCGGGAGGGGAGGCTGGCTCTTCCTGACTGCCTTGGGTACTACAGGGCCGCCCTACTGAGGGTGATGACTGAATTCAAAGCCTCTGAGAAACATTGGCTCCATATGGATCAGCAGATAACAGGCAGGACCATATGGGACCTTTTGTGGAAACAGAAACGAGACAGGCCGCTTAATGCCTACCTTAACCCCCACGGCCGCCACTCTTCAGGCGTGGGACAACCTCACTAGAACATTGCTTCTGATGACTTTATATGCCCCTATACCCCCATCCACTTTAACCCGGAATTCCCTCTGGCTCTCCAGGAGGGACCATTTGATGGTTGGCGGGCAGGTGGCTGCCTCATAATATCCGATCTTTACAAAAGGGGGGGAACTACTTTTTGCGGAATGTGCAAGGCTGTTTAAGCTGCTACCTACAGAAGAATACCACTATCTGCAGCTTAAACACTGGGTGCTGCAACCTCAGGTGCGGCTGGCCGCAACCAGAGACCTGCTCCCAATTAAGAAATTTGCACAATCTGGTACAACATCTAAGGGGTGCATTTCCTTCCATTATTCCCTCATCCTGGCGGTAAGTCCTCAGTCGGCCACGCGACATCGAACATTCTGGGACACTATCCTTACCACCCCCATAGGGGAAAAACAATGGGGCTCCCTCTATAAGGACATTGCCAAATTTAACCGTTCTATGTTTTTAAGAGAAGCTCAATATAAAATCATGTACGAATGGTATCTTCACCCCCAGAAATTGCATGAAATATTCCCTAACACTTCAGATAGTGTTGGAGGGGTTGCGGGCTGCTAGGAGACTTTCGCCACATCTGGTGGGACTGCCCCTCTATCCAATCGTTCTGGAAGGAAATACTTTCCCAAATTAAATTGATTCTGGGCTACACAATCCCAGACACCATAGACCACACCCTCCTGGGGATACAGGATCCCAGTCTGACATATCAAACTCAGGGAGATCGCTCCATTATGTGGATATGCCTGGGTGCCGCCAAAATGGCAATAGCCGGAGCATGGAAAAAGTCGGAGGCCCCCTCCCTTACGCAATGGCATGCTAGATTATGGCGGGCGCTATCCCTTGAACGAATGGCAGATATAGTGGATGACACAAGGAAGGGGTTTGACTATATCTGGTCCCCATTGGTGGGATATCTGTCAGAGGGGTTGCCCCTGTTTGCTTGTGGCCCCAGATTAAGAGCCCTCCACCTCTTTCAAATATAATAGACCAGGGGTTTTCTTCAACTCGTCGTGTAATGAGGTCCTCTTGAGCCCGGCATCGTTCCTTCTGACCACCTCCGGTCTTGGCCAGATCTGTAATACAAATCACCATGATATGATTGTTTTGTTCATGTTTTATTTTATTCTGAAGTTTGTTGTTTGTTAAGGGTGCACAAGCGCTAATCATAATCTTGTCCCGAAACTACGCAAGCTCTGTATGTGTAGCCTTGCAATGCCAGGATTAACATAGTAGGGATACAAATGAAAGGAATTAAGTCATGCTGAGACCTTGTGAACAAGCTGTGTTTTCCTTGTGATTTCTGTAACTCTTGGCCTGCGAATTGTGCTCGGTGCAACTACAATTATTTTGTGGCTGTTTAAAATCAATAAAAAGATTTTGAAATAAATATACAATTTTAGTAAAAGAAAAAGGTTGCTTGCTAACACAAGACCCAAAAATAACAGCAATGCAGCACCATACCAATTTCATCCTCAAGCCTCAATGCAAAGATGCCATCATCCCAGTAGCCTATTAGCAAGGGAGCAGCATTGGTGACCTATATTCTCTGTATCGTGGTATTACTAGTATTAGAATGAAGAACTTTGGAAGATGAAGAAACCTGTAAAGAAAACGCAGCTTTAAAAAGATAAAACAATCTATAGATGAAAGGTCTTTGACTTTTTTTCTTTTAAGTTGAAAAACATTCACTTGCTCTCCGCAGTCTTTGTAGTTGCTTTATGAGCAGTCTGCTCTGGTCACGTGTGGGAGCACTGTGCTGGAAGCAGAGTGTCATTTTTAGCCACAAAATACAATGGTCCAAATACCTAGAACATTATCACAAGATACATCAGAGTAGGAGTATGTGCAGTGCGAGGAGAAGAAAGGCTGACTAAAAACTGGCAGTTGCAGTTTAAACGAAATTAAGTGCTACTTCTTGTGCAGAATATGATCCTAAGAAAAGGAGCGACTTGCATTCCAGTCAATGTACTACATAAAGAACCTATGACACGTTCAAACCTGTAGAAACTGACCACAGAAACGAGAAATATATGCATTGTATTCAATGCGTAAGGCACATAGGCTCTCATTTCGAGTGGCCTTGGGGACAATACTGCTTCGAGCCATTCTTACTTGCTCGGGGTTTCCAGCCTGTAATTAACAAGTCTGTAAATCCACACCTGGTAATATTGGGCCCATAGACGTGTGCCCCGGAGAGCTGTGTGGTGCTGCAGGGACTGCCAGCAGCTGCTCTGCCTGGCCCCGCCTGCCCTACTTCTGCACAAAGGTGGAAGCGGACACCACTCTCCCTCGCATCACTTGAAGGTCCCCTGATTCCGTGCGCCACGCCACAACATTTGAACCCCACCAACCCTACTGGTAATATCTTCCACCTGCTCTGAGGAATACAGTTCAGTAGATTTGTCTCATGAACCAGCGAAACACCAGCAGAAAAGGGCCAAGTATTCCCGGGGCTGTCGGGTTATTCGACTTCTAGGGCAAAACTTATAATAGCTGGATTGTGGTGTGGGAATGCCAGCTGGAATCAGAGATTCTCAACCCTAATATCACCAAACAAAATCTAGCAAACTCTTAATGAGCACCATCGTACATTCATTGGGAGACATCAGTACTGTGTACCAAATGATTCAAAAGTGTGAAGTTCTCTTTAACAAGGCTCTGTTACGCCTAATCACCATCACTGGTGAAGCATACTACCTAGTGCTAGGGCAAAATCTGCTTGACAAAGCATATCAAACATGGAGAAATTGGTATGCCTCTTCCCTAGAGCTACAGCACACTCCCAAAAGCCCCGCCTTGTAGATAACACATATCAGTTCCAGCCAATGGCAAAAGGGTTAGTAGGGTGGTTCTTCGAAATAAAGCAAATCTCATAAATCACATTAAAACAGTGACGAATTGTTGTAAAGACTCCAAAGGAAACAAAAAGTGAGGAAGGCAGAATATGATACCCCAGTACATAGTTAAACAAAATGTGTTGGCTAATTTGAGTATTTTCTAACAGAGGATGCACAAAGTAGGTAGTGCTTGGTGAAGGAACATAGGATAGCACTTTCACCTGCCTTACAACTATGTATAATGGCAAACCTATACCAATTTAGATTCGGTATAAAGTAGACAAATACCCTCCTGAGAAGGCAACCTGTGAACAAAGTGATGGATACTTCTTGCCCTGTTGGTCCTGAAATCTGGTTTTATTGTAACAGTCCTAAATGGACAGATCTTTTTTAGGTAAAACTGAAAACCACACCAAACATCAACACCATTCAAATACCAAATACCAAATAACAAAAAAAACTGTCTGCGCCATATAATTAAAGTGCATGACATAAAGGCACAGAGTTGAACACATTAATAGGCCTGGAAGAGGTTATTATACCAAGGCATGCCATAATATTCCAAATAAGAAGCATATATTTACATGATGCTGCAAAAAGATGAAACAGACAGAGAAGGTGTCACCTTATGGTCTAATATGAGGTGGGGAAGGGCTCTCTTCATGTATGAACTTTATCCTTCCACATCATTTTGCATGTATCAATCTGATGCCAGATATCGAGAAAAGCACAGGAACTCTTTTACTCAATAACAAAAAGGATAAATATTCTAGTCTAGAGCTCAATTGTAGAATCTTGGTTATTTGCTGGTCAATGAAAGCTGTAGATCACTTTCTAGAAGTTGCTTGAACCTCCATGTTATCTGAAGACAGACTCATACTCTACAAGGAAGGACACTTCTAGAATGTTGAACATGAAGGTGGGATGGAGAACACTCCCTTTGCCTCTGGTCGGAAGTTCTAGCATTTGAGGTGGGGCATTACTCTCTCCTAGGAGGAGAAGATCTGAGAACCAGAACTGACATAATGAAGGCTACATGAGAGGAAGCAGAACCCCGGTTGTTGCTGTTCATGAACCACTGAACGACATTCTGGATCAGTGCAATAGGACTAAACATGCAAATTAGCTTCTTTTTTTCGGTTAATCATCAAACCTCCTCTTCAAGAGGTCAGATCCTTTCCCGTTCAATGAGTCAAATGGCTGTCATCTGAAGCTGTAGGTAGTCTTAAACAGATCTATTGAGGGATAATCCCAAATTCTAAAAATGTTGATCAATGTCATCAATTGAGCTATTGCTCAAATAGTGTGACAAGATGTCTGCATAGCTGATGCTTTAGGAGACCTGCACACACCTCTGAGGTGAGTTGCCAGTAGACATTTATGTAAAGGACCAATCCCAAAATATCCTTCAACAGATGACAAAGGAAAGGGAGGATCAATTCATCATTGTATCTTGATGTAGTACAAAGTGAACAAGGTGCAGGCCAATTGCCCGTGAACTGGGATATTGACACAGACAAACGAGATGAAATAGGGAGTACTACACCACCCAACACTCATTCTTGAACTTTTCCGGATGCTTGTTCTTGGATAATACCACACACAACGAGAGATAAGAAATTTATAAATTATCCACCTCTTATAAAGTCTTAAGGGACTAAATGCTTTGGCTGGGCTGTTGTGCAATTATGTTTGACCAAAAAACTACAATAAAGTGGATTTGAACTTATGTACAAGACACCCAAGGAATTCAATTAAACTTGTATTATGGACATATGTGGATATTGCATTTTTTGGAACTTGTCCTAGTGCTCTAAATTGAGCTATATGTATGATACACTGTATGCTCCTTTTCTTTTGTTTTGGTAAGTATTGGATTGTTTGTGACTTCTAAGCAGTGAGGTCACGAAAAGTTGAGCATAGGCAGGACAGATCATAATAGAACGATACACTAGTGCGACATCTAATGGCCCACATTGCTATTGCATAGCTTCTCAAAGTGAACATGCTGTCTGCAGGGATCATAAATACAATCATCGCAATGTTGGGAAGAAGGCTTTCAGAACTAAACAAGGAGCATCTGCACAAAAACTTTAATGAGTAGATGCTAGTTTGGTGACCTCTGTGAAGTGCTTATTGTTCACTCTTCAAAGAGTGCAAACAGGTGAACTCAGATGGGAGGAGGAGACTCTGAGGTGTAATATGTTTTTCCTGGTTATCTAATGCCTGATCCCATTGTTCAGCAATGCCAGCAAGAACAACCGCCTCGTTCCATGAGTGGTCTCCTATACAAACAGGCTATGGCTGTGATAGTGAGACAAAATGGTACATTGTTGAGTGGTTAAATTCTTCTGGTGGAGAAACGTTATGTCTCAGGCTGTATTTAGAATGTCCTGGTGAATATGATTTTCCTGGAGGGAGAACAGGGATGACTCGGGAAGGCTCAGATATAAACTCAGGTAAAAAACAGATATATTGAACAATGGCTGAGCTGAGAGAAATTGCTTCTTGATATGAGGATCTCGTGAGGCATTCATCCTGGTAGATATACCAATGGACTTTTTGTAGGTGAAAGGAGGTTGAGATTGATGCCGACCTTTTGGTGATATCATGTTACAGCTTCTCAACCTAAAGCAAAGGCTTTGTTTTGAGATATTATTTACAATGACAAAGCCATATTTTGTTGAGTGACCTGTTGGACTTTGATAAAGCTATATGCATTTTGCACGTAACCATGGTGAACCGTTCACTGGACTTGAGCCAGAATAATTTTGAATGGACTGACTTTTGAAAGGAGTAACTCAGAGAATCTTACCAGGCACTGTTCGAGAGCCTAGCAGCCCTCATGGTGGGGAATTTGGCAACTTTCAAGGGATAGTCATGGTGCATGACAGAGAAAACCCTGGAATATAAAGTGACGGAGGATAGCTAGTCAGTAAGGAAGTAAACCACCCTTTACATTGGAGTGGTATTTTTTTTAGAGTTTTATATAGCGCGAACTAGACCCGAAGATATCGGGTATCAGAGCGCTGTACATAGCACCAGTTTCGTTACACAAGGACACATTCATTTTTTATTTTTGGCATGGGGAGATTAAGTGATTTGTCCAGAATCACAGGATGTTGAGCGTTGTTGCCGAGACTCGAACGCGGTTCCCCAGCTTCGACGCCGACCGCTCTAGCCGTAAGGCTACATCCTCTCTCTTACAGTTGCTAGACGTTGGGATGGAATTCTACCAGTAGGAAGTCACTGGGTAATACTACACTGGTCAATAAGCAAGGCTCTGGTTTTCTCTGTTTCAAATGTCCATAGTACATACAAGGGAAACAGAAACCTAGGTACCACATTTCTAGGCTTTAAAAGTAATTAAAGTCAAGCAAGGTGGGATGGTTCTGTTTGCAGCTTAAATATCAAATCACTCACAAAGTGGCATCTCAAGTCCAGCAAGAGCAAAAAATCTCACAGAAGTGTTGCAGGTGGTGGAAGTCTTTCAAATCGTGTTATCCTGCTAGTGTTATCATGAGAATGATGGGAGCTGGTGAGTGAAGGGTACCTACCTGAGGGAGCTAAAAGCTGTGGGGGACACAGGGCCTTGATGGACTTGACAACCTTACTGCTGGAGCTAAGGACACAGGGAAAAACAGAGGGCACAACTTGGGCAGGGGTCTTGTCTTGACCCTGTTTCCTACTGCTGGAAAATACTAAGGCACAGAGGATAAAGGCCCTGATACACACCTAAACTGCAGACAAATGGAGTCAATGTAACTGGGTTCAAATATTGCAGCCTGACATGATGGGATCAATAAACAATAGAGCAACACATTCAGTGCTTCAGAAATTAACATCAGATACAATGATCAGGATAATTTTTAAAACACTGTTTTAACATAAATAGCGCTCCACCCGATAAATAGTGAATTTTCTCTGCTATTCACTTGGCTGCTGGCTATGTAGTAGAAATTATTTACTATATTGAAAATAGCAGAAAGCCTTCTCTATTTACCTGGTTGCTGGATCAATAGTAGAGACTCTGCACTGTTTAGCTGGCAGCCATGCCAATTGAGAAAAACGACTCTATTTACTATATAACTTAGCCAGCAACCAAGTAAAGAGTGAAGTTGACTTGCTATTTGCATGGCTGCTGGCCAAACAGTGCAGAATCACTACTATTTGTATATGTAATTCCTATTTGTAAAGAGCGAACATATCACCCCCTTAAGGGCTTCATGGCTCTGGGGGGCGTCGGGGAGATTAAGTGAGATATTGCCCAGAGTCAAATGATGCTGGGCTGAGCTGCCACCAGAGCCGGGGATCGAGCCATGAACCCCGCGCTCCGGAGTCAGCTGCCCTGGCATTTATTTTTCTAAAGTTCCCAAATGCTTGAAATTACTTTGACAGACAGGGCACAGAATGCCACTCCATTACACCATTGGCCAAAATGTAGCAACTTGGGAAACCCTTTATGGAGCTGTCTTGTGCTCCACAAATGCTCCTCCTTTATGTTGACTTTGTGAGGTGGCTAATGATAATGATGATTAGAACCATTACAAGACTCGATGAAGCTGTTTACTCTTCAACAGCTAGGTACTCACTCTTACTCACAAAGCCGTTAGAGTGTACCAAGGCCTGACATAGGATTATCAAAAGGCTCCCTGTTAAAAGAACACCTCTTTTTCTGCAACAACTAAATGCATTCTGGAACTATTACTTCTAATTCAGCTCAATTAAACAAATCAGACTAAAGCACCTGAAAACAATGATTTACAAAAGCAAAGGCCAGAGCTGGAAATATTGTATCCAAGTGACATGGTGCCATTTGATATTTAGGATGATCCTATTAAAAGAGAAACAATAGCCTAGTGGGCCTTATGAAGTCACCAACACAGTATAATTAAGAGGCTTTTGTTCAATGGCATGACATAAGGAAGAACAACTATGGGCCTGATTTAGAGTTGGTGGATGGAGTGAACTCTATCAAGATGGTGGAGGACAATATCTCAGCCATCCCAAGGGACCTCCGCCCTCCAAATTTAGATTTGTCCACCAGCCCTGTGGACAATTCTGTACATTGACAGGAACTGCAGTGCATGGTGGCTCTTGCCTATGCAGGAAAAGTTTAATGGACAGTACCATCAGACATAACAGCCGTCCAGCAAAAGGTTTTTTATTTTTTCCAAAAAGAAATTCCTGTAGCAAGAGTTTGTTTTTGAAAAATTAATAAAAATAATTGACCCTACATGTTTGTAGTTTTCTTCCAGGGATTGAGTGTCACTAAGGTTTACCCCGAAAAGGGCAAACAATGTAAAGTCCTTCCTCCAAAGGTCATTATTTCATTTGGCCACCGGAAGAAGTATTATGTTGTCAGAGCCAACAAACAAAGCAGTGGGACTATAATTAATGTCATTTGAATAGGAATGAATATTCCCAGTAAATCAGAGAAAGACATAAAGGCATCAAAGACATAGAACAAAAGAAAGTGACAGGGATATTCTCTTATTGCCTTTTTACAAGAAATTAAGATGGTGAATAAACAGTGATGTTTTGTTACCTCCATTCTTGTGACCTATGGATCGATCATTTCAAATTTCCACTTTTGTATGCATTTTGCAGACAGGTTTAGATTTACAAACTGATTTAGGTTTTTAAACTGATTTGGGGAGATCCTCTTTCAAATTTCATTTTCTGACTCCACAGCTTAGACACAGCCTTTGTATTAGGTGATGACTCTCGACCCAGTAACAATAATGCTGGCTCGAAGAAGTAGTATCCAAAGCAAGAACAAAATGATATGTGAGATCTCAGCTCCTGGCTGTCTCAACCCTCCTGAGCAGTCATTAGGCACAGACAAAAGTGCAGGCCCACCTTTGAAACTGTGTTGTCTTTAACAAGAATTGAATTGAATTGAATTGACATTTATAGAGCGCATGGCTACCCGAAGGCATCCCAGCGCTAAGTAGGCAGATGAAGTCCCTATCGGTTATTTGGGGAAGAGCCAGGTTTTCAGAGCCCTACGAAAGGCAAGGAGGTTGGGTTCTTTACGAAGCTGAAGAGGGAGAGAGTTCCAGAGCCTGGAGGCATTGTAGGAGAAGAGTCGCCCCCCACTTTTAGCCCTCCTGATTCTAGGAACCACGGCCAGATGAAGCTCATCTGAACGTAGACGTCTGTTGGCTCGATAAGGCTGAACCAGGGGGGCTATGATAGCTGGACCCTTTCCTCTAATCAGCTTGTAGGCTATACACAGAGCCTTAAAGGAAACTCTTTCCCGAACAGGAAGCCAGTGGAGCGACTTCAAAGCTGGTTTGGCCGAGTGATGTCGCGGGACTCCCAGGAGAATCCTTGCCGCACAATTTTGCACGGTCTGGAGTTTGGCCAGGACTGAACCTGGGGCGCCCAAATAAAGGGCGTTTCCGTAGTCCAGACGTGATAAAATCAGCGCCTGGACCATGATTTTTCTGGATTGCAAAGGAAGTAACGGAAGCACTTTACGAAGAGTTCGTAACATACCAAAGCAGGATGCCACCACCTTTCTGGCTTGGGTCCTAAAACTAAGATCTGAGTCCAGCCAGACGCCCAAGCTCTTAATCTCTGGCTTGGGAAGTGGTGGCGGGCCCATACTTACTGGCCACATGGTGTCTGCCTTGAAGAGGGAAGGGTTGCCAAGGAGCATTATTTCGGTCTTTTCCCCATTCAATTTAAGATGAGAAAGTTTCATCCATTTTATTACCTCTTCAAGGCAGGGGTGGAGACAGATAGACACCCTATCAGCATGATTCAATGCAACCACCAATTGAGTATCGTCTGCATACGTAATAATATGAACCCCATAGGGGGAGACAATATTGGCAAGAGGGGCCATGTAAGCATTGAACAAAGTAGGGCTCAGAGAAGACCCCTGGGGAACCCCACAGGGTAAAGGCCAAAGGTCTGAGCTGGCTCCTCCAACAAAGACTTGAAAATTTCTGTCCTCCAGTAAACTATGACCCACTCCTCACTGTTACCCTATGTCATCACTCAGGAAGAGCTAATCAGCAACCCTTTGCTAACAATGGTCTCACAGAATTTCTGTGGGTGGCCTTTTTTCCATACTTTCTCACATCAGTTCTGGGTCTGCACCCTCCAGCCACAGAGATGTATTCAATACACTTCTGCCATCTAGGGAAGCTGTATCGATTCTCCATCTAAACCCGGAGGTGGTGTATATGCACTGAATACTATTGTTTCGGTTTAAAGGCTGACATGGACTAGAACATTTTAAAACTCCCTGATATTGTTCTCTGTCGTCTTGAAACAAAGACCTCTATTTTGACAACCAAGGATTTCTCTGAATTAATCGATACAAGCAGATGTTGTGAGAAACACCTCTCTATTAAGGACAAAGCCCTGAAGAAGTCTCGTGAAAAGAGACAAAACGCTTTGGCTATGTTGATGTGAATATGTTTTTATACCAACCATAAAGAATTTTCAACACACAACATGTCTGAAGCCAGTTTAATTAACTTGGGAAAACCAGAAGCAAATTTGGCAAATTGAATAGTGTTTAAACCAGTGTTGCAACATATTTTACTCTGTTGGATCAGAACAGACCATGTTTGCATAATGCAATATATAGTGGGTGCCGATCTTCTGTGTATATAAGTGTGTGGATTTTTATCTGTTTATGGGGACCCAGGAGGCTGTCTTCCCCTGATCTGTGCACTATTTCCTGGATTATATCCCACATTTTGATGGGTGCGGTATCGAAAGTCTAGGCCTCTTTTTGTAAATCGTTTGCCATGTTAAACCAGTAGCCGTCAAAAATGCATCCCACTGGTCCTAGCACTTAGACTTTCATCACAAAAGAAGTCTTACCACTACACACTTGCTACATATTCACTGTGTATACACACACATGAAATGTCAACGCAAAGGCCAGGGAGTCACACAGAGTACTCTATTGGTCTTGATACTCAGTGGCTCTTTGTTGACTTTCCAAACACTTATGTCACATATGTATTTCCATGACCCATCACCTACCTGTCAGATTATCGCAGACCACTAGTCTGGTACTGAAGCCATCACTGCTGCCCTTGGTTCACAGGGCTATGACAGTTTACAATCAGAGCCCTTTGTTACAAAGAATCCCTGTGGTTTATCTGAGATGATCTATCTGAAACCTCCCTCACCAGTCTTCTGCTCATTTAAATCTCTTATGGTTCTGAGCTCCCATTTGCTGATTGCCCTTGTCTTTAGTCCAATTTTGTTAGCCATTTATTATTTTTGTTGACTCCAGTCATCTGAATTTCTCAAACCCTTTTTGCTTTACTTCACAGACCATACCCCTTTTCACCAATAAATTAAATCCCTCTACCAACTTTCAGTCTCTCTGCCCTCTAATCCACCCTCTAACTACTGTGCAAGCGTCAGACAGTGTCTGTTATCACTCACAGGTCAGGGTATAACAGTCCTATTTTTTTATTCACTTTGTATGCCTTAATTTGTCAACACATACCTACCAGTTATATAAATGGACTGAAAATGGTGAGGGGGGGTCTAGGATTTGACAGCATAAGCAGCATTAATAAAAACAGTTTACAAAACCAATATCCTAATACATGTGGCATAGAATTACATAAATGTCCTCCTTCTCTGGGACACCTTTCTTCTCCTCCAAGTCCTTCGATGCCTTCTTGTGGTCTGTTCCAAGTGTTAGCATTCGCTTTGTCTGTGTAGTCAAGAGGAGGCAACCAAGAGACCCCAACTCGATCACACTTCGACCATGACCCGCCTTCACAATATTATTCCCTCGCACAGTACTAAAAATGCCTCCCTAGGCCTTACTCACATCTCCTAAGTACAACCTCCGCACATAGCTCACAAAAATTCCCCCCCACAGGCCTTGCCTGCTACTTCTCATGATATGTTTATGTTAACAAAACATCTTTTACGGCCCCAATACTCTCTTCATTCCAGTTATCCCTAATGGCCTCCTTCGATTCTTATGCCCGCTTTGTTTTTAACAAATATCGAGCGAGGCTCGAGATCTTGTGAGATCTCAAGTGCTTGCAAGACTTGGCAGCCATTTTGAAGCACAGTATATAAATATCATGCCCAGTTCTCTGAATGCTGCTTGGCTTGCTGATATTTGGTTTGAGAAAAGCCTTGCATTCCAGCTACAGCTCAAATTCCCAGAGTAACTTACCTGCTTCGTCTTCTGGACTACAGCCTCCGCTCTCGATTGGCATCATCTTCTTCTCCAGTTCCTACCACCTTCTCATTGAGCCATAGTATTGATGCACCACCACATCTGAAAACAAGAAAAGAAAGAAATCAGCATAAAGCAGAGACCCTCTGAACTGCAAAAAACTTGCAAGGTCAGTGCACTGCACATTTGTTTTCTGTGACACTAAGACTAAGCTGTTAGGAACTCTTTGCTGATTAGATAACAGTAACTTTGGCACACACCAAAAACTCAAAGACTACAGATGTGGGCCATAATCTAGGTTTTGTCAATCTCTCATTCAATCAGAGAAAGTATCTGAGCTTTTATGAAAAGAGGGATAATAGTTATGACAGCCACTCTGGTGTATCTATGCATTAACAGAGCAGAATTCTAGTCCTCATTATATTTCCAAGGGCGAATTATAGACATTGTAAGAATGTAGTGACACATGGGTCATTAAAAATATTGTATTGGTAACATGTTACTTGACTGTGCTAATCGTGTAACTGTTTCCTCCATCTGTGCATAACAGTTTATCCAAGCGGAAGCCCTAAGAGCAAGATAGAAGGCAGGTCTCCAACCGGGGTAATCAGAGAACCCAGAGAAGAATTGCCCCATCGCATTTCAGAGCCAAAGGGACAGATTTCCAAGACATTCTCTACTGTTTCCCCCGCTTATCCCCAACCCCCTTTCCCCTGGAAGGTACGCTGCCAACACCCATGCAGAATTTGATGCCTCAAGGAAGGGGATGAGGATCAAACATAGAGACATTAAAGAAGACGTATCTGTGTCATAGTTGTGGCAAGTTCAGGCATTGGAAGCACGAGTGTAAGTCTAAATTGGCTAATAAGGTAAATGGACAGACAATTGTGACAGGTGCAGATGGAATGGTACAGTCACAGGTGAATAATGGTATGATGAATCAGCCGATGTCAAATGTAAGGGGTCAGAATCAAAATATGCCTCAAGCTCCTATGCAAAATTTGAATGGACAGGTACAGAAATACAATGTGAATATGGGTTTCCATACAAATGATCAAGTAAATCCAAATGTGCAAGTGGCATCACAATATTTGTTGCAGATGAATGACAGTGACTCAGGTACATCCCAATGATGGTGCCTGAGAGGGGAGGAGGAATGCAAGCTTGGCGCATCCTTAGAGGTAGATCAGAATGGTCCTTATGTGGATGGAACACCTATTTAATTAATTCCTTGTAGATACTGATGCTACCCGATCCACTGTGAAAACTCTGGAAATTCCCAACCTACCCCTCTCGGGAGAAAGAATCCAAGTAATAGGAGTATTGAATCAATTGATCTCAACCGCAGTGACAGAGCCTATGCAAGTACAGATTGGAACTTTTGAGGATTTACATAAATTTGTGGTGTGTGATTCCAGTCCAGTAAATTTGTTACGGCAAGACTTATTGTGTAAAATGAATTGTTCCATCTACTGTACACCGGAAAGGATAGAATTTCATACTAAAGACAAAGATGTGGTGTTTAAAATGTCCAGACAAAAGACAGAAGGGAAGGGCTTATATCCCTTACTTACTGAAAATGACTTATCCCTTGTGCTAAGAGACAGTCTTACCTGAAATGTGGGATTTTTCAGGAAAAGACATTTGATTAATGAAAGGAGTAGCTCCAATTCGAATCACAGTAAAACAAAATGCAGAATACCCCAGAACTCCAGGGTATAATTTAAGCCCCAAAACTATTGTTGGAATAACACAATTGATTGAGAGTCTGATCGAACAAGGACTTCTGAGAGAGATTTTGGGCAGTCCGTGTAATTCACCTACCATGGGCATATAAAAACCGAACGGGAAATATAGAATCGTTCAGGATTTGAGGAAAGTTAATCAGATTGTGATACCTTGTTGTCCAGTAGTACCATATCCTGCTGTGATTCTTTACCAGATTCCATGTGAAGTTGAATGGTTTTCAGTGATTGACTTGTGTCAAGCTTTTTTCTTCATTCCCTTGCATCCGGATAGCCAATATCTATTTGCTTTCCAGTTCGGAAACCGTGTTTTGGCATGGTGTCGAGTTCCACATGGGTGTACGGAAAGTACCTCAATCTTCAATCAAATATTGACGATATGAAGCTACATTAGATCCTATAGCGGCTGCTTTACCTGGATGTTTAAAAGCTGTCGCTGCGACATGTGTGAGTTTGGAGCAGTGTGAAAATATCGTGATGGGTCATCCTTTGAAAGTGTATGTGCCACATGCTGTTGAGATTTTGTTGAATTGAACTCGAAAACAGCATCTCACGAGTAATCGGTTGACAAAATATGAACAAGTGATTCTGGGTGCAGAAAATGTGACTGTGATGAGATGCACACGTTTGAATCCAGCTACCTTGATGCCATTACCAGGACATAAAGTTGCAGTGGAAGAAGCTGATCATGATTGTCTTGATGTGACTGAATTGTGTACCAAACCACAACCTAACATCCAAGATGCCCCATTGCCTGAGTCAGATCATGTTTTGTTTGCGGATGGATCATGCTTGAGGGATTCAGGAGGTACCTTGAGAGCTGTGTATGCAATCTCTACTGTGGTGGGTGTGGTTGAAGCATCATGGTTCAAAGGAGTGTATTCAGCACAGGTGGCTGCATTGATCACACTTACCAGGGCTTGCAGCATTACTGAGCAAATGAGAGTAACCATATTTACGGATAGTCAATATGGTTTTGGAGTGGTGCATGACTTTGGGCAGTTGTGGTCTCAGCATGGGCTCATGACCTCTTCGGGTTCACCAATACGAAACGGAGAGTGCGTGAAAAACCTACTGATGGCACTACAACTGCCGGCTCACATTGCAGTGGTGAAATGTTCCGCTCACCAGACTGGTCATGATTATGTGACCGTAGGCAATCATTACGCTGATCTGATGAGACTGCACGTTATTGCACCCTAAATTCTTATGCATTTAATGGGGAATCTTTGAAGGAACAGTCTGATGACACAGAATGCAGATTGATGCTTTCAGTTGTGGAAACTTGGGAAGAGATCAATGAATTACTTGACTCAGTCCCACAAGCAGAGAGAGAAGGGTGGATTAAAGCAGGATGTAATCGTAGACAGGAAGATGAGGTGTGGGTATACTCGGATGGGAGACCTGTGTTGCCAGATAGCTTGTTGTCTCCGATGGCAAGAAATTGCCATGGACCTGCACATGTGGGAAGAGATGCTGTGATACGTCTCTTTCGCCAGACTTGGTACAATCCGTGATTTAGAGCCATTGCAGAGAGTCTGTGTATAAGATGTGTGATATGTCAACAGCAAAATGCAGGAAGGAAACAGTGGTCAATACGAGTCACATTGGAAAATCAGGAGGTCCTTTTACCCGCATGCAGCTCAATTTCATTGAGATGCCCCCTTGCAATGGATTGAAATATGTCTTTGTAATTGTGTGTCTGTTTTCTCGTTGGGTAGAGGCTTAACCCACAAGATGCAATGATAGCCTAACAGTAGCTAAACTGCTTCTTAGAAAGCTCATCCCTAGGTTTTGATTTCCAGTCTCGTTTGAATCAGATAGAGGTACCCACTTCAACAATGAAGTGGTATGAATGCTTTGTGCTGCATTTCAAATTGAACAAAGGCTACACTGTGCCTATTGGCCAGAGGCATCTGGTGTTGTTGAACAGGTTAGTGGAACTATAAAGTCACGATTGGCAAAAGTGTATGCGTCCACATCCCTGAAATGGCCTGATGCACTACCTCTGGTGTTGATGAATTTGCGAAGCATCCCAGACAGAAGAACTAGACTGTCCCCTCATGAAATATTAATGGGGAGGGCTATGAGGCAGCCTACAGTTCCAGCGAATAAGCTTGTGAATATTTCTGATGACTTGGTACTCAATTATTATAAAGGATTGGCTGATGTAGTGGGTTCTGTGTCTCACCAGTTTGAAGAAGTCGCCACTACAGTTCAACAGGAGTAGTGTCACGACTTGTGCCTGGGTGACTGGGTACTAGTAAAGAAGCATGTACGAAAATCCTGTTTAGAACCTCGTTGGCGTGGGCCTTATCAAGTGATACTTGTAACCACAACTGTTGTGAAATGTGGTGGTCTACCTAATCGTCGAGTCCCATGTCTTCTTGAAAGTGCGGGGACTATGGTGGATGAACCGGTGGTAGCAGGTAGACATCACATTTAGACTGAGCACAGAGTAGAGAGGGCGCCAGCTACTGGGTCTCGAAACATTGGTTCAAACGAGAGTCAAGGAGAGTTGATCCCGGTTGGTAACGAGGGTCAAAGTGAAGGGGACTCAACTGAGAGAAGTTTTGACTCTAATGATGTGAACAGAGTACCAGAACAACAGGTTGGCCCAGAAAACCGGAAAGATGGAGACACATACCGAGCACAGGAAAAATACCCTCTACTGTGATTGAAGTCTCCAGTCAGTCAGTGCAAAGTGATACAGACGGAGAAGAATCTACAGTACACAGAACAAAAAGAGTACGAACTCCAAGTCAAAAATATGCAGCTCCAGAGTGGATGTACCTAGCTGCTGCAAACGACCGGGAAAAAGAGTATTATGTGTTTTGCTTCAAAGATTGCATCTCACAGAAACCACCATGAAAGAACTGTTGTGAAAAGGTGCTGAAGAAATAAAGGCCAAAAGAAAGGCAAAGGGATAAAGACAAAGTGATAAGACACTGTTCTGAAATTACTGCACAAATCCTTATGACACAAAGCAGTACCTGTAGATCCAAGATGGAAAGTCCAAATCAATCTTCACTAAGGAGTAAGCGTATATGTGCTTGCTTTTTAACTGCTTTTGTCCAAATTCTTGTCTTGTTGTTGATAATATTAAAACTACCTCATTTTGTTTATCCTAATAAACATACTAATTTGCATGTGACTTCAACGACCAAGATGATAAAAGTGCAAGAAGTAGTAGTGATAACTAATGATTTAACAAGTACTGACTTACACCATGATCGTTCAATTAACGATTTCTCACTAAATGTGTTTACTAAGTTGTTGTATGATTACGTTGACACTATGGTTGTGAGAGATTGTTATGTGTGCATTCAATTACCTAGTTCTGTGTCTGAAGGGGTGACTTATCATCACCTACCTTTAACATATGGCACTAACAAGTTTGTTCTATTGTAAAGGGGCAACTTCAATATTATTATTCAAATTATGGCATGTTTTTTTTTTTGAAGTTTCAGTCAAGAAAAATGTAAATGTAGTGCCAGATGCACAAGATGCTAAAATAATGGGAACATTTTTCCATCTTACATCACCTATAGCTACGTATATGCTCATCAACATAACCTGACTTGTGCTTTGCATAGTGTAGAAAAAGAATTTATAAATTCAGTAGAAGATCGGCGAGAAGAAATAAAGAGGAAATCTGAAAAACAAATGAAAAAACCTCAATGGACACACAGGGAGGGTGAATATAAAAAGGGAGAGACATACACTGCAAGGACTCTAGATTGACAACATAAAGGAAAGCTTTGCATATTGAGACGCAAAACATAACATAACAATAAATTAATTGGTTCCAGAGAGTGTGAACATACCTTCCCACTTATTGGAGGTTGGGGACTGTATTTAGCAGGACTAGACCCTGTATTCCCAGGACTATATTTTGTGTGTGGGAAAAATGCCTACTATAGATTACCTAGATATTGGTATGGGAGTTGTTATATGGGAATAGTGTTTCCAAAAATGTATAATGTAAATGAAAACAGTGGAACCAATGAAAGGACACTTACATGCTTTAAGAGAGGAATACGTTCTGCTGCAACTATTGGGATACCTTTGGAGCTATAATACCATCAGTTGGGGTAATACTAAATTCACACAAAATTCGAAAACGTTAAACAGTAGTGGATTGATTATTGACAGATAATGCTGGTGGATTTCTAGTAATTGATACGGAAATGGTTGCTATCAGATCTATGGTTTTACAAAATCAACTTGCTTTAGATGTACTTTTAGCAGAAGAAGGCACAGTCTGTCGCATGCTGCAAGTTCAACAATGTTGCACTTATATCCCTGATAAAAGTAAAGATTTGAAGGGATATATCAGCAACATTACTAATTTAGGAAAATAACTAACCGAACTAAAGGTAGATGGTGCTTGGGAGAAAATTGGGAAAGGATTTTCATCTGTGGTAAATTGGTTTGCAGCATTGGGAAAAATTCTATTGGGAAAAATATTGACACCAATAATGACAATTGCTATTGGCTTGATAATAATAATACTAATATATCGATATTGTAAACGTAGACGAAATGATGAAGAAAAACGAGGGCGAAAAAGAAATCGAGCAGAAATTGAATTAGAAGATAGAAAATTTGTATTTTATGATGACATGAAAAATCTAGAACAAGTTAGACTGAAACAAATGAAGACAACTGCATTCTAATGTGGCATCAGATATTGATCAGATAAGATACGATTGTGTGATGGCTTGATTCGCCATCAAAGAGGGAATTGATGGAGAGTAAATGTTAAATGATGTTTGCCTCTATGGGTTCTTCCTTTTCACATGAGATTACGATAATTATTTATTGATGAAAACATGTAAACTGGCTAAGTCGAAAAACGTGAGATTTCATACTGCATCGTACAAGTATGCAGAAGTGTTTTGAAACATGAAAATGTAAAAACATAAGCAAAGAGAGAGAAGAAACTATGATATTTACTATGTATGTGAACACATGTTTTAAGAAACAAACGGAGTTAACATGGAAATTGTGCTAACGATATCTTCTAATGTATTAAAATGAAAAAATGTTTGCATTATTATGCTCCTGAAATGATTAAAAGGCTCAATTCAGTAATAATTGATAGTATGCAATTCTGCAGATGTTCTAACGTTATGTGATAAAAATTAACCCTGGGCGTAGTTCGCGAAGTAACGCTTCGCGAAGCTACGCAAAGTGCAGTTCGCACTACGCGAGCTACGCGTAGCACTACGCGAACTGCGTAGTGCGTGTTCGCAATGATTGCACAGTGCCGGATGCTTGTCCGCACTGTACAATCATTGAAAACGGCATCTTGCACAGTGCGAGCTGTCTTTTACTGCCGCTCGAGTAGATTTTTACTCGAGCGGCAGCTTTCTCAACGTGGACTGGTAGTTTCTCATCGCGAGCGGTCGCGAGCAGACGCGACCACTCGCAATGAGAAACCTGACCTCCCCGCGTTGAGAATCTCGCCGGGAGGTTTATTTTCCACGCTCGCGATCGGCAACTTGATGTTGCTGATCGCGAACGAGGAAAAAGTCTCGCCGGGATGTCATTTTGCTTGCTCGCGGTCGCCAACTTGACGTTGAGGACCGCGAGCAAGCAAAAAATGACCGCTGCACTACGCTACGCTACGCGTGTTCGCACTGTGCTACGTGCAATTCGCGTAGTGCGAAGTAGCGCAAACTACGCGAGCGTAGCGTAGTTTTCCGCCCAGGCCTAATAAAAATGTGTATTTCAGAAGTGACACGTAAATATTTGTTCTGGAAAATGATAAACATGCAAATTATTTTTTTAGTAGTGCCTAATACTGACATGTAACTGCTTAAGAAGAATAGTGGTTGAAAATAATCAAGGGATGTTGAAATGAAGTTAATAATGTGTGATTTATATTAAACATAACGTGAAGATGATTCAGCGAAATTACATGTAGGCCTTAGCTGCCTTTTCTTTCTAGCTCGAATCGTAGAATCAAGCTGAAGTAGTCACTTTAGATGCTGTGAGAACTTTTCCTAAAGTTTCTTTTCTTTATTCAACAACAATGGGTTCACTTTTGATTTAGCAACATTCTTGACAGAAATGTATCAATATGATTGCAAACCCAGGGAAAGCGCCTGGGAACAGACAGACTGAGTAAAAGGGAAGTTTGTTACTTCCGTGGAAAGGATGGAACTAAATTGCATTTGGAACTTAATGAATTTGCAAAAGGATTACTTAATGCTTCCGGATTTCTTAGTGAGGCATTGATCACACCATGAGCAGCCCACCCCTGAGCAACCAATGGAAACCATATGGGCCGAAGGAAAGGATACTTTGTGGGTGTAAACCATGAACTTTTGGAAGTATAATTGCCCCTTGGAGGAGGAGTCGGGCTGGCTATCATTTTCCACTTTCCTGTCTGGCATGCTGTTGGATTGAACTTTGATTTTCCTCTATGCCAAACCTTTGAACTAAACTTTCCTGACTGACCTGAACCTGCACTTTGCTGGCTGGTAAAGTTATGCTGAAATTAACCTTTCGACTGAAGGGTTAATTGACTCCTTCAGTGGCATGCTGTGCTGCAGTTTCTGACTTTGGGCCGATCCTTCCTGAAGACGGACTATAACCCAACCATATTTTGGCTTGCATGAAATAGTAAAGTAACTCGAATTACTATTGTTTTCTATCTCTCTCTCTAGGCAAAAAGCAAATATTCATTATTAAATCTGCTTTGTAAAGTGTGGCTATTTGCACTAATTGTCTATTATTAAAACTGCTATGAGATACAATTTCATGTTCTATCCATTCAAATTGAGGCTTTAGATAAATGTTTTCCATGAGTAATCATTCTCGTGAGTGTTAATTCTTTGAGTCTTAATATTTCTTGACCAGAATTATGGGGTTTTGATGGCTTTGAGAAAGGTTATGAAATAGACATGTATTTGGTAATTTCTTCATTCCAGGTCCTCGTAAGGAAATTGCCTCACTTTCTCTAATTATCCATGTCCCTGTTAGCTCAACAAAAAGATCCATTGGAGGACCAAGTGCTTGATAAATTTGGATATCAATTTGTAAGTGTTATTCCTGCCCAGTTGGTGATGACAAAAAGAAGTCTTTTAGCGTAAAGAGAAAAAATTTGTATAAGTCTTCTGCTGCATCAGACATTCCTCAAGTGAATTACCCAGGTGCATTGCTTACCTGTCTCCTGCTTTCACTTCCTCTTTCCAAAAAAGCTCCATTACTGTGCCTCACTAAAATTACTTTGTACATGTGTCCAAAAGCACTGTTCTCCCATGCATCAGTTGCCTCCTCTAAGTGTCCCTCCCTCTGTGGCGCAGATACCAGCTATCTCTCTGCATTCCCTCCTTGCTGGTGGTTGTTCACTGTTGCTATGCTGCCAGGTCTAAAATACTAAGCAAGCACAATTCTTTTAAAAAAGAAGACTAAAACTAGCACATGTCCTTCCACAAGAAGCCCAAAGTGAGTCCAGCTCTCAAAAATCATTAAAAGGAATATCATGAACATTTAAAAAAACATGTGTTCTCATAAATGAAGAAAACATTTATGTAACATGGTTGAAAACCATACTCCAATATTGCAGTGAGAAATATTTGTGTGCCATTTCCTGAAGTTCCTGAAATAGAAGTTCTGATGCCTACGTTTCCTATTTTAAGATTAAAATAACATAAATGTTTTTACTGAAAATTGACATAACTATTTTTCTTCTGTAAACATGTTTACCTAACTCACACACTTACCTTTAAACATACCATTGTACATTGTACGTTTGTATATGCACTTTGTATCCCCATTACAAGATGGCAATCCCCTACTATTGCCTGGACCAACTTTCTGGCTCCTTTTCCTGCTAAATAAGACCCTCCCTCACACTATTTATCTGACTGCTAGTCAAATAGTATATCATCTCTATTTAGCTGACCACCGGCTAAATAGCAGTTATTTGGTCAGAAGCTGAATAAATAGTCACTTCCAATGACATGATAGCGGAAAATGCCTGTATAATAATAGAGATGCAAATGCATGTGATAAGCGAGCATAGCATGTTGTGTAACAGTGCTTCATAATCTGCAGTGCAGTATGCTGACATAGAGAAGGAAATTGACAAAGGATTTACAGACACAGTCAAAGAATATGGAAGACAAGATAGGGTTTTGCCTGCAGCTATATGTGCTTTAAAAGAATAACACAGGTGGAAGAATAAGGTCAGCACCTAAAACAGCATAGGTTCCAAAATCATCGCATTTCTGTGCTTCATATGTTCCAGACCTTCGAAGTACATGCATCACAGGTGATACTAAAGAAAATTGGATACATTTACCATCCCCAGCAGTGTCGGGGATTAGTCATGAAAATCAGTTGCTTGTTCCTCTGCATTGTTCTAACATCCATTTGTGATCTTGTCGTATCATTCGCACACACATGTCATCTAACTGGAATGTGAGAGGCAGGCTCCACTCACTGCAGTCACTGTCCCGTACGAGTGAGGAAAAATGGTAATTGACATGCAAGCATTTATATGAAGTATTACACAGGACCATGACTGAGAGGGGCACTGTGATGGATATGTATTTAAGAAAAATTTAAAACTGCTCACATTTTCAAATTGTGCATGTTTTCCTTGAGCTTGTTATAATAATGTTCGTGTTTATCATTTCAAGAGTGCAATGGGCAGGTTATCTACGTTTTGCACACAAAAAATGTTTTTCATTAATTTCTTTAAATTGCAGTTTTAATGGTGAATTATTGCCTCTTAAACTGTACCAAGTGACATTTAGCTGGCTTTGTCTGGTAAATTTGGTGCTGTGAGAAAGAAAAGGTGGGATGGCATTCTGCCCCACCCAGAAAACAGTTCACCAACATGTTTTAAACTTATCATTTACATGAGAGCAACTGTTGGGATGGAAAAGTGCAAAGCATGGACATGCACCCCTGAATGCCCCAACTGTAATGGTGTCTGGATCCCTAATCCTGATTTTTGTTGTTATGGGCGAACAAAGATCATGTGTGAGCACCAAAACATAGGCCTGTTTCATGGATTGCAGTCTTTTTGGACAAGGAGGGTCACCCAAAGCGCTACCCTCATAGTGGTGAAAGTCTACTACCTTTACCAGAAGGTAAACAGCACGAGCGCCGTAGTGGCAACGTACCATGTAGTGATCAGTAGGCCTGGGCCTGAAATTCCGCTCCGCTCGCTGAGTTTGTAGAGTTTTTCCCACTCTGCGCTACGCGTAGCACGCGGAGTTCCAGAAACCTCAGCGGATTGGAGTTTCTTCCTCGCTCGTGCTCGCCAACGTTATGTTGGCGAGCGCGAGCTAGGAAAATCTAACTCCAGACCTCCTCCTAGCGAGATTTTTCACTGCGGGCGGTGTGGATGGTCACTACCGCTCACATTGAGAAACCTTCTGTTGCATTGAGGAAGCTGCCACTCGAATAGAACATCTACTTGAGCAGCAGCAAGAAGCAGCACCCTCTTGCGCTGCGTGTGGTGCTGCTTGCGCTGATTTTACAGTGTGGGACAAACACATGGTGCTAAAAATCAACACGAGCGGTGAAATGTAATGCACTCCGCCGCTTGCGGAACTCCGTGTAGTGCGGCTGAGTTTTTTGGTCACTTAACGAGCTCCGCCCATGCCTAGTGATCAGTAGGAGTGAACAGATCCTTTTTACCTGTGTCACTGAAGTGAGGCCTACAACCTCACTCATTTAAAGTTTTGCTGCTGTGTGCTTAACTCACCTTTGGCCTGCATCAGTTTGGTGTGGTGTGCTGCAGAGTGAGTGCACGTTACACATATACTGGGTGTATGTGTGCCTGTGAGTGGTACAATACACGGATAATGCAGTGGTGTGCGGTGCATGTATATTATATGTATGCACTGGGTGTATGTTTGCCTGTGAATGGTACAACACATGAAAGATGTGCTGTGCAGTGTGTGTATGCGCTATGCATGCACTGGGTGTATGTGTGACTGTGAAGGGCACAATACATGGAACGCTCTGGGTTCCATTTTGGGAGACCCAGGGCTGACTGGAGGAACCTGAGGAAGGGAGTTAAGGAATTCCCCTAGAGTAACTTGTGGATTGCTGCATTCCTGTAAGCTAAGTTGGACACACTGGAGGAAGGGAGAAACAGGCTCTTCAGTACACTTTAAAGGGTGCTCTTTGATTCCGACAAAGGTCACTAGGAAGTGACCATGGCAAATCTCAGGAAGGAGATGGGACTGATCAGAGAATCATGAAGAGTAGGGCTGAGGTCCGGGGGTATCCTTTCGATACAGATATCACTGTGGCTGACATCCAGGTGTAAACCTCCAGTCATTCCTGTGAGAAGTTGGCCTGGTATATGCTGTCCACTAATTAAAGTGGGCACCTTGCACCAGTCCAAATGACCCTTATGATGTATGAGGTCAAAGATAACCATTAGAAAGCTATCCTAGTGGGAGCTGTGGAGAGCAGCCTTCAGGCTTAATCTTGAAGGAATGTAAAGCAGCTTGTTTTACCAGAACATCACCTCCTATATTGACTAAATGAAAGGAGAACCCCACAGTAGTTATATAAAAATATGTATTTATTAATATAACACTCTCTAGTATCCTCTACACGAGGATAGAACACAAAGCACACAATACGAGATCAATAGAACAGTTGTAAGTAGCACAATACACAGTGGGCTCCAGGGGGAGACCAAACCATATACTAAAATAGTGGTATAACAATCACGACTTGAGTCAAGACAAGGTCTAGAGCACGTAGAATCGCTGGGACCCCAAGGAACCACCCATGGTGAGTAGATAGGGACCCCACGGAGGATGGGTGCAGTGTGCTAACACGACCGCGGTCTCCGTACAATTCTATGGGGAAGTCGCAGTTGCAATTTTAAAGTTTAAGGACCCTTCTAGGAGGACCTTGAGCAAACCCTTTGGAACTTAAGAGTTTGGAGAGCCACCCCACCCGTGGATACCGTGGTATCCGAGTTACCTATCCCAGAGGAGCCGGGTGCATAGGTCTGGAGTGGTTTCGGAAACCGCAGTCGTTCTCAATGGAGGGCTGTGAAGAAGTACTGCTGATGTGAAGGTGAAAAGGGTCCGGTGGAATCCAAGCCTGGATTCTGGAAGGAAGGAACCTGAAAGCAGAGGGGACAGAGTGTGGGTCACTTCAGAGTGACCAGGGGCTCAGTAGACGAATGCCCACCGATGTCAGGTGCTTCAGGTGCGAAGAAGGGATGCTTGACTCTGCAGCCACGAGGACCAGGAGAGATCGACGACAACCAGGAGCCGGAGGTGAGCTGTCCCATGAAGGATGCCGAGTGCTGAGGGGTCGGTGTCCAGGTGGAGCACCAACAAGCCTTGGCATAAGCAACCCACGCAGAAAGGTCAAGCAGGTTACGGTATGGACCAGCAAGGTCCAGGGGACTCCCCAAGCAATGGGGAGTTAGGGCACGTCTGGAGCAACCAGGAAAGTCCAACTGAAATCAAGATGACCCTCAGGAGGACCCACAGGCCAAATGACCAGGAGTCGCAAGGGGACCTTGATCCAGATTGCAAAGTACCAGCCCACAGAGCACTCGGTGCGAGGAGGCCAGAGTTCTTCAGTGCAAATACTGCTCAGGGTCAGGACTACTCGAAGTCCAATGCACGAGCTCAGGAATAACCAACAAGCATATGCACTTGCAAAGAGACGTGGTGCACAGGGGTTCGGGTTATGCAGTCCCCACGAGGGATACTGGCCTCAAACTTGCTGAGAGGGCAGATCAACCTCAGGGTCCTTCGAAAACACACCTCCTGTGTTGCTGAAATCTTTGCAGTCTGGAGGAGCTCAGGAGCAGCAGACCGGTCAGTTGCGTTACGGTGCCTGCAAACGCAGTGGAGTGACTCCTTCACTCCAAGGGAGATCCTTCAGTTGTCCTTAGTGCACCACAGGTCCTGCACAGAACCTGTATGGAGCAAGGGCACAGACAAAGCTTTGGACGGAGAGGGAGACAAAGTCGGGCCCAGTCGAAGTCCAGCGAAGTCCAGAGTGTCCAGACGGTCGAAGATCAGTGGTTTCTTCTTGTAGAATCTTGTCCACGTAAAATGTAAAGTCTTACAGCCAGGTATGCCCTTTTGTACCCATTGGAAGGGGTTGGACAGATTCGGGGACCCTCCTAGGGGAGGGTCAGAACAGTGGGGTGGTTACACCCATGTGCTTTGTCCAGTTTCGCGCCAGAGCAGGAGCCAATGGCTCCCAGAACTGGTTTGAGCTAGACTATGCACAGGGACACCAAATGTGCCCCAGTGCAGACTTTCAGGCACTCTCAGAGTGCACTCACCCAGCCCCAATACACTAAATTCTGTCTGGGAGGTGGTCACACCTCCCTGTGACAGGATGCCTATTGTGCTGCCTTCCTCTGCTCAAGCTTGGCTCAGCAGCAGGAGTGCAGAAATGTGTCTCTGGTCGGCAGCATCCCTTTTGTGCTGACCGGGTCGAGAAGGCTGGCACCGGATAGACCAGTGACCCCACGAAGCTCACTTCAGAAGGGTGAAATCATACCTCCTACACAGGTTACTGGTATGGAGGTATGATTCCATGGTGTTTGATACAAAACACGATATGTTTCTATGCAGCCGTTTTTGAGATAGCATTTACCGAGAGGTTATAATGCACCTCTACCTATATGTCCGGCTGAGTCACAGACAAACCGGGAGAATGGACTCCGAAGGCTGCAGAGAGGCTCTGCTCATGCAGGGGCACCCTCTCACTAAAAACCCAGCACCCTGCCTTCAGGATTGATAAGGCCTGCTAGAGGGGTGACTTATAAGTTTTAAGTGTAGTGACCTATAGATATAGTGAACCTATATCTAAAGTAAGTGGTGTAAGCACCATCTTACACAGGTTGCAGTAGCAGACCTGTAGTTCCATTTTGCATGGCCTCTCATGGGTGGCATAATACATGCTTCAGCCCGTGGGAGGCCTCTGGGGTACCTATGATCTGGGTACACGGCTACCATATATTAGGGACTGATAAGGGTACCCCACTATCCAATCTGGAGTGTACCAAAGTACATGCATGACAAATTAAGGGAGAAAGCAGATAGACTGGTGTCCTGATTAGCGGGATCCCAGTCAGACTAGTCAAAAACAGTGCAACATCAAGCAAAAAGTGGGGGTAACCATAAGAAGCAGATCCTACTTTCCTACACAACCCCCCAAACGAAAGGACATGAGACTAACCTTGACCAGTTTAGTCTTCATTTTCTAAGTGGAAATATCTGGAGAGTCCATCTGCATTGGCATGGTTACTCCCAGGTCTATGTTCCACTGTATAGTCCATCCCCTGTAGGGAAATGGACCACCTCAAAAGTTTGGGGTTTTCACCCTTCATCTGTTTTATCCATAAGAGGGGCTTATGGTCTGTCTGAACAATGAAGTGAGTGCCAAACAAGTATGGCCTCAGCTTCTTCAGAGCCCAAACCACAGCAAAGGCTTCCCTCTCAATAGCTGACCAACGTTTCTCTCTGGGGGTCAGCCTTCTGCTTATGAAAGCTACTGGCTGATCCTGACCCTCTTCATTCAGTTGTGATAACACATCCCCTACCCCCAACACAGATGCATCAGTTTGAACAATGAATTGTTTGGAATAGTCAGGACTTTGCAGAATGGGAGCAGTGCACATGGCCTGCTTCAGGTCATCAAATGCCTTTTGACAGCTAACTGTCCACTGAACTTTCTTAGGCATTTTCTTAGAGGTCAGATCATTCAAGGGGGTCACTATAGATCCATATCCCTTGACAAACCTCCTGTAATACCCAGTCGGGCCCAAGAAAGCTCTGACCTGAGTCTGGGTAGTTGGAGCAACCCAGTCCATGATGGTCTGGATTTTGCTCTTCAATGGTTGAACCTGGCCTCCACCCACAAGGTGGCTCAGGTACACAACCTTACTCTGCCCTATCTGGCACTTGGTGGCCTTGATAGTGAGGCCTGCCGTTTGCAGGGCCTCCAGAACATTTCTCAGGTGGATCAGGTGATCCTCCCAGGTGGAACTAAAGACAGCAATATCATCTAGATAAGCTGCACTGTAGTCTTCCAGGCCTGTGAGAACTTTATTCACCAACCTTTGAAATGTGTCAGGTGCATTCTTCAAGCCAAAGGGCATCACAATAAATTGATAATGCCCACCAGGGGTTGAAAATGCTGTCTTGGGTTTGGCATCCTCAGCTAGTCTGATTTGCCAATAACCAGCAGTGAGGTCAAATGTACTCAAGAACTTGGCTGAGGCCAAAGTATCAATAAGTTAATCTGCCCTAGGAATAGGGTGAGCATCAGTCCTAGTGACTGCATTGAGCCCCCTGTAGTCTACACAAAACCTCATTTCTCTTTTACCACCCTGGGTATGAGGTTTAGGTACCAGGACCACTGGACTAGCCCAAGTGCTATCTGAGGGTTCAATCACTCCCAATTCCAGCATCTTTTGGACCTCAGTCCTGATGCAGTCCTTCACATGGTCAGGTTGCCTGTAAATCTTATTTTTAACAGGCAGACTTTCACCTGTGTCCACTTCATGGGTACACCAGGTGGTCTGACTAGGAGTCAGGGAAAACATATGTCTGTACTGATTGAGGACCTTCCTGCAATCAGTCTGTTGCTGCTCAGTGAGGCTGCATGCCAAGGCTACACCTTCAACTGAGCCATCATCAGGGTTCTGTGAGAGGAGGTCAGGGAGTAGGTCACTCTCTTCCTCCTGTCCCTCATCAGTAGCCATGAGCAAGCCCATGCCTGCCCTGTCAACATATGGTTTGAGCCTGTTCACATGGAGCACCCTGTGGGGGCTCCTGGGAGTTCCAAGGACCACCATGTAGGTAACCTCTCCCTTTTGCTCAAGAATGGTATGGGGTCCACTCCATTTGTCCTGGAGAGCTGCTGGGGCCACAGGCTCCAACACCCATACCTTCTGTCCTGGCCGGTAGACACTCAGTACAGCCTTTTGGTCATGCCAAGCTTTCTGTAATTCTTGGCTAGCCTCAAGGTTTTTACTTGCCTTCTTCATATACTCAGCCATCCTGGAGCGAAAACCAAGTACATAGTCCACTATGTCGTGTTTAGGTGGTTTGAGAGGTAACTCCCAACCCTCCTTCACTAAACACAAGGGACCCGTAACTGGATGTCCAAACAGAAGTTCAAAAGGGCTGTAGCCAACCCCCTTCTAAGGAACCTCTCTGTAGGCAAAGAGAAGGCAGGGCAACAGGACATCCCATTTTCGCCTAAGCTTTTCTGGGAGGCCCATGATCATGCCCTTCAGGGTTTTGTTGAACCTTTCAACTAACCCATTGCATTGTGGGTGATAGGGTGTGGTAAATTTGTAATTCACTCCACACTCATTCCACATAGCAGTGATATAACTAGACATGAAGTTTGCACCTCTGTCAGTTAAGACCTCCTTAGGGAAACCCACTCTGGAAAAAATTCCCAGGTGGGCCCTGGCCACCACAGGAGCTGTGGTGGTTCTAAGGGGTATTACTTCTGGGTACCTAGTGGCATGGTCCACCACCACTAGAATATATCTGTGCCCAGATAAAGTTGGAGGATCCATGGGACCAATTATGTCAATCCCAACCCTCTCAAAGGGAACCCCCACCACAGGTAGTGGTATCAGGGGGGCCTTTGTGGTACCACCAGCCTTACCACTGGCTTGACAGGTGGTACAGGAGCGACAAAACTTCTTTATTGTCCTCTGATATATGAGGCCAGTGAAAGTGAGGGACAAGCCTGTCCCAAGTCTTACTTTGGCCTAAGCGTCCTGCTAAAGGGATATCATGTGCCAGTGTCAGTAGGAAACCCCTAAACTTCAGAGGTATGACCAACCTCCTGGTAGCACCAGGCTTGGGGTCTCTACCCTCTGAGTAAAGGAGTCCTTCATCCCAGTAGATCCTGTGGGACCCACTGGCACTCCCAGCAGCCTCAGCAGACTTGCTGTCTGAGGGGTTCAATAGAGGGGCAGCTGTGCTGCTCCTGAGTCAGATCTGCCCTGGAAGGGCCCCTGTCCCCAAGAACTCAACCTGATCAGGTTCAAGTTCCTCTGAGACAGTTCCTTCACAGGGACTGGGATCATCTTCCTCAGGAGACTGGTCCTCACTCTGAGTCTGGGGGAAGACACTGCCTTACCCCTACTGCGCCTTCTCTTGGAAGGCACCTGGTCCATTTTTCCAGGATCCAGGGCCTGTTCAGTTGAAGACAATTTGGCCTGTGACCTAGTCACAGCAAACACATCTGCAGAGATGCCCAGCATTGCTGCATGTTTCCTGAATTCCACTTCAGCCCAGGCTGAAGTTTCCAAATCATTGCCCAGCAAGCATTCCACAGGGAGGTCTCAGCTAACCACAACCTTCTTAGGGCCAGTTACCCCTCCCCAGCTGAAATTAACAACTGCCAAGGAATGGTCTGTCCTGACATTGTTAGCATTGGTCACTTGGTACATTTCACCAAGTATGATCTGGTTAGGGTCCACAAGATCTTTTGTCACCATTGTGACACTTGCTCCACTTGCTCCTGTGTCCCTATATGCCATGGCCTCCTTACCATTGATTAAAGGCTGTTGTCTGTATTTGCCCAGATTACTGGGGCTCACAAATAAGGAGGCAATATCTATGCCTCCATCACAGACAAGAACAGCCTGAGCTGGAGTTCTGACTAGGCCAGAACCCACCTCCGATCCCAGGGTTAACCCTACTATACCCTTGTTCCCTGCACCACCACTTTGAGCTGAACTAGGGGGAACAGTTGCCTTAGGGGCAGTGGTAGTGGTTGGAGCATCCTTGGCCCTTGAACAATTGGCATCTCTTGTCCAATGGGTTTTCTCCTTACACAGGAAGCACCAAGGTTTCTTTCTGCCTTTACCTTTGTTAGACTGTGACTCCCCCCAGATGCAGGTTTTTGGGGCCCTGATAAAGACTTCTGGTCTTTACCTTTCTCCCCACCCTTATCTGCAAGTTTAGCATCTTGCTTCTTCTGGTCACCACCTGTGGTCTGGTTTTTCTGCTTCACCCTGGTTCTGACCCACCTATCTGCCTTCTTTCCCAATTCTTGGGGAGGAGTCAGATCAGAGTCAACCAAGTACTGATGCAACAACTGATTTTGGCAATTATTAAGGATCTGCTCCCTCATAATCAAATTGTACAATCCCTTGAAATCATTCACTTTGCTGCCAAGAAACCAGCCTTCCAGAGCCTTAGTAGCACAATCTACAAAGTCTACCCAGTCTTGAGTCTGTGTCTTCTGGGTGTCTCTGAACCTAATCCTGTACTGTTCAGTGGTTAAACCAAACCCATCAATGAGAGCACGCTTCAGGACTGAATAGTTGTCAGTATCCTCTTCTCTAACAGTGAGGAGCTTATCTCTACCTTTGTCAGCAAAGGAGAGCCACAAGATAGCTGCCCACTGCTCTTGAGGGACCCTCTGCACTTTACAGGCCCTCTCTAAAGCAGTTGTTCCCAGATTCAAACGCAAACGCATCAGTGGGACTCGGTTCTCCTTTCTGGGTCCGAGGCTCTGGAACTCTCTGCCCATTTCATTGAGGCTTGAGGCGGATTATATGCGGTTCAGAAAACAGCTCAAAACATGGCTGTTTACTTTGGCTTATAACTAGTGACTCCCTTGTCTGGCAGGTCTCTGTTCGGAATCTCAGCGCCAAGAAACCTGCTGGTGTACGTGCGCTTAAACAAATACCCAAGTAACATAACATAACAGTTGTCCATTTGTGGATGTCATCCCCACCATGGTAGGGAGGGACTATCTTGCTCAGGTTCCTATGGTCATAAGTATACTCCTTAACCCTAGGGACACTGTTGCTGCCACCGTGGGACTCTAGTCCCAATTTCTTTCTAGCCTTCTGGAGTTCTAAGGATTACTTATCTAGGGTCAATTGCTCTTGCCTGAGCCTAAGCTTGACTTTCTCAAGCTCTAGAAATTGGCACTGTCTGTCATAAGAGCTGTCTCTCTTATGAGATATGGAGGTCCCTACAGAATGTCCTGAATGGCCAGATTCTGCAGAGGGAGATCTAGATCTCCTTGGTAAACTCTGCACTCTTCCAGGAGGAGTAAAGAGAGGGCCACTGGGACCTTCTCCACCCTCTTCCTGAAGATCTAGGTTGTCCAGGTGGGAATCATTTTGATCCTCCTGGCCAGGGTTTGAGTCTAGGTCATAAAAGGTGTCACCTCCTGACCTGTCTTCATTCCCTGCCCCACCCAATGTTTCTACCTCATCTGACCCTGGGGTCTTTCTAAGGTCATCTAAGAGTAACACCTCAATGAGACGTTGGGTGTTGGCATTTCTCCCTGTCTTCAGTTTCCTAGAAACACACATGGCTTTCAATTCCTGAAATGTAAGACCATTGTACCTAGAAGGCAGAGAGCCACTGGCTTCTCCTTTAGAAGACATAACTAGTGTGGTGTGGTGTATGCACCTACCTACCCTAGTGGGCACTAAACTCTTTTAGGTTAGAGAAAGGGTGTGCTAGACCCTTAACTTACCCAACCCTAAGTTCAGTAGAACTTACTTATTCTAATCTTTAAGTATTATATTTGCCTGAATACTTTAGTGGTTTTCAGTTCATCAATACAAAGAGATTTATCTGGTAAAACAATGCAGGCTTGAATCCCAACCGCTGCACACCAATGTGAAAAGTTGGCCTGGTATGTGCTGTCCACTAAATTAAAGTGGGCACCTTGAACCAGTCCAAACGACCCTTATGATGTATGAGGTCAAAGATAACCTTTAGAAAGCTATCCCAGTGGTAGCTGTGGAGAGCAGCCTTCAGGCTTAATCTTGAAGGAATGTAAAGCAGCTTGTTTTACCAGAACATCACCTCCTACATTGACCAAATTGAAAGGAGAACCACACAGTAGTTATATAAAAATATGTATTTATTAATATAACACTCTCTAGTATCCTCTACACGAGGATAGAACACAAAGCACACAATACGAGATCAATAGAACAGTTGTAAGTAGCACAATACACAGTGGGCTCCAGGGGGAGACCAAACCATATACTAAAATAGTGGTATAACAATCACGACTTGAGTCAAGACAAGGTCTAGAGCACGTAGAATCGCTGGGACCCCAAGGAACCACCCATGGTGAGTAGATAGGGACCCCACGGAGGATGGGTGCAGTGTGCTAACACGACCGCGGTCTCCGTACAATTCTATGGGGAAGTCGCAGTTGCAATTTTAAAGTTTAAGGACCCTTCTAGGAGGACCTTGAGCAAACCCTTTGGAACTTAAGAGTTTGGAGAGCCACCCCACCCGTGGATACCGTAGTATCCGAGTTACCTATCCCAGAGGAGCCGGGTGCATAGGTCTGGAGTGGTTTCGGAAACCGCAGTCGTTCTCAATGGAGGGCTGTGAAGAAGTACTGCTGATGTGAAGGTGAAAAGGGTCCGGTGGAATCCAAGCCTGGATTCTGGAAGGAAGGAACCTGAAAGCAGAGGGGACAGAGTGTGGGTCACTTCAGAGTGACCAGGGGCTCAGTAGACGAATGCCCACCGATGTCAGGTGCTTCAGGTGCGAAGAAGGGATGCTTGACTCTGCAGCCACGAGGACCAGGAGAGATCGACGACAACCAGGAGCCGGAGGTGAGCTGTCCCATGAAGGATGCCGAGTGCTGAGGGGTCGGTGTCCAGGTGGAGCACCAACAAGCCTTGGCAAAAGCAACCCACGCAGAAAGGTCAAGCAGGTTACGGTATGGACCAGCAAGGTCCAGGGGACTCCCCAAGCAATGGGGAGTTAGGGCACGTCTGGAGCAACCAGGAAAGTCCAACTGAAATCAAGATGACCCTCAGGAGGACCCACAGGCCAAATGACCAGGAGTCGCGAGGGGACCTTGATCCAGATTGCAAAGTACCAGCCCACAGAGCACTCGGTGCGAGGAGGCCAGAGTTCTTCAGTGCAAATACTGCTCAGGGTCAGGACTACTCGAAGTCCAATGCACGAGCTCAGGAATAACCAACAAGCATATGCACTTGCAAAGAGACGTGGTGCACAGGGGTTCGGGTTATGCAGTCCCCACGAGGGATACTGGCCTCAAACTTGCTGAGAGGGCAGATCAACCTCAGGGTCCTTCGAAAACACACCTCCTGTGTTGCTGAAATCTTTGCAGTCTGGAGGAGCTCAGGAGCAGCAGACCGGTCAGTTGCGTTACGGTGCCTGCAAACGCAGTGGAGTGACTCCTTCACTCCAAGGGAGATCCTTCAGTTGTCCTTAGTGCACCACAGGTCCTGCACAGAACCTGTATGGAGCAAGGGCACAGACAAAGCTTTGGACGGAGAGGGAGACAAAGTCGGGCCCAGTCGAAGTCCAGCGAAGTCCAGAGTGTCCAGACGGTCGAAGATCAGTGGTTTCTTCTTGTAGAATCTTGTCCACGTAAAATGTAAAGTCTTACAGCCAGGTATGCCCTTTTGTACCCATTGGAAGGGGTTGGACAGATTCGGGGGACCCTCCTAGGGGAGGGTCAGAACAGTGGGGTGGTTACACCCATGTGCTTTGTCCAGTTTCGCGCCAGAGCAGGAGCCAATGGCTCCCAGAACTGGTTTGAGCTAGACTATGCACAGGGACACCAAATGTGCCCCAGTGCAGACTTTCAGGCACTCTCAGAGTGCACTCACCCAGCCCCAATACACTAAATTCTGTCTGGGAGGTGGTCACACCTCCCTGTGACAGGATGCCTATTGTGCTGCCTTCCTCTGCTCAAGCTTGGCTCAGCAGCAGGAGTGCAGAAATGTGTCTCTGGTCGGCAGCATCCCTTTTGTGCTGACCGGGTCGAGAAGGCTGGCACCGGATAGACCAGTGACCCCACGAAGCTCACTTCAGAAGGGTGAAATCATACCTCCTACACAGGTTACTGGTATGGAGGTATGATTCCAAGGTGTTTGATACAAAACACGATATGTTTCTATGCAGCCGTTTTTGAGATAGCATTTACCGAGAGGTTATAATGCACCTCTACCTATATGTCCGGCTGAGTCACAGACAAAC
Organism: Calotriton arnoldi; assembly: GCA_963921515.1. Lineage (NCBI taxonomy): Eukaryota > Metazoa > Chordata > Amphibia > Caudata > Salamandridae > Calotriton > Calotriton arnoldi. The sequence goes on from CAWUFW010005722.1 coordinate 392,655, forward strand.
CGGGAGAATGGACTCCGAAGGCTGCAGAGAGGCTCTGCTCATGCAGGGGCACCCTCTCACTAAAAACCCAGCACCCTGCCTTCAGGATTGATAAGGCCTGCTAGAGGGGTGACTTATAAGTTTTAAGTGTAGTGACCTATAGATATAGTGAACCTATATCTAAAGTAAGTGGTGTAAGCACCATCTTACACAGGTTGCAGTAGCAGACCTGTAGTTCCATTTTGCATGGCCTCTCATGGGTGGCATAATACATGCTTCAGCCCGTGGGAGGCCTCTGGGGTACCTATGATCTGGGTACACGGCTACCATATATTAGGGACTGATAAGGGTACCCCACTATCCAATCTGGAGTGTACCAAAGTACATGCATGACAAATTAAGGGAGAAAGCAGATAGACTGGTGTCCTGATTAGCGGGATCCCAGTCAGACTAGTCAAAAACAGTGCAACATCAAGCAAAAAGTGGGGGTAACCATAAGAAACAGATCCTACTTTCCTACACAACCCCCCAAACGAAAGGACATGAGACTAAACTTGACCAGTTTAGTCTTCATTTTCTAAGTGGAAATATCTGGAGAGTCCATCTGCATTGGCATGGTTACTCCCAGGTCTATGTTCCACTGTATAGTCCATCCCCTGTAGGGAAATGGACCACCTCAAAAGTTTGGGGTTTTCACCCTTCATCTGTTTTAGCCATAAGAGGGGCTTATGGTCTGTCTGGACAATGAAGTGAGTGCCAAACAAGTATGGCCTCAGCTTCTTCAGAGCCCAAACCACAGCAAAGGCTTCCCTCTCAATAGCTGACCAACGTTTCTCTCTGGGGGTCAGCCTTCTGCTTATGAAAGCTACTGGCTGATCCTGACCCTCTTCATTCAGTTGTGATAACACATCCCCTACCCCCAACACAGATGCATCAGTTTGAACAATGAATTGTTTGGAATAGTCAGGACTTTGCAGAATGGGAGCAGTGCACATGGCCTGCTTCAGGTCATCAAATGCCTTTTGACAGCTAACTGTCCACTGAACTTTCTTAGGCATTTTCTTAGAGGTCAGATCATTCAAGGGGGTCACTATAGATCCATATCCCTTGACAAACCTCCTGTAATACCCAGTCGGGCCCAAGAAAGCTCTGACCTGAGTCTGGGTAGTTGGAGCAACCCAGTCCATGATGGTCTGGATTTTGCTCTTCAATGGTTGAACCTGGCCTCCACCCACAAGGTGGCTCAGGTACACAACCTTACTCTGCCCTATCTGGCACTTGGTGGCCTTGATAGTGAGGCCTGCCGTTTGCAGGGCCTCCAGAACATTTCTCAGGTGGATCAGGTGATCCTCCCAGGTGGAACTAAAGACAGCAATATCATCTAGATAAGCTGCACTGTAGTCTTCCAGGCCTGTGAGAACTTTATTCACCAACCTTTGAAATGTGTCAGGTGCATTCTTCAAGCCAAAGGGCATCACAATAAATTGATAATGCCCACCAGGGGTTGAAAATGCTGTCTTGGGTTTGGCATCCTCAGCTAGTCTGATTTGCCAATAACCAGCAGTGAGGTCAAATGTACTCAAGAACTTGGCTGAGGCCAAAGTATCAATAAGTTAATCTGCCCTAGGAATAGGGTGAGCATCAGTCCTAGTGACTGCATTGAGCCCCCTGTAGTCTACACAAAACCTCATTTCTCTTTTACCACCCTGGGTATGAGGTTTAGGTACCAGGACCACTGGACTAGCCCAAGTGCTATCTGAGGGTTCAATCACTCCCAATTCCAGCATCTTTTGGACCTCAGTCCTGATGCAGTCCTTCACATGGTCAGGTTGCCTGTAAATCTTATTTTTAACAGGCAGACTTTCACCTGTGTCCACTTCATGGGTACACCAGGTGGTCTGACTAGGAGTCAGGGAAAACATATGTCTGTACTGATTGAGGACCTTCCTGCAATCAGTCTGTTGCTGCTCAGTGAGGCTGCATGCCAAGGCTACACCTTCAACTGAGCCATCATCAGGGTTCTGTGAGAGGAGGTCAGGGAGTAGGTCACTCTCTTCCTCCTGTCCCTCATCAGTAGCCATGAGCAAGCCCATGCCTGCCCTGTCAACATATGGCTTGAGCCTGTTCACATGGAGCACCCTGTGGGGGCTCCTGGGAGTTCCAAGGACCACCATGTAGGTAACCTCTCCCTTTTGCTCAAGAATGGTATGGGGTCCACTCCATTTGTCCTGGAGAGCTGCTGGGGCCACAGGCTCCAACACCCATACCTTCTGTCCTGGCCGGTAGACACTCAGTACAGCCTTTTGGTCATGCCAAGCTTTCTGTAATTCTTGGCTAGCCTCAAGGTTTTTACTTGCCTTCTTCATATACTCAGCCATCCTGGAGCGAAAACCAAGTACATAGTCCACTATGTCGTGTTTAGGTGGTTTGAGAGGTAACTCCCAACCCTCCTTCACTAAACACAAGGGACCCGTAACTGGATGTCCAAACAGAAGTTCAAAAGGGCTGTAGCCAACCCCCTTCTAAGGAACCTCTCTGTAGGCAAAGAGAAGGCAGGGCAACAGGACATCCCATTTTCGCCTAAGCTTTTCTGGGAGGCCCATGATCATGCCCTTCAGGGTTTTGTTGAACCTTTCAACTAACCCATTGCATTGTGGGTGATAGGGTGTGGTAAATTTGTAATTCACTCCACACTCATTCCACATAGCAGTGATATAACTAGACATGAAGTTTGCACCTCTGTCAGTTAAGACCTCCTTAGGGAAACCCACTCTGGAAAAAATTCCCAGGTGGGCCCTGGCCACCACAGGAGCTGTGGTGGTTCTAAGGGTATTACTTCTGGGTACCTAGTGGCATGGTCCACCACCACTAGAATATATCTGTGCCCAGATAAAGTTGGAGGATCCATGGGACCAATTATGTCAATCCCAACCCTCTCAAAGGGAACCCCCACCACAGGTAGTGGTATCAGGGGGCCTTTGTGGTACCACCAGCCTTACCACTGGCTTGACAGGTGGTACAGGAGCGACAAAACTTCTTTATTGTCCTCTGATATATGAGGCCAGTGAAAGTGAGGGACAAGCCTGTCCCAAGTCTTACTTTGGCCTAAGCGTCCTGCTAAAGGGATATCATGTGCCAGTGTCAGTAGGAAACCCCTAAACTTCAGAGGTATGACCAACCTCCTGGTAGCACCAGGCTTGGGGTCTCTACCCTCTGAGTAAAGGAGTCCTTCATCCCAGTAGATCCTGTGGGACCCACTGGCACTCCCAGCAGCCTCAGCAGATTGCTGTCTGAGGGGTTCAATAGAGGGGCAGCTGTGCTGCTCCTGAGTCAGATCTGCCCTGGAAGGGCCCCTGTCCCCAAGAACTCAACCTGATCAGGTTCAAGTTCCTCTGAGACAGTTCCTTCACAGGGACTGGGATCATCTTCCTCAGGAGACTGGTCCTCACTCTGAGTCTGGGGGAAGACACTGCCTTACCCCTACTGCGCCTTCTCTTGGAAGGCACCTGGTCCATTTTTCCAGGATCCAGGGCCTGTTCAGTTGAAGACAATTTGGCCTGTGACCTAGTCACAGCAAACACATCTGCAGAGATGCCCAGCATTGCTGCATGTTTCCTGAATTCCACTTCAGCCCAGGCTGAAGTTTCCAAATCATTGCCCAGCAAGCATTCCACAGGGAGGTCTCAGCTAACCACAACCTTCTTAGGGCCAGTTACCCCTCCCCAGCTGAAATTAACAACTGCCAAGGAATGGTCTGTCCTGACATTGTTAGCATTGGTCACTTGGTACATTTCACCAAGTATGATCTGGTTAGGGTCCACAAGATCTTTTGTCACCATTGTGACACTTGCTCCACTTGCTCCTGTGTCCCTATATGCCATGGCCTCCTTACCATTGATTAAAGGCTGTTGTCTGTATTTGCCCAGATTACTGGGGCTCACAAATAAGGAGGCAATATCTATGCCTCCATCACAGACAAGAACAGCCTGAGCTGGAGTTCTGACTAGGCCAGAACCCACCTCCGATCCCAGGGTTAACCCTACTATACCATTGTTCCCTGCACCACCACTTTGAGCTGAACTAGGGGGAACAGTTGCCTTAGGGGCAGTGGTAGTGGTTGGAGCATCCTTGGCCCTTGAACAATTGGCATCTCTTGTCCAATGGGTTTTCTCCTTACACAGGAAGCACCAAGGTTTCTTTCTGCCTTTACCTTTGTTAGACTGTGACTCCCCCAGATGCAGGTTTTTGGGGCCCTGATAAAGACTTCTGGTCTTTACCTTTCTCCCCACCCTTATCTGCAAGTTTAGCATCTTGCTTCTTCTGGTCACCACCTGTGGTCTGGTTTTTCTGCTTCACCCTGGTTCTGACCCACCTATCTGCCTTCTTTCCCAATTCTTGGGGAGGAGTCAGATCAGAGTCAACCAAGTACTGATGCAACAACTGATTTTGGCAATTATTAAGGATCTGCTCCCTCATAATCAAATTGTACAATCCCTTGAAATCATTCACTTTGCTGCCAAGAAACCAGCCTTCCAGAGCCTTAGTAGCACAATCTACAAAGTCTACCCAGTCTTGAGTCTGTGTCTTCTGGGTGTCTCTGAACCTAATCCTGTACTGTTCAGTGGTTAAACCAAACCCATCAATGAGAGCACGCTTCAGGACTGAATAGTTGTCAGTATCCTCTTCTCTAACAGTGAGGAGCTTATCTATACCTTTGTCAGCAAAGGAGAGCCACAAGATAGCTGCCCACTGCTCTTGAGGGACCCTCTGCACTTTACAGGCCCTCTCTAAAGCAGTTGTTCCCAGATTCAAACGCAAACGCATCAGTGGGACTCGGTTCTCCTTTCTGGGTCCGAGGCTCTGGAACTCTCTGCCCATTTCATTGAGGCTTGAGGCGGATTATATGCGGTTCAGAAAACAGCTCAAAACATGGCTGTTTACTTTGGCTTATAACTAGTGACTCCCTTGTCTGGCAGGTCTCTGTTCGGAATCTCAGCACCAAGAAACCTGCTGGTGTACGTGCGCTTAAACAAATACCCAAGTAACATAACATAACAGTTGTCCATTTGTGGATGTCATCCCCACCATGGTAGGGAGGGACTATCTTGCTCAGGTTCCTATGGTCATAAGTATACTCCTTAACCCTAGGGACACTGTTGCTGCCACCGTGGGACTCTAGTCCCAATTTCTTTCTAGCCTTCTGGAGTTCTAAGGATTACTTATCTAGGGTCAATTGCTCTTGCCTGAGCCTAAGCTTGACTTTCTCAAGCTCTAGAAATTGGCACTGTCTGTCATAAGAGCTGTCTCTCTTATGAGATATGGAGGTCCCTACAGAATGTCCTGAATGGCCAGATTCTGCAGAGGGAGATCTAGATCTCCTTGGTAAACTCTGCACTCTTCCAGGAGGAGTAAAGAGAGGGCCACTGGGACCTTCTCCACCCTCTTCCTGAAGATCTAGGTTGTCCAGGTGGGAATCATTTTGATCCTCCTGGCCAGGGTTTGAGTCTAGGTCATAAAAGGTGTCACCTCCTGACCTGTCTTCATTCCCTGCCCCACCCAATGTTTCTACCTCATCTGACCCTGGGGTCTTTCTAAGGTCATCTAAGAGTAACACCTCAATGAGACGTTGGGTGTTGGCATTTCTCCCTGTCTTCAGTTTCCTAGAAACACACATGGCTTTCAATTCCTGAAATGTAAGACCATTGTACCTAGAAGGCAGAGAGCCACTGGCTTCTCCTTTAGAAGACATACTAGTGTGGTGTGGTGTATGCACCTACCTACCCTAGTGGGCACTAAACTCTTTTAGGTTAGAGAAAGGGTGTGCTAGACCCTTAACTTACCCAACCCTAAGTTCAGTAGAACTTACTTATTCTAATCTTTAAGTATTATATTTGCCTGAATACTTTAGTGGTTTTCAGTTCATCAATACAAAGAGATTTATCTGGTAAAACAATGCAGGCTTGAATCCCAACCGCTGCACACCAATGTGAAAAGTTGGCCTGGTATGTGCTGTCCACTAAATTAAAGTGGGCACCTTGAACCAGTCCAAACGACCCTTATGATGTATGAGGTCAAAGATAACCTTTAGAAAGCTATCCCAGTGGTAGCTGTGGAGAGCAGCCTTCAGGCTTAATCTTGAAGGAATGTAAAGCAGCTTGTTTTACCAGAACATCACCTCCTACATTGACCAAATTGAAAGGAGAACCACACAGTAGTTATATAAAAAAATGTATTTATTAATATAACACTCTCTAGTATCCTCTACACGAGGATAGAACACAAAGCACACAATACGAGATCAATAGAACAGTTGTAAGTAGCACAATACACAGTGGGCTCCAGGGGGAGACCAAACCATATACTAAAATAGTGGTATAACAATCACGACTTGAGTCAAGACAAGGTCTAGAGCACGTAGAATCGCTGGGACCCCAAGGAACCACCCATGGTGAGTAGATAGGGACCCCACGGAGGATGGGTGCAGTGTGCTAACACGACCGCGGTCTCCGTACAATTCTATGGGGAAGTCGCAGTCGCAATTTTAAAGTTTAAGGACCCTTCTAGGAGGACCTTGAGCAAACCCTTTGGAACTTAAGAGTTTGGAGAGCCACCCCACCCGTGGATACTGTGGTATCCGAGTTACCTATCCCAGAGGAGCCGGGTGCATAGGTCTGGAGTGGTTTCGGAAACCGCAGTCGTTCTCAATGGAGGGCTGTGAAGAAGTACTGCTGATGTGAAGGTGAAAAGGGTCCGGTGGAATCCAAGCCTGGATTCTGGAAGGAAGGAACCTGAAAGCAGAGGGGACAGAGTGTGGGTCACTTCAGAGTGACCAGGGGCTCAGTAGACGAATGCCCACCGATGTCAGGTGCTTCAGGTGCGAAGAAGGGATGCTTGACTCTGCAGCCACGAGGACCAGGAGAGATCGACGACAACCAGGAGCCGGAGGTGAGCTGTCCCATGAAGGATGCCGAGTGCTGAGGGGTCGGTGTCCAGGTGGAGCACCAACAAGCCTTGGCAAAAGCAACCCACGCAGAAAGGTCAAGCAGGTTACGGTATGGACCAGCAAGGTCCAGGGGACTCCCCAAGCAATGGGGAGTTAGGGCACGTCTGGAGCAACCAGGAAAGTCCAACTGAAATCAAGATGACCCTCAGGAGGACCCACAGGCCAAATGACCAGGAGTCGCGAGGGGACCTTGATCCAGATTGCAAAGTACCAGCCCACAGAGCACTCGGTGCGAGGAGGCCAGAGTTCTTCAGTGCAAATACTGCTCAGGGTCAGGACTACTCGAAGTCCAATGCACGAGCTCAGGAATAACCAACAAGCATATGCACTTGCAAAGAGACGTGGTGCACAGGGGTTCGGGTTATGCAGTCCCCACGAGGGATACTGGCCTCAAACTTGCTGAGAGGGCAGATCAACCCCAGGGTCCTTCGAAAACATACCTCCTGTGTTGCTGAAATCTTTGCAGTCTGGAGGAGCTCAGGAGCAGCAGACCGGTCAGTTGCGTTGACGGTGCCTGCTAAACGCAGTGGAGTGACTCCTTCACTCCAAGGGAGATCCTTCAGTTGTCCTTAGTGCACCACAGGTCCTGCACAGAACCTGTATGGAGCAAGGGCACAGACAAAGCTTTGGACGGAGAGGGAGACAAAGTCGGGCCCAGTCGAAGTCCAGCGAAGTCCAGAGTGTCCAGACGGTCGAAGATCAGTGGTTTCTTCTTGTAGAATCTTGTCCACGTAAAATGTAAAGTCTTACAGCCAGGTATGCCCTTTTGTACCCATTGGAAGGGGTTGGACAGATTCGGGGACCCTCCTAGGGGAGGGTCAGAACAGTGGGGTGGTTACACCCATGTGCTTTGTCCAGTTTCGCGCCAGAGCAGGAGCCAATGGCTCCCAGAACTGGTTTGAGCTAGACTATGCACAGGGACACCAAATGTGCCCCAGTGCAGACTTTCAGGCACTCTCAGAGTGCACTCACCCAGCCCCAATACACTAAATTCTGTCTGGGAGGTGGTCACACCTCCCTGTGACAGGATGCCTATTGTGCTGCCTTCCTCTGCTCAAGCTTGGCTCAGCAGCAGGAGTGCAGAAATGTGTCTCTGGTCGGCAGCATCCCTTTTGTGCTGACCGGGTCGAGAAGGCTGGCACCGGATAGACCAGTGACCCCACGAAGCTCACTTCAGAAGGGTGAAATCATACCTCCTACACAGGTTACTGGTATGGAGGTATGATTCCAAGGTGTTTGATACAAAACACGATATGTTTCTATGCAGCCGTTTTTGAGATAGCATTTACCGAGAGGTTATAATGCACCTCTACCTATATGTCCGGCTGAGTCACAGACAAACCGGGAGAATGGACTCCGAAGGCTGCAGAGAGGCTCTGCTCATGCAGGGGCACCCTCTCACTAAAAACCCAGCACCCTGCCTTCAGGATTGATAAGGCCTGCTAGAGGGGTGACTTATAAGTTTTAAGTGTAGTGACCTATAGATATAGTGAACCTATATCTAAAGTAAGTGGTGTAAGCACCATCTTACACAGGTTGCAGTAGCAGACCTGTAGTTCCATTTTGCATGGCCTCTCATGGGTGGCATAATACATGCTTCAGCCCGTGGGAGGCCTCTGGGGTACCTATGATCTGGGTACACGGCTACCATATATTAGGGACTGATAAGGGTACCCCACTATCCAATCTGGAGTGTACCAAAGTACATGCATGACAAATTAAAGGAGAAAGCAGATAGACTGGTGTCCTGATTAGCGGGATCCCAGTCAGACTAGTCAAAAACAGTGCAACATCAAGCAAAAAGTGGGGGTAACCATAAGAAACAGATCCTACTTTCCTACACAACCCCCCAAACGAAAGGACATGAGACTAACCTTGACCAGTTTAGTCTTCATTTTCTAAGTGGAAATATCTGGAGAGTCCATCTGCATTGGCATGGTTACTCCCAGGTCTATGTTCCACTGTATAGTCCATCCCCTGTAGGGAAATGGACCACCTCAAAAGTTTGGGGTTTTCACCCTTCATCTGTTTTAGCCATAAGAGGGGCTTATGGTCTGTCTGAACAATGAAGTGAGTGCCAAACAAGTATGGCCTCAGCTTCTTCAGAGCCCAAACCACAGCAAAGGCTTCCCTCTCAATAGCTGACCAACGTTTCTCTCTGGGGGTCAGCCTTCTGCTTATGAAAGCTACTGGCTGATCCTGACCCTCTTCATTCAGTTGTGATAACACATCCCCTACCCCCAACACAGATGCATCAGTTTGAACAATGAATTGTTTGGAATAGTCAGGACTTTGCAGAATGGGAGCAGTGCACATGGCCTGCTTCAGGTCATCAAATGCCTTTTGACAGCTAACTGTCCACTGAACTTTCTTAGGCATTTTCTTAGAGGTCAGATCATTCAAGGGGGTCACTATAGATCCATATCCCTTGACAAACCTCCTGTAATACCCAGTCGGGCCCAAGAAAGCTCTGACCTGAGTCTGGGTAGTTGGAGCAACCCAGTCCATGATGGTCTGGATTTTGCTCTTCAATGGTTGAACCTGGCCTCCACCCACAAGGTGGCTCAGGTACACAACCTTACTCTGCCCTATCTGGCACTTGGTGGCCTTGATAGTGAGGCCTGCCGTTTGCAGGGCCTCCAGAACATTTCTCAGGTGGATCAGGTGATCCTCCCAGGTGGAACTAAAGACAGCAATATCATCTAGATAAGCTGCACTGTAGTCTTCCAGGCCTGTGAGAACTTTATTCACCAACCTTTGAAATGTGTCAGGTGCATTCTTCAAGCCAAAGGGCATCACAATAAATTGATAATGCCCACCAGGGGTTGAAAATGCTGTCTTGGGTTTGGCATCCTCAGCTAGTCTGATTTGCCAATAACCAGCAGTGAGGTCAAATGTACTCAAGAACTTGGCTGAGGCCAAAGTATCAATAAGTTAATCTGCCCTAGGAATAGGGTGAGCATCAGTCCTAGTGACTGCATTGAGCCCCCTGTAGTCTACACAAAACCTCATTTCTCTTTTACCACCCTGGGTATGAGGTTTAGGTACCAGGACCACTGGACTAGCCCAAGTGCTATCTGAGGGTTCAATCACTCCCAATTCCAGCATCTTTTGGACCTCAGTCCTGATGCAGTCCTTCACATGGTCAGGTTGCCTGTAAATCTTATTTTTAACAGGCAGACTTTCACCTGTGTCCACTTCATGGGTACACCAGGTGGTCTGACTAGGAGTCAGGGAAAACATATGTCTGTACTGATTGAGGACCTTCCTGCAATCAGTCTGTTGCTGCTCAGTGAGGCTGCATGCCAAGGCTACACCTTCAACTGAGCCATCATCAGGGTTCTGTGAGAGGAGGTCAGGGAGTAGGTCACTCTCTTCCTCCTGTCCCTCATCAGTAGCCATGAGCAAGCCCATGCCTGCCCTGTCAACATATGGCTTGAGCCTGTTCACATGGAGCACCCTGTGGGGGCTCCTGGGAGTTCCAAGGACCACCATGTAGGTAACCTCTCCCTTTTGCTCAAGAATGGTATGGGGTCCACTCCATTTGTCCTGGAGAGCTGCTGGGGCCACAGGCTCCAACACCCATACCTTCTGTCCTGGCCGGTAGACACTCAGTACAGCCTTTTGGTCATGCCAAGCTTTCTGTAATTCTTGGCTAGCCTCAAGGTTTTTACTTGCCTTCTTCATATACTCAGCCATCCTGGAGCGAAAACCAAGTACATAGTCCACTATGTCGTGTTTAGGTGGTTTGAGAGGTAACTCCCAACCCTCCTTCACTAAACACAAGGGACCCGTAACTGGATGTCCAAACAGAAGTTCAAAAGGGCTGTAGCCAACCCCCTTCTAAGGAACCTCTCTGTAGGCAAAGAGAAGGCAGGGCAACAGGACATCCCATTTTCGCCTAAGCTTTTCTGGGAGGCCCATGATCATGCCCTTCAGGGTTTTGTTGAACCTTTCAACTAACCCATTGCATTGTGGGTGATAGGGTGTGGTAAATTTGTAATTCACTCCACACTCATTCCACATAGCAGTGATATAACTAGACATGAAGTTTGCACCTCTGTCAGTTAAGACCTCCTTAGGGAAACCCACTCTGGAAAAAATTCCCAGGTGGGCCCTGGCCACCACAGGAGCTGTGGTGGTTCTAAGGAGTATTACTTCTGGGTACCTAGTGGCATGGTCCACCACCACTAGAATATATCTGTGCCCAGATAAAGTTGGAGGATCCATGGGACCAATTATGTCAATCCCAACCCTCTCAAAGGGAACCCCCACCACAGGTAGTGGTATCAGGGGGCCTTTGTGGTACCACCAGCCTTACCACTGGCTTGACAGGTGGTACAGGAGCGACAAAACTTCTTTATTGTCCTCTGATATATGAGGCCAGTGAAAGTGAGGGACAAGCCTGTCCCAAGTCTTACTTTGGCCTAAGCGTCCTGCTAAAGGGATATCATGTGCCAGTGTCAGTAGGAAACCCCTAAACTTCAGAGGTATGACCAACCTCCTGGTAGCACCAGGCTTGGGGTCTCTACCCTCTGAGTAAAGGAGTCCTTCATCCCAGTAGATCCTGTGGGACCCACTGGCACTCCCAGCAGCCTCAGCAGATTGCTGTCTGAGGGGTTCAATAGAGGGGCAGCTGTGCTGCTCCTGAGTCAGATCTGCCCTGGAAGGGCCCCTGTCCCCAAGAACTCAACCTGATCAGGTTCAAGTTCCTCTGAGACAGTTCCTTCACAGGGACTGGGATCATCTTCCTCAGGAGACTGGTCCTCACTCTGAGTCTGGGGGAAGACACTGCCTTACCCCTACTGCGCCTTCTCTTGGAAGGCACCTGGTCCATTTTTCCAGGATCCAGGGCCTGTTCAGTTGAAGACAATTTGGCCTGTGACCTAGTCACAGCAAACACATCTGCAGAGATGCCCAGCATTGCTGCATGTTTCCTGAATTCCACTTCAGCCCAGGCTGAAGTTTCCAAATCATTGCCCAGCAAGCATTCCACAGGGAGGTCTCAGCTAACCACAACCTTCTTAGGGCCAGTTACCCCTCCCCAGCTGAAATTAACAACTGCCAAGGAATGGTCTGTCCTGACATTGTTAGCATTGGTCACTTGGTACATTTCACCAAGTATGATCTGGTTAGGGTCCACAAGATCTTTTGTCACCATTGTGACACTTGCTCCTGTGTCCCTATATGCCATGGCCTCCTTACCATTGATTAAAGGCTGTTGTCTGTATTTGCCCAGATTACTGGGGCTCACAAATAAGGAGGCAATATCTATGCCTCCATCACAGACAAGAACAGCCTGAGCTGGAGTTCTGACTAGGCCAGAACCCACCTCCGATCCCAGGGTTAACCCTACTATACCCTTGTTCCCTGCACCACCACTTTGAGCTGAACTAGGGGGAACAGTTGCCTTAGGGGCAGTGGTAGTGGTTGGAGCATCCTTGGCCCTTGAACAATTGGCATCTCTTGTCCAATGGGTTTTCTCCTTACACAGGAAGCACCAAGGTTTCTTTCTGCCTTTACCTTTGTTAGACTGTGACTCCCCCCAGATGCAGGTTTTTGGGGCCCTGATAAAGACTTCTGGTCTTTACCTTTCTCCCCACCCTTATCTGCAAGTTTAGCATCTTGCTTCTTCTGGTCACCACCTGTGGTCTGGTTTTTCTGCTTCACCCTGGTTCTGACCCACCTATCTGCCTTCTTTCCCAATTCTTGGGGAGGAGTCAGATCAGAGTCAACCAAGTACTGATGCAACAACTGATTTTGGCAATTATTAAGGATCTGCTCCCTCATAATCAAATTGTACAATCCCTTGAAATCATTCACTTTGCTGCCAAGAAACCAGCCTTCCAGAGCCTTAGTAGCACAATCTACAAAGTCTACCCAGTCTTGAGTCTGTGTCTTCTGGGTGTCTCTGAACCTAATCCTGTACTGTTCAGTGGTTAAACCAAACCCATCAATGAGAGCACGCTTCAGGACTGAATAGTTGTCAGTATCCTCTTCTCTAACAGTGAGGAGCTTATCTATACCTTTGTCAGCAAAGGAGAGCCACAAGATAGCTGCCCACTGCTCTTGAGGGACCCTCTGCACTTTACAGGCCCTCTCTAAAGCAGTTGTTCCCAGATTCAAACGCAAACGCATCAGTGGGACTCGGTTCTCCTTTCTGGGTCCGAGGCTCTGGAACTCTCTGCCCATTTCATTGAGGCTTGAGGCGGATTATATGCGGTTCAGAAAACAGCTCAAAACATGGCTGTTTACTTTGGCTTATAACTAGTGACTCCCTTGTCTGGCAGGTCTCTGTTCGGAATCTCAGCGCCAAGAAACCTGCTGGTGTACGTGCGCTTAAACAAATACCCAAGTAACATAACATAACAGTTGTCCATTTGTGGATGTCATCCCCACCATGGTAGGGAGGGACTATCTTGCTCAGGTTCCTATGGTCATAAGTATACTCCTTAACCCTAGGGACACTGTTGCTGCCACCGTGGGACTCTAGTCCCAATTTCTTTCTAGCCTTCTGGAGTTCTAAGGATTACTTATCTAGGGTCAATTGCTCTTGCCTGAGCCTAAGCTTGACTTTCTCAAGCTCTAGAAATTGGCACTGTCTGTCATAAGAGCTGTCTCTCTTATGAGATATGGAGGTCCCTACAGAATGTCCTGAATGGCCAGATTCTGCAGAGGGAGATCTAGATCTCCTTGGTAAACTCTGCACTCTTCCAGGAGGAGTAAAGAGAGGGCCACTGGGACCTTCTCCACCCTCTTCCTGAAGATCTAGGTTGTCCAGGTGGGAATCATTTTGATCCTCCTGGCCAGGGTTTGAGTCTAGGTCATAAAAGGTGTCACCTCCTGACCTGTCTTCATTCCCTGCCCCACCCAATGTTTCTACCTCATCTGACCCTGGGGTCTTTCTAAGGTCATCTAAGAGTAACACCTCAATGAGACGTTGGGTGTTGGCATTTCTCCCTGTCTTCAGTTTCCTAGAAACACACATGGCTTTCAATTCCTGAAATGTAAGACCATTGTACCTAGAAGGCAGAGAGCCACTGGCTTCTCCTTTAGAAGACATACTAGTGTGGTGTGGTGTATGCACCTACCTACCCTAGTGGGCACTAAACTCTTTTAGGTTAGAGAAAGGGTGTGCTAGACCCTTAACTTACCCAACCCTAAGTTCAGTAGAACTTACTTATTCTAATCTTTAAGTATTATATTTGCCTGAATACTTTAGTGGTTTTCAGTTCATCAATACAAAGAGATTTATCTGGTAAAACAATGCAGGCTTGAATCCCAACCGCTGCACACCAATGTGAAAAGTTGGCCTGGTATGTGCTGTCCACTAAATTAAAGTGGGCACCTTGAACCAGTCCAAACGACCCTTATGATGTATGAGGTCAAAGATAACCTTTAGAAAGCTATCCCAGTGGTAGCTGTGGAGAGCAGCCTTCAGGCTTAATCTTGAAGGAATGTAAAGCAGCTTGTTTTACCAGAACATCACCTCCTACATTGACCAAATTGAAAGGAGAACCACACAGTAGTTATATAAAAAAATGTATTTATTAATATAACACTCTCTAGTATCCTCTACACGAGGATAGAACACAAAGCACACAATACGAGATCAACAGTTGTAAGTAGCACAATACACAGTGGGCTCCAGGGGGAGACCAAACCATATACTAAAATAGTGGTATAACAATCACGACTTGAGTCAAGACAAGGTCTAGAGCACGTAGAATCGCTGGGACCCCAAGGAACCACCCAAGGTGAGTAGATAGGGACCCCACGAATGACGGGTGCAGTGTGCTAACACGACCGCTGGCTCCGTACAATTCTATGGGGAAGTCGCGGTTGCAATTTTAAAGTTTAAGGACCCTTCTAGGAGGACTTTGAGCAAACCCTTTGGGACTTAAGAGGTTGGAGAGCCACCCCACCCGTGGATACCGTGGTACCCGACTTATCTATCCCAGAGGAGCCGGGTGCATAGGTCTGGAGTGGTGTCGGAAACCGCAGTCGTTCTCAATGGAGGGCTGTGAAGAAGTACTGCTGCCGTGAAGGTGAAAAGAGTATGGTGGAATCCAAGCCTGGATTCTGGAAGGAAGGAACCTGAAAGCAGAGGGGACAGAGTCTGGGTCACTTCAGAGTGACCAGGGACTCGGTAGACGAATGCCCACCGATGTCAGGTGCTTCAGGTACGAAGAAGGGATGCTTGACTCTGCAGCCACGAGGATCAGGAGATGTCGATGATGACCAGGAGCAAGAGGTGAGCTGTCCCACAAAGGATGCCGAGTGCTGAGGGGTCGGTGTCTGGGTGGAGCACCAACAAGCCTTGGCAAAAGCAACCCATGCAGAAAGGTCAAGCAGGTTACTGTATAGACCAGCAAGGTCCAGGGGACTCCCCAAGCAATGGGGAGTCAGGGCATGTCTGGAGCAACCAGGAAAGCCCAACAGAAATCAAGATGACCCTCAGGAGGACCCACAGGCCGAATGACCAGCAGTTGCAAGGTGACCTCGAGCCAGATTGCAAAGTACCAGCCCATGGAGCACTCATTGTGAGAAGGCCGGAGTTCTTCAGTGCAAATACTGCTCAGGGTCAGTACTACTCGAAGTCCAATGCACAAGCTCGGGAATCACCAACAAGCATATGCACTTGCAAAGGGACGTGGTGCACAGGGGTTCCGGTTATGCAGTCCCCACGAGGTATACTGGCCTCAAACTTGCTGAGAGGGCAGATCGACCTGAGTGGCCTTCGAAAACCTACCTCCTGTGTTGTTGAAATCTTCGGAGTCTGCAGGAGCTCAGGAGCAGCAGACCGGTCAGTTGCGTTACGGTGCCTGCAAACGCAGTGAAGTGACTCCTTCACTCCAAGGGAGATTCTTCAGTTGTCTTTAGTGCACCACAGGTCCTGCACAGAACCTGTATGGAGCAAGAGCACATACAAAGCTTTGGACGGAGAGGGAGACAAAGTCGGGCCCAGTCGAAGTCCAGCGAAGTCCAGAGTGTCCAGACGGTCGAAGATCAGTGGTTTCTTCTTGTAGAATCTTGTCCACGTAAAATCTAAAGTCTTACAGCCAGGTAAGCCCTTTTGTACCCACTGGAAGGGGTTGGACAGATTCAGGGGACCCTCCTAGGGTAGGGTCAGAACAGTGGGGTGGTTACACCCATGTCCTTTGTCCAGTTTCGCGCCAGAGCAGGAGCCAATGGCTCCAAGAACTGGTTTGAGCTGGACTATGCACAGGGACACCAAATGTGCCCCCAGTGCAGACTTTCAGGCACTCTCAGAGTGCACTCACCCAGCCCCAATAAACTAAATCCTGTCTGGGAGGTGGTCACACTTCCCTGTGACAGGATGCCTATTGTGCTGCCTTCCTCTGCTCAAGCTTGGCTCAGCAGCAGGAGGGCAGAAATGTGTCTCTGGTCGGCAGCATCCATTTTGTGCTGACCGGGTCGAGAAGGCTGGCACCGGATAGACCAGTGACCCCACGAAGCTCACTTCAGAAGGGTGGAATCATACCTCCCACACTAGTTACTGGTATGGAGGTATGATTCCAAGGTGTTTGATACAAAACACGATATGTTTCTATGCAGCCGTTTTTGAGATAGCATTTACCGCAAGGTTATAATGCACCTCTACCTTTATGTCCGGCTGAGTCACAGACAAACCGGGAGAATGGACTCCGAAGGCTGCAGAGAGGCTCTGCTCATGCAGGGGCACCCTCTCACTAAAAACCCAGCACCCTGCCTTCAGGATTGATAAGGCCTGCTAGAGGGGTGACTTTTAAGTTTTAAGTGTAGTGACCTATAGATATAGTGAACCTATATCTAAAGTAAGTGGTGTAAGCACCATCTTACACAGGTTGCAGTAGCAGACCTGTAGTTCCATTTTGCAGGGCCTCTCATGGGTGGCATAATACATGCTTCAGCCCATGGGAGGCCTCTGGGTTACCTATGCCCTGTGTACATGGCTACCATATACTAGGGACTGATAAGGGTACCCCAGTATCCAATCTGGAGGGTACCAAAGTACATGCATGACAATTTAAGGGAGAAAGCAGATAGACTGGGGTCCTGATCAGCAGGATCCCAGTCAGACTAGTCAAAAACAGTGCAACATCAAGAAAAAAGTGGGGGTAACCATAAGAAGCAGATCCTACTTTCCTACAATTCCTTTTGCCTGTGTTGTTGAGCTATCAGATTTGGAGTCATTCCTCCTATGATAGACTGGTTTGGAGGAAGGGCAGGGGAGACAGCACTTCAAAAGGAACCATACCCCAACATGAACTTTAAAGACTCAGACTCTAAATCACATTTGGTGTCTGGAAATGGACTATAAGAAGAGGAGCTCAGCATCTAAAAATTGTCAACTATCAAGCAGCCAGTCTGGCTGTGCAAATAGGAGAAGTTCTGCAAGACTTCTGCCTGTGGCCTGCTAGTCTTCCACCTTGGTTAGGGGATATCACCAGGGAGTACAAGACCACCTGCCCTTGGAGCACCAGTGCCTGCGTACTTGCTAAGACCAGTGTGCGCTCTGAGGGAGAGAAAAGTGTTGGAGGGATCAAGGTCCAGTGGGGGATCATGGCATTCAGATCCCTGGAGCAAGGTGTGAGGAGACGGCTGCTGCACCAATCGGGTCGTTGCTGAGTGCAGGTTCAAATTGACGACCCAGTATGCCAGAGGGGGCCACCTTAAAGTTAGTTTTGGTCAGCATTACTGCAATTTGTAGATGGAATTCGGCAACCCTGGGCAACTGGTAGGGACAATTTGAAGATTACTGCCATGCCCATTGGACCCTAGCCCATGTGCGAAGGAAAATCAGCGACCGATGTGCCAGATGGGAAAGCCAATAAGGTTACTGCTTTGCCTATCCGGCTGTTGATCGTGCGTGGAAGAAAGTCAGCGGCCCTGTATGCCAGGTAGGGCACTGTGAAGATTACTGCTGTGTTGATTAGACCTGAGCCCCAACTGAAATTGGAACCAGAGCAATCTACCCCCCCCCAGGGAAGGACCAGAGGAACTTACAGTGTCACAGGAGAAAGCATCATGGATGCCCCGCCGCTGCCCCTGCAGTCACAAGTGATACTCACTAACAGCAACCGCTACTGCTCCCCGCAGAGACTCTGGTTGCGCCTTCCTTGAAGGAGTGGGTAAGACTGTTCACTGACCTGGAAGGCCCCAGGGGAACTTGTTCTTCTACATAGTGCCTCAGGCGCTAGAACACTTTTTACTTTTATTAGAGTCAAAGTGGGATTCCTGAAACTCAGACTAATAGTGAGGCGTAACCTGTATGCCATCTATAGGGAATGGGAAATAACTACTAAGGCTAGTGAGAGGGAAGTGGAACCCAGGGACTTGCCTATTGAATAGAAGAGCTCTGATCTCAGGGGGCTGTGTGTATTGTTTGTGTATGCTGTATTTCACTTGGTGTTCATATATAAATAATACTTTTGACATTAAAAAGTATTTAACTGGACACCTATTTATTACTGCTATTCAATGTATTTTGAGTTGCAAGCCAATCAATTTCAAACATGGATGATGGATGAAACATTTACCAGCCTGCCCAGCATAAAAGAAATAGAAGGTAGAATAGAAGCCAGAGATGTGGAGGAGGTAAGGGAGTGTAACATATTCATTTTGAATGCTATTGTGGATATGTAGCACAGGCTATCAAGAACAATGATGTGAGCATTGGGTGAAATTTGACCCCGCAAGTGTTAAGTGAATGCTGGGTAGATTTCAGTCCAATTTAAAGCATTTGAATGGGATCCTCAATATGGCTATTTGTGATATTAAAAAGGCAGTTTCATTTGCCAATATGGTAAACACATCGGCAAATTGGCGTCCCTTGAGGCGCGCATCATTCTACAACGGCAAGCTTGACAGTCTCATGCAAAGCCTAATGCATATCCAACACTTAAGGAAGGAGGAATGGTATTACACTTAAGGTAGTGGAAAAACGGATATGGTACATTGATAGAGGGCATTCAAAACCATAAGTGATAGTCAAATGCAACATGGGACATTTTATGGGAAAGTGGCAGAACATCACACATAACTCGGATGAAGCCAGGCAGCCACACATCACTTATACCATCTAGCCATTTTTGTTGTAATTACCCTGTAGCCAGTGCCTCATTATTGTTCAAGGGCACCCATTGAATAATTGCAAATTACACTGCACAGGAGGACATGGAAGTGTCCTCTTTAAGCCAGCAGTCCTCACCCAAATTAAAACTTAGAACTAAGACAATCCTTGATAAATTGCTATCACAAACTCCTCAACCCAGCCAGCACTTCCATCCATCAATTGCGATAGTTGAGTGCTACAGATGCATCACCTGCCACCTGTGACATCCTTTCAGATGCATGCCATTGATACTGTTACAATAGCACCATCAACCACCATGTATACAGTTATAGAAGACATCAGTACTTTTCCCAACACCAGTTCTAGAAATAAAGCCAATTTTGCTGTGATAGGGCACCCCATAGCAGTCACTGCAGCCATCAACACAGCTTCTATGGCTTCCCCCATGTCACAACCAGCCACTGATGTCAGCATGCAGGAAGGTTTGGAAGATAGGAGCAATGACAGTCCCCTGGTAGACATGGGCGCAAACATTGAAGGATGGTCTCCAGACAATGTAGAAAATCTACAGACACCTGAAGGACATACATAGCAACAGTGATCCTTGCAAAGGGTGGCACTACCAATATCTGCAATGCAAAGAAGTCATGCAACAATCCTTAATAGCCTGGGGAAATTCGAGGTGGCTGATGTTTTTTGAAAATATCCATTCTCTGTAATTGAGAAGATTGCACATCTTGTCCGTATACAGTAGGAAACCAAATCTAATATTAGGCACTGGATCCCAATGCCTAGAGATGAAGTCAGCACAGCGCACAACACAGAAGGCCAAATCAATTGGTGCATCACTGATGTTGTATGGCAGTTCACTGGACAGGTTGCAGAGTGATATGTCACTTTATTGGTAGCACTGGAAGCACATACCCATGTCCAAAAACAGCAAGTTGCTGCGCTAGCCCACTGCAGATATGTATGAACCACCCAGTAGAAAAACAGTAATTTGCCTCATTCCACCTTGTCCCATCATCCTAGTAGATTTCTCCCCATCAGGCCTTGGGAAAGGTCTGCCTGTTTTCCACACATCATTAGGACACACCCTACTGAAGACAAAAAGAGTGCTCCATAGGCCTATATTGTAAATATCGGTATGCAGTGTGGGTTAGGGTGGTGTATGTTGTGTTCAAGGGTAGTGGTTAATTGAATTATTCAGGGAGCGGGTGGAGGTAAGATGTAGCTTCCAAGAATGAGGAATAGTTGGGGAGTGATTGGGAGGTGTGAAAAGGCATCTGAGGGTTAGACTGATATCTTTGTCATGGGTGTAAATTAGGATATCGTTGGAGAACAAGTGGGGGTAGGATATAGATCTGAGCGATCAATGAACAAGTGGGGGTAGGATATAGACCTGAGCGATCAAGGATTATTGGGGTGAATTGGTAGCTAAAATAGGTAAGTTTGGGGCTAGTTATATTATAGTCATAGGTTTACATTATTGGTTAGGTGGAGTTTGGGTGCAGTTTTGGGTGTGGGTGGTAAGAGATGGGTGGGTGTACTTATATAAAAGGTTTGCAAACTTGCATGTGTATGGATGCTCATTATTGTGTAGTAGTTTGCTGTATATAGAAGAGAGGTGTTGATGTGGTTGATGGAAATGCAAGGAGCATTGACATCCAGGAGGGGTAATGTTAATGCCTCAATGGCCCATCTTCAGGTAGGTATCAGAAGATGCCATCGAAGGGGACAGCATATACCTATCTCATGACATTGCCATTCTTGTGGAGTTACATGCAGCTCTAACATCAAGCAGCAGGGCATGCCTGTAGCGCGTAGCTGCTAGTGACCGACAAGCCCCTCCTCCCGTCTTTAGGTGTTCTCGCTTCCGGCAAGGTGGAGAGTCTCTGGGGCATTGCTGGCGTGCCTGGTCGATATTGCTTACTGCGTTTGCTGAGGTTCGGCTGGGGATTCCTTGATTCAGGACTATGCCCCTTGCGCCTGGCTTGTAGCAAAGGCGGCGGCTGCGGAATACGGCGATGGAAGGCTGGCCCGGCCAGGACGAGAGCCGGTGCCGGTGAAGCGCCTCGTCCTCGAGTGGTCAAAGGGCTAAAAGGTGAGTCTGCCTGCCCGTTAGCTGGGTGCAGTGTGCTGGTATCTAGCGGAGAATCCGATTTCCGCATCTCTTGAGGCGGAGGAAGAAAAAAGGCTTGTTAGCTATATAGGATACATAAGATACAACTGATTCAGCTGGAGGATATTTAGAATTTGGCATTTTTTATGATGGCAAATATATTTAGGGTCTTCTGCTCTCTAGTCATTTTCAGTACTCCATACAGACCCTAATGATCTGCTCTTAAGAGCCCATGAGAATTCTTGGGTGATGGTCTACACATAGCAGCCACCAATACTCGTCATTTGAACAAAGAGCACTGTATATTATTAAATTATAATTGGCTGCATTATAGTAAGATGTTTGGCCCGACCGCGAGGAGAGCCGGCAAAGTGCCACGTCCTTGTAGCGGCCAGAATGAGCTTCCTTGCAGCTTCCTGGTGGCATAATCAGTTAATTCTGCAAAAAGACTATGCCTGCATAGTGTTGTCTCAAAATTGTAGTGAGAGGATACGCGTTTGCTTACTTTTCAAAACCCAACAAGTTTATAAAGGAAAATAACAACAACAACAAAAAAGAAGGAGGGGGAGACACCAGAGGAGTGAGCTTGATTGCGGACTGGCGCTGATAGACCAAAGCCGTTTTTTTGCTGGTGCCGGTCTTTGCTCTTTAAGGCATGGGTGAAGACAATGGGAAAGCATTTAAAATTGTCAAATTTAATGGCCAGGTGGAGTCAGCCCCGAGCCTCAAAGCAAAAACGCAAGCAGCCCAATTGAAGGCAGCATCAGCTGCGGCAAGAGCAGAGCATAGTCAAAAGGCACGGTCTGGTTCTATTATAAACTCAAGTTCTGTGAGCTCAGAAGAGGAGCCGCCAGAATCCAGAAAGGACTTCAGCTATGGAGAGCATAGCTCAAGGAGGGTCGGATGAAAGAATAAGACCAGAGGAAGAGCCGGGCCCACATGATAAAACACCAGAAAATCATGACTCAATTGTGTGGGCTCAGGAGGGAGGAAAGGGGAAAGAAGATTCTACTCCTTTGGAATATCCTATAAAGGAGAAAATGGTCAATCCAAATCATCAAAACACCAAGGATTATCCACTATTCTCCAAGGGCAAAGCAGCCTTGGCCACTCCGGCTGTGTCTATGATACTACAAGGGCCTCCTGATGAGACGCAAGCTAGTCCCTCGCTAAGGGATCAATCCTCCTCAGGACAATCAGCCACCCAGGAGGGGAAGGGTGGACATAGCTCCTTTCAAAAGGAGAATAGCCGTTCTGTGGATTTCCAGCCGCAGGCTCAGCTACCACAATCCCTGCCGTCACAGTCATCATTACAGCTGCCCCCACAGGCTCTGTCACTTCCGCAGCCGTCGCCACAACAACAGCCCCAGTTGTTAAGCAAAGAAGGACCAGCCGTTGCAGGGCAGCAAGCATGGATTCAAAAAGAAATTGGAGGGTCCCCATGCAGGTCGTCTAAACAACCTCAAGAAGAAGGAACTCTCCTACAATGTGACATAAAAACCATGCTGAATCTTATTTTAGAAGAGATAAGAGAGCTCAAGACAACTCAAGCTAATGAGAGAGCATCTCTTCATCAGCGCCTTTCAAAGATTGAGGAGGCAGTGGGCAGTTTTCTCGTAAGGATACAAGAAGCGGAATCAAGGATCACGCACCTGGAAGACCAAACGAATATTATGCAGCAGCAGGTGAACTTGGTTAAAAAGGAAAAAATTTCACTCGAGAGTAAACTTGAGGAGCTTGAGAATCACTTGAGGTCCTCAAACCTGCATATAGTGGGGGTCCCAGAGGGGAGCGAAGGTTCCCAAACTCTCCAATCGGTCGAGACTTTTATCAAGAAGAGTGTGCTGCCAGAATTCGCTGGAGATCTCACTATAACAAGAGCACATCGGGTGCCCTCATACCCTTTTCCGAATTCAAAACTACCACAAACAATTTTGATTAACTTTGCCGACTACCGCATCAAAGAGCAAATATTATCTAAAGCAATCCAGAAGAGACAATTTTCGATCAATAATGTTTCTAGTTGTCGGATTTTTGCTGATATGCCAGCAGTTGCCGCACAGCGGCGAAAAGAGTTTGTTTAATTGTTATATCTTTTTAAGGCACAGGGCGCCCAGGCCGCAATAGCTCAGCAGTAAAAGTTAAGGGTGTTAGTGAGAGGGAAGTTCCATATGTTCGCGAACATAGAGGAAGCTCAGGATCTGCTGAGAGAAATCTCCACTCCAAAATAGAAAAGATTCACTAAGCGTAAGGTGAAAGGTTGCCTGAGGGAGGGAGGGGACGGGTCACTTAGGGTGCAGTTTGATGGCACCCCACAAGGGAGTTAATTCGGGGAGGGTGTAGACAGGCTTTGCAGGCTTATTCCCATTTCTAGGGGAGGGTAAGCTGCGGGGAGGGTGTGGGAGTAAGCTGGGTTTGGGATGCAAAAAAGAAAAAAATGAGCAGAATCATAGTGGAGAGGGTTTGGGAAAATAGATTACTGAATGGATAATTGCAATATCCAGGCATTAATTATAGAGATGGGTTTTAAATATCAGTCAGTGTAAATGGAGTATTGAACAAACAAAGGTATGGAGGGATAATAAGATGCTTAGCATCTTTTTTTACCACAAGTTCTTTTTCTTCAAGAAACCCACCTGAAAACAAACACTCCAAAACTTTTTATTCCTACATTTTTCTCCAAAGTAGTTTTTGCATCAGCAGGGATGGCAATAAGGGGGGTTGCTATATATTTAGTGGGGGCTAGACTGGGAGTTTATTCAAGTTCAGAGAGATCCTCATGGTCGTTGGCTATGAGTCAAGGTGAGTTTAAATGGGAAGATCCTAAATTTTGTCAACTATTACGTTCCAATTGTAGATGACCCTACATCTATATTTAGGATTAATGAGATGCTTAGAGGGGTTACGGGTCAGATTATTTTTGGGGGGGATTTTAACTATATTCAAGACTTGACTAAGGACACTTCGAACAAAAATAAAAAGCAACTCAAGCCAAAGACTAAAAAAGTAATAGATGTCATAAAGCAAGATCACCAATTAATTGATCCATGGCGTAGAGCCCATCAGGAAGAACTAGAATATACCTGCTACTCCCGACAATTCCATTCAGCTTCCCGCATTGATTTTTTTAAAATTTCCCGTTCTTTGAAATATTTTGGCTTGGACATGGGGGCCAATTCATTTTCAGACCATTCTTTGGTCAAATTGGAAATAGAAATAGAGGAGGGCAGGAGGATAAGGTCCAGGTGGCAGATGGATCGACTCCTTCTCTCAAACCAACAATGGGTAATTGCTAAAAGAAAATGGATACAAGAATTTTTTAAGGACAATACGGCCAGAGAGGAACTTTTTTCAGTCTGGGGGGCCTTTAAGTATTCAGTCCGTGGGCAGATGGTGGCCTTTATGGCCGCACAGTCTAAAAGTCGTAGGACTCGCATAGCCGAACTTCAGTCGCCAGTTGATACTGCTTTGCTGCCGAAGAATGCCTCTTTACGGGGAAAAGAGACAGTCGAGAGGCAGCTGGATAAAGCAAAACAGGAGTTACGAAAGTTTTTCATCATAGGCTCTTGGACATTCCAGCAGCGAGTCTACGAGGAGAGCCAAATGGTAGGCAAACTGCTAGCCTGATCGACTAAAGTAAAACAGGGGGCAGCATTAATTACTGAAGTGTTGGAACCGGGTACAAGAGCTCTGGTGATTGATAAGGAAAGGATTGCCCAAGTGTTTGTGGAGCACTATAATCAGTTATACGCTTCCAAATATATGGTGGGGCAAGAGGCAATTCAACAAGATTTTAACGACATTAACCTCCCGCATTTATCAAGTACCCAGGCAGAGGAGATTCAAGTAGATATTTCAGCAGCTGAAATTCAGTCAGACCTTGTCACAATGGCAGGAGGAAAAGCGTGTGGAAACGATGGGCTGCCAACAGAATTTTACAAGGTGTTTGCAGAGGAATTAACACCCTTTTTGGTAGAACTTTTAATTATGTGAAATCGGGAGGTTTGGTTCCCACAGCTTTTAAAGAATCAATTATTGTCAGTTTTGTAAAGAAGGGTAAGACATTAAATCATATAGACCGATCAGTTTATCATTAAATCATATAGACCGATCAGTTTACTCAATTCTGACTATAAAATTCTAATGAAAATCTGGGTCCAGCGCTTCACTCCTCTGGCACAAAAAGTGATCCACAAGGATCAGACAGGGTTTGTCGCAGGGAAGTTAATGTCCACAAATACAGGGATTTTAGTCCAGGCACTTGATTTTTTAATAGCAATCAAACTCCAGCACTTATTATGATGGTCGACACAGAAAAAGCGTTTGATTTGGTACATTGGGATGCTCTCTTTTATGGTCTGGGAAGGTAAGGGATTCCCCCCCAGGTTATAAATATGTTATGTAATATTTATCAAGGGGCTCAGGCACAGGTTTTCATCAACTCAAACCTGGCTGGGATAGTGAACGTTCACTGGGGGACTAGGCAGGGGTGCCCTCTGTCCCCCGTGCTCTTCACTTTTTTTATCGAACCCCTGTAGTTAACGTGGTGATAAAAGCACCAATATTAGGAATGGCCAAACTAAAGTTGTTCGCGGATGACATCATCCTCTATCTTAGTCTGGAAAGACAGAATATTGAATTAACATTAGCAGAATTTGCACAATTTGAATTAATTGGAGAGTATAAAATTAATAGTAACAAGACTGAAATTTTAACAATTAATTGCATCAAGTGATTTTCTTCCCGACAATCTTAAACGCCAAGCCCTTACTTCTAATCCAATCCGATATTTAGGGATATACGTTACTAACCAGTATACTGAGATTTATAAACTGAATTATGAAGTTATGCGGAAAAAAATCAAAAAGTTGCTAGAAGAGTGGTCGTTACTACCACTCACATTGATAGGCCGTGTTGCCCTTATAAAAATGTCCATCTTACCCTTACTGGTTTTTCTTTTTACAAAGGTCCCTATAAAAATCAATATGAGCTATTTTAAAGAGTTGGAAACAATTTTCAGAAAATTTGTTTGGAGTAAGAAGGCACCGAGGGTAAAACTCTCAGTGCTCCAACTTGACATTAATCAGTGTGGGCTTGCACTTCCCCAAGTTCGTACATATTATGAAGCAGCCTTTTTAGATCTAATAGTCTGTTTAGTCGACTGCAGGGGATCAGTTGATAACTTCTTTTTGGATAAAATGGTGCAGGAAGCTAGATCGCAGATTCCGGCATTTCTAAAAACAGCTAAACTCCCCCAAAAAACTAGGTACAAGACGTTGGAGGAATTTACTTCTAGACTTCAGACTTTTTATTCCAAGCAGGCTTGTTCTACAGGGTTTTATTATTTAAAACTAGCAGAATGTAAAAGTTTGGGCCTCCAAATACAGAGCAGCCATTTAAGGTTTTGGAACATCTGTGGTTTTAAGGAGTTAGGACACTTTTTAGTTGGCAGTAGAGGTATTACTTGGCAGGAGGTCCAAGCCAGGTGTGGAGACCGGAGCAAGCTTTTCTTCTTTGGATATATTCCGATTTTACATCTATTAAATAAGTACAGTCTCCCATCTAGTTCTGGCCCAACTGCATTAGTGGAGGCTCTATTTGGAGCGAAGTTAAGAGGGGTGGGAAATTGGTATCGTCTCATACGGTCCCAAGGGGAGTCAATGGTGGTTAATAAAATCTTAGAAAAAGTGACCCAGGACACACAATGTATGCTCTCAAATTGGGATTGGCAAACAATTTCACAACTGGGAAGCAAGGCCTTAAGAGCGGCCAATTTTAAAAGAATGGCTTTTCTGTCATGATGGATGGCGTACTATACCCCCAAAGCTCTTCATAAGATACGTCCGGAATTAGCGAAAAGATGTTTTCGCTGCCAGTTGGCAGGCGAGGGAGGCTGGCTGCACACTTTTTTTTACCTGCCCAAGGCTAGGACAATTTTGGGAAAGGATCTTTTCTGCTCTAAGCCGTGGATTACAGAAAAGACTGGATCCTGAGGAAGCTGTAGCACTTTTTGGTATCGTTAGCCAGAGACAAAACATAGCAACGTCAAGAGGGGAGGAGTCATTTATAACAATTGTTTCCCTTGTTGTGCGTTCTCTGATACTTCAGAATTGGAGGTCCCTCAAAGTACCCACGTATCAGGAATGGTTTAATAAAATGATAGGTACTAGGAAATTTGAAGAAGTATATGTTAAGAGAGTAGGTGCCAATAAAAGATTTACTACTGTATGGAAATATATGAAGAAGATGGAGATCATTCTGGAAAAGTAGGGCCGTAATGTAAGGCGAAGTTTCTATAAGAACAAAAAAAAAATTACTTTAGCACGCCACTTTAGCATTAACAGGGTGGGTAAGCACTGCACTTTATTAAATTGCACTGGTTATACTTTAGCAAGTTTGCGTTGAAGATCAATCTCTAGTACCATTTTCAGATATTTAGATTAAATTGGCACATTGCACTATATGGAAAGAACTACTCATAGAAGCTTACGTTAATTTTGAAGTAGTAATATTCATTTGTGAAATCTGGCATGTTGCACTTTATACATACTTGTGTCTAGTTCAATATGTATACAGGGACGTATATTTATCAAATTGATTGCATTAATTCCCTGTTTTATCTATGTTTCTGCTCAATAAATAAAAAAATAAAAAAAGATTTACATGCAGCTCTCCCTGTGTAGGTTGATGCTCATGTTGCAAATATGGTGGGAGCAAGTTAGGCCTTGTGACTACTTGTGAACACCATGTGTTAAATCTCCTTACAAATACAGTTTGAGGAAAACATGTATAGAAGGCAAGTTAGAAGGACAGTGGTGGAAAGAGAATAAGTGTTTTGAAAATGGTGGCTTAATCAAAGGTCAGCGAGGTTGCAAGAGAATGTTGGTGCAGTCATCAAACAATTTAAATGAAAATGGGGGTCATGAGAATCTTTGGTGGGGGATTCTAAGCCCCAGAAGCCTGCTCACTTGGAAGGAGGGCTCAAAGGAGGTGGGTCTCCCCCAACAGCACCGTGCTATAAAGGTTTGACTGCATTCCCGCTATGCGGGACGTGTGTGAGCCACGCCTGGGCAAGGGCAGGCTCATTTTTGCCCATCATCGAAAGGAAGAGGCAGGGCAGGGGCACCCCACTTTGATCGGTCTCCCTCCAGGACATGATGCAGTAATAAAGTATAATATTTGATTATGCCCTTTAGACTGATTTCCCTGAAAGTTGTATTGCACCTTATTACATTAATGTATTTTGTTGCGTTAATTTGTGAGGGTGATTTTATTGGTTTTAATGTACTTGCTCATTGGAAGTATTGTAGAATTACATGGTTTAGAGTATTTGCTAGATGCCAGTTTGGCTTTGAACTGAATTAGTCTATGCCAGTTGGATAGGGATGATTGTTTTTAAGTATGAGTAAGAGAAAGGCAGTGAGGAGTCTGCAGGGAATGGGAATCAAAAAAGGTAGCCAGACATGGGGCTGAAAACTGGACCCTAAAGGACATTAGTCTCCTGATAAAAGAGAGTGAAACAGTTTTGATCAAGAAAGGGGGGATATAAAAGCTCTGAAATGCCCCTAAGAAATACACAATTTTATAAGAGAAAGGCTATAATGACCACTATGTTTAATCGTAGTGAAATCATTCCAACAAATCTCTTACCTATGCCTGAAACTTGTTCTAAAAATGGTTGTGACCCGAGTTACCCCCATCCCTGACAAAGAGATCAATTTGGAAACAAATATTATTCATACAAATACATTTTCACTATTAATAGGCAGTGAAAATTACCAGCATGAAACAATGGAAGGATTAATATTTTTAAAAAGTGGGACGCAGAGATAACCATTCTGGGTATTGAGGATAATGTAGCTAGCAAGCTAGAATCATTGTGAAAGGAAGGTAGCGAGGTGAAATATATGGTCCAGATCCTACCTAACAAAGTACAGGAGGTGTTTGAAAGGGGAATCATTAAGCCTAATTGCGGCAAAGTGAATGAGCCAGTTCTTTATGATGCTCACAGCAAATAGCCCTTCTTTTGGCTGGTCTTGATTCTCAGACTTCTAGAAAATGGAGTCCATCATTATTGAGGGGAAGAGTTGGCAACATAGGAAGTGGAAAAAACTATTAATCAAGCAAATACAAAAGAAACACATAGGACAAACTAGGTAGGCATATCTAATCCGCTATTACTATGGAGAGCCCCCTTTTAGATCAAGAACTTTTAAAAGGGATCAGAATCCTACTGCTATTTTGTGACATCCCCAGGGGCAGGGTTCCACCCAGATTAACATCCATTCATTACCTGAGAAAGGGGGCGCAGCCTGTATGACTAAGGATCTCAAGCTTAGATTGCACATACGAGAGGACACAGACTCGTTCAAAAATAAGGTGATCTATTGGATCAGGCAATCTTGACAATCTTACTCATTAATATGATCTGATATTTTTACTGCACAAAATTACTCCATGGCATCTCAGTCCCAGGATTGTATTGTTTTTAACAAAATAGAGCTTGTAGAGAGTCTTGTGGCTTTAGACTTATGTACATTTCCTAAAAACAGATCTGAAATTCAGTTCAAGTTCAATCCCCCATTCCCATTGTCCTGGCATTTTCACGGAGCTACGGCTACTCATTTTCATTGGAGGTAACTGGGTGCCTTAAATACTCCTTAAGTTACTTCCGCTTTAAATGAAATTGAAAAACAGTGGTATTCCTTGGGCCTAAACGCATAATGAGATGATCAAGAGAAGTATAAATAGAAGTTCAATGATTTAAAAAAAAAAAAAATACTTACTCTTTATAATGGAAAAATGGATCCAGGGCGCTATGCGTGGAGGCTTGATTG
The DNA here is from genome assembly GCA_963921515.1 of Calotriton arnoldi. Taxonomy (NCBI): domain Eukaryota; kingdom Metazoa; phylum Chordata; class Amphibia; order Caudata; family Salamandridae; genus Calotriton; species Calotriton arnoldi. The sequence goes on from CAWUFW010005722.1 coordinate 422,675, forward strand.
ACACATTTTTGGTCCAGACTCTAATCTGAGCAAATCTTGGAAGATATAATTCCACATGATGCTAAAAGCCTGTTTATTAAATATTATTAAATACCGACTAGGGATCTTACCCACTAATAGGTTTACTTGCAAATGGTCATCGGGGAATTTGAATGCAGGCATTTATCCTGCATGTAAGATCCTGACAGAAACTGAGAAGTATTTTTTTATCCTTTAGTTCTGCATATCACCAGCTAAAGAAAAATGGATTTGACCTTTATGCTTGAATCTGGGAATAAGACATTACTAAACTATGCTGAGGATTTTTAAATAGAACACCCAAGATTTGAATATTTTTGGACATTCGGCTTGGTGTTTGAAGAAACTCCTAAAGGGCCCTGACCTGAGACTTTGAGATTAGGTGCGTCAATGTTTTGAAGTATTATCTCTTTGAAAAATGAACTATGAATGAATTATCAATAGTATGTGTATGTATAGGGGGAGGATACAGCGTCCACCACCGGCTGCAAGTATGGCCGCTGTGGTGGACGCGGATGGGCGTCCGTGCTTAAGAGCAGTATAAATGGGCAAAATATTGGATGCCCTCTCGTTCTTCCTAAACCGGACACCACGCGAATCAACGTGGATGTCAGATATTACCAAGAAGCACGGGCACAACCTGGAATAATAGTGAAATACCTGTATCCTCTCCCCTACTGGCTGGGACGGAATTACAACCGGCACAGAGGTTTACAGAGATATCTCGCAACGTGACAGCCCTGAGGAAGTCGTGGGTTCACTACCGGACGACGAAACACGTGTTGGCTGGAACAAGCAAAAGAAGAAAATAAAATACTTACTCTTCATAATGGAAAAATGGATCCAGAGCGCTATGCGTGGAGGCTTGATTGACACATTTTTGGTCCATACTCTAATGTGAGCAAATCTTGGAAGATATAATTCCACATGATGCTAAAAGCCTGTTCATTAAATATGGATTAGGGATCTTACCCACTAATAGGTTTACTTGCAAATGGTCATCGGGGAATATGAATGCAGGCATTTATCCTGCATGTAAGATCCTGACAGAAACTGAGAAGTATTTCTTTATCCTTTAGTTCTGCATATCACCAGTTAAAGAAAAATGGATTTGACCATTATGCTTGAATCTGGAAATAAGACATTACTAAACTATGCTGAGGATTTTTAAATAGAACACCCAAGATTTGATTATTTTTGGACATTCAGCTTGGTGTTTGAAGAAACTCCTAAAGGGTCCTGACCTGAGACTCTGAGATTAGGTGCATCAGTGTTTTGAAGTATTATCTCTTTGAAAAATGAACTATGAATGAATTATCAATAGTATGTGTATGTATGAGGAGAGGATACAGCGTCCACCACTGGCTGCAAGTATGGCCGCTGTGGTGGACGCGGATGGGCGTCTGTGCTCAAGAGCAGTATATACGGGCAAAATATTGGATGCCCTCTCGTTCTTCCTAAACCGGACACCACGCGGATCGATTTGGATGTCAGATATTACCAAGAAACAACGGCACAACCTGGAATAATAGTGAAATACCTGTATCCTCTCCCCTACTGGCCAGGACAGAATTACAACCGGCACAGAGGTTTACAGAGATATCTCGCAACGTGACAGCCCTGAGGAAGTCGTGGGTTCACTCCCGGACGATGAAACACGTGTTGGCTGGAACAATCAAAAGAAGAAAATAAAATCACAAGAAACCACATTAAATTTGAATAGCATTGTGAATATATATGTTGTAATTAACAACAGGAATACTGATGTATGAGTGCTCGGGCATTGTATAATTTATAAGGCGGATCCCTTGGGGTCACATTAAGGGGGCATGGGTGATTTCCCCCTCCCTTGAGCACCATAGTAACTGCGTACGTTGTGCTATCATACTGCTAAGAGTGAGCGCCAATACCACACAGGGCCATATCACCCAACACAGAGTTATTATTGTACATAAATCACAAAATGAACAAACAAAAAACACGGCTGTGATTCAAATATTTATTACATGTTAATAAATAAACAAAAATTGGTTTGCTATTAATGAAACTGATATATTGTAACTAATAAAAGGAATTTAGAGCATATGGAATTGCATTATTTCTTTCTTTAAGTGCCTCTTGCAGGATTTTTAAAATTGTTTTTAACAGTGTTACCTATGAGGGATTCAAGAGGTGCCCTACTCATTTTACTGCTGGCTTAGTGCTGTGTTTATGCATGGCAGTGATTCTGAGAAGTATAAGTAGGGCCACTGGAATTGTGCGCCAGACAAAGACCAAATTATGTGACAAGGTTTACTACATGATGCGCTAAGAACAGGCAAATTATGCTGCATAATGTGGTATTACTTCATTAATTTGTCATATGTACACATGGTAACATTGTCTGGTCAAATATTTCACCTTATTACTACCAGTTTAACACCCAAATACAGCAATAAGCAATTTAAAGATAGCTAGTAAACCTGTAAGAGCTGCTTTTCACTGCGCGGGGGACAGGTTACCTTAGTTTTACTAAGTTTTGATCCGTTTTAGGTAGAATCAATATTTTTTGTTAAAATCTGCAGAATATGCAGGACATGATGGATTATGTGGCAAATGCAGCAACTCCATAATTATGGTGCCACAGAATTCCATTACTCCAGTGGCCCTAAGTATTAGGTAGATCTTATTGATACATATCGTCTCAAACTGGTCTTCATTTTTTTTTGACAAGTATTTTTATTGGGTTTTCAACAATACAACAATAGACACATTGACTGACCAATATTTATAAAGTGTCCGTGTGAGTGTCCCAGAAACAATTGCTGTGGTCGACAGGGTAAGATGTCTAGAACATGTGTAACAGTGCGCAACAGATGGTCGGGGGTGTCACCTGGCCATGCCGGCAGGTCTGAGGTGATGTATATAGGACATGTGTCATGGGGGGAAATGTAGTTGGGAAGTGATGGGTTAGTGGGGGTGAGAGCCCGGGCGGGAGTGCCATGGAAAGTCTGGAGTGGGAGAGGAAAATCCAGCATGTAAAAAGTTGTGTCCCCAGATTCACTGGGGTAATCATCATTTCAGGTGTGTCGGAGGAAGTGGTCAAGGAGGGTGTGGAATGCCGGGGGGAGATGGGTGCCTACGAATGCACCAGAACTCTTTAAAGCACAAGGCCTTGCCCTCTGCCCTCTCCCATTGCTGTACCGCATTTGGCCAGGAGCAGTGCAAGGCATGTAAAACGTGCTCTAACAGCCTAATCTAGCCATCTAATCTGCCTCCAATGAGTAACGTAAGCGCTGTCCCTGTATGATCCCTTATGGCCTTGTGTTCCGTGTTATGAGTTGGTGGCCTGTTTCCACGGTTAGCAGGGGCTGAATGACTGAGTGAGTAGGGGGCTCACAGTCTATTATGGGGCTGTGGGTTGCGGACTATGTGTTGCATCTGGTGGAACTGCAGATTTTGAACCCCGGGGAGGGCGAAGGTGTTAATGAGGTGATCGATGGTGAGGAGTTAACCATCTTGGAACAGATCACCTACTGTGGTGAGAGAGCAGTCATGCCAGGGTGTAAGGTCTCTGGAAGAATTAGAATTGGGAGTGTGTGGGAGGCCCTGCAGTGGGAAAGTGGGTGCCTACAGGACTACGTGGTGAGTAAGGGTTAGTTCCTGCGGATGCATTTAGGCGCAGTTGTGGTTGATGATGGGGGGCTGCTTTGGGTAGCAGGAGATTATTGAGTCCACGTGTATATTTAGACCGATTGCACTGCACCAGGCATCATGAGACTCATTGGAGTTGGGCTGCTTGGAAGTAGGCCTTGAACGAAGGTGCACCAAGGCCACCCTTCTCTATTTTTAGTTATAGTTTCTGTAGTGCAATACAGTGGTGTTTGTTGCCTCATTTGAGCTCTTAGAGTAGTGCATCTAGATCCTAGAAGAAACTGGACGATGGGGAGGTTGGAAAGGTATTTAAGAAGGCTGGGAAGCATAATCATTTCCGAGATGGCTATTTTGCCTGTTGTGGCCAGTGACAGTGTTTCCCAGAATTGAATCTGAGATTTTAGGGCTGTAAGGGCCCTCTTAACATTGCACTCAAAGAGGTCTGCAGGGGAATGATATAACCATACCATTAGATGTCTAACGGTGTCACTTCTCCACTCTAGCCGCTGACTGCCCAGGTGGATTTCGACAGGGGGCAGGGAACCTCCTAAGGGGAATGCTCTGAATTTAGGGGCCATATGTACGACCCTAAATTGCGGTCGCAAACGGGCAATCAGCCCGTTTGTGACTGCAATTTAGGGCATGGCCATGTACAAACCTCATTTTGCGAATCGGTAAATTTTACCGATTCGCAAAATGTGGTTTGCGGCTCGCTATTAGGAAGGGGCGTGCAAGGGCGTCCCTTCCTAATAGCAACTCGCATTTGTATGTATGAATGTTTTGTGACCGCAATTGCAGTCGCAAAAGACTCGCAATTTACCACCTACTTCAAGTAGGGGGTAAACCATTCGCAAACGGGAAGGGGTCCCCAGGGGACCCCTTCTCCTTTGTGAATGGGTCAAGAAATATTTTTTAAAGGCGCCTGCCTTTAAAAAAAGAAACTGAAAAGTTTCATTTTCCAATTTTTTTAAATGCATCCCGTTTTCCTTTAACCCCTTCACTGCTAGGCCTTTCTCCCCCTGTGCTAAGCCTTTTTTTGGCTATTTGGGGTAGTTCGCGCTTAGGCCCCTGTAACATTTTGACCACATAAGGTATCCACGCCAAATTTGCGTCCTTTTCTTCCAACATCATGGGGATTCTAAAGTTACCCAGGGTTTGTGGATTCCCCTGGAGAGGACCCAGAAATTAGCCAAAATACAGCTACATTTTAGTTTTGTTTGGAAAAATGGGAAAAAGGGCTACAGTTAAAAGCGTCTGGTTTTGTCCCTGCAAATGGTATCAACAAAGGGGTTGTGGTGCTGAAATCCCCATCTTCCCAGCTTTCAGGGACAAGCAGACTTTTTCAGAAAACCAACATTTTGTACACAGTTTTGGCATTTTTCTGGGACATAGCCTATTTTTGCCATTTTTTATGCTTTCAACCTCCTTCCAGTTAATGGTAGAAATGGGTATGAAAGCAATAATGGATCCTGGAAAGCTATATATTTTGGAAAAGTAGACAAAATTCTGAATTCATCAAGGGGTCATTTGTGTAGATCCTTCAAGGTTTCTTTATAAAAACTAACAGTTAAATATAGGAAAAATTGAAAATGAGTTGAAAAAACAGCCATTTGTGTCAACGTTTTCACCTGTTACTTCTTCTAATTATGACAGCTGTTTAAAAGCAATATACCGTTTCATCCGCTGGACATTTCTGGTTGTGGGGATATATAGGACTTGTAGGTTCACCAAGAACCCGACGAACCCAGAGCCAATAACTGAGCAGCGTCTTGCAATGGTTTTTTATTATGTACCCGGTATATAGCAATTATTTTGGGAAAATGTATACATGGAAAAATCGGTATGAAAGACACCTATGTATTTCTGAAATTGGAACAAAATATAGAGTTTAGAAACAGTAGATATTTGCACATTTCCGAAATTGGGAGTACCCATACTAGCATGAGAATTATAGGTCATTTTTGAAAATGACTTCTTTTTTACACATTGTCTTTCATTTGGAAGGCAGAAATGCATCGAAAGTCAGTAGGTAATAACAGTTGCTCTACAAGGGTGTGTTACCCTAAGTCTCACGATAAAAATGGTACCTCACTTGTGTGGGTAGGCCTAGTGCCCACGACAGGAAACGGCTCAAAACGCAACGTGGACACACTTTATTTTTACAGTGAAAACTGACCCTTTTTTTGCAAAGTGCCTAGCTGTAGTTTTTGAACCCTAGCTCTGCCGGCACCTAGGGAAACCTATCGAAACCTATACATTTTTGAAAACTAGACACCAAGGGGAATCCAGGATGGGGTGACTTGACTGGCTCTCACCAGGTTCTGTTACCCAGAATCCCTTGCAAACCTCAAAATTTGTCCAAAAAACCACATTTTCCTCACATTTCTGTGGTGGAAAGTTCTGGAATCTGCGTGGATCCACAAAATTCCACCCACCCCGCATTCCACAAAGTCTTCCAAGAAAAATGGTACCTCACTTGTGTGGGTAGGCCTAGTGCCCGCGACAGGAAACGGCCCAAAACGCAACTTGGACACACCACATTTTCACAGTGAAAACTGACACTTTTTTTTGCAAAGTGCCTAGCTGTAGTTTTTTAACCCTAGCATTGCCGGCACCTAGGGAAGCCTAGCAAACCTATACATTTTTGAAAAGTAGACACCCAGGGTAATCCAGGATGGGGTGACTTGACTGGCTCTCACCAGGTTCTGTTACCGAGAATCCCTTGCAAACCTCAAAATTTGTAAAAAAAACCACATTTTCCTCACATTTCTGTGGTGGAAAGTTCTGGAATCTGCGTGGATCCACAACATTCCACCCACCCCGCGTTCCCCACAGTCTTACGAGAAAAATGGTACCTCACTTGTGTGGGTAGGCCTAGTGCCCGCGACAGGAAACAGCCCAAAACACAACGTGGACACACCACATTTTCACAGTGAAAACTGACCCTTTTTTTGCAAAGTGCCTAGCTGTAGAATTTGAACCCTAGCTCTGCCGGCACCTAAAGAAACCTAGCAAACCTATACATTTTTGAAAACGAGACACCCAGGAGAATCCAGGATGGGGTGACTTGACTGGCTTTCACCAGGTTCTGTTACCCAGAATCCCTTGCAAACCTCAAAATGTGTAAAAAAAAACACATTTTCCTCACATTTCTGTGGTGGAAAGTTCTGGAATCTGCGTGGATCCACAAAATTCTACCCACCCCGCGTTCCCCAAAGTCTTCCGAGAAAAATGGTACCTCACTTGTGTGGGTGGCTCAAGTACCCGCGACAGGCAAGGGCCCAAAACCTATTGAGGCGACATCAAAATTACCTATTGCAAACCAACCTGGTTTTGCAAGGGGGGTCCCATTTGTTTTTGGCCCGGGGCTCGGCGGCCATCTAGGGAAACCTACCAAACCCACACATTTCTGAAAACTAGACACCAGGGGAAGTCCAGCGAGGTATGGCTTGCGTGGGTCCCCCAACATTCTCCTACCCAGAATCCCCTGCAAACCTCAAATTTAGCTGAAAAAATCATTTTTTTCTCAAATTTCTGTGTGGGAAAGTTCTGGAATCTATGTGGATCCACAAATTTCCTCCCACACAGCGTTCCCCCAGGTCTCCCGATAAAAATGGTAATTGCGCCTCATTTTTGCCACCATATTTTTACTGGACCTAGGTCTCCGGGCGCCTTGCCACTGCTGGTCAGTGCTGAGGTGCAGGTGCTCTCTCACTAAAGATGGCTGCCACAGGCCCCTGCTACTGCAGAAGGGCCTTCCACACATACACGCTAGTAGCCAGAGTCAGGCTGGGACATAGGGATACAGTATCCATCCCGTCCCCGCCTCTGGGCCCCATAGCTAGGTAGGTGGAAGGTTCCAGAACCTTCCGGGCTGTGGGAAGAGTTACGTTTGCCGCCTTTAGGAGGGTCACCTGACCTAGGGGTATAAGAGGCTTGGAGGGAAAACCTTTTAGTCAGTTAGGTTGAGGCACCGCTGAACCTGGGAGAACCTGCGCCAGAGTATAGACTTTAGGGCCTAGGGGAGACCTACACTACTGCTGCTGACAGGGTCAAGGCCCTGCTGCCGTAAGATAGCTGAGGAACGCCCACCACCCACTGATCTTGCCCAGTGTGAGGGGACCCAGGGAACCATCTCCAGCTCCAGAAGAAGAACTTTTAAACCAAGAGTAACAGGAACTCAAGTTAAATCGTCGAATGGGGATCACGAGGCGAAGCGCTGTGTCCTAAGCGCTAGACCTTCACCCCCCTATCTATCCACACCGACAGCTGGACTGTCCCCCAAGAACCCTTCCCACACAGCCCGGTGACTAAGGCTGTCAGCGCGCCCGCGCTGCAACACCACGTGGGAGAACTTGACCCCCCAGTCACTGACCTTGTGACCGGATCGCCGCCGCGGCCGTCGCCGCGTGAAAAGGGGTGCTGAGGTGAGGGAGACCTCTCCCCGTGCATGAGTGTGGTGAGGTGCGCCGTCCGCGCCCTCACCGAAGCCCACAGAAATCACTGCCGGGCCCGAGACCCCTGCCGCTGCAAGAGCGGCCAAGAAGAACACCGCCGCAGCCCAGGAGGGCCGCGTGAATAGAGCTGAGGCCCACCGCGGCCTCCAGGCTCGTGGACGCCGTTGCCGTGGGGCCGGGACGCCGACCGCATCATAGGTCGCTCCCCGAAAAGGCCGCGACGGGATTGGCCCAGCCGGAGCCAGCAGCCGAGGAGAAGGAGGCGGGAGGCGTCGCCCAGCAACCGGAGAAGGCCGCGACGTGATTGGCCCCGCCGGAGCCAATCAGGAAGACATCGGAGGGGCTCCACTGCCAACGGGAGCCCCCGGAAGAATCGCCGCCGCGCTGGGATTGGGCGCCGTCGAGAGCCCGCCCTCCCCAGCACGTACGGAGGAGGAAGAACTCCGTGTGCACACGCGGGAAGCCGGAGCCGTCTGGAAGGACTGCCGGCTTCCGCTCCTTGTACCCTCACTGAACGCTGACTCCACGGGGGCCGGAGGAGTGCAATACCGGCCCCCAACGACCCGATAAGGCAGCGGGAGGCTCCAAAGCCTCGCGGAAGTTGGGCAGCGCCGGCCGGAGGGCCGTGGGACTCGCTCCGGGCCCCGCCCCGTCCAACAGAGGGCTGGCCCGGGAGAGAGTCCGCCGAGAGGCACCACGACCAGCTACAGCACCGCAGGTGAGCCCGGGAGGCCCCTAGGGCTCTAGGTTAAGCCCCTGGGGGCCGGGGGCCACGATTTGCAGGGGATTAACGAGGGAAGAGCCCTCATTGACAATTTGTACCAGGCCAGGCACCTGGTGAGAAGGGGCCCAAGCCTAATTTAACCCTCACCTCCCCTGGGAGACATAGGAATCCCCCATCATAGGGAAGCCCCAGTTTGCTGGACATGTTGAGGGGTCCCCTCTAGGATTCCCTCCTGCCTATTGTACCTCAGGCTGTACTGATTATCTAGGCCTGAGGGATGTGTCCAGTTGCAAGAGATTTTAATATGCCTAAAGTGTTGTGCATGTTCTAGGCCCTAACTTATTAGTGCACCCGAATCATTATTGGTGCTGTATTGTTAGGAGCTGATTCCTGCGGCCTTTTAGTGGCCAAAACTGTTGAGGGTCTTTGAGAAGAATGTGCACCAGTTAAGGAAATGTAATGTATAATCTGCATAATCCAACGCAATCTTGATTGATATAAAGGAACTTGATTTTTAATTACACAAGCCTGGTGTGGTGTCCGGTTATTGCTCCGCATTTCTGAGTTGAAGTAAGAGTGTGCTGCACAACTGCCTTACACATTGCCTTCGCGTGCCTTTCCCCGCTTTGCGCCATGCTACCGTAACGGACTCGGTAACCCCGTTTCCAACATTGGTGTTCAGCGGTGGGATAAGGACTGGTATTTGTGCAGCACCCTACAGTGACTCAGTGTGCGCCGCAATTAGACACCTAGTGAAATGCAAGTACTAGGAACTCTTTTGTGATTGCCGATTGTGTTAGTCCTGCGTAAGACCTGCTACCTACCATTTAGAACCCCTTCCTTAAATTGTCTGGGACCCCACCTAGGAGGATGGAGTTTGAGTTAGCCGACCTAGAGAGGTACACGGTGGCACAGCTCAAGGAGTTCTGCCTAGAGAGGGGGTGGCCGTCAAGCGAGGTGCCAGGAAGGAGGTGCTTCAGAAAGCTTTGAGGGCATGGGTAATGGCCCACCCGGAGGGAAGAGGGGATGAGGAGCAGAGGGAGGCAGACGACCCAAGAGAACTGAGCCTACTGAACATTGACGTCAGCGAGAATGTGTTGCCAGGAAGACGTTCCAGGGCAGGCAGTAGTGCGTCAGGGGGAGTTTGTCAGCAGAGGAATTCAAGGACAGGAGGGAGCAGAGGCAATTGACATTAGAGTTGGCTAGGATGGAAAGGGAGGGAGAGCAGGCAAGGCTAGCCATGGAGGAAAGGAGGCTTGTACATGAGCTTAGCCTGAAAGAACTAGAGCTCCGAACCTTGCAGATGGAGATAGAAAGCAAAGGAAATGGTGGCAGCGTACCTGCTGGGGTTCCACAGGAGCCCAAATTTTATCTACCCAGGGAGGTGATAGCCAGCTTTAGTGTGGGTGATGACATCGACAAGTGGTTGACGGCGTACGAGGTAGCTTTGGTGGCCCATAGAGTTCCTGAGAGCTACTGGGGAGGAGGACTTTATAGGTACATACCTCCACTAGTAAGGGACACACTTTTAACCTTAGAAAAGGGGGATCGGACCAACTACCCTATCATGAGGGAGGCCCTGCTCAGGAAGTTTGGCCTCACCCCAGAGAAGTACCGCCAAAAGTTCCGCAACAGCCACAAGCTCACCACACAAAACTGGGTGGATTTTTATGATTATGCCCGGAAGGCATTGGAGGGTTGGGTGCGTGGCAGCGAGGTTGATGATTACAAAGGGCTGTACGACCTGTTTTTGAGAGAGCACCTCCTCGAGAAATGTTTTCCGGAGCTGCGCCAGTACTTGGTGGACCGCAAGCTGACCAACCCAAGGGAGCTTGCAGAGGAGGCAGACACGTGGGTCAGCACTCGGGTGTCCCACAAGGGAGCCGGGCGGATCCCCGAAAGGTGGACAGGCGTTCCCCAGAAGAAAGAGGGGGAGATAAAAAGAGGGAGTTCTTTAAAGGTCCCCAAAATAGACCGCCTGGGAGAGGGGTAGGTTCCCCATCCCAATCTGGATACCAGAGACCCACTTACCCTGACAGGAGTCAGCAGCCCAGAACTGTCCGGTGCTACGAGTGCGGGGAGGTTGGACACTACAAGGGGGATCCCCAGTGTCGCAAGAGAACCCCAGCCCCCACAGGAGGTAAGAGCCCCGGGGTGGCCAGTGTAGCGCTTGGGGAGGAGTTGTCCCTAGGTAGGGGAGGTGAGTGGACAGGCTTGACCTTAGTTTCCCTGGGGGATAGAGAGATCATCCCAAGGGTTCAGGTACCCGAGAACACTGCCAAGTATCGGCAGAGGGTCCTGGTGAACGGGGAGGAGGTGGAGGCTCTGAGGGACACAGGTGCCAGCATGACGATGGTGAGACGTCAGCTGGTGTCCCCAGAGCAGGTGATTCCTGAGGAGTTCCACCCGGTTGTGATGGCTGATAATAGCCTGGGTCATTACCCCGTGGCCCAAGTTCCCTTTGAGTGGGGAGGAGTGTCAGGTCTGATGAAGGTTGCGGTGAGCCCTGCCATGCCAGTTGACTGTCTGCTGGGCAACGACTTGGAACATACTGCCTGGAGAGAGGTAGAGTTCAATGCCCATGCTGAGATGTTGGGGTTACCAGGATGGACTTGCGTTATCACGCGGTCCATGGCTGCCCGACAAGGAACTCAGCCCGGGTTGGAGACTGAAATAATGGCCCAGCCCACTGCTGGACGAGGAGATGTCCGGGAGGAGACACCCGGTGAGATGGATGGGGAGCCCGCGGAGGTGACCCCGGAGTCCGCTGAGGTGGTTGGTTTTCCCGTGGGGACCTGCCGACCCCTGCAGAGTGGCAGGTGGAAGGAGGGCCTACCCGGGAAGAATTTTGCCGGGCACAGAGGGAGTGCCCTACGCTTGATGGCATACGGCAACAGGCCGAAGCCCAAGCAGCTGGAACAGAGACTGGTAATTACCATGTCTACTGGGAGGATGGTCTCCTCTACAGTGAGCCTAAGGCTCCGGTGCATGGGTCCTCGAGGGCCGTGGTGGTCCCCCAATGCTACCGAGCCTTTCTGCTAGAGTTGGCACATGAGATACCACTAGCAGGACACCTGGGCCAGGACAAGACGTTTGCACGCTTGGTCCCACATTTTTACTGGCCCAGGATGCGCGTCACTTCTGACACGTTTTGCAAGACCTGCACCACTTGCCAAGCGAGCGGCAAGACAGGGACTAAGGTGAAGGTCCCTCTAGAACCTCTCCCAGTGGTCAATACCCCTTTTGAGCGACTAGGGATTGACATTGTCGGGCCGTTGGATCCGCCGACTTCTGCTGGGCATAGGTTCATTTTGGTGCTAGTAGACCACGCCACCCGGTACCCAGAGGCAATCCCTCTGAGGACCATCACAGCACCGGTGGTGGCGCGGGCCCTCATGGGGATTTTTACCCGAGTGGGATTCCCCAAGGTCGTGGTGTCAGATAGGGGCACAAATTTCATGTCGGCCTACATGCAGGCCATGTGGAAGGAGTGTGGAGTGACCTACCGGTTCTCCACTCCTTACCACCCCCAGACGAACGGGCTCGTGGAGCGTTTCAACAAAACCTTGAAGGGGATGATCAGGAGCCTACCCGAGGACTTGAGAAGAAAGTGGGACGTCCTCTTACCCTGTCTGCTCTTCTCCTACCGAGAGGTGCCGCAGAAGGGGTCGGTTTCAGCCCCTTTGAGCTGCTCTATGGCCACCCCGTTCGGGGGCCCTCAGTCTTGTCAAAGAGGGGTGGGAGAAGTCTTCCTCGAAGCTTCCCCGTGATGTGGTCAGCTATATGCTGGAGTTCCGCAGCCAAGTGGCCAAGCTGTGGAAGGAGGCCTCGGACAACTTAGAGGCGAGTCAGGCCGTCATGAAGCAATGGTATGACCGGAACGCGCGGACGGTAGAGTTAGACGCTGGACAGAAGGTGTGGGTCATGGAGCCAGGAGAGCTTAGCGCCCTCCAGGACCGGTGGACTGGGCCGTTTGAGATCTTGGAAAGGAAAGGCCAGACCACGTATGTCGTCGACATGAAGACCCCCGTCAACCCCACAGGGTGCTCCACGTCAACCGCCTGAAGCCACACCAGGAGCGTTCCGAGCTCACTCTCTTGATGATAACGGATGGAAGTGAGGAGGAGGAGAGTGAGCCTCTGCCAGACCTTCTGGCGGCCCATGAGAAGGATGGTTCGGTAGAGGGAGTAGTCCTCGCCCCATCCTTGACCCCAGAGCAACAGAGGGACTGCCGCCAGGTCTTGGGGCAGTACGCCTCGTTGTTTTCCCTCACGCCTAGAATCACGCACCTGTGTACCCATGATGTGGACACAGGGGACAGTCCGCCAGTAAAGAACAAGTCTTACCGGCTGTCCGATAAGGTCAAGGCTAGTATCCAGGGTGAGGTTGTCAAGATGCTAGAACTGGGGGTGATTGAGCCTTCCAGTAGCCCTTGGGCTAGTCCGGTAGTGTTGGTGCCGAAAGCGGCCCCCCGGGCACCACACCAGAACTTCGGTTCTGTGTGGACTATCGTGGACTCAACTCAGTCACCAAGACCGACGCTCACCCGATCCCTCGGGCGGATGAGCTCATTGACCAGCTGGGAGCAGCCCGGTATCTGAGTACCATTGATTTAACATCAGGCTATTGGCAGATCGCCATGGCGGAAGGAGCAAAGGAGAAGACTGCGTTCTCCACCCCCGAGGGCCACTTTCAATTCCAGGTGATGCCCTTCGGGTTGAAAAATGCTCCAGCCACTTTCCAGCGGTTGGTGAACCAGGTGCTGTCTGGCCTAGAGGCCTTCTCTGCTGCCTACCTGGATGACATAGCTGTCTTCAGTAGCAGCTGGGAGGACCATCTGCAGCATCTCCAGGAGGTGCTACAGGCTTTGCAACGGGCTGGTCTAACCATCAAGGCCAGCAAGTGCCAGATTGGACAGGGATCTGTCGTGTACCTGGGACATCTGGTGGGCGGAGGTAAGGTGCAACCCCTCCAAGCCAAGATTGAGACCATCATGGCCTGGGAGCCCCCAAGACCCAAACAGAGGTCCGAGCTTTTCTCGGCCTCACGGGATACTACCGCCGGTTCGTCAAGGGATATGGAACCATCGTGGGCCCATTGACGGAATTGACTTCGAAGAAGCAGCCACGCAGAGTCATCTGGACGGCTGCCTGCCAGGAAGCCTTTGAGACCCTTAAACGTGCCATGTGCACCGCGCCGGTGCTCAGGACTCCAGATTTTGGACGGGAGTTTATCGTGCAGACAGACGCTTCTGAGCATGGCATAGGAGCTGTGCTCTCGCAGCTGAATGACGATGGCCAAGACCAGCCAGTGGCCTTTATCTCCCGAAGACTACTCCCCCGGGAACAGCGGTGGAGTACCATCGAGCGGGAAGCCTTTGCTGTGGTTTGGGCTGTGAAGAAGTTGAGGCCATACCTTTTGGTTGTCACTTCTTGATCCAGACCGACCACAGACCCCTTCGCTGGCTCATGCAGATGAGAGGCGAAAACCCCAAATTGTTGAGGTGGTCCATTTCCTCCAGGGGATGGACTTTGGGTGGAACATCGACCCGGTGTAGACCACGCCAACGCTGACGGTCTCTCCCGGTTTTTCCGCCTTAGTGAAGAGAACTCCCTAGAGGTTGGGAAGCTCTCCCCTCTTTCGGCTGGGGGACGCGTGTTAGACCTGTCAGCCCTAGGGTGGTCTTGCCCTGTTTTTTTCCCTTTTGCGCCTCATTTTTGCCACCATATTTTTACTGGACCTAGGTCTCCGGGCGCCTTGCCACTGCTGGTCAGTGCTGAGGTGCAGGTGCTCTCTCACTAAAGATGGCTGCCACAGGCCCCTGCTACTGCAGAAGGGCCTTCCACACATACACGCTAGTAGCCAGAGTCAGGCTGGGACATAGGGATACAGTATCCATCCCGTCCCCGCCTCTGGGCCCCATAGCTAGGTAGGTGGAAGGTTCCAGAACCTTCCGGGCTGTGGGAGGAGTTACGTTTTGCCGCCTTTAGGAGGGTCACCTGACCTAGGGGTATAAGAGGCTTGGAGGGAAAACCTTTTAGTCAGTTAGGTTGAGGCACCGCTGAACCTGGGAGAACCTGCGCCGGAGTATAGACTTTAGGGCCTAGGGGGTAGACCTACACTACTGCTGCTGACAGGGTCAAGGCCCTGCTGCCGTAAGATAGCTGAGGAACGCCCACCACCCACTGATCTTGCCCAGTGTGAGGGGACCCAGGGAACCATCTCCAGCGTGCTGGGAGGAACATCAAGCACTCCCAGAATCACCAACTCACAACCCCCCTGTTCATAAGAAGAAGAACTTTTAAACCAAGAGTAACAGGAACTCAAGTTAAATCGTCGAATGGGGATCACGAGGCGAAGCGCTGTGTCCTAAGCGCTAGACCTTCACCCCCTATCTATCCACACCGACAGCTGGACTGTCCCCCAAGAACCCTTCCCACACAGCCCGGTGACTAAGGCTGTCAGCGCGCCCGCGCTGCAACTCCACGTGGGAGAACTTGACCCCCCCCAGTCACTGACCTTGTGACCGGATCGCCGCCGCGGCCGTAGCCGCGTGAAAAGGGGTGCTGAGGTGAGGGAGACCTCTCCCCCGTGCATGAGTGTGGTGAGGTGCGCCGTCCGCGCCCTCACCGAAGCCCACAGAAATCACTGCCGGGCCCGAGACCCCTGCCGCTGCAAGAGCGGCCAAGAAGAACACCGCCGCAGCCCAGGAGGGCCGCGTGAATAGAGCTGAGGCCCACCGCGGCCTCCAGGCCCGTGGACGCCGTTGCCGTGGGGCCGGGGACGCCGACCGCGTCATAGGTCGCGCCCCGAAAAGGCCGCGACGGGATTGGCCCAGCCGGAGCCAGCAGCCGAGGAGAAGGAGGCGGGAGGCGTCGCCCAGCAACCGGAGAAGGCCGCGACGTGATTGGCCCCGCCGGAGCCAATCAGGAAGACATCGGAGGGGCTCCACTGCCAACGGGAGCCCCCGGAAGAATCGCCGCCGCGCTGGGATTGGGCGCCGTCGAGAGCCCGCCCTCCCCAGCACGTACGGAGGAGGAAGAACTCCGTGTGCACACGCGGGAAGCCGGAGCCGTCTGGAAGGACTGCTGGCTCCCGCTCCTTGTACCCTCACTGAACGCTGACTCCACGGGGGCCGGAGGAGTGCAACACCGGCCCCCAACGACCCGATAAGGCAGCGGGAGGCTCCAAAGCCTCGCGGAAGTTGGGCAGCGCCGGCCGGAGGGCCGTGGGACTCGCTCCGGGCCCCGCCCCGTCCAACAGAGGGCTGGCCCGGGAGAGAGTCCGCCGAGAGGCACCACGACCAGCTACAGCACCGCAGGTGAGCCCGGGAGGCCCCTAGGGCTCTAGGTTAAGCCCCTGGGGGCCGGGGGCCACGATTTGCAGGGGATTAACGAGGGAAGAGCCCTCATTGACAATTTGTACCAGGCCAGGCACCTGGTGAGAAGGGGCCCAAGCCTAATTTAACCCTCACCTCCCCTGGGAGACATAGGAATCCCCCATCATAGGGAAGCCCCAGTTTGCTGGACATGTTGAGGGGTCCCCTCTAGGATTCCCTCCTGCCTATTGTACCTCAGGCTGTACTGATTATCTAGGCCTGAGGGATGTGTCCAGTTGCAAGAGATTTTAATATGCCTAAAGTGTTGTGCATGTTCTAGGCCCTAACTTATTAGTGCACCCGAATCATTATTGGTGCTGTATTGTTAGGAGCTGATTCCTGCGGCCTTTTAGTGGCCAAAACTGTTGAGGGTCTTTGAGAAGAATGTGCACCAGTTAAGGAAATGTAATGTATAATCTGCATAATCCAACGCAATCTTGATTGATATAAAGGAACTTGATTTTTAATTACACAAGCCTGGTGTGGTGTCCGGTTATTGCTCCGCATTTCTGAGTTGAAGTAAGAGTGTGCTGCACAACTGCCTTACACATTGCCTTCGCGTGCCTTTCCCCGCTTTGCACCATGCTACCGTAACGGACTCGGTAACCCCGTTTCCAACATTTCCCTAGATGGCCGCCGAGCCCGGGCCCAAAAACTCATGGGACCCCCCTTGCAAAACCAGGTTGGTTTGTGATAGGTAATTTTGATGTTGCCTCAATAGGTTTTGGGCCCTTGCCTGTTGCGAGTCCTTGACCCACCCACATGAGTGAGGTACCATTTTTATCAGGAGACCTGGGGGAATGCTGGGTGGGAGGAAATTTGTGGATCCACGCAGATTCCAGAACTTTCCTACACAGAAATTTTAGAAAAAAGTGATTTTTTTCAGCTAAATTTGAGGTTTGCAGGGGATTCTGGGTAGGAGATAGTTGGGGGACCCACACAAGCCATACCTCGCTGGACTCCCCCGGGTGTCTAGTTTTCAGTAATGTGTGGGGTTGGTAGGTTTCCCTAGATGGCCGTCGAGCCAGGGGCCAAAAACTCATGGGACCCCCCTTGCAAAACCAGGTTGGTTTGTGATAGGTAATTTTGATGTCTCCTCAATAGGTTTTGGGCCCTTCCCTGCCACGGGTACTTGGCCCACCCACACAAGTGAGGTACCATTTCTATCGGGATACTTGGAGAAATGCTGGGGGGTTGGAAATTTGATGTTTCTTTCTGCCGCGTGAAAATGTGGGCACAATAATGCAAGGAAAATGTGACAGTCACATTTTGAGGTTTGCAGGACATTGTGGGTAAGATAACTTGTTGGGAGCCACAAGAGAGACATCACCATGTACTCCATGGGTGTTTAGTTTACGACAATATCTACAGTTGGTAGGTTTTTCTTAGATGAAATGTACACCTTGGCAGAGAGACAAAAAATACAAAGATTACTGCACAGCCATTATTCCTCAAGCACACACACATACTGGTTGGATTTGGCACGAGGGCGAATGATGGTTCAGTATATAAAATGTTATTAACAAGAGATTTCACAAAAATGAAATGCACTGTCAATAATTAAAAGGACAAAAAACTGAACCAGTGACTCGCAGCTCGTGAGCTGTAAAGCCACGTCAAGGCCCCAACTGCTTTACAGGCCATTCACACACCTTTCATATGTGATACACACAACACCATTCACACCACCAGGCACGAAACCAACACATTACAACATTCACAAAAAGGGACAAGGTACACCCTGCTTGAGAAAGACAGAAAAGACAAATATTTCTGCACAACCTCCTAATCCTCAAGCACACATACATACCGGTTGGATTTGGCACGAGGGTGAGTTATGGTTCAGTATATACAGTTGTATTAACCAGAGATCTCACAAAAATGAAATGCACTGTTAATAATTGAAAGGACGAGAAGCTGAACCATTGACTCACAGCTCGTGAGCTGTAAAGCCACAACAAGGCACCAACCTCTTTACAGGCCATTCATACACCTTTCATACGTGTGACACATACAAAACCATTCACACCGCCAGCCACGGGCCCAGCACATTACAACACTCACACCAGCAGACAGTGCCATTCAAGGGCCCATCACTTTCACATGCCCACATTCCTGACACAGCAACCACACCAGCTCACGGATTGCGTGGAGTGGCGTTTGGCTAGCAGTGTGTGTAGTGACCAGCAGCAAGTCACTACTCACACACCGCCAGCCAAGCGCCAGTCCACGCACACCGCCAGCCGAGCGCCAGTCCACGCACACCGCTAGCCAAGTGCCAGTCCACGCACACCACCAGCGAAGTGCCAATCCACGCACACCGCCAGCCAAGCACCAGTCCACGTACACCACCAGCCAAGCGCCAGTCCACGCACACCGCCAGCCAAGCACCAGTCCACGCACATTGCCAGCCAAGCACCAGTCCACGCACACTGCCCGCCAAGCGCCCGTCCAGGCACACCGCCAGCCAAGCGCCAGTCCACGCACACCGCCAGCCAAGTGCCAGTCCACACACACCGCCAGCCAAGCACCAGTCCATGCACACCGCCAGCCAAGTACCAGTCCAGGCACACTGCCAGCCAAGCACCAGTCCACGCACACCGCCAGCCAAGCGCCAGTCCACGCACACTGCCAGCCAAGCGCCAGTCCACGCACACCACCAGCCAAGCACCAGTCCACGCACACCGCCAGCCAAGCACCAGTCCACGCACACCGCCAGCCAAGGGCCAGTCCACGCACACCACCAGCCAAGCGCCAGTCCACGCACACCACCAGCCAAGCGCCAGCCTACACACACCGCCATCACATTTAGGATTTTTTTATACAAAAAAGAAAACACAAACAAATTGCAAATAGATACAAATCTACTAACACAAAATCTGAAACTAAATACATTGCACAAATGCCAACCTTGAAACTGAACAAAAAATATAAAACAATAGAGACCAGGCAGTTCACTTTACCACTCATGGATGCTCCCTAAAATTATTTTGCGTGTGGTACATTCTAAAACAAGCAGGCACACACAGCGCAGGGTTAGAAGGACACTCGGGGCAGTACATACGAGTCTCCTTCCGCGTACCTCTTCGCCAACAGACTCTACAACTCCTACTGGGAAAGTCTTTTGAGGGTGTGGGAGGAATGTGATCAGGAAAGTGCCGATCTTTCAATCTAGCCACATCCTCCACCACTCCAACTCTAGGAACACTTGCCTGTTCCACTACAACAAGGCTGCCTATTACAGACTCCTGAAACTTAGCAAAAGTCATCTTTGACTCAGGACAAGAATCCTTGAATACAACAAAAGCATTAAAGGTTGCCAAGTGGAAAAGATGGATAGCCAACTTCTTATACCAAATGTAAGCCTTACGAAGAGCAGTGTAAGGTTCCAACCTCTGATCTACTCTATCAACACCACCCATGTGCCTATTATAGTCTAAAATGCACACAGGTTTGCGCGCTTCAGCAACCTGACCCCAAACAGTCACAGGTGAAGTGCTTTCATCATGGCTGGTAGTCAGCATGTAGACATCTCT
This sequence comes from Calotriton arnoldi, assembly GCA_963921515.1. Taxonomy (NCBI): domain Eukaryota; kingdom Metazoa; phylum Chordata; class Amphibia; order Caudata; family Salamandridae; genus Calotriton; species Calotriton arnoldi. The sequence goes on from CAWUFW010005722.1 coordinate 442,421, forward strand.
CCTGTCTGAAAACTTCACAGCTAGAAGTTCCTCGCAACGCAACGCACTGCACTGTCCCCGCACAAGCTTTTGACAAACAAGTTCTTTTGGGAAACCTTTACGGTTAGAGCAGATTGTGCCACAAGCAACAGTGTCCACTTTGGCGAATTCCCTGAACAACTGCACACCAGTGTAGAAGTTATCTACATATAAATGGTGACCTGTTAAAAAGTCCTCTACCAAGTTCCCACACAATTTTCTCAGTCACTCCAAAAGTGGACGGACAACCAGGGGGGGTTAATCCGGGACTCCTTACCGGTGTACACCCTGAAATTAGAGACATATCCAGTCCTACTGTCACACAGCATATACATCTTAATTCCATAGCGTGCCCTCTTACTAGGAATGTATTGCCTAAAAACCAAGCGGCCCTTGAACAAGACCAAAGACTCATCCACTGCTATTTCTTTCCCTGGAGCATAGATCTCAGCAAATCGATCTACAAAGTGATCAATGACAGGCCGAATCTTAAAAAGACGGTCACAATCAGGGTGATCTCGTGGCAACGCTAAACCATTATCGACAAAATGCAGCATCCGAAGCAAATACCTATCACGACTCATGACTGCCGGAAATATAGCCGTTGCCATCAAGGGACTAGTAGACCAATATGAAGACATTGATGGCTTCCTTAGCAAGCCCATCAAAAAAGTTAAACCCAAGAACTTCTTCATCTCTTCCAGATTTGTGGGATTCCACCGGGTAGCTCTAGAGTGGGGCTTAAGGCTGGCACTGTTGTCCCTCAAAAACTGTTCGGCATACAAATTAGTCTGCTCAACAATCTCTGCCAAAAATACATCGTCCATAAACAACTGAAAAAAAGTTTTCAGTATTCACTCTACACCCTGGAACACCAGTAAAGTCTGGCAATGCCGTCTGCACCATGCCTGGGAAAACCCAGAGGTCAGCACTTCCAACGGGAAGCCTTGCAGCCCCAGGCTGCAGCCCAGATGCCACTTGCTGCACTATCGGCACATCAATGTCCTCCTCTAAAACAGGCACTTCATCCGCACTAAGAGTAGCTTCATCCGCACTGAGAGTAGCTTCATCATCTGATGATTCCATTCCTGAATCTTCCACTCCCTCCTCTGCCTCAGATGCAGAGTCAGTCTCTGAACCATGGTCAGAGGAAGACTCAAAAGCATACCAACAGCCTGCTGAGCAGTAATCCTGCGGCTAGCCATTATCCTTACTAAGAAAGGAGACTGCACAAACAAGTCAACAACAACCAACGCTGTGCAAAATAAGTAAGCAGAAAAAATGTGTGCCTTTATCACAAAGATCTATATACTCACAAACTATACGATTCCCTTGCAAGAGACAGCAACATTCACCAGTACCTACTCTGCAGAGAAAGAAAGAAAAAAACAAAACCAATTACTCACAAGACAACAAAATACACATCGAGCACAAATGCAAAAAGTTTTTGACACTCAAAAAACAGAAGCCAAACATACTGCTATTATTACACCATTTGCAAAAACACATTCATGCAGAGAAATGACTCATTTACACTGTACAAAAAAAAGTCTCTTACCAAACACATGCAACTAAACAAACAGCAGAACCACCAGTAACGAAACCGCAACCTGGAACAGTCTAAAGAGCAAAAGCCTTGAACTAGAACAAAAAGGGAGAAATAAAGCATTACAATTGCAATTCACAAGAAATAAAACAATTAACATTATAACACGCTATGTCACTACCCAAATGGTCAATCTGCCAGATGGGCCTTCAAATAGGGCTGAGAAAAATGGGGGGGTGATCTTGCCCAGGGGATCGGGTGAGGTTGTCTGCCAGGCCGATCTGTCCCCCAGGTGGGGCCGAAAACAGCGGACAGAAATGTGCCCCCCTTGCAAAAGAAATAAATCCCTGGTGCCTAGTAGGGTTTTCTGCCTCCCCCCTCCCGCCAAGGACAGAAAGGCCAAAAAAAGGGGCAGATCTGTCCCCAGGAGGGGCAGCAAAAACATTAAGCAAATTTTATCCCCTTGGAAGCAACCATGTCACTTCCATTACACACAAAACAAATCCCTGGTGCCTAGTGGGGTTTTCTGCCCACCCCCTGGGGGCAGAAAGGCCAAAAAAACAGGCTGATCTGCCCCCAGGGGGGGCAGAATACACATAAAAAAATGCCCCCCCCGGAAGCGACCCTTGCCCAAGGGGTCGCTTCCATTTAAATTTTAAAGAACTCCCTGGTGTCTAGTGGGGTATTCTGCCCGCCAAATAAACGGGCCGATCTGCCCCCAGGGGGGGGCAGCATACACATTAAAAAAAATATGCCCCCTGGAAGCGACCCTTGCCCAAGGGGTCACTTGCATTTATTTATTTTTAACATCCCTGGCTCTAGTGGGCAGGCGATCTGTCCCCAGGGGGGGCAGAAAAGTCTTAAAAATAATGTGCCCCCTAAGGAAGCGACCCTTGCTCAAGGGGTCGCTTCCTTTAAATAAATAAAGAATCCCTGGTGCCTAGTGGGGGCATTCCTGCTGCACGATCGCAACGCTGTGCGCGATCGTGCAGCAGGAATGCCCTGCATTGAGACATCAGGGGAGAGGAAAAACTCTTTCCTCACCCCCGATGCCTCAATGCATGAAGATCTGTCCCCCCCCGCCCCACCGGAGCAAGGAAACATACCTTCCTGATGACGTCGGCGCTCGCTGTGCGCGCTGATGTCACAGGATCGCCGAGGGGGGGGGGGGTCGGGGGTGGCAGCGGAAACTCTTCTGCTGCCATGCCTGCTTGGGGGTGTAGATGGGCTGCCCATGGGGGGAGCACCAGCGCTTCCCCCATGGGTGGGTGCCATGACGGAGCGGTTCCATCATGAGCACACGCCCACCGTTGCTCATGATGGAACCGCTCCGTCATGAGCATGGAAAGGGTTAAGGAAAACAGGCTTCATTTAAAAAAAAAAAAACTGCTTTATTTAAAAGCAGTCACATATATGGTGGTCTGCTGACCCCAGCAGGCCACCATCCCTGTGAGTTCTAGCCATTCCTGATGAGGTCACAAATTGCGCCCGCCCCATTAATATTAATGAGGCATGAAATTTGCGACCCCATTAGGAATCGCAAACAGTGTCTGAGACACTGTTGTACATCCCAATTTGCGAGTCGCAAATTGTGAGTCGCAAATGTGACGCAATTTGCAAGTCGCAAATTGGTGAGTCGTACATCTGGCCCTTAGTCCGATCACGTGCGTGAAGGAGTGAAGAGTGATATAGATGGGGAAAGCTCCACGTGGATGTGTCGAACGTATGGATGAGGTCATCCGCGTAGAGTGAGACAACGTGGGTTTTGCCTGCACTTCCCCCTCCAACCAGAGCCGGGTGGCTAGTGGTCCAAATGCAAGTGCAAAAAGTTGAGGGTAGAGGGGACATCCTTGTCTGGTACCCCTCTCCACTGGGAACACCAGCTAGATCAGCCGGTCTAGTTGGACTCTCGACCGGGGAGTCGTGTACATCAGTAGTGTAGCAGCGCGGACACCGACTTCCAGGATGGACAGCAGCTGGAAGAGGTAGTCCCATTCCAGGGTGTCAAAGGCTTTTTTCAACTCCAGAATAAGGCATGCTGCTTAGTGGAAGGGGTGGGGGGCCTGGTCCATTAGGTGGAAGAGGCGGCGGAGATTCGGGAGGTACTCTGCACAGGGATAAAGCAATTTTGATCAGGGTGGACCAGGGTCTGTAAGATCTGGCCATATCGTTTGGCTAGAGTTTTACCCAGGAATTTATAATTTGTGCCTAGTATGGCGATGTGGCAGTAGGACTCGAGAAGGGATCGGGTCCTAATCTGGCTTCTGGAGTGAAGCCAGTACTGATTCGCTTAGAGAGGGAGGCAGGTGCTTGACTCGTGAAGCTTCTTCATACATCTTGGTCAGGCGAGGAATGAGAAGGGAGTTGAAGGTGCTATAGTATTCAATCAGGAGGTCATCTAGGCCAGAGCTTTGTTCTTGGCCAAGGTACGTATACCCTGTTTGACCTGTTGGGGTTTCACGGGTTCATCCAGTTCCACTCTACTGAGGGGTGCAACCCTCGGGAGGGGGCATTGAGCGAGGAAGAAGCCAATCTCTGTCACCGGTGGGCGTGGGGTTGTGGCATAGATCAAGGAACTGTAAGTAAAGAAGGCCTCCATGATGGTCTTTTGGGTATACAGAGTGCTTGCAGTAGGTGAGGCAATCTCGAGGATGGACCCAGGGCTGGTGCCCTGACGGACGAGCCACACCAGCAGCCTGCCCGATTTGTCTCCCTCTCAGTGTATTCTCACTTCAAAGGCTTTGAACTTCAAGCAGCGCATTTGATCTAGCACTACCGCATATTGGGTGTTTGTGTCTTTGAAAGCCGCTGCCTTGGAAGGGTCCAGGATTACCAGTAAATGGACATAATATCGAATCATAAATATCGAATTGCAGTTATATCGAAGTTGTAATATCGATTGTATAATAATATCGAAGTAATGAATATCGTAGAAAAAAATATCGTTTTTTTTTTTGATAAAAAAATATCGAAGTATAAAATATCGAATAAGTAATATCGTTAGTAGATAATATCGATTTGTTACTGTTGTAAAAAATATCGAAAAAATATATAGAATGTGTAAAATATAATTTTTTTGTAAATAATTAAATATTATGTATTGTTATTAATTTATTATTAGTTTAATTGTATTAATATTTGTTTTAAATTGTATAAAAATAATTTTTGTAAGATATGTTTTAGGAGCGGGATGTTGGGTTATTAGGGGATAAGGGTGTGTATTGTTTTAAAAATATTAGTATAAATTTATATATTAAATAAAAAAATTGAAATTCGAAATTATTAAAAAAAAAGAAATTTAAATAAAAAATAGAAATGATGGGGCCTATTAGGATGACGGGCGGACTTTCGTCCGCCCGCCACCCTAGCGGTGCTGGGACCGGCCGCGGCCAACTGGCGGTCCCGCACAGGCGATTAGGATGCCACCGCCACCGTGGCGGTGGCATCCTCCATTCCCAGCATTGTGGCGGGCGGGGCGCACAGCACCGCCCGCCACAATGCTGGGAATGCACTGTGTGCATCGTCATGCACAAGGTGACAGGCACCGCAAGGTGCCTGCCACTATGTCCATGACAATGCAGGGGGGTACCATAGGTACCCCCCTGTGCACCCCCCACCCCCCCAACATCTTGGGGACCCGCAACGGGCCCCCGGAAGCGGAATCCGCCTGGCTTTCCATGGCGGAGTCACCGCCATGGAAAGCCCTGCACTGCCGACCATCGTAATATGGATGGCCGATTGCCTACCGGCGGAAAACCAGCGGACGGTCTTTCCGTCCGCCTGGGTCCCCACCGCCATCGTAATATGGCGGTGGGGAAATGTGAAGCGGGCGGTGGAAAATGGCGATCCGCCCGCTATCCTAATGACCCCTATATGTTTTGTTTTAGGAGCGGGATGTTGGGTTATTAGGGGATAAGGGTGGGGAGTATTTTAAAAATATTAGTATAAATTTACATATTAAATAAAAAAAATGAAATTAGAAATTATTAAAAAACGAAATGTAAATTAAAAATATAAAATATATGTTTTGTTTTAGGAGCGGGATGTTGCATTATTAGGGGATAAGGGTGGGTAGTGTTTTAAAAATATTAGTATAAAATTACATATTAAATTAAAATTTCAAGTTTTGGAAATAATTTAAAATAAGAAATATAAATTTAAAATTCGAAATTTTATTTTTGATTTAGGAGTGGGATCTTGCGTTATTAGGGGAGAAGGGTGGGGAGTGTTTTAAAAATAATTATATGAATTGAAATATTTAATTTAAAAATTTAAAATTGCAATTTTCTTAAAATTAGAAATTGAAATTTAAAAATGAAATTATATTTTTTTTTAGGAGTGTGATGTTGGGTTATTAGGGATAAGGGTGGGTAGTGTTTTTAAAATAATACTATAAAATAACTTATTAAATTAAAATTTAGAAAATTGAAATTATTTTTAACAAATATAGGGGTCCATTAGCATTTCGGGCGGATCGCCACCGCCCGCATGGCAGTGGCGATCCGCCCGACATTTGTGCCCGCCCGCATGCCAATTCCCCCCGCCATATTACTATGGCGGGGGGACCCCGGCGGACGGAAAGACCGTCCGCCGGTTTTCCGCCGGTAGGCAATCCGCCCGATTGCCTACCGGGCGGAAAAGCTGTTAATATGGTGGCGGTGTCTGGTAGACACCGCCAATCATATTATGATGCATGCGGGGTTTAGCCTTTCCGTGGCGGCAACGCCGCCATGGAAAGGCATGCGGTTCTCGCCATTGGGGGCCCGTAGCGGGCCCCCATTTATTAATGGGGGTGGGGGGTGCACATGGGGGGGTACCTATGGTACCCCCCTGCATTTCAATGTACAACGTGGCAGGCACTGCGCGATGCCTGTCACATTGTGCACTGAAATGCGCAACTTGCTTTTGTGGCATTGCGGCGGGCGGTGCTTTCAGCACCGCCCGCCGCAATGTTACAAATGCGGGATGCGCCCGCCAGTGTGGCGGGCGCATCCTAATCGTAGGTGCGGGACCGCCGCATGCAGTGAGCCCCAAAGTTAATTAAAATGGAAATTATATGTTTGTTTTAGTATTGGGGTGTTGAGTTATTAGGGGAAAATGGTGAGGTTGCTAAAATAGTAAAATATATCTATTTAGTGTCCAGAAGCTTTCTTGACTTAATACTGACTGGAGTGGGAATAGTAATTTTATATGTACAGTGTCCAGCACTTTCTTGGACTTAATATTTGGTGGAGTTTGAATAGTAAATTATATATATTTAGTGTCCAGCACCTTCCCTGACTTAATACTGACTGGAGTGGGAATAGTAATTTATATATCTTTAGTGTCCAGCACCTTCCCTGACTTAATACTCACTGTAGTGGGAATAGTAATTTATATATGTTTAATGTCCAGCACCTTCCCTGACTTAATATTCAGTGGAGTGGGAATAGTAATTTTTATATCTTTAGTGTCCAGCACCTTCCCTGACTTAATATTCAGTGGAGTGGGAATAGTAATTTTTATATCTTTAGTGTCCAGCACCTTCCCTGACTTAATACTCAGTGGAGTGGGAATAGTAATTTTTATATCTTTAGTGTCCAGCACTTTCTTTGACTTAATATTGGGTGGAGTTGGAATAGTAAATTATATATCTTTAGTGTCCAGCACCTTCTATGACTTAATACTTTTTGGAGTGGGAATAGTAATTTATATATCTTTAGTGTCCAGCACCTTCTGTGATTTAATAGTAACTGAAGTGGGAATAGTAATTTATATATGTTTAATGTCCAGCACATTCCCTGACTTAATACACAGTGGAGTGGGAATAGTAATTTATATATATGTTTATTGTCCAGCACTTTCTTGGACTTAGGGGACGATTCCGATTTGGGCCGGAAGCGCACCTAACACTATTCGTCCGGAAAAAAACCCAGCCGAATGCGTGTTTCCCGACCGATTCGAACAGTCGTCCCAACGAGCAAGTACGATGCGCATAACAGCCCAGATTCCGAGCGAGCCGTACTTACCCATTTCAGCTCCTGTTCCCCGCCCGAGCCGGATCCGTAAACGCCGAATCGAGTTGCTCGGAACCAAATACACAGCACCTTCCGGCCGGACTAGTACGATGCGCACTCAGTACGCGCCGAACCCGTCGCTACGTCCGGCACGTCAGAGCATCCGGGAGAGCTGTACATAAGCTCCGATTCGCGCCACAAGACGATCCACGGCGACGAGACGAACAAGCCAGCGACGAGTACGAGTCGAAGCCACGAGAAACCAGAACGAGACGAACAAACCATGAATCCCATCGCGCAGGTCCTACCAATACTCTACATCTATTACCGGGACCGGTACGGACGCGTACAGCGCAGACGGTAAGTCAAACACCCACTACACAAACAAACGACACGTACCCAACACACGTCACACACACATAGGGATGCAGAAATGACGGACACTAGCAACAGCAGAACCATAGGGGCGGGATGGCTACCACCAATGCCATACACACCCATAGGGGCCTGGATGCCTACCACTACCACCACCCCTACTCAGGGGGGCCTGGATGCCTACCGCTACCACCACCCCTACTCAGGGGGGCCTGGATGCCTGTCACTACTACCATTCCCACTCATAGGGGGATGGATGCCTACCACTAACACCATCCCTACTCATGGGGGCCTGGATGCCTGTCACTACTACCAACCCCACTCATAGGGGGATGGATGCCTACCACTACCACCACCCCTACTCAGGGGGGCCTGGATGCCTACCACTACCACCACCCCTACTCAGGGGGGCCTGGATGCATGTCACTACTACCATCCCCACTCATAGGGGGATGGATGCCTACCACTACCACCACCCCTACTCATGGGGGCCTGGATGCCTACCACTAACACCACCCCTACTCAGGGGGGCCTGGATGCCTACCACCACCCCTACTCAGGGGGGCCTGGATGCCTATCACTACTACCATTCCCACTCATAGGGGGATGGATGCCTACCACTACCACCATCCCCACTCATAGGGGGATGGATGCCTACCACTAACACCATCCCTACTCATGGGGGCCTGGATGCCTGTCACTACTACCATCCCCACTCATAGGGGGATGGATGCCTACCACTAACACCATCCCTACTCATGGGGGCCTGGATGCCTGTCACTACTACCATCCCCACTCATAGGGGGATGGATGCCTACCACTACCCCCACCCCTACTCATGGGGGTCTGGATGCCTACCACTACCACCACCCCTACTCAGGGGGGCCTGGATGCCTACCACTACCACCACCCCTACTCATGGGTGCTGGATGCCTACCACTACCACCACCCCTACTCAGGGGGGGCTGGATGCCTGTCACTACTACCATCCCCACTCATAGGGGGATGGATGCCTACCACCCACACCACCCCTAAACATAGGATGGGTAATGCATGACACAACCAGCATACTCCAACATAAGGAATGTCTGAAAAATACATCCCCCCAACACCATGACAAGCGTGTGTAGTCTGTGTCAAATGCCTACAACACTGAACATGACATTGAGCATACAATGTGACCCCCTATCACATGTGTCACACATAAATGCGTGTGGCCTCCACAATGCAAGCAGACCATGACCACTGTGGGAATGGGGTATAACACCCCATCAGCACAGTGACCAAAAGGTAAGTGTGGGGTCCATAGCTGAAGCCCAATTGAACATTGTGGCAATGGGGTCTAAACCCCCATCACCACAGTGACCAAAAGGGAAGTGTGGGGTCCATAGCTGAAGCACATTTTGAACATTGTGGCAATGGGGTCTAAACCCCCATCATCACAGTGACCAAAATGTAAGTGTGGGGTCCATAGCTGAAGCCCAATTGAACATTGTGGCAATGGGGTCTAAACCCCCATCACCACAGTGACCAAAAGGTAAGTGTGGGGTCCATAGCTGAAGCACATTCTGAACATTGTGGCAATGGGGTCTAAAACCCCATCATCACAGTGACCAAAATGTAAGTGTTGTCATGGGAAAAGCTGCAAATGCCAAACAGCATGGATGTTACCTGGTCACAGAACAACAAACACATCTGTGGCATAGTAGTGCTTGTGTCCCATAGCAACATAGATTGGGTGAGGCAAACAGTGCAGTGCAAATAAGATATACCTTTGGCCATGTGCAGACAAACATCACCCAGGGGCTGACATTGTCAACATTTGTCAATAACACAATGACAGAAGTGACCATCATAATGCAGCCCCACATATCTGCACCAATGGACACACAAATGTAGATATCCTGTGGAGACTGTAGATGTCAGGTGAACAAATACCATACCATGGCAGCAATGGGACATACAAAGCATGATCATTGTGCTGACTGATGACCTAGGAGTCCCAGGGACAGCAGGGGAAAGCCACCAAACAACATACAGCCAATGGCACACTAAAGATATGCCAATGCAGTGGTGCAGATGCACAAACACAAACAGGCAGCCTCACACTGCATATCAAACACAACAGGTGATGGGGGGGTGTGCCAGTGTCCCCAGGCAACCACACAACACATGAGGAGGCCTGAATCACAATTACACAGATGTGTATACAGTGCCACACAAAAGTAACTCATGGATCGGATTCCCCTATGTGGGCAATCAGGCATTGTTAGATGAGAGGGAGCCCAAATTACACATGTCACACAAGGTTGTAGGAACAGAAAATAACACAGCAAGAGTCAGACCCACCACAGCACTACCCCCAGGGACCCCACATTGTGGTGACCCTGGCCTGCATGATAATCCCACTGTGATGACAAAGCTAGATGTCGTTCACACTGTGAACCACAGTCATGTGTCCTGAGCAACAAACTACCATCACACCTACACAAGCACAAATCAATCTGCACGGCCTGTCAGCCAAGGCCAACATGGAGGTAGGGGTCTAGCCGTGCAACAACTCTCATTTGCACACACTCAACACCACACACCTTGATCTCCACCAATGTGCAGCAGTGAAGCTCACATGGACTGGTGACATTGCACATGCACCCATGACAATCCCAGGGGGGGTGGTGGGAACTAAGGTGCAGAAACCCATCACACATGGCCAGTCAACAAGACTCGTGAATGTCTGACACACTGCATAGTACGCTGTACATGGGCATGACATGAAATCCACCACAATCAATGGGATCCCGGACACAGTCACACACCAATGAAGAAGTCAAGGTGACCCACAAAGAACACACATAGACAACTTCCAACATTGCAGCTCTGACCCTGAGGAGTGGCAGCAGTCACACACACAACGTGTCACAATCACTGAAAGCTAACACAAACTGTAAATTACATGACTTGTGTAACCAACAAGTGCCAAGGGGAATCCTGACTGTGTCTCATCTGCGTTTGCCCACAAATTCAGCCGTGACAGCAAACACACCTATGGATGACACCCTGATGACCAGTAATGTGCCATGCACCCACATCCCAGAGAACCCAGGGCGAAGAGTTTGGGGAACATAGGTCAACTCAGCAAGCATCACAAACAGGAACATCACTAGGGATCCCAGCCTGCGTAGCAAAATGGAAGTGAACACACAGAGACATGCTCACACAACACACACCTTGGGCTCAGGCAATGTCACGGAATTACACACTGCCATGAGGGGACTCCACTCCTGTGTAAGGAAAGCTGTGCCATACGTTGTCTCTGCAGGGCTCTATCATGTCAGCAGAACACTTGGTCACTCAGTTAACAATTAGCACAAAATGAAGGCTCTCGTCACATCAGCCTGGTCATGGGAGTGTCACCGAAATCATCTGCACAGATCCAACACACATGTATAGCAAGTTGCACTGATAACACAGATGAGTCCTTCCCCATTGATGCCCAAACTTGCATGTCCAGTGGAGATGGTCACACGGTCAGGGAAATAGACAAATTGAACAATGGCAAGCACAACTGATGTGCAGGGGTGTAAGCCACAGATGTGATATTGCAAATAAATGTAGGAAATCCCATTGGCAAATATTGAAAACATGACACCCTCATATTGCTGCAAAGGATGACATGGCTACACACCAGGATAGGACACATTCCCCCTGGACCACATGGGGACCTGCACAGTTACACTTCATTTTCATGATATCAAAAATCACCGTCACTCCAGCAAGGGCATGGTTAGCATCATCAACATCATGTACATATGAAGCAAAACCACCAGAGAACAGAAAGGAGCTTTATTCAGCATATGGGTGTGACATAGAAAGTCCAGAAAAAAGACAAAGGCCAATGGCCAGTCCAACAGTAAAGTCCGAACAGGGTGACAGTGGCAGATGTCACCCTTTGCTTGCCTGCACTGCTACGGACCAGGGACATTCCCCTCAGAGGGGCATACGGGGGGCAGTCCAGGCACCGCAGGGACAGGATCAGGGCTCACCAGAAGGAGGCAGGGAAGGGGTGGCTGGTGCTGGAGAGTCACTGACAACTGCAGTGGAGGTGTCTGACATGGTGGGTGCCGGCACAACTGGGGGTCATGAGTCAGATGGTGTGGGTGCCGGCACGACTGCAGTGGGCTGGCCAGATGTAGTGGACAGGTTCCCCACTGCAGTGCCCAAGTCAGACGGGGTGGTAGTGGACTCCACTGTAGTGCCTATCTCCAGGGGAGTAGAATGGGGTTCAGGTAAGGTGGGCAGGACAGAGGGGGAGGACACGGTCTCCACACCAGTGGCACAAACATGTGCAGCGGGGGGTGTGAGGCTGGAAGAGCAAGTGGTAGGGGAGAAGGCCGGATCATTTTGGGGATGGTGTATCTGTGGGTGGGGGAACCTGGGGCAGGGTGTGGTGTGGGAACCTGTGTTGTGGGGGCCTGAGGGATGGAGGAAGGAGACTGTGTGGTTGAGCTGCAGGGCGGTGGGGGGGTCTTGCTCTTCCGGGACTGGGGGAACTTGCGTGTGGGGGCCTTAGTCTGTCTGTGCCTGGGGGAGGGTGTCGAGGGGTGAGGGCCACTCCTCTCTGTGTGGGTGGACTTCCTCTTCCCCCTGTATGCTGGATCAGCTGGATCGGAGGGGAAGAGGCCGAGGTCACAGAGGAAGAGCTGCTTTTTAGGTGGGGTTGCAGGTGAGGCAAGGGAAGGGGTCTTGGAGGGAGAGGATTTGGAGGACTGCGGAGTGACTGTGGATGCCTGTGTATGTGTCTGTTCCCCATCCCCTGTGGGTGTGGTATCAGTCCCCTGAGGATGCTTGCGTGCAGGTTTTGCCTTTGTTTTGGGTGTTTCTGTGCTGCTCGTGTCTGTGTGTTTGGGTGATTGTGCAGGGGTGCATGTGCTTGGGACAGGTAGGGTGCCAGGAAGTGTGGATAGGGCAGAGGTAGGAGGGGTGAGGGACTGTTGGAGGAGGGACACTGCTGCTGTCAGGGAGGAGTCCATGGACTTATTGCTCCTCTGTAGGGCAGACATGCCCGATGAGATGCCCTCCATGAACGACACCAGCTGTGTCAACAGAGTGGTGTGTGCATGGAGGACACTCAGCATTGCTGTCTGCCCTACATGGAGCTGTCGAAGTAAGTACACAGACTCCTCACTCAGGGCAGCAGGGGACACAGGGGCAGGGGGTGTAGTGCCTGGCACGAAGGAGACACGCTCCCGAACACGGGAGCCTCCACGGACCTCTGGAATGGGAGCCAATGGGAGGGCGGTGGTGGTGGTGGCGGGGCCAGCCATACTAGCTGGGGTGTGGTGGCTGCTAACACCCGCCTCCACAAGGGAGTCATCCTCCGAGCTGCTGTGGTCCTCAGCTGAGGTGGATGGTGCTGAGGACTCTTCGGTGTGGCTCCCCTCGCCCTCCGTGCCACTGGGTCCCTCCGACCACTCATCGGCTACTGACCCAGTCTGGCTCTGCAGCTCCTCCTGGTCCGTGGAGCTGTCCCCTCCTGTGGCCGTGGATGTATCTGCAAACAATTAGGGAAACAGACAAACATCAGTCACCTGCACTGACCACACACACCACAGTAAGTACAGCACATTACAGAGCAAGCCCTGGCATCCTTAGTTGAACATTGCCAAAAGTGCTCACACAGATTAGGAGAAGCCAATCGTCAGTCTGATGGTCAACCATGGCTCTCACACCCCTCCTGGCCTTTGAAGTAGGGTTCTGTTCTACCATATAACACAGACCCATGTACCTTTCTGCTCTGCCCATGAAACACGGCACTTCCATATAGGCCCCACCAGTCAGGCCCTGATTGATCACCTAAGTTGTCCATTTTTCTTTTAGCCTTTTAGTACCTGTCACAGTGGTCCACACCCCCTTAGATACATACACTTAGGCCCAAGCCCTCACAGTGGTCCACACCCCCTTAGATACATACACTTAGGCCCAAGCCCACCTCCTTAGATGCACACACACATGTAGGCCCAAGAGGCCACTGCCTCTTGCTATCATTTTTAATACAACAAATCTTGTAGGCCTTTCTGACCTGACAGCAGGGACCTGTGCCATCCACCGCGGCACCAGCCCCCCCTTGTAAATTTCCACAGTCACAAGAATAAGGTTAGCCCACACGTACGTGACACTCTGCTGGTACATCTTGCTCTTTCACAAGCAATGTTTGTGTTAGACCTGGCATCCTTGGCGTGGGTCTCCCTTCCATTTTTTTCATAATGCCTCCACTGTTGTCGATATGTTTTTGCTGGACTAGATGTTATGGGCACTTTGCCACTGCTAATCAGTGCCAAAGTGCAAGTGCTCCCTATGATAAATTGTGTTGTGTATTAGTGACTCCATGATTGGATGATTGGTTTACTTGTCAGTCCCTAGTACAGTGCACTGGGTGTGCCCAGGGCTTGTAAATCCAATGCTGCTGGTGGGCTTGCAGCACTGGTTGTGCCACCCACAGGAGCAGCTTGTAAAGTGTGTCTCAGGCCTGCCATTGCAGAGCCTGTGTGCAGCCTAGGGCTGCCATGTCGACTTGGCGAGTGCACCCACTTACCAGGCCCTAAACCTTCCCTTTACTGCATGTTGGTCACCCCTAAAGTAGGCCCTAGGGCAGGGTGCATTGTAAGTATAAGGTAGGACATGCCTTGGTGTGTGTGGGATGTCCTAATAGTGAATTACAGCCATTTTCGTTTTTCACTATTGCAAGGCTACCTGTTCTCCATAGGCCAGAATGGGCAGTTAGATTATTACATTTTATAATCCTAACTGACTCAGGGAACATGGTGGAAATTCGAGTTTAGTATGCCTGAACTCAGAATGATAAAATACATCTTTTAGTGAAGTTGGTTTTAACATTCTGTGTTTGAAAATACCACTTTTAGAAAGTAGGTATTTTCTTGTCTAACTATCCAAAGCCTGCCTCTGCTAGGTTGTGTATTCCTTGTCTGGTGTTTTTGAGTGACAGGGCTGGGGATTCCAGGAGACAGAATGAATCAGCCCAGTGGTGAATAGAGAGATCTGCATCTAGATGGGTGGGAGGAGTTGCACCTGGGACCTGAATAGGACAGTGCCTGCCCCCCACAGTGCTGGCTCCACCCCCTGTGGTGTGTCTGATGTCTCTGCCCTGCACAGTGAAAGAAGAGAAGGAATCATGTCAACAAAGTGCTCCAGGGCTGGGCTTTCCCTCCACAATGCTGGCTCCACCTCCTGTGGGGCGTCTGATGTTTCTGCCCTGCGAAAGGAAAGAAGGAGTCATGTAAACAGAGTGCTCCAGAACTGGTTTGGACTGGGCAAAGGCCCCTCTGCCCTCAGAGGACAAAGGATTTTGGGGTATAAACATTGGGACCCTGATCTCAAGAAATTAGATCACTTTTGGGAACAAGAAGAAACCTTTGCTGAGGAGCGGAACCAAGAAGAAACTGAGGAGAGACTATCCCTAAGCCTGAAGTGCTGCTTGGGGGATTGGCCTGCAGTGGTTTGCCTGACTGCCAGAGAAAGGAGAAAGGAACTTTTGCTTTGCTGTGACTTTCATCAACTTGTGAAGGATCTCCAAGGGCTTGGAAGAGAGCTTGCCCCCTGATCGAAGTCCCAGGACCATTGGACTTCACCCCCTTTGTGAATTGCTGCTGGAAACTCTGTTTCAGTGGCTACAGAGGTAGGGAGCTGTGACCAACTCTCCCGACCAGCACCGCATCGAGCAATGCCTGCATCTTGCAACGCACGGCCTTGGTCTCACCGACTCCGTCAACGAGCCGCTGCCTGCACCGTAACCTGTGAGCACCACACCTGGCAACGCCTCGCTACACCGAATCCATCTGGTCCGACCGACACGGTCACTGTTGCTGAGTTCGAGTCCTGTGACCGCACCGGAGTTGGGCACCGCCTCGCAAGCTTCGCGACGCTCCGCCCGACTCGCACCGCTGTCCGGACTGATCAACGCCAGCTCCTGAATCCGGCTCCGTCGCCGCACCGCAACCTGCCAGCACTGCATCAAAGCACCGTCTCGCCCTGCAACACACGGCCCTGGTCTCACCGACTCCGTCTCGATGACGTCAACGAGCCGCTGCCTGCACCGCATCGAGGGGCAACGCGTCCTGCAACGCTTCCATTTTGCATCGCGACCGCTACGTACAGCCATCCGGCTCGCACGCCCGTGCCTGCCGCTTCAAGTAAAAGGTACTGTGACCGAGTCTGTCTACGCTGTGTTGGCCCGTCTCGACGCGGTCAGCTGGATTTGTTAGACTCTGTTTGTTCTTGACATCGCCGTAGCCGGAGGAGGCTACCGACTCGCACAGAACCTTGAATTAAGCCTTTTTAACCAGAACTCTTGATTTTTGACAGTATCGTGGATTATTTTTGTCGTTTATGGTCTTGTGGTAATTCTATATAAAATATTCTTATTTTTATAAATATACAAACTGTGTGGTGTCCATTTGTAGTGTTGTCACTTGGTTACTGTATGTGTTCACAAATGCTTTACACACTGCCTCTGAGATAAGCCTGTCTGCTCGTGCCAAGCTACCAAGAGGGTGAGCAGGGGTTATTTTAGGAGTGTACCTACTTTCCCTGACTAGACTCAAGGGTCCCTATTTGGACAAAGGTACCTACCTCTGCCAACTAGAGACCCCCAAATCTAACAGTTTGCAATATTTTAACTCATGAAACTTTCCACGCTTGCTCAACAGAAACTGAAAAGGCAGCTACGTGACAGATAAATAATATATAAAATCTTAATTCCTGAGCATCTTACGGTAAAAGTTATCTTTTTCTTATGTTTGCGGTCAAGAGCACCGACCACCTGCTAAAAGCCCCTGTTTTCACCATGATACCACTTCTCTGTTCTTCAAAAAACTTTCCACAGTTACTGTAAGCGTGCGGTCAAGGACCCACGTCAGGGCCCACGTCAACTGTGGGTAGGAGATCTGCATTAAGCCATATAAAAGGTTTGCACCCATGTCCACGCCCTGAACTCTTCATACCAGTGCATTGCATGGTGAGGGTTCCCGGTCAGCCGTTCTCCTGATCTTGGGCCTAGAACTTCTACTCTCAAGGTGGTAATGCTCTTTTCTGATTGCTAGCCTTTTGGCTTTGTCAGCTTCTCTAATTTAGCTCATCCACACCTAATTCATTGCATTTATCCTAGCTTAAATTGTGTAGCCTTGGATGGTTCTTGCTCTCTCATTTAAGATTTGCCTTCTAGACGCTTGCCTATTCATGATCCCTCTTTTAAGACTTGCCCCATAGGCTGTAGCTCACTGATAGATAGTTACATAGATCTTTGTGCTTCACTTAAAATATGATTTGTAATCTTGTTGATGCTTTCATATTCATCCTGCTCATGTGTTGACGAGCAGCTTTAAATGAACAGTTCTCGGTGTTACTGAATTGCTTAATGAAGTGCCACTGTATTTCACACCGTTGTTCCTTCTTTTCAAGTGAATGAGCAGAGTGCGGGTCGTGCTCTCATGAGCCGGTAAGCAGAAGGATGTGACCACCCATTTACCCTCAAACAGCTTGCACCCATCTGTCTGGTGCCTGTCGGATGGTAATACCCCAGTGTGGACACATGCACCACCTACCCAGTTGTTGGACATTGCAGAGAACACGGTGAAGTTTGTGAACATGCACACATCACATCTCTTGCCACTGAGTCAGTACAGGTATCCGGATAAAGGGATGGACAGAGTCTAATTTGAAATGCATGTGATGCATACCAGCACCAGACACCATGATGCACCCATGTCCTCATAGTCAATGCCACAATGGGGTGCATGTTGCACATGTCACTCCCCTGCAGGATCACTTTTAGGAAGTTTAATGCCATGGCACAGGCATGCCTGCAAAGTCATACATCACTGTCTCCAGTCACATGGGCAGGGCAGCCAGCCAACAACAGTCTGCACTGTGTCACAATCCTAGGTCATGGGGAATGCAAGTTCTGTAGCTGACAAGTGCACATGTCCATCCCCCACACACTACATCATCTGAACTCTTATTTATCCACGTCATACCAATTGGACATATGGGAGACATGAAACACAACTCTCTGAACCTGAGCACCTCACAGTCGGCTGTGAATGAAAAACAGCTGCCTGAACTTCTCAGTCGCATGCACCAGTCTGCACAGTCAAGTGATCAAACACCTATATGTCACACAAGTATCATCTCTCATGGCCACATCTCAGATGGCATGCTGAGCCCTAACCGATAAACACCCCAGTAGACCTGACAACGAAGCCACAGCACAATGACACAGAGGCAGACACCTGAGGGAACATTTCACTGAGCACAACGTGTCAGCTGATACACGGGAGTGGGAGTACAGAGTGTATTGTATGCCCTGGAGTAGGCATGACTGTCCTGCTCCACGTGAAAGAGGGATGAGCCCTGGACAGTAGGCAGGTGGCTAAGCATGTGTGACACACTTGATATACATACTCCTGAGGCCCAAACATTGTTCCCACCCGCAGCATGGGGGTGTGCCAAATACCCCAGGCACATGTGGTGAGTCAGATCAGCAATTGGAACACATATCAAAGTTACACGCAGATTACATGTCAGAACTCAGGCATTGTGTAAGCAATTGACCCACCCATGAAGCCCACCACAAAGGTACGGTAACAAATGCTGTCCCCCACCCTGAGCTAAGCAAAATGCAAGGACACAGTACCCAAGTGACACAATTTCCAGACTGTAAGGGCCACACCTGGGTATCAGATGAGGAGTGGGCATGTCACAATTGAGGGACATGGGTCCTGGACCACAAGACTGATGTACTGTGGAGGTTTAACCAGGCCAGAGTAGGGCACATAGCATGTCAGACAAAGTTCACAGTGCAGTCATGGACTCACCCCTCCTTGCTGCTGTCTGGCCTTCAGCTGCCCATCCAGGTCAGGGAAGACCACCGCCAGGATCCGGTGCATGTGGGGGTCAGGGTCCGGTGTCCGCCCCTCCTGCGAGGAGGCGACAGCTTCAGCTGGACCCTCGCGAGTCCAGTCCTGAAGGTCCTGCCACCTCTTCTGGCAGTTGCGGATCCGGCGCTTGTAGTCTCTCACGGATCGTACTGCCCGGACGATGGTCAGCCAGATCTCCTGCTTCTGGTGGGCATCAACCTGTGAGGATGACAAAGTGAAAAAGGCCATTACTACACATGCAACATATCCGTGCATCACACAGTTGGATATGCATGTCTCAATCACAGGGGCATATGATGTACACAGGCAATGCAACTATGGCTATGAACAGTTTGCCAGCAGTTACTAAATGGTATCATTGCCTGGGAAGTAAAACCTTGTTGGAATGCACTGTTACTGCACTATACCTGTTCAGTGCATGTAACTACACACTTTGGGGGTGAGAACTACTCAGTGAGCATGCTAGCCAGTGGTGTGCACACTGGAAGTCTTGCTAGTCAGACAACATGCACATTTAGTAAGGCAGTGGACAGCACACTCACCTGCTCCCCTGGTTTCCCATACAACTTGCTGTACTGTGGAAGGAGGCTGTCCAGCAGGGCCTGGTTCTCCTCAGTGCTGAAGGCTGGGGCTCTCTCCACAGTACGTGCCATTGCAGTAGCCAGAGGATGCAGAGACAGCAGCAGTGTTGGTGGCAGATGTCATCCTGGAGCATGTAGTGCAGGCAAGTGAGCTCTCAGGGGAACAGCCAGCATTATATGTGTGCTGCAGAGGCAGATACTGTCCCATGTGTCCAAAGTGATAGGTCCAAGTCGTTTTCATCTTCTGAATCTGGCCAATCCATGGAATTGCACCACTTATACACGCCCACAGCATCCTTCAAAAGTTCAACTTCATGACACCCATGAATTTGCAACATTGTTGTGGCTGGCCAACTGAATTCACTGCATCAGACTAGTTCAAGCTTCGAAAACGCGTCCGTTGCCATGCCAGGCCCTAGCCAATGCGTGCTCACCGATCGGTCCATTGCTGTACAACGCGTACCCGCTCACATCATATGCAATGGCCAATGCGTGCGCACCGATCGGTCCATTGCTGTACAACGCGTACCCGCTCACATCATATGCAATGGCCAATGCGTGCGCACCGATCGGTCCATTGCTGTACAACGCGTACCCGCTCACATCATATGCAATGGCCAATGCGTGCGCACCGATCGGTCCATTGCTGTACAACGCGTACCCGCTCACATCATATGCAATGGCCAATGCGTGCGCACCGATCGGTCCATTGCTGTACAACGCGTACCCGCTCACATCATATGCAATGGCCAATGCGTGCGCACCGATCGGTCCATTGCTGTACAACGCGTACCCGCTCACATCATATGCAATGGCCAATGCGTGCGCACCGATCGGACCATTGCTGTACAACGCGTACCCGCTCACATCATATGCAATGGCCAATGCGTGCGCACCGATCGGACCATTGCTGTACAACGCGTACCCGCTCACATCATATGCAATGGCCAATGCGAGCGCACCGATCGGTCCATTGCTGTACAACGCGTACCCGCTCACATCATATGCAATGGCCAATGCGTGCGCACCGATCGGTCCATTGCTGTACAACGCGTACCCGCTCACATCATATGCAATGGCCAATGCGTGCGCACCGATCGGACCATTGCTGTACAACGCGTCCCTGTACAAGTCACTCGCATATGTCACCATGCCTGTCACAGGTGAACGTATGCCAGCCACATTTACTTTCCAGGCCCTCAGGGGCACACCTACAACACCACAGCCTGTCCACACTGTATCCTAAGGCATGTAAGGCTGCATTACCTTTTCTGTGTATGGGGGTCAACATGTGGTTTTTTTGGTGGCACTTGGGGGCAGCCACTCCCAGGCTGTGCACGTGTTCATGGGGACAGAATCTTTTGTGTGTTGTGCACATGACCACTGTGATGTGCAACTGTTCATTTCAGAGCATGTGGCATGGTCACATTTCCAGGTTGTGTATGTGTATGTCATGTCACATACCCCCTGAGTCCCATATGGGAAGGTATGTACGTCACAGGGTGACCCATTGCCACAATAGTGATGGCCCTCCACAGTCTGTGTGCATGTTGTGTTTACAATGTCTCTGATTCCATGTGCACAATGGGAGACAGTCTCCACATCCACGTTGTTTGTGCATGGACTTTGATGTTGTGCGTGTGTGTGTGCCACAGACGTCCATGTCTGTCCTGCAGAGGCAACAGGGACCACTACCTGTGGGGGTCATGGTTGTTTTGCTGTGGTGTATTCATGATACGCCATGTCATGCCAGTGTCCATGTGGCAATACAGGGTCCCTGGGAATCTACCTGTCAATGAGCTGTGATGCCTGGGGCACATCTGTCCTCACATGTCACTGTGGTGTGTGTTTGGAACGTGACAGCAGTACATGGGTACTGTGACACAGCCTAATGATATCCCATAGCACAACCTGGAACTTGTTGTCAACACATGTTGAACTGTGATGTTAGATGTTGCCCATGTAGGTGCCATACATGTCCTTACAGAACGGCACACACATCAGGTACTTGTGTCTTGTAATGATGTATCATGTGATATTGAGTATGGTCTATGCCACATATGTGGGGTGACTGACAATCTTTCTTTCTTCACCTATGCACTGCAGGGCACCAGCTGTCCATAGACCATTCCCTGACCTTGCAACGATGGTTGAACGGGACTGCATCCGACGGTACCGCTTCAACAGGCCGCTGATTGAGGAATTGGCGGTGCGGTTGGCCCCACATTTGGAACCTGGCCGGCCATACCCTACAGCGCTGACCCCCAAGGTGAAGGTGATGGCAGCCCTACACTTCTTTGCCACCGGTACCTTTCAACACACTGTGGCGTCTGCCGGTGGGATGTCACAGACCATGTTCAGCCGTGTGCTACGCGATGTTTTGGAGGCAATGTTGAGATACCTGAACCAGTACATCTATTTCCCTAAACGTCAACAACTCACTGACGTCAAGAGTGACTTCTATGCCCTGGGGAGGATGCCGCATGTCATTGGCTCCATTGATGGGACACATGTGGCTTTGGTCCCACCACAGGCACATGAGCAGACATACAGGAACAGGAAACATTACCATTCGGTCAATGCTCTGGTGGTATGTCTTGCAGATATGAGCATCTCACACGTGTGTGCCCGTATCCCCGGTTCTGCACACAATGCCTACGTGATGAGGAGTAGTCGCATCCCGAGGATGATGTCACAGATGCAGAACCAGCGTGCCTGGCTTGTCGGTGTGTACTGACTTTGTACCATTGTGTGTGTTCTGCAATGTTGTATTCCACCCTCTTTTCCAACTCAGCTAATGTGCAATTGTCTGTATGCAGGTGACTCGGGATACCCCAACATGCCGTGGTTGCTGACACCCCTCAGGAACCCTGTGACACCAGCCCAGATGCACTACAATGAGGCACATGGTCGAACCAGGAGAGTGATCGAGCGGACATTTGGTCTCCTGAAGAGCCGCTTTCGCTGCCTGGACAAGACAGGAGGGGCCCTCCCATATGCCCCAGCAAAGGTGTGCAAGATTGTCATCGTGTGCTGCATGCTACACAACCTGGCAGTGCGGAAGGAGTTGCCTCTCATCCTGGATGACGATGACCAACATCCGCCACCTGTGGAGGATCCTGGCCTGGGCCACGATGCCAGTGATGATGATGATGTTGAGGGTGATGTCCGCACACAGCTCATCACCAACTTCTTCAGCTGAATGTGAGTATCCAGAGATGTCATGTCAATGATGTGAGTTTGCGTGATATGTGTTGGTGGTGCTCTTGTGCTGTTTGAGTGTGGCCATGTGCTACTTGACTGGAAGCGTGCAGCGATGTGTCCTTACAGGTAGTCTGTACTCCCCAACAGTGTTGACATGCTAACTTGGTTTTGTGTAGGTATCTTGTGACATGTATTGGGCATGAGTATTGCAGTTCTGTCCTGTTCTTCAGTGCTTTTGACTGTGTGTCATGTCTGTCCTTCGCAGGGTACTTTCAGAGTTGTTTGGTCAACTGTGATCCCCCGACACCATGATTCAACTTCCAGGGTGGAAGCAGTCGTTTCCCTACAGGTGATGTGCCACACACCCCTGGACTTTATTTCTTCTACACTTGTTGACTGTGTGGCCACTGCCACGTGGGATTACCTTGCATCTGTAGTGCAAACAACATGTTGCAAATGTGTAATAAACCTGTGCTTCACTTTGGGATGTGCATTGTCTGTGGTCACACATCTGACTGACATTTGCTTACTGCACCTGTGGGCTAGTTAACACAGACTCTGAATAGGTGTGGTGTCTGTGCATTCCACTGTATTTCCTGGCAACATCAGTGTAGGCGATGAGTCAGATGGCCCTGGTGTGTATGTGTTGTGTAGCCCTAGTGGTGTGTCTCCCTCATATATGTCACGTCGCCATGACTCACATGACGGTGTTGAACTTGCTGTAGCAGTTAGCATGCACAGTGTCATTTAGCAGATCATCATCTCCATGACAGAAACCACGTTGGAATCACAACAGAGGCAAGTATGGTGTATTAGTGAGTTTATTTACATACATGTGTGAGGATAGTGCACAGGATGGTGGGTGCTGTACATTGGGATTGTAATCCAAAGATCCCAGATGAGTTGGAAGTCTTGGTAGCAGAAATGTCCTGAGTAAAGTCCACAGTCATCTGATACATTGGTCCAACTTAAACTCCCCATGTCATGTGGGAGAGTTGGGTTGCATTCGACAGGGTGAACAGTTTGCACACAAAGGAGAATTTCCAGAACAGGTGTTGGGTTCCTGGGGGATGTACATGGCCATCGGCCTCTCAGTTTTCCTTCCTCGGACGACCCCTCTTCTTTGGGGGAGACCCTCACGTGCAGGCTGCTGCGGTGCAGGGGACTCTCCGCCAGAGTCCTCCTCCCTCCCTGTGGCAGTTGCAGTTGTTGCAGCACCAGATGTTGTGGGCACACAGGGAGGTGTGGCCATGTTGGTGCTAATCTGGTGGAGGCATGTCAATATGTCCCTCTGCACCGCTGTCAGTTCTTCCAATGTGTCCCACTTGGACTCCATGCCAGACATGTGTGTCTCCACACGGGACATGTGTGTCTCCACACGGGACATGTGGGAGTCCAAGCGGGCATGATGGGCAGCCTGCTGCTGTTGAATGTCCTTGAGGATCCCCACTACCTGGCTGACCTCTCCGGTGCTATTCTGGTACGCATCAGCAATGCGAGCCAGTTGTGGGTCATCATGCAGTCCAGACCCCTCTGCAAACAGCGACCTATGTCTACCACCCCTCCCACCACCCCTGGCGACACGTGCGGGACCTGCGGTGGCACGCACAGGTGACCCTAGGCCCACTTGGGGGTTGTTACTGGGGTCGTTGTCCATTGCTCCATGTTGGGCCGGGGTCCCTGTGCTGTTGTCATCGGTGGTCCTTGGTCTGTCTGTGTTGGCGGGGGTGGTCTGTGTGTTGGCAGTTGTTGGAGGGGTGGGTGCAGGGGGTGCAGATGTTGGTCCTGCTGGGGCTTCATGATGACTCACACCGGAGGGGCCAGGTAGGTCTTTGCCATCCGAGGAGGGCAGAGGCTTATCCACACCAGTGAGCTCAGTGTCCCCCGGAGCCTGGGACAGGGACTCCTCATCGTCTGCTGCTTTGTCCCCATCATCACCTGTTTTTGGAAGAGACACACAATGTATGTTATGTTTCTACAGGCATCAATGGTTCACACACCTGACAGTTGTGACTGTACCTCTGGATGCGGCCCTGTACATTGCATTGTCCTAAGTTGTCACAGTCAGAGGTTGATATTGGTGTAGCACATTGTCCTGCCAACCTGAAGCATTTCAATGTGAATGTTGAGGTGTGTGCATGGCCAGCATTGGTTGTATTTGGTGGACATCCGGCCCCCTTCTCCCCCTAGCCCAGTTATCCCACCATGAAGCATGCCACCCTTGCAGTGGGTGCAGGTTGACTCTCAGGATGTCAGTCAGTGGTGTCCTGCTGTTGGTTGGTGCCCAGTTCCCAGCAGGGCATTGTGCTCCACACAGCAGTACCCAGTTTCAGCCATCTTGTCAGTTCTTTTCCACTCCCTGTGAAGTGTGCATACTTCAGTGTGAGCTTGCTGGGCCATGTGGGTGGGGGATGTTGAGCTGTGACTACCACTCCCATCATGCTATTGCCTACACCCCCCTTCCCAGCATGCCCATACTTCCTTCCTTTTGACTCAGCTTCCCTGTGGGGTAGTGTGCCTGTGCTGACAGGATGGCTGACAGTGTTGTCCTGGCGTTTGTTTGGCTACAAGTCCCAAGAGTGTCCCTGTGCTTCTAACAGCATGACCCAGGGTGGTGGTTCTTTGTGGGCTATTTAATTAGAGTGTGAGGCATTGCATTCTTCCAGGTGAGTTGTGTGGAGTTTGTGTTAAGGGGTGTGTGAGAAAAGCTGCTTGTAACTATGGTCAGAGCTGTCAGTCCTCCTTCCCACCCAGCCAGATATCCCACCATGGAACGTGCTTCCATTGCAGGGAGTGCAAGTTGGCTTTCAGGATGTCAGTCAGTGGTGTCCTGCTGTTGGTTGTTGCACAGTTCCCAGCAGGGCCTTGTGCTCCTCACAGCAGTACCCAGTGTCAGCCATCTTGTCAGTTGTTTTCCACTCCCTGTGATGTGAGCATGGTTCAGAGTGAGCTTGCTGGGCCATGTGGGTGGGGGATGTTGAGCTGTGACTGCCACTCCCATCATGCTATTGCCTACACCCCCCTTCCCAGCATGCCCATACTTCCTTCATTTTAAGTTTTAAAGGGAAGTTTATTGAATATGAATAAATGAATTTACAAAGAGTACAGTGAATCAATGCAATACACAATAAAAAGCAAGAGCAATGAAAAGGGGGAGGGGAAGGAAAGGAAACAGGGGTAAGGAAAAATATATCACATAATATAATTGGTCATGCAATAAAATACAAATTCGAATTAACTTAGCGCTTATCCTAACAAGTTATTTTATACCTAAAATACAGCTCAAGTGATATAACCAGTAGATATTATAAAGTTCAAGGAGGCTTGGACACTTCCTCAAGAAGAGGACGATGTAGAGGTAAACATTGGGCAGATACATCTAGGAAAGTAGTAATGGGTAGCCACAGCAAATCTCGTTTAATAGCTAGAGTAATTGGGTGAACATAAGCTCTATCTAACCTATGATTATAACAGATTCCGTACCACCAGGCCTGAAATGAAACATTAGATGCATTTTTCCATGACTTAGTGATTTGTTGAAACGCCACCGCTATAAGTAAGTCAACAATGGAGACATTAATGTCGGAAGATGCCCATATTTCTGAGATGCTACCTAGAAAAATATGTAAAAAAGAAAAAGGAAATTGGGTGTGGTAGATTTTGTTAATTTGGTGCCACACCTTGAGCCAAAAATCGTGAATAGGAGGGCATGCAAATAACATATGATTAAGGTCAGCCTCAGGGGCCTGGCAAGACCAGCAAGTAGAGGTAATACCAGGATCTATATGATGCAATTTAATTGGAGTGATCAAAAGTCTATTATATATGAAAAATAAAGTTTGTGTGGTGTTTGCTGCTCTAGAGGACTTCCTTATTTTGGTCCAAATTTTTTCCCATGTTGAGGTAGAAAAGGATGTATGTAGATCAGATTCCCAGTCGTTCTCCGTTTTAGACTTATTACGAACCACAGGGGTATCTCTTAATTTCTTATAAATCTGGGAAGCTGCAGGAGAAGAGCATAAAAACGAGAGTGTGAGGGGAGATGGATCAGTATGTGCAGCTGAGGTTGTGAGTGCATCATAGGAGGTCTGGGCAGCCTTAATTACCAATTTATATTTAGAATGATAGGAAAGAGGTAGGGATAAACGGGCTTGGTTTATAGAAAAAGGAATACAAGTATCACCTTGGAAAAGTTGATGAGTCCATTTAAGACCAGAGTCCAACCACTCCTTCCAAAAAAGGGTTCTATTCTTAATCTTAATATACTTATTGTACCAGATTGCGGACTGTAAAAATCTAGTACGATCATCTAGGCCACTTAATATAAGAGGATGAAAGATTCTACATGTGTTTTTAAGAATAGGAAGGGAAAATTTTGCCGGAGTGCGAGATATGGATACAAATTCTTCAAAAGTGAATGGATGGATGAAAGAAGCTTCAATTTCCACCCATAAGGGCAGGGAAAGGGAATCTCCTATATTTTCAGATAGTAAAGAAGATGAGTGTTTAAGAACAAACGGTTCATGATACAAAGAGAAGTCAGGAAAGTTGACTCCACCTAGGTGTTTAGGTTGCTTGAGTTTGGATAGAGACATCCTAGGGTTCTTATTTTGCCACAAGAATTTTGATAAGATACTGTAAATAGTCTTATAACAGGATTTAGGAATATTAATTGGGAGGTTAGATAAGAAAAATAAGATTATTGGAACTAGCATCATTTTTATAGAATCCAATCTACCCCACCAAGATAGAAACAAGGGATGCCATCTTGTCGTAGAATTCTTTAGTGTTAATTGTAAATTTTTCAAATTTAGAGCCACAGTATCTTTAATAGAGGGCGTGAATTTAAGGCCTAGGTATTTAATCTGAGATGGGCTCCAATGAAAAGAGGAGACTAAAAAATCAGCATGAAAACAATGTTTGTTCAAAGGGAGAATTTCACATTTATCAATATTAAGTTTATAACCTGAAACTGAAGCGAAGTCTGAGACTTCTGATAAAAACGACGGTATGGAAGTTTGGGGGTTGGAAATAAATAAGAGAATGTCGTCAGCGTATGCTGAAAGTTTAAGTTGTTTGTCGGCATATGGAAAACCTGTGATACTCTTGTTTAAACGAATTCTTATGAGAAAGGGTTCTAATGCCAAAATAAATAAAAGTGGAGAAAGTGGGCAGCCTTGCCGGACACCTCTGTAAAGGGGAAAAGAGGGAGAGACAAGACCATTGGCTAGAATAAAAGATCTAGGAAATGAGTATAATAGCGAAATATAAGAAAGAAATTTAGGGCCAAAACCAAACCAAGCCAATGTTGAAAATATAAACTGCCAATTCACCCTATCGAATGCTTTTTCAGCATCTAGTGCCACTGCCGCTAATGAATGTTTATAAGATTGAGATTTACTAAGGACATTAAAAAAGAGACGAGTATTGTCAGATAGATGACGACCTTTAATGAAACCACATTGTTCTTTGGCAATTAAACTTGGCAGTACGTTATCTAAACGTAAAGCAAGAATTTTCGCAAAAATCTTATAGTCTAAATTGATTAAAGAAATGGGTCTATAGTTCTTACACAATGTATGGTCCTTCTGTTCTTTGGGAAGAAGACAAATCAAAGCCTCCTGAAAGGAACCACTAGATTTCTGGGATGTTATAAAAAATACAAATAATTGATACAATTTGGGAATAAGGAGGTTAGAGGAATGTAAGTAAAATTCTGTTGTAAATCCATCAGGCCCTGGAGTTTTTCCCTTTTTAAGCGATTGAATGGCTGTAAGAATGTCTTTAGGTTGTATATCATCTTCTAAAGAGGAAAAGTCAACATCTGGGAAGGATGGTGAGGGAATAGAGGCTAGGTATTTCGAAATGTCATTGAAATGGGGGTTGTTTCTGGCGTGTATAAATTTTGATAAAATTTAGTGAATTCTGCTAAGATATCTTCATCTTTATGAACTATATTATTAGAAGACGTTACAATAGATTCAATTTTAGCGCGTTCCTTTTTAACCTTAAGATATTTAGCAAGAAGGTTGCCAGATTTATTCTGCGCAGTATAATATTTGGCACTGGATTTGAGTAGATACAAATTTGCAGAATCCGTTGAAAGTTTGTTAAACGAAAGTTTGGCTTTGATAAGTGCATTCAAAGTGAATTGATTTTTGGTTGTGTGATAGGAATGTTCCAATTTTTTAATTTGTGAGTTAAGTGCCAGTATGGAGTGAGAGGATATACGTCGTTTCTGTGCAATGAACGAAATAATGAAGTCTCTAGAGGCAGCTTTGAAGGTATCCCAAATAAGTTGAGGAGATGTTTGAGGAGATTCATTATCTGTAAAGAATGTATCTGCAAATTCTTGAAAGGCAGACGTGAATTTAGAATCTAATAAAAGTGAATTATTAAACCTCCAACGCCTAGTACCCTTAACCGGGGGGAGTAAATCTAAACTCAAAGATACTGGGGCATGGTCGGAGATTAGTATAGCGCCTATATCAGAATGGGAAATATGTTGAACTAAAGCTTTTGAAACAAAAAGATAATCTATCCGAGATTGAGATGAGTGTGCGGGTGAAAAATAAGTGTATTCTTGTAAAGTGGGATGACAGAGTCTCCAGGAGTCCACAAGAGATCTTTGTGAGATAGAGGAGGTAAACTGAGCATGCATAGGGGAGTGGGAGAACCTCGAGTTAGACCTTCTGTCGATAAAGGGATCCATAACCATATTACAATCGCCACCTAGGATTAAATATTCATCAGTATATTGCATCAGAGAGGACAGGAGATGGGGCCAAAACTGCTTATCCTGATTAGTGGGAGCATATATGTTAACAATAGTTAAAGGAATCTTATTAATCTTTAGAGACACTGCTACCCATCTACCATCCGAATCATTATCTTGATGTAACAATTGAACATCTAAACGCTTATGACAGAGAATAGCCACTCCATTCCGTTTCCCTGTCCCTGGCGATGCAAAGACGTGACCTACCCAGTGACGCTTCAATTTGGTTATCTCAGTATCTTTCACATGAACTTCTTGTAGTAAAGCTATATCAGCTTTTAAACTTGCAGTATGTGATAACACTCGCTGACGTTTAATGGGAGAGCCCAAACCTTTAACATTCCAAGTTATGATATTTAACGACATCTAAATATTTATATTAAATTCTAAAATTGGATAAGAACAGTTATAACAATAATTGAAAATTTGTATCATATAAGTGGAAGTAAGAGTGTGAAAACCTGACATGAAGAAGAAATAGATAGAGATACAGATAGATATAAAATAGGAGAAGAGACAAAAACTAGGTAGAAACGTAGGTGAGTATGCAAGATAAGAGACAGACCAATTAATAATGAAAAGTAAGTGACAGAAAGGAGAAGAAAAAAAGGGAAAGTTACCAAAAGAAACACAACTAATAAAACAGATCACACAATTGATAGCAAAGTACGATAACAAAAGAACATACCACAGAAAACAATAGACGCGGGGAGGGTGAAGCCACATGAGGGAGGTAGGACGCCGAACAGAGGCCCACAGGATGAAAGCGGCAAGGGGAACATCATCCAGGAAAAATGAAGAGAACATCAAGATGAGGGATTACAGGATTGGAACCTGATAGGAAAGAAAAATAACATATTAATGAAACATATGACAGCACAGCATACTTACACAATACAACAAGAATGGGGTACATCACAAAGAAGAACACAACATAGGACACCATTCAATATTTAACTTATTTAGCCATCTATGGCCGAGTTATGTCCATGTCAGCTGTACATGAGTTCAAAAATTCTTGGAGAAGCGCTGGATCCTCATACGTTGTTGTTTTGTTGTTGTAGGTGACTTTGAAGAGGCAAGGATGGAACAGGCCATAGCGAGCGTTCAAATTACGAAGTGCAGGTCTCATGTCCAAGAATTTTTTCCGACGTTCAGCTGTTAGTTTAGCGTAGTCTTGGGCAAAAAGAGGCTAGAACCATTCCAAGAAATTCTTCCTCGTTGTCTAGCTGCTTGAAGGACCGTAAGTAATTCGGTATACTCCAGAAAATATATGATAATGCCCCTAGGTTTCACTGAGGGAGATGAAGTACGAGAGTTCTGTCCCAATCGGTGTGCTCGTTGTATATTCAATTTTGGAGATTCAGGAAGACCAAGAAGAGTTGGTAAAAAGGACTGAAAAAGGATATTGGATTAGACCCTTCGAGACCTTCAACCAGACCATAAATGCGTAAGTTGTTACGCCTGTTACGATTTTCCAAATTTTCAATCTGCTTTTGAAGCTGTGTAATCTCCGTATGCATAAGGGGGATTTGACCCGTGATTTCCTGAACAGAGTCAACTCTTTTCTCTAGGCCATCAATTCTTTTTTCAGTGTGAGACCAATTGTCTTCAAGACTCTGTAAACGGGTATTGGTTTCCTCCATATGAGGTTTAAGTGCCCGAATTTCCTCAAGTAAGAGCTCCATGGAGAGTACGTTCGAAGAATTAGTAGGCGAAGGTGGATTCACTTTCGCTCGTTTGCCTGATGTGGAGGTTGACGCTGAGGGTATCTTGGAACCCTGTTTGGAGCAAAGACGAGATGCTGAGGGACCCAAGTCCCTTGAGACAGATTCTGTGTTATCTTCTTCCCTGTTATCTTGCAGGACACTAAAAGGGTTGTGGTCCTCCAAGGACGCACCTTTGGTATTTTTAGAAGGCTTGCCAGGCATTGCCATGGAGTATTTTGATATCCAGTCTCTCTAAACAATAATGAGGAGTAAACCTTGGGGATGATTCTTTCAGAATTTTAAAAGTATTGAGGCTGATGGTTGACAGACGAAAAGACTAAGGGGTCGATTCCGATTCGGGCCGGAAATTTCTCCGACCGAGCCGGACCCGGAGAGATTTCCGACCGAATCGGACCCGTGCAGTCCGACCGAACGAGTACGATGCGTCCGTATGTTATCGGACTCGAGTCGAGTCGGACTCCCATTGATGTCAATGGGAGCCGGTCGTACAACGCGTACGCGGGCTCCCATTGACTCAATGGGTGCGAGTCGGACAAGGGCGCCCCTACAGCGGGTACGCGGCGAGCGATTCGCGCCGTACACGCACAGGTAGGGGGACCCATGGGTCCCCCCTGTGTGCGACTCGCGCGGCTACGCATGCAGGGGGTCCGACACGGACCCCCGAGTACTGCTCCGACTGCTCTTACGAGCCGGAGTGCGCGGCTCGGTCGGACTGCCCGCGGCGCGCATCGTACTTACCCGGCCGGGAAACGTCTCCATTGCGCGGTGCGAGTCGAGTCCGAGCGAGTCGGTCGGAGCGGTTCGAGCCGGGAGCGAGTCGGTCGGAGCGGTCGGGACGCCCGGACGAGTCGGTCGCCGATTTCGCATCGTACTCGCTCGGCCGGACCCGCGTACGGTTCGGTCGGGAAACAGGGCTCCGAATCGGATCCGGTAAAGCCAAATCCGATTCGGAGCCCTACCGGCCGAGATCGGAATCGGCCCCTAAGCCTCAATGAATTAACAATGCACTTGGAAACAAACGCTGCATCATGAAGGGAACACTGCCCAATTCTACAAATGATAAAACACTGAATTGTTAGGTATTAAAGAATCCGGTGTCCAGACTGAGCAGTTCATTTCACTTAATGCGCATTTTTAGAGCAATAGCGACTTGAAGAGCATAATATCCTTGCAATGACAGAGGAAATTGCTCAAAATTCAAGGTATTCGGAGAGTAAAGGTGTCAGAGTTCGGCATTATTTCCTGACAGAAACAACTTTGAGACGCCTCAGGTGGGAAAAACGCGAGGAGCGCTTGATGACATAAAACAAAATGGCGCCCGCGACTGTATTCGCGCCGCGGCCAGCAAAAAGAGTCAGAAATTCATCTTTTGCGCTCACCCGGTTCTCCGCGCAAGTCACACTAGACGGAGCAGAGGTTCCGACGTATGGGCGTTTGTTCCTGTGATCCAACGGTGGAATTATAAGCCTGGAGTGTTCCCGCCGTTCTACACTGCCGCGGAGCTCTCTGAAGCAGCGGCCATCTCCGACGGCTCCTAAGCCACGCCCCCATACTTCCTTCATTTTGAGTGGACTTCACTGTGTGTGAGTGTGACAGCAATGGCAAGATGGCTGACAGTGTGGTCCTGTTGTTTGTTGGTGCCCAGTTCCCAGCAGGGCCTTGTGCTCCACACAGCAGTACCCAGTTTCAGCCATCTTGTCAGTTCTTTTCCACTCCCTGTGAGGTGTGCATGCTTCAGTGTGAGTTGCTGGGCCATGTGGGTGGGGGATGTTGAGCTGTGACTACCACTCCCATCATGCTATTGCCTACACCCCCTTCCCAGCATGCCCATACTTCCTTCCTTTTGAGTGGACTTCACTGTGTGTGAGTGTGACAGCAATGGCAAGATGGCTGACAGTGTGGTCCTGTTGTTTGTTGGTGCCCAGTTCCCAGCAGGGCCTTGTGCTCCACACAGCAGTACCCAGTTTCAGCCATCTTGTCAGTTCTTTTCCACTCCCTGTGAGGTGTGCATGCTTCAGTGTGAGCTTGCTGGGCCATGTGGGTGGGGGATGTTGAGCTGTGACTACAACTCCCATCATGCTATTGCCTACACCCCCCTTCCCAGCATGCCCATACTTCCTTCCTTTTGAGTGGACTTCACTGTGTGTGAGTGTGACAGAAATGGCAAGATGGCTGACAGTGTGGTCCTGTTGTTTGTTGGTGCCCAGTTCCCAGCAGGGCCTTGTGCTCCACACAGCAGTACCCAGTTTCAGCCATCTTGTCAGTTCTTTTCCACTCCCTGTGAGATGTGCATGCTTCAGTGTGAGCTTGCTGGGCCATGTGGGTGGGGGATGTTGAGCTGTGACTACCACTCCCATCATGCTATTGCCTACACCCCTTCCCAGCATACCCATACTTCCTTCCTTTTGAGTGGACTTCACTGTGTGTGAGTGTGACAGCAATGGCAAGATGGCTGACAGTGTGGTCCTGTTGTTTGGTGGTGCCCAGTTCCCAGCAGGGCCTTGTGCTCCACACAGCAGTACCCAGTTTCAGCCATCTTGTCAGTTGTTTTCCACTCCCTGTGAGGTGTGCATGCTTCAGTGTGAGCTTGCTGGGCCATGTGGGTGGGGGATGTTGAGCTGTGACTACCACTCCCATCATGCTATTGCCTACACCCCTTCCCAGCATGCCCATACTTACTTCCTTTTGAGTGGACTTCACTGTGTGTGAGTGTGACAGCAATGGCAAGATGGCTGACAGTGTGGTCCTGTTGTTTGTTGGTGCCCAGTTCCCAGCAGGGCCTTGTGCTCCACACAGCAGTACCCAGTTTCAGCCATCTTGTCAGTTCTTTTCCACTCCCTGTGAGGTGTGCATGCTTCAGTGGGAGCTTGCTGGGCCATGTGGGTGGGGGATGTTGAGCTATGACTACCACTCCCATCATGCTATTGCCTACACCCCCTTCCCAGCATGCCCATACTTCTTTCCTTTTGACTCAGCTTCCCTGTGGGGTAGTGTGCCTGTGCTGACAGGATGGCTGACAGTGTTGTCCTGGCGTTTGTTTGGCTACAAGTCCCAAGAGTGTCCCTGTGCTTCACACAGCATAACCCAGGGTGGTGGTTCTTTGTGGGATATTTAATTAGAGTGTGAGGCATTGCATTCTCCCAGGTGAGTTGTGTGGAGTTTGTGTTGGGGCGTGTGAGAAAAGCTGTTTGTAACTATGGTCAGAGGTGTCAGTCCTCCTTCCCACCCAGCCAGATATCCCACCATGGAATGTGCTTCCATTGCAGGGAGTGCAAGTTGGCTTTCAGGATGTCAGTCAGTGGTGTCCTGCTGTTGGTTGTTGCACAGTTCCCAGCAGGGCCTTGTGCTACCCACAGCAGTACCCAGTGTCAGCCATCTTGTCAGTTGTTTTCCACTCCCTGTGATGTGAGCATGGTTCAGAGTGGTGTTGATGGGCCAATTGTGAGGGTGACCAATATCTGTGACTACAACTCCCATCATGCTATTGGCTACACTGACTTCACCAGCATACACAGAATTCCTTCCTTTCAGTGAGCTTCCCTGTGAGGTGGTGTTCTAGTGGTGGCAAAATATCTGACTGTGTTTGTTGGTTAGATTTGTGCCACTGCCTAGCTCTATTTGTTGTTGGGTTTGTACATGTCATGACACAGTTACATATCACTATGAGATGGCATGTATTGTGTTTATCTGACTAACATACACATCTTGGGATGATTATCTTTTGGTTGCTGTGGATTTGCTAAGGGTGCATGGTTTGACTATCCCCTTGACAGTGATGTGTGTGTATTGTCACACAATATTGTGTATATTGGTTGTGTACTCACCAGGCTCTGGGATGTTTGATAGTCCATATACGCTCACTGGTGGTAGGATGGCCCGCACCTTCTCCTCCCAGGGTCTGAGGTATAGTGGTTTGGCAGGAGGGCCACTGCCGGTGCGCTAACTCACGGCGTAATCCTTCTTGAGTAGGTCCTTGACCCTCCTGCGCACATCATACCACCTGTTCTGGATGTCTTCCTTTGTGCGCAAACATGGTGATTGTGCGTTCACCCTGTCGACGATCCTCTCCCACATCTTGGTTTTCTGCGACATGGGGGTCTGTTGGACCAATGTACCAAACAACTGTGGCTCTACCCTGAGGATCTCATCTACCAGGACTTCCAATTCGCTGTCTAGGAACTTTGGATTCTTCTTTGGGGGCATGGTGATGGGTGGTGGTGGGGATTGATGTGTGTGTGGGTGGGCAAGTGAGGGTGGGTGAGTGTAGGTTTTGCTGGGTGTATGTGAGGGTGCTATTTGTGAGGTGGTAATGGTGTGTGGCTTGTGTGATGGATGAGTTGTGAGTGTGTCTGTGGTTGCTGTGTGATGGTGTTCTGTGCTGGCAGGTCAGTTGAATTTGCAAAGGATCATGGTAGGGATTTGTGGCCTTTATATGGGTGGAGTTGGGGGTGTGTCTTTGTTCCATGTTTTTTCAGCCCAGTATTTATTGGCTTTGTCATTGCTTGTTTAGCCCTTTTTTTTGTATTTTTCCTTTTGTGTTTTTTGTGCATGTAGGAGACGTTCTTCTGACCGAGTAGGACGCTGCAGTTGTCTCGTGCGAGCTTCTCCGAGTCGTTCACGCTGTGTTTCTGCTAGGTTTCATGTGCGGCATACGCGTCGGTCGCGGAGTATTTGGTTGCTTCGGCTGGGTTTTGTATGCGTGTCGGTCGTACGGCTTGGGCTCCGTGCGACTCGGTCTGGTTTTCCACGCATTGCATCGTACTGCGCAGGTCGGAGTTCGCGGGTACGTTTCGGTCGGGTTCATTCCTGGTGTGTGTCGGTCGGTTCGATTCGCGTGGTTTCCCGGCCGGATAGCTGGTTTCCGTGCGGTTCGGTCGTTCGGCTTGTGTTCCATACGAGTCGGTCGTGATTCACATGCATTTCATCGTACTACGCGGGTCGGGCAGCGCCGGTACGTGTCGGTCGGACTAAATTCACGTACTGAGTCGGTCTGTATGTTTTCCGGCCCGAATCGGAATTGGCCCCTTAATATTTGGTGGAGTTTGAATAGTAAATTATATATATTTAGGGGCCGATTCCGATCTCGGCCGGTAGGGCACCGAATCGGATTTGGCTTTACCGGATCCGATTCGGACGCCCTGTTTCCGACCGAATCGAACACCCGTCCGCGCGAGCAAGTACGATGCGAGCGTACGCGAAATCCCCAACCGACTCGTTCCCGGCTCCGAACCGCTCCGACCGACTCGTACGGACTCGACTCGCACCCACGCAATGGAGACGTTCCCCGACCGGGCAAGTACGATGCGCGCCTCGAACAGTCCGACCGACTCGCGCCGTCCGGCTCGAAAGAGCAGTCGGAGCCGGACTTCGGGGTCCGTGTCGGACCCCCTGTATGCGTAGCCACGCGAGTCGCACACAGGGGGATGCGCGGGTCCCCCTACACATGCATGTACGGCGCGAGTCGCACCGACGCGTACCCGCTGTAGGGGGGGCCCTTGTTCGCGACGCACCCATTGAGTCAATGGGAGCCCGTGTACGCGTCGTACGACCGGCTCCCATTGACTTCAATGGGAGTCCGACCGAATCGAGTCGATAGCATGCGTCCGCATCGTACTCGTTCGGTCGGACTGCTAGAGTCCGGTTCGGTCGGATATCTCTCCGAATCCGACTCAGTCAGAGAGATTTCCGGCCCGAATCGGAATCGGCCCCTTAGTGTCCAGCACCTTCCCTGACTTAATACTGACTGGAGGTGGGAATAGTAATTTATATATGTTTAGTGTCCAGCACCTTTTCTGACTTAATACTGATTGTAGTGGGAATAGTAATTTATATATGTTTTATGTCTAGCACCTTCCCTGACTTAATACTGACTGTAGTGGGAATAATAATTTATATATGTTTAATGTCCAGCACCTTCCCTGACTTAATATTCAGTGGAGTGGGAATAGTAATTTTTATATCTTTAGTGTCCAGCACCTTCCCTGACTTAATACTCAGTGGAGTGGGAATAGTAATTTTTATATCTTTAGTGTCCAGCACCTTCCCTGACTTAATACTCAGTGTAGTGGGAATAGTAATTTTTATATCTTTAGTGTCCAGTACCTTCCCTGACTTAATACTCACTGGAGTGGGAATAGTAATGTTTATATTTTTAATGTCCAGCATCTTCCCTGACTTAGTACTCAGTGGAGAGGGAATAGTAATTTTTATATTTTTAGTGTCCAGCACCTTCTTTGACTTAATACTGACTGCAGTGGGAATAGTAATTTATATTTGTTTAATGTCCAGCACCTTTCCTTATTTAATACATACTGTAGTGGGAATAGTAAATTATATATGGTTAATGTCCAGCAACTTCTATGATTTAATCATAACTGCAGTGGGAAGAGTAAATTATATATTGTTAATGTTTAGCACCTTCCCTGACTATTATTTAATTGTATGGGGAATAGTGAGTGATATATGTTTATGTACAAATATATTTTTAATTTATTTATAATTTATCTAAGATTTCTATATTACATATATGTTATTTGCTGTGTATTTATTAATTTTACATAAAGAGTTGTAGGAAAATATAGTATGTGTTTTTATATGTGAAGAAATATAAGAGAGTTTTATTATGTGCAGTGATGTATTTATATTGTGTAATTAATGTTTATTTTTATAATTTACTAATAAAAAAACATTATGCTTATTTATAGTAATTTAAAATGGTACATTTATCAAATTAATATATTTAAGTAAAATATTCAATAATAATATATACATATAAAAAAATTATACATTTTTAATTTTCAAACAACCTTTATTTTTGTATAAGTAGGTAGACAGACAAAAAAAACTATTTTTTATTTATAGTATGGAATACACATTAATAAAAACACAGAAAATATGTACATTTTTATTTAAGGAACATAAATTATTTTACATACATTTATTAGTTAATGGAATTTTTTAGGAAAAGAACATTTTATGATATAATCATATTTTATAACACAAGTATTCATATTTTGATATACAAACCATATTTTTTATTATTTTACAAGAGTTGTTGGAACATTATAATATATTTATACAATTAATATAAACATTTTTGGCATATATATACATAACATAAAGTATTGTATATTTAATTATTATTTAAGATTGTAACATTATAATGCTGTAGTGAATATTTTTTTACATTTTGAAAAAATCATAACTTTATTACATGTAAATAAAATTTTAATTAATATTATTAGTATATAAAATATTAATAATATTAATTATTACATTGTTGTATTGCATGAAAAAAATTTTTTAACAGGTAAGTTTCGTTTTACATTTGTATATAATTAATATGTATTTTTTAATATTTAATATAATTAAAAAAAATACATATATAATTATAATAATAATAAATATATTTTTATATTAATTATTATTATAACTTTACAAAGTATAATAAAATATATATTAATTTTTAAATATACAGAAAAAATTGTACAACATAAGAAAAATATATGTAACATTTACACTTTACTATAATGCATGTTTTTCACATTATTCCTTTTTTTTCCATTTATTTAAGCAGCCATTTTTATTTCACAGGGACTATTTTGTAACCGCGTACTGTTATTTTGGGTCATTCAGGACCAGAGAAGCTCGCGGGTGGAAGCTGCGTCGCGTTGAGCAAGGTAAGGGGAATTTTAATTATTTTATCTAACTTAATAGTTATGTTTGAGTCTAGTTAGGATGTATATATTGTATTTATTGTTAGCTAGTCGCGTTTTTGATGTGCTGTAGGTGTTAGTTATATTTTAGTGAGATGTCGTGAGTTAGTGTTTGAGGCCTAGTGTAGACAGACGATAATATGACTAAATATGTGTTGTTTTGTTAATATAAATTAATGTTATTGTATTTAATGAATGTATTTGGGTGTATTTGTGTGGGTGGGTATGCTTTTAACATTTTTTGCAGGTTAATTTTAATCGACTTTACGTTGGAGAGAAAGACGCGTTTTTAAAAAAGAAGTGTGTATTAGTTTGTTAAACTAATATTATTATCACACTTTCTTTTATTTTTCGGGATTTCCTGGAGCGATTTTTATATCTTTTTTGGGTTTTTGAGTGTTTCCGTTACTTGGATTTGGCCAGGATGGATTTACATTGGACCTGTTGGATTTTTGCATTTTTTTGGGGCTTTTTTAAACATTAACATGGATTAACAGACAGATGTAAGGATTATTACTTGTTGGAATACATCTTCTACAGCTACATAAACCGTAAGTCTATTTTTTGGTATTAATTTGGGTGGGAAATTTTGTTATAATTAATTGTGATATATAGTATATTTTGATAAATATTATTTATTTGTAAATATATTTTTTTAATAAAAAAATATATATGACAATTAATTAATATTTGTGAAAATATAATATTAATATATGTGTGTAAAGTGTTTGTTTTGTGAACGAAAAATTTGGAATAGTTGTGGAAATGTAGTTTATAATATGCTTTTGGCTATTAGGGATAGGTAATCTAGGCCTCTTGTTGATGGGTATAGGGTAACCTGACTTTGGAGTAGCTCAAACATTTTTTTAGTTTGCTTAGTTAATTTGGGACATATTTGAGTTACAGATTGTTCCATCCGTAATTCTTGATAGCTTTGTTCTTTCTGTATAGATTGTAGTAGTTTTTGTAGGGTAGGTTTACCTCTGCTTGTTGTTGCTTGGAAGGCATTATGCCATCCTTCAACACTATTATTTGTTTTGGCTTCTTTGTTTAATGTACTTAGATACACATTCCACCAAGGAATGTGGAACTTAGGTTGCCTTCTATGCCCTGATCTATGCAGTCTTCCCACCCAGGTGTCCTCAAAATAGTCTAGTAGTGGGCTTATTTTGTCTTCGTTCCTTTTGTAATAGGGGCTCTCTATTAGAATATTGTAGTGCTCTGCTACATCAGTTACAGGTACATATGCTAGTGCTATTAGCTTTTTAATTTGGTAGGCAAAAGTACTGTCTGTAGCATATTGTACACTTAGGGTTGATTTTTGTAGATGTCTCCAGAGACTCTGGTTAAAATGATAATAGCAACCCTGGATTGCTGTGTGTGGATAATTTTTCAGTATAGCATTTATCATGGCTAATTCAAAATCAATAATTATTTTTGAAGGAAAATAATTATTGCTTTCTTGTTTTATTTTATTGAGTATATCTATGTAGGTAGTTTGCTGCTTATTTGGTAATAGGGCATAGATGAATGGAATATTTGAATGTTGGTACAATCCATGCACTGTGTACAGCTGGTAGAATGGTTTTGGACAGACTTTGAAAGTTCCATCCATCATCCAGATGTCACATTGCTGTAATTTAACTAAATTGTTTGCAGTAGCAAACATAATTATTCTTTTATCAGGGCATTTGTTATCAAAAAATATAAATGGTTCTTTAGTGTGAGTAATGCTTAATTCTGGGGGAATAACTACTTCTGCAAACATTTTAGGGGCAGGTATGGTACTTGTAGTTGCTTTTTTTTGTCTGGCAATAGTTCTTTTTAAAGAATCTATAGAGGGTAATTGTCCTGATGCATGTTGAGGTACTTTTAATAGTTGCTCTTTCAGTATTTGGGTGGTGGGTTTACAGTACTAGTGCTTGCTTCTTTAATACTTTCAAGAGCATCTCTAACCTCAATCTCTGTTATGTTTGGGGGTGATTATGTTCTTTTACAGAAAGAACAGTAGTTTCATGAGTAGTAGCTCTTCCATAGCATTTGTTAGAGTAGTATTTGCTACACTTCCAAAACACTTTGAGGCCAATTTGTTTCTCCTGTGTATAGACATACCCCATATAACATAATAACATTTTATTTTTTTGTGACATTACAAATTCTTCACCTTCAGTCATGTTGTTTTGTCTTATGCTAGGGGAAATAAAAAAAACAAATTTTTTAATATAATAAATACAACATATTTATTAAATACAGTTACATTTCAGTGAATATACTTAGAATGTTTAGTTTGATGTAAATAAAATCGTCCAGGAAATGATTTCAAGCTGTATTTTCTATTTTCTTGATGTATTTTCTGTTGAGAAGAGAAAACTAAAATTTTAATAATTTGATTAAATTTTTTGTAGATGATAGGGATTTTAGGGGAAAAGGGAGAATTGGGTGGGTATTTAAGGCTGTTTAATAATAGAAAATTATATACTTACTTTTTAATTGTATTTAGTTGGTTAGTGTTTACAAAGTGATTTTGGATGCTTTTGCAGTTGTCTGTAGAGGAGATAGA
This sequence comes from Calotriton arnoldi, assembly GCA_963921515.1. NCBI lineage: Eukaryota > Metazoa > Chordata > Amphibia > Caudata > Salamandridae > Calotriton > Calotriton arnoldi. The sequence goes on from CAWUFW010005722.1 coordinate 483,876, forward strand.
TAAAAAATATATATATATTAGTGAATTACGTTTGAAAAATATTTTTAGGTAGCTTTGGAAAAAATATAATATACTTACATTTATTGTTCTTTTATTGGTGAGGATGTTGAAAATATTTTGCTGGCTTTGTAAGATATCTGTAGAGGAGATATAAATGTAAGCAATGAAAGATCAGTAAATTATGTCTCAGAAATAATTAGGGTTGAAGGCTAGTAGTATGGTTATATTTTAAATACAGTTTTACTTAGTGCATTTTTAAAGATTTCTTCAGTAATGAAAATTTTCTTTCAGGAAACAGTCGGGCAGAGTTTCACCTTCTTCTTTATTGTAGGTTAGAAGTGTAAAAGAGATGCAAACATTTCATGCTTATATAGTGTTTCTTTTATTGGTTGGTTTATGTCATTGGTCTATTTTAAAATGTGAGTATTTGATTCGTTCAAGTTAATTGTTTTTATTATTTTGGCTGTTTGTTTCCATATAAGGGAAACGCTAATTAAGAACTTGTTAGTAGAAAGTGATTATTTTTTCGTTTTTATGTTTTAAAATATATTAAATATTGTTTTGAATGTGACATGATGCAGGCATTATATATTTTAAAGCTTTTATTTTATTACTGTAATTGTTTGTTTTGAAAAAAGTTTCAGTTTTATATATTGATGTGTTTGTAAATGATTATTTTATGTTATTTAAGTGTTTTATATTGTTTTATAATGTGCATTTATATTTGGTGCTAAACATATATTTAATTGACCTGTTTTTCAATAGTCGATATTGTCAAAAAGTCGATAATATTGATGTCTATATTTTGGTATTCGATATTTTTGATATTTTGTATGTGTTTTAAAACTAAACGATATTTTATTTAACGATATTTTATATTTCGATATTGTGGTGTACGATATTTTTTATATACGATATTGTGTACTCGATATTATTGTATTTTTTTAAATAAGTATTGGTAGTCGATATTATTGTAGTCGATATTATGACGACGATATTTTGTCAATACGATATTTTTGTTGTCGATATTATGTCAGTGATCCAACATGCACACTTGACACACACATCACTGATTATGTTGGGAACTTTATACACACCAACTTCAGATGCTATGGAGAAGTGGCTATATCTGCTAATGTCCTTCCACAGGGATTTGGATATTGTGCATGATTTGGGATTCAATTGTTTGCAACACTCTATGGCATGCTTACCTGGCTGATGGATGCTATGGGGTTTGACTGCTGCTGCCAGGATGTCTCCCCCAACCCCTGGATGGTGCCATCTGTATCACTGACGAAGTCCTACAAGCAGCTGTAATGTTACATACATGTCTATAATTAAGTGCAAAGGATGATGATAATTATTTCACATGTATATGTCATAGGTATAGGGCAGTGATATGCAATTTACGGGTGGGGGCCACATGTGTCCCTCCTGACATTTACATGCGGCCCCCTGATCAACAGCGGCACTGTGTAGCGGTCAACTTCAAACAGCATGACATCAACCAGATATCACATTTACAGGTAAATGTGCAGTTGAAGTTCACTGTTAGTTAAAGGAAGGAAGTAACTAGGATGACCTGCACTGCCTACCTTTGGACGCACCTTCATTGTTAGTGGCATCATGATTCATAAGTATGATATGGTCTTTTCTAAAATTCTAAAGGAGTGTTTCTCAGCATGCTGACCAGTTTCACCTTCGCACATCGGATCATGTCTGTGCATTGGAGAGTAAACTTTTGATATGTAAAATTATCAACCAACATTGGTGGAACAGTCCCACAGCCCTTGAACAACAATGCCCATTGTGGACTAGGAGGTCAAACATTTTTGGTTTGCACTAGTTGGGTGGCCTGTGTTTCCATAATACACGAACAACATCATAGTCTATTTTACATGACACTGGATACAGTTTTGTACAGCACACCTCCTGAAGTCATGTTTTTCGAGGTTAGCTTAGATGTGATTACGGTGGAAGAGGAGGCAAAGTGAAAATCAACAATTGGTTATGATCACACAATTTGGTCAAGTGGAGAAGCTGGGATGATCCCCTCCTTTCCTGGTTACATGTTGTGCAGTTCAGCCACCAGATGTATATGCTTCACTTCCTCTACAACCACCTTACCAGCCCCAAGCCCCCTCCCCAACTTCAACTCTGCTGGCATTAGGACAGCTCACATCCACATCAATTACCAGACATTTGGGGCACTGTGATTTTCTTAGAGATTATCCATGTCATTGACTTGCAACCCAGTTGTGGATGCTCCTCTTCATAAGAGACAATATTTGCAATTAGATACGTACTGCTATCACTTACCATACATTTTAAGTCTACCTTTCATTAGCCAACATATTATGAAGTGGTAAGTGCTATGAGCCATATGTGTGCATATGGAGATGGGAAGACAGCAGTGATATTAGACACACACCACATACTGCAGACATTTAATCAAGTTTTTTGGAGCATGAGTATTAGGTAAAGTCATTCATAGGTAAACTTACTAGGGTCCCAGCATCTGCCCAGTGTGTGGTGTCTGACCAGATGTCCCACCGTACATGTGGCAAAGATTGCTGTGGAGGTTTTTTCTGGACAGCGTCACAGGGCCTACAATAAAATGTGTGTATTCAGTTTATATTCTAGTTAGCATATGTGATGCACAATAGTTCCTAGTTCAGTTCACAGGTATGGGACTGTTGATGGATTCTATGCCATATATCTGTGAGGTTTCTGATCACAATGTAACAGTTTGGACCTTTTCCGGGCCATGTTTGCTTTCCGGTTTGTGGTGGTGGTGTGGGTTGATGTGCCCAATGAGGTTGCCTTCTTGCAGGTGCAGGGACCTCTGCTCCAGTGGTTGACTGTACTCTGTCTGTATGTGGAAGTAAAAGGGAAAAGCCACCCGACGTAACCCCAAAATGTTTAATATGTGCAACTTGTCAGCTATTTACTCGATGGCATCTACATGCCAATAGTAATGATTAGGGAATAGGGCACATTATCTATTGCCATTTACCAGTGTTAGATGAATACACCAGCAGTGGCGGCCCACTGTTGGGGACTGAGGAATTGGAAGTTGCCATTTCTATCACAAAGGATTCTGGGACTTGTAGTGCAATGGACGAAATTATACACATGAGGGTCTAACTCACCATGTAATTCGCACCTACTTGGGACAACATACATTTGTAGTGTATCACAGACATTTGTTTTATCATTTAGTGTCATTTTTATTATAATCATTAAATTTTACCTGGCACCACAGTGAGGTCGACTATCACAGGCAGCCCATGCAGCTGGTGGGGGTGAATGGTGGAGAGGACATCCCTCTTGAGCAGGGTAAGACAGAGGCAGGGTCCAGTTAGTCCATGAGGAAGAGCTCTGGCCAGCTCTATCCAGCTGTACTTCTCCTTCACCCTCCTCTTCTCATCCTGCCACTTCTTCTTGATGTCTATTACAGTACGGACATCCTTCCCCAATGCAGTGACTGCAGTTGCCAATTGCTGCCATAGGGCTGCCTTCTGTGTGGCACTGCTGCTGTAGGGGGGTAGACCCAGCGGTCTTTTGTGGTGCCTCACTAAGAATTTTATTATCATGGTGGTCTCCTCGTCACTGTAATTCTTCTTCCTCCTTAGAGGTAGCATGGTGGAGGCAAGGCACAGAGCAGGCAGGCAAAACAATTGGTGTGGCCAAACCAGGGCCTTGAAAGTGTACTGCTTTTATGTGGTTTGTAGTGCTGGGATTGCAGGTGGTGTTGATAGTCTGCAGGTTTATGTAATTACACTTACTCTGGGCTGGGTGCAGAATGTCTGCCCCCCAGGTCAAGGCTGGGATTGGCTGTTGGGCTAGGGAGTATAATCTGGAGCTGGGTGGGGGATGGTAGGCACTGACACAGGTGTGTCAGGTGAAAAGTAAACTTCCTCCGTCCCTACTGCGGAGATTCACCCCGATTGCGGAGGTTACAGCCCGAATGCAGAGATTCCGGCCTGATTGCGAAACCTCCTCCCCGAATGCAGAGATTCCGGCCCAACTGCGAACGTAAAGATACTACTCATAACTTACCTTTGTGAATACTGAAAGTCGTACACTTAGACTTTTGGTCTAAGTTTACCTTTGTGAATATCGAAAGTCATAAACTTTACCTTTGTGAATCGGGCCCATCATGAGTGCATTATGATCTGAGGTGATATGTGGATGAAGATCAATAGCAACAGAGGGAACCAGGCTTTTGGATGCCAAAAACCTCAATTTGGGAGCATGATCTGTGAGGAGCTCACTTAAACTTAAAACCTGCTTGTTGTGGTCATAAGGTGCACCACATATCGGCTAAACCAAAAGGATCCATTATATGGATAAGTATGGATGTTGAGTGTCACATTCAAGGCAAGGTTAATATCCCTATCAAAGTTTATAGGTAATTCCCATGCGAAATGTTCTAATAACAATTGATTGAAAATAGCAGCATCTTCACAACTAGGAGCATTTATCCTACATACTATAATTAACCATTGATCTCAATAATGCAATCGATGTATCCAACGGTGAGAGAGTTCAGAGTTTAATTTCATAATCTCCCAGGTATTATATTTTACTAACAGTGCAACTTCCCTTGTAGCTCTTTATTGCCTGGTGCAGGCCAGTAACCTATATACAAATTGAGTCAGTTCGGATGATTCTTTACATGATAGGTGGGTCTCCTAGAGACATACAATCTCAGATGTAAAGAGAGTTCATTCTTCTCTCACTTCACGGAATTTAGAGTCAGATTTGAGACCTTTAACATTTCACGTGTTTATCCTTATACTGTGCAAATTATTTGATCTGTCCACGCTAATCATCATTTATAAAAGATTTATGTACTTCACTTGAGTGCCATGTCATTACATCTTTCTTATTATTCCATATTTTTATTTTTTATTTTTTTGTCCGTCAAATATTTTTCCTTTTTCTAAGAAATAAATTCTTTCAGAAATATAAAATACATTTTCCAATTCATCAATACATAACATTAAATGTGTCAGAAAAACCTCAATACATAGACTAAATAACACTATTATAAAACAGCACAATATCTCAAACCTACAAACAAAGATCCATAATTTTCAAAGATGTACACATTAGGATAGTTTACAACAAGACCAGTTCATAGACATAATTACCATTAGTAGCGGATGCTACTGGACGGGGGGGGGGGAAATTTTTAAAAAACACTTACCTGGGCCGGCCGGCCGCTGTCTCCTTCCTCCATCCTCTTCCTCCTGTCTCTGCCGGGAACAGGAAGCACCCAGGCTCCCCACAGCCAATCATAATGCTGAAATGCAGTGTTGTGATTGGTCTGAGCGCCGTGGATCGGCGCTCAGAAGTGGTATGGGAGACTTTGCATGTTCCTCACCTGACTGTGTAAAGCAATCCTGGTGGGTAAGATACAAAGTGCGCAGGACTATTTGGCCAGCCCGAAAGGGCCGGCCAAGCAGTCATGAGCACTTAAGGAGTGTAAACCACTCCTCTCCCTGATCTGGCCAGCCCCGCCCAAGAGCCACTGTCTCAATAGGAAAAATAGAATGATAATAACGTAAATGATAATAAAGGTACGTTATTATCATTTTATTTTTCCTTTTGAGCAGTGAGGCGATGCTCCTCCGCCTTCGCAGAGGAGCCACCACTGCGTACCATATTTAGAAAGTAAAAAAGTTATGCCCTATGGAAGTGTAAATCAACAAATAGTTTCAATTGCTTATTAAAAAAATAAAGTGCCATGTGCAAGACCGGGTTTGAAGAAAACCTCAAAAACTGATACAGACAAATTAGAAGGTCTGAATTACCCATTTTCATAGACCAATATTGAGCACAGACCAAGCCCTCCTGTCTTGGACTGCATGTTCTCAGTTTGTTCGAAGATCATCCTTATCCCCTATGACAGGGTATAAAGTAATTATTAAGTGGCCATTCTAAAGGGAAATTCCCTAACATAAGATGGCACAATTTTACATAAATATTGGCCTATAACAATGGCTACAACCTGATGTATCATACCACACACCAAATTTAGATCCATTTCTCAAGACCGTATCCCATATTTTGTTGAAGATTGGTCACAGAATCTTCTTCCTTTCCTTTTGGAAAAATACACTATCCACTAATAGATGACACACCGAATACCCTAGACCCAGCTTGCATGGACACTGGCCATGATTCTTAGCTATCTGCGCCTTTAAACCTGGCATCTGCCACGCCGGGTTGATTCCCACCCTCAGATGAAGTATTTCATTCCCAAGTGCCTATCTGGTATTCTATAAAGATACAGGAAGAGATCAGAGCTCTCCTGTCTTAATAAAAAGGGGGAACAGATCTCCTCTTCCTCAAATACAGTAGATATTCATTCCAGGTGATTTCCTCAGGCCAACGCCTAAGTATGCTCTTTATTTGGCCAATTTTTCTCAATTCAGCCCCTTAAAGCTGCATGTTTGAGGGGCCTAAGTGTTCCATCATGATTTTCACTGGGTTCCTTTGAAGAGGAAAGGTTGCCATTACCACAGAGAGGATTTGCACAGATAGTTCATCATAGTGGGTTCCATTTTTCTTCGAAAAATGATATCGCAAGGCCCTTGCATACGCCAAAAGACCCCAAGCTACAGATTTCAGCTCACATCTTATGGCTTGAATCATTGTGTTTTTTGGTAAAGAAAGCACTGATTTCAGGATACTGCCTGTGAGAAGTTGGCCTGGTATATGCTGTCCCCTAATTAAAGTGGGCACCTTGCACCAGTCCAAACGACCCTTATGATGTATGAGGTCAAAGATAACCTTTAGAAAGCTATCCTAGTGGTAGCTGTGGAGAGCAGCCTTCAGGCTTAATCTTGAAGGAATGTAAAGCAGCTTGTTTTACCAGAATATCACCTCCTGAATGACTAAATGAAGGAGAACCACACAGTAGTTATATAAAAAATATGTATTTATTAATATAACACTCTCTACTATCCTCTACACGAGGATAGAACACAAAGCACACAATACGAGATCAATGGAACAGTTGTAAGTAGCACAATACACAGTGGGCTCCAGGGGGAGACCAAACCATATACTAAAATAGTGGTATAACAGTTACGACTGGGATCAAGACAAGGTCTGGAGCACGTAGAATCGCTGGGACCCCAAGATGAGTAGATAGGGACCCCACGAAGGCCGGGTGCAGTGTGGGAACACGTCCGCGGGCTCCGTACAATTCTATGGGGAAGTCGTGGTTACACTTTTAAAGTTTAAGGACCCTTCTAGGAGGACTTCGAGCAAACCTGTTGAAACTTAAGAGTTTGAAGAGCCACCCCACCCATGGATACCGAAGTACCCGAGTTACCTATCCTAGAGGAGCCGGGTGCATAGGTCTGAAGTGGCGTCGGAAACTGCTGTCGTTCTCAATGGAGAGCTGCAAAGAAGTACTGTTGCCGTGAAAGTGAAAAGGGTCCGGTGGAATCCAAGCCTGGATTCAAGGAAGATGGAACCAGAAAGCAGAGGAGACAGAGTCTGGGTCACTTCAGAGTGACCAGGGGCTCGGTAGACGAATGCCCACTGATGTCGGGTGCTTCAGGTGCGAAGAAGGGATGCTTGACTGTGCAGCCACGAGGACCAGGAGACATCGAGGACAACCAGGAGCCGGAGGTGAGCTGTGCCACAAAGGATGTCGAGTGCTGAGGGGTCAGTGTCCGGCTGGAGCACCAACAAGCCTTGGCAAAAGCCACCCACGCAGGAAGGTCAAGCAGGTTACGGTGTGGACCAGCAAGGTCCAGGGGACTCACCAAGCAATGGAGAGTCAGGGCACGTCTGGAGCAACCAGGAAAGTCCAACAGAAATCAAGATGACCCTCAGGAGGACCCACAGGCCGAATGACCAGGAGTCGCAAGGGGAACTTGAGCAAGACTGCCAAGTACCAGCCCACGGAGCATTTGGTGTGAGGAGGCCAGAGTTCTTTGGTGCAAATACTGCTCAGGGTCAGGAATACGCAGAGTCCAATGCACAAGCTCGGGGATTGCCAACAAGCATATGCACTTTCAAATGGACGCAGTGCACAGGGGTTTGGGTTATGCAGTCCCCACGAGGGATACTGGCCTCCAACTCGGTGAGAGGGCAGATCGACCTCCGGGACCTTCAAAAACCCACCTCCGGTGTAGCTGAAATCTTCAGAGTCCGCAGGAGCTCAAGAGCAGCAGACTGGTCAGTTGCGTTACGGTGCCTGCAACAGCAGGGGAGTGACTCCTTCACTCCAAGGGAGATTCCTCAGTTGTCTTAAGTGCACCACAGGTCCTGCACAGAGCCTGTATGGAACACAGGCACGAACTAAGCTTCGGACGGAAAGGGGGACGAAGTCGAGCCCAGTCGAGGTCCAGGGTAGTCCAGAGTGTCCAGACGGTCGAAGGTCAGTGGTTTCTTCTTGTAGAATCTTGTCCACGTAAAATCTAAAGTCTTACCGCCATGTAAGCCCTTTTGTATCCACGGGAGAGGGTTGGACAGATTCAGGGGACCCTCCTAGGGGAGGGGCAGGACAGAGGGGTGGTTACACCCATATCCTTTGTCCAGTTTCGCGCCAGAGCAGGAGCCAATGGCTCCCAGAACTGGTTTGAGCTGTACTACGCACAGAGACACCAAATGTGCCCCAGGTGCAGACTTTCAGGCACTCTCAGAGTGCACCCACCCAGCCCCAATACACTAAACCCTGTCTGGGAGGTGGTCACACCTCCCTGTGACAGGATGCCTATTGTGCTGCCTTCCTCTGCTCGAGCTTGGCTCAGCAGCAGGAGGGCAGAAATGTGTCTCTGGACGGCAGCATCCATTTTGTGCTGTCCGGTTTGAGAAGGCTGGCACTGGATAGACCAGTGACCCACGAAGCTAGCTTCTGAAGGGTGGAATCATACCTCCCACACCAGTTACTGGTGTGGAGGTATCATTCCAAGGTGTTTGATACCAAACACGATATGTTTCTATGCAGCCGTTTTCAAGATAGCATTTACCACGAGGTTATAATGCACCTCTACCTATATGTCCGGCTGAGTCACAGACAACCCGGGAGAATGGTCTCCAAAGGCTGCAGAGAGGCTCTGCTCATGCAGGGGCACCCTCTCACATAAAACCCAGCACCCTGCCTTCAGGATTGATAAGGCCTGCTATAGGGGTGACTTATAAGTTTTAAGTGTAGTGACCTATAGATATAATGAACCTATATCTAACGTAAGTGGTGCAAGCACCATCTTACACAGGCTGCAGTAGCAGACCTGGAGTTCCATTTTGCATGGCCTCTCATGGGGGGCATAATACATGCTTCAGCCCATGGGAGGCCTCTGGGGTACCCATGCCCTGGGTACATGGGTACCATATACTAGGGAATTATAAGGGTACCCCAGTATTTAATCTGGAGTGTACAAAAGTGCATGTATGTCAATTTAAGGGAGAAAGCAGATAGACTGGGGTCCTGATTAGCAGGATCCCAGTCAGACTAGTCAAACACAGTGAGACATCAAGCAAAAAGTGGGGGTAACCATAAGAAGCAGATCCTACTTTCTTACACAACCCCCCCCAAACGAAAGGATATGAGACTAACCTTGACCAGTTTTCTAAGTGGAAATATCTGGAGAGTCCATCTGCATTTGCATGGTTACTGTCAGGTCTATGTTCCACTGTATAGTCCATCCCCTGTAGGGAAATAGACCACCTCCAAAGTTTGGGGTTTTCATCCTTCATCTGTTTTAGCCATAAGAGGGGCTTATGGTCTGTCTGAACAATGAAGTGAGTACCAAACAAGTATGGCCTCAACTTCTTAAGAGCCCAAACCACAGCAAAGGCTTCCCTCTCAATAGCTGACCAACGTTTCTCTCTGGGGGTCAGCCTTCTGCTTAAAAAAGCTACTGGCTGATCCTGACCCTCTTCATTCAGTTGTGATAACACAGCCCCTACCCCTAACTCAGATGCATCAGTTTGAACAATGAATTGTTTGGACTAGTCAGGACTTTGCAAAATGGGAGCAGTGCACATGGCCTGCTTCAGGTCATTAAATGCCTTTTGACAGCTAACTGTCCACTGAACTTTCTTAGGCATTTTCTTAGAGGTCAGATCATTCAAGGGGGTCACTATGGATCCATATCCCTTGACTAACCTCCTGTAGTACCCCGTCAGGCCCAAGAAAGCTCTGACCTGAGTCTGGGTAGTGGGAGCAACCTAGTCCATGATGGTCTGGATTTTGCTCTGCAATGGTTGAACCTGACCTCCACCCACAATGTGGCCCAGGTATACAACCTTACTCTGCCCTATCTGGCACTTGGTGGCCTTGATAGTGAGGCCTGCTTTTTGCAGGGCCTCCAAAACATGTCTTAGGTGGACCAGGTGATCCTCCCAGGTGGAACTAAAGACAGAAATATCATCAAGATAAGCTGCACTATAGTCTTCCAGGCCTGTGAGAACTTTATTCACCAACCTTTGAAATGTGGCAGGTGCATTTTTCAAGCCAAAGGGCATTACCACAAATTGATAGTGCCCACTAGGGGTTAAAAATGGTGTTTTGGGTTTGGCATCCTCAGCTAGTCTTATTTTCCAATATCCAGCTGTGAGGTCAAATGTACTCAAGAACTTGGCTGAGGCCAAAGTATCAATGAGCTCATCTGCTCTAGGAATAGGATGAGCATCAGTCCTAGTGACTGCATTGAGCCCCCGGTAGTCTACACAAAACCTCATCTCTCTCTTACCACCCTGGGTGTGAGGTTTGGGTACCAGGACCACTGGACTAGCCCAAGGGCTATCTGAGGGTTCAATGACTCCCAATTCCAGCATCTTTTGGACCTCGGTCCTGATGCAGTCCCTGACATGGTCAGGTTGCCTGTAAATCTTGTTTTTCACAGGCAGACTTTCCCCTGTGTCCACTTTATGGGTACACCAAGTGGTGTCTTGTGGTTTGTGGCATCCTGGCCCTGGCCTGCCTTGCTAAGTTGTCTTGGGCCTGGCTGCCATAATGCTTTTCTTTGCACACGTTACTCTGGGCCGTTGTTCTATCGACCTCTGCTCTTGCCAAGTTCTTTTTGCACTGTCTGCATTTTCTATCTTTCACCTTTTCTCCTGTTCACTTTGGGCTCAAACTGCACAACATGTACAAGGTCGAATAACAACGTTTCCTTGTCTTGCTGATTTGGCCAGTCCCTCACACCTAGACATAACACTAGGTACAGCTGCCATGGAAAAATTAGTGTGCTTTTAATATTGCGGTTGGCCCGCGCTAGAGACACTTGGAGACAACCTTTCCAGGGAGAAGAGCTGTGATTGTCTGCTGATGTAGTTTTGCATCTAGAGACTGAGGTATGGGGGTTCGCTAGTCAAAGCCCAGAGGTCTTCTATTTTTATAATAAACTGGCTTCCAGCACGGGGAGGGTGGTAATGTTAGTTAGACATATATCCACTGCTTTATGAAATGCTTTCCCTGTTCGTATTCTATGGAGTTGTAACTATGCTGATTATATTATTCATATGTATTATGCTAATAGTACTGACACGTGTACTGTATCTTAGAGCACGTAAGTTGAAATAAACATTTTAACCTATACAGTGTCTCTTCTTACGCACGTTGTGGACAGGTACGAGTGAGTGACGAAAGAGTGTTCTTGCTTCTGCGAGTCCTGAGATAGAGATACCGTGTTCTGGGTTGTCCAATCATTGGTACATTGGTGCTAATGGGACGCTAAGGCTAGTTGGGTTGGGATTTTAGGTGCTAAGGGCTATGGTTGGCTCACCACTATATTCCGAGGTTCTATCATCCTGTGCATAGCTCTGTGTGTGCAGAATCCCTATGACAGTGGTCTGACTAGGAGTCAGGGAGAACATGTGTCTGTACTGATTGAGGACTTTCCTGCAATCAGTCTGTTGCTGCTCAGTGAGGCTGCTTGCCAAGGCTACACCATTCACTGAGCCATCATCAGCGTTCTGTGAGAGGAGGTCAGGGAGTGGGTCACTCAATCAATCAATCAATCACATGACTTTATTCGGCATAAAAGAATACCATAAAAGTACAATAAAATACATCAAGGTTAAAAACTAGTTCAGCAATCTAAAAGTTTCCATAAAACATAATCAATACATCAATGATTAGGATACGCGTCCCCTTGCACAATTCCCTCGTAATACCTTGAAAATGAATTACATCACTGGTGGGTGTATACTCCCCCCAAGCCCCTAGTTGCCCTTAGCCTGAATGCTGCCCTTAAAAAATTTACAGTACAAAAAAGAGTCAAAGCATCTGGGGACAACTTTAAAAATAACAAAGCTACCCTTGCCTGTTTAAATCTGGCTTTCTTTAAAATTCTCTTTAAAAATAGGATCCTAGGTTGTGAATAAAAGGGACATAGTAAAACAAGATGAAGGGTATCCTGAGGAGACCGTAGGTCGCAGCCACATGGTCCCTTCATCTCTATAGACGGTGTATATCCCGCCGGGTCAGCTAATACATGATGCAGGAGATTCAGCCTAAACCATGTCATTAAGAATCTATCATGGGCAGTATAAAAATAAGACAAATAAGGTTCAATGCCCATGGCTGTTTTAGTTAAAAGATATTCTCTTACAGACTGCTTAATCAGCTCCCTGTCGTCCCTGAGTGTTGTGGAATGCTTAAAAAACCGATCCTTAACCATAGCCTTGTCCTTCATGGATATTTTGGAAGGGTTGATAAAAAGATCTGCACATCCTATTCCCTCCAGGGTCTCCTTCACATATTTTAACCATGGGATTTTAAGCCCCCGATCACGAGCGAGGCAGTCTGCTATAATCTGCCTGCAGAAAGTCGCCTCCTCGCTTGCCCAAATTTTGACCCAGCAGACTAGGGATCTAACTCCCAGCCTGTCCGTAATATAGCCGACACCAAGTTCCTCATGGACAATGTGGGATGATGTGCTCTGGGGCACTTTAAGCAAACGCCGAAAGTACTTATTTTCCTCAACTTGTATGTACTTTACATTAATAAATCCCCATACCTCACTTCCATACATAACCTTGGCACAACACATGGAGCTATATAATCTCAAAATTTGCTCAGGTGACCACCGCCCTAACCTATGTGCAAAATTCATGATCGACCCGGAGCAACTAGTTAGATTACGACATTTCTCTTCCATTAAATTTTTAAAATTTAGACGGTCATCAAATAAAATTCCCAGGTACGAGAAAGAATGCACCTTTCCCAGGCGATGTAATCCAATGGTATAATTGTACATTTTACTTGGTTTTTTGCCCACTTCCATGACATATGATTTTGACAGGTTGGGGGACAAATCTAAGTTCTCCATAAAAGAAACAAAGCCATCTATCAGAATCTGCAGCCCTTTGGGTGTGCGGGCAAGCAGGACCGCATCGTCCGCGTAAAGCAGGATGGGAATTCCTCGAGAGCCAATCCTAGGTGAATCCGCTTCTAAAGTGCTAAGTGCCTGATCGAGTTTATTTATATACAATGTAAACAAAAATGGGGCCAGAATACAGCCCTGTCTGACCCCACTAGAGCATGTGAAAGGTTCTGTAATGCTTCCCTCCTGACTATACCTAACCGTAGCAGTGGTATTTGAGTGCAAGGTTTTTAAAATGTTAATAAGTCCCGGATCCACGCTAAGGTCACCCATGATTGCTCATAATTTTCCTCGGTTAACTCGGTCAAAAGCCGCCGTCAAGTCCATAAATGCCAGGTACACAGTCCCTTGGCTGGCAATAGTGTACTTGGCTGTAAGTAAATATAAATTAAGACATTGATCGGTGGTAGACTTCCCTGGCCTAAAGCCAAATTGGGTGTCAGTTATAATATGCGGATCCTAAGCCCAGTCCATTAGCCGGCTGAGGATGGCTCGCCCTAAAACTTTTGCTGACACATCGATTAGGGAAATTGGACGATAACAAAGTGGGTTATCCCTGTTACCTTTTTTAAAAATGGGAACAATCGTAGCTGTAGACCATGATGGCGGCATTACTGTGTCTACTGCTGTGTTAATAACCCTCGTCAGGATGGGTGCCCAGAGATCCACCTTGCTCAAAAAGAGATCGGGTGGAATCCCGTCTGGCCCCGGAGCCTTATTACGGGTCAAACCGTCAATCCCTACCCTGATCTCGTCCAAAGAGAAATTTATCGGGGCAATGTTTTGCTCCCCCTGTTATCCTCGTCCTGGTCCTTATCTATACAATGGTTGTAGAGCCCATAAAAGTGCTCATGCCATTGCCCCGGCAAGATATTATTTGCTAGCCCAGGTTTATTTACCTCTTGGAAACTAGGGTTGTTTATAACTTTCCAAAAGGCAGTTGTATCCTTTAACTCCATTGCCTCCCTCAGGTCCTCCCAGGCTTGGGTTTGTAATTTTGTTTTACGGCCTTTAACGGCTAACTTATAATTTTTCCTGCAGAGGGTCACCATACCCTTATCTCTCGGGGAAGATTTTAGAGGAACTTTCAGCTCTCTCAAGGCACGAGAGCAACGTTGGTCAAACCACCTTGGGTCGTCCGGTCTAGCTCTATTTGAGGTAGTCCCGAGCAGACCATCAATTAATTGGGCGACACCCTCAAATGCCCTGATTAATTCGGCCCCCTCTACAGCCGGGTCTAAACAACTCAAGATGACCTGTTCGCCGTCATTAAGTAGTGCATTATAAAAAGCTTCACTGTTGGCCTGTGACCATCTCAACCTCCTGCCCTGATCTATAGCACATGCCAGCCCCCCCCCACCCTAGATGGTTCCTGACGAAGATTCAACTCAGAAAGGGACAATACTAAAGGGTTGTGATCACTAAAAATACTCAGACAGATTCTAAAACCCGTCACCCAGTTTTTTAATGCAGCAGAAACAAAAATAAAATCAATAAATGAAGCACATCCCCTGCCTTTAAATGTGGGGTGGATTGATTTGTCCTTTTCGACATCAATCAAATCCATAGTGTGTGTGAGGGCATGCGTGTTTAATAGCTTGCATAATTCCCGTCCCTCCCTGGTATGTTCCATGTGCGGGCCCTCTTCCAGCGTGCATGTTGACCAATCCCCCCAATTAACTCTCAAGTTTGGACACAGGTGGCAATTAAAGTCGCCTGCTAAAACCAGGTAGGTCGCCAGCTCCCCTCGCTCCTGAATATGAGTGAGCCTTGTATATA
Source organism: Calotriton arnoldi (assembly GCA_963921515.1). NCBI lineage: Eukaryota > Metazoa > Chordata > Amphibia > Caudata > Salamandridae > Calotriton > Calotriton arnoldi. The sequence goes on from CAWUFW010005722.1 coordinate 499,016, forward strand.
ACTCACGCAAATTTACATTACACTGGCCAGATGGTGACGCATTATAAAAATTTATAAAAATTAGCTTATAACTTTTATTATAAAGCCTAATCCCCTGCATAATATCTGAGTCCCAATCCATGCCAGTCCATCTGCCCTGTAGCCTGAGGTCGACATATATAACCAATCCTACCCTTGCTCTCCCTGATGGTGCCTTACATGCCGGTACAAAGTAAGTAACATAGCCCTCTAAGTGGAAGGTACTATTCTCAACTTCCCAAGTTTCCTGTAAGCAAATAATTTGAAATTTCCTTATATAGGATAGCCAATCTTCATTCTTAAATTTAGTAGATAAGCCTGCTATGTTCCAGGAAATTATTTTAAAATTTCTCTCATTTTGCCTATCTGGACTAGCCAATATCAGGTTGGTTTGGGGCCCATGATCTTCCATATTTTTGTCGCTGGGTTCTAGCATTGAAACTGCTTGTTGATCTGAGCTAATTACACTTGCTACTTCCCCACATAGGCTGCCCTCTTCTGTCCCCCCCAAATCTATAACGGCAGCATTACTTACATGGACATAAACACCCTTAGTTGCCCCATGCGAGCCCAGTCAATCGATGTCATTTAGGTCTCTCACATTATTGAGGGGGGCATAAGGGTTATGAGTTTGGACTGTAAAGCCTCCCCCGTGCACTCCCCCCAAGTGCCCCCTATATCCGTACTGGCTTGTCGGGTTCATCATATGCCTATAGAAGAAACCCAGTGGGAGCATTTTAACACTTAGGCCCCCCTCTTCTAAATAGAGCCCCTTACTCTGTGTGAGCAGCTTACGCACGAGCTCCGGGTGCCTTAGGGTCACGATCACGCAATCCCCTGGAAATGCTTTCCTGGTACTACCGATCCAGGACACCCTTCTGGCCATCAGGATATGCCTATGCTCCATAATATTGAACCCTACGTTCCTACACATCCAATGTGCTGCCTTGTTAATCAGATTTAAGGTGGATTCTTCTCTGTTGCTCGTGCAAGCTGGAACGCCCGCCAAGACCACAGTGTATGGGCATGAGGCGGGGGGTAGATCTAAAACCGGCAAATCTGTGGTACCCCGAGCGCTTTGGGTGGGCAGCTCCCTAAGATGTTGATGTGTAGTGGCTCTATCAACTGTACCCATTGTGTTTGTGGGGGCTGTTTGCTGTACTGGGATAATGCCTGTGGCCCCCGCCCTCAATTCCCTATGTCCCCTGGTGGTCATATTTATGCTGGCTCTGGTACCTGCCTGCGGAACTGGTGGAGCCGGGTGTAAATCTCTACCACCTACATCCTGTGTGCCTGTGGGCTGTTTGATGACCTCATTTTCTCCCCCCTCATCTGCTTCTACAGATGATACAGCAGGCGATTTTGGAACATCCAATTCCCCTTGGCCACTAGATACACATTGACTTTCCACATTGACTGGTACATTATTCTTCACCAAGAGTAACACCAGTTTTTCCTCAATTGACCTTAATTTACCTAATAGGGGCCCCAAAAGGACAGTTATCATCGTTTCCACTCTTTTCCAATACTCAAGGTCAACCCCCTGCTCCACACTAGTTTCTTCAACACCGCAAGACATTTGATTAGCAACTAAACCTACTATATCAGGGGACCTGATTGCTTGGGTCTTTGGCCTAGGACTTTTGCTTCTGTTTTTGTGTTAATTTAAAAGACGCCCCACCCCTCGTTCGCTTCGCTGGCGGCTCATCGCTATTTAAGGGCTTCATAATACTAACACTACAGGGCTTAAATGCCCTTTTCGAACGTGTAACAACCTCCCCACCTCCTAGACTTAATGCAGTTACTTTACTTGTGGTGGGCGGAATCGACAGTGTAGCACCATCCCCCTGCCCTACCCGAGAGCCTGGATCAATATCCCCCACAGTGTTCTGGAGAAAACTGCTACAGATAGTCTGTGCCTCAGTAGATTCTTGCAACAGGGGTGATGAGACTATGGGAGTAGCTCTCTCCCTGATACTACTGCTACTACCCGGTGTGTCCAGACACAAATGCTCAGCATCCTTAGGTGATTTAGACATAATTAGACCGCCCATAGACAAGCGTTTTTCAGCTGCGAGGGTGTCCAAAGAAAGTCTTTTTTCCGTGAGTTGAATCTGATGAACCAACAACGATTCCGCTCTGACCAGGAAGGCATCCAGGGTCCCCACAACCCCACCTCCAGTCAGGGGCCCGTGGCCTTGCGTTTGTTCATTTTCCCCTGAGATTGCACTTAACCTGAAAATGCCACAAGAGCTAACCATCAAAACAGTACCTTGTTAAGCTGTCCTTGGTCCAACTCCTAGATAGTCTTGGCGCCGGGATGTCAGGGGGACGGCCTGCCCTGCCACGTCCTGCCGCGGACGGGCGCAGACGGGCCCGTCCTTGGCCCAGGCACGCCCACGCGCGTCCCGCGCTTTGGGAGCCCTGGCCGCCCTTTAAGCGCCTCCTGGCGCTAACGCTAACGAGAGCGGCGTGCGTGCCGCATGGGCTGATGGGGCTTGTAGTCCCCCGGTCCTCCGGTCCTCCGGTGCTTGCTGGCTGCTGACTGCTGGGCAAGAGCAAAAAGTGCAGAATGGCCTCCCCTTATTACAGAGTCGTAGGCTTTACAAATGCAAAATGGTTTATCACACCTGGACCTATGTGCCTTTACTGCCTTTGATAACATATGTTCAGATACTATCCTCAATAATAGAGACGTCAGAGCTGCCTGTATCAACAGATATGCATGTAGTTCCTTTGATAGTTGCTATGTTCCGCCTGTAAAAGTAGATACACACACTGCTTGTGATAATGGCCATATACTGCAAGATCGAATGCACTGCTTCTGACAGAAGATATCTACAGGCCTGTAGTAGTAGATAAACGTGCACTCTGCTTGTGATATTGGACCACGAACTGCTTGTACTACCAGAATTACATGCACTTCCTCTGAGTGCCGACATGCACGTGGGTCACTCTCTTCCTCTTGCATTTACCGCAAGGTTATAATGCACCTCTACCTATATGTCCGGCTGAGTCACAGACAACCCGGGAGAATGGTCTCCGAAGGCTGCAGAGAGGCTCTGCTCATGCAGGGGCACCCTCTCACATAAAACCCAGCACCCTGCCTTCAGGATTGATAAGGCCTGCTGTAGGGGTGACTTATACGTTTTTAGTGTAGTGACCTATAGATATAGTGAACCTATATCTAACGTAAGTGGTGCAAGCACCATCTTACACAGGCTGCAGTAGCAGACCTGGAGTTCCATTTTGCATGATCTCTCATGGGGGGCCTAATACATGCTTCAGCCCATGGGAGGCCTCTGGGTACCTATACCCTGGGTAGATGGGTACCATATACTAGGGACTTATAAGGGTACCCAGTATCCAATCTGGAGTGTACCAAAGTACATGTATGTCAATTTAAGGGAGAAAGCAGATAGACTGGGGATCTGATTAGCAGGATCCAAGTCAGACTAGTCAAAAACAGTGAGACATCAAGCAAAAAGTGGGGGTAACCGTAAGAAGCAGATCCTACTTTCCTACACTGTTTTTTAGCATCTCCATGCGGCCCATCTATCCATGGCCAGCACCTTAGCGCCATACAGACCCTAAGGAATTATCAGCCCAATGTAAATTTACTAAGGGGCTCAAAAGTGTAGCTACCATATTTGCGGTCAAACCTCTCCAGACCATTCACTTAGGCCATCAGTGCAAACCTTCAACTGGCCAGGTGCTTGTCCCATCTTAAATATTCTGAGAATATCATCCCCAAGTATTTATGATCTTGTACCTATTCAAACCGCATGCTGTCTAGGAATCAAGAAACTCTCCTTTCCTGTTTTGCAAATTTCAAAGCTTTTGTCTTGTCAATATTGAGCAACATTTAATTTGTTTTGGAGCCCAATGAGCGTGAGATCCATCACCACCAGGTCATCCACATACATCAGACAGTCGGTCTGTTTGCCCTCAATCCTGGAGGATTTCATGTTTCAGATAGTACCACCACTGTTAGAGAAATTTCAATAAACTCTTTGTCAGATTGCAAGGACACCGAGACCAACACCAAGTTTTCAGGATTTCCTCTACTATAAAGGGAATGAATTAAGGTATACCAATCTTCCTCAGCTATCTGTGCCACCAGGGAGGATGTGCTTCCTATCTTTCCCTGCAATGGCAGCTAACATTTTTTCCCAATTTGTTCTATAAAATTCCCTTTTTATAGGCACAAAAATTGCAGTATGCTTTTTTGAGGCCTCCATTGCTTGTCTTAAACATATGCTATTTTTATTACTGCTGAGACACCTGCGGTACTAATTCAAAGCTCTTCTTCCCTCATGACAATCATCATCAAGCCAATCGTTCCCCATTTCTCTTCAGCCACAAAATAACTTTGGTCCACCCTTTCCTGGTTTAAAATGGGCTAACAGTTGCTCCATCAATCTGCTGTACCATCCAATCTCATCTTCTCCTACTTCCACATCTAGGAGCTCAAATTCAATTGAGGACAGAGTCTGGAGATAGTCTTCCATAATCATGACTCAAATTCTTCAATGGTATACAAAGCTGCATTGTCATGGGACTCAAAAGGTTCTTTAAGCGCAAAACTGAGTGTGTTATGATCACTAGGGCCTAAATCAAGAACCCTAAAAGTTTTTACCTAATGAAGCTGGTGTACTGGCACAAACACATAATCAATGGTCATACAGCTATTACCGTATTTAAATGTACTGGTGACAGATATATCATCATTACATTGCCCGTTAACATTAATCAAATTCTGCTGAACTAAACAGTACAAAACCTTTGCTTCCCCTAATGGAGCTCTTGACAAGAAAGTACTGTCCAGGATATTTAACAACATCAACTGGATCTCCAGAGAAACATCAAGCACTTTGAACGTTGACTTTTATTTAAGATCCCCTACAGTAAAAAAGAGCATCTGGGTAGTCCAAGTACAGTTTTTATAAATCATCAGCCAATTTCAGAAGTCCACTCTCAGGTATGGAGCCCACTGTGGGAACGTACATATTTAAACAAACCACTTGTTTCAACACCACCACATCATTGAACACATCAATTATATAAGCGAGCACCCATGCGCAGGAGGTTTGCAGCTTTGTTACTTTCCTCCCACAGCGAGCAGACACCAAAATTAATATCCTAAGTGCAGCTCTTCCTCTAGTCAAGTGCTTGGTATTTTGAACAATAGAAACAAAACCCTCAGCTACCGGGCACTCCTGGAGGAATAATACAGGGTAATTGCACAAGATCTCTTCATAATTTCCTACTTTCATAAAGGATTTGAACCCTTGCATGCTCCATACCAAGGTATGACCCAGCAATAGATGCCCTGGCTCCTACCAATCAATCATGTCAACTCCTCTATCACTGCAGGATGTAGAATGACAACCTTGAGTAAGTTGGACAAAAGGGACTTTCATATCTCCAAGGTTTATATGGCTGAAAATTGGGGTTTTTGTCCCTTCAAGGCTTGGGTAGGCATCTGGACATTTCATAGCGATGGAACTTATCTTGATTCCCCTAAATTGGGCTTTATCTTTTTGAGAGGTTATGGTCACTATTCTATCCTGCGACCCTTCCTGTTCCCACCAGTTCCTACCAATTCCTATCAAATCCATCTTTTTTGTCCTGCATCCAAGGACCTGGTTGTAACTACCTGGTTGTGCTGTAAACCGCTGTGTTCACCTCAGAATGGTGCTCTTCTACAACAACTACTTTCCCTCTGCCCTGCTTGACAATCTCCCAATCTACCTTCACACGGTCTTGTAGGCAGATACAGTGGGCTTCCAGAGCAGTCACTGAGGCTTCAACTAACCACTTCGCTTTCTGAGAGGCAAATAATATATACATTAGCTCAGCATCTGGTACGATCTTGAAGCCCATCAGTACAAAGTCCTTTGAGGAGAGACTTTTTAACCTTCTTATATTTGCAAAGGTACTTAACAGTCTAGCTTGATTTAGGGGATAGCTACGGGAAATTCACATCTTCCTCTTAGATTGGGATCTAAAAAACAACTGTGGCGGGCCCCTATTCCTGAAATCTTCTCTTATCTGGACTGACTGGGGCTATTTTTGGACATCTTTAGCTCCTCTCCTACTTTTTTTCCAATAGGAGACAGGTTTTTAATTGAGGGCCTCTCTAATGTACTTTCCCCCTGGATTTTCTCCTTTTTTATCCCCCTGCTGGTTTCCTTCTCAGTGAAAGTTTAGTCAGCCCTCCTTTACCTATTGTGCTAGGTCCCTCCTTAGAGACTAATTGTTTATACTTTGCTGCTAATAATGCTTTAGTAGACAATTCATTAGATGACTGCATAAACGAATATGTGACGTTACAACAAATGCGATACAACGCATTTTATTACAACACGGTCATTACAACGACCGCGTTGTTACATCGCATACCATTACAACGCAAGACGTTACAACGACTTGCTGAAGGGGGCGCTGGATGTTGGAATAGTATAATTTACTATCCCTACTCCAGTCTTTGCAACAGTGGGGAAGGTGTTGGATTTTAAATCCAACAGCTTCTGCCCCCTTTAGCAAGTCGTTGTAACGACCCCTACAGCAAGTCGTTGTAACGACTTGCGTTGTAATGGTTTGCGATTTAATAACGCAGTCGTTGTAACGACCGCATTCTAATGGAATGCGTTGTGTTGCATTTGTTGTAAACGATGTCTCCCGCATAAACAGGGCCGTTCCATACACAATCAGCTTTCTTTCATGGTTTACTCTCCTCCTCCTGCTTTTAACCCTCCTTTCGCCCCCCAAGCTGATGCTATATTCAAGTCCTTGTAAGGGCATGTTGATACAAAGGACCCACAAGCTCTATGGGGGGTTGTTGCAAAGCTTTCAAGGGCCCTAAGCGGTCCTCCTATAACTGGAATACAACCCTCTGTCCCCCCTCCCTGGTTAGACTCCTTAGTCCTTTCTTTTAGAGTCCTACTTATATTTTCTCGGAGCTGGATCTGCCTAGCATATTGGGCATTAGCCAGTACTAAGGCTTTTACCATTCCCTGGAATGTAACTTGCAGAAGGGATAGGAGGTTCAACATTGTCATTTCTTGACCAAACTCAGACATATTTGCCTGAGAGTTGTCCTCATCGGTGAATTCATAGTTATCACCTGGAATCTCCCTCCTTAATCCCTCAGCTGGTTCCTCCAGCTCAATAGTGAGTTTCCCTTCAGTTTGGATGTTGCTAGATGGTTCGTCCAGGATTGGGTTTACTCTGCCTTCCCTCAGTAATATTGGTGAAGATGTTAATCTAGGCGGTCTTACCCCCAAATACCTTCCACAACATTTGACACCCCTCCACCAGGCTAGATAAACCTGACAACTCCAACTTTTCTATCCCCAGATGGGCAGTACCAATAGTAGGATGGGCAGTTCCAACAGCACGTGCCCTTATGACATAAATATACCTGTGGTCAACCACTGATACCTTACTATTTAGATGGTTATCCACAGTCGAAGAGCCACCCCCACTCTGGGGTGCATCATCAGAGTACGCAATATCCTTAGATAAAAAGGAGTGGTCTGGTCGGACATTTCCCATCCCACATTCATCAATGAAGCAATTCACACTGGGGGATGGGTTGCCAGTGACCAAAAAGGTATAGTAGTCTCCATAATAGTTACGACTGGTTCGACTCCTGCTTTATCCTCCATCAGAGTAGTTACCATGATATCGTCATCTAACGCCTCCCTAAATTGTCAGGCTCCTTGCTTTAAAATGCTTAAACACAAAGTCCTGCAAGGACGATGGCAACCCTATTAGTGACCTAACCTACCTCAGCTTCTGTTTCTGCTGTCCCTTGGGTGTTGGTAGAGGGATAATAGAAATAGCTGTTTTCACTGACTTTAATACCAGCTCTAATGAAGGCTTTAAAGGCTTTAATAGAGGTTCCACCACTTTCACCACTCCCTCCTGCTCATCTTGATTTTGTCTATATCTGGAAGAGTCAGAGATTACTTGTACTAATAGCATTTCCTGTACCACAGGACCATCAGGCACATCAGCAGTTCGCAAAACCCCCAATCTTGCGAGGGAATTCAGCTCGCTTAGCTCAAGGCAGTCAAGGCAATATTCATCTGCACCAGTGAATACACTGGAGGATCACAAGATCACAAATGCCCATTCCATTTCCAGAATCCACCCTGCTCCCCCAACCTGAGTTCAAACTTTCACCCGGTGCCATCCTGCCTTGCTCCTCTACCGTCAACACAGCCCAGCTGGTAAATTCTTGAATGATCTGCCCTTTTTATCCAGTGTTAGCATTGCCACAGACTGCATCACATCAGGGGAATTCTCATTCTCTGGCTGGATGGGGACATAATCTTCATGGACCATCACTGGGGTGTCCTCTTCCACATGTACACCACTGAGGTCAATAATGGCTTCCCTCAGACCGTCTGCACTCTTCAAATCTTCCAAGGGACAAACCTCTGCCAACACCCTAGGCACCCTCTGAGCAGTGGCAACTGTAGGTGAGTGTAATATGCATGAAACTGAGGGGATACTGAAGAAGTAGGCTGTACTGGTCATCCCACAACGTTTCTTGATGCACGTTTCTCATTGATACACCCTTTCACAACCTCACCCCCTGCCATTCTGCCTCTTGGTCGAAGCAACTGCTCAGACATCTTTGCTTAGTACCAGGTTCAAATAAGAGCAAGAAGTGTTGATAACAATGGCCACAGGTTTTCTCCAAGACCACAGAATAACTGATAAAGTCTTTTATAAAACTCTTATATCCCTTACCACCTTGTAGCACCCTGGTGCCAAACAGATGATACTGTAGGAGGCACTGGGGGTGCAGGACTGGGCGAGGGGCCAAAAATGAGGGGAATAGAAGACAGATTATACTAGTAAGATTACAGTTACAATTGTAGGTCAGATGACTACTCTGGACGTGAGGATCAGGGAGGGCGTCTGGAGATGGCAAGTGGGGGGAACATATGAGCTCACAAACCGCACCCGACCTAATTTGGCCACTTCTGTGGGCCGGGTTCCTCCCCCTAGTCTGCACTGATTAGGTAACATAACCCGCACATAAACAACCTTGTTGCTGGCCTCACTAAATGCCCCCGTACTGTAACCAACTGTAATCAGCTCCCTGCAAACCGCCAACTTCTGTCTGCTTGCCACGGCCTCCTGTAACCTCCAGCTGTCCTTTGTGGTCCTCAGCCACACACCGTATTCGTTTATTCCTTTTTAAGGGACTCTCTAGGAGCTAGCGAATCCCAGTCGCTTACCAGGGTTGTCCTCTCAATGTTCTCAGCACTCCCAGATGTGATCATCAGCTGCCCATCAGTCGCCGGCCGCCAGCGCAGCCGCCAACCCAGTCGCCGCCCCCCCTTACTGCTTTCATCTCTGGTTCACAAACTTTGTACTGCATCTCTGCCTCGCATCTGCCCATAATGCTTACTGAATCTCTGCCTTGCGTTGGCCTCTCTGCCTCATAGAGCAATTGGCAAAGAATAAAGTTCCCAATATAATCTACAAATGCTTTAGTGTGCAGATTCTTATGATCACCTTTGGGTCTATTAAAAGGGGAGCAATGTAAAAATTGGACTTTGCAATCAATGGCTCATTCTTTGAGATCCTCCTGGTATAATCTGCCTCTGTCCCTCCACAGTCCCAAAGACATGAAGATTATTACGCCTCATCCAGATTTCCATATCTTCCATTTTATCGAATAAGACCTGTGTCTGTTTCTGCTGGTCATCCACTCACTCTCAAATAATGGCACTGGCTTCTTCAAGTTTGTCTGTCAATTCTTCCATTTTACTCAATCGTTCACTGAATTAAGATATCTGTTTGGAGATTTTGTACACTGGTGTTTGAGTTTTTAAATTAGATATCTGTATACCAACTGCATCGTCCTTATTTCCCTCTCAATGGGCAGTCATTAGCATATAGTTAGCATATAGGTCTGGGTGGAACTTGCGGTGTTTGATCAGTGGAATTTCGCAGAGAGCTAAAAAAAGTCTGTCAGATTGCGTGGAACGCCGTGTGAGAGAAGAAGTGCTCATACACCCGTTTGCACTGCCTTTTTACATGCGTGTAGCGCAATCTGCATTTCTGCGCTGAAAAATTAGCGCGAACGGCACCACGTAGACTGCATGGGTATGGCCAACTTGTTTTACCTGCTTTCCTATTTTGTGCATGGTGCTGGGCCTGATTTTCTATCCAACTAAAATCTTTCCAATCCTCCCCCTATCCTACTCATCCACCCCTCATGTGTCTGTTTTTGTGTATTTTATGTTTTTGCCTTTTTTCTTTTTCCATGACTATTTTGTACTTCTTTTTGGTTTTCCCTTTACTTCCTTAGTTTTTCCTTTCTTATTCTTTCCAGCACACTCAAAAGCAGTTGATGCACTGTTGAGCTGATATCTTCGACAGGGAGCAGGACCTGCTCAGCCTGCAGCGTGTCAAGGTTGTGGGGCTCGGTGAGTAATTATTTATTTGTTGTGTTCCACAATTGTTAGAAATGGGATCTCTGGTTGGCTAAGGCTTGCGCAAAAGCCAGGCAGAGACCACCACTCTAGTCAGGGCAAGGGAGTTACACGCCAAAGATAACCCCTGCTCACCCTCTTGGTAGCTTGGCACGAGCAGTCAGGCTTATCCCGGAGGCAATGTGTAAAGCATTTGCGCAACACCCACAGCAACAACACCCAAGGAACACTACAAAAGGAACTCCACACAAGGTTATGTATAAAAATAGCCTTTGTATTGTAAAAAAACACATTAGAATAGTACTCACATAATATACATCGTGCCACCTGGAACGGGGTCATATTTACAAGGGATTATTTACACCTGACAGGGCCAACTGGACCACTGTCAGAACCAGCACAACGCGAACTTAGTATATGTAGCACTTACAATAAATGTAGAACACATCATAAACGTACAACCAGTAATCACTGGTAACCACTGTACTTAGCATCAGCCTGTAACATAAACCACATTATGCACAGCATCACATTAGGCGCGAATTACATTCTGCGCCAACCTCACCAGCATAAATACATTATGCAATCCTCTCATAAGTCTAAACCCATTAGACCCTAACCTCCTAAGTATAACTCACATTAGGGGCGTAAAGCACAGGAGAGAATAACTCACAACCTAAACGCATTAGGTAATAATAAAATCACAAGCATAAACACATTATGCAAAACCTCATAATCCTAAAAGACCACATTTAGAGGTATAACGCAGGGTGCATAAAACACAATATGGGAATCACATTTCCTAGCACCAAATCACATTCGCACATCACCTCCTAGTAAAAACCATATTAGAGGCATAAAACAGGGTGCGTGAATCACGGTAAATGCATCGCATTTCCTAGCACCACATAATCATATTAGGGCACATAAATCACATTAGGGCCTGGCGCCCTATCAAACTCACAGTCCCCCTGGCCAACTGGCCATCTCAAAAAGGGGCTCAAATGCCCTATGTCCAAAGAGTCAGGGCGTGCTGCCAAAGCAGCGAAAGTCAAGGGTGCGCAACTGCGCAAACCTAAACATAGCAGCTGCCCACTAATTGCTGGGCAGCTGTGAATGTAGGGGGCGAAGGAGTGCATCTCACTCCTAACTCAATCAGAACTGCCCCCCAAGGAATAAAGGGCTAAAACGCTGCAGCTGGCACTAAGTGCTGCGCAGCTGTGAGGACCAAATGTGGGCCCTGGGCACTCACTGTGCCCTCTAAACAATTGTGCCCAAATTGGCACGAGCACCGACAATGTGCTCCGACCTGGAAGCAAACATGCCCCCACGTTGGGGCGGCCCGCTCTCTGGCGGGCCCGCCCAGGCACCGACAATGTGCCACAAAATGCCCCCAACAATGAGAACTTGGGCCCCTCTGGGCCTTCCTACCACAAATATGGCCAACGTTGGAGCCCTACGGGGCTCTGAGCACGAATCTCCATCGGCGCAGCTGCCCTCTGCAAACGGGGCAGCTGGGATAAATAACTAAAGGGGCCCTGGCACATCTGTGCCTCGGGCCCCACTGGGCCCTTTTAAACAAATATGCCCATGGTTAGAGCCACACAGGCTCTAAACATGCCCCACGTTGCAGTTGCCCACTGTCCAGCGGGCCAACTGTAAAATCATAGGCACGGGCCCTACATGGGCCGTCTGAGCCCCACTCCGGGACTCCGAGGAAACAGAAATGGCCCCCAACGTTGGAGCGGCCCGCAACGGCAGGACCGCTCTGGCCACTAGGCACTCACACTGTGCCAACATCAAGCCCCACTCACCGGGCTCTCTGTGCGTCAGCTCTTCTTCTGCGCCGGTCCCGCACTCGGATCTTCTCTGGCCTGAGCGAGGCTTCCTTCGGGGGAGCGGGTCCTCCTCTGGACTTGCAGCGGGGGCAGGCACCGACAATGTGCCTCGCGCCCCCTCTGCCTTGCTCTCTCCACACACCGGCAATACTTCTCCCGTGCAGCGGGCGCAGGCACCAGCAAGGTGCCTCGAGCCCCCCTCCGCCTCAAGCTCCACGGGCTGCTTTTCCCTTTGTGCCGGGGCTCCCAACCGCTCACGGGAGCCCCGCTAGGCATTCTCCGTCTCCCGGGCCTCGGCATGGAGCCTGCGAGGCTCCGGTCGAATTCCTTCCGGCTCTGGCCACGCCCACAGTCAGGCGCGGGCCAAACTTCCGCTCCTGCCGGTCTCGGCGTTTTTCGGCGGCGGCTCTCCTGTCGGCAATGCGGGGTGGACACCCGGGGTAAAAGGCATAAAGCAGCGGGGTGGGCTCCCGCTGTCAAAAATAAGCAGAAGTGCGGAGGCGGCAAAACGCGGCCAAAATGCACATGAAGCGGGGTGGGCACCCGCTCCCAAGACATCACGGGGGAATCCCTACGGTGGGGATTCCCTCTCCAAAGGGCTGCAGCTCGGCGCTGCGCAGCCCACGCTTTTCCTCTTCAGGGGAAATAAAAATAAAAGCGCTCACAAGGCGCTAGATACAGCCTAAAGTCCTGGAGGCTGAAAAGAAGCAAAATGGTCCCTGGGGCATAGCTGGGCCCAGGGAAGCCAGCACACAGGGCCCTCCAGCAGGGAGGTAAGCCCCCATGGCGGTTCCTCCTGGGCCCCAGCAGCAGCAAGCCCCTCAGCAAGTCAGGAACAACACAGGAACAGGAACTGAACAACTTTCATGGGGTCACAGCCCCTATATTTATATTAACATTTTCCTTTGTGTCCCAGCACAGGGCTGGGGGAAAACCAGACGCAACTGGTTTGGGGGAGCTTTGGAGCACTTTGTTTTGCTCAAGCTCCTCTTCCCTAACACAGGACAGGCTAGGGACATCAGACGCACCACATGGGGGTGGAGCCAGCATTGTGGAGGGAAGGCACAGCCCTATTCAGGTCCCAGGTGCAACTCCTCCCTCCCATCTAGATGCAGATCTCCCTATTCAGCCCTGCGCTGACTCAGCCTGCCCCTCCTGGAGCCACACACACCTCCCAGCCCCTGTCACTCACAAGCCAGACATGCAATTCACATCAGGCAGGCAGACACAGAGCACACATAAATGCCAATTTCTAAAAGTGGCATTTCTGCACTAGTCACAATAAATCTGCGCACACCATTGCGCAGCATTTATTCTCACGAGTTCGCACATACTAAACTTGCCCCTGCACTCCTCTCACACCAGGAATTACCATGGACACACATATCCCCCATGCATTCCTATGGGAGGGCAGGACAATCTCACCACACGCATTCAGCGCGCACGCACTTTACACTGGACCACAGTGCTAAAGTGCCCAGAGACTTAAAACTACTACCATACAAGGCAAAAAGTTTAGGGGTGAACCTGCCAAAAAGGGCCAAGTCCAACAACAATGTTAATATTTTTTTTTCAAATAACATACTGCTCACACTCAGAGGTAAGTTAAGCTTATGTTTCAAATGTTATGTGATCCAGTTTGAGCTAGCCAAGTACTTGGCGCTACCTAATCGCACTCGTCAATGTATTGGAATGAAAATGTTTTCATTATTTTGTCTGCGTATTATTCTATGTTAGTTAGCATTCGCGGCACCATTTTATGTTTGGCAGCCATTTGAACCATGATCGAAACTAATCCTTATTTTCTTCTGAGAAACGGCCTGTGGTAGGTTTCGCTTCTCCAAGGTAGGGCCTTGCTTTGCTAATGAATACACTGTTCTTATTAGTGCATACCTTTCCCACTAGATAGAGGCCTTCTCCAACTAGTCTAGTGGCGGGCACGACAGAGTGACCTTGGATAGGAGATAGTGTGTGCCCGGCCTCAGAATCCAAACCAATCCTTCTGTACTTCTTTGTTTAACTGCATCTGCCTGGAAAATTCTATTTTGGGCGTGCCTTCATTGGTTATGAATTGTACATAATGTATCTCCATGCTTGCTGATGTCAGTCCCTCTGCAGCAATCTTAAGAGACTGGGCTCCGCTCGAGTGTATTGGAATAAATATATTTGGTTTGTATTCTCTACTGTCTGACCGACTCTTCATTTGTATGGAAGGCTGAGGGGTGGTCGCGAGTGACCCGGGTGACCCTAATCGGGTCACTTCCTTCAGTTGGTGCCCGAACAGGGACTCCATTGGGCGAGTGACCCATCCCCTCCTGAGGACGGGTGGGGAGGACGAGGCCATTGTCGGGTCAGACAGACGGATCAGGGATCCCTGCACGAGAGAGTTCCTGTACTTGCAGCTGCCCCCCCTTCTGTCCCGGGGGACGGTGCCTCGCCCATCGGTCATCCCGACTGGGGTCCCGCATGGCGAAACCCTTGGATCTGACCGTTTGGTGTGAAGAGTCTGCAGTGGAGAATAAATTTGTTTGACCTGCATATATCAGGTGAGTTTGTTTTGGTTCTTTGTGGATATGGTACCATTTTGGTTTGTATTTGGTACGGTCTGAGGACCGATTTTGGGTAAAAAGTGTTTGCAAATACTTTGCTGGGCATAAGTAGTGAACTTGTTTTCTTTTGAGAATGCCTGGAATAAGTAAACTGGTTTCTTTGTGCTGTCGTTGTTTTTCTGTTGATGCTCGACTGGAGGAAAGTCAGCCAGCGCCTCCAAAAAGCACTCCGAATTTTGATATAATGTGGCCCAATTATGTTTAGTACGCTATGGCACAAATATTCGAGGGACAAGGCCAAGTTGCAGTGACCTTTGACGGGCACTTTTGATGATCAAAAGATTGAGTATTTACAAGAACAGTTGTTTAAGAAAAGAAGTATACAGTCTATGTTTGATTCCCTTAGGACGTGGCAAAAAGCAGCTAAACAGAGGCGAATGAAAGCAGAGAAAGAGGCCCGGAAGGGAAGAATGCAGACGCTGACTCAGAAGGCCATAGCGTATGACAGGGAAAAGCAGAAGAAGGGTGATGAATGTGAAGATAGAAGGTTTCGATTACAGATTGATAAATCTTATGTGGCCCAAGAAGAAAATGATACTTTTGTGGAAGAATTATTAGATACTCGACCCCCACCTCCATATGCATCGCAGAGGATATATCCCGCTATTCCCTCACAGTCCCAGCCACCCGCTCCTTCTGTCTCTGCTGTTTCTGCTCCTGCTACTGTTTATCAGACTTCTTTGGCCAGGGCACCTCCTGTCCTCTCTTTGTCCTCGCCGTCTGTGGCAACTATGACTGTTAGTACTCCTGCTACACCTATTGTTTCAGCGTCCCTTTCGCCAGCTCTTACACCTGCGACGCAGCCAGCAGCGACGTTAGTGCCTGTTACTTCCGTTACTACTCCCACTCTGTTCTTTCATCCCCCGACATTACTGAGTAGTGGGACACCAGTACGTGGATTTGAGGATAGAGACTGGACGAAATTTAAGGAACGTATGGGGCAGTTAGTACGATCTGATGTGGAAGATGAAGAGAAAAGGGTAGTAGCTAATCAGGCTGCCCAGTGGGCTCGTAATCCCATTTACAGTGTGGAAGATGTGTGGAACGTGATGAAAGATTATGAGCCTTTTGTACAACAGCATGCCCTTAAGCAAATGTCTGCTACTCTGATTAGTCTTTGGGATTAGTGTTTCAAAGATGCAGCACCACAGATTTTATATGATATTAAAGATCATGTATATGTCACTAATATGGGGCCTGATCAAGTTTTTGGCAGTATTACGACATTGATTGCTTACCGGGGTAGGCTACTTGAGAAGACCCCCACTTCGGTATCTCAGTTTCCGATGCAGGAGGTCCATCCTATATATCACCCCGAAATACCAGAGCTAACGGATCAGCACGGTATTGTCACTTGACGAGGTGAGGCGGCTCGTTTTCAGGAACAATGGGTTTACACTCCGTGGAAAAGGAGTGAAGTTTTGTCTCTTAAGATTCATTTGCTTGATCCAAGGAAGAATCCCACTGCATATTATAAAGAATTGACCGAAGCTGCCTCTTCAACAGTAATGACACTTGCAGATATTGAAATGTTCTTTGGTTTATTGGTTCTGGTTGATATTTGGAGACAGGTGCATACACAAGACCATGTTGCAGAGTTGGGGGGTATATGGGACCAAATGAAAGTATGCGATCAGGAACGGAAGCCAGGTGATATGCCTAGAGCAGAGATACTTGCTTTGCCAGGCCGTATCATCACATATATGCATTCTCTTATTCCACCGAGGAAGGTTGATTGGAACAAGTTAATGGCTTGTCGACGAAAGAAAGATGAGAGCATGTCTGATTTTTTCACTCGAGTTGAAGATATATTCCTGGATTACAGTGGGCAGGATCTGTCTATTGAGGGAGGTGTTCGGCTGTTTGTTAATAGATTTGTTTCTAATTTGTTTCCTGAGATTCGCGACTCGATTGCCGGCTTCCGAAAGCACCTGGTCCACCTCTTCCCCTTCTGTTATTTTGAATATGGCACAGTATTATGAGCATAGGGATAATGGGGAAAAGGAGAGAACAGAGAAAAAGCATAAGAAATTGAAGACAAAGGTGTTGTTGCAACAGGCTTTTAGAAGGAATTGTAGAGGACGTGGTGGTTTGGCCCGACAGCTTCCACGCACTAGTAGGCAGCCAAACGCTACGCCCCTGGGTCCGAATCAGTGTGCGTATTGTAAAGAGGAGGGACATTGGCGTAGCGAGTGTCCTGTGCTTTTGCAGAAGGTGGCGGTCCCTAGAGGACGAGGTTCTCGTGGAAGGGGTCGTAGAGCTGGTGGGGCAGGCAGGGCTCAGAACGCTGCAGCCTCACAGGGTCATTCTGATAATAATTACTTTGATGACCTTCGGGATGGACAGTACCATCACAATGATTATGATGTGGATGAAGTGACAGGAATGTCTTACAGCTAGGACAGCCAGGGACAGAGTGGGGGACCAGTTCGGATACCTGTAGACCAGCGTGGTCCTTATGTAACAGCAGAATTGCAAGGTTCAACTAAGGAATTTTTGGTGGACTCAGGTGCGACGAAAAGTTCTGTTTCTCGAAATATGGTCCCTGGGGCGGCTCTGTCCGGCCATAATAATGTTTCGGTAGGTTTTTCTGGTGTACCAGTTGTAAGCCCCATTTCAAAACCTCTTGCATTGACCATTGGTCGTTTTACTGTGGATTCGCCATTCTTGCTGACATCTAATTGTGGTGAGAATTTGATGGGTTTGGATTTATTGAAAAAGTTGCATGCCACAATTTATTGTTCCCCAGCAGGTGTCTATATGACAATGGGTCCAGATGTGGTGTGCGCTAAGCAGTGTCTGTCCAAAGATGCATCCCTTCCTGTTGAATTAAAGATGTGCCACCCACCCTGTGGGCAACAGGCGACACAAACGTGGGATTGTTGCAGATATCCAAAACACACAAGATGATGGACGGAATGTTGCACATTGGCAAACATTCACCCCCAGCAAAACACACAAGATGATGGACGGAATGTTGCACATTGGCAAAACATTCACCCCCAGTCACAGATCTGGGTTTAATCCATCGTTATTTTGCTCACCACGCCACCCCAGTTCAGACATGGCCATATGCAAATCAGTCTTGACCCTGTGCCTCATGGGAACAGTCCAGCCTGAACTGCCAAGCCATGTCTTCCTGGACCGGAATCAAGCATCCTAGGACCGGTTTCTGGCAATCAGCCGTCATCAGCCAGGATAGCTTGACTCCAGTGGCATAGTGAGCACGGGACCCACGTCTGGGCATACCCTTCCCACATAGGGCTGAACAGCAAAACACACAAGATGATGGACGGAATGTTGCACATTGGCAAAACATTCACCCCCAGTCACAGATCTGGGTTTAATCCATCGTTATTTTGCTCACCACGCCACCCCAGTTCAGACATGGCCATATGCAAATCAGTCTTGACCCTGTGCTCATGGAACAGTCCAGCCCGAACTGCCAAGCCATGTCTTCCTGGACCGGAATCAGCATCCTAGGACCGGTTTCTGGCAATCAGCCGTCATCAGCCAGGATAGCTTGACTCCAGTGGCATAGTGAGCACGGGACCCACGTCTGGGCATACCCTTCCCACATAGGGCTAACAGCAAAACACACAAGATGATGGACGGAATGTTGCACATTGGCAAAACATTCACCCCCAGTCACAGATCTGGGTTTAATCCATCGTTATTTTGCTCACCACGCCACCCCAGTTCAGACATGGCCATATGCAAATCAGTCTTGACCCTGTGCCTCATGGGAACAGTCCAGCCTCGACTGCCAAGCCATGTCTTCCCTGGACCGAATCGACATCCTAGACCGGTTTCTGGCAATCAGCCGTCATCAGCCAGGATAGCTTGACTCCAGTGGCATAGTGAGCACGGGACCCACGTCTGGGCATACCCTTCCCACATAGGGCTGAACAGCAAAACACACAAGATGATGGACGGAATGTTGCACATTGGCAAAACATTCACCCCAGTCACAGATCTGGGTTTAATCCATCGTTATTTTGCTCACCACGCCACCCCAGTTCAGACATGGCCATATGCAAATCAGTCTTGACCCTGTGCCTCATGGGAACAGTCCAGCCCGAACTGCCAAGCCATGTCTTCCTGGACCGAATCAAGCATCCTAGGACCGGTTTCTGGCAATCAGCCGTCATCAGCCAGGATAGCTTGACTCCAGTGGCATAGTGAGCACGGGACCCACGTGTGTTTTGCTGTTCGCCCTATGTGGGAAGGGTATGCCCAGACGTGAGTCCCGTGCTCACTATGCCACTGGAGTCAAGCTATCCTGGCTGATGATGGCTGATAGCCAGAAACCGGTCCTAGGATGCTTGATTCCGGTCCAGGGAAGACATGGCTTGGCAGTTCGGGCTGGACTGTTCCCATGAGGCACAGGGTCAAGACTGATTTGCATATGGCCATGTCTGAACTGTGGTGGCGTGGTGAGCAAAATAACGATGGATTAAACCCAGATCTGTGACTGGGGGTGAATGTTTTGCCAATGTGCAACATTCCGTCCATCATCTTGTGTGTTTTGCTGTTCGCCCTATGTGGGAAGGGTATGCCCAGACATGGGTCCCGTGCTCACTATGCCACTGGAGTCAACCTATCCTGGCTGATGACGGCTGATAGCCAGAAACCGGTCCTAGGATGCTTGATTCCGGTCCAGGGAAGACATGGCTTGGCAGTTCGGGCTGGACTGTTCCCATGAGGCACAGGGTCAAGACTGATTTGCATATGGCCATGTCTGAACTGGGGTGGCGTGGTGAGCAAAATAACGATGGATTAAACCCAGATCTGTGACTGGGGTGAATGTTTTGCCAATGTGCAACATTCCGTCCATCATCTTGTGTATTTTGCTGTTCGCCCTATGTGGGAAGGGTATGCCCAGACGTGGGTCCCGTGCTCACTATGCCACTGGAGTCAAGCTATCCTGGCTGATGACGGCTGATAGCCAGAAACCGGTCCTAGGATGCTTGATTCCGGTCCAGGGAAGACATGGCTTGGCAGTTCGGGCTGGACTGTTCCCATGAGGCACAGGGTCAAGACTGATTTGCATATGGCCATGTCTGAACTGGGGTGGCGTGGTGAGCAAAATAACGATGGATTAAACCCAGATCTGTGACTGGGGGTGAATGTTTTGCCAATGTGCAACATTCCGTCCATCATCTTGTGTGTTTTGCTTTTATTGTTGCAGATATCGCCTGTTTCGATACCCGTTAAGGATGGTGCCATTTTACCTCGTATCCCTCAATATAAAATACAGCAGGCACGCGAGCAAGCCTTATTTCATATCGTGCAGGATTTGATTGGGAAGGGAGTGGTTGAGGAGACCACTGCTAATATTTGCAATAGCCCTATTCTTCCGATTCTTAAAAGGGCGCCCCCAGGTTCTTCTGATGATCATCATGAATATGTTTATCGTTTTGTGATCGATTTGCGCGAAGTTAATAAAACAGTGATTCCCCAGTTTCCAGTGGTTCCTGACATCACCACTCTTTTGACAATGATTCCCTCTTCTGCTAAATTCTTTTCTGTCATTGATTTGAAAAATGCGTTCTTCAGTATTCCTATTCATCCTGATAGCAGATATTTGTTTGGGTTCACTCTGGCTGGAAGACGTTTTAGGTTCTGTCACGCTCCTCAAGGCTATACAGAAAGTCTGAATATCTATAGTCAGGCATTGAAAGGTCAGTTGGATTCTTTGTCGCTCCCCACAGGTAATGTATTGCTACAGTACGTTGATGACTTGCTCATCGCTTCTGACACAGAACAAGGTTGTAGGGACAGTACAGTTAAGTTGTTGTTGCATTTGGCACACCACGGACATAAAGTTTCCTTTTCTAAATTTCAGTATTGTCGACAGGAGGTCACCTTTTTAGGTCACTTACTGTCGAAGGAGGGTAGGAGATTGACTCCTGAGTGCATCAGTACCATTGTTAAAATGCCCATCCCGCTGACTCAGAAAGATGTCCGTGCTTTCATAGGTATCACTTCCTACTGTGGGCAGTGGATACCTAACTACTCCTTACTAACCAAACCCCTGCTTGCACTAATCACTAAAGATGTGCATGAGCCCCTGCTTTGGATGCCTGAAAGTCAGCAGTCTTTTGAGCAATTAAAGGCTGCGCTTTGTTCGGCTCCTGTGCTTAGCACACCCAACTATAGCAAGCCGTTTGTGTTGTACGTTCATGAGTCGGCTAGTTGTGCGATTTCTGTTTTAACACAAAATGTTGGAGATAAGCAACTGCCGTGTCTTTATTTCTCTGCTGTGCTTGACCCCGTCGCACGAGCCCTCCTGAGTTGTCTAAGAGCGGTCTTGGCTGTGGCTGTCTCAATAAGGCAATCGGCCAGACTCATACTTGATACTGATCTCACGGTCATGGTACCCTATGCTGTGGATACACTTTTGAATAAAACAAAGACACAGCACCTCACCAGTGCATGTCTGACTGGCTATGAATTAACCCTGTTTGCGAAACACATCACGATCAAACGATGTGCCACTCTGAATCCAGCCACGTTACTGCCCCTCCCTTCTGAAAGTGATGAAATTGATTTACATGATTGTATCTTCCGGATGGAGGAGGAGACCAAGAGATGGGTAGACTTGACTGATGCTCCCTTATCTGACCCGCAAGGGGAACCATATGTCCATGGCTCTTGTTTAAAATTACCAGATGGCACTACAATTGCTGCTTATGCTATCACCACATTGTGTACAGTCATAGAGACATCACGAGTCCCGTATCAGTCAGCCCAAGCAGCTGAGTTAGCCGCCCTTATCCGAGCTTGTGAATTGAGCGAGGGACTGGTTGTCAATATTTATACTGACAGCCAGTATGCCTTCGGGGTCGCGCACAATTTTGGCCGACTCTGGGCTGAGAGAGGGTTCCTTACTTCCCATGGTACAAAGATCCAACATGGTCACCTTATATTGAGGCTTTTATCTGCTTTGACACTCCCTAAGAAGTTGGCAGTAGTGAAGTGTAGCACCCATAGGAAAATTACTGATGATGTAGGTAGGGGAAATGCATTTGCTGACCAGACAGCTAAGGAAACGGCACGGACTAAAATGAAGAAAATGTTTGTAGCAGGTCCCGCTAGGTGGGAGCCTGAAGTTACCATGTTTCAGGATACGCTTGAGAACGTGAAGGAGATACAGAGTGAGGCTACAATAGAAGAGTTAGCAATATGGCAAGAAAGCACGGCACAATTGAACGATGAGGGATGTTGGATTGATAAGTCAGGGAAAACAGAGATGGATGTTGCCAGATGCGTATGTTCTCCCTGTGGTCACGATGGCCCATGGCCCAGCCCATATCAGCGCTAAAGGTATTTGCAGGTTGTCAGACCCTGTATGGCAGAATGACAACATTTCAAAATCAGCTGCACATTTAGTGAAATACTGTATGGTGTGCATGATGCACAATCCTGGAAGAGGTACCCCCACACCACCCGTTAATTTTGCACTACCCACTTTCCCTTTTGAGGTCCTTCAGATGGATTATATCGAATTAGACAGGGTCAATAACTTGAAGTACGTGTTGGTGGTTGTCTGTGCATTCAGTAAATGGGTTGAGGCATATCCCGCTAAAGACAATACAGCTGTTACGACTGCAAAGGCACTCCTGAAAGAGTTCTTTCCTCGTTTCGGCTTGCCCCGTTTGATTTGGAGTGATAACGGAAGTCATTTTAATGCCAAGGTCATTCAGCTAATTTGCGATGGTTTGCACATAAAACAGAAGTTTCATGCTGCAAACCACCCGCAGTCAGCAGGTTTGGTTGAGAAGTACAATGGTACTCTCAAACTGAAATTGGCAAAGATTCAGGAGACAAAAGGGTTACAGTGGCCAGATGCTTTACCATTAGCTCTTTTGTCGACAAGAACAACAGCACATTCTAGGACAGGATTGTCACCGTACGAGGTCGTGTTTGGACGTCCGGCAAATGTCTGGGGCGTCCTGGGTCCTCGGCGGTTCTCAGATATTGAGAATCCATTATTGATCGATTACCTTTACCAGTTAACTGAAAATCTGCGTTCTATTCACCAACAGGTCCGGGAAGCCCTGCCACCCACACCAGAGGGTCCCGGACACGACATTCAGCCTGGCGATTTCATCTTAATCTGTCATTTCCAGAGGAAGAAGAGTTTAGAGCCGCGTTGGAAGGGACCAGAACAGGTCCTCCTGCCTACACATACAGCTGTGAAGGTCACCGGCCGAAAGAACTGGGTCCACGCTACCCACTGCCGCAGGATACCTTTGCCCTT
This sequence comes from Calotriton arnoldi, assembly GCA_963921515.1. NCBI lineage: Eukaryota > Metazoa > Chordata > Amphibia > Caudata > Salamandridae > Calotriton > Calotriton arnoldi. Next base: position 522,210 of record CAWUFW010005722.1, read on the forward strand.
GCCCTACGACCAATGGGTGAGGGAAGGAATCGGGGACTCTGAGTGCGAGAAGGTGCCTCAGTTCATCCCCTTTAGTGATGCCAGGCTGACTTGGACCCAAACGGATGCAGAAAATGATGAAGTGCTGAATGCGGCAGTTCCACCGGAAATACGAGCTATTCAGGAACCCCTTTTTACTGAACCCTCTGTGCCTGGAGTCACCAGGTACAATCTGCATCCTCGGCTGAGGAATAGAGCACAAAAGGAGAAGTCAGATTAGACAGGGATGGACTTTGCAAGTTCGGATGTGCTTTTCTGTAGTACCAACGGAGTTAGTTTAGGGTGAAGTGAGATTTGTGCATTGTTTTTGACATTGGATAGGATAAATGGAACGTGCTCCCTTGGAGGGGGGTACATTATCCTGATCGGCATGGGATACATCACGAGCTTAGGACTGAGCAAGCTCCACCGCCGGTGCTCAAGAGCGCCAACGTTTGATGAACAATAGGAGCCTGTACCAGTAAGGCTCTGATGGACACTGGGAACACTTACCTTTACTATAATTTTTGTTGCATTTCTCTCCTTGCTTAATTATGCATCCCTTTGGTCGGTCTATTGATGAGGAGGAACAGCCATTTGCACCACTGCATTCAATGAGGGGCTGGTCGACAAAGAGCAAAATAGTTTGCATATTAATTGTTGTGATTTCACTAATGACAATATTTGGAATATCCTGGTTTTTAGAGGAGAAATTTCCTGTACATTCCTTGGTTGGTACATCTCCCGCTCCCCCTGAGCACATTTTTGTTACTCTAACTCCACACAAAGAAGCGCATAGGCAGTCCTATACAGACAATGGGTTTATGCAAATGTTGCATAATGCTCATAAGGTGTCCAATACGACTAATTGTTGAGTTTGTGGGTGGCTCCCTTCGGTCACTTATAAGAGTGACAATCTGTTGTCTATGCCACTGTCAAATATTGGCAGCTGTGAGGGGTGGTATGAACTGTTTCGGTTGGTGTACTTCCAATTTCATCTTTCTACTTTGGATATAACATCCACTGATTCTTACACTGCGAATGAATATTTACGCTTCTATCAAGGGTTTACCCCTCTAGGACCAGCAGGACACAGGACACTAGGGACACTGTCCTCAAAGTCATGTCTGAAAACGTACTGTAGGGTGAAGGATACGGCCTGGTTTAGAATGGAAATGGCTGATTTACAATGGTTTAACACCTCTGAGTACTTCCAATCCTTCCGAGGTCGAAATCTTACCGAAGATAAGCCAATACCTGTGTCGGTGGTCAATACGACAGCTAGTTTTTGTGTCCAGGGGAAAGGGAAGATAAAGTTGGGGGAGAGTAAATGTAATTTTACTTACAAGCTGAATACGACTAATAGTCAGCCTTTGGTCCTGCCCCATAATGTCTATTTTGTTTGTGGGTCACAAGCTCACGTTTGGCTCCCGAGGGATTGGTCAGGTACATGTTATCTCTCTTTCCTTTTTCTCTCTGTATATGTTGCTCCATCTAATTATCATAAAAACCATCAGCTGCAACGTAGAAGTACCTTCCTGACCTGAGCCAAAAGGGTTGTTGACACAAAAGATATAGATCAGACAGACACCACCGCACAGCAATTTGGAGACGCTATGAAGGGCCTGCTACCTTTTTGGGGTCCCATGGCTAATAGCCTTAATTCGTCATTTAACAAGAGTTGTTGAAGGGGTTATCAATACAAAGCTGGGTCTGGTGGCTCAGTGGACTAATGCATCCACTGCAGGGGTCTGTGTTTGACCTCATGGTCACAGGTTTAAATCCCGGCTGGCCCACTCAGCCTTTCATCCATCTGAGGTCGATAAAATGAGAACCATCGAGTTGTGTAACAATAAACATCTGTTATTCAGCGCCAAGAGACCTATGGATGAACGTGGGCTTTACAAATACACATGTTATGTTATAATGACAAATGTCAATGCTGAGGTCCAGGCTATGAGATTAGTCACTTTGCAGAACAGGATGGTGTTAGACGTTATACTTGCAGATAGGGGAGGGGCCTGTAGCATCATTGGAAGTAGCTGCTGTGTTTATATACCTGATAACGCTCCCAATGTCTATTCAGTAATACAAAAATTACATAGAATATCAGCTGAGATACACCAAGAAACAGGCACTTGGACTCTGTCGGGGTGGTTTTGGAATACGCTAACATCCTGGGGTTGGAAGATCCTCACTTTCTTGGCTGTGGTTGCCGGTATCATCTTTACATGTTGCCTCTGTATACAATGTCTCCCAGCTTGTTGCTCCTATTGTGTCAATATTCTCACTCCCAAACAGAAAATGTCAATTCATGATACTAATGCCGTAATTATGATACAAAAGGATATTGACGATTTGATGCAGATTGATGATGGTATTTTTGAGACTACGTCTTTCCTTGCAGCCTCCATCCCTGATACTGACTATATGACCTGCTCCTAATACTGATGTTCCTTTGTCCTTGAAAATGTTACATTTTCTTTGATCATTTCTTAAAATTCTTAGCTCATGCTAAAAGGAGGGTCTGTTGGAATGAAAATGTTTTCTAACCCTGGGCGTAAAGGGGCGTAGCGGGGCTACGCGGAGGTCCACGGAGTTGCGAACAAACTCCGTGGAACTCCGCTACTCTACGCTACGCCACCCGCCTCCACCCCCCCTATATTAACAATTAATATTACATGACTTAAAATTAAATTAAAACCACTTACCTGGCATGCAGCATCTCCTGGCTACCCTCCTCCTCTTCCTCGCTGTCTGGGTAATTCTTTGAGAAAACTGCGCATGCGCGGGCGCGCGCGCATGCACAGTTTTCTTAAAGAATTACCCAGACGGCGAGGAAGAGGAGGAGCGCAGCCCGGGGACGCTGCATGCCAAGTAAGTGGTTTTAATTTAATTTTAAGTCATGTAATATTAATTGTTAATATAGGGGGGTGGAGGCGCGGGCTGGCCAACTCTGCTCCGCTGCAGAGTGTGCAGAGAGTTGCCTTCTCCGCGGAACGCGGAGGAGGCAAATCTCCGCACACTCCGTGGGCGGAGCGGAGGTCTCCGCCCGGGGTTAATGTTTTCGTTATTTTGTCTGCGCATTATTCTATGTAAGTTAGCATTCGCTGCACCCTTTTATGTTTGGCCGCCATTTTGAATCATGATCGAAACTAATCCTTATTTTCTTCTGAGAAACGGCCTGTGGTAGGTTTCGTTTCTCCAATGTCGGGCCTTGCTTTGCTAATGAATGCACTGTTATTATTAGCGCATACCTTTCCCACTAGATAGAGGCCTTCTCCCACTAGTCTAGTGGCGGACACGGACAGAGTGACCTTGGGTAGGAGATAGTGTGTTCCCAGCCTCAGAATCAAAACCTATCCTTTTGTACTTTCTTGTTTAACTGCATCTGCCTGGAAAATTCCATTTTGGGCGTGCCTTCATTGGTTCTGAATTGTACATAATGTATCTCCATGCTTGCTGATGTCAGTCCCTCTGCAGCAATCTTAAGAGACTGGGCAGACTGGGCTCCGCTCGAGTGTATCTGAATAAATATATTTGGTTTGTATTCTCTACTGTCTGACCGACTCTTCATTTGTATGGAAGGCTGAGAGGTGGTCGCGAGTGACCCGGATGACCCTAATCAGGTCACTTCCTTCAGACGCTCGCTTGGGCTGATTATTTAAGAAGCCATGCAGACTCCTCTGTCCTGTCACTAAGATAGTGGTTATAGTAATATCAGTGAGTTAGCGTTTTCTGTGCCTTTCTTGATGTAGCTTGTACAGTCCCAAGCAATCTCTCAATGATGTATAGTATGCATCTATGCATTGAAAAAAAGGGAGAGATTAGTTGACACATCAAAGAGAGTTGAGAATGACATGAGAAGCAAAGATCATTTGTTGCAATGCATTTGTAGTTCAAAGTGTAGTTTAGGAGATTTAGAATAGGGCTTAGGTTTAGCAAATTAGGAATAGGTCAACTCGATACTAGTACTATATGAGATCTGATTTAGAAAAGTACAATGTTACTGCCTTTGCCTGTCAAAATATTTTTGGGGCGATTAACTGTACCATCAGTCTATTTTTTTATCTTCTTTACATCAGCACCCAAGGGCAAGAAGAGGACTTCGGAGGCAGGTCAGGGATCTGGGGGTGCCACCACCAGTGCCCCGGCGGGTGGAAGTACCAACACCAACAGAGCCGCTGACGGATCTGCTAGCCCCAGGAAGTCCTTCTGTTAATATTGTTATTATTTCCCTAACTTTTACCTCTCCCACTCAGAATAATTTTACCTTTTTTTTTTACTGTGCCTGTCTCCTTTTTTTTAACTCCTCTTTGTTCTATCTAATGTTTGTTAAGTTCTTGCTATCCCTGCATTATTCTAGTTTTTTTCTATATATCATGTTTTTGTAGCAGACTTCTTCCTGTCTGCACTAGTCTGTAGCTTTCTTCTGTTTTGTTAGTAAGCTTTCCCTCTCCGCCTATATATATTATGGACTGGTATTGTAAGACTAAAAGAACAGATTTTAGGACAGGTACTCTACTGTGAAGGATCCATGCCCAAGTAAGCTATGATATGCATGTTTGTTGAGAAGGCTTTCTTTTTCTTGCTCATGCTCAAACAGTAAAATGAGAGAGTGGCTATGGTCATGAAGGACCCCGCCAATGTTGTGTTGTGTATAATTCATTTATACAGTAATATACCAGCAGTTTCGAATCGATGACAGTGCAGCATGACTGGAAAGTAGTATGAAGATCAGATATAATACTGCCCTTGACATTGCAGAAGTTGAAGGGATATACTTACACTTACTTTGCTTGAATATTGGTGTACTTAAGGGGAGACTTGTACAATGGTCATTTGTACTGTTATAACACACCAGTTGGTGCCTATTTGTCTCCATACTACTCTTGTCTACAAAACGTGACACATATATGGTCTACTGATGTGCATCTGTGTACAGCATCTTCTGGAAGTTGACAGAAGTGCGACAGTCAATTTAAAATGGTAGCTGTGTTGAATGGCAACTTCCATTCCAATTGTGGCATCAGATGGAGATGTTACTCATCCCTAGTAGTGGTACTGCAGTGTTGTGTGAGGGATGTTCTGGACAGCAGACCTTTAGCTTGTTGCCAGTCCTGTGTGGATAGGTTGTGGTATGTACATGTAGACATGCCATGATATGACTTTAGTTGACAGTGTCACAGTACAAAGGTCTAGGTTGAGAGGGTGATGTTAAGTGTAGTTACACACATGTGAGATAACTTTGTACTGTCTCACACGTGCAAATGGAGCAGACAGTGGTCTTGACACTCGGGTGCTTGCCTTTGCTCAGGTCATGTGACATACAATGCATGGTCTCATGCTAATGGTGCCGATGATGTCCACATGCTTGTACTATTAGTGGTCCGTGGTGATGTGTAATGTGTGTTGTGATGATATGCTTGCATGTTGGTCTAAAGCACATGTTTCACACCTATGTCTCCTCTTATTCCAGCATCTACAGAGGGCAGAGAAGGGGACTGGCCCAGGACTGTTGGGGTTGCAGCTGGCCAGTGATGCCTCGTGCAACAGCGACTCTGAATTCACTACTGGCACGGAGGATGAGGGGAGTGCCCTTGAGGGGATAGACAAAAACTCCTCAACATCATCTTCTTCATCTGCCTCAGGTGGCAACTCCCTGGTGGTGGACCAAGCAAAAAGACCATCTGCAACATATCAGTCCAACACCCCCCTTCCATCTCCATCCTCCCTGCTGCTCCCAAACCTGTTGGGTAGGGCCATTCCTCAAAGCAGAGGAGAATCTCTTTCCAATCAGGCACCTCACCCCCTGCTCCTGTCTCCGCAGCTGCCATGAGTGTGGAGACTAGAGACATCCTGAGAGAGATCTCTGTCATCCAAACATCAATGATGAATGTCCTCCAGGAGCAAGGCAACAAGCTGACCCAGGCTGTTGCCTACCTGGAGGGCATTCACTCTGGCATTGGAAGGCTGTAGAGGTCATTTCAGCCTTCCAAGCCTTCCAAACTCCCACCACACCTCCTGCCCTTTCTCTATTCATTCATAGCCCCAAAACTGCCCAATGAACATGGACACCTGAGCATGCATCCACATCACAAACCACAAGTAGCACGCTCCAAAACAGATGTAAGAGTCACAAACACAGCACAGACACACACCAGTCACTCACCGCCATCACCACAACACCCACTGACACCCACACAGACACCGCACCCACAGTTCCAGCCACATCCACTCCCATAGACACACACAAACACACTGCAACCACTACAACACCAACACATACCCACGACAATATACAGCATGATAGTACACCATCCACTACAACAACAGCAAATTCACACACAGACCCAATACACATGACACAAGGCACATACACTACACACAGGACCAAGCCACACACATGTTCACCATCCAAAGGGAAAGACACACAGAGACATGCCTGCACCAAACACCCATCCACAAGTCAGACCTCAAATTCCTCTACCTCCCACACCCAAACCCTCGACTCAACTACTCCAAAATCTCCCCTGACCCTACCCATGATTGCCCTTGCCCTCTTCCCTGCCACTGATGGCCCTCACCTTTAGAAACCCAAGAGGGCTGAACCCAAGAGGGCCCAATTCCCTACTCTACAACTTGCCACCCAGCATCACCTCCTGCCAAGAGGAGGAAGACCAAACCCAAACGCCAGCCCAAAACATCAAAGCACCCAACCCCAAGTTCCACTCAAGGTCTCACCCCATGTATATCCACCAGTACCCTTAGGGGGTACTGAATTCCTCGAATAGTGCATCCCAGCCCTCCCAATCCCAAACCCAGCCCTTCCACGACCCAGACCAGCCCTCCAAAATCCAATTCCACACCTTCCACAGTCCAAACCAGCCCTCCAAATCCTGACCCCAGTTCCCCCAAAAAGTGAATATGCCCCCTCCCATTTTTTACAATGAGGTGACTGGCCTGTCTATTTGATGCTCCTATCCCAGAAGTCAGTATGTTCTGCCCTTGGAACAGTTACTGGATTTACATAGGGCGTAGATCAATGTTAAGTGGATGGTTGTCTGGGATGAGGTACTGTTGTTGGACACATTGATGTGGCAGGTGTCTGCTATCTGTTACTCTCGTGCTCAACAGGAAGACTTCTGTTGTAGATTGGGGGAGGGATTTACTGTCACAGAAGCCTGTCTGATGTACACGAGTAGCTAACTTCCACACCTGTCACCGGTACCTCTTTTAGTGGCTTTTTGTCATACACTGTGACTTTGTTGATCCTTGTCACATGGCACTATGGCTTGCTTTGTGAAACTACAACTTATTTGGCATCAACAGTTGAGAAGGAGAATTGCCTATTCCCAATGTTTGCTACTTGCATCAGTTGTTGCACTCTGACTTACTGCTATTGACTTTTGTTGATGCTGCATTTCTGTACTGCCAACAGTGGGGATGGAGTGTTGTCACGATCTTAGTTATACCATCTGTGGCTGTATGAGGTGTTACAGGTGCATATTTGCTTATTTCTCACGTAACCTATGTAAGGATTTGCTGTGGAACATATAAGCAAATGTTTAGTCTACCTACAGGGACTGACAACAGATATACCCAGGGACATTTCAAAACATGCTTCACAAATCACACTACTCTATGTTTTCTTAAAGGGCCCTCAGGCCACCTAGGCCTTGCAGTGTGTAGATTGGACTGTATGAGGTTTGTGAGCGTGGTGTGGCAAATTTAATTGTGACCATGTTGTTTGACAGCTTTTATGTGCACCTGTCAATGTCTTCGCTTTTCACCAGACATGGCTTTTTTGATTTCTGTCATTGGTACATGGTCTCTGATACAATAGACCTCACACATGGCCCGTTCCAGGAATCTGTCATTCATGATGTGTTGTGATTTGTCTAGGCAGTTTTTTCCCTCATATGGTGATCCAGCGATCAGGGATCAATAATTTCTAGACAAACATAGGCCCATTTACTTTACCCAACTAATCCCTTCACGCTGGGTTCAGTGTGATGCAAGGTTTACACCTAACTCACTAATTACACATTAGAACCTGCATTTCTCCTTACAATATAAATGTGGCGACGGACCTTGAGAAGTTGAATAGTTGATGACAATAATATGTACCTATCTATACTACTAAATAATAACAGACTCAGTGTGTAATTTATAATGTTTATCGTAAATAATGTGAATATAATGCTCATCAAGTACCGTCATACAATGCAAATACATAGAATATCACGGAGAAAATGTATTAGCAATGTATAGTAAACAAACTCATATCAAATATACAATGCATTGAAGGAGTGGATAGGCGAACAGAGAAAAGTTTCAGAGACAAAATACATTTGCAAATGAATATGCAAATTCAGAATTATATCTGTACTAACCCAAGTAAGAATCAGGTAAATATACCCTCTGGCCAGGGCAGTAAGGCCCCTCAAGAAGAGTTGAGTGGCAAAGATTAAGTCAGGAAACAGGTAGGCCTCTATCTGGAAACAGCAAACCGACGACAGCGACGATCTCCCGCTAACTGACCAACACCTACTTCAACCCCCGCCCACCGGGCACCTCAATTATACCCAAAAACCCAAATGTCCAACCCTCATTTGTTTCAATATGAGAGTAAACTCCGTCTCTCATTGGCTAAGGATGGGGGTGTACTGTCACACCACTCTCAGCATGACCATTTTATTGAATGTCCTTTTGTCTTAATCTTTCAGCATTATGACAGACTCTTCCCACGAAACAACTTTGAACACAATCATAGTACATATTTCCTGCAGCACATTTCATGTAACAAGTCTTTACGCTTCCATTGTTTGCCTCTGCCATCTCGTGAAGGAAGTTGCTCGCTTCCACTGCTTATCAAATTTCTTTTCCGTAGCATGGCAGTCACTCAGTACACTATGAAGGTCATGCATAACTTTTGCGTTCTCTCTTCTCTCTCGAAACCATCTTTTGGTCATTTTTATTTTTCTACCAAATATTAACCCCAGACTGGCATGCAGAAGTGTAGGCCCATGCTTACTTTTTCTACAGAAAACAAACACAAACATTTATTATTTTCATGAAATGTAATTTCATTGCACACCAACCCAGCATTGCACTAACCCATGCGCAACCCATGTTATTTCCTAGCAGAATATTATTAACGTGCACAAAAGCAGCATTAGTCTTTTTATCTACTTTAGCTAAAAGCATTTGCGGCCTAGTTTCATGCATTAGTACACGCATGCGCAAAAGCATTTCACCTTATTTTAGCATTCTTTAATAAGATTTTCACAGCACACTGTTAATGAATGTTACTGAGGGTTCAATCCGAGCAGGTTTTATTTTCTCAAAACCCTGCTCCATCAATCCCCCTTTTGATGGCATTTTTGAGCCATCATCAAACTATCCAACAAATACAAATTACCACTTATTTAAAATACTGTACTTCTTTCTCGTTTTATCATTCTTCCATCTAAGTTCTTCATGATCTCATAATAATTTCCTCTCATGTACTCTAATTCAATCTCTTCTCTCTTTCTCTTTCTAGCTCTACGTTTAAGAACTGATGTCTCTTTCTTTCCACATTTGCATTTGCAACATTTATAAATTATGATAATCATTAATATCACTGCAACTACTGAAGTAATAGGTATTAATATTTTTCCTAACAAGCTACTCCCTAAGGTAGAAAACCAATTTCCCACTGAGGAAAAACTCTTACCAAGTTTCTCCCATGCACCATCAACCTTCAACTCAGTCAAATCTTCATGAAGTTCTGTAATATTTTTAATATACCCCTCAAGATTTTTACTCTTATCAGGGATATAAGTACAACATTGTTGTATTTTCAAAATGCTACAGACTCCACCCTCTGTTGCCAATAATATAACAAGGGCAAGTCGATTTTGCAAAACCATTGATCTAATTGCAACCATTTCAGTATCAATCATCAAAAACCCACCAGCAGTATCTGTTGATAAACGATCAACCACTGTGGACAATTTTCTAATTGTGTGTGAATTCAGAATGACTCCAACTGAAGGTATCAGTGCTCCAAAAATATCCCCCATTATTTCAGAATAACTCGCTCCTCTCTGATTACGTGTTAGTCCTTGTTTTATTTCATTAACTCTATTATTCTTGTCTATATGATAAACTTTTGGAAATACTATGCCTAAATAACAACATCCATACCAATCTGCAGGTAACCTATTATAAGCATTCTTACCACACACACAATAAATTCCCGGGAAAACAGGATCAGTTCCTCCTTTCAATCCCCAGTTTCCTTTTATCAAGAAAGTATGCTCACATTCACTAGAACCAATGAAGTAACTATTAAGTTCAGTCTTTTCTCTAAACACATAAAACTTTCCTTTATGTTGAAAATCTAGAGTCATGGCAGCGTATGTCTCACCCTTTTTATAATCACCCTCTCTAAAAGCCCATGGAAGTACATGAGACTTTTGCTCAGCAGCTTTCTTTTGAAATCTCGTCTTCTATCTTCTACCATATTCATAAATTCTATTTCTTCATGTCGTAGTTTACAGGTTAAGTTATTTCTATGTGCATCTATTGTATATGTTTGTTACTAATGAAAAAATCTCCCATGTATGCTGCATAAACAGGACCATAAACAATTTTTAAATCTCTCCTAACAGGAATTTCGGAAAATATTAAATCAAAATTAGAGTAATAATACTCTAATCCTTCCCTCTCATAGAACAAACTTGTTAAAACACTACAAGTCACACCATAAGTTAAAGTTAGGTGATGGTATGTCACCCCCTCTGAGACAGACGATGGTCATTGCATACACACATAACAATCTCTCACATTCATTGTGTTAACATATTCATACAACAATTTAGTAAAAACATTTAACGAAAAATCATTAATTGATTTATCATGATGATAAATACTATCATTTTCTATCTTTTCTATTTTAGTGTTTGTATTTTCCTTAGTATTAGAATCCATTCTCTCACTTCCCACATCATTAGTATTATTTTTGTGATTAGTTACCATTAGAACAGGCACAATAACAATCAGTGTTAACCACACCAACATTAATAATAAAACACTAAATAAGCAAGCATTATTACATCTACGTTTAAAACTATGATTTTGATATCCAGTCTCTGTTACCTTTGCCATTTTAGACACCATATAAAAAATAAAAAAATCTAAGAAATCTAAGAAAAACCTAAAAATATTTAAAAAAAAAAATTCAAAGATTTTGAAAAAACGTATCCAAAAACCCAAAAAAACTTATCCAAAAACCATCTAGAGTAGTATATCCTTACACTTTATGCCTCTCTTCTTTACCCCCTCTTTTTAAATTTTTTTTTTTATATCTTCTTCAAATCTTTTGGAACTTCATCAATTTTCTTCATTGAAAAAAAAAAACTGCTGCACCTTAATTTTCACAGTTCCTTTTAAGGTGGTTTTAGTTTGCTTTGATCACTTTGATCAGTACCGGCTTCTTCTTCGTTCTCATTTGTATTTTCAATTTCTTCCAACACCACATATGTCCATTCTGGAGCTGTGTATTTCTTGTTTGGAATTCTTATTCTTTTTATTTTCTGTACTAAATTTTCTTCTGAGTCACCTTGTTCAGTTTGACTTGATATTTCATTTATTTGATCTGGCTCTTTCTTTTCTAGAGTGTATTTTAGTCTTTTTGCTCCTTTTGGCCACACATCACCTTTTCTTGCTCTTTTAACTTGAACTGCTTCTTCACCTTCGTTGTCAAATTCGCAAGTTCTTTTATTCAATTATTTTCTTTGTTGTACTTGCTCTTGATTTTCATCAATCACTTTCTCCTTTTCTTTCTCAACAGCAGTCTCTTGAGACCCAGTAGCTGGTGCCCACTTTATTCGACTTGTGCTTGGTTCTTCTTTTTGTACGGCATTTTCTGAATCTGGAGTATTAGATTCTATAGCTTCATGTTCTTCAGCTTCTGGTTCTTTTCTTTGCTTTACCAGTTGCTGCTCTTCTTCTCGTCTTTCAAGTGGACTTGGGACTCTTCTTGTATGACTTGCATGAATCCAATTTGGCAAGCCACCACACTTTACTGCTGTCGTTGTTACCAATATTATTTGGTAAGGTCCATTCCATCTGGGTTCTAAACATGACTTCCTCACATGTTTCTTCACCAGAACCCACTCTCCTGGACTCAAATCATGTGCTTGATCCGGCTGTGTTGTGGTTGCAATTTCTCCAACCTGATGAGACACAGAACACACCAGATCAGCCAATCCTTTGCAATAATCAAGCACTAGATCATCAGTAATATTCATCAGTTTGTTTGCTGGTACAATTGCTTGTCTCATTGCTCTTCCCATTAAACCTTCATGGGGACTTAATCCAGTCTTTTTATCCGGAATGCTTCTAAGACTCATCAATACCAGGGGTAAAGCATCTGGCCATTTCAGTGTTGTAGATGCACACTTTTGATAGTCTGGACTTAATAGTGCCATTAATTTGTTTGACCACTCCTGATGCTTCAGGTCGATAGGCACAATGCATTTTTTGCTCAATTTGTAATGCTGCACAAATCATTCGAATTATTTCATTATTGAAATGAGTTCCTCTATCTGTTTCTAAAGAGACTGGAAATTCAAATCTGGGGATGATCTCCCTTAAAAGCAATTTAGCGACGGTCAAGCTATGATTCCTTCTTGTTGGATATGCTTCTACCCAACGAGAAAACAAACAAACAACCACCAACACATATTTCAGTCCATTACAAGGGGGGAGTTCAATGAAGTCTAACTGTAATTTGGTAAATGGTCCTGCTGCTTTTCCAATTCGACCCCAACTAACAACTGTCTTTCTACCTGGATTTTGCTGCTGGCACACTATACACCTCTGGCATAGACTCTCTGCAATGACCCTAAACTTTGGATTGTACCATGACTGCTTGAAGAGTCTGATCATAGCATCTCTTCCCACATGTGCAATTCCATGGTACATCCTTTCCATCTGTGAAAGTAAACTATCTGGCATTACTGGTCTTTCATCAACATACACCCACACTTCATCTTCTGCTCTCTTTTTACAACCTGATTTTATGCAAATTTCTTTCTCTTCCTCATTTGCTTCTTCCTGTAACTGTCTAATTTTTTCCCATGTTTCCAAACGAGGAAAACATCAAGTGGCAATTTGTATCTGTTTTCTCCATCCCTCTGTTGATTGAAATTGAATTTTGTGCACAGAAACAAGCCACTTGGTCTGCGTATCTGTTTCCATTTGTCACATAGTCATTTTCTGACTTATGTGCTGAACATTTAATCACAGCAATCTTTTTGGGCATTTGTAATCCATTCAATAAATCCTTCACATTTTTACTGTTCCGGATTGGGGATCCTGAAGAAGTCAAAAATCCTTGTTGCATCCACAACTGACCAAAATCATGCACCACCCCAAAACCATATTGACTATCAGTGAATATGGTTACTCTCAGATTTTTGCCAATTATACATGCTCTAGACAGAGCAATTAGCTCAGAAATTTAAGCAGAATTTATCCCCTTCAGACAGGATGCTTCAAGAGCCATAGCCACTATACATACTGCATAAGCAGCACTCAATGCACCCTTTTCATCTCTTAGGCAAGATCCATCCACAAACATTACACTATCTGACTCTTCTAGTGATGTATCTTTTATGTCAGGTCTTGGTTTCGTGCACAATTCTGTCACATCCAAACAATCATGGTCTGCTTCATCCTTTATTTCTTCACAACTAGAACTCGGCAACAAAGTTGCTGGATTCAATGTTGTGCATCTCGTTACTGTTACATTTTCAGCACCCAAAATCACTCTTTCATATCTAGTCAGCAGACTATACGTTATATATGCTGAGTCTGAGTCCTTGTTAATAGGAGCTCAACAGAATGTGGCACATATACTTTCACTGGATGTCCCATAACAATTGCTTCACTCTTCTCTTGACTCATACAAGTAGCTGCCACTGCTTCTAAACAGCCTGGTAATGCTGCAGCCACTGAATACAAAGTAGCAGAAAAATATGCCACTGGGTGACGTACCATTCCATGTTTTTGTGTTAAGACTGAAAGTGCACATCCATCTCTCTCACAACAGAACAATGCAAAATATTTTGTGTAATCTGGCATTCCCAATGCAGGTGCTCAGCAATGACTATCTCGTAATTCAATAAAAGCTTTCATACACTCTTCATCCAACTCAATCGGATCAACCACATCCTTATGAGTCAACCTCTGTAAAGGTTTTGCGATCAGTGAAAACCCACTGATCCACTGTCTACAGTATCCAACCATTCCCAAAAACATTTGAACTTCTTTTTGAGTCTTAGGAGGACCCATTTGCAAAATCACATTAATTCGGTCTTGTGTTACTTTTCTAACTCCTTTCTCAATTTTGTGTCCCAAATATTGGACCTCTTTTTGACAAAACTGTAATTTTGCTGTTGACACTTTATGCCCACCTTCTGCCAAATGATTCAGTAAGGCAATTGTATCTGTCACACAGGCCTCTCGTGTTTTTGATGCCACTAGCAGGTTATCAATGTACTGCACTAACACTGAATTTTACCGCATGATCAATGACTCCAAACATTTTTTCAAAATCTGATTAAAAATCGAAGGACTCTCTGTAACCCTTGAGGAACTTGGCACCATGCCAAAACACGGTCTCCGAACCAGAAAGCAAAAAGATATTGGCTATCCGGATGTAAAGGTATCGAGAAAAATGCTTGACACAAATCAGTCACTGTGTACCATTCTGCATCACAAGGAATTTGATAAAGAATCACTGCTGGATTTGGCACTATTGGACAGCAAGGTACCACGATCTTATACATTTTTCTCAAATCTTGTACTATTCTGTATTTTCCACTTGGTTTCTTAATCCCCATAATAGGTGAATTACAAGGACTACCTAATATTTCTTTTAGAATACCTTGCTCAATCATTTGATCAATTACAGGAATCACTCCTGCTGTGATCTCAGGACTCATCCTGTACTGTGGTGTGTTTGGATATACTGCACCTGGTTTAACTGTAACCTGAATAGAACCCACACCCTTCGTTAAACCAATGTCCTTTCCTGTAAAATCCCATACATCAGATCTTACTGTATTTCTCAACTCTGCAGGTAAATCCTCTTCTGGAAGCAATGAATACAAGTCATTCACTTCTATCCCTTGCTTCGCTAACATCATTTTAAAAGCAACATCCTCATCTGGTGTTTGAAAAGCAATACCATCTGGCGTACAATAGATGGTGCAATTCATCTTGCATAACAAGTCCCTACCTAAAAGGTTCACCGGACTTGTATCACATACCACAAACCGATGCATGTCTCTGAATCTTCCAATATGAACTTCTATTGGTTTTGTTATTGGAGTCTTAATATGCTTATTTGAGACTCCTACAACTTGGATAGTTTCTCCCGAGAGGGGTAGGTCTGGAATTTCTGCTGCTCTCACAGTAGAACGGGTAGCACCAGTGTCCACAAGGAATGTAACATCATTACCTTCCACTTTTCCATCAACAAAAGGACCTGATTGATCTACCTCTAGAGATGCGCCAAGCAAACACTCTTCCTCCCCCCTCAGGCACCGTCATTGAGATGAGTCTGAATCACCCTCTGAACATTGCAACAAATATTGTGAAACCACTTGTACATTTTGATTCTTACCAACTTGTTCACCTGCGTGAAATCCAGCATTCGCACTGTATCTCAGCATTCACATTATTTGGCATAGGACCTTGTGGCACCTGTACTTGTTGTACCTGTGGTGTAACTACCTGCTGCTGGTGTTGCTGTTGTTGATTCACAACCACCTCATTCTGCATCTGCGAATTGAAATTTTGATTCATTCCAGTATTTCTCAATAAGGATTTACACTCATTCCTCCAATGTCCAAACTTTCCGCACGCAGGACAAGGAAATTTCTTTTTCAATTCTTCTCTATTCATCCTACCTCTACCTCTACCTCCATTTGGTACCTGATCATTCTGGGAATTTTGATTTTGTCCTCTCATCTGAAAACCTGTTTGAGAACCATTATTTCCATCTTTCTGTTCTGCCACAAAATTGAGGTAGCTGAAAATAAGAGTAAAGAAATCTTTAAAATTGTCAAAGACTTCTCATCCCCTAGCACGGTGGGAATTCCGTTTACCCCCTCGTATGGCTGGGTCCACCATCTTGCCGGCTATTTCCATGATAAAATCTGCACTATTCAAAAATCTTTTGTGCCTCTATCTCCAGTCAAAGGAAGGAGCTGTGACGTTTTCACGCCTTGCCAACTCTGGGGCTGGGCCTTCTCTCACCCAATTTCCTCCCATTTCCTTAGAAAAATCTCTCGAGATAAGGAATACTTTGAAGTCAGGTTCTCCCTCGGACCCTTGCCCGGCAAAAATACTGTCTTCCATTGCTGGGACTAGTAATTCAGCTGCCAATCTGGTCCTGAACACCTCACTGCAAAAGGGGCAGATGCCAAACAGCTGGAAAAAGGCCAAAATTCTCCCCCTATTGAAGAAACCTTCAGCAGATCCAGTGGTAGCCTCTAAATATAGGCCAAAATCGCTGTTGCCTTTCTTCTCCAAAGTCTTAGAAAAGTACGTCAATCTAGTCTTGACTGAGTACGTGGAAGTCAACCATGTACTCCACGACAGTCAGTCTGGTTGCAGAGCCTCCCTTAGTACTGAAACAGCTCTATTGGAAGTCTCGGAAAATATCAAAGAGCAATTAGACAAAGGGGGAAGCGCAGTGTTGATACTGCTGGACCTATCTGCGGCCTTTGATACTGTGCCCCATGACCGGCTCTTGCAGAGCCTACTAGAGTGCGGCGTTGGGGGCACGGTACTTAAGTGGTTCGCCTCTTTTCTGAGTGATCGTCAGCAGACAATTTGGTCCCCTCCCTTTTCGGCCCCCATTCCTCCCATGAAGGTGGGGGTTCCGCAGGGGTCTATCTTGAGCCCGTCACTCTTCAATATTTATATGGCCCCTCTTGCACTTTTAGCTGAGGCACACGGCGCTAAGATAGTATCATATGCAGATGATACTCAACTGCTGTTCACTTGTGACACAGGCGGCGATTTTAGAGGCGACGAAATTAACATCTGTGTGACGGAGGTCTTCTCCTGGTTACGGCATAACCAATTAAAGTGTAACCCAGAAAGGTCTGAGATTATATTTTTGGGTCATCCGCCTTGCGAAGCATGGCACCAGTGGTGGCCTTGGGATCTGTCCCCTCCTATAGCCCCAGTTAGTACTGTAAAGAACCTAGGTGTCAAGTTAGATGCCACCCTATCTATGAAGGCTTAATTCCAAACTGTCGCTGGCACCTGTTTTGGCATGCTAAAAATGTTAAAAAACGTTCTTCCCCTGCTACCGGTCGAATATTGGAAGACTGTAGTCCAAGCCCTAATTGTATCCAGGCTGGATTCCGTCAACATCTTGTACCTGGGCCTATCTGAGTACTTACTCAATCGTCTGCAGGTGGTTCAGAATGCGGCGGCCAGAGCTATTCTCATGTTGGGACCCAGAGCACGTATGACTATCCACCTGAATGCCTTGCACTGGCTACCGGTCCGGAAGAGGATCCAATTTAAAGCTCTGGTTCTGGCTTTTCGGGCCTTTCATGGTACGGGCGCTGTATATCTCAGGAGGAAGGTCCAGCATTATGTGCCGCAACGAACCTTGAGGTCCTCAGTGCAGCTTCTGATGTCCATTCCTAAGTTTGCCCGCTCTCGTGTGGGTGGTCGCTCCTTTCAAGTGCTGGCTGCCCGCTTATGGAACTGTCTGCCTCTACCCCTTAGGCAGGTCCAGGATCTGCTTATTTTTAGGAGACAGCTAAAAACCTGGCTTTTCCAGCAAAAGTTTTTTCTGTTCTTTCCGGTTCTCGGGCTCTGGTGCCTCTCTTCGGTGGTTCTTCAGCGCCGGGAATCTCTGTGGAGTAGCCGTGCGCTTTATAAGTACCTATTTTCATTTAATTTCATTTCACCTGTGCCCACATCATTTTCTCTTTCAGCTTTTTATGCCTTGATTCAATATCATCACTACAATATTTGGCATATCTCAGAATCTCATCGACTGTTTTACTCTGCCAACAAATCAAATGTTGCTGAATCATGTTACTAATTTCGGGTTTTAATCCAAAAACAAACCTATATACAAAATGTCCCATATCTTTGTCACCTATACTCTCAAAACCACTATACTGTTTA
Organism: Calotriton arnoldi; assembly: GCA_963921515.1. Taxonomy (NCBI): domain Eukaryota; kingdom Metazoa; phylum Chordata; class Amphibia; order Caudata; family Salamandridae; genus Calotriton; species Calotriton arnoldi. Next base: position 540,447 of record CAWUFW010005722.1, read on the forward strand.
AACACTTGTAACAACTTCTCATAATAAGCATGTACTGATTCTTTGGGTTCCTGCGTTGTCCTGTCAATTTTAACCCAATCTTTTTCTTTTGGAGAAATTTTACCTTTCAGGAAAGTAATTACTTGATTATATTTTTTCATCACTTCTTCTGAAAGTGCTCCTGTTTTCACATCTCTAGGATATTCTTCTTTTGGCCAATCAACAATAATTTTACACTCAGTCCATGAATCAGATGGCACTACAATTTCAAACAAGCCATCTAAATCTTTCAACAATACTTTTGAAACTTTTACAAACCTCTCTACCTGTTTGTACCACTCAACAGGTTTCTCTCTCAACCTGGGAAAATCATTTGTAAAGGATAATATATCTTGTCTTGACCAGGGAACGTGAACATATCCACCACCTGGAACTTCTCTCATCGGGCATACCATTTCAGCTTGTTCTGTTTCCCTTAATAGAAATAAAGATGCATTTTTACTTGCAAGAGTTTCTTCCTTCTTTTTCGCCCATCTACCTTTCCACGTTCTAAATCACCCCATTTCTTCAAAGTATTCAATAATTCTTTTATTTGCAATCGTTTGCCAGATGTATTCAAACTCTCCAAATCTTAATCAGTAAAATCCAGTCTATACGTTTTTGCAAAACTTTAGATTTCTCTATGTCTACTCCATATTCTTGTGCAGCTTCTCCCAACCTCTCATGTAGATTCTTTGCTTTCCATGTAATATTTTTACACAAAAATAACAACTCTTCATCTCGGTACTTACTCAATCTCTCTGGACTTATTGTACCAATAATCATTTCTTCCAGATCCACTCTCAATCTACCTACATCTATACTCGATTGAGACTTATTATTTTCCATTCCTCTTATCCAGTCATCTAACTCCTCTGGCGAAGGACCCACCGAACTCCCTGACACTGGAGTTGTTCCTCTGACATTCTGCACTATTTTTCTAGGATCCATCTGTACACTTCTCTTTGGTGTTTCAGTTACGTTTTCACTTACTGGAAGATCAATCAATGAAGTACTCATCTCAACTTGTTCCAATCCACTAACATTCCTGACATTATTCACGGGAACTGTCAATGCATGTACTCTCGATATATTTTGACTCTCCCCATACAATGGAACTATAGGACCAATTGTTACAGGTACCGGTAATGTTTCTGCATTCAGACTGATCTGAGTTAACTCTTCTCCTGTTTTATTCGAAATGTCAATCTCACTCTCCTGCAACACTCGAGTACCTAATGAAATTTGTGAGGCTACCGGAACTTGTGAAACCTGTGAAACTTGTGGAGTTTGTGGAGCTTGTGGGATCTGAGGAACTTGTATTTCAATTAGTGGTACATTTGGAATTGTTTCCCCTGAACTTTCCTGATATGGTGGAGGTCTCTTTAATAGTATTTCATCCATTAACTCAGCATCAATCTCATCCGAGTCTACATCTAATTCTGAAGTCTCTAGATTATTCTTTTTCTCTTTACATTTGCCTCCAGCCTGATCTTCAGCAACTAATACTGGATATATTCCATTGCAATTACATTTCTCCTCCATCTTTTCATTTGATCATCCCATCTAGCCTCAGAATACCTTGATATTATATTCCTGTATTTTATTCCATTCCTGTCTCTCTCTCGTTTATATGCCTCATGTTCCCATTCCTCAAGCGCTTTATATTGCATAGGTCTAGGATTTGGTTTCAATGAATTCATTCGTTCCCTCAAGTTTTCCAAAACTCTTACGTTAAATGTACCATGCTCTGGAAAAGCTAAAACTCCATCATCTTCCGTATATCTCATCCAATTCTCTAACCATGTACACGTATGATACCCACGTTCCAACATCATAAAAGAAGCAGGCGTTCTTGGAGGAGGTACAGGAAGTCCCTCTCTAGTAACTATCGACTTGTCCTTTTTGAAGAAATCTTTTATTCTTTTTACCATCATCATTTTTAAATGCTTTTTCTCGCTATATAAACCAAAAACAAACAAGGGAAATCTTCCGTAAATCCTCTCGCTCTATTCGCTAAATCTCAACCAATACCAGCGCGACTCACACCAACCAACCAATCAAGGCTCACTACGTATCCACTATCTTGACCAATGCCAGCGCGGCTTACAGCAACCAACCAATCACGGCTCACAACACGCCCGCTGCCTGACCAATACCAGCGCAGCTTTTTGTGATGTCAGTATTACTCCTGCTACTGACCCTCCCTTTACAAAGTAATACGGCAATGTATTTCTAGGTTTTCTTAACTAAATTCTTGTTAGAAACAACACAAAACAATGCTACTTTGTCTGTTCCACTAGTAAGAAAGAGATAGTTCGATCATTCAAAAAGATTTCTTTTACTTCTAGTAAAATAACGACCAACGCTACTCTACTCTCAATCAGGTTAAAGGACGTCTTGGTACTCCTCTGGGGATACTAGCCAAAGTTTCGGAAGAGGACTTTCCTTTCAGAAAGAGGTCTTGGTACTCCTTTGGGAATGTAAGGCCAGAGTTTTGGAAGCGGACCTTTCACTATTTCATGCAATCTTCTTTCACTCGAATAAATCCCTAAATAACATCAACAGCCTTTTGCTGTTCGATATTGCGACAACAGACAAAGTACTTCTGCAGTGTGATACTTTTTCCACACTATTCCTCTGCCACTTAGGCTAAAATAACATCATCCTAGGATCTTAGGTAACTCCGTACCCGTACTTCCAAACAACATAAAACAAAGACACTAACTTTTCATATTAATAACCAATAAATCAATAATCAATAATTATTGCCAAACTAATCAATAATTAACCATCCTCTGCTACCAAAACTGATCCAGCGATCAGGGATCAATAATTTCTACACAAACATAGGCCCATTTACTTTACCCAACTAATCCCTTCACGCTGGGTTCAGTGTGATGCAAGGTTTACACCTAACTCACTCATTACACATTAGAACCTGCATTTCTCCTTAAAATATAAATGTGGCGACGGACCTTGAGAAGTTGAATAGTTGATCACAATAATTTGTACCTATCTATACTACTAAATAATAACAGACTCAGTGTGTAATTTATAATGTTTCTCGTAAATAATGTGAATATAATGCTCATCAAGTACCGTCATACAATGCAAATACATAGAATATCATGGAGAAAAAGTATTAGCAATGTATAGTAAACAAACTCATATCAAATATATAATGCATTGAAGGAGTGGATAGGCGAAGAGAGAAAAGTTTCAGAGACAAAATACATTTGAAAATGAATATGCAAATTCAGAATTATATCTATACTAACCCAAGTAAGTATCAGGGAAATCTACCTTCTGGCCAAAGGGCAGTAAGGCCCCTCAAGAAGAGTTGAGTGGCAAAGATTAAGTCAGGAATCAGGAAACAGGTAGGCCTCTATCTGGAAACAGCAAACCGACGACAGCGACGATCTCCTGCTAACTGACCAACACCTACTTCAACCCCCGCACACCGGGCACCTCAATTATACCCAAAAACCCAAATGTCCAACCCACATTTGTTTCAATATGAGAGTAAACTCCATCTCTCATTGGCTAAGGATGGGGGTTTACTGTCACACCACTCTCAGCATGACCATTTTATTGAATGTCCTTTTGTCTTAATCTTTCAGCATTACGACAGACTCTTCCCAGGAAACAACTTTGAACACAATCCTAGTACATATTTCCTGCAGCACATTTCATGTAACAAGTCTTTAAGCTTCCATTGTTTGCCTCTGCCATCTCGTGAAGGAAGTTGCTCGCTTCCACTGATTATCAAATTTCTTTTCCGTAGCTTGGCAGTCACTCAGTACACTATGAAGGTCATGCATAACTTTTGCGTTCTCTCTTCTCTCTCGAAACCATCTTTTGGTCATTTTTTTTTTCTACCAAATATTAACCCCAGACTTGCATGCAGAAGTGTAGGCCCATGCTTACTTTTTCTACAGAAAACAAACACAAACATTTATTATTTTCATGAAATGTAATTTCATTGCTCACCATCCCAGCATTGCACTAACCCATACGCAACCCATGTTATTTCCTAGCAGAATATTATTAACGTGCACAAAAGCAGCATTAGTCTTTTTATCTATTTTAGCTAAAAGCATTTGCGGCCTAGTTTCATGCATTAGTACACGCATACGCAAAAGCATTTCCCCTTATTTTAGCATTCTTTAATAAGATTTTCACAGCACACTGTTAATGAATGTTACTGAGGGTTCAATCCGAGCAGGTTTTATTTTCTCAAAACCCTGCTCCATCAATGGCATCACAAGTCATGCAGGGTGGTACTGCTACTGACGTCTGTTGTGTTGTGAATCATGATGGTTGTGGCTGGCATGAACGTCCCTATGTATATCTGACAGGGAACATAAACGTATTTCTGGTGCGATGAACCAGCCCAACATGGCAACATGACAGGCCTGAAGCCCACATGTATGCACCATCACTACTTATCAAGGTGTCCCTGCATGATAACTGGGACATATATTAGTGACACACACAAACATGCAGACAAGAATGAGCTTGGGCTCTTGAATGTGGGCCCATGGGATAACAAAGGGATCTCAGTGGAGTGATAATAGGTCACTTACCGGTGGTGGGCTGCATGATGTTGCCGAATTTCATCGTCATAGTGTAGGTACAGCAGTGTCAGGACCTGTAATGGTGGGTCCATGGCAACACAGGAAGTAGGCTGCTGTGTTGATGTCCATTGCGCCCTTATGTGCCTCCTTTTCCGCCAACTAGAGCGATGTGGTTGGACCGCCTCGGCAAGGTCATCGGAAACACGCATCGTAATTGGGAAGTCTCATCGGCCACTGTTCGGCTCTCGATTAGTTCTGATGAGCCTTTCTGATGCCTTAGCGATCGTTTTTCTTGTCGAAGTCGGATGGACCGCAGCGGTCTTATTTCAGTGCATTCACATGCATTGTAATACGTCGGCCAGCCCAATCACTTCCAATGCGGCCGTGGCCCTTGTTCCGACTGCGACAGGATTGCGAAAGCCAGTCGGACCGGCATTGTAATCGACCCCTTAGTTACTAACTCATCCAGCTTAGCATCTCTGGCATGAAAGCGTAGGAACACATTGCATAGCCTGCAAGGGAAATTTAAAGGTCTGTGAAAGTAACTTCCCTCAGACTTTTATCATGCCAGAGCAATTTATGCACTCCAATGAGATAAAGAGTTACCGAAATATGTATCATATTTCAGAAAAATAGGCTTACTTATCCTTACCTGCTGAGTAGGATGAATCCTGTGATTAACTTTAGTATCCCCACACATATCTTATACCAAAGAATTGAGGGACATTGGGCCGGATGTACGACCATTTTTTGCGGTCGCAAACGGGAAATCGGCCGTTTGTGACCGCAAAAAAGGGTCCTGGCATGTACAAACACTATTTTGCGAGTTGGTGACTCGCAAAATAGTGTTTGCGACTCTCGCTATTAGGAAGGGGCATCCCTTCCTAATAGCGAGTCACAATGGAATGTACCATTGTTTTGCGACCACATTTGCGGTCACAAAACACTTGCACTTTACCACCTACTTCAAGTAGGTGGTAAGCCACTCGCAAACGGGAAGGGCTCCCCAGGGTACCCCTTCCCCTTTGTGAGTGTGTGCGAAAATATTTTTTAAGAGCAGGCAGTGGTCCCAGGGACCACAGCCTGCTCTTAAAAAATGAAACAGAAACGTTTCATTTTTCTTTTTTAAATGCATCCCATTTTCCTTTAAGGAAAACGGGCTGCATTTAAAAAAACTGCTTTATTAAAAATCAGTCACAGACATGGTCGGCTGCTGACCCCAGCAGCCCATCATCCCTGTGAGTGCTGGCCATTCCTAATGGGGTCGCAAATAGCAACTGCCTCATGAATATTAATGAGGCAGACAATTTGTGACCCCATTAGGAATCGCTAACAGTGTCTGAGACACTGTTGCAAATTGCATTTTGCAAGTTACAAATTGCGAGCCACAAAGTGACACAATTTGCGAGTTGCAAAATGTAAGGGTTCTACATCTGGCCCATTGACTTTTACTACCAAAAGAGGGATGCAGGGGTAGATACTTTAGACATTTTTTTAGCATTTGCTCATCCAATAGTAGTATCATTTAATGTAGTAAGAATAAGGAAGCATGCTCAATTAATACAGATGCTAGCTGATGACACTGTTGCTGCTTTATATTACATTACTGATGGAACAATTGCAATGTGTCGCATTACTTTGCCAAACAGAATGGGCCCAATTCTCAAATGTAAAGTGAAACGAAAGTCTAACTTTACGACTTTCGGTATTCACAAAGGGCATTTACTACTAGTAAATGCCCTTTGTGAATACCAAAAGTCAAAGTTTACGACTTTCAGTGTTCACAAAGGGCATTTATGAGTAGTAAATGTCCTTTGTGCATACCGAAAGTCGTAAAGTTAGACTTTCGTCTCACTTTACCTTTGTGAATTGAGCCAAATGGCTTTAAATCTGATTTTAGCAAAGGAGGGTGGGGTCTGCAAGGTAACTAACACACAGTGTTGGACTGTTATCACTGTCAATACAAGGAGCATACACAATCTTATATTTGATATCTCAAAGTTTTCACAGAAAGAGCATGAAATGGACAAACCAGAATTTTGAGAAAAGATCGGAGACCAGCAAGAGAGTTGGGGAAAGTAGGTCCTAGGCCTTCTTGGATTTGTGATCAGTGTGTTCTTACTCTTGTTTCGACTAATAGGCATAGGACCTAGTTTATGTTCACTGGGCCCGATTCACAAAGGTAAAGTTAGACAAAAGTCTAACTTTACACATTTTGGTATTCACAAAGGGCATTTACTACTCGTAAATGCCCTTTTTGAATACCAAAAGCACTACCCCACATGTTGTTTAAGTTTCAAGGCTTTCTCTGGCCAAGAGAAGGAATTCTCTGTAGAGTACTCTAAGGCCTTTGGCGCAAGCAGCGCTGGTGTGTGCCTGACTGCCAGTCCCCTATAGGTAACAGGACATCACCTGAAGTGTGGATCACTTGTTGAAAGAGCTGTATATCCGTTCTGAAGTCACTGGAAGTGCGCCACCACTCATCAGAGTGCACGGGCATGCCCTCAGGTACCACACATCCCAAGGCTGACCTGTGAGTACTGATCCCACTTGTGAGCAGGTAAGAGACGGACCACACATATGGTTTTGGGGTGATTTAATCTGCACCAGTGCAAGATTAGCTCTACTCCTTTTATCTCCATTGTGATAGGCACCAGCCAGAACTCAGGAGAGAACCTAGGGACAGTGAGGGAGCGGGGTAAGTGCAGCATTCATCAAGGTAGCCCCCAGAGACACTAAATTGTTTCAGCCACCAGAAGTGTGTAGTGTAGTATATAGTCCATTGCTTAATGAAGTACTTTCTTTTCTGAAAAGAAAAGAACTTGACTGCACGTTCACTTGATTGGGTTGCGACCATGAAGCCTGAGCTGCAGCGACCATGAAGCTTGAACTTGAGGATTTGGTCTAATAAGGCCATCAGAGTTTTAAATTGATCTTACCGAACTAGCTGAAAGTAGAAAATGGTGTAAGCCTGCCTTGACTCTCTTATGCACAACAACCATTGATCACTTTGGTCTTTACTTTAATCTTATCAGACCCTTCCCTGTATTCTAAGCCAAGGAAGTCTAAATTAAAATTGATATTTTAATATTGGTCTCTGCCACAACAGCAGAGTCTTCCTGTGGTAATTTATAGGGAAAAGTAATAAAGTGTATTTATCTCAAAAAAATTGTAAAAATATTTTATGTAAATGTTAATGTAATTTGATTTTATCTATTTATTTTGACTGTAGAACAACGAAAAAAAGGCTGCAATACTGTAAACCTTATTTTGAATAGCATCTTTTATTAATTTAAATATGTTAAAGCAAATTAAAATAATTTTGCTGAAGTTTACATTAAAAAATAAATGCCCACCAAAAGTAATTTGTATACATTAATAATTATTAAAAGTAATATATATAATTAATTTAAAGTAGTTATTAGAATTATTTAAGATACTTTATATTTATGTACGTTTTTAACTATTTTAATTTCTTTTTTTTTTTTCAACATTATTTCTTATTGGGTTTTATTTCAAGTCCCTATCTCCAATATATTCTATGGAATGGTATTGCAGAACCAGTAGTAGGCAAATTATGCGCTGGCTGAAAGGACAGGAATGCATGGTATCTTGTAAATACAGTGCATTCCTGCCCTTTTGAATTGTAAATGAGGCCCTAAATGTAAGAAAGACTGGTATTTAGACCTGACATCCCGCAGACATTTTGCCTTCACCCAGCCTGTTTTGCTGAATTTGTTTTTGTTGGATTTCCCTAAAACATGTTAAATTGGCTTGTATCTATTTTGCCACATTTAATTTATTGTACTTCCCTAGCAAATGGTACTCCATGTACCCAGGTCTTGTAAAGCAAACACTACAAGTGGGCCTGCAGCACTCATTGTGCTACCCACCAAAGTAGCACTTTAAAACATGTCTTATTTTGATATTGCAACCTGTAATGTAGTTTAAAATTGCTATTTCGACCTGGCTAAATAAACCTTTTTCCAAGCCTAAACCTTACTTTTCATACTTAAACATCACCCCTAAGGTAGGACCTAAAAGCTCATGATGCTGGCTGCATGGTATTTAAAAAGTACGACAGGTGGTTTTAAGTTTTACATGTCCCGGCAGAGAATAAGTTCTTTTTAATCACTGTAAAGCCTACCTCTCCCATAGACCAATGCGGGTTGCCTTATTCCCCTTAATAAATGTTAACTTTGGTTTGGGAACAGGTAGAAAAAAACTCCTTTGTCTTTTTTGAATTGTAATTTAAAATGTTCTTTAATGGTAAAATCGAATTTTAAGTTACAATTTAAAAAATGCCACTTTTAGAAAATTGCCTTTTTTTGCCCAAACTAACTTTTTCTTTCTGCTAGTAGGCCGGGTCACATAAATGCGGCTGTATCTCCTGTGATGGGTATTGATTCCTTCCAGAAATGGGGACCAAGGGGCTAGGTGTGGACAGGATTGGCCATCCTGCCAGGATGGCCGGGGAGGGGCTGTACCCAGTCCCACATGCACTTCATAGGGCTTTGCCTACAGCACACACAGAGAACCCTGACACCAGTCCTGCCCTTTCTTTTTGTCACCCTAGACAATTTGGAGCCAAACTCAGGAAGGGGGAAGGGGAAACAAAGGGAGCATCCCCACCCACAGGCTGGCACTGGGAATAAAAGGTGGCCCTCGCAGACCTCACATTTGATCACTAGTAGACCTGTGGAAGATTCAGAAGAAGGACTGCCCTACTGACCTGCTGTTAGAAGCACTGCCTTGCTGCCTTGCTGTCTGAGGAAGGAAGGCTGGATCTGCTCAATTGAATCCGTGCCCCCCAGAGCGACTCCAAGGTCTAACTGGCTAGCCTCCTGTGTGAGCTTCAGGGACACAACAAGCTTCCAAAGGCCTCTTACAATGGCCCACCTGAACAGCACCAACTGGACCTGTCTGGAACTGCCTCAGCTCTGTTGCTGTCCTCTGCAGAAGTGAGTTCTGATCCCAAAGAGGTGCCCCCCAGGATCTGGACCCTGTGTGCCAAGACTCTGCCGCCCTTGATGACCACCAATGCGAAGCTCTGGTGAGACCGGCTTTCGCACCGACAGCGACCATCAGTGATGACCGGCAACGCAAGAGCTGCACTTCACATTACAACAAAGACAGTTCGCGGTCAACGCCAATGATAAGCTCCAGCAAAGACTGTCCTTGATGTCCAACTGGCTCTTTGCGCTACAGCGACAACCGCCCGCGTCATCCAACCGGCTTTACAGCGTCGACTGTCTGCGCCGCTCAACCTGCCCCTCACGGCCTCCCCCCACGCAAATGGAACTCTTCACGTCAGGACTTGAGAAGGTAACTTTTCAGTGGGAACAGCCTAGTCCCTGTATCCAGCCCACACTTCATGGTGGAGGCCTCAACTTGTAATTTTTACCCCAATCTGGTGTGGCCAGATCACTGCGAATGCCACTCAATGCTTTTTTGCTGCTATTTTCACTAAAATGTAAATAATCATATCTCCAGTTCTACTGATTGGATTTCGTTCATTCTGGTTTCATTTTATTTATTAAAATCTACTCTATCTGTCTATATTGGTTTGGGATTTTTCTTGGGTTGTGGTTTCACTTTCTTACTGTTTACGTCCTGCATACATACTTTTCACATTGCCTGTAAGTTAAGCCTGATTTATTCTGTGCCAAGCTATCAGACGGTTAAGCACAGATTAATTTAGTGACTTTTGTGGTACATCCTGACAAGGATTGTGTTTATTATTTGAGTTGGGCTTCCACCCCTCTCAACTAATAACCCAATTTTTCACATTTAATTTTTCTAAAAGTTGAATGGTTGAACTCTTATCTCAAAGAAGGAAGAGAGCACCCCAATGTCATGCATTGCACCCTACAGGATCGGTCCCATCGTCCATGACATTTACATCTAGGGATCTTGAATGAAGTATTAGCACATGAACGAAGATTATGAGAGTGTGAATATTTAGCACAGGATAGGAAAGATTGTCGAGCAGAACAAAATATCTTGTGAGGAAAGATCTTATGTAAAAGGCTTACATGTTTGAAAACAACCCTCTTTTTCACTGGTAACGAATGACATTTTCTGAATTTGGCTGAGTTTCTTTGGACCAAAAATAATATGAGCTGGTGCATTATGAATGTATTCCAATCTCTTTTATGCATTGATATGGATCCCTAAATAAATAAGATTATGAAAATGAAGTTGCAAATGTGCCCGCATAAATGACTTATTTTAAGCAGCAAATTGAGAAAGGGGAAGACTCGCCGTAAACCTCTCACAGAGTAAAAACATGGGGGCATATTAGCAAGACCGGCGATAATGGGCTTGCTAATATGCGTTATAGAATTCCAATAGAAGCCCAGGTTAGATATCCTGCACATCTAAACTGGGCTTCTATTGGAATTCTATAACGCATATTAGCAAGCCCATTATCGCCGGCGGCGATAATTTTATCGCCGGTCTTGCTAATATGCCCCTAGATTTTGAAACTGTTGCAGTGTGGGGTAGACAAACACTTTCACTGGGATGGAGCACAGCCCCATACAAGGCCAAATCCATAAACTAGAAGAAGTGTTAAAAGCAACAAAATACACGAGCAAACCTTAGACCTTAGGTTGAAATGGGTACAACTATTTTTAAGACAACAATGTCCATCAAGGTATGAACCATGAAAGTAATCAGCAATTTTAAGAGGTACAGTCAATGTATTTATCTGTCTCTTCTGTGCATCCCAAATCAGACTACACCTCATACAAGGGTCAGGAGGTCGAGACTACTGATAGCGTAATGCTGTTATTCGCTCCACTGGAAGGCAGAGATACGACACTGGAAACCGTCCGTATACGACAAAGAGCATATGTTATAGATAAGGAACAGCTATCCACACTGAGGCACACAATCACTCTGGGAAATGATAAGAACAAAACCCCGAGCTGCGTCAATGTCACTGAAGCACTGACAGGTCGCCTTTTATGCTTAACCCAGTGTAGTGTTCTCAGGGGTCAATTCAAGATGAGACTCTGCCATTACAGAAGGTCACAGGAGATATACAGATCAAATCCTCTATAGATGCTTGAAGGCAACTCATCGATAGGTTTCATGGAGCTGCTGTGCAAATTGTCACATGCATACTCCTCCCATCAGGGATGTTGAGTTTGCAGGAAACAGAGCACAGAATAGAGTGCCATGGCATGTGCCAAATCCAGTAATGTTGAAATGAAATGAAATTTGTACTTGTAAAGCGCACTTATACCCCCAAAGGGGTGTCCCGGCGCTGTACGCATACTGCTGTGGAACCCTTCCTGGCTTTTCCCTGTGAAATGTCCACTCCTGGGCACCTCCAAGGTGAAGCCAGGCATCCCAGCGCTGTTGGGGCCGTTGTGGAGATTAAGCAAGCTATTGCCCAGAGTTGCACCCATGATTAGAATAGGCACCGAGGCGAGAATTATCAGGTCCGAGGAAATTGAGCCCAAGACCCGCCGAGGCGGGAATTGAACCCTGGTCCCGGGCCAGATCTCTGCATCAGGGTCTGCCGCTCTAACCATTGAGCCACACTTCTCCATGAAGTGTGGCTCTTTTGTTTATTTCACTTGAGGGCCCAGAGCATGAGTGAAGCTCCATGCATCTTGTGAAATTATGTCTTCTTTCCTTTCAACAGGCACAAGTAGGCCTTACTTCATGTTCATTAGCGTTTTGTGGCCTGGTCTTCACTTTCATAGTTCCTTGTGAGCCGGTGAGTCACACATCCAGTGGTACCAGAAGTCTCTATTCCCCTGTCCTTGACCTTCCTTTGTTCTGCCCTGACTCAGCCATGCCCACTCTGTTTCACAGTCCCTGCATTATTTCTCTTCGTAGGACCTGATGCACGTGCAGATACAAACACAGTTCATTTTGCAGACTGCTTGCAGACGGTAAAATAGTTGCACTCTTCTTTAAGCTTAATGACAACTACTTGCTTATGCTCTGAGATGACGTCATACTACTTGCTTGTACCCGACCATGTTATTTTGTAAGAATATAAGCCCAAGACCTTATGTATATGCCGAATTCGGGGACAGACTTACATTACTTTTGATTTTAAACATTTGTTTTCAGTTTTACAGATTCAAGAATTAACATATACTAGTGTTATTTGTGCCATCACCATTTCGCTCCTATTTTCTTTTGAGCTAATTTGGATCACTCAGTACAAAGGTCCTGCAACAAATCTCCTAGTGCCCTGAGCTGACACTAGGGGGTCAATTCCGATTCGGGCCGGAAAACTCTCCGTCCGAGCCGGACCCGGAGAGATTTCCGACCGAATCGGACCCTGGCAGTCCGACCGAACGAGTACGATGCGCACGCATGCACTCGGACTCGAGTCGGTCGGACTCCCATTGAAGTCAATGGGAGCCGTTCGTACAACGCGTACGCGGGCTCCCATTGCCTCAATGGGTGCGAGGCGAACAAGGGCGCCCCCTACAGGGGGTACGCGTCGATGCGCACGCGCCGTACACGCACAAGTAGGGGGGGCCCATGGGTCCCCCCTGTGTGCGACTCGCGCGGCTACGCGTACAGGGGGGTCCGACACGGACCCCCAAAGTCCGGCTCCGACAGCTGTTTCGAGCCAGACGGCGCGAGTCGATCGGACTGCTCGCGGTGCGCATCGTACTTGCCCGGCTGGGGAACGTCTCCATCGCGCAGTGCGAGGCGAGTCCGTGCGAGTCGGTCGGAGCGGTTCGGACCCGTGAACGAGTCGGTCGGCGATTTCGCGTGCGCTCGCATCGTACTTGCTCGGCCGGACGCGCGTTCGAATCGGTCGGGAAAGAGGGCTCCGAATCGGATCCGGTTAAGCCGAATCCGATTCGGTGCGCTACCGGCCGAGATCGGAATCGGCCCCTCAGTGTCTCTGGGCCTTGAAATTGTCTTGTATCAGAATACTTGCTGCACTTAATAATGTACTTAGTAAATTTGTAAAGTATAAAAGCATTTCCAAAGCAGCAGTAAAGCAACTAATGCACTATACAGAATATATATATATATATATATATACAAATATTTCTTGTAGCAGCGACAAGCATTATCCACACAATAGCCCTCGTTCCTGTATAAATGTAAATGTGATTCTATATTAAAATGAAAATGAAAAAGAATTTGTAAAGAGCACTAAACCCAAAGGTGTCAAAGTGCTAAGCCAATCTAAAGAACGCACAATAAACGCTAAGAGAAGACTCCTAGAGCTCCAAAACTAAAAACAGAAGAACCAGGTTTTAAGATGTTTACAGAAAACAGGCAGAGACTCAATTTTGGAAATGTGAGCCAGTAGGATATTCCACAATTTCACAACCGGAACAGAGAAGTATGTCCTCCCCATCTGGCTTTGTGGAAACTAAGAACTACCACCTCCCTGCTAGATGCCAATCTAAGTGGCCTGCTTGGCACATACCACTGGAAAGAAAATCTGATAAGCCAGGGTCTCTTTTGGTGTACTGCAAGGAATACTGTACAAAGTACTTTGAAGATAACTTGCTCACTAATTGGGAACCAGTGAAGGGCCTGAAGGCCTTCTCTTACGAAACGATGTTTAGGGGTATTCAAAATAACATGTGCCGTAGCATTTTTGATGAACTGAAGCTTGTTCAATGAAGAACTATTAATGTTCATATAAAGTGCTTTGCAGTAGTGTAAGAAATATGTGAACAAAGCAATGGCCACTAATTTGCGAAGTTCTTCAGGAATGAAAGGAATGTTTTTTTTTAAGGTCTAATGATGTAGAAGCAGAAACTGGTAATGGGGTTGACCTGTATATTGAAATTCAGAGCGTTATCAAATAGAACCCTGAGATTTTTGGCTGATTCCACAGTGGTGGGTAATGGGTCACATGATTCAGGCCACCATACTTTGGACTAGATGGACTGCTGGGCCCAAAAGAGACCAAAACCTCGGTTTTATCTGCATTCAACTTTAAAAAATTGTGTTTCATCCAGATACTAAAACTAGGCCTTCAGTGTTGGACTTTATCTACCATCAATGGTATACTGCCAGTAATCGACACAACAATTTGTGTGTGTATGGAAAAAAGGAACCCACATACAGTATGTTTAGACACCGTTTCGTCAGCCAATGCCGCCCATAGGGGGATTGCAATATTTATCAATAAATCGTTCCATTTTCAAATCACCTCATCCCAGACTGATAGAGGAGGGGTTTGATCAGCAGATTGATTAATAAGAGTATATTAACGATAGCCACAATATATGCACCAATAGAAGGTAATCCACCGCCATTATTTGATCTCTACCACACACTTGTATATATTACGGGGATCGTAGTAATGGGTGGTGATTTTAACTTTTTGCAAAGCCCGGAAATGGATTAATCTCCTGAGACACGTAAACAGAACAAGCCACGACTGGCCAAGGCATTAGTGGAGTGTATGGATAAGCTAGATCTGACTGACATCTGGGGGGCAAGGTTTCCAAAAAGGAAAGAATATTCGTGTTTTACTGCTAACTATAGCACTGCAGCCTGATTGGATTATTTTCTTACTTCTCGCAACTTTAGATTAATCAACTACATGCATATTCAATATGGTTTCTCCGACCATGCTCTGATAAAAATGGAAATATCAGGGTTTGGCAAGCAAACTGTCTTCAAGATGGGTCTTTAACAAAGTGCACCTTGAGGATGAGGATTGGTGCACTGAGGTTCATAATGAAATAAGATGTTTTTTCCAAGTAAACAGAGACACAGCTAAGGAAAGTTTCTAGGAGGCCTTCAAGGCAACTATACATGGCTATATAACCTCCAAAGATATTGCAATAAAGCGATCCCAAAAGAAAGAGAGGAATTAGCGGTTCATCAGGCTAACAAACAGTATATAAGAAACAAAAATATTAAAGATAAGTTAGCTCTTACGCATGCACAAAAAAGGATGCAAGAATATTATTATACCAGAGGCTATTCGGCCAACTCTGCATACCTCCAAAAAATATATGAAGAGAGTGAATTTTCCAGGAAATCTTTAGCTTATAGCCTGGCAAATAAGAGAGCAACAAGCATCCAATAGGATAACATATTTGGTAGAAAAAGATACAAGGATTCGCATTACAGAAGAAACACAAATTCAAGAGCACTTTTTAAATCACTATAAAGCCATCTATTCTACTATAAAAGAGGTTAATATCTCAAAACTTAAGGAGTTTCTCAACAAGCACATAGTCCCCAAATTACAAGTAAACCATGCAAGGGATTTGCTGGCTGATATTACGCTTAAAGAAATAGAGGAAATAGTGCAATCAATAGCTAATGGCAAAGCAAGTGGAGAAGATGGCTTGCCAGCTGAAACATATAAAATGTTTTCTGCAGTATTAAATCCTGGATTGGTGACATTAGCCAATAATATTTTGCAGGGAGGTGGGGTTCCGTCCTCCTTCAAAACAGCTGTGGTGGTCAGCTCTTAAAGAAGAATAAAGATAAGGAGGATGTGAATTCCTATAGACCAATACGTTTTCTAAATACTGACTACAAGATTATAGTTAAAATACTAGCCAATAGAATGAGTAAGTGTATAGGGTCAGTTATACATCCAGATTAGTGCGGATTTGTGCCAGGGAGGCAGTTATCTTTTAGCACTACTTTTTTAGCCGAGGCCTTAGATTATTTTAGCCAAAACAAAATCACGCCCGCATCATGCTGCTAAATGCCGAGAAGGCTTTCAATTTGGTTTGCTGGGAAAGCATTTTTTGCATTTTGGCTGAATTTGGATTTCCCGCCCAATTTATCACCATGATTTTTGATTTGTACAAAGGGGCCTCAGCACAAATAATCATTGACACATGAAGCGTTCACAGAGGAACAAGACAAGGTTGTCCTCTGCCACCAATACTTTTTGCTCTTTTTATAGCGCCATTAGCAATTGCCGTTCGTTCAAACAGCAATTTAAATCCTCCACTACCTGGGATGACAAATATAAAGCTGTTTGCTGATGATCTAGCTCTGTTTCTTAAACCTGATTTAGGAAGTCAAAAAAGTATATTTGAAATCTTTCAGGAGTACCAACTGTTGGGAGAGTATAAGATAAACAAATTGAAAACAGAGATTTTGCTGTTTGATACTGCACTCGACACTTTAATAATAGAACTTCATTCCGTAGTTAATACCAGACCCAAGAGATGTCTCAGAAGATATTAACGATTTATACACTTTAAATTTTGTCCCTCTAATGAATAAAATTAAAAGCTTGTTCCTAAAATGGAGTAACTTACCGCTGTCAATAATTGGCCAGGCTGCATTGATTCGCATGTCAATTTTACCCTTATCTTATTTCTTATTTTCGGATATCCCAAATTCAATACAGATGAAATTTTTTAAGGAACTGCAGGGTATGTTTACAACTTTCTTATGGGCAAATAAAGAACCTAGATTAGCTATAGATACATTATAAAGACCATTGAGCGAAGGTGTTTGGCCCTCCCAGATTTGAAAGAATACTACTTTGCAAATTTTACAAATACCGCATACAGATCAGATAAAACTTGGAATATTAATAGCTTTTGTGAGAAGCTGGCCTGGTATATAATTAAGGCTCCCAGTTTTCCGTTTTTACTGATTTTTACAGATAAATACAGACAGAAACCCATTTATTTTCCTGTCTGTATTTATTTTTAAAAGTGGATAAAAACGGAAATTGGGTTGTTTTTTGAGTGAATCTAAATGCTGTCAGTCATGCCTGCCAAGCGTATAGCTGTGCGGATTGACAGGCAAGGGTGTTAAAAAAAGAAAGGAACGTTAGTAAAGTTGCTTAAACAGCAGTAGATATGCACAAGGGTGATACTGATATACATATGTTTTCATATAAGTGCATTGATTTATCGTCTCTGGGTTTTCATATCATTAAAATCTCTCAGGCATTTAAGCATGAGTGAACATTTATCGGTTAAATACATGTGGAAATATACTAGTTTCAGCTCCATTTTTTCACAAAACCCAAAATAAATATGGATAAATACAGATCAAATTTGCAAAAATTAATATAAATAAATACAGATGGAAAAGTCTAAAAAATAAATACCATAAAACCAGGAGCCCTATATATGATGTACAGTTATGTAAGTGGACACCTTGCACCAGTCCAGACAACCCTTATGGTGATTTAAGAGGTCTTAGACAGACTTAGAAAGCTCTCTAAGTGGTAGCTGTGGAGAGCAGCCTTCAGGCTTAGTCCAGAAGGAGTGTAAAGCAGCTTGTTTTACCAGAATGCAATCTTATAGTATAGATTAAGTGAAAAAGAAACACACAAAGAATTTATAAAAATATGTATTTATTATATAATACTCTCTAACACATAGAAATATCTCCTACCCGGAGATATGCACAATGCACACAATACTTTAGCAAAGAAACACAGTACATAGCACAAAATACACAGTGGACCCCAGGGGGGGACCAAACCATATACTAAGAGAGTGGTATAAAAACCACGACTCGGGTCAAGACAATGTCAAGAGGACGTAGAAGTGCTGGGGACCCAAGGAACCACCCAAAGTGAGTAGATAAGAACCCCACGGAGAGCGTATGCAGTGTGGGATCACGACAGCGTGCTTCGTACAACTCTACGTGTAAGTCACAGTTGGATTTTCAAAGATTAAGGACCCTTCCCAGCGGACCCTGAAGAAACCCCGTGGAAGACAGAAGGTTGGAGAGCCACCCCACCTGTGGATACCCTAGTACCCACGTTACCTACACCAGGGAAGTGCCGTTGCTGCTGAAGGAGAAAGTGTCTGGAGGAATCTAGGTTAGAGGTACCTGCAAGCAGAGGGGACAGAGTCTATGTCACTCAGGAGTGACCAGGAGACTTGGAAGACGAATGCCCTCTGATGTCGGGTGTTGCAGGATTGATGACGATGACCTTGACTCTGCAGCTGTGAGGACCAGGCAACACTGATGAGGACCAGGAGTCATGCACAAACTGACCCATGAAGGAGAAGTGTGGCTCAATGGTTAGAGCGGCAGACCCTGATGCAGAGATCTGGCCCGGGACCAGGGTTCAATTCCCGCCTCGGCGGTTCTTGGACTCAATTTCCTCGGACCTGATAATTCTCGCCTCGGTGCCTATTCTAATCATGGGTCCCACTCTGCAACTCTGGGCAATAGCTTGCTTAATCTCCACAACGGCCCCACCAGCGCTGGGATGCCTGGCTTCACCTTGGGGGTGCCCAGGAGTGGACATTTCACAGGGAATAGCCAGGAAGGGTTCCACAGCGGTATGCGTATAGCGCCAGGATGCCCCAGTTGGGGTGGCAGTGCGCTTTACAAGTACGAATTTACCTTTTACCTTTACCTGAGGGGTCGGTGTTCGGCGGGAGCTCCAACAAGCTTTGGCAAATGCAACCAATGCAGGGATCGAAGAAGGAGCAACGTCGGGACCAGCAAGGCCGAGGGGACTCACCAAAAGCAGGGGAGTCAGGGCAGGCCCGAGCAATCAGGGGAGTCCAAAAGAAACAAGTGTGACCCTCAAGTAGACCCACAGGCACTGGAGTCGCAAGAGGACCTCAAGCAACTCACCAAAAGATTCAGGCCACGGTGCACAAAGAAGCGGTGCAGCTGAAGATTCTGGTCTCTGGAGATGCTCGAGGTGGGGGCTACTTGGAGCCCGAAGATCTTCTTGGAAGGAAGCCAACAAGTCTTTCAACTGCAACTTGACGCGGTGCACAGGGGTTCAGTTATTGCAACCCCCACGAGGGATACTGACCTCAAACTTGGTGAGAGGGCAGGACAGGCCTCGGGAGCTGTGGAAAACCATCACCTGTGTTGCAGGAACTTATGAGTCCGGAGGAGCTCAGGATCAGCAGACCGGTCGACTTACTTGAGGTGCCTGCAAATGCAGGGTAGTGACTCCTTCACTCCAGGGGGGATTCCTTCAAGTGTCTTTGATGCTTCACAGGCCTTGGAAGGATCCTGTATGATGCACAGGTACAGACGATGCAGTAGACTGGAAGGGAGACGAAGTCAGGCCTAAACGAAGTCCAGCGAAGTCCAGAGTGCCCAGACGGTGGAAGAAGAAGTGGTGTCTGATCTGAATCTCATCCCACGACGAATCTAGGGACCTACACCCAGGTAAGCCCTTAAGTACCCTAGGGAAAGGGTTGGGATGATTCAGGTGACCCTACCAGGGGAGGGTCTGGACAGGGGGGAGGTTACTCCCACGTCGTTTGTCCACTTTCGCGCCAGAGCAGAAGCCAATGGCTCCCAGGACTGGTTTGAACTGGACTATGCATGGGGACACCAAATGTGCCCCTCATGCAGACTTAGTGGCGCTGGCAAGCGCACCCACCCAGTCCCCATACACTAAATCCTGTCTGGGAGGTGGTCACACCTCCCTGTGAAAGGATGCCTATTGTTCTGCCTTCCCCTGCTCGAGCTTGGCTCAGTAGCAGGAGGGCAGAAATGTGTCTCTGGTCGGCAGCAACCATTTTGTGCTGTCCGGGTCTAAAAGGTTGGCACCGGGAACACTGAGAGCCTAACGGAGAGCTCTTCCAGTGCTTCGAATTATCCTCCCATACCGTTTTTGGTATGGGGGTATGATTCGAACATGTTTGATACCGAACATGATAGGATTCATTGCAGCCATTTTCGAGATGGTCATCACGTAATTACACGGTGCCCCTCTAGATAGTATATGGCTGCTTCACTGACAACCCAGGGGAATGGAATCCGTAGGCTGTAGGGGTGTCCTGCTCATGCAGGGGCACCCTCTCACTTAGAACCAAGCACCTTGCCTTCAGAATTGCAAAAGCCTGCTATAGGGGTGACTTATAGGTTTTAAGTGCAGTGAACCTAGATAAAGGAAACTTATATCTTTAGTAAGTGGTGCTAGCACCAGCTTACACAAGCTGGAATGGCAGGCCTGTAGTTCCATTGTGAATGGTCTCTCACGGGTGGCATAATACATGCTTCAGCCCATGGGACACCTCTGGGGTACCTATGCCCTGGTTATCTTAGTACCATATACTAGGGACTTATAAGGGTTCCCCAGTATCCAATCTGGGATGTACCTAAGTACTGAACACAACAATTTAGCAAGAAAGCAGACAGACTGGGGTCCTGATAAGCAGGATCCCAGTGAGACTAGTCAAATACAGCTTAGCACCAGGCAAAAAGTGGGGGTAACCATAGAAGCAGATCCTACTTTCCGACAGGTATGACAATTTCTTTTGAGATTGAATTGTTCAAGAATATAATATTATTGATTTTATGTGTTTAACGAAAACCCCCCAAAAAAGTCAGGAAAAAGAATTTACAGCAGAATATAAAAAGTAGGCAGCAATAAATTTTCCTTTATGATATCTCCATATTCAATGCGACAACCCTTTTATCAGATATATACATTGGGGAAGCTCCCCTGGTGGATATGGCCATAGCATCAAGGTGGCTGAGTAATGGATATGAAAGAATACAGGATTTTTGGGAAGGGAGCTGGAAAAAGTGGAGCGACATAGAACCTAGCGTCCAATACTATCATTACAATGGTCCTTTTTTAGAATAAGGCGTTTCCTACGGGACATAAATTCCACACAGATTATTGCAACAATAGAACTTGTTGACGAACTGATAGAATCCAATACCCGTAGGTCAATTAGCTGCTGGGTTTCCCTCTTGCGTAATTACGGGGCACCTCAGCTTCATGGGAAAGCGCTAGCAAAATGTCACTCCAAAGAAAATCTCCAGATATCTATGCCAGCTTGGGAAAAGTTTAACGAGTTTAACTTTTCACTGTTAAAGGGGGCCAATATGCGACGTATGCAATTTTACACCAAGTGGTTATTATATAGAACCCCTGGCTTCCTCCATAAGATCAATCAGCAGATCCCGGCAAATTGCTTTAGATGTGATGCAGAGGAAGGGAGCAGTTGGACACATATCGTATGGACTTGTCCAAGGTTGGGTAAGTTCTGGGATGAGATTAGCCAGTTTTGTAGTTACACCTTGCAATTGCAGCAACCACTAGATATTCCGACAGCTGTTTATGGATATTCACAGGACCTAAAGTCCGTCTTGCTACAAAAACAAACAATTGCACATTGTGACTCTAATTGCCAGATCCTTAATTCTCCAAAGATGGTG
Organism: Calotriton arnoldi; assembly: GCA_963921515.1. Taxonomy (NCBI): domain Eukaryota; kingdom Metazoa; phylum Chordata; class Amphibia; order Caudata; family Salamandridae; genus Calotriton; species Calotriton arnoldi. The sequence goes on from CAWUFW010005722.1 coordinate 562,148, forward strand.
GTCTGAGGAAGTTCCTACATTTCAACATTTAAGGCCCAAAATAAATAGGACTAAGGAGATGGAAAGAAGATATGCATAAAGATCTGGGTCATATAGGAAATTCCTTACATTGTGGCAAATATTTGGCTAAGGTGGGTTGTATGTTGTATTGTATAGATAAATTTGAAGAATCTAAAATTTTTAAAGGTAATTATCTGATTGATTAATTGATTATAATCTGTCATTATATTTTGAATTTTAATAGGGGCCGGCAGTGATGAAATTGTGCAAAATTCTTGCTGATTTTGTTCCTGATTTTGTTTGTTATATGTCAATAAATTATATGTACAGATGAACTCACCCCCCCCCCAAAAAAAAAAAATAATTTGCGTGTTATCAACAGTCAACAGAACCTGGAAGCTGAAGTACTGCACCAATGCAGCGAGAGGAGAGACATAAAGATTAAAAAGAGTAGGGCTAAATGAGGAGCCCTGCAGCACCCCACAAGGGAGGCTGAAAGCCTTAGCCCTGAGCTATCTGCAGCTGATGACTTGAACACAGTCAGTAAGAAAAGAGTGAAGAAGGTAAAGCGCTTTAGAATCTACACCAAAATGCTGCAAACTGTACTGTATAGAAGGCTGTCGATAGGTCCAGCATAACCAGGATGGCGGCACCACCCTGGTCTACCTAGCTTCTGATACAGTCTGCTGCTGTTACAAGCACAGTCTCAGTGCCATGTCCACTCCTGAAACTATTATGAAAAGGGTCAAAAAGGGCATAGGTATCAATACATGTTATCCATTCCTGGTTGATGTATTTTTCTAACGGTTTAGCAGGGGTAGACAACAAAGAAATATGACAAAAGTTTTTCAAGTCCTCCAGATCTACGTTAGGTTTCTTCGGTTAGAATTTAACGCATATTCTCCTCTCTTTTCCTAGTTCGTATTAGTCTAATTATAGAAAAGAATACAAAAGCAAGCATTCCTTTTGTACCAACAGAAAATGCAACCATGAAGCATGGGTCTTCTGCAAAAATTACCTCTAATAACAGATGCAGCTATTGAGTTTTGGATATTGTATCAACAAACTAGACTATACAGAGAAATACAAATAAGCTCGTCATACAGAAATGCATTGTCACAATTATTTGTTACATGCCGAGAAAAGGGAAATATCCAATTATATTGGTATTTGGCATAGTCTTTTCATTTGTCATGCAGTGCCAGGTGTCTTCTAAAAAGAACTAATACAATATTTCCAATCAGCAATAAATATCTCTATCGAAGCCTGAGCAGATCCATATGGCTTTTATTGATCCATCGGCCACTTTTGATTGTGTTACCCACTCTAAGCTATGGATTATTATGGAAGAGGTGGGCATCGAGGCAGCTATAATCAATTTGATTCATTAGATGTACGCCCAAGCTACTGCCGGTGTCCGTTATGGTAGGGATGGGGAGTGCATAAGGTATTTCTTGATAAAAAGGGGTGTAAGACAGGTCTGCGATGTTGCCCCCTTTTTATTTTCAATCTATACTAATGAGGTGCAGGCAGCCATGATTGGATCTATGAAAGATGTAACCGCTTTTAATGCAGTGCCCCTCCCTATACTGCTTTATGCAGATGACGCAGTGCTAATTGCAAAAACTTGGGTGGCACTACAAAAACTTATAGAGACCTACTCAAAGCTTCTGACTAGTCTGGACCTTCGTGTTGATGAACCTAAATCCTTTGTATTAGTGGCAGGTGCATGCCCCAACAGACTTCCAGCGTTCCATATAGAGTCACACAGGCCGCAGTGGTGGACACCTTTTCTTACCTCAGGGTTTTGTTTGATAGAAAACACACATGGTCAAACATGGTGGAAAACAGAGTTCTAGTTATGGAAAAAAGTGTAAGGGCCATTTTTAGAATTATTAAGAAGCTGGGGTTTAAGCCTATTGAGGTAATAAATAAGGTGAACGCCGCAAAATCTATTTCTACAGCGACTTATGGAGCAGGGTTTTGGGGAATGGCAGCAATTGGCCCTTTACAAAGAATAGAGGATTATTTTTCATAAAAGATTACTAGCCCTCCCACATAACTGTTCAAATTATAATTGTCATATTGAACGTGAGGCTCCATATCTTTCTGACATCGTGAGGTTGGCACCCATTTTGTTATGGCACTCGATTTGGAGGAGAGACACTGTTAACCTGACCCAAAATATAATTAGGGACTGTTTAGCCCTAGACAATGTACATAAGATCGATTGGCTGCAATATGTGAAATCTACGCTAGGAATTTTGGGTTTGGGCGCTCTATATGTCAATCCATCTAGCTGTATAACTGTGTCTAAAGCAAGAATCAAACGATTCTTTTTAGGGAAGACTTAGGGAGAGATAGGAGAATCAAGTCATCAAAAACCATCAGTAAAGATGTACCTTACGTGCGCCCTCACCACTTAGGTTGGTGAATCATACTTAGGGGCCGATTCCGATCTCGGCCGGTAGTGCTCCGAATCGGATTCGGTTTTACCGGATCCGATCCGGAGCCCTATTTTCCGACCGAGTCGTACGCGCGTCCGGGCGAGCGAGTACGATGCGTATTCGCCGACCGACTCGTCTGGGCGACCCGACCGCTCCGACCGACTGGTTCCCGGATCGTACCGCTCCGACCGACTCGCTCGGACCCGATTCGCACCGCGCAATGGAGTCGTTTTCCGGCCGGGTAAGTACGATGCGCACCTCGACCGCTCCGACCGACTCGCGCCGTCCGACTCGAACTCGCTGTCGGAGCCGTACTTGGGGGTCCGTGTCGGACCCCTGTACGCGTACCCGTGCGAGGCGCACACAGGGGGGACCCATGGGTCCCCCTACCTGTGCGTGTACGCCGCGAAGCGCTCCGCGGCGCACTCGCTGTAGGGGCGCCCTTGTCCGCCTCGCACCCATTGAGTCAATGGGAGCCCGCGTACGCGTTGTACGACCGGCTCCCATTGAGTTCAATGGGAGTCCGACCGACTCGTGTCCGGTGGCATACGAATGCATCGGACTCGTTCGGTCGGACTGCACGGGTCCGATTCGGTCGGAAATCTCTCCGAGGCCGGCTCGGTCGGAGAAATTACCGACACGAATCGGAATCGGCCCCTTAGTATTTGTGTCAAATCCCCAACATCATTTTATTTTAGTTAGATTCCGTATGAATCTCATTCCTGTGACCATGGGTTTTCCAAAGAATATATATTCGCTAAACGATGTGCCAGTTTGTCCCTGTGATGAAAGGTCAGCCCAGTCAGATTTGCATGTATTGTTTTTTTACAGTTTTTATGATCTACAAAGGAAAATGTTTATTCTCCCTCTTTTGTGTAAATTCCATTTTAAACAATGTTGCCCTGCTCTTCGTTTTATTGAACAATTGAATAATCCCTTTGTATGTCATGCTACATCCTCATTTCTCTAGTCCTCTCTGAGTAGCAGTAGGACCATGACAGAATGGGAGACCTAAGGTCAAAAGTGAGGCGACTATTGATTAATTTTGATGGCACAATGCACTTTTACAATTTTATGATGATTGTCTTTTCAAATTTAGGATTTTAAATATGGATTCCAATTTAGTTTTTATGATGTATCACATACTATGGGGCCGATTCCGATTCGGGCCGGAAATCTCTCCGACCGAGCCGGACCCGGAGAGATTTCCGACCGAATCGGACCCGTGCAGCCCGACCGAACGAGTACGATGCGCACGTATGCCATCGGACTCGAGTCGGTCGGACTCCCATTGAAGTCAATGGGAGCCTGTCGTACAACGCGTACGCGGGCTCCCATTGACTCAATGGGTGCGATGCGGACAAGTGCGCCCCCTACAGCGTGTACGCGGCGAATCGATTTGCGCCGTACATGCACAGGTAGGGGGGACCCATGGGTCCCCCCTGTGTGCGACTCGCGCGGCTACACGTACAAGGGGGTCCGACACGGACCCCCAAAGTACGGCTCCGACAGCTCTTTCGAGCCGGAGTGCGCGGCTCGGTCGGACTGCTCGCGGCGCGCATCGTACTTACCCGGCCGGGGAACGTCTCCATTGCGCGGTGCGAGTCGTGTCCGTGCGAGTCGGTCGGTGCGGTTCGACCCGGGATCGAGTCGGTCGGAGCGGTCGGGACGCCCAGACGAGTCGGTCGGCGAATACGCATCGTACTCGCACGCCCGGACGCGCGTACGAATCGGTCGGGAAATAGGGCTCCGAATCGGATCCGGTTAAGCCGAATCCGATTCGGAGCCCTACCGGCCGAGATCGGAATCGGCCCCTATGTGTTTATTTTTATTACCGTTGTTTTTATCCTAAGTATTTTATATGCATTGAAAACATTGCGAACTAAAGAATTTTGACTGACTGACACATCTCCATCCTTTTTCGTTATGTCAACATGTAAATTGTCTATATGTTTGATTCCATCATTGCTGCTCCAACAGACCTCACTACTATTACAGGCTATAGAGGGAGCAAACTGGTTATTTTGTGTATGTTTTTAGTTTTTTCAGGTTTCGTCTTTCCAAGGTGGAGTCAGCATTTTGGTCTATTTCAGGGATGTGTACTTGATACACAGTAGGGGACAATTTATCTGTGTTAACATATGGCCATGAAAGCGGTGACAATGGAAAGGGGGTGTATTTATCTCAACAGTTGATCATACGTTCATTTTGAATATTTATCTGCCTAATTTCTGAATGAATGACATTTCGTGGGTTCATCTCTTATTCCCTCTGTTGGTCTGCAGAAGCGATGGCTGCATGTGCTTCTGCCAGTATGTCAATCATTTCCTGTACAAACGCTTCTGAAACCACTGCCCGTTCTTTGGAGCACCTCTAAATCTGCAGGCATATCAACATTAACCCACCATTGCATTGGACTTCCAAAAAGTGATTGATAGGGGCGTGTGGGTGGGTTTGCACACGTAATGCTTGAAGTACATGTTGCAAGTGCTCATCCCCTCCACCTCCTATTCTGTCTAGCATGCTTCTCAACTATTTTTCAACTCTGCATTCAATTGCTCCACTTTTCCTGAGATATGCAAGGAATGTGGACTCTGATCAATGCCTAAATGCTGGCTCATTTGTCTGTTTACGTCTGACACAAAATGTGGCCCATTATCTATGAAAATTGAATGCCATATTCCAAAATGAAAGGAATTATCACTCATCATAATTTTGCAAATGGTGAGCGCTGTTATTTCTTGTTGAAAAGGCTTCTGTCCATCGTGAAATTCTGGGGCATATTAGCAAGACCGGCGATAAAATTATCGCCGTTTTAGCGGCAGGAAACTGCCGCTAAAACGGCGATAATGGGCTTGCTAATATGCGTTATAGAATTCAATAGAAGCCCAGGTTAGATGTCCTGCACATCTAACCTGGGCTTCTATTGGAATTCTATAACGCATATTAGCAAGCCCATTATCGCCGTTTTAGCGGCAGTTTCCTGCCGCTAAAACGGCGATAATTTTATCGCCGGTCTTGCTAATATGCCCCTTAGTCTACTATCACTAAAATATATTTATTCCCTTACCTTGTCCTGGGTAGGGGTTGGAATGGTGTATGTAGATTGTGTCTCATGGTCCAAACGGAGAGGGTTTACTCAAAAGTTTGCCTCTCTTCAGTCTGAACTGTTTCATGTTTCTAAGGCAATGTCTGCATCCGTCAATATGTGCATGCAAATCTTTTTTCCATGATTTCATCCATCCGAGTGCCATGAGTGCATATTCAGGAGCAGTGCTTTTGGGATGGTGAACAGGCTTAGCGCCCAGTATAGAAATAGGGATGCATTCTGCTGCGACCAAATACAGCAAATCGTTCAGTCTCCATTGTACATCATGCTTAGCTGTGTTTCCCTCATCTACAGTATCAGGGATTTATTTTCTTGACCATATTATGCCACATGCCAAAAAGCAAGCCCCATACCCGCTATTTGTTTTATCTCTGGTGTAGTGGCACATTGCTCTAACATAGGTCCCAGGATTTAATCTCATTGTTGTGTAGTCCTGAAATGTTGAAAGCTCTCATGTGTCATCTGGTCTGACGCTGCCTGGGTCCGTGCCACAGGTGCCGTTGTTCTTTTGTGAATACAGGGGCATTGGTGATGTATTCTCCTTTTGCTAGCTTATCTGCCTTTTGTAAGGGGACATCTTTACTTGAATGCTCTAATTTTTACCATGTTTACCTGTTGTAAATCACAGTCATACCAAAAAAATGAAATGTACCCAAGGCTGAATTTGTGAGAAAGTAGTTTTCTGCGATTGTGTTCCACACAAAGGACATTTAATAAATAATAACTTGATACATGCTTCTTAAACAGCGGTCTGTGCATCGGTATAGAGTAAGAGCATTCATTCATCCACCTTGCTTATTGCAAACATTAGTCTAAAGAACTAGCATAACACAATGACTATAAAAACAGCAATATAACAACTTTACTATCATATATAGTTGTTTTTGTTGCTATTGCGTGATTGAATGATGACCTAAAGAGACAGGATAACTCGCAGCCTGAACAGATACAGTATTAGCAGCATCAGCAAGAGTGCGAGCTTGCCTTTCAGAAACACACACACAAACATACACACACGCACACACACACACAATCTTCTCTGACACTGACAGAGCATCTTAAGCACAGGTGGTCCAACCCAGGTACATCATGGGAAGCCGCACAACAGCTAACAGGAGCAGCATGGGCAACATCAGCTGCAGCACACCACCCTGCAGTTACCCTCACACATACAGAGCATGTAATTCCCAAGCAGTGACTGTGCATGCTTACCTCACATATACATAAGACGTATGTTGGACATGGCCCTTCTTAGACGGATTTCCCTAAAATCCTTTTGTCCTCCTGGTTTTTGCCAACTCTCTTTTCATGACCTTAGGACTCTGGGCACTTTCCCACTGAACTGCAGCAGGAAATTGTGTGCGCCCTTCCTATACATGCCAGGAGAGGGTGCTTACTTGATTGGTTTAGGTGTCATACCTTTGAGTACCCTATAGAAACATACACCACATACCCAGGGTGAGTACTGCACTGGCTAGTAGTGGGACGCAGGTCTGATTGTCTAACCCACCGGAATAGCCTGTCAAGCATGTCTCATGCTCAGGTTGGCCTTTCTCACTCAGTAGCCAACCTTGAGGGGAGACTTACATGACCACCAGAGCAGCCCTAGAGTAAGTACTGAGGGGTGGAGGTTGGGGTAGGTGAGTGGCCGGGTAGGTACACCTGTGTGTTCACTGCCCAGGTGGGGATGAACCCAGATGTGGGTTTTCCCTATCTAGGGGGTCTGCTCTCTCCCTGGGACAACTCCAGGGTGTGGCTGATTCTCTGGTTGTGGCCATAGGGCCTGGGACACATTCCCACTGTAAATGCAGTGTGAAGGTGCGCTGGCCCTTCCTACAAACGTTAGGAAGTGGTGCTTACCTGAGGTTTCTAAACGTAGGTCAGGTCTGCCATTGCCGGCCTGGGTGTGCGCACTCGCACCTATAGTGGTTGTAAGCCGGAGCCCAGCCTGCCATTGCAGTGCAGTGTGCGCACTTGCACCTATGAAGTTAAAAACCTGTGTCCAGCCTGCAATTGCAGGCAGGTCTGCCTACTGGCACCAATGATGTGCCTTAACTTGTGTCCAGACTGCCATTGCAGGCTGGTGTGTGCATTTGTACCTCATGGTTTGAAACATAGGCCAGGGCTACCATTGCTGGCCTCTGTGTGCGAATGTGCACCTATGGTGTTTGTTGACCGGTGTCCAGCCTGCTATTGCAGTCCGGTGTGCACATTTGCACCTATGGTGTTTCTAAACATGAGTCCAGCCTGCCATTGCAGGTCTGTGTGTACGCTAATATTTTAGAAGCTTATGCACAGCTTACAGGTGAAATAAAAGATGCCCTATGGGTTGAGAACAGAAAAGTACTTACGAGTAACCATGGATGGTTTGACTCAAATTGCACCAAAGCCTACACGAAATTAAAACATGCTCTGCACAAATCAGAAAGAAATATTAATGAGATAAGGATATGTAGAAGGGAATACAACTTGGCTCAGAAAGCTCGCAAGAAGGAATTAAAGGATGAGGCATGGGTAATGATACATGAAGCATCACAGAAAAAGGACAACACAGCATTTTGGCGAGCAGTAAAGATACTCCAACTATAGAGATTGCCATTGACGAGTGTCAATGGGTTGGTTTTTTCTCTAAAGTATATAAACTGGAATTGGAGAATAGTATTAACAACACACATATATCACAGGGCCAAACGTACATAGAATAATACCCAATCGATCTTTCTTTCTCCCTAGAAGAGGTAACACATGCAATAAATGAGAGCAAGGGAGGCAAGGCACCCGGTCCTGATTGCGTCCCAGTTGATCTTTTTAAATCGAATCTGTCTTTATGGAGCCCACTTTTAACACAGGTTTTAGCAGCCTGTTGTTCTACTGGATTCATTGAGACTTGGTCAGAATCCATTCTTGTACCTATTTTTTTAAAAAGGGCGACCAGCAGAACCCAGCGTGTTATCGCCCAATATCTCTGCTGGACTCGCTAGTAAAGATAGCTGGTCGGATTGTGCTTAATAGGTTACAAGAGTGGGCAGAAGATAATCATGTGCTCTCAGATGTACAAATTGGGTTTCGTCAGGGTTTGGGTACAATTAAACAAGGATTAAACCTAAATATTCTGATGGGGAAGTACACGCGGTCCAAACAAGGCAGATTATATATGGCCTTTGTTGATCTCACAGCAGCATTCGACTGCGTGATACATAGCAAATTATGGGAGATTTTAGCTAACATGGGGGTGGAGAAGCCATTGATTCAATTTTTAAGACAATTGTACTGTAACGTGAAAGCTAGGGTCCGATATGGACTTAACGGTGAATGCACCGCACCGTTCAACGTAGAGAGGGGGGTCAGACAGGGATGCGTCCTGGCACCATTTCTATTTACACTCTATACTAATGGGCTGGAACATGTATTGAAAGAGGAGTGCCAGGACCTGCCACAAATAAATAAGCATCCCATACCAGCCCTTCTGTACGCGGACGACGCTGTGTTGATGGCCCGAACTCAACTAGGACTTCAAAGGGTACTCACTAGTTATACCAATTACATGGAGAAGCTGGGCCTACGAGTTAATATTACAAAAATATTTATAATGAAGTGTGGTAAAAACAGTTCTAGGTGCAGGGGCATTTTCATTGGTAATAAAAAGGTGGAACCAACTGTAACTTTCCCTTATCTAGGTATTTTATTTGACAATGGGGGGACATGGTACCAGGCGGTAAAAAAACGGAGGCTGCTTTTTATGAAAGCTACTGCCGCCCTAGCCAATTTCGCAAAGAAGCTGGGTAGAAAACCACCTGGGGAGCTTCTACAAATCTATAGGGCAAAATGTATTAGTATAGCGATGTATGGTGCGGGTGTGTGGGGCTATCGTTCGGGCTGGACTGTTCCCATGAGGCACAGGGTCAGACTGATTTGCATATGGCCATGTCTGAACTGGGGTGGTGGAGTGAGCTAAAGAATGATGATGGATTAAACCCAGATCAGTTGACTGGGGGTGAGTGCTTGCAATGTTCAACACTCCGTCCATCATCCCCTTTGGTTTTGCTATCGTGATACCAGTCCTATACAACAGGTGGAGAATGCTTTTTTAAAATATCTTTTGGCAGTCCCAGATAGTACTTCCACCTGTGTATGCCACTCAGAACTGGGATTGTCTTATATATCAGACTTAATAAAAGTCCAACCAGTTCTATTGTGGCATAGAATCTGGACCTCGCCAAAAACCACTTTTAATCGTGACATTTTAAAGGATAGCCTTATGTTAGAGAGGGCCTCGGAGATTCCATGGCTGAATTATATAAAAAAAAATATGAATGATCTGGGCCACATTAAATACTTTAATAATCCCGGAACTCTACATTCTGTTGCCAGAAAGTATTTTAAAAAATGCCGTCTGACACATATGGAGGCAAATAGATTTTCTGTTGAGGCTGCTAAGACGTCGGTACAATCCAACCAACTCATTCTTACCACTTATGGTATGCAGCCATACCTAAATTTTGTTTTAAGTGGTTATGACCGATTTCTCTTAACTCGTTTTAGATTTGTTTTTTTCATCACTTGGTAAGTTTTCCTGAATTAAATGACTCGTCTTCAATATTAAGTAGGTGCCCATGCGATAAACAATCTCAGCAAACAACAATGCATGTGGTATTATTTTGCAAATTTTATGTAATGCAAAGAAAGCGATGGATTTTACCGATTTTAAGAGTCTTAGGATTGAGACAATGTAGACCAGCGTTTTTATCACTACAGTTTTTAGAAAATGAATGTTTTGTAAAGTTAATAGTATCTTTTTTGAAAAGTATTGTCAATTGTAGGAAAGGAATTCTTATATGAAATTCAATGAGGATGATAAAATGACTATGTAAATTACTGGTGGAATTAAATGCCATATTATTGAGTAATCTGTAGTTAAAAGTACCCACTGTACTTTTATTATGTAGAACTGTTGTTTTAAATTGTATGCTTTTATGATTTTGCACAAAAAATCGAATAAAGCTGGCATTGAATTGAATTGTGTGCGCAATTGCGCTTCTACTCAGGCTGACCTGTCTAAGTTACTAGCCATCCTGAGAGGACCTTTTACTACCAGCAGGGCATCTCGAGGGTATGTCTTAAGGGGTGAAGCGAGTGGTAGGTGATAGGCAGGGCAGGTATTCAAGTGTTTCCTGCCCAGGTAGTGGAGAATACCCATGCGTGCTCTCACTATCTACGAGGTTTGCTCCTCCCATAGGCTAACATGGGGAAAGGGTTGAAATGACTTCAGGGTGCAATAGTGTATTGCAGTGGTGTAGCCTCATAATGTTTCCTATCATTGGATTCGCAGTGACAACCCTTTTCCAATGGTGAAGGTGGTTTTGTCATGACCAGTGTAGAAATGCCACTACTAGAAAGTTAAAGGAACAAATGATAGACGGAATGCTGAACAATGCAAACATTTACCCCAGTCACAAAGATCTGGGTTTAATCCATCGTTCTTTTGCTCACCACGTCACCACAGTTTGGACCCAGTCATATGCAAATCAGTCCTGACTCTGTTCCTCAGGGGAACAGTCCAGCCCGGACAGCATCTTGGGACTGGTTTCAGGGCATCACCCCTCATCAGCCAGGCTAGCTTGAATCCCAAGATGTTTGTTTCTGGTTGAAAGAGCACCTGGCTTGGCAGTTTGGGCTGGTCTGTTCCCATGAGGAACAGGGTCAAGACTGATTTACATATGGCTGGGTCCAAACTAGGCTGGCTTGGTGAGCAAAAGAACAATGGATTAAACACAGATCTTTGTGACTGGGGGTGAATGTTTGCATTGTTCAGCATTCCGTCCATCATTTTCTCCTTTCGCTTTTGTCATCCTAAGTGGGATGGGTATTCCCAGACGTGGGTCCTGTGCTCATTGTGCCACTGGATTCAAGCTAGCCTGGCTGATGAGGGGTGATGCCCCGAAACTGCTCCCTGGATGCTTGCTTCCGGTCCAGGGAGGACCTGGCTTGGAAGTTCGGGCTGGACTGTTCCCATGAGAAACAGGGCCAAGTCTGATTTACATATGGCTGGGTCCAAACTTGGGTGGCGTGGTGAGCAAAAGAATGATGGATTTAACCCAGATCTCTTGACTGGGGGTGAATGTTTTGATTTGTTCAGCATTCCGTCCATCAATTGTGTGTCTTTTGCTTTCTCGCCCTAAGTGCGCCGGGTATGCCCAGACGTGGGTCCCGGGCTCACTGTGCCACTGGAATCAAGCTATCCTGGCTGATGAGGGCTGAAAGCCCGAAACCGGTCCTAGGATGCTTGTTTCTGGTCCAGGGAGGACCTGGCTTGGCAGTTCGGACTGGACTGTTCCCATGAGGCACAGGGTCAAGGCTGATTTGCATATGGCCAGGTCTAACCTGGGGTGGCATGGTGAGCAAAAGAATGATGGATTTAACCCAGATCTCTTGACTGGGGGTGAATGTTTTGATTTGTTCAGCATTCCGTCCATCAATTGTGTGTCTTTTGCTTTCTCGCCCTAAGTGCGATGGGTATTCCCAGACGTGGGTCCCATGCTCACTGTGCCACTGGATTCAAGCTAGCCTGGTTGATGAGGGGTGATGCCCCGAAACTGCTCCCTGGATGCTTGCTTCCGGTCCAGGGAGGACCTGGCTTGGAAGTTCGGGCTGGACTGTTCCCATGAGAAACAGGGCCAAGTCTGATTTGCATATGGCTGGGTCCAAACTTGGGTGGCGTGGTGAGCAAAAGAATGATGGATTTAACCCAGATCTCTTGACTGGGGGTGAATGTTTTGATTTGTTCAGCATTCCGTCCATCAATTGTGTGTCTTTTGCTTTCTCGCCTAAGTGCGCCGGGTATGCCCAGACGTGGGTCCCGGGCTCACTGTGCCACTGGAATCAAGCTATCCTGGCTGATGAGGGCTGAAAGCCCGAAACCGGTCCTAGGATGCTTGTTTCCGGTCCAGGGAGGACCTGGCTTGGCAGTTCGGGCTGGACTGTTCCCATGAGGCACAGGGTCAAGGCTGATTTGCATATGGCCAGGTCTAAACTGGGGTGGCATGGTGAGCAAAAGAATGATGGATTTAACCCAGATCTCTTGACTGGGGGTGAATGTTTTGATTTGTTCAGCATTCCGTCCATCAATTGTGTGTCTTTTGCTTTCTCGCCCTAAGGGCGCCGGGTATGCCCAGACGTGGGTCCCGGGCTCACTGTGCCACTGGAATCAAGCTATCCTGGCTGATGTGGGCTGAAAGCCCGAAACCGGTCCTAGGATGCTTGTTTCCGGTCCAGGGAGGACCTGGCTTGGCAGTTCGGGCTGGACTGTTCCCATTAGGCACAGGGTCAAGGCTGATTTGCATATGGCCAGGTCTAAACTGGGGTGGCATGGTGAGCAAAAGAATGATGGATTTAACCCAGATCTCTTGACTGGGGGTAAATGTTTTGATTTGTTCAGCATTCTGTCCATCAATTGTGTGTCTTTTTCATTTCCAGGGAGGCGTGGAATTTGCAACTCTTCATTGTGTGTGACCAGAAATGTCTGGTGCGACCCATCTCAACGTGTACCAAACATGGTGCCTCCTTTCCAGGGAGGTGCAGAATTTGCAACTCTCGGTTGTCTGACCGGAATGGTCTGGTGCGACCTGTATCAATGCACACCAGACATCGTGCCTGGATTGCCTGGCTATGACTCTGATTGACGTGTACTTGACGGGGTACCTTCTTCTTCTGAGAGGCCCCCCTGCTTCATTCTCCATTCATCATTTGTTCCCTTTTTGGCCCTCAGGGCAGCGGACCAACTGCCCTATCCTCACCCGGCCCCCTTTACGACCTTGTGCTGCCCAGTAGTATTGCTCCGCTCGATCCTGGGTGGTGAAATTGACTGACTGGGCTGGAGGAACGCTTCTGAGAACAATCAGAAGCGGCTCAAGAGACTGCATGAACCCCTTGTACTTCATAGAACTGGGCTGGTCCCGGAAGGCCCTTGTGGAACCCTTTGGTGTGACCAGCAATTGCCCTCAGCCCGTTTCTGCTCCGCATCCTGAGGGTGAACTTCCTGAGTGGTGGCCAACCCCCTATTGAGGGCTGCCTCCTAATTGGTCCTACTACCTACCCCCACCTGCTTCCCTGGGTCCCTAACTATGTGTGACTTCGGCTGTGCCCAGCCTAGTGCTCGGGGGAGTATGGGTTACCTCCGATCAGTGGCTGTAGGATAGTCAGGGTGAGTTGGAGGGAAGAGGGAGGCTTGGAGCCATGGGGTCCGCAGTGTGATATCAATTGACCTGCTGGGTATCAGTGCACCGCATTAGGGTGCTGACTGTGTATGTGTGTGAGCACGTTCCGTACGGACCAGCCTAATATCCGTTGCACCGGAGTGAGTGTGTGTGTGGGGGTGACTTTTGCGGACTGCCTACGATTTACGACACTGGCCAGTGGTGTTGCTTTGCACGTTAATTTCTTGTCAGAAGAACACTAAGTTTAACATTGGTTTTACCCACGTGGCCTTGGCCCGCGGTGCTGCTAAAAAGTGTTATAATTCTTTGTATGGATATATTTCTGATATTGTTATGGCCCGGGGTGCACCCTCTAATTGTGTTACACAGAAAGAACATGTATAACATGAACAACAACAATGCAGTGTTGGGATGCAGATGGAATCATTGCACAAATACCCTCTGCATTATTTGAAAAGATTACTGACTAGGCTACTTTCAGCCAGCATCTTTCTGTGTGAGTTTGGTGTTATAAGATATGCTGCAGTGTGCCTGTCTGAGCCAATATATGTCCATTTCTCACTCTGCTAAAAGGCTCACACCAGTTCTGATGCTTTCTTTATCACCTTTGAGAGTGCTCTGGTCCGTTTCTTCCAATTAAGTTCTGGTCAATAGACATTTGTAGCAGCCTGAGAGGAAAAGGGGTTAACAACAGTTTTAATATCTCCAAGTACAGTGTGATCTTAAGACCACACAATAAAAGTCTGAGTCAGTAATTTGAAGTTAAAAGATGTATTACAAACTAAAAGCCAGACTAATATAAATCAATCTCAAAAGCATGCTGTAGAAATATAGAATTATTAAAGGAAGGCCAACACACCTTACAATGTTTACAATCTCTATTTCAGCGATACAAAAAATAAGCAAAAGAACCTGATGGCTGGACATATTATTTTGATCCTTCTCCCCACATATGGAAGAATTGTGCAGCATATAGTAAGCCCTACACTAACCTAAGGATAGGGAAGACCCTATTGAATCAAGAAAGCAAGGAAGATGTCAGAATCAGAACCTCTGTAGAAGTTATTGGGCAAGGAATCATGTATAGCATGAAGCCACACAATCAAAGACGTCAAGACAGGCAAGTACCTCTCCAAGACTAAGGACTCTGACTAACCCCAAGGTGGGTTCACTAATTAAAATGCACAAAGAACATTCGAAAAAAACATGACCGCATACACTTCTCAGTATCTCTCAATTCCCAAGAAAATAATTTGGCACTTTGAACACTAATCCCAATATTCCAGTCTCAACTTCCAAAGCGTCCTTGAGTTCCTCCCTTTGTCTGATAGCATCAACTGGTAACAGTAACACTCCCTTTGATCTTCATTAAAATTGTTCAACCCTGCCAGTTCTTTGCCTCTCTATCTCATAAATACAATGTGCTTTTCACTAACTAATAAATGCCTTTGGTCTGCACCTGCAGAAGAGAAAATATTCAGAAAAACAACTTTCATGTTAGTATTAAAGGTCATAACTGTAAGCTTAAGGCCCACTATCATGCTAACTTAACAATTCTTCTTTGGGTGTATATTAATTCTACAACCTACATATAATCCCAATAAATGAAATCTTTAATATAAAAATCAAATAAGATCAAGCCATCTTATACTGTACTCTTATATGGTGCACTATAACTGATACATGTGTTATTAAACTAATACGACAACTGGTCACATTTTATAAAGTAAGGATTGAACAAATATATAATTCATTTTCACTAATCCCTGGTGAATGCACTGCATTAAATGCATTTTAGCGCACCCCCTTACAATCTAAACCTATAGAAGATATTCCTGAAAAGGAAAACGTTGGTATGCACACACACACATATATATCAAATACACACAATAAAAGCACTTGCAATATATTTAGTGCACAACATTTCATTAGTATTATGACAACACATGAGTATATAAGAACACATGTCAATATATATGCGGCCTAGCTAAACGTAGAAGGATGGAGCTAAAATTACACTACTCCACCTTCCACCATCTGTTGCATTTTTGTCAGCAGCACTCTCTCTTTTTATTGTATTGCAATTAAGTGCATTTATACTACTACCCCTGAAGAGGCATTGAAGTGCTTTATGTCAGGCAGCTTTGGAAATCTAAGCTTAGAGGTTAATTTAGTGTATATTTGTTATTGTTGGTTGCTAGGTTTAGTCGTGAGCTTGCACTGAAACTATTCCATGGTTTTTGCCCAGTTTCATTTTAGTAGTTTTAGGTAATTTGAATAAGGAGTGATCGTTAATGTGAGTTCATGCAAATAGTTGGAGAAATGCCTAGATAGGCTAAAGAAGGTTAGTTATTGTTAGATTTTAGGGCTATGTGTGCAAAGAAAAAGAGGTTGTGATCTATGAGGTGAGTTATGGGGAGTTTGAGGCAGATATGTGATAATGAAGGCTACACTAGTAAGGCATGTCAAGAGTAGAGGGTAAGGATATGGTCATTCGATAGAAAAGAAAGAGAGACAAACAAACACAGTTTAAAGTCAAAGTACAGTGTTCATGCAGGGTTTTAGCAATAAAGTGAGAGGGGCTTTTGAGATAGTGTGCTACCTTTGAGAATAGAAAACTGAAAAAAGACATGATGATGTTTTCTAGTGTGACCTGATTTTTACCATGTTTATTTGTGCAGGAGAACAAGCTCAGGTATCAATTGGCAGCCGCAAACATGAAAATGTCATACTAAAACAGTCTGTTTCCCTAAACTTGATTTGTTTCCACCAATTCAGGAATAACACACTGCCTCAGAAAACAAAGCCAGAATCAATAACAACATTAATCATAGCCCACATTGGTTAATGCTGGATAGTATGTCCTAGGTCGAGCAGCATTGCTAACACTTCTGCATATTGTGCTGCCCTGTTACAAGTTTGACTCTATATTGTGAGTGCAATTTCAGTCCCTTTCATGGAGCTGGGATATTGACCATTCACTGCAGCACCTTTTTAGCATTGGTTATGAGGTCTGCCGCTGACCCTGGTTTGATCCTTTCCTATTGAATTTACACCTACCCTGCCAGTTCAATGTCAAAACTACAGCCAAAAAAATAAAAAGTTCCTTTTGCTTGCCATGGGAATGGGGCTGTGCACCCCAGGTGGGCAGAAAGACTGCTGGTGTTTTAGGGCTGGAGGATTGGCGCAACACTAGGGTGGTCCACCCAAACACCATAGTTTTGTTCTATAATAAAATATATTCCCGGTGTTAGTGTATTTTCTGCCCACTCCAGGGTGGGGCAGATTAAGGATGAATATGCCCATCCATCCCTGGTGGGGCAGAAAGACTAATGGGGACAGGAAGAGCACAGGCCCATGCCAGGGGGGCACTTCCCCACCCAAAAAAACAGCAAGCAAAAAAACCTCTGGTGCCTAGTGTGCTTTCTGTGCCCCTAGGGGGTGAATATTGGGATGAACAGCCATATCCATCCCATGGAGGGCAGAAAGACTAATGAGGTGGCTAGTGTGTGGGAACACAGCCCCATGCCTGGGGGGGTGCTCCTCCAAAAGAAATAGTCTACCATAAAAATACTCTGGTTTCCAGTAGGCTTTCTGTTCCTGGGGGGCAGATTTGGGATGAACACCTCCATCATCTTCCAGAGGCACAGAAAAACGAATGGGGCAAAGGGTGAAGGCACAGGTTCATGACCAAGGGGACCACTCCATCCAAATAAATAGTCTAGCTTAATAAAAATCCTGGTTTCTAGTACGCTTTCTGATTCCCAATGAGGGGCAGATTTATGGGTGAACACCCCCATTCTCCCCCATAGGGGGCAAAAAGGGCAGGTGGGGGAGCACAGGCCCATGCCCAGTGGGTCGCTCCCCCTCACAATACACATCCCTGGTGTCTAGTGGATGGATCCCTACATGGGGATCGCCCTCCTGTGGTGACCCCCAAGCAGGGATCCACTAGGGCGGGATATCAATTTAAAGAGGACATTCTCCCCTTTCCGACGATGCTGCTCCCTTGCAAATTGATGCTCAGGGGCTGAGATATGCCCCCAAATACCAACCTATTGAAAGTGAAAAGAGCTGATCAGCTCATTTCACTTTTACTTGGAGTAGAAATGACATCAGCTCGCCATGCGCGCTGATCGTCATGTGCTAAAAAAAAAGACTCCGGCTGCTGGGGAAGCTCTTCCCCCAACAGCCCGACCTTAAAAGTTAAAAAAGCAAAGCCTCTGGTGCAAGCACTAAAGGGTTCCTAATACCATTCCAAGCATCGGCCAATCAAGGACAGGCGCACTGGAGAATGAGTGCGGGTATCAGCCAGTGGCCGACGCCCGCCCTCAAAAGTTTAATTTATCCACTATGTACTGATAATGACCCTGTATTCACCTGATTCTCAAAACACTGTTGACAGATACGGCCACAAAGACCTATTGTGAAATGATTTGTGAGGCAGAGGGCAAAATAATTGATTTTGATGGACTTTCCTGGTACTGCTGTTCTCTGCGACTAGGTAGTCTGTAGGTAGTCTGTCACTGTTATATTTGTGTTGCTCATGCTTTGGGCTGCTATTTTGCTCACCACCACCACATGCTCACCTTCAGAGAACAAAGCAGATATTGTCATATTAGTTTATTGGTTAAACAATTTGTCAATTTGCTTTGGTCAAATCATAAATTCCTTTTGCCAGTCATTTTTGTATGCATGGGCCCTCATTTATGAGCAAATGGTATATGGCAGCGCTGCAAGTCTTCCTGATGCGCTGTCCTACGCCAGTGTGAAAGGGCAGGAATGCGCAGTATTTATGAAATATGGTGCATTCCTGTCCTGCCCCTGCGCTGGCGCACAATTTGCTGGCTAGAGCCAATGTAGGCACCTGTGCAACATGGTGCAAGGGTGCCTCAATTGCAGGCTGGATTCTTTTTTGTGCAGGAAGGGGTGCCTTCGTGCACAAAAACATTCCCGAGAGGCGTTTTCCTCTTTCTATGTGTGCTGCACACACATAGAAAGAGGTAAAAATAAGGAGAAATAATAATATTTCTCCTCGTTACTCCTGCTCTGGGAAGGCGTAAGGTTTTGGCACTGGCCCAGGTTTACATGATTAAGTAAATCTGGGGAAGCGTCAAAATCCATGGGTGTTGCGTGGGAAACCCCACTGCAACGCCCATGGAATGCCACCTTGACGCAGAGTAAGTCAAGGGAGCGGCTTGTGCTGCTTTGTCTTACTCCATATTTATGAGGCCATGCAGAGTGGCTTTGCGTCGCCCCATAGATATGATTAAGAGGCTTGCGCCACCACTGCGTCAAAAAAACTGACGCTCTGGCTGCGCAAGCCTCTCATAAATAAGCCCCTCGGTCTTTAGTTTCTTCCTTTAATGAGTGACTGTTTGCTTTGATATATTGACTATACCACTCTGAATTGTTGATTACTTTTCATGAATGATACCTTGATGGACGTTGATGTTTTTGTACTATTTTCCAATGCTGGATGAAGAGGACGGACAAAGTTGTGGATTTTACTCTAATATCATTTCTGAAGCCACAGAAACTAAAAGGTACATAAAAAACAGAACCTTTCATGGCAGTGGTATCAGTGTATGAACCAACAGCCAACATAGAGAAAAGAAAATTAAATGCAAAACATGTCTTGAAGGGAGAAAGGACCATTAATTTCTTCAACTAAGTTAAAAGCTGGCAGATTTTCAGAGATTTGATTATGCAAAATACCTAAATTCTCAACTCAGACATTGTAATTGCCCAGGATTAACAATTCAATAAAAATTGAAGATAGTGTATTACTAAGTCATGCATCACAGTAATCCTTTCATTGATTTGGTGGGGGATACAGTGAGACAATTCCCATTCCGTATGTCTTGATATTTGAACAGAGAAAATATGTACCTCTGCAACCCTGATTTTAATATTTATGCCTCTACATGCTCTACTACAAAGAAGCACAATTCCCATTTACATCCTTTCTTTCATTGTTTTTGTGCAGTTTATTTCTAAGCTTACCATTGGGTCCGCACACATTTTCCACCACTCTTGTACATGACAAGGCCCATGAACGTCAATTGGAGGTGCTAGAAGTAACAGCGGTTATTTGCTGTGTGGTGCCCATGCCGCTGACCTTGCCAGCCCTTGTCTTTGGGTCACGAAGACACAGACGAAAACAAAAGCAAACATAACTCCATATTTCCTGTTTCACGCTCCTTGCAGACTCCCTAGACAAACAATGGAATTGTGTTGAGGTGTTAAGGTGGGGCACAGTGTCAAAATGATGATCTCATTGGTGGCCAAGAGATATAGGATGCCACTTTCGTTCCCCTGGCACATTGAAGGCACTTCGAAAGCGAGTCTGTAGCTGTGATCTGTACACAGTGCTGATTCAAATCAGCACAGAATACGAAGTAGCAGGAAACTATGAAAAGTTGGCCCCTCGAGAAAGTTGGTCTCACTTCATTTTCTCTCTGGGTGCATTTAAGGAGTTATGCCCTTAAAGGTTAAATAGCTTCCATTGGACTAGTTGAGGTGGTACCCTATAAACCACCAATCCGTTCTTAATTAACCAAGTCTCAAAAGCGGAATTTCCCAGTTCGGTATAATTCATCGACTGAGTCTCATTAGAATACACCCATGACCTCAAATGTCAAACCATTCGTCCTTTGATATTGAACAGTATTGCCCTTGAGCCCCTGCACCTATTGTGCTGCCCTTGGTAAACGTACTTGTTAAACCATTTCACACCACTCTCACAGGTTTAAGATCTGCAAATACTGTTTATAGCTTTCTCTGCTTATTTGCAAGTGCTGCGTTGGTCCAGGAATCTATTACTCGCATGTCTTACCAATTACCATGACACTCTTTTATTGAGAAAGGAAGCAACCAATTTTGCTGGTTACCTTACGATGACCTTGTTATCACATGAGGGAATATGTGTTTCTATGACCCCTGACATTTGGGGTTCCTTTTGCTTCAAACCTTAACCACATTACACAACCCCTTGGGAAGAGGAGAGGAGTGGAAGGCTGGGAGAATGAGAGGAAAGAGATAAGTCAGAGATTCGAGACAGCTGCTCAGCTGTATTCCAAATGTTTACACTGCCTCTGAATGTTTCTGTTCCGTAATACACGAACTGGGTAGAGAACCCTTGCTATGTTAGTCATTAAAATAAAAGACCGCAATGACCTCATCAACTATTGTAAATCAGGGTCATACCAAAAAAGTGAAAAGTACACGAGGCTGAATTTGTGAGAAAGTAGTTTTCCGTGATTGCGTTCCACACAAAGGACATTTAATTAAATTAATTAAATTATAACAGGATACATGGTACTGAAACGGAGGTCTCTGCATTGGTATACACAAAGAGCATTCAATCAGCCGCCTTGCTGACTTCAAACATTAGTCTAGAAATCTAGCATCACACGATGACTGACTGACTGACTGTAAAAATAGCAATAGAACAGCTTTACCATTATATATTGTATTGTATTGTATTGTAATTGCATTTATATAGCGCTTACTACCCATGTTGAGGCGTCAAAGCGCTTTTTCGGTGAGTAGCACGCTACTCCGGAACCCAAAAAGGATTAGTGTTGAATTAGTATAGTGAAATATGAAAGTAATTTGAGTGGTGGATAGGTTAGTCAGTTATTGGGATTCAGAAGGATAGCGGCAGGATAGAAGAGGGACAAAAGGTTTGTATTTATATAGCGCTTGTTACCCCTGATGGGCTGTTGAAGCGCTTTTTTGGCGAGTAGCACGCTACTCTGGAAACCCATAAAGGATTAGTGGTGAATTAGTATAGTGAAATATGAAAGTAATTTGAGTGGTGGATATGTTAGTCAGTTATTTGGATTGAAAAGGGTTGCGGAGCGATGGAAGAGGGAAAAAGGTTTGCATTTCTATAGCGCTTGTTACCCCTGATGGGGTGTTGAAGCACTTTTTTGGCCGGTAGCACGCTACTCCGGAACCCATAAAGGATTAGTGTTGAAAATTAGTATGAAGAAATATGAAAGTAATTTGAGTGGTGGATATGTTATTCAGTTATTTGGATAGAGAAGGGTAGCGGCGGGATAAAGAGGGAAAGAGGTTTGCATTTATATAGCGCTTGCTACCCCTGATGGGGTGTTGAAGCGCTTTTTTGGCGGGTAGCACGCTACTCTGGAACCCATAAAGGATTAGTGGTGAATTAGTATAGTGAAATATGAAATTTGAGAAGTAGACTTGTTAGTCTGTTATTTTGATTGAAAAGGATAGTGGAGGGATAGAAGAGTGAAGGATTTAGACTTTTTTTTTTGGTTTGTTTTGGAGGTCATAGCAGTAGGAGGAGGCTTGGGATGAGTAAAAAGGGATGTGGAGAGGAAGAGTTAGAGGGAAGAGTTTAGAAAGGCTTGTTTTGGGGGATCGGTATAGTAAAAGAGGTGTCAGATGATGCAAGGAGCGGTAGAGTAGGGGAGAGTCTAGAACGGGTTATTTTGGGGATCATAGTAGTGGTATGGGTTTGGGATAAATGAGAGTGGGGATGTAGAGGATATATTGATAGAGGTATAGGGTGAGAAATAGGGTAGTGCATTGGAAAGAGTAGTAGAAAGAAGTTTGAGATTAGTCAGAAAGTTGGGGTAGAAGATATATTGAGAGAGGCATAGGGTGAGAAATAAGGTAGTGCATTGGATATGCTGAATTAGAAGAAAGTAATACATATATAGATCCATAAGTACATGGAAAGTATATAGATGCATAAAGGAGGTAAGTATATGTAGATTAAAGATATTGATAGAGGTAAAGGATGAGAAATAGGGTAGTGCATTTAATATGCTTTTTTAGGAGAAAAGTAATAAATATATAGATCCAAGTACATGGAAGGTATATGGGCTAGATGTATGAACACATTTTCCCATAGACACAGAATGGGTAAAACTGTTTGATACATCTGGCTCATAGATGCATAAAGGAAGTAATTATATGTAGATTAAAGATGCATTAGATAAACTCTGGTTTTCAAGTGTTGTTGTACTTAAAAAATGTATTTTATTTATTTTTTAACAACATAATTATTCTACATGTTTATACAAAGCAATACACAAAGATAGGTACATATCTATAGTACCAATAAATGCTTATATACAGAGGAATATGCTGTATATTTCTGTTTGCGTATGGTGCTTATGTGGGTAAGAGCCAATTCTTGAGGAGTTTTCTGAAGATAAGGTGGTTCTCAGTGGATCTTATGTTGGGGGGTAAAGAGTTCCATAGTTTGGCTGCTTGAACAGAGAAGGATGTGCCACCCATGGTTTTTTTCTTGTATCTTGGGATTTTGAGGCAAGGTGCCACTCTAGAGCGGAGGTTCCTTTATTGAATGTGTTTATATAGTTGTTTTTGTTGCTCCTGAATTATTGAATGATGTTTGTTTTAAGAACTGATGCCTGAAAGAGAAAGAAAGACTCGCAACCAGAACAGACACAGTGTAAGCAGCATCAGAAGTAGTGAAATCTTGCCACACACACACGCATCCACACATGCACACACACAGATACACACACGATCTTCCCCGACACATAGAGAGCATGTGAATCCCATGCAGCCGCAGTGCATGCTTACCTCACATACACATAAGAGGTAAATCAAAGGGAGCAGCAATGCAAGGTTCTCTCACACACAAATAACAGGTATGATTTCAACAGCAGCAATGCAGTGTTTGGATGCAGATGGAATCAATGCACAAATTCTCTCTGTATTGTTTGAAAGGCTCACTGACTTGGCCACCTTCAGCCAGCACCTACCTCTGTGAGGTTGGTGCTTTAAAATGTGCTGCTGTGCCAGACTGATTGACCATTGACATTCTATCTTGGATGAAAAGGGTATCAGCCTATACATTCCCATCCCTTACTCGTACTCTTTCTTTATCACTTTCCACCATCTGTTGCCTTTTAGCCAGCAGCACGCTCTCTTTTTATTGTATTGTAAGTGCATTTATATAATGCTTACTACCCCTGAGGAGAGACTGAAATGCTTTACAGCGGGTAGCATGCCACTCTGGAAATCTAAGCTTAGTGGTTAATCCTGTGGATATTGGTCATTCTTGGTTACTGGATTTGGTCTTGTGCTCTCAAAGGAACTATTCCATGCATTTTGTCCAGTTTTGTTTTTAGTAGTTTAAGTAAATTTGAATTAGGAGTGATCATTAGTGTGAGTTCATGCACATGGTTGGTGGGATGAATAGACAGGCTCAAGAAGGTTAGTTATTGTTAGGTTGTACAGATCTGTGTGCTAAGAAAGAGAGGTTGTGATCTATGAGGTGAGGTATGGGCAGTTTGCAAAAATACATCAATAGAGAATAAGGCAGAAATGCAATAAAAGAGGCTACAATAATATGCCATGCCACGAGTAGAGGCTCATTCAATAGAAAGGAAGGAGAGAGAACAATATAGTTTAAAGTCAAAGTACATTTTTCTTACTGCGTTTTAGCAATGTAGTGGGCGGGGCTTTTGAGATAGCGTGCAACCTGAGAATATAGAAAACTGAAAAAAGACATGATGACTGCCGCAAGGGCTGTTTTTGTTGCCTCTTTGGTGATCCATTTGGGTGTTGAAATTTGTCCTTTCATATGTGACATTAATAGCAAAGATTAATCATGCGTTTGACTTTGTACTCAATTCTTTCAAATGTGAGATACTTTGTTTTGTGGTATGTCTGGTATAACTGGTCTGTAGGGCTTGATAGGTTTGGAAAAAAACTGTCATTACACATCAGAACTGCTTCTCCAATTCTTGAATTCTTATGTAGGTATACATAAGTCAGTATGTCAGAGCTTCCACAGGAAGAGCATTTTCTGTTTTGCTAAGAACTTTGGCACTGTTTGACATATCTTCACAAAACATTTTTAAAAAGTTCATCCACCTTAGCTTCTTCCTGGAAAGTTTCAGGGTGATCCGTCAAGCGAGAATTGAGAAAAAAGGGGTGGTCCCAAAACACTTTTTTCCCCGTGCAATCTCCTTAGGGAATTTAAACAAGGATATAGAATAACTGGATGAACAGAATTACACCAGATTTGCCAGGAAACTAGATCTTTACTCAGAAAGTGTACTTTTTGTGAGTTGGTGAAAATCTGCTCAGCTTTATTTTGAGAAATTAAGGTTTAGAAATAGAGATGTCTAGCACCGTAGGACTCCCGCAGTACCGGAATTGAAAAAATAAAGCATTCTGATTGACTTAGGGTGCTTTTTGTACTGACAGCCAACTTGCTCCTATGGGACCAAGACCAGTCCCTTGGGGTGGTGGTCTGTAGGGCATTGTCCACTTACGAAGGGTTAGCCTTCCTCAGCAGTAATAAGATCTTTCTTTATGTTAAAAAAACATAGAAATTCACTGAATAAGTGAAAGGTTAAAGGGGAGTTATACATACGTCTTATACTAAAACAACTAAAGTTTTAAAAACTAAAAAGACTGAAATCTGCTAGTTATCCTTAAATAACATGAGTATAACTTAAACAGCCACTGATTTCTGATGTCATCAGTGATAGAGCATGTGAGGTCAAAAGCATGCATCACAGTGATGCAATCTATACTTTTCTGTGCTACTTATAACTGGCAAATTTCTGTGTTTTTTTGTTATTTAAATGGCAGTGCTTTTTCAGTGAATTTCTAATACTTCTTAATGCAAGTTAAAATCTAGCTACCTTCCTCATGTATAACTCCACTATAACCCTTTGGTTTTTTTCAGAGAATGTATATGTTTTTCTGTATCTTATTACAATATGTTGGTGGCTAACTCCCTGCTGCACATGCCCCTCAGTGCGGAGGTTGTTGGAAGTTCAGTCTGGGAGGTTGGCTGCTGTTAGGCACCGCTGCTAAAATTAAACTCACTTTGGCCACAGCTGTCCTAAAAATCTGCACTAAGTAACCTCCTGCTCTGAACCTCTCCAACATAGTGTTTTGTTCTCTCTCAAATAAACAATCAGTACTGGAGTACCTTCTGGCCTTCAGAAGTTCCCCTAGGTCATATTATATGTCTTACTGTTAGGTGACCACTTCTAGCATGCAACAGACTATTGCTTACAGTGTTTGCGATACAGACACTAACTAATCTCCTCTCACACATCACTACCTATAAATCTTGGTAATGAACCAAATACAATTTTGGACATTCCAATATGGTGCTACTTCATGAAAACTTAATCCCTACCTAAACCATTGTTGATTTTTAAAGAATGTATGTTTTAAGGACACTGATGTGTTGCCAAATCACTTGTGATCAAGGCTGCTAGTGAAACATGTTGGTAGTTTGTGTTGCACAGCTTTAATTAAGACACATTACATAAAGCCCTCAAGTGCAATTATTGTGTTTTTTGGTGGATATTAATGAGGGGTACCTCACACCTATAACTCTCACCATCGTCACTGTGGCCAAGAAGAGGAACTTGTGAGGTTTACGCTTGATAGTTTGGTAAATTTAGCGATATATATATTATCTACTGGCGGTCGCCAGTAGATAGTTATAGTTAGGACCACATTTCTATAGGAAAAGCGTTTTTTGATTTGCTTATAACTTTGGCATCGTTTGACGAATGTTTACGAAATGTTCCCAAAAACTTCTCTTTTCAGATCAGCTCCTATGTTGAAAGTTTGGGGGTGATTCGTCAAGGGGGGGCTGAGAAAAAAGGGGGGTCCCAAAACATGTTTACTCCATGCAATTTTCATAGGAAACTTTAGACAAAGGCTACAGGTCAAACTGCTGAACGGAATTACGTCAAATTTGGCAGGGAGAAAGGTCTTGGTCCAGAAAGCACGCTTTTGTTTAAATGGTCCGTTCAGTAGTTTTAGAGAAATATCAAAATTTACACATATCGATATTTGAGAATTCTGACATCTGATTGGCTGAGGCTTTGCGAGCACAAGCGTGCAGCTCATTGGCTGCGAACTGTTGAAACTAGGAAGTGTTGGCAGCCATTTTGTGACTGAGTTGAAAGGCGTAGGGGGAAAAATAAGAGAATAATTGTATAAGAGGGTATAGTAGGAACACTGTGGTCTTAGTTTAAGCAGTCTGTACGGTGCAGAGGCAGGGAGTTTGAATGTTGCGTAGGCCGTGGAAATCACGTCCGCAGAACAATGGTGCGTGGTATTGCGGCAAGATTGCGTAGGCTCTGGAAATCCCGTCGGGAAAACAATGCGCCGTATTGCGGCAAGCAGTGTGTAGGGTGCACACACAGGTAGTGTGAATGTTGCGTAGGCTGTGGAAATCACATCCGCAAAACAACGATGCGCGGTATTGCGGCAATGTTCAGTAGGCTGTGGAAATCATATCGGGAAAATAACAATGCGCCGTATTGCAGCCTTCCTTTACCTTCCTTTAATATAATGCGCAGTAATGTTTACTTATAATGCGGTGTTCACTTTTATCACAGACAGTGAACAAAATTAACGTTTAATTGGCTGAGGTGTTCCAACAACAAGCTCAATGTTCATTGGCTGCGAACCATTAAAAGTAAAAGTGTTGCCAGCCATTCCCTCCCCCTGCGCGGAGTAGCAAGGACATCTGATTGGCTCACATGTTCCAAGCAGGACCTTCCAGAGGTTAATGTTCATTGGCTGCGAACCATTGAAAGTAGAAGTGTTGCCAGCCATTTCCTCCCCGTCCGCGGAGAAGCAGGGACATCTGATTGGCTGACGTGTTCCAAGCAGGACGTTCCCAAGCCTAGTGTTCATTGGCTGTAAACCATTGAAAGTAGAAGTGTTGCCAGCCATTCTCTCCCCCTCTGCGGAGCATCAGGGACATCTGATTGGGTAATGTGTTCCAAGCAGGACCTTCCCAAGCTTAATGTTCATTGGCTGTGAAGCATTAAAAGTAGAAGTGTTGGCAGCGATTCCCTCCCCCTCTGCGGAACATCATGGACATTTTATTGGCTAAAGTGTTCCGAGTACAAGTTTGCTCATTATTGGCTGGGAACGTTTGACTGTTGTGAAGTGTTTTGTGACGCACTTCAATGGAGTACGGGAAAACAAAGTAGTAGCCGGGAGGGTAGGAACACTATTAACTCTGTAAAGTGGTCACAAGGTGGTGAACAGGGATTGTGAAGGTAAAAATTGTTTTTTATATATTTTAATGGCCATTTATATAATTGGCGTGGGGTGTACAAATCACAGAGGGAAAATAACAGTGTGTTGCGGTCTTCTTTTTATTAAGTTTGCGGGTGGGATACTTCCCAGTAGCACTATTTACTTAGAATGTGGTGTTTACTTTTCTGACCGGGAGGTGTGGTTGCGCAGCAAAAATTTCAGTCTAGGTTTGAATCAGTTTTTATTAAGCAATTACAAATAAACTTTCTTCGAAAACTGAAGCTGTAAATATCAAAGAGGTGACAAATAAAAACGCAATTCATAAAATATCCCTTAAGCGTGGCCACACCCTCCCTTTTTTTTCTGCTATAGTTTGTAAAAGTGTTGCCCCATATTCTTGATCATTTGAGATGTCATCAGTGATGTCATCAGTGATGTCACTGACCATGTCATGAATGATGTAATATGTGACGTCATGAGCAGTGCATTGCGGGTGCGTGAGTTTTAGTTAGCTGAACTAACTATAACGGTGGAATTTCTCTGGTTTTATATCAGTGAAATGTCCAACTAACTATAACGTCCCTAAAACCTATGGTTTCTTTCACTGAATTTCTAAAGTTTTTTAAATGCTAATTTCTAACTATAACGTCTGTAAAACCTATGGTTTTTTCTGTGAATATATATATATATATATATAACTATATATCTATATAGATATATATAGATATATATATATATATATATATATATATATATATATATATATATATATATATATATATATATATATATATATATATTATCTACTGGCGGTCGCCAGTAGATAGTTATAGTTAGGACCTATTTTCCATAGGAAATCCGCGACATTCTATTTGAAATAGCTCTTGCGTCGGTTGACAAATCTTCGCGAAATTTTCAAACTTTATGGCCCGCTCCGGTCCGCTCCTACCCTGAAAGTTTCGGAGTGATTCGTCAAGCGGGGGCCGAGAAAAAAGGGGGGTTCCAAAACGTGTTTTCCCCATTCATTTTCCCATAGGAGCCTTTAGACACGGCTACAGCCCGAACTGCTGAACGGTATTACACAAAATTTGGCAAAGAGGTAGTTCTTGGTTCAGAAAGAACCCTTTTTGTTAAATGGTGTAAATCCGTTCAGTAGTTGCGGAGAAATTAAAAAAATAAGAGTCAGAAAATCAATTTCCCATAGGAAACTTTATGCAAGGCTACAGCCCGAACTGCTGAACGGAATTACACCAAATTTGGCAAAGAGGTAGTTCTTGGTTCAGAAAGAACCCTTTTGTTAAATGGTGTAAATCCGTTCAGTAGTTGCTGAGAAAATCAAAAGTAAATACACATATATATCTGGGCGGAGCCTAACCACACATGTCATCGTGAGATCTGATTGGCTGTCAGCACTTCATCCTGGAATTGCTGGCAGCCATCTTGGGACCAATATAAATGATAGTACCGCATTGAAATGCATTGTAGTGAATCAAAGATTTTGAGGGTTACCAAAAGGAGAACTATAAAGGGTGATAACAGACTTTAGTTACATTAGAATTCATTTGTTGATGATACCATACTAATTTCAGGAATTGTGGTGTGTTCTAAGGTGATTTTACCCTGTGAAAAACCTTCTGCTGGGATATCATGAATCATGTTTGAGAGAAAACTATTTTCACATGCTTGTCCCATACAGTTTTGGAAGGTGCTCCAGAAGCTAAAATGAGAGCATATTTTCTGTAAATTCACATTATCTTTCTCAGTCATGTGAGAATGAAGTCTGACATTCTCAGTAAAACATGTACATCCAACAAGGGCAGAGACTGTCAGTTGATTCCTTTGTGTTCTACTGCAGCTTCCCAGAGTGTTCTAAAGAACAACTAGAGTGCTAACAGCCTTACTTATGACAAAAGTATGGCACACCTGAAGCCATCTTGATTGGAATAAACTGGTAACACTTAAAACATTTAATTTAAAAAGGAACAAAATGATGGGGTTCATCTTGTCATAGAAATTATGGTTAGTGCTCTGGAAAGAAAAATTAGGACATGTTTCAAGTGTGATCTCAAATATCTTCCTGTTATATTTCAACAGGAGCAGCCTGTCAGTTGATGCCTTTGTGTTCTACTGCAGCTTCCCAGAGTGTTCTAAAGAACAACTAGAGTGCTAACAGTCTTACTTATGACGAAAGTATGGCACACCTGAAGCCATCTTGATTGTAATAAACTGGTAACACTTAAAACATTTAATTTAAAAAGGAACAAAATGAGGGGGTTCATTTTGCCATAGAAATTATGGTTAGTGCTGTAGAAAGAAAAATTAGGACATGTTTTAAGTGAGATCTCAAATATCTTCCTGTTATATTTCAACAGGAGCAGCCTGTCAGTTGATGCCTTTGTGTTCTACTGCAGCTTCCCAGAGTGTTCTAAAGAACAACTAGAGTGCTAACAGCCTTACTTATGACAAAAGTATGGCACACCTGAAGCCATCTTGATTGGAATAAACTGGTAACACTTAAAACATTTAATTTAAAAAGGAACAAAATGAGGGGGTTCATTTTGCCATAGAAATTATGGTTAGTGCTGCAAAAAGAAAATTTAGTGCATGTTTTAAGTGAGATCTCAAATCCTCTTCTATTTCATTAGAAAATTCTGACATGCAGACTGAAACAATCACTTTCAATACCAGCAGTAGACTTCCAGTTAACTCCTTGGTGAGCAGTAGCTTTACTACAGTGATCTAATGAACAACTAGAGTGCTAACATTCTGAATTTATGGCAAATGTGTGACACATCTGAATGCCTTCTTGATGGAATCAAAGTAAAAAACTGAAAGCATTTCCTACTGAGGAGACTGCAGTAAATGAGGAAATTAGGAAACTTCATAACAAAGAAGTCTTCCAAGATGGCCACCAGTGAAAAAAGAGCCCAAATGTAGCACAAATATTACCCAGATGTAGCCCACATATAGCCCAATGACAAAAGTGTGAAAAACACTTTTTATGTTTAGTTTTTTTGCAGTTTTATGTAGTGCAGACTGGTCAGGTATTGGAGCGTTGCATCTTAAAACATGACCCCCTACAGTACAAAAACACCACTGCACTACCCTAAACCCAAAAACACTACCCCCAGCACGACCCCCTACACTACACAAGCACCACTGCACTATCCTAAACCATAAAACACTACCCCCAGCATTACCCCCTACACTACACAAACACCACTGCACTACCCTAAACCCTAAAACACTACCCCAACACCACTGCACTAACCTAAATCCTAAAACACTACCCCCAGCACGACCCCCTACACTACCCAAACACCACTGCACTACCCTAAAACATGACCCCCTACACTACACAAACACCACTGCACTACCCTAAACCCTAAAACACTACCCCCAGCATGACCCCCTACACTACACAAGCACCACTGCACTACCCTAAACCCTAAAACACTACCCCCAGCACGACCCCCTACACTACACAAACACCACTGCACTACCTTAAACCCTAAAACACTACCCCCAGCACGACCCCCTACACTACCCAAACACCACTGCACTAACCTAAATCCTAAAACACTACCCCCAGCACGACCCCCTACACTACCCAAACACCACTGCACTACCCTAAAACATGACCCCTACACTACACAAACACCACTGCACTACCCTAAACCCTAAAACACTACCCCCAGCACGACCCCCTACACTACACAAGCACCACTGCACTACCCTAAACCCTAAAACACTACCCCCAGCACGACCCCCTACACTGCCCGAACACCACTGCACTAGCCTAAACCCTGAAACACCAGCCCCTGCACGACCCCCTACACTGCCTGAACACCACTGCACTGCCCTAAACCCTGAAACACCAACCCTAGCATGACCCCTACACTGCCCGAACACCACTGCACTGCCCTAAACCCTGAAACACCACCCCTTCACGACCCCCTACACTGCCCGAACACCACTGCACTGCCCTAAACCCTGAAACACCACCCCCAGCACGCCCCCTACACTGCCCGAACACCACTGCACTGCCCTAAACCCTGAAACACTACCCCCAGCAAGACCTCCTACACTGCCCGAACACCACTGCACTGCCCTAAACCCTGAAACATCACCCCCAGCAAGACCCCCTACACTGCCCGAACACCACTGCCCTAAACCCTGAAACACCACCCCCAGCACGACCCCCTACACTGCCCGAACACCACTGCACTGCACTGCCCTAAACCCTGAAACACCACCCCCAGCACGACCCCCTACACTGCCCAAACACCACTGCACTGCCCTAAACCCTGAAACACCACCCCCTGCACGACCCCCTACACTGCCCGAACACTACTGCACTGCCCTAAACCCTGAAACACCATCCCCAGCACGACCCCCTACACTGCACGAACACCACTGCACTGCCCTAAACCCTGAAACACTACCCCCAGCAAGACCCCCTACACTGCCCGAACACCACTGCACTGCCCTAAACCCTGAAACATCACCCCCAGCAAGACCCCCTACACTGCCCGAACACCACTGCACTGCCCTAAACCCTGAAACACCAGCCCCAGCATGACCCCTACACTGCCCGAAAACCACTGCACTGCCCTAAACCCTGAAACACCACCCCCTGCACGACCCCCTACACTGCCCAAACACCACTGCACTGCCCTAAACCCTGAAACACCACCCCCAGCACGACCCCCTACACTGCCCGAACACCACTGCACTGCCCTAAACCCTGAAACACCACCCCCTGCACGATCCCCTACACTGCCCGAACACTACTGCACTGCCCTAAACCCTGAAACACCACCCCCAGCACGACCCCCTACACTGCACGAACACCACTGCACTGCCCTAAACCCCTAAACACTACCCCCAGCAAGACCCCCTACACTGCCCGAACACCACTGCACTGCCCTAAACCCTGAAACATCACCCCCAGCAAGACCCCCTACACTGCCCGAACACCACTGCCCTAAACCCTGAAACACCACCCCCAGCAAGACCCCTACACTGCCCGAACACCACTGCACTGCCCTAAACCCTGAAACACCACCCCCAGCATGACCCCCTACACTGCCCAAACACCACTGCACTGCCCTAAACCCTGAAACACCACTCCCAGCACGACCCCCTACACTGCCCGAACACCACTGCACTGCCCTAAACCATGAAACACCAGCCCCAGCACGACCCCCTACACTGCCCGAACACCACTGCACTGCCCTAAACCCTGAAACACCAGCCCCATCAAAACCCCGTACACTGCCCAAACACCACTGCACTGCCCTAAACCCTGAAACAGCAGCCCCAGCACGACCCCCTACACTGCCCGAACACCACTGCACTACCCTAAACCCTCAAACACCAGCCCCAGCACGACCCCCTACACTGCCAGAACACCACTGCACTGCCCTAAAACCTGAAACGCCAGCCCCAGCAAGACCCCCTACACTGCCCGAACACCACTGCACTGCCCTAAACCCTGAAACACCACCCCCAGCAAGACCCCCTACACTGCCCGAACACCACTGCACTAAAGCCTGAAACACCACCCCCAGCAAGACCACCTACACTGGCCGAACACCACTGCACTGCCCTAAACCCTGAAACACCACCCCCTGCACGACCCCCTACACTGCCCGAACACCACTGCACTGCCCTAAACCCTGAAACACCACCCCCTGCACGACCCCTATACTGCCCGAACATGACTGCACTGCCCTAAACCCTGAAACACCACCCCTCAGCACGACACCCTACACTGCCCGAACACCACTGCACTGCCCTAAACCCTGAAAAACCACCCCCAGCATGACCCCCTACACTGCCCGAACACCACTGCACTGCCCTAAACCCTGAAACACCACCCCCTGCACGACCTCCTACACTGCCGGAACACCACTGCACTGCCCTAAACCCTGAAACACCACGCCCAGCATGACCCCCTACACTGCCCGAACACCACTGCACTGCCCTAAACCCTGAAACATCAA
Source organism: Calotriton arnoldi (assembly GCA_963921515.1). Lineage (NCBI taxonomy): Eukaryota > Metazoa > Chordata > Amphibia > Caudata > Salamandridae > Calotriton > Calotriton arnoldi. The sequence goes on from CAWUFW010005722.1 coordinate 595,971, forward strand.
CCCCAGCAAGACCCCCTATACTGCCTGAACACCACTGCCCTAAACCCTGAAACACCACCCCCTACACTGCACGAACACCACTGCACTGCCCTAAACCCTGAAACACCACCTCCAGCAAAACCCCCTACACTGCCTGAACACCATTGCTCTGGCCTAAATCCTGAAACACTAGCCCCAGCACGACCCCCTACACTGCCCGAACACCACTGCACTGCCCTAAACCCTGAAACACCACCCCCAGCACGACCCCTACACTGCCCGAACACCACTGCACTAAACCCTGAAACACCAGCCCCAGCAAGACCCCCTACACTGCCCGAACACCACTGCACTGCCCTAGACTCTGGAACACCAGCCCCAGCAAGACCCCCTACACTGCCCGAACACCACTGCACTGCCCTAAACCCTGAAACACCAGCCCCAGCACGACCACCTACACTGCCCGAACACCACTGCACTGCCCTAAACCCTGAAACACCAGCCCCAGCACAACCCCCTACACTGCCCGAACACCACTGCACTGCCCTAAACCCTGAAACACCAGCCCCAGCACGACCTCCTACACTGCCTGAACACCACTGTACTGCCCTAAACCCTGAAACACCAGCCCCAGCACGACCCCCTACACTGCCTGAACACCACTGCACTGCCCTAAACCCTAAAACACCACCCCCTGCACCGCCCCCTACACTGCCCGAACACCACTGCACTGCCCTAAACCCTGAAACACCACCCCCAGCACGACCCCCTTTACTGCTCGAACTCCACTGCACTGCCCCAAACCCTGAAACACCACCCCCAGCACGACCCCCTACACTGCCCAAACACCACTGCCCTAAACCCTGAAACACCACCCCCTGCACGACCCCCTACACTGCCCGAACACCACTGCACTGCCCTAAACCCTGAAACACCACCCCCTACACTGCCCGAACACCACTGCACTGCCCTAGACCCTGAAACACCACCCCCAGCACGACCCCCTACACTGCCCGAACACCACTGCACTGCCCTAAACCCTAAAACACCACCCCCAGCATTATCCCCTATACTGCCCAAACACCACTGCACTGCCCTAAACCCTAGAACACTACCCCCAGCATGACCCCCTACACTACCCGAACACCACTGCACTACCCTAAACCCTAAAATACTACCCCCAGCACAACCCCCTACACTACCCGAACACGACTGCGCTGCCCTAAACCCTCAAACACTCCCCCCAGCACGACCCCCTACACTACCCGAACACCACTGCACTGCCCTAAACCCTAAAACACTCCCCCAGCACGACCCCCTACACTACCCGAACACCACTGCACTGCCATAAACCCTAAAACACTCCCCCAGCACGACCCCCTACACTACCCAAACACCACTGCACTGCCCTAAACCCTAAAACACTACCCCCAGCATGACCCCCTACACTACCCTAAACCCTAAAACACTACCCCCCGCACGACTCCCTACACTACCCAAAGACCACTGCACTACCCTAAACCCTAAAACACGACCTCCTACACTACACAAACACCACTGCACTACCCTAAACCCTAAAACACTACCCCCTACACTACACAAACACCACTGCACTACCCTAAACCCTAAAAAACTACCCCCAGCACGAACCACTACAGTACCCAAACACCACTGCACTACCCTAAACCCTAAAAACTACCCCCAGCAGTACCCCTACACTACCCAAACACCACTGCACTACCCTAAACTCTAAAACAATACCCCCAGCAGTACCCCCTACATTACCCAAACACCACTGCACTACCCTAAATCACTACCCCCAGCTCGACCCCCTACACTACCCAAACACCACTGCACTACCCTAAAACACTACCCCCAGCACGACCCCCTACACTACCCAAACACCACTGCACTACCCTAAACCCAAAAACACTACCCCAGCACAACTCCCTACACTACCCAAAGACCACTGCACTACGCTAAAACCTAAATCTACCCCCAGCATGACCCCCTACACTACACAAACACCACTGCACTACCCTAAACCCTAAAACACTACCCCCAGCACGACCCTCTTCACTACCTAAACACAACTGCACCATTTGTTACAGGCGTTGCAACGCAGGCCTGTGGTGCTTACTGGAAGTACCTAGTGGGCTAGTTGGGCCCCAGGGACCCTCAGGATTCAAGGTGACCTAATCCCCCAACTTAAAACGCACCACGGGGCGCGTTTGCACAGTGGTGAAGGGAGGGGCGGGGCCTCAGGTGACATGTGCGCAAACACGCCCTGTGGTGCGTTTTAAGTTGGGGAATTAATTCCCTTTGAATCCTGAGGGACCCTGGGGGCCAACTAGCCCACCAGGTACCTTCAGTAAGCACAACAGAGTTGCGTTGCAGAGAGGTGAAAAAAGGTGCGTGGCCTCGGAACGCCTCTCTGCAACTCAGCTCTGTGGTCCTAACTGTAGGTACCTGGGGGGCTAGTTGGGCCCCAGGGACCCTCAGAATTCAAGGGACTTAATCCCGCAACTTAAAACGCGCCACGGGGTGCGTTTGCACACATGTCACCTCAGGCCCCCCTCCCTTCACCACTGTGCAAACGCGCCCTGTAGCGCGTTTTAAGAGGTAGTTTTAATATCCCTGCCCTATTATGTACTAGGGACTTGCAGAGGAGGTCATGCTAATCACAGGGGTACCCCAACGCATAGTGTTCCCTAGTGTATGTAGGTGTTTTCACTGTATTCTAAGTGTTTTTTAGCATAGCACTGGCTCTGGTTAGTCAGAGTCAGTTACCACCAGTACCCGTCTGAAAAAGTTGTGGGCACAGGATGATTTTGCAACAAGGCCTCTTTCTGCTCCTCTGTTGGTTCTTTCTGCACATCTTTTGCTTCTTTCTGTGCGTTTTTTCTTCTTTCTTCACATGTCCTACCTCTGTAGGCATAGTTAGAAACTAGCATTTAAAAAAACCTTTGAAATTCACTTAAAAAATCATAGGTTTCAGGCACGTTATAGTTAGAAATTAGCATTTAAAAAACCTTTGAAATTCACTGAAAAAACCATAGGTTTCAGACACGTTATAGTTAGAAATTAGCATTTAAAAAACCTTTGAAATTCACTGAAAAAACCATAGGTTTTAGGGACAGTTATAGTTAGTTGGACATTTCACTCGTACAAAACCATAGAAATTCCCCCGTTATAGTTAGTTCAGCTAACTATAACTCGCGCCCCGCAATGCACTGCTGATGACGTCACATATTACATCACTCATGACATGGTCAGTGACATCACTGATGACATCACTGATGACATCTCAAATGACATCACTGATGACATCATCCATGTGATAATTTCATGCATCTTCTCACACCCTAATATAACTTTTGATACACCCACTCTAAATTACAGACTGCCATTCTCAAAACCATAGACACTCCAACACCAAAAACTACATACCCACTCACTGATTCTTAGGTCTACACACACATCCACTCACTCACCCGTACAGTCACTCATACTTAGTCACTCAGTACAGGACTATCATATGCACTCATACACCTATATAAACACTCACACACCGCCACTCATCCATAGAGGTACTCACACACCTAGTCAGTCATGCAAAAAACTTAATCACACACCCATTTACTCACCTATACAGTTATACACACACCAGCTCACTTACTCATACAAATACTAGCACATTCTTACGCTCTTATACAATCACTGATACAAGTACACACTCATCCATACAGCCACTCTCACAATCACACACTCTCACTTATAGCCATTTATATACTCCAACACACATATATACTGCCTTTCACATATGTAGTTACTCACACATGTACCACTGAGATATCCATTCAATCACTAACACACCCATACACACACTCACCCACCCATACAGTTCATCACAGATGCACTCTTGAAACCATGCAACCAGTGAATCACCAACTCACACATCTATGCACAGAGTCACACACACCCCACCCACACAAACACTCAGGCACCCATACAGATACTCAGACAATCAATCAATAACCCATGTAGACACTCATGTAGCTATTCAGAAAGCCATGCAGCCGCTTACAAACCAACAGACAGACGGATACAGACATTCACACAGTTTAGTCACTAACCCATGCATTCAGTAAGATACATTTAATCCCTCACTTGTAGAGTCAGTCACTCACGTACTAAATCATCCATTCAGACACTTATACACCCACTCATTCTTCAATACGCCTTTCCCTAAATATATTAAACATATTTAAACTTTACAGAAACACACAGTCACTGGATGATGTCATCAGTGATGTCATCAGTGATGTCATCAGTGATGTCACTGACCATGTCATGAGTGATGTAATATGTGACGTCATCAGCAGTGCATTGCGGGGGCGCGAGTAATAGTTAGCTGAACTAACTATAACGGGGGAATTTCTATGGTTTTGTACGAGTGAAATGTCCAACTAACTATAACTGTCCCTAAAACCTATGGTTTTTTCAGTGAATATATATATATATAGTTGCCAGTAGGTAGTTATAGTTAGGACCAAAGTTTCCATAGGAAAAGGTTTTTTTGTTTTGCCAATAACTTTCGTGCTAATTGACGAATCTCCACGAAATTTTCACAAAACTTCCCCTTTGTGGTTCAGCTATGGTGTTGAAAGTTTCGGGGTTATCCGTCAAGCGGGGGCCGAGAAAAAAGGGGGGTTCCCAAAACATGTTTTCACCATGTTATGTCTATGGGGATTTTTTATTTTTTGAACCCAACTACAGCCTGAACTGCTGAATGGATTTACACGAAATTTGGCAGAAAGCTAGATGTTGGTCCAGAGAGTGTGCTTTTTGTGATTTGGTGTAAATCCGTCCAGTAGTTTTAGGGAAATTAAAGTGTAAAAAATATGGATATCTGGGACGTGAGTCCTTGCAGTGGACTCGCGGATCCTACTAAAAATTGATTGGCTGCCAACACTTCAACCAGGAAGTGTTGGCAGCCATCTTGGGACTTGGCTTGGAACCGAGTCCCAGAAAAAAAGTTTTTAAAAAAAGAAAAGGGGGCAGGGTAGCAATACCCTGACCCCCCAGAAATGGTGGGGGGGTCCTTCAGGGACCTGCCAGGGGGTAAAAAGCATTTTTTATTATTTTTCCATGGACGTGCTGGTGGATCGCTAATCTGTGGCAAAATCTCTTTTAAAAATGAAGCGTGGCCACCCATGAGGTTACAGGGACATAATAGTTAGGAATTAGCATTTAAAAAATCTTAGAAATTCACTGAAAAAAACAAATGTTACAGGGACGTTATAGTTAGAAAATGAAATTCACTGAAAAAACCAAAGGTTACAGAGACATTATAGTTAGGCTCAGATTTCACTCGTACAAAACCAGAGAAATTCAGCAGTTATAGTTAGCTAAGCTAACTGTAACTTGCTATCCCCGCAATACATTGCTTATAACCTCTCATATTACATCACTCATGACATGGTCAGTGACACCACTGATAACATCTCAAATGACATCACTAATGACATCACTGATGAAATCATCCACAGAATCTCTGACACACCCACTCACATCCCCAATATAACCTTTCATACACCTGCTCCAACTCCCACACTACCATTCTCAAAACCATCGACACACCCATACCAGTATGTACACACCCACTCACTGTTTCATAGGTCTACACACACATCCACTCAGTCACCCATACAGCCCCTCATACACCAAGTCACTCACTAATACAGCCACTGATATATCCACTCATACAACCGTACAGCCACTCACACGCTGTCAATCACCCATAGTGGTACTCACACACCTACTCACTCACCCATAGAGTCAATCATACAGCCACTTACTCACCTATATAGTTATACACACACCCACTCACTTATTCATACAGATACTAACACATACTCACTCACCTATACAGTTACTGGCACAAGCACACATTCACCCAAAGAGCTACTCACACAATCACTCACTCACACAGTCACTCATATACTCCCCTTTACTGTCTTTCACAAATGCAGTTACTCACCCATATACCACTGAAACATCCATTCGCTCACCGACACAGCCATACACACACTCAGTCACCCATACAGCCCCTCACAGATACACTCACTAACCCCTACTGCCACTGACTCACCCACTCACTCATCCATGCACACAGTCACACACTCCCTCACCCACCCACACAGACACTCATACACCCATACAGGTACTCAGGCAACCAATCAGTCACCCATACAGCCACTCACATACCCATACAGCTACTTAGACACCACCTGACAGACTGATCCAGACATTCACACAACCTAGTCACTCACCCATACATTCACTGAGACACCTAATCACTCACTTATACAGTCAGTCACACACCCACTGAATCATCCATACAGGCACTCATACACCTGCTGATTCACCAATACACCTTGGTGTATATATATTTAACACTCATAAACTTTTTAAAACACTTACAGTCACTGACCATGTCATGAGTGATGTAATATGTGAGGTCATAAGCAGTGCATTGCGGGCGCGAGTTATAGTTAGCTTAGCTAACTATAACTGCTGAATTTCTCTGGTTTTATACGAGTGAAACCTGAGCCTAACAATAATGTCTCTGTAACCTTTAGTTTTTTTCAGTGAATTTCTAAGGTTTTTTTATTCCATTGTGCTGGTCCCAACCCAACAGCACACTTTGGCAGAATTACTGCCATGCAGTCTACTTCTGGGGATCAAGGGCCAACAGCAGGCGCATATCTCAGCCACACAACGCAGCCGCCATGGACCGACCACCACTGTGTACACTTCGCCATCAACAGACCCAAGGCACCCAAACCAGCCCCACGCCCACCTCGAAGGAACTGGAGCAAGGTTACCGACAAGCAACTTAACTCCACCCTCAACCGAGACAACCACACCTGGGCACCCGACGCAAACGACGCAGCCAGAGAACTCCACACCTGGATCTCCAACTGCGCAGACGAACTCGCCCCCCTACGCAACCCCGACAGACAACGCCCCAGGAAAGCCGCCTGGTTCACCACCACTCTCCAAGAAGCCAGACGCACCTGCAGATGCCTGGAGAAGAACTGGAGAAGCACCAAGACAACCGAAAACCACATTACCTACAAGGTCGCCATGACGGACTACCACAACTAGATCAGAGCCACCAAGAGGAACTTCATCCACAACAAAATCCTGGCCAACTCCACCAACTCCAAGGAACTTTTCAGTGTCATTCAAGAATTCACCAACCCACACAGCGAAGCTACAGACATCACCCCATCCCAAGACCTCTGCAACAAGCTTGGAACCTATTTCCACCTCAAGATCAAAAACCTCTACGACAACTTCATCGACCATCCACCAGGCGCCACAGATGGCCCCCCGCCTCCCAGAAACAACAGCCAGCCCACCATCTCCAACTGGACACCAATCACAGCCGAAGACACCGCCTCGACCATGAAAAGCATCCACTCGGGGGCCCCCACCGACCCCTGCCCCCCTCACATCTACCACAGAGCCGCAGCCGCCATCGCACCCGAACTACAACGCACCATCAACACCACCTTCAAAACAGGCACCTTCCCAGATGACTGGAAGCGCGCAGAAGTCAGACCCCTGCTCAAGAAGCCCACAGCTGACCCCACCGACCTCAAGAACTATCGGCCCATCTCGCTCCTCCCCTTCGCAGCCAAAGTTGCAGAGAAAACAGTCAACTGGAAACTGACACGATTCATTGAAGAGAACGCAGTCCTCGACCGGTCATAATCCAGATTCCGAAGCAACCACAGCACAGAGACCGCCCTACTCGCCGCCACAGACGACATCTGCACCCTCCTGGACCAAGGCCACTCCGCAGTCCTCATCCTACTCGACCTATCAGCGGCCTTCGACACCTTCTCCCACCGCACACTAGTCGCCAGACTACATGACGCAGGCATACAAGGAACAGCCCTGGACTGGATCCGATCATTCCTCACCGGAAGAAGCCAAAGGATCAGACTCCCACCCTTCCTCTCCGACCCCACGAAAATCACCTGCGGAGTCCCAGAGGGTTTTTCACTGAGACCCACCCTCTTCAACATCTACATGGCCCCCCTCGCAGCCATCATCCGACAACACGGCCTCAACATCGTATCCTACGCCGACGACACCCAGCTCATCCTCTCCCTCACCAAAGACCCCACCACTGCCAAACTCAACTTCCAGAAAGGAATGCAAGACGTCACAGTCTGGATAACCAACAGCTGCCTGAAGCTCAATGCCGAGAAGACAGAAGTCCTCGTCCTCGGTACCACCCCTTCTGCATGGGACAGCACCTGGTGGCCGACCGCCCTCGGAAGCACACCTACCCCCTCAGACCACACCAAGAACCTCGGCATCGTACTCGACTCATCACTCACCATGAACTGACAGGTCAACGCCGTCACCTCCAGCTGCTTCAACACCCTCCGCATCCTCCGCAAGACCTTTAAGTGGATCCCCCTGAGTCAAGGAAGACAGTCACCCATGCACTCCTCACCAGCAGACTGGACTATGGAAACGCACTCTACGCCGGCATCAACAAGTCCCTACTCCGCAAACTCCAGACAATACAGAACACCACCGCCAGACTCGTCCTCGGCATCCCCCGACACAAACACATCAGCCAACACCTACGAAGTCTCCACTGGCTCCCGTGGAGAAAAGAGTCACTTTCAAAATCCTCACTCACGCCTACAAATGTCTACACAACAACGGACCCAAAAACCTCAACGACAGAATCAACTTCCACGTACCCAAAAGAAACCTCCGATCTTCCAACCTCGCACTGGCCGAAACCCCGTGCATCCACAGAGCCAGAGCAGGCAGAAGACCCTTCTCTCACATTGCAGCCAAGACTTGGAACGAGCTACCGGCAGACATCAGATGCGCCCCCTCCCTGATCACCTTCAGGAAGATCCTCAAGACCTGGCTCTTCGGCTAAACAGATCTGTGGACCCCCCCCCTCAGCGCCTTGAGACCCTCACGGGTGAGTAGCGCGCTTACAATTCCCTGATTGATTGATTGATTGATTGATTGGGCCAACCACATGATAAGTGCACAAAACAGTGATGGATGGAATCGGGCCACATCCCAATCCATTGCTAATTTGCACACTGTGGCACCTCAGTTTGAACCCAACTATATGCAAATCAGCCTTGACCCTGCTCCAATAGGAACAGTCCAGCCCAAACTTCCAATTCAGGTCCTTCCTGAACCGGAACACAAGCAACCCAGGACTGATTTTGCCCTAGTTATGGGCTCATCAGCCGGGTACAACTTGGTTCCAGTGAAACAGTGTGCACAAGACCGATGTCTGGGCATGCCCGTCCCACTTCGGGCGACATAATAAGTACACAAAACAGTGATGGATAGAATGCTTGATTTAATCTCAGCCACTGGTAAACACTTGGGGCCGCATCCCAATCCTTCATTATTATGCACTCCAGGCCACCTCAGTTTGGACCCAGCTATATGCAAATCAGTCTTGACCCTGCTCCAATAGGAGAAGTCCAGCCCTAACTGTCAAACCAGGTCCTCCCTGAACCAGAACACAAGCAACCCAGGGCCAGTTTCACCCTAGTTATTCACATGAGGAGCAGGGTCAAGGCTGATTTTCATATGGCTGGGTCCAAACTGAGGTTGAAAGGTGGGCAAAAAACTAAAATGGATTGGGATGCAGCATCAAGGAATTGCCAGTGGCTGAGATTAATTCAAGCATTCCATCCATCACCTTGTTGTTTTTGCATTTGAGGGCCTAACACTCGAGTTTGAATGTATGTTTACAGAATGAATGCCATTAGGCCGACAGCACAAATAACGAAAGTGTTAGTTCAAAGCTGTCATTTTCACGCTAGTTTCTAGATCGGAGTACATCATTGCGCCGTCACGTAGGATGCTACCTATCGTACAAAAACAATGAATCGCTTATTCACCTGGCCTCTAACAATGCATTTTTTGCAATCTTTATAGTCCACTTACTTGCTCTTTTTTCAGTTTTCTCATGACAAATTCTCTAGTCGCTTTTAGATTTTGTACATTGTTCATAACCCGTTCCTTCTTTCTCCTGTGCCTCCTTGCATTGCAGGCAGGTTTGGTTACAACCTACTCCAGAACATTTAGCGCTCCATGCCTCATCTGCGGCCTGAATCAGGGAACTGTGCAGCACTTCTGCACCCTGCCCCTAAACCACCCTCATACCCTGAGCCCTAAACCCCCCTCTTCCGTAGCCCATAAACCGCCCCTTCCCTTATTCTTAAAACTGCTCCTTCCCTTAACCCTAAACCCCCCTTCCCTTAACCCTAAAACCGCCCCTTCCCTTAGTCTGAAACTACCCCTTCCCTTAACCCTAAAAACGCCCCTTCCCTTACCCTGAAACTGTTCCTTCCCTGAAACCGCCCCTTCCCTTAACCCTTCCCCAGCCTAGCTAGCCTTTTCTCTTTGAATGAAAGTAAATGATTCGGCATAAAGGCGGACATACTAATGACGCTATTGTGATGCCGCTTTTGTTCTAAAGGCTTTTCGTGATAAAACCTTTGTTCAAAAGGACGTTTCCACTCGTGTATTCAACTCCAGGGGCCCTGGTAGCTAAGATGGAGATAAATGATGAAGATCGCACTGCCCGGTCCAGCAGTAGTGCGATTCATTCAGCACAGCTGCTTAGCAAATCTCTGTCTGATGGACCCTATGCCAGGGTCTGTTACGGCAGTCCCTTTCATGATCAGCTCCTCCTTAAAGGTTGTCCCTTCCTTCCCTCACTCCCAGACAGGATGTCTGGGCACCCAGGACAGTGCACTAATTCCTCTTTCAGATCAGACTCCTGGCAATGTTCCTTGCCTCTGGGAAGTTGATTATCAGTGCAACACCAACCCTTGGCTGCCTCGTAGTCCCTCAGTACTCTATGGAGAACTCACTGCTTGGTAAAAGAGACCACAACAATGAATATTGATGGGTCTTGGCCATCGATCTTTATACCGATTTCTCAGATGGAGGAATTGTATTCCAGGTCCGCTTCCTTGGAACTGGTTTGGGTCAGTTCTCCTTTCATGTGTCCTGGCAAGTTCCTCTTCCAGAACTGACCTTTGTCTGCATTGATGCTCTGTCCAGCAGGACAGTCTCCAGGTGGCTTGGCCACCACAGAAGTACAAAGAGATGTGAGCAGAATGCACCCAGCTATTATGACCCCGCCTTACAGAGATCAGGAAGAGAGACAAGAATATGTGCTCCTCCAAAGGACTCCTTTACATAACAACTGTTTCTACAGGCCTCACCCTGAACTTCCTGCCATCCACCTAAGGGAAACTGCAGTCAGAGTAATTTACATCCCAATGTATCAGGAAGGGCTCTGGCACTTTTAAAGAAAGCCTGTCTCCTCCTTCCCTATTACAGCATCTAACCTTCCCCCTCCCATCTAGGAGATGTCAGCAATACACATTTGCTGCCTGGGGGATTTCAACCTCTCCTCCATTTTGTAGTCTGGACCAAGCTGTGGGCTTCCAAAATGGATCTAGCTGGCCTGCAGGGGAAGGAAGATGGTGGACTGACGCCGCCTCTGCTTGCAGGCACTGGGAGCAGCTCCCGTCCTCTCCATGCCAGCAGGATGAAAGCGGCATAGCGGCAAGAGAGGGAAATGAGAAGGAAGCATAGCGGGGAAAGCAAAACAAGAGACTGAGTCGAAAGGGACTTACTTGTGGGTCTCAAGAAAAAATGCTCGCTTCAGCAACGAGGACTGTCAGGCGGCTCTGGTTCTCAATTCTACTCCCCTTCTGGACTGCTGGCTCCCGCCCGTCAGGAATCTATTGGTCTGGTCTGGCAGTCGCCCTGGCTGTCTCCTGCGGCAAAGAGATGGCTCCACCGAAAACTGCTGTGAAAGGAGGCCGAGCAGCGAGAGCCTCAGTTACACAAGGAGGAGCGGCACCGTTAGGGGGAGCGGAGGATACAGGATTAGGAGCACTGCGGGGGACCACAGCGAAAGGAGGCTCCTCGCATGTGGGTAAGCCTGTAATGAAGCTGCTGCAGTCAGGAAAGGCTGCAGACTTGTTCTCTGCCAGCGATGTCACAGAGTCGACAGCGGGTGTGAAAATTATTAACACATTAATGGGGGCAATTCAGGCAGGACGTACAGGTATGGCGGGGAGCCAACGGGAGTCTCCACTGGGACTTGGAATAACGGAGGGCTTAGAGCAAGAGCAAGAAGCGGCCGCTGGCAGCACGGAGAAGTACACTAAAAATTGGGATACAGTGTATTCAACTGACTTATTGTCGGCGGGCGGAAACAATGTTGCAGAGAAGCCTGGTAGTAATAGCAATGGCAATGAGCCCCAAGCTGAGGCCAGAGTTTTTACAGAAGAGCAGGTATCAACACCTGGGCTCATCAGGATAGACGGCCCCGACTCAGGCAACCAGAGGGAGGCACTGTTAACAGCCTAGAGCAGCCAGGAGAGAGGTAACACTGGGGTAGACGGGTCTAGTAAGGAACTCAACTCTCTAACACAAACAACCGTCCAGAAATTGCCGCTGGCTAAAGCAGGTAGACATGAAGGGATCATGACATACGAGGCTCAAGAGGCCAAAAACTGCTCATTATCTGCCCTGGGGTCAGGCTCTGATACTTCCCCCTCGCTGGGTTTGGTCAAATCAAAGGCGCGTACAGGCTCGGGCTCGAGCTCACCTTCAGGAAGAAAGAAGGGTAAATCTAAGTCATGCAAACCCTGGAAAGAAGGCATAGAGTTGCTGCATGGTAGCAATCGACATAGCCTCAGTACCCGCACAAAGTTCACAGCAGATGGCAGCCCCATGCGCAAATGGGTTCAATCAAAGGGGGAAGTGAAATCCCTAATCTCACAGCTATCAGGCTCGGGCTAGGGATTAGGCTCTGACCTTAAGACTTTAGTTGATGTTTCGAGGGATCTATCTGGCTCACTCCCGGGCCCCCAGCTAGACGTACCTGCCCTGCCTGCCTCCCAGACACAAACCCCTGATACACCGGAGCTCCCAGGGAATCTCAATCTTGCCTGTGAGGGGGATGGGGAGGTTCCTGGTGAGAACAAACTGCCAAAGGATACTTCAAGCAGCAAGGAGCCATCACTCTCTTTAATATTGCAGGCACTGCAGGATCAAAGGATGGAGGCACAAGAACATTATGCGCAGGCTAGGGCCAATAACCTCAGCATTCAACAATCTCTAACTGAGGTGACAAGCAAGGTGGGGGCACTAACAAGAGATATCCAGGAGTTGCAACAACGAATCGCGGATACAGAAGCGGCTACTACTACAACAACTAGAACTGTACACAGCCACGACGAGGAGATATTAGCTATGCAAACGAAAATAGAGGATCTGGAAAACCGGCAGCGCCGGAATAACTTAAGGCTGTTTGGGGTCCCAGAAGGCAAGGAGGGCTCTGACCCGCACGCCTACGTTGTCCAACTACTTCAAAAGGCCGTCCCAGACCTGGCAGACTAGGATTGGACTGCCAAATTCAGCGAGCGCATAGACTGCCGATATTCCTGTATAAGCCAAACCCTCGCTATCATAGACCTCTGTTGATCTGGTTTGGTAACTTCTTATTAAGACAGGCAATATCCATTAAAGCTTGCCCCAGTACTCCTGTAGCGGTCGACAACCTGTGTAGAGCCACTATGGATAGACGGTGGAAATTGAGGCAGCTTATTGATCCATTAAAGGTGGAAGGCGTTCAGGTGTCCTTACAAGAGCCAGCCCGACTAAAGGTCATAAAAGGCGGACATTCACAGTTCTTCCTCACGGATCAAAAGGCCAAGCAAGCTTTAAGCCAATGGCAGTTGGAAGGGGCCCCTAAAAAGTCTTAGAAGCTTAAGACAATAGCATTTATTTTTATGTTTTCTTTTTTGTTTTTCTCTCTTCTTTGGAACATGACTCTATTGATACTTGGAATGGTTTTTTCCTTTTATTTTGTTTTTCTTACTGCGATCTCGATTCTTAATAGTTTTTCCTCTCTTGCCTATTGGGCACTTCGGTGGTGGGTGGACGGTGGGCAGCCCCGGGTGTACTGTGGGCTGATAGCTGCTAATCCAAATGCAGCCTATAAGGAGGATGATTACTCCTTTATGGTACGGGGAGAGGGGGGAGTAATGAGGGGGGCAGGGGCAAAAGGTCACAAAGGGATCACATAGGGAGGCAAGGAGTGGGGTAGGTAGCAAGGTTAGGGGACATAAAGACGGTTTGAAGATAGATAGGGGGATCATTTTTAAGGTACTTGGCAGCGGCAGGAGTATAGACTATCAATAATTATGGCTCTGATTAAATGTATGGCCTGGAATGTGTCAGGCCTAAATAATGGAGTCAAGCGCCAGCTAGTTCAGGAGGAGCTGAAAGCGTACAGGCCCCATATTGTGCTTCTTATAGAGACACATATAGCTTATAAAGATCAAGGCTTACTTAAACATCTGGGGTATCAAACAATCATCTGTACTTCCCAGAGTGCTCCTATAAGTGGAACTGATATAATGGTCTGCAAGTCATTAGATCATAGAGTCCTTAAGACGCTGGCCGACCAGCGAGGGGGATGGGTGCTGGCGCAGCTAGAAATTAAGGTGCTGAAGTATGTTTTTTGTTCAATTTACGAACCCAATGTCGCTGACCCTGCGGTCTTTGACCTTGTCAGTTTAGAGTTACTAAACTGGCAGGAGGAGCGCCAAATTATGGGGGATTTTAACTGTGTTGTGAATTATGCTATTGATTCTACAAATTGAGCAGCCACTCCTAGATTGGGGAAGGTGAGAGCTTCGATTCTTGAACTGGGGCGGCTGCACTCCATAAATGATGCTTGGCGTTCACTACACGCAGACGCTCCTGGGTATACTTACCATTCTGCCCCGCACAGACAGTGCTCGAGAATAGATATGGCTTGGGTTTCGGATAAAATACTATCAACAGCTCGGATGGAAGTATGCCCTAGGATCGTCTCCGATCATAATCTCATCTTACTATCCTTCCAGGTCAAGACCGAGATTAAAACACTGCGGTCTTTTTCATTCCCGCGTTACTTACTCTCCGATAGCGACTACTTAGTTTTTACCCATAAAAAACCTCTGGACTTCCTTGAGGATAATATGGGGACAGCTTCCCCCTGTGTAGTGTGGGACGCAATGAAGGCGTACATTATGGGGGTTATCCAGCAGTACATATGGTGGCATAACAGGGAGCGGGATACTGCAGATAGAGCTGCGCTTCAAAAATTTATAGCAAGTGAACTTCACCACACAGATGCAATCCGGCGTGGCGTCCTAGATCAGGATTTGCTGTATAACTCTTTAATAGATGAGCGACTGGCTATAAGCAGGTCTTTTAGGGAGAAAGTTGCGGTGAGTTCTAATAAGCACAGATCGTTACAATATGAATATGGGGACCGAATTGGGAAGGTACTCTCCCATCAGCTAGCGGATAATCGAGCTAAAACATTGATAAAAGCTAATAAGGGGGAGAATGCAATAGCAATAGCTGAGCAATTCTCTGCCTTTTAGCAGAAACTTTATACACAAAAGGTAGGGGCAAATGAGGGAGGACTTCAGGAATATCTAAGGGGGAGCAAGTTGCCGTTTTTGTGTGAGGACGATGCGGCCTTGCTGGAACAGGAAATCACACATGAGGAAATCGGTGGGGTAATATCTGGGTTACCATCGGGGAAAGCGGCCGGGGAAGACTCAATTCCAGCTGAGTTTTATAAGGCTTTTAAAAATGCTTTGGTTCCTCTCCTGGGGGAGGTCATTCAACTTACTGGATCAGAGGCTCAGGCTCCTAAGTCATGGAATATGACAAATATATTTTTTTCTTGAAAAAGGGCAAGCCACCTGAGGAGTGCAGCTCTTACCAACCGCTATCCCTTATAAATGTAGATGCCAAGATTTTCGCAAAAATGTTAGCCACCCGGTTGGCTCCTATGATCCCAGGCTTAGTTTCTAGTCAGCATCATGGTTTCATACAGGGCCGAGACACTACAGCTCATGTCAACATTGCAGTGGGGGCTTTTGATTTAGCTAGGATATCAGTGCTGAGGCTGGGCATGGTTCTGCTAGATGCCGAAAAGTCCTTTGACCGGGTGGCTTGGGATTATCTGTGGGCAACACTTTCATTATTTGGCCTTGGAGGGAGATACTTTAAATGGGTGCAAGCCTTGTACAGTAAGCCCCTGGCTAAACTGTATTATGACAGTTTTCAAACATCTCCCTTTCTCGATTCAGTGTGATACTAGACAAGGCTGCCCTCTTTCCCCTCTCCTTTTTGCGTTGTACATTGAGCCATTTATTAGGGCACTGCAAAATAATGTAGAGATATCCCCTCTAGCTACAGGGAAGAGCCAGCTTAAAGTCACCGCTTATGCAGATGACATAGCCGTCTTTACCACTGATCCTGCACCTGCAATGGATGCTATAGAAGCTGAAGCAAAAACATTTGGCCACATTTCAGGTTATAGACTGAATGTGGAGAAGACGCAAGTGCTTCTTAACTTCCAGCCGGAACAACCTATTTTAGGGGTCTGGGCGACAGCTACCTATTTAGGGTTACGCATTTCTCCAAAGATTGAGTTCATTCCTGCATTAAACTATGACCCACTGCTGAAGCCGTAACTAAGCAATTGAGAAGAAGGCATAAATTGCCTATTAGCATACTGGGGAGGTGTCACATTATAAAAATGAAGGTGCTCCCAAAATGTTTGTATTTATTCCGGTCAATCCCTTTGCGTATTCCCAATTCTTTTTTTAGGAAACTGGATGGGGTGCTGAGTAGCTTTATTTGGGGGTATAAAAGGTCGTGACAGGCTATAGGGTTAATGAAGCTTCCGTTCAATCAAGGGGGGGCTAGAGCTCCCAGATTTTAAAATGTACTACTGGGCTGCGTTTGTGGGGCGGCTTCGTAGCCTTTTGATCCCTGAAAAACAAGATTTTTGGCATCGGTTGGTTTTAGGATCCGACAGTCGGTTGTTTCTATATGGAGTTAATGACCCTAATTATTTTAAACGGGTTCGGTTTAAGACCATCAGGGATAGTGTACATATATGGCACGGGATCATAGCAAGTGCTCTATCTCTCTCTTCCATGACAATCTACCCTTATGGGGTAATCCAATGCTACCGGATGTATTTCAGGATTTGGCAGGTAGACGGTGGGCAAGCTATGGCATTGACCGACTGGGCCACCTGTTTGACCATAACGGTTTTCGGTCATTTGAAAGTCTGCAGCTTGCATTTGACATTCCGCGCCAGATGTTCTTTAAATACCTTCAGATTAGGGATTATGTTATGAGACACCAGGCACTTTTAACGGTCTCAAGCTCTGGAGTATCCGAGTGTCTGTATGGGCAGAATCAGAGATCGGCAATCAGTATGATGTATCAATGTCTGGGTCAGTTTAGAACGAATGGGTGTGAAAAGTTGGCAGCAAAATGGAGCAAGACCCTGGGGATAAATGTTACCTCTGAAGTAATCCAGACTGAGTTGGGTACTATAGACAGATTGATACAATCTGTTAGTCTAAGATTGCAGCAGTTCTGTACAATCTGCACACTTTACTATACTCCTGAGACGATTGCAAGGTGGGCCCTAAGAGGGGGAGGACAGGGAGGGGGAGAGGGAGGGGATCACAGCAAATGCCTCAAATGCGGATTATATGCAGCCAACATCGTGCATATGTTTGTTACTTGCGCTGATTTAGGAATATTCTGGCAGAAGATATCTCATGTCATGAAGTTGAGACTAGGTGTTGATTATGTTTTAACGGCTGAAATTATGTTGGGCTACAAGGAGGATAGCCGTGGGCATAGACGTATAATTTCAATTATGTTGGTGGCGGCTCGGCTTGCTATAGCCAGGGCTTGGGTATCACCTAAACCTCTCTCAGTAATTGAATGGTGGGCAATTGTGAGAGAAACTTGTGAAAGGGAGAAGGCCTTGGCTCGAGCATGGGGAATTCGGTCCCTGAAAAAATTTGACTCTATATGGGGCTGTATTGAAGGTGCCTAGAGTACTAGAGCAATTTGGGGTATCTTTCTGGAGTAAATGAAGGCGGACACTAAGATTTAATGATTAACCTAGGGCGGGGTCGGAAAGGAGTTGGAATGTATTTTTATTATCCTTCTGAGCGATGATATGTTACGACATAGACTGTGCGGCTGCCCTCTATACATAGAAGGGATATTTATGTTTATCTATTTATTTTCTGGAAGGACCCGGATATGAACTAGAATGTATTATTACTAGTATTTCTACCGGCTATGTTATGTTATGTCATACCATGTAATAATGAAGAATGTATTGGTGTTTCCCTTTTTGACAATAAAAAAAAGAATTAAAATAAAAAAAATGGAACTAGCTGGCCTGCGATACTTGTGCACTGTACACTATCAATCCTAGCACACATGCACATGTACAACATGCAGGATGTTGGTGTTCAGGGTTCCGGGTACATAGTGAGCAGTGGAACTTTAAATTGATGGGCCTGTAAGCATGCATTCATGTCTCACAGGTACAAAGGCCTGTCACTAAAATTCACCATCCATTATATGCCACCACCATTGTACTGCATACATGAAACGCTTGATAGGGATGATAGTCCTCTATCACTATGAGAGTGCTCTTGGCGTACCCCTCCCATTTCAGGACAAGGTCCCGAACCTACCATCTCATCAATAAACAGCCATAGGTCAAAATTAGTGTGTTGCATGACCAATAATTAAAAACAAGGATCACAGGTACATACAGTTCGGGCACTCAGGGCAGTGCTGCACATCATGCAAGGAACATTCTCATTCTGAAAATATTTATACATTTTTTCTCACTGCAACCCTTTTACATTTACCCCTTACTACAATTTATGGTTACTGATCCCTAAACCTTAAACATTTGTCAAAACCCTTATCATCCCTCAGCCCTATCCATCCCTGAACCCTGAAAACTTCTTGAAAACCCTTACTTCCCTGTACACATACCCATCCTGGAACCCTAAATGCCCCTTACTACCCTGTACCCTTACTCATCCCTGAACCCTAAATAAATCCTGACAGCCTTTAGTACCCCATACCCTTACCCATTGCCAGACCCAAAAACCATAAATTTTGAACATTTCTGGACTGAGGACATTCTGCCAGGAAGAAGAGCAGGATAAGCTGTCAAGAGGGACTGCCACTTTGCTGTTTGCTTTACTGTGTTGGCCTGCTGCTTGCTGCTTCTGTGCTGGGAGTGAAAGGACTGGGCTTTGTTTCTGTATTCTGCTTCCAAGGTTCTCCAAGGGCTTGAGTTGAGCTTGCCTCCTGTTAAGATGTCTCAGGGCCATCAAAGACTTCACCTGCCAGTACCTGGACTCTTCTGCTGATAGTCCTGACATACCAAGAAGTGCCAAATCCAGTTGTAGGGCCCTTGGAAGTGAGTTCTGGTGATTCCAAGGAGAAAATTTACGCTTCGACTCCACGCATCGTTTGTAATCAGCGCAGCACCGCCAAAACTCAAAGCGTCGCCACAGCTTGCACAGTAGCGGCGATCCCACTGAATGCAATGACCGTGGCTTACAACGCAGGCCCCAGTTTTTCATCGCAGTGCCTCAGAAGAACTGCCGCTGCGTGATTCTCAAGCACCTCATCACTGAAGTCCGTGACGCATCACCGGACTCTGATGCAGCACCTGTTTCAACGCTGTGGAATTGACGCAGCGTGACTTGACCTTCGACGCAACATCGATGCATCATCCCTGCACGCCATTTTCTTAATCGACACCACACCACAGTAAGGAACCGGGCCGCATGTCAGAAAACGGCGCATCCCTTCCCCTGCGACATTAAGGAACCAACGCAACACCGCCCCTGCATAGCAGTAAGGAACCAATGCTTCACCTCCCCTGTAACAGTAAGGAGTCGATGTATTGCCTGCTATTTCGGTGCCTCACCTCCCCTGCACCTCGCATCATCTTTGATTTTCGACGCATCTAAGGCACTTTGTCTTGATCAAGCACAACTATTGATTTTTAAGAACAGAACTTTATTTAATCTTTGTAAACTCATATCTTGACTTGTGTATGTTGGACTTTTGTTGTTTTGGTTTATTCAGATAAATGTTGGCTATTTTTCTAAACTGGTGTAGACACCTTTTGTAGTGTTTTCACTGTGTTAGTGTGTATGGCAGGTACAAATACTTTACACATTGCCTCTGGGATAAGCCTGTCTGCTCTGTGCCAAGCTACCAAGGAGGTGAGGAGGGGTTATCTTAGATGTGTGACTCCCTTATCCTGACTAGAGTGAGGGTCCTTACTTGGAGAGAGTGCAAACCACTGCCAACTAGAGGCCCTGTTTCTAACACCCTTACAACCCCATACCCTTACCCACCCCTGAACCCCAAAAACCCTTTTAAAACCCCTACCACCCTAAACCCTTCTTTCAAACCCTTTGTGAGCTGTAAAAGAGGTGCCTCTAGATGACTAGGAGGGATGCGGTACAACACAGGATGGGTCCTGCACAAAGCAGCTTCAAAGGCACATTCAGCTGTTGAGATGCAAATCCAGTCATGTGCCAATAAACAGCCCTAAATGTGTGAATGAAAATCCTGCTGGGCACCGGTTTTAAGAGAATAACTTTTGTTTTTATATCTTCCATTAACCTTGTTCCAAAACAATGACAAATTGTCAGATCAGTGGACAAAGCCACAAGGAGAGTATGACTTACCCAGAATCACACAGTTTATAAAATTAGTAGACTTGACATTCCAGCACACTGTTAGTTGCAGCAAAGTCTATATATTTAACATCATACTGCATTTTGGTAAATATATCACGAGGCCATATTCTTTTGCTCTCCCTCAAGGTATTATTCAGTCCATTTTCGAGACCACTCAGTTACTAGCAGTTTTTACTTGCACAGTCTTGACAAAAATGGAGCAGGAATAAGTTCAAAAAGTGGTTGACCAAGAGCACACAATTTAACCAAATGGGAGGCCAGGATTAAAAACCGTGACACCTGGTTACATGTTTCTAACTGGTCCACTAGACTACAGCTGTGATGGCAGTGATTGTGTTGGCATTTCCTATGGAAATCACACTGTGTTGTGGGCCCTGTCCAGCTTCAGAATACAGTATTTAATTCCAGCATTTTTAGTTGAAGTAGTACCTCAAAGTGTCCTGAGACATGGTAAGGGGTAGTTGGTCATCCTAAGAAAGTCTCAATGGTCTGTGCGTGCGTAGTAGGGGGGCAGGTTGTGAATGAAAATAGCCTGTGAGACATAGGAGAGCAGCAGGGACTGTGAGGGCAGAGTATTTGGCTGTAATGGGAGAAGAAAGTTGCTCTGTGGGGGCAGAACCCTTTGTGCTGGAACTAAAGTAGAACAACCTAGAAGCATGGAATTGTGCGACAGGTCATCAGGGGACTGTGCTGCGCTGTCTGAGAGCCGGCTAACGGAGAGTACAGTTTAGTCCCCAGAGGGCAGAACAGTGTGACTCAAACGGGAGAGAAGAAGAGCTGCATGAGGTCAGGGAAGTGCCAGACCCAGTAACATTATATGCCTGCAGGACGGCCAGCCTGGGGTGTGCTAAATCCAATATATCAGTGACGACAGACAGACATTTTTGCTCAGTGGGGCAACGCTCCTCCGCCTCAGCAGAGAAGCCACCACTGTAGGTAAGCCGTCATCCAGAGTATAGCGCACAGTTTTAAATGTCTCATTAGGAATATTGCGTCTTGATAGTAGTGGTTTGCCTGGGGGACAGGAGCAGCGGGAAGGCAATGCGAATAGTTCAGAAAGTAGAGCAGACAAGGAGTCAAGGAGGGCTGGGAGTAAGGGAAGCTGCAAAATACTTTACAATTAAAATGCAGAAATCCTGATAATATTCCTGCACCCCTCACTCAGAGCCAAACTTTAGACACCTTTGCAACACTTTTACATGCTGCATACGTACATAGGTGTATGTCTACACAAATCTGTATTCACTTTAATACGTGGTGCTTCCTATGTTTCTTACAATTTCATAGCACTGTAAATAATAGGAATTACGATTAATGAACTCTGTGGTACCATTTTATCTACCCAAGCATGAACAGCTACGCTGCACACATTATTTTACTACAGTAGTAGGAGTAGTCCAATGAGGTGTAATTGCTGAGTACGTATAACCACTGCTAGGCTGGGTCATTGGGTCGAGACTCTAGCTCCAGAGATCTTTATGCAATCTTTACACCACAGGTTTTACTTTCTATTGGATGCTGAAATGGTTTTTGTTTCTGCAGAGCAGTGAGTATAACAACAAGCTATAGGTTGGAACCCTGGCTAAGATATCCCAGGGCTGTGCAGTGTATTCATGTAACATTACGGCATAGGTCTGAATCCAAACAGGGCTGATTCAAACTTTCATTCATCTGTGCATATTTAGCATACTCACACATATAGAACTACATACACAGAGTACATTTAGGGCCTGATTATGGGGATAGGTGATATTTATCGCAAATGATAAATAACGATACCACCGGGTACGTCAATTATCAAATGCG
Source organism: Calotriton arnoldi (assembly GCA_963921515.1). Classification (NCBI taxonomy): domain Eukaryota; kingdom Metazoa; phylum Chordata; class Amphibia; order Caudata; family Salamandridae; genus Calotriton; species Calotriton arnoldi. The sequence continues at coordinate 618,491 of CAWUFW010005722.1, forward strand.
ATAAAATATACCTATTACGAGTTGTTGAAGAATAAATAATAACATGCAGATTGTGGTGTTTAACACACCAAAAATCTGCATGACACGGTAAATACCTTATGGTTTTCCTTGTTAAATTTTGTCAGGTTTGACTGACAAAATTTAACAAAGGTTAAGTTATTTAACCCATCTGATACCTAACGACTCATAATTCCAACCCGTGCATAACCGGAATTAACAGCCCAACTCAGAATCAGGCAGATCAACCAGAGGTGCATAGAGTACCCATCTTATATTCCATGCTTAATCAGAAGATGGGAAGACCAAAACAGGTTTTAAAACCCATTCCGCTCATTTGTTAGTTTGTTATTCCCGCTAGCTGTGACATTTATACAGCAGAGTGCCTCTCATACCCAGGTTACAAATTTGTCAAAAAATTATTTTCAAACAATTTAGAACAATGTAAAATGTTTCTTTCTTGTATCAATTCTTTATTTTAATTTCAAGAGAAAAACACTGTACATCCCAATGGCATAATCAGACCATGTCATAAGTTTGTTTAGAGGTGGGGAAATCAACAAGTTAGCATGGAGAGCTGATCCAGAGCCAAACCAAGGGTATGGCTCAGAACGTGGAGCCCGTGCACGAGTCGAGCCATGAAAATGTTTGCCATGTAATTCATAGATCAAACATAACGTAAGATATGACTAGGCTTTTCTGTTTTCAGTTTCTATTTTTGGTAAATTCTGGTCATGTTTTTTCTGTGTTTTCCAGATTTCAAAACCTTAAAAAACTGTTTATCAGTGGCTACACATTTTCGTGCCACTAAAAACAACAGAAAGTGTTTTTCCAGTGTTTATGGAACGTTTTGCTTTTATTATTGCTTGCTTTCTGCACTGATAGTGCATTTGTATAGACAGTGTGCGTACAAGGTATATGAGGTTCAAATAAATTTTTACAAATCAAACTTATTGTAGTACACCAATACAATATTTCTTTAGTGAGTCTTTGGTCATGCAGCTCACTCTTTCCTTCGCATGTATACTTTTATTTGTGAAAAGGCCCTCTCAACATTGGCACTTGAGACTGGCAACACCAAAACAGCCAGTACACAATTTGCTAACTCTGGCCACTGACATGGCCTCCATGCCAATACTTGTGCATCTGAATATTGCGATTCTCTAGGACAGGTTCTGCAACATATGCGTTGACCTGGGCGCATATGCCCTCAGTTATTGAAGCTGTCAAAAATGAAGCAGTACTTTTAAAAGTCCGGAGAAAATTCCCCTTTACGGAAGGAATCTAGAACTTGTGCAGAGTACATCAGTGAGGCTTCATTGACTTCAAATGCCATGGTTGGCAAAGGGACATTTCTATACATCATTGCAAGCCATTTCCCATGCACTGTAAAATAACATTCCCTGAATTGCTCCTCCACATTTCTTTGCTTACCAAGTGGCAAGAATTCTAACATTGCACATGTTGCAGTGCCAAAGTCACTAAAAGTGTCGCCCAGACTACTTTCAAGGGGATGTTTGACATCTACACCAATTACACTGAACACTTGGTAGACAAGGGTATTTTCAGACTCTTGTTTTTAGATTATGTCCACTACAGCAGTCATGATTTCCTGTAAAATCTAAGAATGCAGTAGAGTGTACTTTTTTTCACATCACTATCAATATGCAACTGAAGATCCTCACATTTCTTGCCTTTGGCATCATCACTAAGCAAAAACTCTGTACACGGTCGCCGCATGGATAATATAGCATACACAGCCGTTTGGGCTGAGAACCACAGGATAAATGACACAATTGGGATGACTCTTTCTTTGATGCCACACAAAGTACAAAATGAGAAATAGTTGCGTTTTAGTTTCCTCGCCTAATGAAACAGTGCACCAGAATGGACTCCAAAGTCAATAGCATTCTTCATTAATTCTGAAGATTGTAAAGATGCTTTTAGCATACCATCTAGCAAGTGGCAAGGATCTCTTACAGGTAAGCACTTCAGCTCAGATATCGATTTTGACAGGTCATCACCCAACGTTTTCATATACATAGCTGAATTACTGCAAATACAAACAATATAACTCCAGTCTTTGTTGAACTTGGTAAGAACCTTTTGCAGCAGCATTCCAAGTGACAGTTTTACATGTTTTCCAAACGTCTGGTGCCATATTTTCACCACTGTCCCAGATGCTTGGTGACAGCACTCTTTTCATATATACCTGTCACTACACCTTGCATTGAATGTTTAAAGCCGGGGGTATTTGGCAATTCACCTACTATCAATACTGACTCGCTAGAAAAGGGGGCTGATGTATCAAAGGGTTTCCCCCATTCTCTGTCTGTGGGTAAATGTGATGGTACATATTGGGAAAGATTCTTTTGAAACTAGCCATTTTACCTATCAGGGAAAGAATCAAACGTAGCCAAAATATCAAATGTGATTTTGATATTTCCTGATTCTTTACAGTTTATAAAATAATTAAATAATACCTAAAACATGATTTTAAACCCCGCATCTTTGGACCAAAGACCACAGAATTGAAAAAAGGAAGAAGAAACAATATTTTAGTGACATCCCTAAACTCAAGCAGGATAATGTTAGCCCAGTCTTTCTTGCTGCTGCCTTGTATATCAAAGTTACAATGTATTGGCCCCTCAGGAAGAAATAACAAGCATTTGCAATGCGATAGGTCTCGCCTTTGGGGCCTTATACGTTTTTAGCTATGAAGCATAATATCCTGAGTAATGCAGTTTTCAACCACCTGTCTTCACTCCTCTCCAACAAAATGACATGACCACCACTAGCAAGAGCAAATGCAAAAAGAAACTACAGGAAATGTTTAAGGCACCCTCCAACTTTCCCGAAACATAGAGTATATAATTTCCATAAAACTCATGAAATTTGGTAAAAAAGGGACCCCTACTGAGAACAATATATCTTGTTAGCTGTAGGGAAAAGTACTAAAGGGGGTAAAAAGAGAGCTAAACACAAGATCTATAATGGACAATTCCTACCAATCTTCAGGCCTCAATCTATACAAAAAAGGTACATGTAAGATAAACATATGCATATGACTGAAAACAATTCTTTTTATGACAAAATATATTTTTTATTTTTCATATATATTTAAATATTTTCATTATATTCATCCTTTTTCTTTTGATATTTTGATATTTATAAAGATTATTATTTCACACAATTAATATAATATTCACATTACATAAACACAAACACATATGTACCACAAACAATAAATGACAGTTCTGTACAATATATAAAAAATTAGGGGGTCCATTACGATGTCGGGCGTAAAAACATCCGCCATGCACCATAGCCTGAAAAATCCGCCCGCCTGCACCATGGGAATACCGACCGAGCAATTATGATGACGCGAAGCAACCACCGCCCGCAGCGGAAAAAAACAACAGAATACCGCCCGTCCATGTCAAAGACCAAGACAATCCGTCCGCCACGGACGCAATACCGCCCGAAACCACCAAATACGACCGCGCGGGCGGACCACACACCGGCCGACAAATTATGATCCCCCCGACATGAAGGCGGGAAACCAACACATCTACCGCCCGCAACGGTGAACAACAGAAATGAATAACTGACAAGGCGGAAGGCCTGGCGGCCACGTCCGTGCACGGAAATCAGTGGCGGAACAAACACATACACACAACACGGCCAACAAGTCCACACAGTAAACGGCGCCAAAATACCCAGACACACAACCCATCCCAAAGACACATCCCCCTGCCAAAAAAAGTGAATGAATCACAGGACACCACGCCCAACACACCTGAAAACAACAGACCATCATGACACACCCACATAGGTGAGTACAAAAGCAGCCCCCTCACAGACCACAAAGCCTTGCACCACGACAAAGCCAACACCACAGCAGAGAACACGGAGACACAGAGGAAAGCAGTAGACCACAAGCACACACACATCACATCCATCACCACAACCACCACCCAAACACCGGCACCACAAACCCCCTGCACATCACACACCAAACACACCACACCAGCACCACAAAAACTACACTACCCACCATGGCAACACACCGGATGCCCAAGTTCACTGCCACAGAGTTGACGGTCATGGTCGATGAGGTCATCAAGGTACACCCACAAATATATGGGAACCAGGTCCAACAGACACCAATAGCCACCAGGAACACGATGTGGAGAAGGATCGTAGACCAGGTGAATGCAGTTGGGGATGTGCCACGCAACCGAGCCGAAATAACTAAGAGGTGGCAGGACCTCAAAATCGTGGTACGAAAGAAGGAGGCCAAGAACCGTGAGCTGGCTGCCACAACTGGCGGAGGAAATCCCGTGCTATTCAAGACCTTCAAGGCGTGGGAGGAGAAGGTGCGAGGCATTCTGCATCCGGAGAGTCTCACCGGAATACCAGGGGGAGTGGAGGCTGGTAAGTACAAACAAATGTATACCAGCACACCGCTATGTACTGTCATGCACTACCAGAGTGAAATAGCACCGAGGGCCAAACACCCCCATGTCCAGTACACAATACACAAGACATCTCTCACACATGCAACACACACTCCCACACACTCAGCCCAAAGGTACCAACAAACAAAATCATGGGGGCATGTGTACAGTCAGCCAGCACCACAACTCCCACCAGGTCCCTCGGTACTCCAGATGTGCCGGAAGGAGCACTCCCCATACCCACACCCATGTGTCAGCCATAGCTGGACCAACCAACAAGTAACAGGTAAGTAGCCGTACCACAGACTCCGAGTATCGGAGGGGGGACTGCAGAAGTACCCCCCCCCGGCCCCCACTCCTACAGCGCAGCAAGATGGAGCACTCCCCACACACATGTGTCAGCCATTGCAGTGCACACCTACACCCGACAGGTAGATATGTCACCCTACATGGAGGGCTGTCTGTGGATGGTAACCCATCACCACGACTCACAACACGGCCCCCACACCCACAGACCAGCAAGATAGAGCACCCCTCCCTTTCACAACCATGTGGAAGCCACTGCATTTCACCCTCAAAACCAACAAGTAGGTAGACTACTGTACAGGGCGGGGTGTCTGTAGGCATGAGGACCGTACTACAACTAACATGTGGGACATGTCACCTAGCAGAGCAACAGGTAGCACTGCTCCCTGTCACAAACATGTGACCAATGTGCACCCGGACATCACTTACAGAGTCATAGCCCACATGAGCCATCTCAAATGCAGTAACACGTAACGAGTCACGTCTGCATGCACAAGTCTAACTGGAGTACTGACCCACATGGCGTGCACTGTGTCAATCATCACACACATCAGCAACACCATCCAACTCTTGTCCATGTAGTCGTGTCAGCCTCTACCCTTGACATAGTATAACATCACCCATGTAAGTCTATCCCGTCCAAATGTAACTTAGTGGAACCCCGGTAATGTCACATACACCATTGGACCCATGAACCACACAGCTACACAATGCACATACACAATCTCAGCCATCTCATCATCCAGCCCCAGTGTCATGAAAGGTATATCATCTAAACAGTTGCCCCATAGACAGTAGTACTGCAAATAGTCCTGCCGATGACCAATAATGTGTCTGCTGTGTCTGAAGCGCCCGTCACACTGTGAGTAACAACATACAAAATGTAGTCAACACCCCAAGAGCCCTGCATTGCTGCACATGGGTGAGAGTAGCACGCACACCAAGGAATTGTACCATCTGCAATACGTCGTGTGGCATACAACCATCACTCACTCACCACAATGCATGCTGTGGAATGCCCTTAAATGACAACAGTGAGCAGATATGCTGGCTAAATCAGACATACACACACCTTCGTCTCTGTAGTGTCGTGTGTCCAAAACACATGTCCCCTTCTGCACCCATATGTCACAGTATGTACCACAGCACCATATACCAACACCAAACCGTCCATGGCGCTGTACCCCGTTCCCACCAAAGCCACAAATTGTAGGGGTACTGCAACACACACCAATTGGCATTTCAAATCTGTCCCATCCCAGATGCACCCATCACACTATTCCATTGCCTTGACCACGCACACACATAGTAGAGACATACACACGCATCCGGCAAATCAGTGCACAACTGTGCACAAACTGTGCATTTCACACATCTAACACAAACCCTCCAAGGTGCCACACAATAACTTATCCTCTCCGCCCCACAGGTAACGAACAGCATGATGCTGAGGATGGAGACACCAGCCATCACAGCCAGTCCACAAGCCCCCCACACGGACTCACGGATGTGGAAAGCCTGGACACCTCTACGGACGAGGACCCCGCACCTGGCACATCTGGCGCGGCAGGGCGCAACAGCACCCCACGACCCCTCCTACCCACCAACCCATCTCCCAGGGCTGGTGACCAGTCCCAGGCCCCTGCTGCCACGGTCATTGCGGCCAACACCACCGCCGCAACCACCACCACCACGGCCTCCCTGACCACTCAGCCATCCCAAGAGGTGGCACGAACCTCAACATCCACCCTGGGAGCCAGGAGGAGGACCCGTGTGACCAATGTGGTGAGTGGGCCGGTCGGTGGCAGCAGTCCAGGTGGGAGGAGCAGGGTCAGGCCAAGGCCAACAGAGCCTGGGAGCCAAGCCCTGCCGCAAATAGCCAGAGTCCTTGGGGCCTATGAAGAGGCACAGGGACAATGGGCCAGGTCAGCATCCGACACCAGGGAAGTCCTCGGGGTGTTGAGGTCCATGGACGACCACATGGGTCCACTTGCGGACCTCATGGGCCAGCTAGTGGTGGAGGTGAGGGCCCACTCAAGGCCAACAACACCACCTATGCCAACACCTGCTGGGGCGCAGGGACGTGCAACATCCAGTTCCCCTGTGTCCACAGCGAGTGGGCAATCCTCAGCCACCACCAGCAGTCCACACCCACGACCCCCTCCCTCCAAACGTGGAAGGGGCCGTCCGAAGAAGAGCCAGATGTCCAGGGAGGACTTTGCACGCTCCAAACGCCAGTGAGTCAGCCAGCCATGGTGGCCCCCCCCCTGCATTCACTTGGACTACCATCCTACCCCACACTGCCAGTCGAGTGGCTAATGTCTGTTGGACCCAGGACAACATGGGTACACCTTGACCATCACGCGGACATGACCGTCAACTCATTGTACAGCATGCACCACCTATTTGATCACCTGTACCACAATAACATGTCACCTTTTAAATAAATACACTTGAATCACATCCTATGTCATCTGCTACGTTTATTACCAATGGTGCACAAACGTCAGCATGTAGCGAAATTCATCTGTAGTGTGTTCTGTCGATAGGCCAGGAGAGGCTGAAGGGACCTAGGGGTGACAAACAGAACAAGAGTCCATTGACTGTGTGTGTCACACACTCATCACACAGTACTTGTCATCGGGCCTAAGCAATGTACACACATCTCACAGAGCAACAGGGCACAATGTCACAGCCACTCTCAGTGGCATACCACCCTGGACATGGACCATTGACACACAGCACTCAGTTGACAATAGGCCACCCTGACAATGCACACATACACCTACACAACTACAGCGACATCATCCGATTTACATGGTCACTCACCGTCAAGTGAAGTAGCGGGCGATGAGCTGCTGACGCTCATTCACTGCTTCCTCCTCTCCACTGTCCTCGTTACTGAACACGGCTTGGCCTGCAGGCGGGGGCCCTGGCTGATAACCGTCATCCACTATCAGGGGGATCTGCCTGCGAATCGCAAGATTGTGCAGCATGCAGCATGCCACAACTATCTGGCACACCTTCTGTGGGGAGTATGCCAGTGCACCCCCGGTGCGGTCCAGGCATCTGAATCTGGACTTCAGGAGTCCAAAAGTCCGCTCCACCACACGTCTGGTCCTCCCATGTGCCTCATTGTATCTGACATCAGCTGGTGTACGAGGATTGCGTAGTGGACTTAACAGCCAAGGACCATTAGGATATGCAGAGTCACCAACAATCCATGCACGGACCGGTTGCAGATTGGTCATCAGACGTGGGAGGATGCTGTGGCGCATGATGTGCGAGTCATGGGTGGAACCGGGAAACTTCGCACACACGTGTGTGATTATCATGTCCGCCAGGCACACCACCTGCACATTCAGGGAGTGGAAATGTTTCCGGTTACGATAGATGTGCTCCATGGCCTGTGGTGCAACAAGGCCAACATGGGTGCAATCAATTGCACCAACAACCTGGGGGATGCGTCCAAGTGCATAGAAAGCACCCTTCACCGCTGGCAAATCACGAGCCCTGGGGAATCGGATGTACCGGTTCCTGTACAGCATCATAGCTGACAGGACATCCCGTAGCACCTTGCTGAACATGGGCTGGGACATCCCACCTCCACTGCCCACCGTGTGTTGGAATGAACCGGTTGCGAAGAAATGCAGTGCAGCCATCACCTTAGCCGTGGGGGTGAATGCTGTAGGATACACCCTGCGAGGACGAAGGTGGGGTTCCAACATGGCACATAGGCGATGCAGGGTGGGCCGGTCCAGACGGAACTTCCTTATGACCTCCACATCCTCCATGGCTGCCAGCAATTGGTAGGGGCGATGTATGTTTGGTCTCCTACTAGGACAGATGGAAGTGGACACATGTCAATGCAACACACAACATGGTATTTACGCATACACAAATCAAAGATCACTGACAAAGCAATAGTAGCAACGAACAGCTGAGAAGTAGGGACAGCACAGCAACATCACTCTTACACAGGTCCCCTTACCAATAGCAAGGTCCACTGACACATACCATTGATATGAGCATGCACATGGGGATTAAGGCCATATTAGCTTGATAGGCATGATGATGGATTTAGACTGCATATGTGGGTAGCGGCAACACCACGGCAATATACCTAGCTGCTGTGCCTGACACCGCTTCCGAGGCTGGGTGAGTATGGCACACACCAACAACACAACGTACACAGGCTGAGCGGAACACCAATCGCAGCAGCTTGGACACGCAGGAACAGGCCCAAGGGGGCTATATCAGTGTGGGAGGGTGACAGGCATCCCCACAGCTTCCAGGGACTGCTGACTGCCACCCCTCAACAACACCTGCTGCTGCTGCCACCTGTCCACCTTAATGTCCACGACTCTGATGATATGTCCAGGTCCACTCACCAGCGAGGAGCTGCAGTTCCTGGATTCCAAGCTCCACGCACACTGCCCAAGGAGAATACCGGCAACAGTCATGTGTGTGTAAGACAACTACAGTGTGTGTGGGAGTGCATGTGGGGGACACACATGTCGTTCATCCGCAGCACTATGAGTCCGAGCCTGTGGGGTTCCAACATGCACCGCTTGGCATGCTAACTACAGGTGGAAAGGGTATGTAGGCTCTATGGTGTTTCCCCATGCATGTCCCTCCCGAGTGGTGGTACATGGCATTTCCATGTCAGACACCCAGTGACGCAGACACTTGGCAATGCATGATCCTGGGCAGCTATTGCTCGTGTGAATGGCTGGCTGGCTCCCTGCTGGCCTTCTCAGTCTCGGCAGACCTGGGCTGCACATTGACCGCCCAATCCTAGAAGGAAACTACACTGACTGTACAGTGGGTTACATGTGTCATTAGTTCACAACTCTCAGGAAATGCGCTAACTCAGCCATGTCGATTGAACACTCCAGGCCTTGTGAAAGGGATGTGTGTGAGAGATGGTGGCACTGAATGTGACCTCCATTGCGGGGTGAGCCATTCACAGGGCGAGTACTTTGAGGGCTGCGCAGTGTTGGACACGGTGAGTCCACCCACAAAGATGTGCAGCCTTGTGAGCTATGTGTCGTTCTACCTGACAATGGACAGTAGATGTGGGCAGACTACACATTGTTCAATGTGCTGGCATCCAGAATTGAATGGGATGGACAGGTACTGTGTACACACTCCCACCAGCATGCATTCACGTGTGGAGTACACATGCTGCAATGCCATGTCCCATACCGTCTTGGCTCTGTTACACGTCTCTGTACATTTAGGATGGGGCAGCATCACGCCACTGTTATTGTTGGATGTGGGTGATGCTGAGAAGAGTATGTGTGATATTCCAACCCTCATGTGTACCATCCCTGCAGTTGGAAGTCCACCAGCCCAAGGCCTTGTGATGAGCCATTGCATCCAAGTTGATGCTTCTGTGTACGTGTAACCGACAGTGCAGCCAATCCCACGAAGAGGGTGACGTCATCTGCCGTATGTGTGACCATGTTGCGGCCACTAATCGGGGGATGCTCCCTCGCATTGTCAGGTTGGCACGGCGCTGCATTTCACCACTAATGGTCTGCTATTGACAGTCACACAGCCTGTGGCGGATGCACGTTTGTAGGGGCAGCAGCAGCAGGCAGGTGTATAGTACTGTGGGATTGTGTCCTTTGCAGCGAGAGGCAGCATGTGTCCACAGCCTACCCATGTACTGGGTAATGTGATGTTAGTTGTGTGGTGCAGTGGGTTGTGAGTGTACTCTGCGCTGGGAGCATCTTACATGCATATGCGATTCCTGAGGGTCAAGATGTAATTTGGGCGCTCTGCATAGTCAATGCGTTCAGAGTCGTAGGCCTCAGGAACAGCCTGTAGTCAGCTGGAGTTGCATTTCACATGTATGTGTGTGGTAGTGTGCACACTCTGATTCCGTCCTGAACACATGTGTGCGATGCCTCACCTCATATTCCTGGTACTCACACATCCGGCACACTATGCAACAGTAGTTGTGCTCGTGCGATGGACAGTTGTCTGGCATGGGCTCATGACCATTGTGGACTGTCATGTTGCAGTCAGTGTGTGTGGTGACACATTCAGCTCCATGCTGGTATGTCCTTGGCCTACTTATGTAGTTGCCATCCTTAACACCATCAGGTGAGTGGGTGTGTACACAGTGATGGGTGGCTATGGCCGCAGGGTGACAGTCTGGGTGTTGTTCCATGTGCACAACACATGTGTCAGTTATTGGCGGGTTCATGACCTGTCCGACAGCCATTACGTGTTGATTGTGGCTGCTGTATACATTTGCACAGGTATCTTGCAACATGTGCACTTGGGAATGTTCGGTGCTGGCTCCCTAGCACATGTCTGTGGAATTGATGGCAAATGAGTGAGGCCACCTCGCTCTCCCTCATGTGTCAACTACCATGTGTGCTGCGGGACAGGGGACGGTCAACAGTGGTGAGGCATTGGATGGTGCAGCTGCACAGGAGCTGGGTGTGACTAATGTGACCGGCGTATCGGAGGGGGCAGACATGTGCTGGATGACTCACAGGCCCATACGACAATTGCTGCGTCATCTGAGTACAGAGGTCATGTATCCATGTTTGCTAGCACAGGGGATGTGCACTCTAGCGCCTCTGCAGCCACGCGGAGGCCAATGCCCGCCCTCCCAACTACTTCCACTGGTGCAACACGTGTCGGCACATGGATGACGGATAGAGTGTCTTTCACACCAGGCACAGCTGCCCCTGCGACCCCTGCTGCACTCAGTGCCGGGTCTGTTGGGCATGTGCGACATCTGTGCGTGGGTCAGACAGCTCTCCTCAATGACTTTATTGCCCATGCCAACACTTTTCCGCAGTTGACATAGTACATGGAGGGCCTACATTAACGCGTGGGTGGTACACACCTGTATGTCCAATAGTTGTCCCCCCAGTCAAGGTGGCCCTTGAACTGGGCCACTGTCAGGCTGACATTCCTGTCCTTCCCCCACACCCCGGAACGTGGCGCATCTGACAACAGCAGGGCACGAGTCCTGACAGAAGAGGTGGTGGCACGCAGACGTTATGACAGGTAGTGACGTCTCAGGAGATGGCTTGCACCATCAGACTCATTGCCTCCCCTCGCTCACCCCACTGATGCGATTGCATCATGGGATCACGCGCGTGTGCAGCAGCTCCAATCTCTCCCCAGAGAGGCCAAAGAGGGAATGTGTGGCTCCATTCGCTCCAGTCATCGAGCTCACGGTGAAATAGGTGGGGGGACGCCGTACAGCCGCATGGTACCCCGAGTCGTGCCCTGGACAACAGTGACAAAGCATGGCTGTCTCCGTAGTCCGGATACACCACATGCCACACACAGGAGCTGTAGCTGGCCTAGCGGGCCATGCCGCAAACACCATCCCAGACGACATGTAGACACACCCCGGTGCGCAATGTCATAGCATCCGCTGCCATTGGCAAGGGACCCATGGTGTGTGATATGTGCCTCATGGTGTAGAGCCTCCGAGCCATCCCCCGCCAACGGGTGTCATGCAAATCACACACTTCGCAAAACCATTAGGTAGCTATGCCTGCACACCAGGGCTCGAGTCCGGGTACCATGCGGGTGTACGGCGTCCCACCACTTATTTTACCGTGGGCTCGGTGACTGGAGCGAATGGAGCCACACATTCCCTCTTTGGCCTCTCTGGGGTGAGATTGGAGCTAATGCTCACGCGCGTGCTCCTATGATGCAATCGCATCAGTGGGGTGGGCGAGGGGTGGCGGTGAGTCTGAGGGTGCAAGCCAGCTTCCGTGACGTCACTACCTGTCATGTCGTCTGCGTCCCCCCACGTCTTGTTCGGGACTTGGCCCTGCTGCACACTGAGAATGTATTGCCTGCGAGATGTGACCAGGAGCAGGGTGCCATGACATCCCACCCACCAAGCTCCACTGCCATCCCATGCCCTGGGTAGCCTGTGCAGGTGGACGATGTGGGGGTACACCTGAAGGCCAGGGGTGTAAATGTCTCAGCAAGGGCCTGGCTGCGCACATCAGTATCCAGCATGTCCCCAGAGAGGGAGCCAATGTCCACACCTGTTGCAGCATAGATCGTGTGCCCGCCTGTTGTGCACACACTAGTCCACATTCATCCCCAGACAGCTGGTCTTTCCACATTCCCAGAACAGTGGTAATCTACCCCGCCGGGTTTGTACCCACACAGTCTGTTTCGACACTGCATGTGTGCACCCACCCGTGCCACAGACCCACCTGTGCCAAGTGGCCCTCCCGCTTCACATGCCACATGTGTGTATTCCACAGTTGTGCTTCTCTCTCAGGGGCGGACATCCAACTGTCCCGTAGCATACAGACTGCACCCAGTCGGACTGGCATCTTGTTTGAATGTTGGGCACCCTCACACACCTACCTGTGCCACAGTGGTGGCTGTGCTGGCTTTCGTGACTGCCATGGCAGTGTTGCTGTCCATAGCAGGGTACACCCACACACAATGCATACGTAGCTTATCCTATCAGTACTCTGCACAGCGGACTGGCCACTGTCCCTGGTGTTGTTCATTGTTGCAGACTGTCCATGTATTCTGTGATTGGATGCTGTGGTTCCTGTAGTGGGTTGTGTCTGTGTAGTTGCTGTTTGCTGTTGTTACTGTGTGTGCATAGTTAGGTGAGGCACATGCCGTGAATGGTACCTCAACAATTGCAATGTCTGGTCACACATTCCTATGTGTATGATACGTGGTTGGGACTTCACTTCTTTCAGACTCTGCTACTTGTGTGTGTGATGTTGACGTGTGTCTGTAACACGGATTGTCTGCATGTATTTGGTGCTATTTCTGTGTTAATGTGTACGTGTCATGTTTGCGTGCATGCACAGCACAGGGTGTGTGTCTAGCCACAGGATGACAGGTAGCATGTGCAGAGTGTGCGGGTTTGTGTGAGCTTACTGGCTGGCTGGCCAGCAGTGTAGGTGTATGTGTATCTTCTGATGAACTTCGAGCCAGGGCACATGGCTTACTTTAAATGTGTGCATTTGGGAGGTGTGTGTGTGGTGTGTGTGGTGTGACTTTGGGGTGATGTTGATGTGTGTGTGTGTGCTCTGTCAATGTCGACTACACACATGTGTTACCCAGGGGCATGGTCAGTGTTTGTGTCCTTGTTCGGGTCTGTTCATGTGAGCACATGTGTGTATTGTCTGTTGCATAGTGTGTGGGTGTGTCCTTGCAGTTCAGAATGACTCCTACTTGATGTGTATTGGCCATTGTGGGTCTGCAGGGTGTGTGAATGTGTAGATTGTGGCTTGTTCAATTGTGCATGTCTGTACATATCGGCGATTCGTACTCACTGTGCAGCCCTGCCCACCCACACTGATATCATGTGTGTTTTGGCATGCATTGATGTGGCATGCAACTGGCGTGGCTCCTATATTTGCTTGTTGAGTGTGATGTCAGACTGTGAAGGTGATTGTACACATATGTAGGACTGTGCTTTGTAGTGACCAGGCCGTCAGTGTTGATGTGAAGATCTGTTGGGCCACGTCAGACTCTGACATGCCAAGGCCCACGACCTGTGGTATGTAACTGGGTCCACAGTGGCAACAAATCATATGCATTGACATCCAATGTCACTTGACTACATGGTTATCTCACAAGTCCCGTGTACTTCACACACACTCATCCTCTCTCATTCGTACTTGTCTACGATCAATAATTCTCCAGAGTCAGATATTGGCTTTAAGGCATGTATTTGAGCTTATTTCCCCTGTGATGCAGGATGTGGACACTACTGGCAGCGTTATGCATGTGGAGAATATACTTAGCATGATTACATATACAAAAGGGGTACAGGTAGATGTTATAAGTCGTTAATTGTGGAGATAAGGCTTCAGAGTTCAGAATGCCCTGCCCTTGCTATGCTACAGTTCATTAGCTCATTACTGAGGTGCCCTTGGCTGTGACACAGACAGTTTTGGTTTACCCTATCAGACAACTTTACATCATATGCACAGTACATCTGAGTCCCATGGTACAGGTTTACGACAATTGTGACCCCGACACACCTGCGTCAGAGGTGTCATCAGAGCATGTGCCTACATGCATGCAGCATAGTCTGTCATGTTGTTGCGATATGGTGGCTACTGTACATGACTCACTGCCCGGGGACATGTTGTAGGGTGTTGCATTTGTTGTCCATGCAAATGTCCTGGCACGGAATTTCAGAGAAAGGTGAGATGACAGTTCTCAAGTTGTTCAGCAGACAGATAAGCGTGCACATACAGGAGCATGTGTTCAGGTGCGCGGCATGCATGTTGTGGCATTGTGGTGCGTGCAATGTTGGCCATGTGGTCACTGTACACAGGTCCCATTCTCCAGCCTCCCCGTGTTCATGCAGGGACAGGGGATTTGGTGATGGACAGGGTGCATGTCCCGGAAATGTCAGGTGTCATGACGGTGGAGTTGATGTTAAGGTGTTTGTTTCCGAGTGCATGGTGTAGTTGTTGCACAGCTGACTGGCCACTGCGTGCGGACGGCAAGCATAGGTACGGTGTTGAACATGGATGTTCAGTTGTGGGTATTGATTTGGGGACCCATGAATTGACAGGTTGTCAGGTATGCGATACCTTCCTGCAGAGCATCCCTCGCATTGGTGGTATTTGTGGATGACATCCAATGAAGCGGATGGTGGGTTGCAACGTGTTCCTCGTAAGTTGTCCCTTGTATGATCCTGATGGGACATGTCGGGTGACATTCGATGAGACTGTGAGCCAGCATACGTTGTGCGGAGGCACACTGGTTCCATTGCAGTGTGTGTCCTATTGCAGCCACGAACGCCATGCCCCCATACACTGAACAGTTCCTGTCGTGGGCGTCCAGGGGTGAGAACAGGTGTACCAGGTCCCCGATTGGACATGCCGGGTTGGAGAGACATACATCCACAGGCCAGTGGTACGGGCACCTCCGACAGTAGAAAACGGGCTTGACGCAGCTGAACATTTCAATGCGGTAAGTTACTCGATAACTTACATTCAGCATGGCCAGATTTGCACAGCCCAGTATCTGTTGCAAGCTATTGCTGTACAGCTGCATCTGTCTGGCATAGGTGTATAGTACTGGTGCCCCGTCCATTTTGCTGCGGGGTGCTGTGATGTCGTGCTCCGTCTGTCTGGGCTGTCTGCTGCATTCAACCTCCGACGTTGCTGTGTGTTCTTGAATGGATGTTAGGCGGCAGGACTTTGTGTATGGCTTGGGAGGCGTCCACAGGCCCTCATCCCACATGCTCCTCTGAATGGTCAAGGCCAGTGGTGTCTGACTCTTCCCTGATTACTTGCATTTGAGCCACAAGGAGCAGTGGTATAATTGTATTTTGTGGTTTTATCTTTCTTTGATGGTCGGCGTTATCTGCCAGTGGATGGTTGACTCAGCATGACTATGTTTGGGTTGTGGTTGTTACAATGTCTCCGTTCTCCTGCAGGGTATGTTGCAATGTGATATTGGGAGTGGGAATGGAAGGACATTCACTGCTATCTGCTCTCCCGTGTGTGGGTGGGTCACTTTTTTTCTGCTGTACATTGGGACTTGTGTGTGGGCGTCGTGATTGTGAACACCTGTTCTCAGGCAGCAAGGTTTCTCAGTTTTGTACATTGCATGGCTTGTTATTGCGTCCACGGTGGTATAGGTGTTGTTTGTTGTGACTGGCGTGCCTTTTGCGATCAATGTCCATTGTTTGTGCTGTTCTGTGGCAGCTGCCGTGTGCTTCTCCTTGCTTTGCACACAGGTGTGTGTCCTGTATCGGCGTCACTTTGCTCCCCTGTTCGGCACACTTGTGTGACTACGTTTTGGCAACAGTGAGTTGTCGGTGGGGGTCATGGTTTGCGCAGGGGGACCACGTGACACGTGCCTTCAGGGTTGGGCTGGTGTGTGTGGTGTGTTGTTGTGACCCTGCGGTGTTTGTGTGCAGCCCATGCGTGGCGCTGTCGTTGGCCTCTGCGTTGTGCGCATGTGCGTCATCGCCGGGGCGCTGCGGTGCCGTGACGGTGACGTCACCTCCTGGTCCGGGGTCGTGGGTGCTCATGTTGTTGCGGGTTGGTTATATTTTACAGGTGGGATGTGTGTGGGTACAGTGTGGAATGTGTCCTGTCCCAACAGGGGTGTTTCGGGGACCCATGTACAGTTTTTCCGCCCTTGCATTGTGTGCGGTGTTTGCATGCCCTTGTTGTGTGTCCGCCTACCTGCGTCGTCGTTGCGCGTTCACTCCTAGGTGCTGCATCAGGTACAGCATTGGGATGGCCTGGAGAGCAGGATTCATGTCGGAGTTGGCCGGGTTGGTGTTTCTGTGGTCTGCGATGTGGTTTCCGCCTCCTGTTCTCGTGCGGTGTCTCTTTGCCGTTTTGGCTGTTTGGTTGTGTCATCGTAATTTGTACGCCGGGCGGTACGTCATTTCGTAGGACGGTGTGCCTCCGTTGGCTGGCGCCGTTGCGTAAACGGGCGCACTTTGATGGCGGGCGGCCTTGCAGGCTTGGTGGGCGGTATTTGCCTGTCTTTTCACATCATAATTTTGCGGGAGTGCGGGCAGTTGCTGGCGGACGGTAACTAGCGGTTTTTGCCTCCGACCGCACAGCGGTTGTGTTTCCGCCCGCCATCGTAATGGGCCCCTAGGCGAGGTAATCGTTTTGTTGACAAATTATTCAAAGGCTGGCGGTCGATGAATTGTGTGAAATAATAATCTTTATAAATATCAAAATATCAAAAAGAAAAAGGATGAATATAATGAAAATATTTAAATATATATAAAAAATAAAAAATATATTTTGTCATAAAAAGAATTGTTTTCAGTCATATGCATTTGTTTATCTTACATGTACCTTTTTTGTATAGATTGAGGCCTGAAGATTGGTAGGAATTGTCCATTATAGATCTTGTGTTTACTCTCATTTTACCCCCTATAAAACTCATGAAGACAGCTCACAGAAGGACAATTAAGCAAATCAAATGTGATGAGCAAGACAAAAGGTAGATCGAGCTCTAAATGCTAACACAAAAATATGAAAAAATTCTGTACTTTGAGCAGCAAAGGAACATCATCCTATAGATGACCTTATTTAATATCTACGTGTCGGACTTGGCGAGGGTTATCAAAACCCACGGGATGGGTGTGACATCTTACGCAGATGACACACAACTGGTGCTCGCAATACATAACGATGGAGGAGCAATTGCAGCCAGCTTTCAAGACGGAATGTTGGCTATTAGTACTTGGATGGCCAACAACTGCCTAAAGTTGAACTCTGATAAAACGGAGGTATTGATTTTTGGTAATCTTTTCCCTGCATGGTCCCCTATTTGGTGGCCAGCCAATCTGGGACCTCCACCACCCCCTGTCTCGAAACTCAGGAATTTAGGTGTCTTATTCGACGACAAATTATCTTTTTCATTCCATGCCAATGCAGTTGTCTCCTCATCCTTTTATACCCTTAGGATGATTAAAAAACTCCTACCATTTGTTCCACCCAGTGCCGGAAAAACACTTATTAGCACGCTAGTAATGTCAAAAATTGACTATTGCAACGGCCTCCTCCTTAATGCTCAGAAGAAGGTCATAAATAGACTACAGATGGTGCAGAACTCAGCTGCTAGAATGCTAACAAGCACCCCTAAGTATCAATCAATCTCAAAGGTGGTCCGAAAACTCCATTGGCTACCGATAAGAAGCCGAGTTAAATTTAAAGCACTCTGCATCGCATTCAAAGCCATCCACAACACTGGACCTGAGTTTCTTAAGAGGGCTTTGTGTGTCTATAAGCCCAACAGACCCCTGCGTTCATCAGCAGCCAACCTCTTGAAGGTCCCTCGAACTAAAAAGTCTCCTGGGGTGATAGAAGATTCACCGTGGCCACAGCCAAGTTGTGGAACACCCTTCCCCTTCACATTAAATCCTGCCCTACCCTGCTTGCCTTTAGAAAGCTAGTAAAGACTTGGCTTTTTGATCAATAATCACCTGCTCCTGGCTTGATCTTCTACACAGTCCGCAGCGCCGAGACACCCAAGGGTATTTGTGCACTCTACAAATTGCTTAAATAAATAAATAGATAAGCAACTGATGTCTTCAGCCCATTCACCACCTAGGATACACAACTAAAACACTTTGAGCACATTAGCTTCTCCAAGTCTACCTCCAACACTTATCAAAAAAGATCTTACTATCTCTGAAGAGAAAATTATAATTTTAATTAATCAATGTTGAAATTCCTGTTCTCCAGGGCACAACCGCATCCCAATTGCGGTAACGAAACAGAATCCACCTCTGTGGACCCATTTATTGAAACATTGTTCAATCATGTGCTCTCCTTCGGGCAAGTACCTTCACCATGGAAAGGGTCCATAATTCACCTGATACATTAAAAAAAGGTCACAAAGACAACCCTGCAAACCTTTAGCTTATAGCTCCACTGGATGCTGAAGGGAAACGTTTTGCGAACTTGCTGAATATTTTGACCACCTGGATAACAGACCATTACCTCCTATCAATTTTACAAGCAGATTTCTGCTTGGGATGTGCAATCATCGAGAATATTACTGCCCTAATTCAATGCACCACAAAGGCCCAACAAAAAACATGAAAACTTTACATATTTGTTTTGTCAGCTACTTGGTCGCTTTTAATAAAGTGAACCAAAACCACCTATAAATAAAGCTTCTTTTCTTAGGAGTAGATAAAGGCCTGTCACATCTTTTAATAGCACTGCACTCGAATACCTAGAATGAAGGTGTAACTGATAACGCCGGAATATCATCTAAGGTTCCTGTATCAAGTGGCTTCAAGCATGGATGCGTGCTAGCACCTTTTCTCGTTTTACACTTCAGATATAAATTCTTACATTCACAACCTAAACTTTTCTCCACCAAATCTTGGGACCTGTTCCATAAGTCACCTGGCCTACACTATAACCTCACCATTTGGTCTCAAACTCCAATCGGTCTCCAGAAACAGCTACAGGACTTAAAGAATTTCAGTATTCATAATGGTCTAATGGGCAATATCACCAAGACAAAGATACTGTCAATTGGGACTCCAATAAAACAATACAACTGGACTATAGGTACGTACACAGTTGAATTTGCAGATCCATAGGGCTATCTAGGCCATGCACTTTACTCAAAATTAACAGCATCCCAGCATTTGGCAACATTAAAGAACAAAGTCACTGTTGTAAACAAAGCAATAAAAAAGTTTGCACACATAAATAGAGGTAGAGCAATCACTGCAACTACTTTGGCTTTGAAAGCAAAACTTCTTCCAGCCATATTTCACGCTTCAGCCTCTCTCGGTAAAAAAATTAAAAAATTGAAGAACTAGAAACTGTATATATACCAATGAAAAAACACTATTCATTCTTCGCAGTTCTCCTCCACAAGCAATAGTTTGACTGGAGCTCAACTTATTCTCAATCAAAACCTTGAATTAAATACAGAAAATCAATTATCTCTGTAACGGCCACTGCAAAAATGAACACATTATTGAGCTCAATTTTTACGGACCTTAAAATTGATATCCGCATAGTTCTCTTCTGCTTTCTTTTTAAACATCATTGCCGCAATCCAGGAACTTAATGTACTGCCATTGAAGACGAACTGGGCATGACCGGAATCACTCGGAAAAGAACCACAAGACATTTACTGAGGGAGTCTTTTAAAATGAGGGATTTAGTTGACGTCTGACTTTTTTTTTGCATTTTTTTTTTAGTGCGACTTAACTCAGAGGTATCAGAGCAGTTTACATGAGCAGCAGTTGCATTTCAGTCGGACACATTCATTTTTTTAGGCACACAGAGTTTAAGTGATTTGCCAAATATCACAGGATGTAGGAGCCTCTTGCCGGATTCAAACCTGGTTCCCAAGCCTCAAAGTTGGCTGCACTAGCCATTAAGCCACAACCTCTGTTGCAAACACCTCGCCTACTTTCTTGCATCCTGTTTTCAACCCAGACAACAATTCTACACAAACTATAGACTGGAGGCCAACACTAAACAACAATAGTTGGGATTTCGTCTCCTATACATGTCACTCAAGCAATTTAAAGGGACCTGGAATTCTAATAAACTGCCCTCAAACTTTTGTAGCCCCTCTAGCTATAGGGAGGTGACCCTAGACCACCTTCTATGTACCTGCTCATATTTAAAGTATATACGCAGCAAGCACCTTAAGGCAACATTCAGACAATGAAACTTTCATATAGTGGGAGAGGCAACCGAGGATTGAAGTGAGCAGCTGCATTGTGGAACTGATGAGGTCCTTGAATCCTACATAGGCTATTGTACCAACAGAGCTTGCAGTGACGTGTACTGTGACAGGGTACAGGCCGGGGGCTTAACTGCTTACAAAGCACCAAGCACTGTCAAGTTACACGGGCGGCCAGTTTCTAGTGTCAGCATTATCTCAAAAACGTGTAAATGTGAGCAAACCATATAAATATATGTAAGGTAACTGGAGATCATGTTATGTTCTCCAATACCTTTAGGTCAAAGCTTGTTTTCAATTCGGAGGTTTAAGCACTAAAAATATCAAGCATGATCTCTGTCTTTAAAAGTAAACACGCACTCATAAAACTCTGGCGAGACAAGAAGGGATTCAGAGTGTGGAGTGGATTGTAAGTTGTAAATTAAAGTGATGGCAAAGCAGAGCACTGGGACTGCAGACCATCTGTGCAGTGAAGAGATAGCTCGTGACTCGGCTCCGTCATTATTTCAATTTATGACTTAAAATCCAGTCAGCATTCCTCAGTGTGTGTGTGTGGCGTGGGTAGATGGGGCTGAGAGCTTGGAAGTTGGAGGCAAGCCTTTCATCAAGCCTGCAAAAACAGGAGCAGAGGCAGGCAAACTAAAACAAGTCACAGAGCAAGGAAGAGGGGCCATCACACCCTATACAGTGTGATGGCCAAACAAAACGTTATCCGAGTAAAATCGCCAGGGACAGAACTTAGCAGGCAAAGGAGGGGCATTTACACAAATGCACCAATAAAACAAGCCAGAATTTCTGAATGCCTCAGATAGTAACCAATGGCAATGGGTGGGTTTGCCAAACCCCACAGAAGAGATATAATAGGTCAATCAAGCTCGACCTAAAAATGACTCTTTCACTCACCTTTTCCTTTCTTTGAATGGCATTTAGTTTGTGGTTGTGAATGTGTTTTTTCAGTGTTAATATGTTTACACTGGTGAGGGTTATTTTACTTTCGGTGGGGTTTTATCAGTTATTATAGATTTAAACCTAAAACAGGATAGCCTAGATATGACAAAAAGTCTCTTCAGAATTCAAAAAGGTTTATTTCTTTAGCAGGTGGAAGCTTTGGCATTAATGCGTCACATTATAGCACTGCACGGAGAAGTACTTTAATAAAAGTAATAATTTTTTAACATGACCCTTTAGAGAACTAAGTGGCAAGACAATTATCATTAAACAAAGTGATTATTCATTGCTTATAGAGATTGGGAAATTAAGTGATTTGCTTCAAATTACAGGATATTGAACTGCTGTTGAGACTCGAACCGTCATCCCCAGATCTTAAGTCAACAGCTCTGGCCCTAACGTCACATCCAGGGAACGGGGAGGGAGGAAGGCAGGCAGAAGCCACATGAAAGCTTGGTTCATTATGGGCTTGTGGTCCTTAAGACCTCAAGCTAAGCCAGAGACAGGCTTGAGGCTTGAGGCTGGCTCCAGCTTTCAGTGGCTCACCCACCCCCAGTTTTGTTAAACAAAAAACATATGACTTGTGACAGGGATCATGAAGCGTAGCGATATCACAATCTCGTAACCCACTGTGCATCCCCTTCCTGTCTGGAATATATTAAGCTGAACCCACCTGCCCGGCTAAATATCCCATCGTCTAACATCGGGAGAGCGTCGTCATTAGTACCACCGATGGTGATCAACATTAGAAATAGGAGCAGTAATAAAAAGGACAGTAGAAACTCCCCCTCCAATATGCAGATTCAGAATCTCATGCTATACTGCTTTTCCTCTCTTGTGTCCTGTAACATAGCCCTATGAAAGCGTGATAAGATTAGACATTAATAGGATGATATACGAGTATAATGATGTAATAGTTTGGCTATATCGTGGTGCTCTAGTACCCTAGCGCTCAGTAAACATATAGGAGTGGACTCCTGGCTGACCTCCCATCTTAAACATCTGGCTCGTAGCAGCTCCCCTCAGTCTGTGCTCTGCCTTCTGGGTAGGAAGTGGTATGTCTAGTTGGCATCTTAAAAGCTATGAGTGTGGGAGATACTAGCCTTCTTCTGTGGTTTCAGAACATGAAGGGCACATGCTGCACTGGGAGTGGGGCACACAGTGAATATGGAGCACAAAAGGTATCTGGACTGTTTGGTTATCAAATGACATCTTGACTTCCATTTTGTGCACTATAAGCCCATTCGCAAAGTCCCACTCACCCCAGGAACCCATATTTTATGGCTAAGTGGTTGGAAGAATAATAGAGTGTGTCTATCTGGTGGACACTCGTTGAGTACTGCGCAGCTGTGCGGACGTTATGGGGTTGACGTGAGATAATGCGGGGCATGGCAGAGAGGAAGTGCAATGGTGCGGAGCTCGGAGCGTGGTGTCTCAGCAGTCGGTGCATGGTGAACAGAGAAACACCATGGGGCACTGCGGGCCACCAGGGGTGCTGCCGGGAGGGTTCATCTCTGCACAGCAGCAATGAACGAGTGGGTGAAAGCCGTGGTCCCCTTTGCAGGCCCTTGAGATCAGTGAGCATGGCCAAGCAGCAAAAGCGGTGGCAAAGCAGCCTGTAACTGCTGCAAATAAGCCTAATAATTCCTTCTTTTTCACACGGCCCGTCCTCCCACACCCCAACCAATCTGCTCACCTGCCAGTCAGTCTGTCTGTCGACTTGCTTTTTGACACTAGCACTTAAATTGGAACTTCATCTGCATCTAAATCCTGTAGGCAAAGCCAGGGTATGCCCAGTATTCTTTTCCCTGCACTTAGTTTTGAACCTGGCACCAGCATGCAGAGAAGAAAGCTGCACGAAGGCAAGGCAAAGGCGATTCCCTAGGAGGCTGCGGTCATTGTTGGTGAGCGTGGAGGCAGCCGGTATTAGACCGGTGCGGCTTGCACCCTCCTAGAACATAACCCACCACCCGCCCTAGCTCTCAGTGCCATCTCAGCATTGCCTCCTGCAGTACCTCCTTTCAGCATCCACAGGAGATTATTGTGGCCTATCCTTTCCTATCGCATCGGTATTCTCATATCTGACCATACTGTGCAGCTCCTCCACCTCCCCTAGCTGCCACAAGGTGCTAAGCACAGCAAAAGTCCACTCAGCCATTAGCAGCTCAGGCTCCAGACCCTCAACTCTGCTACCTTTTCCACTAAACGGCACAAGCACATCTTTCAGTATTTAACATGAGACCTGGCAGAATGAGAGGCCCCCTTCCTGCTGTGCGCACAAAAAACCCATGATTCTGCCCGCAAGGCAGTTAAGGAAGGATTAGCCACCGCAACTCTTTCGGTGCTATCGAGGCCCCGACGTTACCAATTCTAAGCCTTCTCTGCAAAAGCCTAAGCCTCACCTTACTGAATTGAGCCTATCTTCCCCTCTGAAGGATGCAACTACCAAAAAGCATCAATCGAAGATCCACACTAAATTTGTTTTCCTCAATGATCAAGCTGCAGCTATTCACATTGAATGCAAACATTCCGGGTTTACCATCTCCCCTGGAACCAACTGTCATTAAACAAATTGCCTCACATGACCTCTAGCAAGAGGCACTTGTCTGTCCTCACCCCGTACAACCAAATCCTAACAACCTAACTGGAGGAGTCGAAGTGCAACAAGCCACTGATACCACTATAAATGACAGTGACATTAAAAAAGCAATGACTTCTAGCCCAGACCCTATAAGCTCTGACAATCCAGCGTTGAGTTTCAAAAATCAATGTGAAAATGATTAACCAGCACTTGTAACTATCGCGCAGGTACACACAGGCACAGATAAAAAAGATGTCTCACAGTAGCCATCGGATTCCAAGGACAGTGGCTATTTTTCCCTTATAGTTAAAGCCATGGAAGCTATTTAATGCAAAATGAGCCAACACTCATGCTCCACCACCACAACCCGCCCTCCACCAGGCCAAGCAACGAGAAAATCCAGTGAAACAGACCCCTCGCCGGGTTAAGCATACCAAGGTAAAAGTGCAACAGATAAGTAGCACTTACGGTGGTAGTCAGACAAAAACAGACAACTTGAATAAAAAATTACCTTGATAGTTTGTTTACCATTTTTTAAGGCTGGTTGCAGACATTTCCCAGAGGTCCTGTAGGCCAAGTTGTGTGATTGATTCATTGAGGTAGGACTTGGCAGGGCAGCTGCTCCTGGTTGTCAGTTCCAGCCAAAGATGTGAATTTAGTGTGTTTGATTCTACAGTCTTGACTTTATACACACCTCTTCTGGTGAGAGATTGTTTCTGTAGGCCAAACTCCAGCCTTATCTGGGCTGGAGAGGTGTATTTGGGGAGCCCAAAAACCATTCTGTATGCTCCAACCAAGATCCCATCCAGGGTTGGTGCATCTCTTCCACGTAACGGCACACTCCCATACGTTATTGTCGGTAACAATTTCGCTTGTATTACTGGGAGATGAGGGGTGAGAGTAGGGCCAGCAACTTTCTTCTTTTCATTTTTTATTTCCACATCTAGGGCATTACCTTTTCTCTTCAGAGTCTCTTTCTCTGGCTTGAAAGAGCCATTTTTGTCTATGATAATTCCTAGACATTTATATTCTGACACTGTCTCCAAATGTTGAGCCACAATCTACCAATTTGAAGATTTACTTTTCGTGCTATTTAGTGACATTGTTCTTTCAAAGTTGATCTTTAGCCATTTTCTATCGAGTAGGCATGAATGGCGCAAAGGAGATTCTGCAGACCAACCTTAGTGCAGCTGATTAGAACCAGGTCGTCTGCCTAGAGGAGGTTAGAGAAAGCTATTCCACCCAGCGTCGAGGCGTGGGAGTTGCAGCAATCCAGTTTTGTTGATAGGTCGACTAGAAAAAGATTAAACAGAGTAGGGGAGAGGGCGCAGTCCTGTTTCAGGCCTTTGATGGTTGGGATGCATTTGGAAAGATGCGTCCCCGTCCTCAACTTAACCTGTACCCATGTATCTGTATGCAACAAGATCAGTTACTTCAGGAGAGCAGATGGAATATTCCAGTTAGCTAATTTCATCCACACTTTGCCTCGGTCCACATAGTCAATAAAGCAAAGGTACAGAGGTAACCTTGCGCTTTTTGCCATGTCTATTAGTCGGGTAAGGGCCAGGATGTTGGTTGTGATACCCATATGTTTGCAAAATCCAGACTGGTTTAACTGGATGATGGACTTGCCAGTGGCCCAACATGTTAGTTCCTTTAAAATGCAAATGACTAAGTACTTGGCCTTGTTGTCAATAAGTGCCACAAGACGGTCATTTTTTGCACTGCTCTTGTCACCGTGTTTGTGGATCAGTGAAATTATGAATCCTCTCCATGAAGCCGGAATTATTTTGTCTGCTAAAATCTGCTTAAATATCGGCTCTGGTTTCTCTGACCAATAAATAGCATTCTGCTTGAACAATGCAGGTGGGATCCCATAGGAGCCTGGGGCCCCCTCCTGCCTCCCTTTAGATATTTGTCTCAGTATTAGCTGCTTGTTTATTGTGAGGGAGTCTGTGTTCAGATCCTGACATGATCATTTGCCGTAGGCTTCTTTTCCAGCTTCCTATTTGGCTGTATTATTGGAAAAGTTAGGCAATAATTCTTCCAGCACAATTGCTTGATTTTGCCCTTCCTCAAGATGGTTGAAATGCTCATATAGACACTTTGCCCAAACTTCCTCGTTCAGGTGAGGGTTGATCCCTTGGTGTGTAGGGAGTTGTAGCATGTTTATTGTGCGCCAGAGCCATCCATGGGCATTGCTTTTTAAATCAAAAAGCAGCTTCGCCCAAAGCGATTCTTCTCCTTGCCTTTTCATTACCCAAGTTAGCTTTTTAAGTGCTGCTTTGTTTGATCTCAGTTCTATCTGTAAATTAGTATCAGACAATTTCCAACGGAGAGTCCTGAGGATTTTGTTTATGTTTTTTTAAGCAGCTTTACTTGTTTTTGTTGCTGGAGAGTAGAGTGGCCCTGGTGTTTTCCTTGCTGTGACAAGTTCCTTCTTGTCATTGAGGTGGCGAATGCATCCCCTAGTGCCTTGTAAAAGCCTCCCATGCAGTCGAAGGGTTCGTGGACCTATCTTGCTGCTGTTGTAGAATATCCTTGGATGACTCCAAGAGTTTATCTATGGAAGGGGAAGTGTATTTAATCCTTTTATTATTCATAGTGTATACTGAGTGTGGAACTTCGGTCGGGTAGTGGACAGCTATTGGACTCGCTTTGAGCGTGGCGACCTATGGAAGATGATCACTGGAGTCTTTCTCAACCAGTTGAAATGAGGAGACTTTATGATACAAAGAAATAGTAACAAAAGTGTAGTCCTGTGTTGAGCTGGCCGTCATTGAGTAGAACGTTCCTGCTTGTGGGTCATCTTCCGCGAAACGACCTTCAATGCGCAAAAGCTGAGATGCTCTAGCTCCCTCAAAAGTTGCTTGTCTGTTTTATTTTGTTTGCCCATTGTATTTTCCCCCTGCTGTTCGATCCCCCATTACAAAGATTATGCAGCTGTGAGTTCTTCTTCCACGAGTGTTCCAAGAAGGTGTAGATTGAAGTCCCCTGATGGAAAGAAATTTGAAGGTTGTTCTCTCCGCAGAAGCCATTTAATTACGCTGACCAATAGCTCCAAGCCCTTTGCCCTACGTCTAGGGTGCAAGTATGCGTTTATGATCACAAACATCAGTTCTTTTTCCTCACTGCAAACTATCGCTTTAATAGCTTTTATTTCAATAGTTTTTATTTCAATTGTTGCTGTTGACTTCACATGAAAATCCTCAACAGTGCTGATGCTTGCTATTGAGGTGTAAATTGACATGTCCCCCTTAGGAAGGCCAAACCTGACTCCTTTGTGGGCTGGTACATGGTGACCCACAGAGCCCTGCATGTGAAATGGGTGTTCGAGCCATGTTTCATGGAGTAGGAGGATGCTGAACAATTGTAAAACGAATAGTAAATAGTCATCTGTTGTTTTATTTCCCAGGCAGTTAATGTTCCAAGAGCATAGGCGGAGTGCGCTTAATTTGGTTTGCGTGTTCTTGCTGGCTTGTGGGCTTTGTCAGGGGATGATATTTGCGCCATTTATTGTGCAGGATAGCCAGCTGAAGTTCTGATCTGAATCATCACTTGAATATGCCGCGGTTCACTGACAGAATATCGATGTAAAAAATATAGATGTAAAAAATATAGATGAAAAAATATTGGATGCAAAAATATCGACTCCTATACTTAAAGAGGTAAGTACAAAAATATCGATATTAAAAATATAGTTGTACAAAATATTGATTTTTATATATATATATAATAAAATAATACATTTTAAATCTATCAAATAAAAAACAATTAATTTAAAAAAATAAAGTCGATTTAATATACATTTTAACAAATATAACGAATAAACTTAATTAAAAAAGTTAAACACACATACATAATAATTAATATATATATATTTACTTTAAAACAATTAATAAACTATTAATTTTATTTAACTCACTGATCCTCATGTAAAGCGCTCTGATACCTCCAGGTCTAGCCAGCGCTATTTAAAACTCTGCAAATAAATAAAATAAATAATTAATTTTAATATATTTTATAATTTTTAAATTATGTAAAAATTTACAAATATATATATATATATATATATATATATATATATATATATATATATATATATATATATATATATATATATTACCTACTGGCGGTCGCCAGTAGGCAGTTATAGTTAGGACCTTGTTTCTATTCAAAAAGCGTTTTTTCTTTTGCCAATATCTTTGGTGCCGTTTGACGAATCTTCGCAAAATTTTCAAAACTAATGGGGCACTCCGGTCAGCTCCTGTCTTGAACGTTTCAGGATGATTTGTCAAGCGGGGGCCGAGAAAAAAGGGGGGTCCCAAAACACGTTTTCCAAATGTTAATTTCTATAGGAAACTTTAGACAAGGCTACTGCCCGAACTGCTGAACGGAATTACACCAAATTTGGCAAAAAGGTAGCTCTTGGTTCAGAAAGCGCCCTTTTTTTAAAATGGTGCAAATCCGTTCAGTAGTTTTTTAAATATTAATGGAAAAAGAAATGTATATATCTGGGCGGAGCCTAACCACACATCTCATCGTGAGATCTGATTGGCTGTCAGCACTTCATCCAAGAAGTGTTGGCAGCCATCTTGGGACCAATATACACGATAGCACCCGATTAAAATGCATTGTAGTGAATGGAAGGTTTTGAGGGTCACCAAAAGGAGAACGTATAAAGGGTGATAAGACTTTAGTTACATTATAAATCATTTGTTGATGGTACCATACTAATTTTAGGAATTGTGGTGTGTTCTAAGGTGATTTTACCCTGTGAAAAAGCCTTCTGCTGGGATATCATGAATCATGTTTGAGAGAAAACTATTTTCTCATACTTTTTCCATAGAGGTTTGGAAGGTGATCTAGAAGCTAAAATGAGAGCATATTTTCTGTAAATTCACATTATCTTTCTCAGTCATGTGAGAATGAAGTCTGACATTCTCAGTAAAACATGTACATCCAACAAGGGCAGAGACTGTCAGTTGATTCCTTTGTGTTCTACTGCAGCTTCCCAGAGTGTTCTAAAGAACAACTAGAGCGCTAACAGTCTTACTTATGACAAAAGTATGGCACACCTGAAGCCATCTAGATTGGAATAAAGTGGTAACACTTAAAACATTTAATTTAAAAAGGAACAACATGAGGGGGTTCATTTTGCCATAGAAATTATGATTAGTGATGCAGACAGAAAAATTAGGGCACATTTTGAGTGACTTCTCAAATCCTCTTCTATTTCATTAAAAAATTCTGACAAGCAGACTGAAACATGCACTTTCAATACCAGCAGCAGACTTCCCTGGTGAGCAGTAGCTTTACTACAGTGATCTAATGAGCAACTAGAGTGCTAACATTCTGAATTTATGGCAAATGTGACACATCTGAATGCCTTCTTGATGGATTCAAAGTAAAAAACTGAAACTATTTCCTACTGAGGAGACTGTAGTAAATGAGGAAATTAGGAAACTTCATAACAAATAAGTCTCCCAAGATGGCCACCAGAGACAAAAGAGCCCAAATGTAGCACAAATATCACCCAGATGTAGCCCACGTATAGCCCAATGACAGAATGTCCCAGAGTGTTCTAAAGAACAACTAGAGCGCTAACAGTCTTACTTATGACAAACGTATGGCACACCTGAAGCCATCTTGATTGGAATAAAGTGGTAACACTTAAAACATTTAATTTAAAAAGGAACAAAATGAGGGGTTCATTTTGCCATAGAAATTATGATTAGTGCTGCAGAAAGAAAAATTAGGGCACATTTTGAGTAACTTCTCAAATCCTCTTCTATTTCATTAAAAAATTCTGACATGCAGACTGAAACATGCACTTTCAATACCAGCAGCAGACTTCCCTGGTGAGCAGTAGCTTTACTACAGTGATCTAATGAGCAACTAGAGTGCTAACATTCTGAATTTATGGCAAATGTGTGACACATCTGAATGCCTTCTTGATGGAATCAAAGTAAAAAACTGAAACTATTTCCTACTGAGGAGACTGTAGTAAATGAGGAAATTAGGAAACTTCATAACAAATAAGTCTCCCAAGATGGCCACCAGAGACAAAAGAGCCCAAATGTAGCACAAATATCACCCAGATGTAGCTCACGTATAGCCCAATGACAGAATGTCCCAGAGTGTTCTAAAGAACAACTAGAGCGCTAACAGTCTTACTTATGACAAAAGTATGGCAGACCTGAAGCCATCTTGATTGGAATAAACTGGTAACACTTAAAACATTTAATTTAAAAAGGAACAAACTGAGGGGGTTCATTTTGCCATAGAAATTATGATTAGTGCTGAAGAAAGAAAAATTATGGCACATTTTGAGTGACTTCTCAAATCCTCTTCTATTCCATTAAAAAATTCTGACATGCAGACTGAAACATGCACTTTCAATACCAGCAGCAGACTTCCCTAGTGAGCAGTAGCTTTAGTACAGTGATCTAATGAGCAACTAGAGTGCTAACATTCAGAATTTATGGTGAATGTGTGACACATCTGAATGCCTTCTTGATGGAATCAAAGTAAAAAGCTGATAGCATTTCCTACTGAGGAGACTGCAGTAAATGAGGAAATTAGGAAACTTCATAACAAATAAATCTCCCAAGATGGCCACCAGAGACAAAAGAGCCCAAATGTAGCACAAATATCACCCAGATGTAGCCCACGTATAGCCCAATGACAGAAGTGTGCAAAACACTTTTTATTTTTTGTTTTTTTGCAGTTCTTTTATATAGTGCCGACTGGTCAGGTATTGGAGTGCTTTACATGAGCATTGGTTACATCACACAAGGACAAATTCATGTTGGTTGTAGACATGGGGAGATTAAGTGATTTGACCAGAATCACAGAATGTCGAGCTGAAGCAGAAACTCCAACCTGGTTCCCCAGTTGCAAAGTCTGCAGCTCTGGAAGTAATACCACATCCTCTCCCCTAAGTGCAACATTTAATCAAGTGGTCAACTGGATAAAAAAACATAAAGATAACAAATAATTTAAAAGTGCTTTGTCGCTATTTGAAAACTCAGAAAATATGTCCTCATTTTAGTTTTTTAGAGCACTAACCATAATTTCGATGCAAATAAGACCCTCTCATTTCTGTAATTTCTAAAGGAAATGCTCTAGGTATTACAGTTTTGATTACATCAAGATGACGTCAGGCGTGCCACACTTTTGTAATAAATATAGAATGTTAGCAATCTAGTTGTTCATTAGGATACTGTTGAGAGGCAGAGGCCAGGGGCACAGACTCAGAAAATTGAAGGCAGGTAGGAGGGTGCAGAGGCAACAATTTGACCACACTGGGCAGGCAGGAAGGGCAGTGGCAGCACAACAGACTATGGAGGGCAGTGGAAAGGGGGCAGGGGCAACAAACCAACAATGCAGGACAGGCAAGAGAGGCTGTGGCAATATAATAGACCATTGTGGGCAGAAGGAAGAGGCAGTGGTAGTACAACCATACATGCCAACAGACCCGATTCAGCCAGGAAACGCCCAATGTTTTTAAGCCCAAATGGGCTTTATTTGATCTGTCTCCTGTCTACAATCTCCTCTTTTTCAATGTAAGTCAATGGGGAAAATCAATACCCCAGTTTTTATTTCAAAATCTCCCTCTTACCAAGTTCAAAATGTTAGCAAGTATGGTACATGATCCACATGGAAGGCAGGAGGAATTGGGGTAGGGACATGGACTTGGATAACAGAGGACAGGAGGGACATGGACAGGTGCACCAAACTGACCTTACAGGGCAGGCATCAGGGTTTGCAGCAGCACAATACACTACACAGGGCATGCGGGACGGGAGTGCAGCACAACAATCCATGGAAAGCAATAGGGAGGGGACAGGACCATGCACATGGACAACAGAGAACAGAGGGGAAAGAGGCAATGGCAGCTAGCTGACCATAATGGACAGACAGGAGAGAAAGCTGCAGCATAACGGACCATAAAGGGCAGGAGGGAGGGATAAGGGGCATTACAATGGAACAGACAAGCCAGGAGGGAGGGAATAGGGGTCTGCACATGGAAAACAGAGGGCAGGGGGCAAGGGGGCAGGGCAGGAGCAGCAAGCTGACAATGGAGGTCAGGCAGGATGGGCACTAGAAGCAAGACACACCATGGAGAGCAACAGTGAGACTATAATGGCATACACACAGACCATGGAGGGAAGGTGGGAGGGGGTCAGGGGCAGCTAGCTGACCACACAGGGAAGGTGGGAGGGGCCGTGGCAGCACAGAAGACCGTGCATGGCAAGCGGGAGGGTTAGTGGCAGCACAATGGCCATGATGGGCGAGAAGGAGGGGGGAGGTGCATGCAGAAAGGACCATGGAGGATAGAAGGGAAGGGTAGGAGCTGGGCACAGACAAGAGAGTTCAGGGGAAGGGGCCTCACAACAGACCACACGGGGAAGGCAGGAGGAGCAGTTGCAGCACAACAGACCAGGGAGGGCAGAAGGGTGTGGCAGTAAAATGGACCATGGAGGACAGGAGGAAGGGGATAGGGGCATGGAACGTGGACAGGCAGGGTGGAGGTGGCAGGGACAGGTTACAGTCATCTGATAATGCTAGGCAGGTGGGAGGGGAGTGGCAGCTCAACAGAACACTCAGAGTAGATAGGAGGGGCAGGTCCATGGAACATGGTGGGCAAAAAGGATGGAGCAGGGGCATGCACACAGACATCGGAGGGCAGGGGGAAGGAGAGTAGGGGCAGCAAGCTAAGCACAGAGGCTAAGCAGGAGGTCAATGATGGGGCATAGAATTGGGCAATGGAGGGCAGGAGGAGTGGACTGGGACATCATGCTAAATGGAGGGCAGTGGCAGCACATCAGACCATGCATGGCAGGAGGGAGAAGGCTAGTGCATGGATTCAGACAACAGAGGATAGGGAGGAGGTGGATGGGGCAGCCCTAACTGTTCAGAGAAGGCGGGAAGGCCAGTGGCAGGACAACGGCCACACAGGGCTGTAATGAGGGAGCAGGGGCATGGACTTGGACAATGGATGGCAAGGAGGAGGGGAGGCAGGAGTATCAAGCTTGGGTGGGGGCAGCACAATGCCAGGCCAGGCCCTGCTTCCAACCCCCACCATCCATTGTGATAGGCATCTTACTTAACGTTAAAAAAAAACCTAGAAATTCGCTGAAAAAAACAAAGATTACAGGGACGTTATAGTTAGACTCAGATTTCACTCGTACAAAACCAGTGAAATTCAGCAGTTATAGTTGCCTGAGCTAACTATAACTTACACCCCCGCAATGCACTGCTTATGACCTCAGACATTACATCATTCATGACATGGTCAGTGACATCACTCATGACATCACCATGACATCTCAAATGAGCTGTGAATGGAATGGAACGATAATCGCTAGAACTTTATTTATGGATAGTGTGTGTATATTAACACCCCTTTTTTTCTTTTCTTTCATGTAAGAACCATTATAATACGCAACGTGCCCAGATCAATATGGCTGATAGCCTTTCACTTTAAAGTAATGTGTAGTCCATTGTTTATGTTGATGTTTGCAATCCTAAGTATGTTTATTATGAACAAGTCACGTTGACGAACATACAGGTACGGCGGTCACGGGGCAAGATATGCTGAAAGGACATTGTGGGCATATTAACACTTGTTTTCTTTTCTTTATTGTATCAATTTCTGAATTTTCACATCGTGACCAGGCCAATATGGCCGCCAGCTTTTTGGATTAAAGTAATATGTAGTCCTTTGTTAATGTTGGCAACTGGAGGCATTTGTACATTTAAATAAGGAAGCTACAATGACGTCTTGTATCGTTATCAAGGTTCGGACGAGCCGAAACGCGTGGATCGCATTTCGCATTTGAGATGTCATCAGTGATGTCATCAATGATGTCACTGATCATGTCATGAGTGATGTAATATGTGACGACATCAGCAGTGCATTGCGGGGGCGTGAGTTATATATATATATATATATATATATATATATATATATATATATATATATATATATATATACATATTCTCCCTTGACGGAAAGAAGGTGATCCGCACTCGTAACTTGCTGTTTATAGATCTTTATTTCTTGATTTGTGAAGCAGCATGGCAGTCCTGACGTGTTTCGGTCTCCAAAGACCTTTATCAAAGGTAAACCTGCACCATACACATCACTGGTGTCCACAGCCTAATGTCCTAATTTAAATCTTGATCCTCCAATGGATAACTTTTATGCTTGCATTCTGAGACATGTGGTCCAACCGGCAGTGTTACTTTAATTCCCTCCAGTGGGCGGTGCTTTTGTTTGCTGTTTCCATAAGGCATGTGCTCATATAGGTATTCCACGAATATATATATATATATATATATATATATATATATATTCACTGAAAAAACTGTAGGTTTCAGACATGTTATAGTTACAAATTAGCATTTAAAAAACCTTTGAAATTCACTGAAAAAACCATAGGTTTCAGGGACGTTATAGTTACAAATTAGCATTTAAAAAACCTTTGAAATTCACTGAAAAAACCATAGGTTTTAGGGACAGTTATAGTTAGTTGGACATTGCACTCGTACAAAACCCGTGAAATTCCCTGTTATAGTTAGTCCAGCTAACTATAACTCGCGCCCCGCAATGCACTGCTGATGACGTCACATATTACATCACTCATGACATGGTCAGTGACATCACTGATGACATCACTGATGACATCTCAAATGACATCACTGATGACATCACTGATGACATCATCCAGTGACTGTGTGTTTCTGTAAAGTTTAAATATTTTTAATATATATAGGAAAAGACGTATTGAAGAATGAGTGGGTGTGTAAGTGTCTGTATGGATGATTTAGTAGGTGCGTGACTCACTCTATAAGTGAGTGATTTAACGTATCTTACTGAATGCATGGGTTAGTGACTAAACTGGGTGAATGTCTGTATCCGTCTGTCTGTTGCTGTGTAAGTGGCTGCATGTGTTTGTGAATAGCTACATGAGTGTCTATATGAGTTATTGAATGCTTGTCTGAGTATCTGTATGGGTGCCTGAGTGTTTGTGTGGGAGGGGTGTGTGCAACTCTGTGCATAGATGTGTGAGTGGGTGATTCACTGGGTGGATGGTTTCAAGAGTGCAACTGTGATAGACTGTATGGGTGGGTAAGTGTGTGTAAGAGTGTGTTAGTGAGTGAATGTATGTCCCAGTGGTACATGTGTGAGTAACTACATATGTGAAAGGCAGTATATATGTGTGTTGGAGTATATAAATAGCTATAAGCGAGAGTGAGTGATTGTGATAGTGGCTGTATGGATGAGTGTGTGCTTGTATCAGTGATTGTATAAGAGCGTAAGATTGTGCTACTATTTGTATGAGTAATTGAGCTGGTGTGTGTATAACTGTATTGGTGAGTAAATGGTAGTGTATTTAATTATTTGCATGACTGACTAGGTGTGTGAGTACCTCTATGGATGAGTGGCGGTGTTTGAGTGTCTATATAGGAGTATGAGTGCATATGATAGTCCTGTACTGAGTGACCGTAAGTATGAGTGACTGTACGGGTGAGTGAGTGGATGTGTGCGTAGACCTAAGAATCAGTGAGTGGGTATGTAGTTATTGGTGTTGGAGTGTCTATGGTTTTGCGAATGGCAGTCTGTAATTTAGAGTGGGTGTATCAAAGGTTATATTAGGGTGTGAGGAGGTGCATCAGATTATCACGTGGATGATGTCATCAGTGATGTCATTTGAGATGTCATCAGTGATGTCATCAGTGATGTCACTGACCATGTCATGAGTGATGTAATATGTGACGTCATCAGCAGTGCATTGCGGGCGCGAGTTATAGTTAGCTGGACTAACTATTACGGGGAATTTCACGGGTTTTGTACGAGTGCAATGTCCAACTAACTATAACTGTCCCTAAAACCTATGGTTTTTTCAGTGAATTTCAAAGGTTTTTTAAATGCTAATTTGTAACTATAACGTCCCTGAAACCTATGGTTTTTTCAGTGAATTTCAAAGGTTTTTTAAATGCTAATTTGTAACTATAACATGTGTGAAACCTACAGTTTTTCAGTGAATTTCAAAGGTTTTGTAAATGACAATTTTTAAATGTATTAATTGTTATATACATTTTTTTCATACTGATTTCCAAATTTTTTAGAAACAATTTTTTTTACATATTTTATTTTTTAAATTACATTGTAATTACATTATACATTACATTACAAAAATACTTTCTCAGAATGAATTACTTTAGTTTAATTACTTTGCACATAGGCAATAGACTTTTAAGTACAGTAGTTACAGTTGTTGCAATGGGCAACACATTTTCAAACACAATGCAACATTCAGCTCAATGTGAATTTCTAGTTAAATGCAATTAGTTACTTTATGGATTACTTTTCTAACCACATTACTGGATCCTAGATTCAGTCCTGGGACATCTCCTGTAAACAGTTGAGTAAAAGCGTTTTGGTTACAGTCGTGATTTTTAAGGAATATTATTGTACTTTAAAAGTTCACACTTAGAAACTTTTTCTCATAGAATCACCAATGTTATCCTATGGAAGGAAATTCACTTAGAAGTTAAAAACTGTTATCGTTACTTTTTCTTACTCAGTGTTGGATCCTGGATCCAGCACTGGTGCATCTCCTGTAAACAGTTGAAAGAATGCGTTTAAGTCATACAGGCGATTTTTAGGAATATTTGTAGTTTGTGAAAATCAACACTTTGAAACTTTTCTGCTGAAAACCAGACAATGATATCCTATGGAAGGAAATTCAAGTTACTGGTAAGTACGGTTAAAATTACTTTTCAGGACCAGTACTGGGCTGAAAGATGCAGCACTGAGGTCTCTCCTGATAACAGGTGAGTAAATCGGAATTCGGATTTTGGCTGATTTTAGAGGAATATTTTAAAGTTCCAAAACTCCACACTTAGAAGAATTTCCAAGTGAAACCAGTCAATGTTAGCCTATGGAAGGAAATTCAAGTTACTGGTAAGTACGGTTAAAATTACTTTTCAGGACCAGTACTGGGCTGAAAGATGCATCACTGAGGTCTCTCCTGATAACAGGTGAGTAAATCAGAATTCGGATTTCGGCTGATTTTAGAGGAATATTTGTATGTTTCAAAAATTAACACTTAGAAACTTTTTCAGCAAAAAGCAGGCAATGATATCCTATGGAAGAAAATTCAAGTTACTGGTAAGTACGGTTAAAATTACTTTTGAGGATCAGTACTGGGCTGAAAGATGCAGCACTGAGGTCTCTCCTGATAACAGGTGAGTAAATCGGAATTCGTATTTCGGCTGATTTTAGAGGAATATTTTAAAGTTCCAAAACTCCACACTTAGAAGAATTTCCAAGTGAAACCAGTCAATGTTAGCCTATGAAGGAAATTCAAGTTACCGGTAAGTACGGTTAAAATTACTTTTGAGGATCAGTACTGGGCTGAAAGATGCAGCACTGAGGTCTCTCCTGATAACAGGTGAGTAAATCGGAATTCGTATTTCGGCTGATTTTAGAGGAATATTTTAAAGTTCCAAAACTCCACACTTATAAGAATTTCCAAGTGAAACCAGTCAATGTTAGCCTATGAAGGAAATTCAAGTTACTGGTAAGTACGGTTAAAATTACTTTTCAGGACCAGTACTGGGCTGAAAGATGCAGCACTGAGGTCTCTCCTGATAACAGGTGAGTAAATCAGAATTCGGATTTCGGCTGATTTTAGAGGAATATTTGTATGTTTCAAAAATCAACACTTAGAAACTTTTTCAGCAAAAAGCAGGCAATGATATCCTATGGAAGGAAATTCAAGTTACTGGTAAGTACGGTTAAAATTACTTTTGAGGATCAGTACTGGGCTGAAAGATGCAGCACTGAGGTCTCTCCTGATAACAGGTGAGTAAATCGGAATTCGTATTTCGGCTGATTTTAGAGGAATATTTTAAAGTTCCAAAACTCCACACTTAGAAGAATTTCCAAGTGAAACCAGTCAATGTTAGCCTATGAAGGAAATTCAAGTTACCGGTAAGTACGGTTAAAATTACTTTTCAGGACCAGTACTGGGCTGAAAGATGCAGCACTGAGGTCTCTCCTGATAACAGGTGAGTAAATCAGAATTCGTATTTCGGCTGATTTTAGAGGAATATTTGCACAATGGTGAAGGGAGGGGCGGGGCCTGAGGTGACATCTGTGCAAACGCGCCCCGTGGCGCGTTTTAAGTTGGGGGATTAAGTCCCCTTGAATCATGAGGGTCCCTACGGGCCAACTAGCCCACCAGAAACCTCCAGTATGCGCCAGGGGGCTGCGTTGCAGGGACATGTACAGAGGCCACACCCCTTTTTACACCTCTCTGCAACGCAGCTCTGTGGCGCTTTCTGGACGTGCCTGTTGGGCTAGTTGGCCCCCAGGGACCCTCAGGATTGAAGAGGATTTAATTCCCCATCTTAAAACGCGCCACGGGGCCTGTTTGCACACATGTCACCTGAAGCCCGCCCCTCCCTTCACCACTGTGCAAACGCGCCCGTGGCGCGTTTTAAGTCAGGGGATTAACTCCCTTGAATCCTGAGGGTCCCTGGGGTGCATCTAGCCCACCATATACCTCCAAAAGCACCAAAGAGCTGCGTTGCAGAGAGGTGTAAAAAGGGGCGTGGCCTCTGTACACCTCTCTGCAAGGCAGCCCCTGGCGCATACTGGAGGTTCCTGGTGGGCTAGTTGGCCTCAGGGACCCCAGTATTCAAGGGGAATTCGTCCCCCTCTGCAAACGCGCCAGGGGCGCGTTTGCAGAGTGGTGAAGGAAGGGGCGGGGCCTGCGGGCCCGATCGTTTTTTTCCCTGAAGGGGGGCTGTGTGGCCCCCTTCCTTTTTCCTATTTTTAGGCCCTGGGGACCCCATCCCCCAGGGCCTTACCCACCTTTTTAATTAAAATAAAATAAAAAAACGGGAAGGGGGCCGCGTGGCCCCCTTCCCTGGGCCTGTATTGGCCCCGGGGACCCCATCCCCGGGGCATGGCCTCTTTTTTTTATTTGGAGGGGGCTGCGTGGCCCCCTCCCGGGCCACTTATGGCCCCGGGGACCCCATCCCCCGGGGCCTGGACTCTCGTTGGGGACTGTTGGGGGTCCCCAAACCCCCACAGTCCCGCCGGCTCCCCGTGTCCTACGGGAGCCGGCATTGCTGTTCCACATGGGGAGCAGCTGACATGCTGCTCCCCATGTGGAAAAGCAATCGGCTTTGGATATTGGAAGAGAGAGCAGGTTTCCCTGCTCTCTCTTCCAATATCCAAAGCAAGTTTGCAATGACAGGACGGGAGCCGCGAGGCTCCGTCCTGTCATTGCAAACAGCAGTGTCCCGGGGTAGGCACCCCGGGACACTGCAGGAGCCGGCCCTGGGGGTGGCGGTCCCCAGGGCCATCACAGGCTCCAGGAGGGGGCCGCGCGGCCCCCCTCCTACATTTTGAAAGCCCGGGGAGGTGGTGGTCCCGGGGCTTGGGAGTCCAAAACGGACCCCCATTTTAATTTTTCTTAGTGCCCCAGGGAGGTGGTGGTCCCGGGGCGTGTGGGGGCTGGAGCCCCCACACAGGTTTTTAATTTAAAAAAAGAAGCCCGGGGAGGTGGTGGTCCCCGGGGCTGCGGGAGGGCTCAGAGCCCTCCGCACCATTATACATAAGGCCGGGGGGTGGTGGTCCCCGGGGCTTGGGGGCCCTTAGAGGCCCCCACACATAAAATTAACCCCTCCCCAGCATGCCCCCGGGACTTGGCCCACCCGGGGCCAATTAACATCAAAGCGCGGGAGACCACGCTCGATTTCTTTTTTCGGCAGGGTTCGCGCTCCCTG
This sequence comes from Calotriton arnoldi, assembly GCA_963921515.1. Classification (NCBI taxonomy): domain Eukaryota; kingdom Metazoa; phylum Chordata; class Amphibia; order Caudata; family Salamandridae; genus Calotriton; species Calotriton arnoldi. Next base: position 658,790 of record CAWUFW010005722.1, read on the forward strand.
AGCGAATCCTGCCGATTTTAAAAAAATAATAATTTTTTTGCCCAGGGGGTCCTTGTGGGACCCCCTGAGCAGACCTAGGGGTCAGGGTGTTTCTACCCTGCCCCCTTTGTGCACTTGCGCACTTGTTTCTGTCCCTTGGTTCTACCGAGGACAAAATAGCTGCCAACACTTCCTGGTTTGGAGTGTTGACAGCCAATTAACATAAAGCTCGTGCTCGGGAGGATCCACGGCCCTAGATATCACTATCTTTTTACTTTTCATTTTCTCAGCAACTACTGAGCAGATTTACACCATTTAACAAAAAGGGTTCTTTCTGAACCAAGAACTACCTCTTTGCCAAATTTGGTGTAATTCCGTTCAGCAGTTCGGGCTGTAGCCGTGTCTAAAGTTTCCTATGGAAAAATGCATGGGGAAAACGCGTTTTGGGACCCCCTTTTTCTCGGCCCCCGCTTGACGAATCCCCCGAGACTTTCAGGGTAGGAGCGGACCGGAGCGGGCCACAAAGTTTGAAAATTTTGCGAAGATACGTCAACCGGCAAGAGAGTTATTTCAAATAGAATGTCGCGGATTTCCTATGGATAATAGGTTGTAACTATAACTATCTACTGGCGACCGCCAGTAGATATATATATATATATATATATATATATACTGCTCTTCATCTGAAACTTGGGAACTAGCCCGGGTTGCCTCCTCTTTTCTTCTTTTTAAAAAAAAATAATTTATGTTGCACACTAAGCCTTAAAGGGCATTTATTATATATAGAATGCCCCTTTTATGGCTCAATACATTAAAAATTTAAATATTAAATGAAGACAGCCCATGGTTTAGCTAAATGTTATATGCGACGATGAAGTCGACTCTACCCCATGTTTTGTGCAATAATTTATTGACATGTTAGGCACAAACTCCCTCTTTAACTTACAGAGCAGCTATCCAATTTTTATTTCCCCCTGTATTTCTGACCCCTTGTACTACTCTGTGGATACTGCTTTCACTATTCTGTGGATGTTGTTTTTTTTTTCCCCCCAAACTCGCAGTAGTTTCGACCGCACCTAAACTCACTGATTTTCCGCGAGCTGCCCCCTTCGTTGGCACGCACCGTGTGATACGTGTCACATGGCAATACACCTGCATTATCGGCGCATCGCCTCACGCCGCACACTAGCAGCTGCTCGGAGGGACATTACATCTACTAGTATACCATACAGTTCCATAGAACCCCTTCGTATGCTAAGATTGTTAATCATTTCGAAGAAACCATGGCCTACATATATGTGTAACTATATAGATATTACGCACATTAAGAACTGCTGCATTCTTTTCGTGGCTGAAGCAAAAAAATATCCCATGGTCAGCATGTGTAGGGGAACAGAAGGCACACCATGCCTGCATCAAAGAAGCAGAAGGCGAAAAAAACACCCACACTTTTTGCCGTAGAACATTATTTTCAACAGGGGCTTTTAATTATTTTCGATAAAGTTTTGTATTCTAAATTTCTGCCTCCATTGTGAATTGGGAGTAGGGTGTGCATTTGGTGTTTTACACACAACTCGTTCATTCTTTGCAAAATGTACTTGTGTTTCTTCTAGCTTTCGGTTGTTTGTCTTTCTGCCAGTCTTTTTCTTTATTTCTAAGAGTGTTTTTGTTATTTGCTTCCCACCGGTCTTTCTGTTATCATCTCAGTCTGGTTTCACTCCATTTCCCTTTTATGCTAGTATCTGTCCTTCTGCCATCTACTAGCTGCAAACGTTTTTCAATCTATGTATTTTTCTATTTGCCCTCCCCTCTATCTAGAAGCCTGTCTTATGCTTTTTAAGTCTTTCAACCGACCTATCTTTCCCCCTTTTATCATCCGCTGCACATCAGTAGCGCTTGTCTTTTCGACATTTTCTATCTGCTTTTCTTGTTTTCTCTCTGTCTGCCCGACTCTCCTATGTTCAAGCTGTGCATGGCTGCCCGAATGTGTGGTTGCCATTTTCTGTCTGAGTTCCCATCCGCTTGTCATTCCATTTGTCTTTTGCCGAATTTCTTTTTTACCCTTTTGTGTCTGTGTGCCGTTTGCTCATTCTCTGTCCTACTGCTTAATGGTTGTTCTACTTTTCAGTCTGTCTTTCGTCATTTTTTTATTCGTCTGTCTGCCTGGTTAAACCTATTTTTTGGCTTTTTTTAACTGCCTGTTTTTTTATATTATTGTATCTGTCCCTTATCCTGCCTTTCTTCATTTTCCCCTCTTGGTTTACTTGTGTGTATCCCTTCTTTAACTGTCTGCCTGCCTTGTTGTCATTCTCTGTTTGCTTTTACTTTTTCCATAGCTAGCTTTTCTCCGCCTTTTATCTGCCTTCCTGTGTCTCTTTGCTGCGTGGCACCTGTCCGTCTGAATATTCGTTCATCCTTTTGCCTTTTTTTCTATCTGCCTGCCTCCGCTTTAGCCATAGCTCACTGTAACTGTCTCTTTGTTGTGATTTTAATTTTTTTATCTGCGTGTTTCCCTTGTTACCTTTGTTTCTGTCTGTCTTGTCTCATTTTCTATCTATCTTAATCTTTTCTGCCTGCCTTTTGTGACAGTTGACCACTCTGTCTCTTTTCCCCTCCTGCCCCTCTGCCCATCTTTTCCCATTTTCTATGTGTGCATCTTCTCTGTTTTCTACTTTACTTGCCTTTTTTCGAACACTCCAACTGTCAGCCTCCTCACGCCCCCTTGCCTTTTCTATATGTTCCTGTTTTATTCTCATTATATATATATTTTTTTCTAATTCTCCCGCTTGTTTTGTACCTAACTCTAAACATTTGTGAAGTCATGCCATCTTGTCCCCGAGCTCTTTGGTACAATGCATGTAGATGCTTAGCAAGTGACAGTACCGCAGGACAGGCTTCTGCAATGGTTTACAAGGCTCACGTCATGGGTCAGAGGGACCTGAAGACAGACCGGCATTTCACAGCGCATATGTGCCCACACAGCGTACCTCTCCACTCCCTGCAGCAAGCACGCCAGTGGTGGACCCTAAGATTCTAGAGAAGCAAATGGTACTGCGTGGATCAATATGTCATAAGCCTCTTTTTGCACCTCTGTTGGTTCTTTCTGCACTTCACCTCTTTTGCAAATTTCTGCATCCCTCTTGCCTATTTCTGCACCCCTCTTCCCTTTTTGTCCACCTCTCTTGCTTCTTTCTGCACTTCTCTTGCTTCTTTCTGCACTGCTCTTGCTTCTTTCTGCACCTCTCTTGCAAATTTCTGTATCCCTCTTGCCTCTTTCTGCACCCCTGCACCCCTGTTCCCTCTTTCTGCACCTTTCTTGCCTGCTTTTGCACTTGTCTTGACTCTTTCTGCACCTCTGTTGCTTCTTTCTGCATGTCTCTTGCCTCTTTCTGCACACCTCTTGCCTCTTTCAGCACCTCTGTTGCTTCTTTCTGCACCCCTCTTGCCTCTTTCTGTACCCCTCTTGCCTATTGTGCACCTCTCCTGCCTCATTCTGCACCTCTCTTGCCTTTTCATGCAGTTCTCTTGCCTCTTTCTGCACCTCTTTTACTTCGTTCTGCACTTCACTTGCCTCTTTCTGTCCCCCTCTTGCCTCTTTCTGCACCTCTGTTGGTTCTTTCTGCACTGCTCTTGCTTCTTTCTGCACCTCTGTCCCAAATTTCTGCATCCCTCTTGCCTCTTTCTGCACCCCTCTTCCCTCTTTCTGCACCTCTCTTGCCTCAGTCTGCCCACCTGTTCCCTCTTTCTGCACCCCTTTTGCCTATTTCTGCAACTCTCTTGCCTCTTCCTGCAGTTCTCTTGCCCCCTTCTGCACCTCACTTGCCTCTTTCTGCACCTCTGTTGGTTCTTTTGCACTGCTCTTGCTTCTTTCTGCACCTCTCTTGCAAATTTCTGCACCCGTCTTGCCTCTTTCTGCACCCCTCTTACCTCTTTCTGCACCTCTCTTGCCTCTATCTGCACCCCTGTTCCCTCTTTCTGTACCTCTTTTGCCTGTTTCTGCAAGTCTCTTGCCTCTTTCTGCAGTTCTCTTGCCTCCTTCTGCACCTCTGTTGCTTCTTTCTGCACTTCTCTTGCCTCTTTCTGCACCCCCATTGCTTCATTCTGCACTTCTCATGCTTCTTTCTGCACCTGTCTTGCTTCTTTCTGCACCCCTGTTGTCTCTTTCTGCACTCGTCTTCCCTCTTTCTGCACCTCTCTTGCCTCTTTCTGCACCTCACTTGCCTCTTTCTGCACTTCTCTTGCTTCTTTCTACACCTCTGTTGCTTCTTTCAGCAATTCTCTTGCCTCTTTCTGCACTTCTCTTGCCTGTTTTTGCACCTCTCTTGCCTCTTTCTGTACCTCTCCTACCTCTTTCTGCACCTCACTTGCTTCTTTCTGCACCCCTCTTGCCTTTTTCTGCACCCCTCTTCCCTCTTTGTGCAACTCTCTTGCCTCTTTCTACACCTCTCTTCCCTCTTTCTGCACCACTCTTGCCTCTTTCTGTACCTCAGTTGCTTCTTTCTGCACTTCTCTTGCCTCTTTCTGCACCCTTCGTGCCTCTTTCAGCACCTCTGTTGCTTCTTTCTGCACTTCTCTTCCTTCATTCTGCACCCCTCCTGCCTCTTTCTGTACCCCTCTTGCCTCTTTGTGCACCTCTCCTACCCCTTTCTGCACCCCTCTTGCCTCTTTTTGCACCTCTGTTGGTTCTTTCTGCACTGCTCTTGCTTCTTTCTGCACCTCTGTTCCAAATTTCTGGATCCCTCTTGCCGCTTTCTGCACCCCTCTTCCCTCTTTCTGCACCTCTCTTGCCTCAGTCTGCCCACCTGTTCCCTGTTTCTGTACCCCTTTTGCCTGTTTCTGCAACTCTCTTCCCTCTTTCTGCAGTTCTCTTGTCTCCTTCCGCACCTCTGTTGCTTCTTTCTGCACCTCTCTTGCAAATTTCGGCACCCCTCTTGCCTCTTTCTGCACCCCTCTTGCCTCCTTCTGCACCTCTGTTGGTTCTTTCTGCACTGCTCTTGCTTCTTATCTGCACCTCTTTTGCCTGTTTCTGTACTTCTCTTGCCTCCTTCTGTACTCAAATGGGAAGTGCAAGCTGTCAAGTTTAAAGGTCTGCGTGCTCTTGTGACTGAGGTATATGTCTACTTGTATATGTATTCTTACATGTGTTATGCATCTGAAGATGGTAGCTTAAAAAGCGAGTAACTTCTCCAATAGGTGGTCAAATCTTCTCAGTTCTGCTCTGTCATTCGGTTGCACAGGCAGACATGTCTTATGTATACATGTGTTATAGAGCCCCTCAAATATACTATTGAATACCCATGTGCCCTGTATTGTGAGCAGAAAGAAATGCATACACCTTCTTTTATACAAATTTACAGAGTATGCTGTTTGAAACACAGGTATTTAAGTGTTTGCATGTTTATTTTAATTTAACATGTCACTAGGTAAAAGCATAGACACGCATGCATACCTTCACAAACTTGGTCAGACTTACAACAGTGATATGCTTAGGATTGCTGTTTTATATTTGGTAGGCCTAACATTCTGAGCAGTCGATTAATAGTGAACCTTCAAGAGAAAAGTGAGGTTTAAGACATCTTCGGAGAAGGATTAGTGATTAGGGTACTTTGTATGAGTCTGTTGTAAGGTACAGTCAAAGTAGGCCTCTTTCTGCACCTCTGTTGGTTCTTTCTGCACATCTCTTGGTTCTTTCTGCACCTTTCTTCCTCTTTCTGGACTTCTGTTGCCTCTTTCTGCACTTCTCTTGCTTCTTTCTGCGCCTTTCTTCATCTTTCTGCACATGTCCTACCTATGTAGGCATATTTAGAAATTAGCATTTAAAAAACCTTACAAATTCACTGAAAAAAACAGAGGTTTCATGGACGTTATAGTTAGGAATTAGCAGTTAAAAAACCTTTGAAATTCACTGAAAAAAACAGAGGTTTCAGGAACGTTATAGTTAGAAATTAGCATTAAAAAACCTCAGAAATTCACTGAAAAAACCACAGGTTTCAGGGACGTTATAGTTACTTGGACATTTCACTCGTACAAAACCAGAGAAATTCGGCCGTTATATTTAGTTGAGCTAACTATAACTCGCGCCCCCGCAATGCACTGCTGATGACGTCACATATTACATCACTCATGACATGGTCAGTGACATCACTGATGACATCACTGATGACATCTCAAATGACATCACTGATGACATCATCCACGTGATCATCTGATGCACCTCCTCACACCCTAATATAACCTTTGCTACACCCCCTCTAAAATACAGACTACCATTCTCAAAACCATAGACACACCAATACCAGTTAGTACATACCCACTCACTGATTCATAGGTCTACACACACATCCACTCACCCATACAGTCACTCATACACACAGCCACTCATCAATATAGCCACTGAAATATGCATTCATACACCTATGCAGATACTCACACAACACCACTAACCATAGAGCTACTCACACACCTAGTCAGTCATGCAATGAATCAATCACACTCCCATTTACTCACCTATACAGTTATACACACACCACCTCACTTATTCATACAGATACTAACGCATACTTACTCTCTTATACAATCACTGACACAAGCACACACTCAGCCATCAAGCCATTCTCACAATCACTCACTCTCACATATAGTCATTTATATAGTCCAACAATCACATATACTGCCTTTCACATATGTAGTTACTCACACATGTACCACTGAGACATCCATTCACTCACCAACACACCCATACACACACTCACCCACCCATACAGCCCTTCACAGATGCACTCTTGAACCCATACACCCAGTGAATTACCCACACACACATCTATGCACAGTCACACACCCCCCACCCACCCACACAGACACTCAGGCACCCATACAGATACTCAGACAACCAATCAATAACCCATGTAGACACTCATGTAGCTACTTACCAACCCATGCAGCCGCTTACACACCAACTGACAGACTGATACAGACATTCACACAGTTTAGTCACTAACACATGCATTCAGTAAGACACGTTTAATTACTCACTTATACACTCAGTCACGCACGTACTAAATCATCCATTCAGACACTCATACACCCACTCATTCTTCAATACACCTTGGCATATATATATATATATATATATATATATATATATATATATATATATATATATATATATATATATATATATAAAACATATTTAAACTTTACAGAAACACACAGTCACTGGATGATGTCATCAGTGATGTCATCAGTGCTGTCATTTGAGATGTTATCAGTGATGTCATCCGTGAGGTCACTGACCATTTCATGAGTGATGTAATATGTGACATCATCAGCAGTGCATTGCGGGGGCGTGAGATATAGTTAGCTCAACTAACTATAACGGCCGAATTTCTCTGGTTTTGTACGAGTGAAATGCCCAACTAACCATAACGTCCCTGAAACTTGTGGTTTTTTCAGTGAATATATATATACATATATATATATATATATATTATCTACTGGCGGTCGCCAGTAGATAGTTATAGTTACAACCTATTATCCATAGGAAATCCGCGACATTCTATTTGAAATAACTCTCTTGCCGGTTGACGTATCTTCGCAAAATTTTCAAACTTTGTGGCCCGCTCCGGTCCGCTCCTACCCTGAAAGTCTCGGGGGATTCGTCAAGCGGGGGCCGAGAAAAAGGGGTCCCAAAACACGTTTTCCCCATGCAATTTTCCATAGGAAACTTTAGACACGGCTACAGCCCGAACTGCTGAACGGAATTACACCAAATTTGGCAAAGAGGTAGTTCTTGGTTCAGAAAGAACCCTTTTGTTAAATGGTGTAAATCCGTTCAGTAGTTGCTGAGAAAATCAAAAGTAAAAGATAGTGATATCTATGGGCACGGAGGATTCGCGCACCCTGCGCGCACCGTCCCGATCACGAGCTGCATGTTAATTGGCTGTCAGCTGGCTGTCAACATTCCGATTCAGGAAATGTTGGCAGCCATTTTGTCCCTCGGTAGAACCGAGGGACAGAAACAAGTGCGCAAAGCGCACAAAGGGGCAGTGTAGAAACACCCTGACCCCCTGGGTTTGCTCAGGGGTCCCACAAGGACCCCCTGGGCAAAAAAAAAAATAACTTTTTTAAAAATCGGCAGGATGCGCTCAGGGTGCGCGTATCCTGCCGATAAATCGAGCGCGGTCTCCGCGCTTTGATTGTATTTTGCCCCCGGGTGGCCCAAGTCCCGGGGGCATGGTGGGGGGATAATTTAATGTGTGGGGGGCCTCAAAGGGCCCCCCAAGCCCCAGGGACCGCCACCCCCGGGGCTTAATTGAAAAAATGGTGCGGGAGGGCTCTTCTGCCCTCCCGCAGCCCCGGGGACCGCCACCCCCGGGGCTTCTTTTTAAATTGAAATAAGGTGTGGGGGGCTCCAGCCCCCCACACGCCCGGAGACCACCACCTCCCCGGGGCACTTATAAAATAAATGTGGGGGTCCATTACGGACCCCAGAGCCCCGGGGACCACCACCTCCCCAGGGCTGTGCAATTTAAGGGAGGGGGCCGCGCGGCCCCCCTCCTGGAGCCCTTGATGGCCCTGGGGACCGCCACCCCCAGGGCCGGCTCCTGCAGTGTCCCGGGGTGCCTACCCCGGGACACTGTAGTTTGCTATGGCAGGACGGGAGCCTCGCGGCTCCCGTCCTGCCATAGCAAACTGCTTGGATATTGGAAGAGAGAGCAGGGAAACCTGCTCTCTCTTCCAATATCCAAAGCCGACTGCTTCCACATGGGGAGCTGCATCTTAGCAGCTCCCCATGTGAAAAGCAATGCCGGCTCCCAAGGGACGCGGGAGCCGGCGGGACTGTGGGGGATTGGGGACCCCCACAGTCCCCAACGGAGAGGGCCAGCCCCGGGGATGGGGTCCCCGGGGCAAGTAGTGGCCCGGGAGGGGGCCACGCGGCCCCCTCCCCCAAAAAAAAAATCAAATAAAAAAAACCCGGAAAGGCCGGCCCCGGGGGATGGGGTCCCCGGGGCCTTAAATGGCCTGAGGAGGGGGGCCACGCAGCCCCCCCCAAAGAAAAAAAAACAAAATCGAGGCCATGCCCTGGGGGATGGGGTCCCCGGGGCCAATACAGGCCCAGGGAAGGGGGGCCACGCGGCCCCCTTCCCGTTTTTTTTTTAAATATTTAATTAAAAAAAGGGGTAAGGCCCTGGGGGATGGGGTCCCCAGGGCATAAAAACTGGAAAAAGGAAGGGGGGCCACAGAGCCCCCCTTCAGGGAACAAAAAAAAAAAAAATTTTAAAACGATCGGGCCCGCAGGCCCCGCCCCCTTCCTTCACCACTCTGCAAACGCGCCCCTGGCGCGTTTGCAGATGGGGAAGTAATTCCCGTTCAATACTGGGGGTCCCTGGGGGCCAACTAGCCCACCAGGAACCTCCAGTATGCGCCAGGGGCTGCCTTGCAGAGAGGTGTACAGAGGCCACGCCCCTTTTACACCTCTCTGCAACGCAGCTCTGTGGCGCTTAATGGAGGTAGCTGGTGGGCTAGTTGCACCCCAGGGACCCTCAGGATTTAAGGGGACTTAATCCCCGACTTAAAACGCGCCACGGGGCGCGTTTGCACAGTGGTGAAGGGAGGGGCGGGGCTTCAGGTGACATGTGCAAACAGGCCCCGTGGTGCATTTTAAGATGGGGAATTAAATCCCTTTCAATCCTGAGGGTCTCTGGGGGCCAACTAGCCCAACAGGTACATCCAGAAAGCGCCACAGAGCTGCGTTGCAGAGAGGTGTAAAAAGGGGTGTGGCCTCTCAACACGTCTCTGCAACGCAGCCCCCTGGCGCATACTGGAGGTTCCTGGTGGGCTAGTTGGCCCGTAGGGACCCTCATGATTCAAGGGGACTTAATCCCCCAACTTAAAACGCGTCACGGGGCGCGTTTGCACAGATGTCACCTCAGGCCCCGCCCCCTCCCTTCACCATTGTGCAAATATTCCTCTAAAATCTGCCGAACTACGAATTCCGATTTACTCACCTGTTATCAGGAGAGACCTCAGTGCTGCATCTTTCAGCCCAGTACTGGTCCTGAAAAGTAATTTTAACCGTACTTACCAGTAACTTGAATTTCCTTCCATAGGCTATCATTGCCTGCTTTTTGCTGAAAAAGTTTCTAAGTGTTGATTTTTGAAACATACAAATATTCCTCTAAAATCAGCCGAAATACGAATTCCGATTTACTCACCTGTTATAAGGAGAGACCTCAGTGCTGTATCTTTCAGCCCAGTACTGGTCCTGAAAAGTAATTTTAACCGTACTTACCAGTAACTTGAATTTCCTTCCATAGGCTAACATTGACTGGTTTCACTTGGAAATTCTTCTAAGTGTGGAGTTTTGGAACTTTAAAATATTCCTCTAAAATCAGCCGAAATACGAATTCCGATTTACTCACCTGTTATCAGGAGAGACCTCAGTGCTGCATCTTTCAGCCCAGTACTAATCCTGAAAAGTAATTTTAACCGTACTTACCAGTAACTTGGATTTCCTTCCATAGGATATCATTGCCTGCTTTTTGTTGAAAAAGTTTCTGTGTTGATTTTTGAAACATACAAATATTCCTCTAAAATCAGCCGAAATACGAATTCCGATTTACTCACCTGTTATAAGGAGAGACCTCAGTGCTGTATCTTTCAGCCCAGTACTGGTCCTGAAAAGTAATTTTAACCGTACTTACCAGTAACTTGAATTTCCTTCCATAGGCTAACATTGACTGGTTTCACTTGGAAATTCTTCCAAGTGTGGAGTTTTGGAACTTTAAATTATTACTCTAAAATCAGCCGAAATACGAATTCCGATTTACTCACCTGTTATCAGGAGAGACCTCAGTGCTGCATCTTTCAGCCCAGTACTGATCCTCAAAAGTAATTTTAACCGTACTTACCAGTAACTTGAATTTCCTTCCATAGGATATCATTGCCTGCTTTTTGCAGAAAAAGTTTCTAAGTGTTGATTTTTGAAACATACAAATATTCCTCTAAAATCAGCCGAAATCCGAATTCTGATTTACTCACCTGTTATCAGGAGAGACCTCAGTGCTGCATCTTTCAGCCCAGTACTGGTCCTGAAAAGTAATTTTAACCGTACTTACCGGTAACTTGAATTTCCTTCATAGGCTAACATTGACTGGTTTCACTTGGAAATTCTTCTAAGTGTGGAGTTTTGGAACTTTATAATATTCCTCTAAAATCAACCAAAGTACGAATTCCAATTTACTCACCTGTTATCAGGAGAGAACCCAGTGCTGCATCTTTTAGCCCAGCACTGACCCTGAAAAGTAATTTTAACCGTACTTAGCAGTAACTTATATTTTCTTCCATAGGAATCCATTGTGTGGTTTTCAGCAGAAAAGTTTCAAAGTGTCGATTTTCACAAACTACAAATATTCCTAAAAATCGCCTGTATGACTTAAACGCATTCTTTCAACTGTTTACAGGAGATGCACCAGTGCTGGATCCAGGATCCAACACTGAGTAAGAAAAAGTAACGATAACAGTTTTTACCTTCTAAGTGAATTTCCTTCCATAGGATAACATTGGTGATTCTATGAGAATAAGTTTCTAAGTGTCAACTTTTAAAGTACAATAATATTCCTTAAAAATCACGACTGAAACCAAAACGCTTTTACTCAACTGTTTACAGGAGATGTTCCAGGACTGAATCTAGGATCCAGTCCTGTGGTTAGAAAAGTAATCCATAAAGTAACTAATTGCATTTAACTAGAAATTCACATTGAGCTGAATGTTGCATTGTGTTTGAAAATGTGTTGCCCATTGCAACAACTGTAACTACTGTACTTAAAAGTCTATTGCCTATGTGCAAAGTATTTAAACTAAAGTAATTCATTCTGAGAAAGTATTTTTGTAATGTAATGTATAATGTAATTACAATGTAATTTAAAAAATAAAATATGTAAAATAAAATTGTTTCTGAAAATGTAGTAAATCAGTATGAAAAAAATTTATATAACAATTAATACATTTAAAAATTGTCATTTACAAAACCTTTGAAATTCACAGAAAAAACCGTAGGTTTCAGACATGTTATAGTTACAAATTAGCATTTAAAAAACCTTTGAAATTCACTGAAAAAACCATAGGTTTCAGGGACGTTATAGTTACAAATTAGCATTTACAAAACCTTTGAAATTCACTGAAAAAACCATAGGTTTTAGGGACAGTTATAGTTAGTTGGACATTGCACTCGTACAAAACCCGTGAAATTCCCCGTTATAGTTAGTCCAGCTAACTATAACTCGCGCCCCGCAATGCACTGCTGATGACGTCACATATTACATCACTCATGACATGGTCAGTGACATCACTGATGACATCACTGATGACATCTCAAATGACATCACTGATGACATCATCCACGTGATAATTTCATGCATCTTCTCACACCCTAATATAACCTTTGATACACCCACTCTAAATTACAGACTGCCATTCGCAAAACCATAGACACTCCAACACCAATAACTACATACCCACTCACTGATTCTTAGGTCTACGCACACATCCACTCACTCACCCGTACAGTCACTCATACTTACGGTCACTCAGTACAGGACTATCATATGCACTCATACTCCTATATAGACACTCAAACACCGCCACTCATCCATAGAGGTACTCACACACCTAGTCAGTCATGCAAATAATTTAACACACTACCATTTACTCACCTATACAGTTATACACACACCAGCTCACTTACTCATACAAATACTAGCACATTCTTACGCTCTTATACAATCACTGATACAAGCACACACTCATGCATACAGCCACTATCACAATCACTCACTCTCGCTTATAGCTATTTATATACTCCAACACACATATATCCTGCCTTTCACATATGTAGTTACTCACACATGTACCACTGGGACATACATTCACTCACTAACACACTCTTACACACACTTACCCACCCATACAGTCTATCACAGATGCACTCTTGAAACCATCCACCCAGTGAATCACCCACTCACACATCTATGCACAGAGTCGCACACACCCCTCCCACATAAACACTCAGGCACCCATACAGATACTCACACAAGCATTCAATAACTCATATAGACCCTCATGTAGCTATTCACAAACACATGCAGCCACTTACACAGCAACAGACAGACGGATACAGACATTCACCCAGTTTAGTCACTAACCCATGCATTCAGTAAGATACGTTAAATCACTCACTTATACAGTCAGTCACGCACCTAATAAATCATCCATACAGACACTTACACACCCACTCATTCTTCAATACGTCTTTTCCTATATATATTAAAAATATTTAAACTTTACAGAAACACACAGTCACTGGATGATGTCATCAGTGATGTCATTTGAGATGTCATCAGTGATGTCATCAGTGATGTCACTGACCATGTCATGAGTGATGTAATATGTGACGTCATCAGCAGTGCATTGCGGGGCGCGAGTTATAGTTAGCTGGACTAACTATAACGGGGGTATTTCACGGGTTTTGTACGAGTGCAATGTCCAACTAACTATAACTGTCCCTAAAACCTATGGTTTTTTCAGTGAATTTCAAAGGTTTTGTAAATGCTAATTTGTAACTATAACGTCCCTGAAACCTATGGTTTTTTCAGTGAATTTCAAAGGTTTTTTAAATGCTAATTTGTAACTATAACATGTCTGAAACCTACGGTTTTTTCTGTGAATATATATATATATATATATATATATATATATATATCAAAGATCAAAATCCTTCCCCATCTCAAAAGATTAAGCCCACACGGGTATACAGGAACTCTCGCTTTATTCCGGCATGACACGTTTCAGCATGAATGCCTTTATCAAATGCCTCTATCGCTCTTATTACAAGTGTCCACTTTTAAATATAGAGTGTCTCTCTCTCTGATTGGTGGAGACACTCTGGCAGGTAAAAGGGATGTCCCAAACTCGGCGCTCCGAGTCTGTGTACTGCAGGCACTGTAGGGTAAGTACTTTCCACAGTGGGCGGTACCTGCAGATTCACCTTTCGTGCCTAGATGTCACTGTGGAGAGAATGCGAGTTCTCCTGGACCCTCATCCAGCCGCTGTTCTCCCATCTAGTACTGGAACGCACACTCCTTCAGTAAGTATGTGCATTTTCGTGCAGTCACAATCCAATTAATATCGGCACGGTACCGTTGTGGGATGCGGCGGATTGGCGATTCCCAAGATCATTGAGATAACCATTGTTTGCCATTATTGCCGCTGAACTCCTTAAGGATGGGGGCTTTAAGTGCTCGTGGCCGCACCAAACATCAAAGACCGAAATCCTTCCCCATCTGAAAAGATTAAGCCCACACGGGTTTACAGGAACTCTTGCTTTATTCCGGCATGACGCGTTTCAGCATGAATGCCTTTATCAAATGCCTCTATCGCTCTTATTACAAGTGTCCACTTTTAAATATAGAGTGTCTCTCTCTGATTGGTGGAGACACTCTGGCAGGTAAAAAAGGGATGTCCCAAACTTGGCGCTCTGAGTCCGTGTACTGCAGGCACTGTAGCGTAAGTACTTTCCACAGTGGGCGGTGCCTGCAGCTTCAGCTTTCGTGCCTGGATGTCGCTGTGGAGAGAATGCGAGTTCTCCTGGACCCTCATCCAACCGCTGTTCTCCCATCTAGTACCGGAACGCACACTTCTTCAGTAAGTATGTGCATTTTCGTGCAGTCACAATCCAATTAATATTGGCACGGTACCATTGTGAGATTCAGCGGTTTGGCGATTCCCAAGATCATTGAGATAACCATTGTTTGCCACTGTTGCCACCGAACTGCTTAAGGATGGGGGCTTTAAGTGCTCCTGGCCGCACCAAACATCAAAGACCGAAATCCTTCACCATCTGAAAAGATTAAGCCCACACGGGTTTACAGGAACTCTCGCTTTATTCCGGCATGATGCGTTTCGGCATGAATGCCTTTATCAAATGCCTCTATCGGTCTTATTACAAGTGTCCACTTTTAAATATAGAGTGTCTCTCTCTGATTGGTGGAGACACTCTGGCAGGTAAAAAAGAGATGTCCCAAACTCTGCGCTCCGAGTCCTTGTACTGCAGGCACTGTAGCATAAGTACTTTCCACAGTGGGCGGTGCCTGCAGCTTCACCTTTCGTACCTGGATGTCGCTGTGGACATATATATATACATACCAATAACATAAAATCTATTTAAAAAAACACTCTATTATACATTAAAACATTAAACTATTTAAAAATCTTTAAATTTAAATTTACCACTCCAGTCAGTGCAACAGTAGGGAAAGTGCTGGATAGCGGAGGGGTAAAAATTACTATTCCCACTCCAGTGAGTGTAACAGTAGGGAAAGTGTTGGATAGCAGACGGGTAAAAATTACTATTCCCACTCCAATAAGTGCAACAGTAGGGAAAGTGTTGGATAGCGGAGGGGAAAAATTTACTATTCCCATTCCAGTGAGTGCAACATCAGGGAAAGTGTTGGGTAGTGGAGGGGTAAAAATTACTATTCCCACTCCAGTGATTGCAATTGCAGGGAAAGTGTTGGATAGCGGAGGGGTAACATTTACTATTCCCACTCCAGTCAGTGCAACAGTAGGGAAAGTGTTGGATAGCAGACGGGTAAAAATTACTATTACCACTCCAGTCAGTGCAACAGTAGGGAAAGTGTTAGATAGCGGAGGGGTAAAAATTACTATTCCCACTCCAGTGAGTGCAACAATAGGGAAAGTGTTGGATAGAGAGGGGTAAAAATTACTATTCCCACTCCAGTGAGTGCAACTGTAGGGAAAGTGTTGGATAGCGGAGGGGTAAAATTTACTATTCCCACTCCAGTCAGTGCAACAGTAGGGAAAGTGTTAAATAGCAGAGGGGTAAAAATTACTATTCCCACTCCAGTGAGTGCAACAATAGGGAAAGTGTTGGATAGCAGATGGGTAAAAATTACTATTCCCACTCCAGTCAGTGCAACAGTAGGGAAATTGTTGGATTGCGGAGGGATAAAATTTACTATTTCCACTCCAATAATTGTAACAGTAGGGAAAGTGTTGGATAGCGGAGGGGTAAAAATTACTATTTCCACTCCAATGAGTACAACAGTAGAAAAAGTTTTGGATAGCTGAGGGGTAAAAATTACTATTCCCACTTCAATCAGTGCAACAGTAGGGAAAGTGTTGGATTGCGGAGAGGTAACAATTAATATTCTCACTCCAGTCAGTGCAAAATTAAAAACAAACAAAATGTTAACAACAACAAAAATATTTAAAAAACAAAATAAATAAAAAAATATATAAATATGATAAAAATTTAAATATAAATATATTTATTCCAAATAAAAAAACAATATAATGTTAAATGCATATGACAAATACCTACAAATATTATATTAAATAGAATAAAAATAAATTTCAAACAAATAAATATTTTTAATTAGAAATTATTTAGAAATAAAAACATTATTACTTAAATTTACTTATTTATTTCCTATCCTATAACACCACACCATTCACAACCCATATCTAAATTTAAAAAACACAAATGTACTTATATAATTAGCATAATTATTTACCAATTAAAGGAATATTATTAATCAATAAACAAATTGAAACTCATAAACATTAATAAACTTCCCGTACTTTACCCCTATTATCCCACAAACCACAGCTAAAATAAAACAGTAAAAAAATTAACTACACAATGAAAACTTATTTTCAATTAAAAAACTAATAGTATTTGACAACTAATTATAAAGTAAGTAAAATTAATTTACTCCCCACCCTTCACCCTATAAAAGTAAAACCCGCACACAAAAATATAAACAATTACCCTAATTAAATGTCAATTAATTAATTAATATTAATGATCAACTAATTATTAATAAATTAAACATAAATTACTTCCCACCCTTTACCCCTATAAACCCCACAACCCACACCTAAAATTAATTACACAATTTCAATATTTAATTTTCACTTAATTAATCAATATTAATTAGGTACTAATTATTAATTAATTAAACATACATTACTTCCCACCCTTTCCCCCTATAAACCCCACAACCCACACCTAACATTAATTAGGCAATTTACATAATTAATTTGCAATCAATTAATTAATATAATTTAACAACTAATTATTAATTAATTAAACATAAATTACTTCCTACGGCTTTCAGTGCCGATTGCACGGAGGGACGTGACTCCTCCCCCAATCACCTGATTTCCTGCCCCGGTGTACTTAAGGCGGATGGGGGCCTGGCCGCGCAGCAGTGAGTAGCGCGTGCTGAGTTTTAAAAGCTGGTTGTTTTTAAATAATGGTTCTCAGTTTTAACTATCATTGCATTTTGCACATTGCTTGATTTTCCCTGCCTGTCTCGTTTGGCTGTCCCTGGTCCGTCACGGCTTTCAGTGCCGATTGCACGGAGGGACGTGACTTCTCCCCCAATCACCTGATTTCCTGCCCCGGTGTACTTAAGGCGGATGGGGGCCCGGCCGCGCAGCAGTGAGTAGCGCGTGCTGAGTTTTAAAAGCTGGTTGTTTTTAAATAATGGTTCTCAGTTTTAACTGTCATTGCATTTTGCACATTGCTTGATTTTACCTGCCTGTCTCGTTTGGCTGTCCCTGGTCCGTCACGGCTTTCAGTGCTGATTGCACGGAGGGACGTGACTCCTCCCCCAATCACCTGATTTCCTGCCCCGGTGTACTTAAGGCGGATGGGGGCCCGGCCGCGCAGCAGTGAGTAGCGCGTGCTGAGTTTTAAAAGCTGGTTGTTTTTAAATAATGGTTCTCAGTTTTAACTGTCATTGCATTTTGCACATTGCTTGATTTTACCTGCCTGTCTCGTTTGGCTGTCCCTGGTCCGTCATGGCTTTCAGTGCCGATTGCACGGAGGGACGTGACTCCTCCCCCAATCACCTGATTTCCTGCCCCGGTGTACTTAAGGCGGATGGGGGCCCGGCCGCGCAGCGGGCGCGCCGCCGGCGTGCCGAAGACGCGCCAAAGGCAAGCCCGTCTGCGCCCGTCCGCGAGCCGTACGCGACCAGCGCCAGCCATGCTGCCGGTTGGGAATGCCGGGAGAGGGTTATACGGTGGTCTCGAGACGAGCTGTTGTCTCGTAATTGGGATGCTTGTCCCGAGCTACATAAGTTTGATCTTGCGGTGACTAGTCTGCCAGACAGCTGTAATTCTTGTGGTCAGGGGTTGTATTATGCGGGAGGGATGCAAAATAAGAGCAACTCTGGGATAATAACCCCTTTGGACATGGCACCAAAGCATATGGATACAATTAGAGCGTGCCTAGTCAATTGTAGGTCTCTTGCGAAACATGCTGATGATATCTGGCTGGCCCTAGCTGATCTCTCATGGGATGCCATGTTTTTAACAGAAACCTGGCTTAATACGGACACTGTGGCAGCAATAACTCTGGCCATCCCGCCAGGTTTCAAAATGTGTTATGCAAATAGAGAGGGCAATAAAAGAGGGGTGGGGTGGCCATTATATTTAAAGATTCATGGGAGTTAGTTTCCTCTGCCCCTCTCAACATACAGGGTATTGAAGGCCTCAATTTTTGCCTCCAAATCAATCCCTCTTCATCCCTCGCTGGTATACTCATCTATAGACCACCCGACTGTGTAGCCAATATATGTCAGGATCTTTGCAATTATATTGCTCAAAAGTCACTAGATTATGCAAATTTTATGGCCCTTGGCGATTTTAATTTACACGTGAATGATCCTCACTGCTCACAGGCAGTTCAGCTGGTCTCCTCTTTGGCAGGCGCCAATCTATTGCAAATGGTAGCCGCTCCTACCCATAAAGCAGGTCATACCTTGGATCTAGTCTTTTCGAATATCTCTTCTATGGTTATGGAGCCCCCCTGTCCCCTGGTTTGGTCGGATCATTATCTGATTCCTTTTTCGGTTAGGCTGACTAATACCGGCCAGGCCAGAGGCAAGCGTTTTTCTTTAAAAAGAAACTGGAAAAATCTGACTGCGGCAGCACTAGGTCCTACCCTTCAGAACAACCTTCCTCTTTTATCTTTAGACCCCAATGTAGATGCTCTTGCAATAAATCAATGGATCTCCACGGCTGTGGAGGCCGTTGCTCCAGCTAGATTGGTGAAGTCTTGTAGACTGTCTCCTTCGGCGCCTTGGTTCTCTGATTTACTTAGAGTAGAAAAGAGGAGGTGCAAAAGACTTGAACGCTTGTGGAGAATAAACTATTGCGACTTAGCTAAAGCAATCTATAAAAATGCGCTGAAAGACTTTGATAAATCGCAAAAAATAGCCAGAAGAAATTGTATTGTCTCAAGTATCCATAAGGCAGATAATTCCAGCAAAGAGGTGTTTAAGGTAGTACAGACCTTCTTTAAGCCAAAAGCAATAGAGACTGAAGTGCAACCATCTCTAGCCTTGTGTGAAGATATTTCTAGCTTTTTTGATAATAAAATTTTAAAGGTCTACGACTCCTTTTCAGCACCCATGGTAACAGAGAAACTGGACACACCTCTGGAAGCAGTGGAGGTTCCTCTGTTTACAAATTTTCTACCCATTTCTCATCAGGATGCACTGGCTGAAATCCAAAAGTGTAGATCAGGTGCCCCAGATGATCCTTGCCCTCCTAAACTCTGGAAAATATTGTCTCTTTCTCTCTCTGGTGTGCTAGTTCATATCTGGAACGTATCTCTTGGAACTGGCATTTTTCCCGACAAGTGGAAACACGCTACCCTTCTCCCTCTGAGAAAGAAACCTAATGGTGACCCAGGAGATCTCAACAATCTTAGGCCAATCTCCTTACTACCTGCTCCAGGTAAAATGCTAGAGAAGTTGGTCCAGCGGCAACTGACCAACTTTGTTGAGAGTAATGCCGCCCTGCATGATACACAATCTGGTTTTCGGGTAGGCTATAGCACGGAGACTGCCCGCCTGGAGGTGGCCGAGTCGGTGAGATGGTCGTTAGATTCAGGGGCTTCAGTGGTACTGGTGCTCCTGGATCTGTCTGCAGCTTTCGATACCGTCGACCACACCATGTTGGTGCAGAGACTGCAAGACACAGGTTTTGGGGGGAAGGTTTTGACCTGGTTGAAATCATACTTAAGCGGCCGTACTCAAAGAGTCGCTTTACAACCATTTGAATCAAAACCTAAAGCCCTATGGTGTGGCGTCCCTCAAGGCTCCGCATTGAGTCCTTTACTTTTTAACTTGTACCTAGCCCCTCTTTTCTCTCTGATTGCCAACTGGGGGGTGAAGGCAATCTCCTATGCTGACGACACCCAGCTGGTTTTCCCTTTTCAGGAGCAAACGACAGAGGCTTTTATGAATTTTAAAGGCTGCTTGAGAGACATAGCCATATGGATGAATATTAACAAACTAAAACTCAATGTGGGAAAAACAGAGGTGCTGTTTTTCGGCAATGGCCCTGTGCCTGCTTCAGATCTGTGGTGGCCAGTAGAAATGGGCCCTTCGCCTTCGCCTAGCACAAGTATTAAAAATCTAGGGGTGAGATGGGAGGCGGATCTCTCTTTCTCGGCCCAAATCCAACAGGTCACCGCTTCATGTTTTAGTAAAATGAGAAATCTTCGTAAATTTCTACATTTTATGCCAGAAGACTGCCGTAAAGCCGTAGTCCATGCCACAGTGACATCCAGGCTGGACTACGCAAACGGCCTATATCTTGGTCTGCCTAAATATTCGATTAGACGTTTGCAGATGGTGCAGAATGCGGCTGCGAGACTAATTAGACGCATTCCATTTCGACATCATGTCTCTCCGCATTTACAGGAACTACACTGGCTTCCGGTAGCCAAAAGAATTGAATTTAAGGCCTTGACGCTGGCCTATCGGGCTCTTCAGGGAAGATGTCCTAGCTATCTTAAACAAAGACTTGGCCGGTATAAGCAAGATCGCTCCCTGCGGTCAAATTCTCAGAACTTGCTCATCGCTCCTCGCTTTGTGAAAGCTCGTCTGGGCGGTAGGGCGCTCACAGTTAGAACGGCTAAATTGTGGAATGCCCTACCTGGCGTTTCTCAGCCAAGCTGACACTGAGACCAGTTTTAGAAAAGCGCTGAAGACATGGCTTTTTAGCAATAATTAGGCCTGACTTCATTGCCTAAACTTTGTGCACGCGTTGCTTGCTGCTTGAGCGCCGGGACACCTCTGTTTGAGGTAGCTGTTCGCGCTATATAAATTTCAGTATTACTCTTTACCCCTATAAACCCCACAACCTGCACCGAAAATTAATTACACAATTTCCATAATTAATTTTCAATCAATTAATCAATATAAATTAACAACTAATTATTAATTAATCAAAAATAAATTACTTCCCACCCTTTACCCCTATAAACCCCACAACCAACACCTAAAAAATTACACAATTACCATAATTAATTATCAATTGATTAATATTCATTAACAACCTATTAATAATTAATTACAAATAAATTACTTCCCACAATTAACACTATAACATCTCAATTAAATAAATATTAATAAAGAAAAAAATAATTATTAATTTATTATAATTTAATCACTTCCCACCCTATTCCCCTATAAACCCCCAACCTGCTACGTAACTAAAAACACAAAATTCAATTGAAATAAAAATGATAACTGCTAAAAATTTAACACATATATTAAAAAACATAAACAATACTTATACAAAAAACATATATCACATACATTTAGAATATAAACTAAAACACATAACACTAATTAAAAAATCCATATTTTAAACAGCTATATTTTTGCAAACAATATTAATGACTTTTATATTTTTAAAAACAATGGGCATATTCTCAAGAACGTGTGATAACCACCGCAAGTTTAGCTTAATGCAACTTTGCATATCGCAGTCTATCGCGGGAAAACAACGCCGTGTTAACGTAGTATTCCCAACCTGGCGGCACCATGCGATAGTCCCACGATAACGCGTCAAATGACCGCATTAAAATTAACGCGACGCCGCTAAAATGCGATACACGAACGCGAATAAAGATGCGATGAGGCCAACCGCGATACAAAAATCAGCGATAACCAGCGACAGGCCTGCAATACCCACACGTCATGCGGGAAAATGCACCATAAAAGCTGAACAAGAAAAACACACCAAAAACAAAATAAACTGCGTAGCAACATGGATGCACCCGGAACGAGTGCCCAGGTCAACGCGAACCCCACAAGCCCCACAGACCACCAACAAGGAACCTCGGGGTCGGGGAAGGCCAAGGAGAAGAGGAAGAGGAAGACGGGGTACAGTCCGCATGACAACCAGATCGTCGTCACGGAGGTGACAGAGCACTAACAACAACTGTCCGTCACCTCCACCGTGTCATTGGCAACATAGATGGAAAAATGGCATCCCATCGTGAATGCAGCCGGAGTGTCGAGGAGGCAATATGCGCTGGCACGATGTGAAAAGCCAAACCAAGCAGAAACCCGCTGCCAACAGGATGGCAGCAACGGCAAATGGAGGTGGGAGTCCTGCGCCACAGGAGGAGCTGGAGCAAATGGTGGCCCCAGTCATCAGTGTGGAGACGGTGCAAGGAGTCGGGAGTCCGGACACTGCTCGACATGACCTGACACAACATCAACAGGGTGAGTAACGAACAGGGACTGTGGGGACGGGGGATGGGCACAATGGCACACATGCACAATGACGTGTAGCACACCGCACACCCACAATGACCCTGGGTCATGTCCCTGATCCCCGTGGCACACTGCAGCACACATACAAACATCAAGTAGGCCCCCGTCCACCATGTGCCTAAAGGGGTCCCACCCCACACATCACCAATTACACAACACACACATGCACCCGTGCGAAACACAGCAAAGATGCGTATGTGAGAGCCACACTGACAATGCAAGTGACACCACATGACGAGCAGCATGGCTGGAGTACAATCACCATGACATTGTGCACGCCACGAGACTGAGGTGGCTGAGTGTGGATCACAACCGGAAAGGAGCAGGTCACACTCTGACACATCCATGTGCACAAACAACCACTGACGTCAACAATACATCTGCAGACAAACAATGCACAAGAGTACAAAAACCGTCCAAGAGCACAAATGACCCAAGTCGCCAACATCACAGCACCTGAAAAGCACAAAAGCCAAAGGCACACCGCCTCCAAGGGATAAGGGGCAGCAAAATCACAGCTGCAGGTGCAACTCTCACACAATGCAGCACACACACATAGCAATGACAGCACATCCACATGGACGACAATGTGGTACACAGTGCAACACTTACACTGCAGAACAGAGGACACAACTGGGTCCGCCTGTGCGTAGAAAATGGCCAATCACATCTGACATAGTAGGTAGCTGTGAGATGCAAATGTACGTGTACAACCTCACCTACGTCATGCAGTCCAAATGTCCACTGTCCCGCATCAAATAGTCCGCCCCTGCCAAACAGTCACAATGTACATTGTCATGCAGTCTGTATGTAAACTTAAACAATGCGGCAACATACATGCCAACACAATGTCAACAAGCATCTCCCCTTCACATTGCAGAGGGACAAACAACACCTCCAGCAGAGCAGACCAGACAACTCTACAGTGATGCTGAAGAGGACCTCCACACTTCCGACACCGATGCCCTACAACAGTCCATGGACATCTAAGGCAATAGACCTCCAGGAGCAGGGCAGCACCGCTGCATCGAGGATACCCCACCCCCTGCACAGACAACACAGCTGGACGCACCCACCACCCCGGCTGGCTCCCAGCAGCCCACCGAAGCACACATCGCATTCCAAGGCCAGGTGTCAGACTGCCAGAAGGGGGTGGCCGAACATGTGCGGGTGGGGTACTACCTCATGGCTGCCGAACTAGATCACATACGTGGGTGTCTAAGTCCCATCAGGGACCACCTACACTCTCCAACGGAGACCCACACTGCGACAGAGACACATGCCTTTGCACATTTCCAGTACTGAACCACACTCAGAGCCACGGGATAAGCATCCACACCCCCACGCTGGACTGGCGTACGCCGGCCCAGTTCACTCCGCACACGCTTACAGGGGGGGGATGTCACAAGCTACATTTCCGTGATCTTCCCCACTGGCTGGGGTGACATGGTTGCATCCACTGTCTACTACACTCCAAACACCAGAAGTGCATGTAGACATGGATATGTCTGTGGTCTGCATACTGCAGTCTGTCCGGCACATCTCCGCCACACTTGGCATTGTGTACATTCTCATTCATGGGTCACTTGCCTCCTTCACACATGCCTGGTTCCCAACTCTCCCCACATTCCGCTATTGTGTGGCTGAGGTGCCATGCCGTTGATGGCTCATGTACATGGCTAACCAAGGTTGCCACAGTAAGTTGTGCTGTCGTGTCTGGTGGTTGGGCATGTTGTTTGGCATGTTGTATGTGATTTTGTGACGTGTGCAGTGCCAGAGTTGTGGGTTGCATGATTGTGGATTTGAGGTGTGTGGTGTGTTCATTTGGTACTTGCCAACGAGCAGTGCATTCCCATAGGTGCCATCCTGGAAGCGCTGGTTGATGTTGGACTGTCGGAAGATGAAGGAATCATGCACACTGCCTGGGTAGTTGGCTACGACATTGGTGAAGAGTCCCCTGTGGTCCACTATTGCCTGCACATTGATGGAATGCGTGTGCTTCCTGTTGCGGTAATTGTGTGCAGTGTTGGCAGGGGGCACAAGTAGGACATGTGTGCAGTCGATTGCCCCAACACGTGCGGGAATCCAGCTATGGCGTATAGTCCTTGCTTGGTCTCCAGCTGTTCCTGCGCATTGTGGGGGACGTATAGCTACTGGGGTACCTAGCTGATGATGGCATCCAGGACAGGTGTGAGGAACTTGGATGGGGCTGGCTGTGAGACTCCTCCGATTCTGTTGGTTGTTGGTTGGGAGGTACCAGAGGCCAACAGGTGCAACACAGCCAGCAGCTTTGCCTGCGGCGGGATGTTGGTTGTCCGCTGTGTTGGTACCGTCAGCCTGTGGGCAATGATGTTCAGGATGCGGAGGATGGTTGTCCTTTTGAGCCTGTAGTGGGCATTGACATTGAGTGGTGTTAGGTCTGTGAGGCTGGTGCATTTCCTGAAGGTCCGCTGTCTTTGTCTGCGCTGCCTCTGTGGTGGTCCGGGGGGGTGGGGGGGCGGTCCTGGGGGTAGTGGCAGTGGGTGTTGTTGCCCTCTCTGGGCTCCGGGATGCATGGTGAGTGGCTCCATGGCATCTGTTGTTCTTCATGTGTGGCTCTGGTCTGGGCTCCCTTTGATGGTGCAGCTTGTCGTCCGACTTTACACCAGGTCAGAGCAGGTGTTAATTTCCTGCTGCTAACACGCCTTATCGCCTGTTTTGTGGTCTTATCGCCGATGTGGCTGGTCGTTGAGAATGTTGGGGTGTGGTGTTGTCGCGGATTTTTGCTCGGGAACGCCTACTCTGCATCTCATTAGCGAAAGTTGCCGGGGTCATCTGTGGCGATGTTTTTTGCGGATGCTTTCGCACGTAAACTGGTGGTATTGGCTGTTAGCACCAGCTTGTGAATGGGGCGATAAATTTATCGCGACTTTGGCTGCGATAAAGTGCCGATAACTCGGCGATAGCTCCTTGAGAATATGCCCCAATATTTCTTCCCTTAAAATCGATATTCTTGAGCAAGATATTCTTGCTGTCGATATTTCTGTGTCACAATATTTCAAACTCAATATTTGTGTAAGTCGACATTTCCAACTCGATATTCTGTCTGAATACCGTTTAAGGTGTATTGAAAGTTTTGCTTAGCTCTTCTTGTAGAGGAGGTGCTTCGTGCCCCCTTGTGTACCGGGTGTGGGTAACCAGGGATGTGGTAAGGTGCCAGTCTTATTCTCCAATGCCTGAAGAGAGCCTGTTCACTCACAACCTTCCTGGCTATCTCTGCTGATGCCCATGTGGCCTGAGTTGCCTCATTTCTCGATGAGCTTCCAGTTTGGATAAATTAGATGGTGACCAGGTCAGATGATCTTAAGTGCTCCAGTCCACCGATCGCTGCTATTAGGCATAAAATGTTCCCCCTGTTTAGTATGTCTTGTCTCCTTTGAGACTTGTGTTCTGGAAGGAAGATTGTGTTGTTTGTGTCCGGCTAATCATTGGGGGCTGGTTTGGAGCTGGTTTGCACACTGCTGGGTTGCTGAACTTGCAGAGTTAGACCATCCCTAGTATTGAGTTCCCTGTTTGAATTGTTAAGCAGGAGTGAGAGCGCAGTGACTGATGATGTGACTATTGGCTGAGTCACTCACGATTGCCCTTTAAGTGCTAGATTAGTGTATGGTTTGGCATCACCCACTTGATTTCCAACTCGATATTTGTGCAAGTCGACATTTCCAACTCGATATTCTGTCTGAATACTGTTTAAAGTGTATTGAAAGTTTTGCTTAGCTCTTCCTGTAGGGGAGGTGCTCCGTGCCCCCTTGTGTACCGGGTGGGGGTAACCAGGTATGTGGTAAGGTGTCAGTCTTATCCTCCAATGCCTGAAGAGAGCCTGTTCACTCACAACCTTCCTGGCTATCTCTGCTGATGCCCATGTTGCCTTAGTTGCCTCATTTCTCGATGAGCTTCCAGTTTGGATAAATTAGATGGTGACCAGGTCAGATGATCTTAAGTGCTCCAGTCCACCGATCGCTGCTATTAGGCATAAAATGTTCCCCCTGTTTAGTATGTCTTGTCTCCTTTGAGATTTGTGTTCTGGAAGGAAGATTGTGTTGTTTGTGTCCGACTAATCATTGGGGGCTGGTTTGGAGCTGATTTGCACACTGCTGGGTTGCTGAACTTGCAGAGTTAGACCATCCCTAGTATGGAGTTCCCTGTTTGAATTGTTAAGCAAGGCTGAGAGCGCAGTGACTGATGATGTGACTATTGGCTGAGTCACTCACAATTGCCCTTTAAATGCTAGATTGGTGTATGGTTTGGCATCACCCTGTTGATTGGCTTCTGCTCCCCTCACGGAGATTGCTTGAGTGTCCACACTCAGCGATGAAGCTTGTGAAGACCATTGTCCAAGTTCTGAGGTTCTGCTCTCCTGACGGGGGCAGACCCGATGCACTTGTTTGGGTCCTCGCCAACAGACCCGTCCTCTTCCTCTACTGTCCCTGTGAGGATGCCTGTTAGGGATATTGTTGGTGTGTCCTGTGATTCCACTAAAGAATCTGGGCTGTCTTCCTGCGGTTCCCTTGGGGAGGTTCGAGATGTGATATCGGTGCGAAAGTATTCAGCGATGTCATTCTTTCTGTTTCTCCCTTTCCTTCTTTGATTGAGGTGTGATTTGGCATTGCTCCACTGTTCTATTTGGGGAACATCTCTTCCCTGATTTGTTGCAGGGTTATTTTTTGATGCCGCCTGTTTTCCTACTGGGGAGGATTTTTGTAAGCTGTAAGTGGGCTTCATTGACTCAGGTGCATCCTGGGCTTGGTTGAACCTGCTCTCCGTCCCTTGGACCTTCGATTGACTTGATCCAGACCCTGTGTCCGTGTCATCAGGAAGAGAAAATTGTTGTTGACCCGAGTGGGTGGGCTTTCCGCAGCTTCTGGTTTGTTTTAGGTCAGTTAATAAGTCGCCAAGCAAGGTAGGTAGGGTGGTCAGTTTTTCCAGAACTGGACCACAAGTACAGGCTACCTGAATTAGATGGGTGTCGGTTTGGGTTGGCTTGATCAAATTGTTCAGTTCCGCAAGCTTTCTATCTATTCAAGAGACAAATACTGCTAGAGTGTTGAAGAGTGATAACTGAATGTCCATTTTATCAGACTGATACTGTAGCAGTCGCGGTCCGTGGTAGGAGTGCCGGCCGGGCGGTGACGTGGGGCGGGGGAGGGGCAGGGTGGGGGGTAGTAAACCACGGATTACGGCGGAATACAGGTAAGTAAACATTTAAATAAATAAAACGAATTTCGTTGCGCGCACTGCATCGCATTTTGCGATGCAGCGCTCACAACGAAATTCGTTTTATTTATTTAAATGTTTACTTACCTGTATTCCGCCGTAATCCGTGGTTTACTACCCCCACCCTGCCCCTCCCCCACCCCACGTCACCGCCCGGCCGGCACTCCTACCACCGACCGCTACTGTACTGTAGGACGGATACTGTACACTGAAAGCTGCATTGTGTTTAAAAGTGAAGCCCAGACAGTATCTGTCTGTTGCTCCTTTTCATGTTATGAGGGTGGTTGTAGTGGCTGCCCTATTGTTATCTCAGGGGAGTTCTGTATGTACGAGGCTTCTAGTTCCTCCCATTCTTGAGTCGCTAAGTATAAAATATCATAGGTGTAGTCAAATCAATTCAAGTAAAAAAAAATTATTCGGTTTACAGACATAAAGCCATAAAAGTATACCATAATACATCGTAATCACAAAACAGATTAAAAACAATCCATAAGCATATTCACACACTAAGATACATTCCCCGTGGTAGTTCCCCTAACAATTATAATTTAGCGGCATAAATTCGACTCTTATTGACCGGCAGAAGGCTTCAATATGGGTCTAAAGAACATCACTAATCGCATGGCTTCAGACCCTTCCCGGTTTCGGGTCGGTAAGACATTGAAGTCATATTATTAAGTCAGAAAATTAGGAAGTAGTGGGTTGCTCTAGTTACTCATATGTTAGGGCCTCGAGGTATGCAAATTTTTTCCTTCTTCCTATGGCCATTTTAATAAAAGTTATAACAGACAAGCAGATATCACTTTTTCCAGAGCACATAATTAATTAAAAGCCTGATAAAAGACATATTTGCCACTTTTAACAAGCATTGGCATAGCCAATAGGTCTCGCCTTTGGGCCCTTATAAGAGTTTAGTTATGCAGCACATATCCCAAAAATAATAATTTTAAAATAAGAGCGTGGGTGGGACTAGGGGGCAGCAACTGGAGTGAGAAGTGATCAGCAGCGGGAGGCTGAGAGCCGATGCTTGTTTCACACTTGCACTTTGCCAGGATGGCACGCCCACTTGCGCGGACCTCACAGAGCCACAGAGACTGTTATCTTTTGTCTCTGACAGACTGCTGTGCCAGGGTAAAGGGGGGCCTCGGGAGAGGCCTCGGGTGACTCACGCCGCGGAAATCCTATGGGGCGAAAATTGGTGGGCGGGTACCAAGAGTGGTTGGAGATAAGTCCAAATAGAAAACAACTCAGGGGGCAAACAACACTGGGAACCTTACTCCGAGCCCCCCTTGCCCTACCAAGAACATGATGTATAAATACAGAAAATAACACCCTCGATACCTTGGCGTGTCAACACCCCTGTAACATAGCGGTGTGAATAGCCAGTACAGGTCTGATATTGGGGCGGCAGGTGGCAGCCTCATCCTTTCTCTTTCGCAGGGCAACTTAACGAGTATTATAAAGTCGGTTAACAGTAACCCATGTTATCGTCAGTGGCATGAAGGGTCGCCCTGTAATTTGACTGACTCTGCCCCAGCCCGAAGAGCACGACGTGCGACTGAGCTCAAACGGCGTGGCATATCACTCACTGTCTCTGCCAGTCCGTAAATTACTAAGTACCGATCTTACATGCCAGCCAGCCTGCATCGTGGCTCACAAATCCTCAGTTTTCCATACCCCTCAGCCCTGCTAGTCATACAGAGGCAACACTGGCTCGACAAGTGACTTACAGAGTCCGACCCCTAGCGGCCTTTCAGAGGCACTGCCCCAACAGGTGGTAGTCACTGTCAGATTTTCAGAAGCACGGGTTTGACACTTTACAGGTTCAGCAAGCCTGTGCGACTTACCCTTTCCCATCCCTCTAAGCAATT
This sequence comes from Calotriton arnoldi, assembly GCA_963921515.1. Classification (NCBI taxonomy): domain Eukaryota; kingdom Metazoa; phylum Chordata; class Amphibia; order Caudata; family Salamandridae; genus Calotriton; species Calotriton arnoldi. Next base: position 688,560 of record CAWUFW010005722.1, read on the forward strand.
AAGCATTATTGGGCTCTCGGGAGCCAAACTCGATTTTCTCGACAAGCTAATCCGTCTCCACAGACCGCCACATTGTGCACTCTCACACAGTGCAATATCGCCACCTTTCGGCCACCAGCTGTAAGCAGAAAACCGGATATTTCATTTGATATTCTGAACATACAATAATAATAAACAAGGGGAGGGGGTGGGAGCATGGAGAACATGGACAACAGGAGAGGGGGCGGGAAGGCCCTGAAGGCCCCAGGATTAAACACGTGCCAAGTGAGGTGCTCCGGGGGTGCCCATGGGGTGCCCAGGCTCAGCCGTGACACATCTCTAATAATACAGCTCCTCTCCGGGTACAAGAAGATGTAGGCGATAGCGTGAGCACACGCTGGAAATACCGACTGTGCAGGGGATTAAAACTTGTGCAAAAGCTGACAATGCGAGCAGGCACTAAGTGCAGAGGTGCCTGCTGCGAACACAGCGGCTTCAGGGAGCGCTGCTCACCCCAGGTTTAAGAGCACATTTCTTCTCTGGAGCCGTCACATTTCACCGACACTGCACGGGGTGAAGACACATTCAAATAACAAGAGAGAGAGAGCGAATTAAACCAGACTTCGTCTGTGCTGTGACTGAGCTGCCTGAGCGATTAGTAAAAGGACCCCAGCTTCTAAATGGGGGAGAGAGACTGCATGTCAAACAAGCGCGCCCACGCTGATTAAAAACAGATGGCCCCTGCGCGCCGCTGCTGGCTCCAGAGAGCAAAACGCTCTGGGAGTAAACCTTTCAAAAGAAGCTGGGACATCCACACGCCTTTGGCCAATTGCGTGCTGAAGCCAGACGCAAAGGCCAATCGCGTGTGAGCACCTCACGCACAAGCTTCTACTAAACCTGAAGAAAGCTGAAGTGATTCCAAGAGGTCGGTTTCCTAGTGCAGCGAATGCGCTGTGCTAGGCTCGACCTAAAAAGGGGGGCTAAAAAGCATTTCCTGAGGTCTTTATAAAAGCTGCAAAATAGAAAAAAGTGCGTTGTGCTTTGTTGTGATTTGCCATCGCATGGGCAATTTAGGAGGTTTTTAGTCCATGCCCCACTTTTTGGGAAGGCAAACTGTACATGAAGTATGTCTAAGCTCAATCTGGTGAGATAAAATCTTTGTTGGCTGTTTTTAACGATTGTCAGGTAGTTTGACTGGCCCTCATGCACATAATGTTGCAGGTAACTAGCTACCGTAGATTTTTTATTCTCATTTAATTCTCTCTCCTTTTCTCTTTGTCCCATAAGTATAGTCCTGACCTCTTTTTTGGAGTAGGTGAGAATTTTGGCTGTATCGATTATGCCTATGTCAGGAACCAATTTTCTTAGGCAAACATCCAGATAGGACAGCCATTTAATTTTCTTCCAGACATCTAGCTTGAGACAGTCTAGAATTATCTCCTTCGTAAACTGTGTCCCAGTTTTACTCCATATATTGTGCCACAGGATGGTAGGCCTGATATATAGGTCATCGTCCAAAAAGGGGACAGCCAGTTCATTATGTGATATGTATGATGAGCTAGATTTTGGTATTGCCAGTAAACGTGCCAGGAACAGATTTTCTAGTGTCTGCAGGTTTGAACAATTTGTATAACCCCATAAGGGAGAACGATAACCAGCACTTGGTAAACATTTACTTTTGTACAGCAGCAACATTTCTCTAATCGTTTTTTGGGCTATTTTACTAGAGAACCTAAAAATCGATTCTACCACTCTTAAAAATGTCATTTTTGATATGTCTAATTGACTTTCCCAAGAGCCCGATGCAGTGAACTGAATACCCAAGTATGTAAAGGTTTGTGTCTCTCCTAGCCTCTCCCCCTTGATGTGATGTATCCTCTTTTTTGCTCTGCCTTTTCCAGCTACCATGGTGATAGTTTTCTTTAAATTAACTTTTATATCTTTATCGTCCATACATTTTACAAATGTATCTATCAGCAGCTGCAGCCCATTAGCTGTTCTTGAAAGAAGGACTGCATCATCTGCATATAGTAAGATGGGGACAGGGCGAGTGCCAACCATGGAGACATCAGCTTTAGTTTCTTGTAGGCATGCATCTACCCCGTTTATATAAAGTGAGAAGAGCAGGGGGGGCGAGGACACAACCCTGTCTAATACCACAGGTGACCTTAAAGCTGTCTGTGCACTCCTGGTTTGGGCCGTATCGTACCTGTGCTGTAAGGTGGGAATACCATTGGGATAGGTAATTAATGATACCCCGTGGAGCTTCTAGGTCCACAAGTGTTTCCCATAGTTTGTTATGGTTTACCAGATCGAACGCACTGCTCAGATTGGCAAAACATAGGTGCACTTGTCTTGTCCTGGCTACTGTATAATTATTAATGAACAAGTGAAAATTGCCACATTGTTCTATTGTTCCAATATCGGGTCTGAATCCATATTGTGTATCAGAAAGTATCTGTTTTTCCTCTGCCCATTGTTCTAACCTGCCCAGAAGGATTCTACTCATTAATTTGACACTGGAGTCCAGGAGGGATATTGGGCGACAACATTTCGGGTCGCCTCGATTTCCTTTTTTAAAAATAGGGACTATTGTGCTTTCTGTCCATGAGGTTGGGAGGAAACCCATTACTGTAGAATTACATACTTGGGTCAGCATCGGTGCCCATAAAGTGACATGTGCTTTAAAAATATCTACTGGGACCCCGTCGGGGCCAGAGGCCTTTCCACTGGCTGCTTTGTTTAGGGCGTTAATGACCACTTCTTAAAGATATATCAGGAATGTTCACTGGTTCAATTTGATAAAAATGTGTAAAAGACAAATTAAAAATGCTACCGCCTGGATCAGATCTTCCCTTATTTTTTCTTTCAACTCGCTTTTCCTTTTGTCGAGGACATTTTTGTTCATAGTTCTCAATCTGCTAATTTTTTTCTCCATCTCGTGGCGAATCCCGTTAGGCTTTCCTTAATTTTCTGTTTCAAACCAACCCGTTTCTATTATTTTTTCCTCTGGGTGGGCACTTAAGTATCTATGCAATTCGAGCCATAATTTTACAGAAATCTTCCATAATAAGCATTGGGGTAGACATAAAATCTGTGCTGGTAATAAAATCATTAAGAGAGTCTGCCATAATTTCCCGGGTTTTCGCTATACCATCTGTATTTGCCCATCTTAGGGTAAGGCCATTTTTACCCTGTATTCCAATTTGATTCAGGCATTGTAAACTATTTGTGAAAGGGGGTAGGAGCACACTGTCATCACGTCTCAGCGTCAGTACCTCTGGGCATCTTGGTCGATGTAGTGCATCATTTTCAGTTCAAAGCAAAGTTCGTAGTAATAATAGGCTAATGCCTTAATTTGTTATCGCGTATCCCTAGACACGTGTTTCTGGATTCCTCCATCATCAGTAGGGAAAAGGTCGTAGGTTGCTGGACATGCTGCCGCTTAATTTTCAACAGGCATAATTCCTCTCAGGGCATGCAGGCGCTCCCAAGCTCGTCAGCTCAGGCGGCTTGAAGGAGCATTTTAAACAGTGAAAGGGGGTAGGAGCACATTGTCATCACGTCTCAGCGTCATTACCTCTGGGCATCTTGGTCGATGTAGTGCATCATTTTCAGTTCAAAGCAAAGTTCGTAGTAATAATAGGCTAATGCCTTATTTTGTTATCGCGTATCCCTAGACACGTGTTTCTGGATTCCTCCATCATCAGTAGGGAAAAGGTCGTAGGTTGCTGGACATGCTGCCGCTTAATTTTCAACAGGCATAATTCCTCTCAGGGCATGCAGGCGCTCCCAAGCTCATCAGCTCAGGCGGCTCGAGGGAGCCTTTTAAACAGTGAAAGGGGGTAGGAGCACACTGTCATCACGTCTCAGCATCATTACCTCTGGGCATCTTGGTCGATGTAGTGCATCATTTTCAGTTCAAAGCAAAGTTCGTAGTAATAATAGGCTAATGCCTTAATTTGTTATCGCGTATCCCTAGACACGTGTTTCTGGATTCCTCCATCATCAGTAGGGAAAAGGTCGTAGGTTGCTGGACATGCTGCCGCTTAATTTTCAACAGGCATAATTCCTCTCAGGGCATGCAGGCGCTCCCAAGCTCGTCAGCTCAGGCGGCTCGAGGGAGCCTTTTAAACAGTGAAAGGGGTAGGAGCACACTGTCATCACGTCTCAGCGTCATTACCTCTGGGCATCTTGGTCGATGTAGTGCACCATTTTCAGTTCAAAGCAAAGTTCAGTAGTAATAATAGGCTAATGCCTTAATTTGCTATCGCCTATCCCTAGACACGTGTTTTTGGATTCCTCCATCATCAGTAGGGAAAAGGTCGTAGGTTGCTGGACATGCTGCCGCTTAATTTTCAACAGGCATAATTCCTCTCAGGGCATGCAGGCGCTCCCAAGCTCGTCAGCTCAGGCGGCTCGAGGGAGCCTTTTAAACAGTGAAAGGGGGTAGGAGCACACTGTTATCACGTCTCAGCATCATTACCTCTGGGCATCTTGGTCGATGTAGTGCATCCTTTTCAGTTCAAAGCAAAGTTCGTAGTAATAATAGGCTAATGCCTTAATTTGTTATCGCGTATCCCTAGACACGTGTTTCTGGATTCCTCCATCATCAGTAGGGAAAAGGTCGTAGGTTGCTGGACATGCTGCCGCTAATTTTCAACAGGCATAATTCCTCTCAGGGCATGCAGGCGCTCCCAAGCTCGTCAGCTCAGGCGGCTTGAGGGAGCCTTTTAAACAGTGAAAGGGGTAGGAGCACACTGTCATCACGTCTCAGCGTCATTACCTCTGGGCATCTTGGTCGATGTAGTGCACCATTTTCAGTTCAAAGCAAAGTTCGTAGTAATAATAGGCTAATGCCTTAATTTGTTATCGCGTATCCCTAGACACGTGTTTCTGGATTCCTCCATCATCAGTAGGGAAAAGGTCGTAGGTTGCTGGACATGCTGCCGCTTAATTTTCAACAGGCATAATTCCTCTCAGGCCATGCAGGGGCTCCCAAGCTCGTCAGCTCAGGCGGCTCGAGGGAGCCTTTTAAACAGTGAAAGGGGGTAGGTGCACACTGTCATCACATCTCAGCGTCATTACCTCTGGGCATCTTGGTCGATGTAGTGCATCATTTTCAGTTCAAAGCAAAGTTCGTAGTAATAATAGGCTAATGCCTTAATTTGTTATTGCGTATCCCTAGACACGTGTTTCTGGATTCCTCCATCATCAGTAGGGAAAAGGTCGTAGGTTGCTGGACATGCTGCCGCTTAATTTTCAACAGGCATAATCCCTCTCAGGGCATGCAGGCGCTCCCAAGCTCATCAGCTCAGGCGGCTCGAGGGAGCCTTTTAAACAGTGAAAGGGGGTAGGAGCACACTGTCATCACGTCTCAGCATCATTACCTCTGGGCATCTTGGTCGATGTAGTGCATAATTTTCAGTTCAAAGCAAAGTTCGTAGTAATAATAGGCTAATGCCTTAATTTGTTATCGCGTATCCCTAGACACGTGTTTCTGGATTCCTCCATCATCAGTAGGGAAAAGGTCGTAGGTTGCTGGACATGCTGCTGCCTAACTTTTCAACATGCTTAATTCCTCTCAGGGCATGCAGGCGCTCCCAAGCTCGTCAGCTCAGGCGGCTCGTGGGAGCCTTTTAAACAGTGAAAGGGGTAGGAGCACACTGTCATCACGTCTCAGCGTCATTACCTCTGGGCATCTTGGTCGATGTAGTGCATCATTTTCAGTTCAAAGCAAAGTTCATAGTATTAATAGGCTAATGCCTTAATTTGTTATCGCGTATCCCTAGACACGTGTTTCTGGATTCCTCCATCATCAGTAGGGAAAAGGTCGTAGGTTGCTGGACATGCTGCCGCTTAATTTTCAACAGGCATAATTCCTCTCAGGGCATGCAGGCGCTCCCAAGCTCGTCAGCTCAGGCGGCTCGAGGGAGCCTTTTAAGCAGTGAAAGGGGTAGGAGCACACTGTCATCACGTCTCAGCGTCATTACCTCTGGGCATCTTGGTCGATGTAGTGCACCATTTTCAGTTCAAAGCAAAGTTCGTAGTAATAATAGGCTAATGCCTTAATTTGTTATCGCCTATCCCTAGACACGTGTTTTTGGATTCCTCCATCATCAGTAGGGAAAAGGTCGTAGGGTTGCTGGACATGCTGCCGCTAATTTTCAACAGGCATAATTCCTCTCAGGGCATGCAGGCGCTCCCAAGCTCGTCAGCTCAGGCGGCTCGAGGGAGCCTTTTAAACAGTGAAAGGGGGTAGGAGCACACTGTTATCACGTCTCAGCATCATTACCTCTGGGCATCTTGGTCGATGTAGTGCATCCTTTTCAGTTCAAAGCAAAGTTCGTAGTAATAATAGGCTAATGCCTTAATTTGTTATCGCGTATCCCTAGACACGTGTTTCTGGATTCCTCCATCATCAGTAGGGAAAAGGTCGTAGGTTGCTGGACATGCTGCCGCTTAATTTTCAACAGGCATAATTCCTCTCAGGGCATGCAGGCGCTCCCAAGCTCGTCAGCTCAGGCGGCTCGAGGGAGCCTTTTAAGCAGTGAAAGGGGGTAGGAGCACACTGTCATCACGTCTCAGCGTCATTACCTCTGGGCATCTTGGTCGATGTAGTGCACCATTTTCAGTTCAAAGCAAAGTTCGTAGTAATAATAGGCTAATGCCTTAATTTGTTATCGCCTATCCCTAGACACGTGTTTTTGGATTCCTCCATCATCAGTAGGGAAAAGGTCGTAGGTTGCTGGACATGCTGCCGCTTAATTTTCAACAGGCATAATTCCTCTCAGGGCATGCAGGCGCTCCCAAGCTCGTCAGCTCAGGCGGCTCGAGGGAGCCTTTTAAACAGTGAAAGGGGGTAGGAGCACACTGTTATCACGTCTCAGCATCATTACCTCTGGGCATCTTGGTCGATGTAGTGCATCCTTTTCAGTTCAAAGCAAAGTTCGTAGTAATAATAGGCTAATGCCTTAATTTGTTATCGCGTATCCCTAGACACGTGTTTCTGGATTCCTCCATCATCAGTAGGGAAAAGGTCGTAGGTTGCTGGACATGCTGCCGCTTAATTTTCAACAGGCATAATTCCTCTCAGGGCATGCAGGCGCTCCCAAGCTCGTCAGCTCAGGCGGCTCGAGGGAGCCTTTTAAACAGTGAAAGGGGGTAGCAGCACACTGTCATCACGTCTCAGCGTCATTACCTCTGGGCATCTTGGTCGATGTAGTGCACCATTTTCAGTTCAAAGCAAAGTTCGTAGTAATAATAGGCTAATGCCTTAATTTGTTATCGCGTATCCCTAGACACGTGTTTCTGGATTCCTCCATCATCAGTAGGGAAAAAGGTCGTAGGTTGCTGGACATGCTGCCGCTTAATTTTCAACAGGCATAATTCCTCTCAGGGCATGCAGGCGCTCCCAAGCTCGTCAGCTCAGGCGGCTTGAGGGAGCCTTTTAAACAGTGAAAGGGGGTAGGAGCACACTGTCATCACGTCTCAGCGTCATTACCTCTGGGCATCTTGGTCGATGTAGTGCACCATTTTCAGTTCAAAGCAAAGTTCGTAGTAATAATAGGCTAATGCCTTAATTTGTTATCGCGTATCCCTAGACACGTGTTTCTGGATTCCTCCATCATCAGTAGGGAAAAGGTCGTAGGTTGCTGGACATGCTGCCGCTAATTTTCAACAGGCATAATTCCTCTCCAGGGCATGCAGGCGCTCCCAAGCTCGTCAGCTCAGGCGGCTCGAGGGAGCCTTTTAAACAGTGAAAGGGGTAGGAGCACACTGTCATCACGTCTCAGCGTCATTACCTCTGGGCATCTTGGTCGATGTAGTGCACCATTTTCAGTTCAAAGCAAAGTTCGTAGTAATAATAGGCTAATGCCTTAATTTGTTATCGCCTATCCCTAGACACGTGTTTTTGGATTCCTCCATCATCAGTAGGGAAAAGGTCGTAGGTTGCTGGACATGCTGCCGCTTAATTTTCAACAGGCATAATTCCTCTCAGGGCATGCAGGCGCTCCCAAGCTCGTCAGCTCAGGCGGCTCGAGGGAGCCTTTTAAACAGTGAAAGGGGGTAGGAGCACACTGTTATCACGTCTCAGCATCATTACCTCTGGGCATCTTGGTCGATGTAGTGCATCCTTTTCAGTTCAAAGCAAAGTTCGTAGTAATAATAGGCTAATGCCTTAATTTGTTATCGCGTATCCCTAGACACGTGTTTCTGGATTCCTCCATCATCAGTAGGGAAAAGGTCGTAGGTTGCTGGACATGCTGCCGCTTAATTTTCAACAGGCATAATTCCTCTCAGGGCATGCAGGCGCTCCCAAGCTCGTCAGCTCAGGCGGCTCGAGGGAGCCTTTTAAACAGTGAAAGGGGGTAGCAGCACACTGTCATCACGTCTCAGCGTCATTACCTCTGGGCATCTTGGTCGATGTAGTGCACCATTTTCAGTTCAAAGCAAAGTTCGTAGTAATAATAGGCTAATGCCTTAATTTGTTATCGCGTATCCCTAGACACGTGTTTCTGGATTCCTCCATCATCAGTAGGGAAAAGGTCGTAGGTTGCTGGACATGCTGCCGCTTAATTTTCAACAGGCATAATTCCTCTCCAGGGCATGCAGGCGCTCCCAAGCTCGTCAGCTCAGGCGGCTTGAGGGAGCCTTTTAAACAGTGAAAGGGGTAGGAGCACACTGTCATCACGTCTCAGCGTCATTACCTCTGGGCATCTTGGTCGATGTAGTGCACCATTTTCAGTTCAAAGCAAAGTTCGTAGTAATAATAGGCTAATGCCTTAATTTGTTATCGCGTATCCCTAGACACGTGTTTCTGGATTCCTCCATCATCAGTAGGGAAAAGGTCGTAGGTTGCTGGACATGCTGCCGCTTAATTTTCAACAGGCATAATTCCTCTCAGGGCATGCAGGCGCTCCCAAGCTCGTCAGCTCAGGCGGCTCGAGGGAGCCTTTTAAACAGTGAAAGGGGTAGGAGCACACTGTCATCACGTCTCAGCGTCATTACCTCTGGGCATCTTGGTCGATGTAGTGCATCCTTTTCAGTTCAAAGCAAAGTTCGTAGTAATAATAGGCTAATGCCTTAATTTGTTATCGCGTATCCCTAGACATGTGTTTCTGGATTCCTCCATCATCAGTAGGGAAAAGGTCGTAGGTTGCTGGACATGCTGCTGCTTAATTTTCAACAGGCATAATTCCTCTCAGGGCATGCAGGCGCTCCCAAGCTCGTCAGCTCAGGCGGCTCGAGGGAGCCTTTTAAACAGTGAAAGGGGGTAGGAGCACACTGTCATCACATCTCAGCGTCATTACCTCTGGGCATCTTGGTCGATGTAGTGCATCATTTTCAGTTCAAAGCAAAGTTCGTAGTAATAATAGGCTAATGCCTTAATTTTTTATGCCTGTTGAAAATTAAGCGGCAGCATGTCCAGCAACCTACGACCTTTTCCCTACTGATGATGGAGGAATCCAGAAACACGTGTCTAGGGATACGCGATAACAAATTAGGGCATTAGCCTATTATTACTACGAACTTTGCTTTGAACTGAAAATGATGCACTACATCGACCAAGATGCCCAGAGGTAATGACGCTGAGACGTGATGACAGTATGCTCCTACCCCCTTTCATTGTAAACTATTTGGCCTTGTAATGTTTATATTAAGAGCTAATGTCAGGGCAGCATGGTCGCTAGAGGCATTCGGGGTAGCAATAAGCGAATCTATTAGGCGTTCACCATTTTCTGTCACCAGTACATGGTCAATAACAGAGCTTCTACCATTCCCATAATATGTAGGAACTTCCATTTCACCTTCACCAATGCATTGTGCCATAAGAACCAAACTATACTTATAAATCATTTCATTTAAAACCTCTCCATAGTGGTTATGCAGAAAATGTGACATACCGTCACCATTAGTTTTAACGTATCCACAACTTTTAGGTCCTTGTCTATAACATTTACTGATATTAAAATCTCCTACCCATAATAGAACATAGTCATCCTTAATTGTGGCTAAAAATAAATCAACTTCTTTGCTTAAATCCATTATAACTGTCACTTTAGTTGTATCAAAAACGTTATTATAGAAGTTAATTATTACCAAATTAACCCTTTCTTCTGTGATTAAATGGGTAAACTGGACATAGGGGGAGGACAAATAGGTCCTTAAAACTTTCATTGAGGAGGTTATTGATATTAAAACAGCCAGGCCTCCCTTAGCTCGTCCCTCCTCTGAAGGAGTTGCTGGGGTTAACAATGACATGAAGCCCTCCACAAAGAATTCATCTAGTGACCATGTCTCTTGGAGACAAGCTAGTTGAGCTTGGTTGATAATCTCTAGCCACTCTGGATTCGATAATTTATTTCTTATTCTGGCAACATTCCAGGTCTTCAATATGGTTTTAATGGTTTTCGTGTCTTGGCAATTTGAAGAACTCGGGTCCTTACTCTGTAGGTTTCTTACTTTATCCTGTACAACAACAGGCAAGTTTGGAAGTTCGGTCATTGGGCAGGGTGATAGACCCAGTTCAGAGTTCCTTAGGGCATATTCTTGCTGGTGTAGCTCTGAGGTTATTCGTTGAGAGCCCAAATCTGGGATAACTATTGTTGAGTTTGCAGCGTGTACATAGATATGATTGTGGCCCTTTTCTCCAGCCCTCTCTTGTTGTCAATCCTGGTCATCATAGTACGAGAGGGGGAGGAACCGGTTCGCTGTTGGGATTACAGTCTGGGGTTTGTATTTAAATATAGGGTCATATCGACATTCATTTTGTCCGTCTTGAAATAGTTTTTGGGGTGCTTTTTTGGATACAATTTGTGTGAAATTGTTGGTTTTATCCATAAACATTTCAGGACTATAAAAATATCCCAGAGGTTTGGCTCTAATATTCCTAGTAGTAATGCTATCATCAGGTTTGTTTGCAGGATCAGAAGAAGGGTTCTTACCACAAAGGGGGTACGGAAGTTTATCACAATGCAATCGTCTTTACTAGTTTTCCTTGAGGGTCCTATCCATCTAACTCTTCTTACCATTATGATTTCTTTAGCCAGGAAATTTGTGCTCCAAGACTTTTTAGTCAGCCAGTACATCACCTTATTCTTTAGCTCATGCCAGCTTTTCCGTTACATTGGGCTCTCCACTTGCAGGGGCCATCCTAATTCAGGGCGGCCTTTAATTGGTATGCCCCTAAGAAGTCCCTGAGATCTGCGGGTCGATGGAAGGTGGCTGTACCTAGGTGCAGGAAAGCTAGGTGGGGAGAACAGGCTCCCACAGTGGCAGCTGCCATGCTGTGGAATTCTCTCATGGAATATATCAGGAGTTTAAATATGTACCTGATATTCCGTAGGCTGGTCAAAACTTGGTTATTCTCAAGCTAGCCTTCCCTCTGAATCGACGGATTGTTTTGGTTCTCTCTGCTCTGGGTCTTCCCAGTCAGACAGTCTCATTCAGCTCAGCACTTAGGTGCCTTCTGCTTTTATACGCTTTAGAAATGCTACAATTCCAATTACCATTCTCCATGTAAAAAATAGCTATTTCTATTTTACTAACAGGAACCTTTAGAATACAGTGGCCATTGCATTCAACAGCCCTTTAATGCCCACAGGGCGAACAAAGCAAACACAAGGAGATGATGGATGGAGCACTGAAACTTTTCAGACACTCACCCCCAGTCACAGATCTGGGTTGAATCCATCATCATTCTTTAGCTCACTTCGCCACCTCAGTTCAGACCCAGCTATATGCAAATCAGTCTTGACCCTGTGCCTCATGGGAACAGTCCAGCCTGGACTGCCAAGCCAGGTCTTCCCTGAACCGGAAACAAGCATCCTGGGACCGGTTTCGGGCTAACAGCCCTCATCAGCCAGGCTAGCTTGAATCCAGTGGCAAAGTGAGCAAGGGACCCACATCTGGGCATACCCTGCCAACTTAGGGCGAACAAAACAAACACAAGGAGATGATGGACGGAGCACTGAAACTTTTCAGACACTCACCCCCAGTCACAGATCTGGGTTGAATCCATCATCATTCTTTAGCTCACTTCGCCACCTCAGTTCAGACCCAGCTATATGCAAATCAGTCTTGACCCTGTGCCTCATGGGAACAGTCCAGCCCGAACTGCCAAGCCAGGTCTTCCCTGAACCGGAAACAAGCATCCTGGGACCGGTTTCGGGCTAACAGCCCTCATCAGCCAGGCTAGCTTGAATCCATTCTGTCCATCAATTGTTCTTTTTGCATTTGTCACCCCGAGTGGGACGGGCATGCCCAGACGTGGGTTCCGTGCTCTCCATGCCACTGGAGTCAAGCTATCCTGGCTGATAAGGGCTGAAAGCCCGAAACCAGTCCTAGGATGCTTGTTTCCAGTCCAGGGAGGACCTGGCCTGGCAGTTCGGGCTGGACTGTTCCCATTGGGCGCAGGCTCAAGACTGATTTGCATATGGCTGGGTCCAAACTGGAATGGCATGGTGAGCAAAAAACGATGGATTTAGACCCAGATCTCTGTACTGGGGTGAATGTATGACATTGTTCTGCATTCTGTCCATCAATTGTTCTTTTGCATTTGTCACCCGAGTGGGACGGGTATGCCCAGATGTGGGTCCCGTGCTCTCCATGCCACTGGAGTCAAGCTATCCTGGCTGATGAGGGCTGAAAGCCCAAAACCGGTCCTAGGATGCTTGTTTCCAGTCCAGGGAGGACCTGGCCTGGCAGTTCAGGCTGGACTGTTCCCATTGGGCGCAGGGTCAAGACTGATTTGCATATGGCTGGGTCCAAATTGGAAGGGCATGGTGAGCAAAAAACGATGGATTTAGGCTCAGATCTCTGTACTGGGGTGAATGTATGACATTGTTCTGCATTCTGTCCATCAATTGTTCTTTTTGCATTTGTCACCCCGAGTGGGACGGGTATGCCCAGACGTGGGTCCCGTGCTCTGCATGCCACTGGAGTCAAGCTATCCTGGCTAATGAGGGCTGACAGCCTGAAACCGGTCCTAGGATGCTTGTTTCCAGTCCAGGGAGGACCTGCCCTGGCAGTTCGGGCTAGACTGTTCCCATTGGGCGTAGGGTCAAGACTGATTTGCATATGGCTGAGTCCAAACTGGAATGGCACGGTGAGCAAAAAAATGATGGATTTAGGCCCAGATCTCTGTACTGGGGTAAATGTATGACATTGTTCTGCATTCTGTCCATCAATTGTTCTTTTTGCATTTGTCACCCCGAGTGGGACGGGTATGCCCAGACGTGGGTCCCGTGCTCTCCATGCCACTGGAGTCAAGCTATCCTGGCTGATGAGGGCTGACAGCCCGAAACCGGTCCTAGGATGCTTGTTTCCAGTCCAGGGAGGACCTGGCCTGGCAGTTCGGGCTGGACTGTTCCCATTGGGCGCAGGCTCAAGACTGATTTGCATATGACTGGGTCCAAACTGGAATGGCATGTTGAGCAAAAAAACGATGGATTTAGGCCCAGATCTCTGTACTGGGGTGAATGTATGACATTGTTCTGCATTCTGTCCATCAATTGTTCTTTTTGCATTTGTCACCCCGAGTGGGACGGGTATGCCCAGATGTGGGTCCCGTGCTCTGCATGCCACTGGAGTCAAGCTATCCTGGCTAATGAGGGCTGACAGCCCGAAACCGGTCCTAGGATGCTTGTTTCCAGTCCAGGGAGGACCTGACCTGGCAGTTCGGGCTGGACTGTTCCCATTGGGCGTAGGGTCAAGACTGATTTGCATATGGCTGAGTCCAAACTGGAATGGCATGGTGAGCAAAAAACGATGGATTTAGGCCCAGATCTCTGTACTGGGGTGAATGTATGACATTGTTCTGCATTCTGTCCATCAATTGTTCTTTTTGCATTTGTCACCCCGAGTGGGACGGGTATGCCCAGACGTGAGTCCCGTGCTCTCCATGCCACTGGAGTCAAGCTATCCTGGCTGATGAGGGCTGACAGCCCGAAACCGGTCCTAGGATGCTTGTTTCCAGTCCAGGGAGGACCTGGCCTGGCAGTTCGGGCTGGACTGTTCCCATTGGGCGCAGGGTCAAGACTGATTTGCATATGGCTGGGTCCAAACTGGAATGGCATGGTGAGCAAAAAACGATGGATTTAGGCCCAGATCTCTGTACTGGGGTGAATGTATGGCATTGTTCTGCATTCTGTCCATCAAGTGTTCTTTTTGCATTTGTCACCCCGAGTGGGACGGGTATGCCCAGACGTGGGTCCCGTGCTCTCCATGCCACTGGAGTCAAGCTATCCTGGCTGATGAGGGCTGAAAGTCCGAAACCGGTCCTAGGATGCTTGTTTCCAGTCCAGGGAGGACCATGCCTGGAAGTTCGGGCTGGACTGTTCCCATTGGGCGCAGGGTCAAGACTGATTTGCATATGGCTGGGTCCAAACTGGAATGGCATGGTGAGCAAAAAAACGATGGATTTAGGCCCAGATCTCTGTACTGGGATGAATGTATGACATTGTTCTGCATTCTGTCCATCAATTGTTCTTTTTGCATTTGTCACCCCGAGTGTGACGGGTATGCCCAGACATGGGTCCCGTGCTCTCCATGCCACTGGAGTCAAGCTATCCTGGCTGATGAGGGCTGAAAGCCTGAAACTGGTCCTAGGATGCTTGTTTCCAGTCCAGGAAGGACCTGGCCTGGCAGTTCGGGCTGGACTGTTCCCATTGGGCGCAGGGTCAAGACTGATTTGCATATGGCTGGTGCATGGTGAGCAAAAAAACGATGGATTTAGGCCCAGATCTCTGTACTGGGGTGAATGTATGACATTGTTCTGCATTCTGTCCATCAATTGTTCTTTTTGCTTTAATGCCCACAAGCAGAAGCAAAAATAGCTATTGCTATTTCCTTAAATGAATTATGACAATACAGTGGCAGGTGTATGGATGTACCAGCTATTTAAAACCCATCATCCCCCATGTAGGAAACCACTATCACTATTAACTACCTAGAACAAGCCTATTACAGTCCCTGGTATTTTAACGGTCACTTAGCACCCATAATCCCATTGTAGAACATAGCCATGTCTATTTTCCTTCAGCAATTACCAGATAACAGTACCAGGTATTTGTAACAGCCATTAAACCCCCATCATCACCCATGTAAAAAAATAGGTATGCCCATTTTCTCAAATGAATCAATAAAATACAGGGCAGGTATATGAAGAGCCACTGAAATTATGAGATTTTGCTATTACTGCCTTATCTGCAAAAATAAGGATTTGCTGCATTTGACACATAATCCAACATCTGCTATATAATCTGCTGTATTTAACAAAATGGCAGATTATTCAAAAGTATCAAAAGTTACTAAAATGCAGAAGGCCTTTTGCAAAAGTTGGACAACTTTCTTTTGCTTGTTGCTGTAGTTCAGTGTCCTACTAGCTATTATGAGGTGAATCCTTTGCCCAGATAGTGTTAACATGTAAAAACGACAAAATAATGAGGTAATCATATCACAAAATGTGGTTCATTATGTTGCCTATTTGATTTTTCTTGCTTCATGATTTAGTCAAACTTGTTGCATAATGTGGACTTCCCCTACCCCATAATTCAAGTGTTCCTTGCTATATGTAACACCCATTAAACACATATTATGCTCCATGTAGAAAATGGCCATGCTAATTATCCCAAGAGGAATAAGTGAAATCATTTGTCCAGGATATGCAACGGCCAATTGCCAGCCACCATCCTCCATGTGAAAATTAGCATTTCCCATTTTCCTAGAAGTTGTCATTAGAATACAGTGGCAATGCATTTTTCAGACTTTTAAAACCCATAATCCCTGTGCAGCAAATATTTATTAACATTTTCTTACAGAAATCATAAAAACACAGTTGCTGGGATATGTAACAGCCAATTAACACTCATCATACCCCATGTAGACAATCACTACCCCTATTTCCTACCAGAAATAAGCGTAATACAATCCCAATATGTTCAATGGTCATTTAATGGCCATAATCCCCCATGTGAAAAAAAGGTATACCTATTTCTTCAACATATGCCATTACTCTACTGTGGCAGGTATATGCTATAGGAAACTGCCATTTCTGACATGGTCACCTCCCAATTCTTGTGTGGTATTTGATGTGATTTCGACTGGAAGTGCAATGGGTTCCTGATAACCAGGTCCCAAGTGCCAGATCTCTTTCCTAAAACTTGGCAATTATTTTCCCCAATT
This sequence comes from Calotriton arnoldi, assembly GCA_963921515.1. Classification (NCBI taxonomy): domain Eukaryota; kingdom Metazoa; phylum Chordata; class Amphibia; order Caudata; family Salamandridae; genus Calotriton; species Calotriton arnoldi. The sequence continues at coordinate 704,727 of CAWUFW010005722.1, forward strand.
GGCAAACACTGTAGTACCCTCTGTAAGTCCCTAGTAAATTGTACCTAGGGCCTGGGGCACTAAAGAGGGTCCCCAAGGACTGCAGCACGAGTTGGGCCACCCTAAAGGACCCCTCACCAAGCTCATTCAACTGCCACTGTAGGCTGCGTTTCTTGGTGCAGACAAAAGTGAAAACACAACATGACACGCATCCTTGTGTGCCTTGTCCCCTAACACTGCATGTAATATTTTTAAGTCATCCCAACAGCATGCCTCACAGCCCTAAGGCAGGGTGCCTTATATTACATGCAAGGGCATATTTGCATGAGCAGATATGCCCCTGTGCTGGTCAGTTCCATTACTGCCAGTACAAGTGAACAGGAAAGCCATTTTAAAACATGTGCTGGGCACTGGTGAAAATGAGTTCCCCAGCTAAATGATGCCTTCACTTTAAAGTGGGATGTTTGGCATGAAACATCTCATATTAATAAACCCACACCGATGCCAGTATCGGATTTAGTACTACATGCACCCAGAGGGCACCTTAGAGGTGCCCCCTGAAAACCTACCAGCCCCTGGTGCTGACTGACTGGCTTTCATAAACCCGCCACTAAGAGACGAGTGTCTGACCTCCCCAAGGGTGAGGGCCACAACCTCGGCATCATACTCGACTCCTCCCTCACCATGAACCGACAGATCAACGCCGTATCCTCCACATGCTTCAACAGCCTCCGCATACTCCACAAGACCTTCAAATGGATCCCCCCGAATCCAGGAAGACAGTCACCCACACACTCATCACCAGCAGGCTGGACTACGGGAACGTTCTCTACACCGGAATCAACAAATCCCTACTTCACAAACTCCAGACCGTCCAGAACGCCGCAGCCAGACTCGTCCTCAGCATCCCACGACAGCACCACATCACCCAGCACCTACGAGACCTCCACTGGCTCCCTGTCGAAAAAAGAGTAACCTTCAAACAGCTCACACACACCTACAAAGCCCTCTACAACACCACACCCCAATACCTCAACCAAAGAATCTCCTTCTATGCCCCCAAGAGAAACCTCTGCTCCGCTGACCAAGCCTTGGCCAAAATCCCCCACATCCACAGTGCCAGAACGGGAGGCAGATCCTTCTCCTACATCACGGCCAAGACCTGGAACGAACTCCCCCTCAACATCAGACAAAGCCCCACACTGCAAGCATTCAGGAAGAGCCTCAAGACCTGGCTCTTCGGATGACCGGAGCTGCCAGAAACCCCCTCCCCACAGCGCCTTGAGACCCTAACGGGTGAGTAGTGTGCTCTACAAATCCCTGATTGATTAATTGATTGATTGGCCTTTGCTCTCGGGAGACCAGAAATCAGGCCTGCTTGGGCAGGGAGTGTTTTCACCTCCTCCCAGAGGATGACCTGCAGATTAACATTCCAAGGCACGGGAGCTGCAAAGCACCTACCGCCTTTGGTATGTGAATCTGGTTTCTCTCACAGGAGAAGAAGCCAAACCCCTTTGTCCAGAGCCATTTGGCTCCTGGACAGGTGGGAGAATTATCTAGTTAGATGGCATGTCCACCCTCAGGCTAGTGCCACCCCTAAGGTGGGCTACCTGAAGCGGTGGCGACTTTTCAAAGTTAGCCACATTGGTGATGGCAAAATCAGGAATTCTGGGACAGGGTTATGACCACCTCCTCCAGGAAGTGGTCATATAGGGGGCGTAGTAACTTTGAGGGTGGGTAGCCCATTGGCTACCACCCTACACTCCCCTAACACCCCTAAATTCAGCATTTAGGGGAAGCCTACCACCAGGAAATCAGATCCTGCTGACCAAAAGAAGAAGATGAACTGAAGATCCGGTCAAAGCAAGAACTGTGTGAAGAAGCAACTGACTTGGCACCAGCCCTGCCGGCCTGTCTGCTGTTCCTAATGACTGCGCCAAAGTTGACTCATCCTTTAAGCTGCTGCACCTCCAAAAGCCTGGGACGACTGCCAGCACTTCTGCCATGACTCAGGAACTCCCGTGGAGCAGCGGACCTGCTTTCCTGCATTCTGCAGGCACCCAAAGATACCTGAGAAGACTCCAGACCGCAGAAACATGACACTGGAAAGCACCACTGCACCTCTGCCAACTAGACCAAGTTGAAGTGGGCCAACAGTGCCAGCGTGGTCACCCGGCCCTTCAGAGACAAACACCACCCTGGACTTGCCCGCTGTGGACTTCCTGAAGCCGCCTGCAGCCTCTGTTTGCAGGCTCCCTCTACCGCGAGTGCTCCTAGTGATGAAAATCCAACACCTGAAGTCTCCTCAGCACCCGTCGCCCATGGAGAAGAGGACCAAAGGTGTCCCCACGTCTCCAGTCATCATGAGACCTGAGCCTCCCTTGTGGTTCAGCCTGACTTGCTTCCCAGTCCAAGCCTGCAACCTCTTTTCGACCCGACTGATCCCCATAGGATAACATTGGGCACCCTACGCTGAAAAGCACCTCTGTACCCAGCCGCCCCAGTGCCACCCATGGTGACCTGTTGGGTGTTGCCTTGGACCTTGCCCAATACTCACCATTAGGAGATTGGTCCCGTAAGCCACTGCGAAGTGCCCAAATGCTGTACATGTTTCTCCACCATAGGATACCATTTGACACCCGAAGCTGAAAAGCACCTCTGCATCCGGCCGCCCCAGTGCCACCCGAGTGACCTGTGGGTGCTGCTTTGGACCTAGCACCATACTCACCTTAAGTCCAGGAGATTGGTCTTGTAACTCTCTGTACTGTACCTGAATGCTGTATTAGTTCTCCTCCCATTGGATAACATTGCAGCTTCGGAAAAATGCACTAAGTGTTGACTTTTTAATGCAGAAGTACTCCTCTTTAAAAACGTACTTAACTGATCGTATTGATTCTGGTGCCTAAACATAGATAAAGATGTGTGTTATTTTTATAAATTAGTGTGGATCTCCTTATTGAGTTGTGTGCATCATTTATTGACTATTGTGTGTATTTGCAGATGTCACACTCCTTTCTGATAAGCTTAAGGTTGCTCGACCACACTATCCCCTAGAAGAGCACCTCAGGATTGCTACAGCAAGCCCCTGTCCACTGCTAAGGGAATACCTGATCTCTTTGCACGGTATACCTCTTTTTGGTATACCATATAAAGAGCCAGCTTCCTACATATGTTAAAGCCATTTAATACCCATCATCCCCCATGTAGGAATCACCATGGCCATTTTCCCAAGAAGGCTACCTAAAATATCATCCACAGTGTATGTAGAAGCCTTTTACATCCCATAATCCACCACGTAAACATTATCTATTTCAATTTTCCTAACAGGACCATTATAACATAGGGGAAACTATGTTCAACAGCAGTTTAAAGCCCATAATCCCATGTGAGTAAAGTAGATCTTGCCATTTCCTTATGGTATTCATGGAAATCCAGTGGCAGGTACATGTAAAAGCCACTTAACTCCCATCATCCCTGATGTAGAAATCTCTATCCCTATTTCCTACCTTGAATAATCCTAATACATTTCCCAATATATTCAATGGCCATGTAACACCCATAATCCTCCAGGCAGAATACAGCTATGCCCAATGACCTTCAACATTTACTAAATAACAGCACCAGGTGTATGTACCAGCCATTTAACCCCCATCATCCCCATGTAGGAAAATGATATGCCCATTTCCTCAACACACAACACTACACTACAGTGGAAGGCATATGTTACAGCCATTTAGCGCCCACCATCCCCCATGTAGTAATCATTATGGCCATTATCCCAAGGACATACTTAGGATAACCCACAACCTTCATACTGACAATATGTAGTAACCAGCTAAGCAGACTATATCATAAGAAATACCAGAAAGGGACCTGCAGAGCTGTTCAAAACTACCAGCATACTAAAAAACATATACCTGCACGTCTGTCTCTCACATGTCATCATCCACCACACTGCTATGTGCTGCGTCCTTAACACGATAACCGCACCTTGGTGGTCATCCCCAATGACATGGAATCACTTCCCACATAGGGTCAAAACAAACATCCTTCCAACCACACTCCTGCCGTGTGAATTTTACCCATGTAGGTAAGCACTTCAGGCTCCCACATACTGGTAGTGAGCGCTATGTAAATCTTGCAATACAATGCAAGCTGGTCCTTGAGGAGGTTTCCAGGGCAATAAAACTCTCTCTGGAATTGCATAGACACTGCCTGAAGCACATACAGATCAATTAAACTAGGGTGACTGTACACATGCTACAGTGAGAGCAAAGTGCCAGAGGAACTAAATATGCATGACAAAGTACTTTAGTGCAGTGATGCAGGGACATGCACTAAAATGAGTTAGACTAAACCACAGTGTCTGTGATTTCGTAGGACCGAGCCATCATAATGGATTATGTTATAAACGGTTGCACTTAGATTGTCAAAATTCTCCTCCAGGAGTGACTAGTCACTTCACAAAGTCTGATATTTTGTGAATGATTTAGAGTTATAGCGTAACAAAAATTTCTCAGGTTTCTGAAGGAAACACTGAGGGCCATATGTACAGTGAAGTGGTGGAGAGAGGCATTAGCCTTCCTGGCTTAACGCCTCTCTCCGCCACTTCTGAAACACAAGGCTTCACCATATTTACAAGAATGTGGTGCAGCCTTGCGTTTCCCCCTGCGATGGCGCTAAGTTTAGCAACTTAGCGCCAACACAGGCACCCTTGCACCATAGTGAAAGGGTGTCTGCGTGCAGGGGAGGATTGTTTATGTGTTGGAAGGTGTCCATTCCTGCACATAAACAATCCTAAAATGCCATTCTGTCACTTTCATGTGTGCTGCTTCATGCAGCACACATGAAAGTGACAAAATGGCATTTTTTTAAAAGTTTGTTTACGTACAGGAAGGGACACCTTCCTGTACATAAACAATTGCATTTTGCTTTTTCCATGTGTGCTGCACAAGGCAGCACACATGGAAAAAGCAAAAACGAGGAGAAATAATGCATTTCTCCTCGTTTCGCCATCTTAAGACCAGTTTTTACCTGGTCTTAGTTTTGGCGCTGCCTCCTATGTACGCCATCCTTGTACATAGGGGGCATCGTCAAAATGAATGGGTGTTGCGGTTGAACGCCCACTGCAACACCCACTGCCCACCCCTTTCACGCTAACCATAGCGTGAAAGGGGGCCTTATGTACAAGGCAGCGTTTAGCCACGTTAAGTGGCTTAACACTGCCTTGTACATAAGGCGCAGCCCCTATCGCCACCACAACGTCACTATAGGTGACGTTGTGGTGGTGATAGGGGCTTGTACATATACCCCTGAATGTTATGGACAATCCACAGATGGAATTTCCTTTATGGATGCGATAATATGGAGGCAGAAATTCTCCACCCAGTTCCAAAATAAGACTTGAAAACTCCTGTTTGGACTGTGGAAAGGCCAAAATAATCCATTGGGATTCGAATCCATGGCCTGCAAGATGCACAGAGATATTGAAACTGAAGAACCTATACTCAGACAAAGTTTGATATGCATGAGGCTGCACTTGAGCTATACACTTGAGTTATCACAAAATCACAAGTACCATTCCTCTGTCACCATCTCTTGAGTAGATCACAGTTTGTCAAGAAATCATCTCACATATATTCTCGACTCTCTTTCTCCTCTCTCCCCTCTTCCTCTCTTCTCCTCTCTCACACAGATCCCTCTCTCTTCTTCCTTCCCTCTTTCTCCCTCTCTTTTTCTCACACCTCCTTTTTGTGTCGGTCTATCTCTTTCTCACTTCTAGTCCAGTCTACCACAACAGTATGGTGCCTTTTGGGGTAAAAGCAGATGGCCTGCCTTAAGCTCCTGCCACTGAGCAGTGGGAAAGGTGCATTTAGATCAATTAACTGAGAAAGTGACAGAGAATCAGTGGACTCAGAGTTTTTCGCAATATTGGTAAGAAAAATATTCTTGCCAAAGGTTTCTCAATCTCTCAAAGCCTTCATTGGCTCTAGGGAATAGTGCGCCGCTATGGGAAATTTTTACAAGGTAATATGTTCAAATAGGCCCACCACTCTTTGGATTTTTTAGTGCCCCAGGGAGCAACCAATTCTTGGGTCCATATTTCAAAAAAGATCTATTGTGTCTAGGGGACACATTGCAATGGTTAGGTCTACTAGGAAAATGCCAGGATGAAAAAACGTCTTTACTTATTGTTCCCTACTAGCTTTAAGCTCTTGTTCACACGGTGAGCACAGCTCTTGCAACAAAGGACTTTGATCAACTAATGCGCGCCAAAAATTCTAAAAAATTAGAAAACAGGTAGGTCCTTTGTGTCCCCATACACCGTCAGAGCCCACCTGCCAGGGTTGCACTTCAAACATCCATCTAGTGTGAGAGAATGCAGCTCTGTGAGGGGCTGTGGAATGTGATAGGGATAACCAAGGGGGAAGGCCACATTCTCTTGTGGTGCTATGGGGAAAGAGTAATCCCTCCAATCAGGATTTTTGCTCTTGTTGACTCACATGCACTTTGTTAAAGTTCTCACTGAACCTGAGTTATTCCTCCATCACCACTTTTCCTGTACCAAGCAACGTCTATGGTTGTTGGGGTAGAAAATAAATCTTGGACTTTTGGCTGGGTTCTTCATGAAATAGTAGCTTTTTTGCTTCTCTATCTGCATCCCAAGCAGGCATGCAGCCAGGTCGTTGCCTTGAAGGCTATGGGTTATAGAGATTATGTTCCCTGAGAGATTAAGTTGAGGTCATCGATTTACTGAGGTACTGAGTCCTATATTCTTGTATACATTTGAACTATAGACCAGGGGTGGTGCTTTCTTTAATGTTCTTGGCCGGTGTCAATCAGGCACAAAAACAAATTGTTGGGCTTTTTCCTCATCTTGGGACCAAGGAACTGGCCTCTGGTGGACCTGGTAGACTTCGAAATTTGTTTGTATTCAGGCCCTAAGCCACAAAACAGAATATATTGGACAAGTGCAGATCATTTGGGGATGAAGAGTTCTTTCTGTGGTGGAGATGAGTCATAGTATCCAGTTCACAACATAGGGGCACAAAGATGATGGACAGCCGTCCACAGGAAGCGTGAAAACACAGTCTCTCATGCACGCCCTTGTATTCAGGGATCCCTTGCATGTGGAGTTTTTTGTTTACTTACAGATGTGCATATGGAGCAGGAAAAAGGACTCAGTACTGGCCTAACCAGACTGAATTTAACAAAAGGAAGGGGGCGGACCTCTTCCTTTGTCATACTTGAAAACACTAGGACTGCTGCCCACTGTGGAGTCACCTATGTTTGTGGTCGTAGCTCATTAGAATATTGAAAGGATGATCCCTTCGGGTTCCAACCAACCTCGCAGAGTCAAATTATGCCTGTTATCAACGTAGACCCGCCACATGTGGTCTCTAATACTGATACTGCCGAGTGAAAAATATTCGACCTGGGAAAATTCGTGGGGCAAAGGACACAACATTCCAGGGTGGCATATGCGACGAGAACATTGCCATCTCTACCTATCTCCCCCTCGTTCTCTCTCTCTCTCTCACTAGAGAGCTCGCGTTAGATGATTGTTCCTAAAGCAGATATGAGCTTTCAGCTGGCACCGGCTCCGCGACGAAAGAGGCGTGAGCGTCTGGTCTATAAAAAACAGTAAATGGAATGGCAGCGGCATGCGTGTTGTCAGAGCCCTGCCATTCCTGAGGCTGTTACGGCAGCCACAGTCTCTTTCCAAGCACCATCAAATGATGCCACGCATACCACCCTCTGGGCCTTATATCTGTGATTGGAGCTATGCTAAGAAAAAGTCTGGGTATCAGGAGAAAATATAACGATGAGGATAGACAAGTTTTGGACGGGCGTTAACTTTTTCAGCGTAAAAGAGAGAGGGGGGGGAGAAAACGTGCTAAATACTAGCGAAATAAACATGGAGATTCAAGGCAGATCGCCATCCCAGTCGTCAGAAAACAGGATAATCTCTGTGCGTAATCTCAACATTTTCAATTTATTTAATTTCAAAGTTAAATCGATATTTATTACAGCGTTTTGAATAGGTGAATAAACCTGGTTCTAATACAATATTGAAAGTGCAAGCATACCTTTTACCCTTTACCTAACCCTCTTTTGTATGGTGTCATCCTTCTTGGACGAATCTTCAAATAAGATGCTTCATATGGGCCTGAAATGGATCAACTGCCCTGAAAACCTTCCTCAATTTCCATACGATTTCTATTCTCGTTGGTTTCCTTGGGTTCACCTTCTAAAATTATTCGATCTCATCTTCTTTCAAACTCAAAGGCTTGAACAGTATGGGTTGTTGAAGTCCATGCTTTACCCTGATTATGACGCAGTTTGATCCTCTGTGTCCTGAAACTCGCACGGTAAGTCTTAAAAGTGAAGCATTATTTGGGCGGAAACGTTTGCAGAATATTCCTTGATTAACAGCATGCATCGATATATGGAACTGCAACCATAACATGAATTCGATGAAAAGCAACAGAGGCTACAGACACCTTTGCAATATGAGATAGAGACAACTTCTAAAACTTTGGACGGATGGATTACCCTCCCCCTGTGCAAAGTGACAGGTCATGCGAGGGAAGAAAATAAACAAGTATTTTCAATGCCAATAGATCTGGCTTTAAAGGAGTGTTGTATGGCAATGTGAAGCATTGCATGTTAATAGCATGGGAAAAGATATGTATTTGTGTGAAAGGAAAGAACTGTAGAATAATATTGGTCTAGGTTAAAAGGTCAGGTGACACATGCACTATCAAGCTGGATCTAAATAGCCATGTAGGGTGACTGCACTTTTTCCATCTGTGCTGCTGCCAGAGAAAAACAACGTAAATGATCTAGTTATCTAAGACACTTTCATAGCATTCCAGTGCCACGTGTGGCCCTGAAAGTTGAAGCTTAGGGAGCTGGAAAAATTACCAAAAGGATCACACATGTATGAAGGGTAAGCACTTTTTTTGTGGATTCACACAACTTTTGCCCAATCAAAACATGCACACCTGGCTCTCAACATGTGACCGGAGCCAGAGCCCTTCTCTAGTGATGCTCACATAATTTTCTGTGCTGTCGAGCCAGACTATAAAAAGGTACTATAAATATCAACATACTTTGTAAGACACAGATGTTATTATGACTTGCAAGGCACACATTGCATAGATTGTTTACCTCTGATCTGGTGGCCACAATGCACTGAAAGGCTAACAATTGACCTTGGGGACAGTTCCACAAGTGTCACCTGCAAGGCATCGTAGAAAGCAGATAATAGAGGTGGACTATTACCTGATTCCTATTTGTTCCTTTTGCAATGTACCACTTTTTTGGTATTGATGGCCATTGTTATTTAAAGTTACAAGATTGCATCTCTTGCACTTGGTGAAACTGATGTAGAGATGGAGTGTTGCTGACCTTTGAAGGCCTTCATCTCAGTTTTGCAGTCATTTGCAAGGATTCACAGAAATAATTATGCATCATAATAACTATTAATGTGGCAGGGTTTGTGTGAGTACTTGCAAACAACTCCTTTGTATGTGCCAAATAGATACATCCACAGTGGCTTGTAGACTTGTACAAGATGGAGTACTCTGCTTGCCAAACTCTCTATCCGCCCACCTCATTTAGAAACAGGAGGACTGCACACATTCCATCAATGGAGCCCTCATTGGATCCATTGACACAAAGCTACTTCCAACAGCCTGTTTGTGAATATTTAAAAAGATTAGAAGTCTGGTGAACTGTGTCAAAACCAATGGTGGCCAACCACCAAACTTTTTGTACATTGAAGGGAACCACTGTGACCGCAGTTCCTTTTAAGATACAGAGATGTCAAAGTAACCCAAAGTAAACTTTAGTGTTAGATTCATTAATATCATTGCAATATAAATTACGTGCAGCGAATGAATTAAATACATTAAAATGATAAAACATCATTGACGTATAAGGGAATGAGGGATCTCAATAAACAAGTTTCAATGTCATGGCTAAAAGTTGAAGTCCTTCTTTGTGCAAGTGAGCAAGTGGCAGCTTAACCTGAGTAGATGGTTTGGTGGTTAATTCTGCCTGAAGCAAGGATGGTTTATGTGGCCCGGGTGGAAAAGTGCTTTGTGCAAACTGTAACTAAAACACAATGGGTAAGCCGGGGATGCTAGTCCAGTGCTGCGATTGACAGAGGAGCTACTTCGCTCTTTTCCACAGTGGAGTCCATAGGTCACAGCTGGGTGAGCTGTACAGGATGATGGTGTGCCCTCTTTAAGGCCTGGTCGGCTCCCTTGAGTTATTTTTTTGTGTTCGGGAGATTGCTTGCAGGTCCCCAGAGTTTAAACATGTCATTATGGCTTGCCTGCCAGAGTGCACCCAACCTGATTCCAAAAGGTCCTAAGCCAGTGGTGGCGCTGATTTCAGGTGGACCTGCAAAGGCAGAAGGTGTGGATTGCGTTTTCTTTTGATTGGCCCCACAGCCTTCAGGGAGCTTCTCCTACTGCCCTAAGCCAAGGTGCTGCGTGCGCGTTACTGGGAAGGACTCTGAGGCGATATTTAAGAAAGGTTTCGTTGATACTGCTGCTGAAAGCTTTGCCCAGGTATAGCTGTGGTTTTAGGTGTGTATAGCTATTTAATACTATCCAAGCGCGGGCACGGTTCTTGAGAGATGCCTTGTCCTCCATGGATGAAATTAGTTTTGACATTTTCCTAGTTGTCCTTCGAAACTGCTCAAGAGTAGGCGTTGCAGACCATAGTTGAGCTAGTCTAAGCAGATCAATAGAATGTTTAAGATATTTTCCTTAGAATGTTTAAGATATTTTCCAGCGACTGAGCGAGGTTTATTGATCTCCTGCCAGACATTGTAGTTGACAGTGTTTTTTTCTGCAGACTGAAGCCAGTAGCACATGATGGTGAATGCTGCGCACCTGGCTATTGACTGTTTGGCTAGACCAGATGTCTGCTTGGTCGGTGGTCTTTTCTAAACTTGATGAATAGTAGTCCAACAGTATGGTGGTGGTAATGTCCTCTGCCACCCTGATGGATGGAGTATTGTCCACCAAAGCCGAAATGAGAACCTTTGTTTTGTCACATTATTGACAATGTGTAAACACAGAGGTGCATGTGACCAGCTAAGCGCCTGGCCCTTTTCAAAAAGGGGCGGGACCTGACAAACATAGTTTATCTTTCTCCAAACTACGAGTGGAGCACACATCCCAGGATCACTGACACACATTTTCACAGATCCCCAATCACTCTTGAGGACTTTGCCAACTGGAACTAATGCCTTTCTTTTGCTACTAGTGCTATAAAGTGGTTTTCAGTTACAAACAAGTGCTTTAAAAATAAACCAAATAACATTTTGGACAGTAATATGAACAGTGGTGCTGAATCAGTGCAGTCGAGTACCTATTTTTATGTATTTGCACTCTCTAAAGTGCATACATATAACTCAGAATCTTTACAAGTGTTTACATGAATTGCAGAGAGCAAAGTCAGAAACAGTGAGCAGAGATTGTCTCTCTCTCTTTTTCAGAGCTATGCTGTCTGCATTTCACGCAGAAATTCAGAGTCATATGTATGCACTTCAGGCACCACAACGGTATAAAAATAGGTGCTCAACTCTGCAATGAGCCAGCACAGCCGTTCATGATAGAGTCTCTGACCCTTTTATTTTCTTCAGAAATACCCTTTTAGGAGTATATTTGGAGTATGGGTCATTTATTGGTAAAACAAATCAGCTATACCATGTCAATCCTCTGCGAAAGTAGAAAGGTGGAGGGAAAGTAGGATGTACATATTGGCTCAACAGCACAAACATTACCAGAGCAAAATGTGTTGTAACAGTGAGAGATGCATCCAACTCATCTCTTGAAGATACCCTTTCTGCCTTTGTCAAGACAAATAAGTGTCCATTGCAAAGCATGATGTCTCAAACCCAAATTGTGTTAGCTTTGTCCGTGACACAGGTTTGGTCACACCTTATAATCCACAAAACTCTGTACGCTCCCACCACCACTTTATTTCAGTCATCCTAGTAGATCAATACTCCCTCTGAGGGCATACTTGGTGTGCCCCGCTATGCCACAGAACATATTGTAGACCTCACATTAGACATCTGTGCACATGCTAAATTGGTGCAAAGCTAGAACCAAGAAAAAGATCAGGATACCGGATTCACATGTCGTCGGGTACTCAGGAAGGGGTGCATGCCTATTCATCATGCTGCGGACAATTACATTCCAACAGAGGCAGAGATTCAAAGGAGAACTGAAGTTCTCTTCAAGTGGAATAAAGAATTCCTCAACTCAAATCTCTTCTTCCACTCAAATCTCGCCTTTCCTTCTCTTCCAACCAGTGTTCTAATTTCCACATGGTTGAGTCCTTCATTATAGTGGTAATCCCACAGTGATTAGTGGTGCACTAAACTATCACTGTAAAATCCCATGCTGCCCCCTCCCATATTTTGCATCACAGTTTGCATTTTTCTGGTGTAGGATACGCCAGTAACCATCATTCCTTGCTTTTCTAATAGAGCTCATGGGAGGCTCAAGCGAGTTCCCCATCCTATGCTCCCTAAGCTTTCCTCTGAATCCACTATTAAGAGCCGCCTTTTCCCAGCAAACTCCACCTTCTATATTGGTCTTCTATCTATTGTATCTCTCATTGAATTGAGGGGCTCGTATGTTTCTAGGAAGACTATCGTAAAAAGCCCTTCTATATTGTTTTCTTGATTAGCCAGTTAGAATGAAAGGAGGCCAAGCCTGCCTTTGTGTTTACAGCTCTCACTTTCCCCTTCTCCTGACATCTAGAGGAACAGTGCAAGGTTGAGCAGTTCATGTCAGTGTCAGTTCTGTCAATTAAGCTGATGCTGGGACCATAAGAGTTGCCAGTTAGCTAAACAAAGGCCCATTCCTTGTATTTAGAGCACTAATTCTGTTGTACTTCCATGCTTACTCTTACTGCTTTGTGCTGGGTAGAAACTTGATTAAAAGCCACTAAAGCAGGCCATCGCTGGTCAAACTGGTTTTTAATATAGTCTTGTAGAAGGCAGAATTTAAGATCATTTCCATACATTTTTCTGTGACACCTTTACTAATATTCTAAGGTACCTAATAAACCAGATCACAATTTAGTAAAATGTTGTAAGAATTACATTTCCATTTCTGAAAGGTTCCTAACCAGATATTTCTTATTACAGTACTGGCCGGTTTCCTCTGTTAGTTGGAGTAATAAAACACTGGCATCCCTATAACTACGAAAATACTTAAGTTGCCATAAAGTCCATGTCTCCTCTCGGATCACTACACAAATGAACCCCGTAGGCTTAATTGCACATTTTATAAATGAATTTATTTGATGGCAAATGTGAACCTAAACAAGTAAACCAGGTTGGATTGACATATTAACCCTGCAGCTTTGTCTGCAGTGCCATTAAGCTTTCTTTTATCCCTTTTACCATGTTTATAATCCCAGATGAGGGTGGTGCGATCAACATTGAGTATTTGGCTTGTACGTTAGTTCTTCTTAGGCACCTTTACTGTACACGTACATAAAAACCAAATACCCCAATCGGTATTTCCTAACCTGTCTCCATGTTTTAGGGGGAAAGCACATATCTTCTCAAGCACAGTCCAATGATGCAAACAATCTCGGTCCATAAATGACAAAAATGGGGGAGAGGGAATACATGAAAAAGCAGACTTAATATGGTGCTTGAACATGTAACAAGGCGTTAACCTTTCCATACAAAATACTCTACAGAGCTAGGTCTTACTAGAAATGGGGAATGCTTAGACTAATCCCATGGAATATTCAAGTAGAAAAATGAAAAAGGAAATCACTTTACTCTAGTAAGATAATTTGTGAAACTTACATCATTTTAGCACGATGTTTTGCTGGAGTGGAGAAAGGGGTCTGAGAAAAGAAGATAGGATCTGGGAACTGAGTGACGGAACATGTCCACCTTGCAGTCGAAAGTGGTTTCTGTTTTGTTCCATGAGTCACATGTCCGTAGTGTGAGTGATTCGTACAGTGTAAGTAGAATTCAGAGGGCTACTTTGGAGCATTCAAAGGGTTGTTCCAACTGATAAAGGCCATAGGTTGACAGCCCAGTGACGGAGAAAATACACAAGTGCCAGGAAGACCTGGACACAGCCTAAGATGTAGTATTGTTAGTTCATTCGTTAGATAAAGACATGAACAATATATATGAGGGGCACTAGAGCAGCTCTGCACAAAGAGGATGCATGAAAGGTATGGAAATGTTTAGGAATTGAAAGTCTCTGATGGAGAATATTCTTTAAAAGAACATTGTTAGAACCGGGATTCCCTAGTTGGCTGAGGTAGGTACCGTAGGCCAAGTAGGGACCCTCGCTTCCACGTCAGGGAAAGGAAGGACACCTTCTCAGATAGCCCCTGCTCACCCCCTTGGTAGCTTGGCACGAGCAGCCAGGCTTATCTTCAAGGCTAATGTGTAAAGTATTTGCAACCACGCTCTCAGTGACCCAATGATGACACCACAAAGGACTCCACACGAGTTTCATAGAAAAACAAGTATATGTTTATATAAAAAGATATACGATGAGACCACACGATAAAAATCCAACATATGCGTATTTGTAATATTCCACCTGGCCGGTTATTAGGCCAGCCAGCCCTTGTAGGGTCTGGCGGTATTAATGAGCAATTCTAGGTGATCCAATGCAATCCTATTGCAATGCTATGCAGTTCGTAAAGCAAGAATCAGGCACTTTGCAATGTAAAACTAATGCAGTTCGTTGTGCAACAATCCAGCAGTTCGTAATGCCAAAATACTGCAATGCGTAATGCAACAATCAGGCAGTTCGTAATGCAAACTAATGCGTTGCGTAATGCAACAATCAGGCAGTTCGTTATGCAAAACTAATGCAATGCGTAATACAACAATCAGGCAGTTCGTTATGCAAACACAATGCAATGCGCAATGTAACAATCAGGTAGTTCGTAATGCAAACTAATGCGATGCGTAATGCAACAATCAGGCAGTTCGTTATGCAAACACAATGCAATGCGCAATGTAACAATCAGGTAGTTCGTAATGCAAACTGATGCGATGCGTAATGCAACAATCAGGCAGTTCGTTATGCAAACACAATGTAACAATCAGGTAGTTCGTAATGTAGAAACAATGCAATGCGCAAGGCACTTCGGCACCGATCACGGTGCTTTAGACGGTCTCTCTGCCTCTCGTACTGACTCGCGGTCAGCTTCCGCCAACATATGCCCCCAACACGGGTATGGTGTAAACCAAAGTACAGCTCCACACTCTGGCCCCGGTACTGCCACTCCTTGGCACGTACAGGCCACGATACGAGCTTGAGCAGTGGCTCGTGCTGCAAGAATGGGAGAGGCCGAGAGCGTCCCTCTCCGAGCCCGCACCCCACCCCAGGCTGCGACACACGTTACCTGGGGGGTGCGAGCTCGCTCTCCTCCTCTCGCGACTTGGGCCTCCGATGCGACTTGGTTGATTCCGGGCCGATGGCGATATCAAAGATCTCAGGCTGCAACAGGGCACACGCACACGGCGTCGCTGAGACTCACTTGAGCTTCGGGTGTGCACGGTCACATGGCAATCCTCACAAAGGTCTCAGGCTGCACGAAGCACACGCACACAGCGTCGCTGAGACTCCCTCGAGCTCCGGGCGCACACGATCACAGGGCAATCCTCACGAAGGTCTCAGGCTGCACGAAGCACACGCACACAGCATCGCTGAGACTCACTTGGACTCCTGGTGCCCACGATCACAGGGCACTTCTTACGAGGGTCTCAGGCTGCAAAAAGCACACCCACACAGCGTCGCTGAGACTCGCTTGGACTTCAGGTGCCCACGATCACAGGGCAATTCTTACGAAGGGCTCAGGCTGCAAAAAGCACACGCACACAGCGTCGCTGAGACACTACTGGAAACTTTTGTGTTCCTGAGTTTCCACAACAGAGAGCCAGCTCCCCTCTGGCCCTTGGGGTTAAGTTACTTCAGGACGCAGCACAGCAAAGTCCTTTCAAGCAGGGGGACACAGCACACAGCAAAGTCCCTTTAGCCTCTCCTTTGTTAAAGCAGCAAACTGCAGGCCAGCCCCAGAACACACAGCAAGGGTCAGTCCTTTCCTTCAGTCTATTCAGCTGTTTCTTCCTTGGCAGAGGTTCCTCTTGACCACGAAATAGGTTCAATCCTTTACAGTCTTGAACAGTTCCATTCCCCAGTCCAGGGGTTTCAGCTCTCATAGTTATACCCCTAAATGTCTTTGAAGTCTTTGTGTTTTGGGGGGCACTGACCCCTGTCTAAACCAGTTCTGGGTGTCTCCCTGCCAGTGACACCTTCTGCCTTTGATAGTGGGGGTCTGGATCCTTAATCACTCAGCAGGAGATGGAGCCATTGTTTTATGACAGCAACCCAGGCCTCTTCACCTCCAGGGGCTACTCCTCCACCCTACACTCCAGATGCAGGTCAGCCTGTTGCTGTCTCACCTCCTCCCCTGGGTCAAGACATTCCCCAGAGCCTATCACATTTAAGTCCAGACAGTCAATCCACAACCAGGCAGAGACACACAGAAATGTTAGAGCACCAAAACCCAGCCACTTCTAAAAGAGTGGTTTCTAAACACGCAATTCAAAAACCACCTTCACAAAAAGATGTGTTATTAAATTGTGAGTTCAGGCACACTAAACTTCACCTCTCCATCTTAAGCCTTTGGGAAGATAGGCTGGAAACATATTACACAGCCTTCCCCATTCTGTTCTATGGGCAAGATGGCCTTTCAACAGTGAAAAACTAAATGGAGAGTATTTCACTGTTAGGACATGATACACACCTTAGTACATGTCCTACCTTTCACATACACTGCACCCTGCCCAGGGGGGTACCCTGTATCTACCATAGGGGTGTCTGATGTGCATAGAAAGCGTAAGGCCTGGCAAGTGGGTGCACTTGTCAGGACAACATGGCAGTTTAACAAACTGCGCGCAGGCACTGCAGTGGCAGGCCTGAGTTCTCTCTTAAGGCTACTTGTGTGGGTGGCACAATTAGTGCTGCAGGCCCACTAGTAGCATTTGCATTACTAGCCCTGGCACACATAGTGCACTTTACTAGGGACTTTACTAATAAGGCAAACATACCAATCATGGGCAACCAATTACCATTACACTTTACACAGGGAGCACTTGCACTTTGACACTGATCAGCAGTGGCAAAGTGCCCAAAGCATCTAAGTTGGCAACACCATGTCAGAAAAAAGGTCTAGGGGGAAAGCAAAAAGTTTAAGGAACTTTAGCCAAAAAGGGCCAAGTCCAACAAACATAGACAGCAAGTAATAGAAAACTGCATTCATGGAAAGGTATAATAAGCAAATTAGGGGGCCATACCTTTCAGACTGGTATGGGATAGACAAACAAAACACAAAGTGTGGGGTGATATAAAGTTGATGATATGGCATGGATTCTGCATTGGATTTCAGGGGATTTTGTGGTCCTCACTTGTGTCCGATGCTCCAGAAGCTCTTTGATGTCCCACTCTGCATTTTATTCAATTTTACCCAGCAATTTCCCCTACTTTGAATTATCTAGGGATCCCTAATCTCTTTGACTACCCAGCTAATGACTCAGGGGCTTATTTACAAGCCCCTTGCGCTGCGAGTACGTCACTTTTTCCCACAATAAAAGTGACGCACCAGCGGTGCAAGGGGCTTGTAAATAAGCCCCTCAGTGCTCTCGCATGCTGAAGCCTAAGCAGAAGCTGAGAACAAGCATTGGCAATGCCAATAGGTCTGGCTTATCAATGAAATCACCTCATGTGTCATTGATGGGTTTTGGCACTCACTGAGTCAGTAAGTCATCATACATGCACTGTCACTCATCTTAGCACTCATGCATCCATTCATCAATCCGCTGATTACTTCTTGCATTCACCCTTTGGAACAAAAGCAATAAAACATACACGAACTCAACATTTGCAAGATAAATTAAAAGAATACAAGTAAAAAAAGAAAACATGCTTCAGTCTAAACATGGCAGGCATATGTTTGCAAAAACAAAAAAAACACAGCAGCAGGAGCCACTCTTGGAAAGTAGTGAAAATGGTTCATCATTATTTTAAAATTCAAGTATGGCTAAGAAGCAACATGTTGGCCATTTTGAAATAGTAAATAATGATACACTATGGACAACAGCAATCTATAATAGTTTACTGGTGTGGAGAATGTGTCCATGCGCCATGTGGAGCACTGCAGATAAAATGAGTGACCAGTTAGCACCGAATGGAGAGCTGTAGTATTCTCTTCAGAAACATTAACATAAAATAAAGAGAAGCAAAGAAATTAAAGGAGAACTATAAAAGGAGAAAATTCAAAATTAAAGAACTGGCCAACACTGGCCTGACACTGAAGGTCACTCATTTTCAGGTGGATGTGCAGACGGGATCAGAAAAAAGCATCATTCACAGAGCAAGAGAATCATACTAATCACAATATGTCAATATTATCATAACTATTTTATTTACAGTTCCTTCACTATTCAAAAATTGATAATTAAAAAAAACAAAAATAAATTAGCTTAAGGTACAGCAACACTTAAAAGTCTGAGTTTATTAAATACAACATACATCTTGCTATATTACCTTCGTTATACATGTATACCCTTTATGTACTTATGTAGCTATATATAACGATTCAGTCAGTCAGTCAAAGTAACTTTATTCGGTTTCAAAATGAAAACCATAAAAGTACATAAAATCAACAGTACAGTTTATGATTACCATGACCTATTTACAAACAACATGGAAAGCAATTCATACAATTCAATTATTTAAAAAAAATAGGATAAAAAGAATACAATCATTAAGACTCAATCTTGAACTAGACACTAAAAAAAAAAAAAAACAGTACAGTGATAATTCCAGTTAATCTGGTTCAGTTACAACTACTAATACCGTTTCCTAATAGCAATTGCAACTTTAACAAAATTGGAAACCCCAGTGCATATATCAAATGTGGCCAGAGAATGCAAATAATTAAAACCGTCAGTATAAAAACATGGCCTAATTTCTTTTAAGATCGGGACTAAAAGTTTTCTCCTAGGCTCTTTGTAAAGGGTGCAAAATAGCATAAGGTGCGATGTGCTTTGAGCTGCCAAATTGTCGCAAGGGCAGGGCACCAAGTTATCCTCCCACCCCACTTGTTTCGGGAAAGCCACTAGAAAATGCAGGGTCTATAAACGAAATCTTGTTAAATAAAAACATGTCTGGATATTAGTGGTGAACGTTAAATAAAATTGCTGTGTAGCAGGAAATAAACAAAGAGGGCCTGCTACCTCAGGTTGAGAGCGGCGGGTGTTTGCCCTTGCAGAGTGCACCTCTTTTATGATCCTTTTCGCATTCTCATGGATACTGACTGGGCAATCAAAATAATGTCCCAGCCCTAATTTGTGAAAGTTATCCCTGACAAATCGTAGCCAGGGAATAGTAAATGCGCCATCAAGGTTAAGGCAATCTTTAATAATCTCTCTGGTGAATGCCAGCTCTTCCGATAACCAAATGTTGGCCCATAAAAGTAAGGGGGCAATGTTTATACTATCTTCTACAAAGTCAAGCCCCACCTCGTAATGACAAAAGCTTGTGGGGGCACTATTTGGAACCATCAGTAACCTTTTGATGAATTTATTTTCCATGATTTGCATCTGGCGACTATTATGATACCCCCAGACACCTGCACCATATGTTACCACAGGAACGCATTTGGCTTTATAAAGTGTAACCAATTCGGTCACTGGTTTGTGCCCTAGTTTGGATGCAAAACGAAAAAGTCCCTCAACCACCCTACCTGCGTTGTGCATCCTTGTGGTGACAAGCGAACCCCAATTCAGCTTATTATTAAAAATGTTCCCTAAATAATTAAAATTACTCATTTTATCAATGCTCTTTGGGCCAACGGCATAGTTTCTAGTTTTAGTCGTTTTAAGCCCACAAACCATAACATAGGATTTCATAAAATTAACCTGTAGATCCAGTGATAACATAAAATCAGAAAATGCATCAAGAGATTTTTGAAGGCCATTTGCAGTTAGGGCCATTAGGACAGTATCATCCGCATAGGAAAGAAGCGGGACCCGGGTGCCCCCAATGCGTGGACAGTCAAGATCTTTTTCTGACAGGAAAGCATCAAGACCATTGGTGTAAATTATAAAAAGAAAAGGAACTAGGATGCATCCCTGCCGAACACCCTTTGTTGATGCGATAGGCCTAGTTTTTTCACCATTGGCGCCATATCTAATGCTTACAGATGTGGAGGCGTGGAGCCTGCGGAGAAGAGAAACTAGGGGTTCCTCAACTCCCATTTTCCCCATCAGTGCCCACAACTTGTCCCGATTTACAGTATCAAAAGCACTTGACAAGTCCATGAAGGCAGATGGATAGAACCCCTCCTGGCCTTCATGTACTTGCCCATGATCTGGGACAGGTTGAGGCACTGTTCGACAGTACCCATGCCCCTCCTAAAGCCATACTGTGATCTTGCAATCACCCCTGTGTCTGTCGCCCAGGTTTCTAATCTAGCAAGGACAACCCTTCCCAACAATTTTGCTGTGGCATCAATAAGGGAGATTGGCCTATAGCAGGAAGGGTCACACCTGTTACCTTTTTTAAACACATGGACCACTATAGCCTCCTTCAAAGATGCCGGGATAGGGCCGATCCCCACTGCTTTAAACACAATGGTCAATAATGGAGCCCACAGATTAGGATTGATTTTAAAAAGATCCAGTGGCACTCCATCCGGGCCAGGGGCTTTCATGCTGATTCCTTTGGCTATGGCTTCCTCAACCTCAACTACTGAGATTGACGCACTTAGGTGACAGGCCGAGGTTAGGTCTTGGGGCAGATCCTCACTGGGGACCTCATGTAGGCGGCCATTTGGATTAAATATGGCCGCATAATGGGCTTCCCAAACATCCCTCAAAATCAGGGAATCCATCCTGCCCAAATCCTCATTAAATAATGGGCGATTTATGACTTCCCAGAAGCTTTTCGAGTCCTTAAGGGTGCTCGCTCTCTCCAGGTCATCCCAGGCTGAGCGCCTCAGTTCTTCTTTCCTCTGTTTCACTGTAACTTTGTAAACCTTCCGAGCATATTTAATCTGAGCCCTATCTCGGGGATGTACGTGCAATGCCAGTTTTAAAATTGTATGCGCTCTTGTGCATTCCGCATTAAACCACCTTATCTCCGGATGGTCCATCACCTTAAATGTTTTAGTCAAGTTTTTGGCTACATCCGAACAGATCAGTTGGAATTCCTGAATAATCTCAGCTGGGGGCAAGTCAAGGGCTAAGCACTTCACAATAGAGTCATAATTTGATGTAACAGTTTTAGCTTCAAACTCAATAGGTTTTACTTTATTCCATTTAAGTCTTACCCCTTTGTTAGAATTAAAAGAAGCTTTATAACCAGCAACAATCCCCGGCTGAGCTATTATACTAATGGACGCTATAAGGGGGTTATGATCGCTCGCACTATTTGGATCCACCTCGAAGTCATCAATGAGTTGCAGGAACTTTCCTGTTTTGAACATAAAATCAATAATACTCTCCCTACCTCCACCCACATAGGTGGGGCACTGTATTAAGGGGTTACTAACTAAATCATTAATAAGGCCCAAATCATTCTCCACAATAATAGAATTTAGGGCCTCTCCCTGGGGAGTATGATTAAAATGCGCCAGGGGCTGTCCCACCATGCTTAGCATCCCGCAGGCATGACCAGAGCTATATGGGCAGATTGAGTAATTGAAATCTCCAACCCTGAGAATACATAGGGGTTGCCACTTCTCTGAAAGTATGTTAATTTCTGACTGTGAAGCCTCAATAACTTGGCAAATGTTGTGATTAAAAATATTGTAATACCAGTTCACCACTAGTAACTCAACTTGTAGCAAATTAGAAATCACAACTAATTGAAACCAGGGGGATGTACCAACAACAGTAACTTTTATAGCTTCATATTTTACTGAGATTAGCATTGCCAACCCTCCTTTAGCCCTCCCTGAAGACGAGGGGGTTGCATTAACTGTGTAAGAGCAGTAACCATTCAGTGCAATGTCCTTCGTGTACCATGTCTCCTGGAGACAGATGATGTCAAATCCTTTGATATACGTTAACCAAGACTCATCAGACAGTTTAGAGCCGATTCCGGCCATATTCCATGAAATGAATTTAAGGGAAGACTTTTGATGACCATATTTTTCCAGCCCCATGACTTCAATATTTATATCTTGGTCGACTGTAATAGTGGGGGGCCCAGGGGCCTCCCTAGTCGAAGTATCACTTAAAGATAAATTGTGGGGATGGGGAAATTTCTCACAATCATCCCAGTTATTCACATTAGTGATTATTTTTGGGGCGCAGATTTCAGGGGGAGCAGCAGTATCCCTATTAGTGAGTACATCTGTGTGAACTCCAATCCCCTGAGCTCTAAAAGTCAGTCCTGCTATCGCCGATGCTGCTGGAAGGCTGGAGCACTCAGTTAGTCAGTCAATTTCTGACAGCCCTGAAAGGACATCAAAACGATTGTGATGGCTAAAAGAAGGTGGCTGTATAACCGTATTTATACTAGGGCCCATCCGTAACAAGTTTTTTCTCACCAGATATTCAGATTGCGGGGGATAGAAAAATCCCAACGGGTAAGCCTCTATAGAGTCGTCATGTGAGCTTTGAAAGTGCGTTAGTGCAAAATGTACACACCATGCATTGTTAAAATTGAGTACAACGCATTCCCCGCCCCCACGTTTGGTCGTATGACCCAGCCAACTCACTCGCCTGGCATAATAATATTTTCCGCCCAGTTTATCTTCGATGAGATTTTCTTAGAGCACCAGTGAGCCGATTTATTAATAAGACTTTGACAGGTTTCTTCCTGACCGACTGCCAGGCAGGGAACCCCCTTCAGGATCAGGGTATACGGTGTGCATTGTGGTGGCAAATTCAACATGCTTTTAGCACCCCTCCCACCCCTATTTTCCCGACCAGTCCCATTTATATTTGTATAATCTTGTGGCAGGCCGGCCCTTTCTGTTATGGGTAGCTTTGGATAATTAGTGTCCCCTTGCCCCAGACTCATATTATTCCTGTCGGTGTTCCTAGCCATGATTGGGTTTTGGGTTACCAAGACCGCAGTATTATTGCCAACATTAATAGGCGGTTGTTAGAAATGGGATCTCTAGTTGGCAAGGGCTTGCACCTTTGTCCAAGTAGGGACCCTTCTTCCTAGTCAGGGTAAGGGTTGTTACACTCGTGAAGTAACCCCTGCTCACCCTCGTGGTAGCTTGGCACGAGCAGTCAGGCTTAATTCAGAGGCAGTGTGTAAAGCATTTGCACATAACCAACAGTAATACAGTGTAAGCACTACAAACGGACACCACACCAGTTTAGAAAAATAACCAATATTTTATATACTCAAGACAAGACCAATTACGACAAAAATCCACAATACTATACTTTACGAATGAATACTTGATACGGTAACTTCTTCTTTGCAGGAATAGCACAAAAGCAAAGTTCGTACGAGTCGGTAGCTCCGTCCGAGCCTACCGTGATGCTGAAAACCACAGAGTCTAACAGTTCCAGCCGACCGCGTCGATACGGGCCAGCAGAGTCATGAACAGACTCGGTTACAGTACCTTTCTCGTTTGTGGCTGGTACGGAGTGTACGAGCCGGTCGGCGTTCGTCGCGGTTGCGGTGCAAGACGGAGCGATGCAAGGTGCGGTGTCCCTCGATGCGGTGCAGGCAGCGGCTCGATGAGCGTCGTGGAGACGGAGTCGGTGAGTCCAAGGCGTGCGATGCGGGGCGAGACGATGCTCGATGCGGTGCTGACAGATTGCGATGCAGGCGACCAAGCCGGAGTGCGGGAGCTGGCGTCGGACAGCGGTGCTAGTCGGAGCGGTGCGTCGCAGACGTGCGAGCGGTGCCCCAAATGCGGTGCGGTCTCGACTCTTGAGCCAGTTGCAGCGACTGCGTCGGTCGGGTTCGGTTGGTTCAGTGAAGCGATGCGATGCGAACTGCGGTGCCCACAGGTCACGGTGCAAGCAGCGGCTCGATGTTGGCGGCGTCGGACGTCGCCCACGGTGAGACCAGGGTTGCGATGCGAGCGGGGCGATGCGGTCTGCGGTGCAAACAGGTCACCGGCCAGGGATGGATTCGGTTGACGGAGTCGGTTGCAGTTCCCTTCCTCTGTGGCAACTGAAACAGCGTTCCAGAAGCGGTACCCAGAGGCTTGTGAAGTCTTTGTAGTCCCTGAGACTTCTTAACAGGAGGCCAGCTCGGTTCCTGGCCCTTGGAGATACTCAGCACAAGTTCGTAGAAAGTTCAGTCCAGTCCTTTCACTGCCCAAGACAGAAGCAGCAACTGCAGGCCAACCCAACAAAGCAACAACACAGCAAAGGGGCAGTACTCCTCCTGGCAGCTCTTCCAGCTCTTCGTCTTGGCAGGTTCCTTGATTCCAGCGAGATCTAAATTCATGGGGTCAGGGCCCCAATATTTATATCCCAAATTCCTTTGTTCTCTGAAGGCAGAGAAGCCTTTGCCTAGTCCAAACCAGTTCTGGAGCACTTTGTTGACAAGTCTCCGTCCCTTCTTTCAGTGAGTAGGCCAGGGACATCAGACGCACCACAGGAGGTGGAGCCAGCATTGTGGAGGGAAGGCACTGTCCTATTCAGGGCCCAGGTGCGACCCCTCCCACCCATCTACATGTAGATCTTGCTATTCAGCCCTGTGCTGACTCACCCTGTCTCCTGGCATCCCCCAGCCCCTGTCACTCACACTCCAGACAAGGAATACACAACCTCGCAGAGGCAGGCTTGGATGGTTAGACAAGAAAATACCCACTTTCTAAAGTGGTATTTTCAAACACAGAATGTTAAAACCAACTTCACTAAAAGATGCATTTTATCATTCTGAGTCCAGGCATACTAAACTCGAATTTCTACCATGTTCCCGGGGTCAGTTAGGATTATAAGCTGTAATAATCAAAACTGCCCGTTCTGGCCTAGGGGGAACAGGTAGCCTTGCAATAGTGAAAAACGAACTAGGCTGTAATTCACTATCAGGACATGCCGCACACACCCGGGCATGTCCTACCTTTCGCATACACCGCACCCTGCCCACAGGGGTACCTTGGGCCTACCTTAGGGTGACTAACATGTAGCAAAGGGAAGGTTTAGGGACTTGCAAGTGTGTGCACTTGCCAAGTCGACATGGCAGCCCCAGGCTGCGCACGGGCTCTGCGATGGCAGGCCCGAGTTACACTTACGGGCTGTTTGCGTGGGTGGCACAATCCAGTGCTGCAGCCCACCAACAGCATTTGGTCTATAGGCCCTGGCACTCGCAGTGCACTTTACAAGGGACTGACAGATAAACCAAATAGGCCAATCATGGAAACACCAATCCATAACACATTTTATACAGGAGCACTTGCACTTTCCCACTGGACCGCAGTGAGGAAAGTGCGCAGAATCATCACACCAGCAAAAACAGAGTCAAAACCGGGAGGTCAGAAAGCAAAAAGTCAGGGAAAACACGCCAAAAGATGCCAAGTCTAACACATGTCCCCTCCAGCTGAAAGTAGGGAGAACTACCCAACCCCATTGGAGTTCTCTTCACTAAGGCGGAAGAACCTGGACAGACCATCTGCGTTGGCGTGTTCTGTACCAGGACGGTGTTCCACCGTAAAGTCCATTCCCTGTAGGGAGATGGACCACCTCAGCAGTTTTGGATTCTCACCCCTCATTTGCATCAACCATCTGAGGGGCCTGTGGTCTGTCTGAACCCGGAAGTGAGTCCCAAACAGGTATGGTCTCAACTTCTTCAGTGCCCAGACCACAGCAAAAGCTTCCCTTTCTATGGCACTCCACCTCTGTTCCCTGGGAAGTAGTCTCCTGCTAAGGAAGACTACAGGCTGATCCAGGCCCTCTTCGTTCAGTTGTGAGAGCACCGCTCCCACACCATGCTCTGAAGCGTCAGTCTGCACGACAAATTCTTTGGAGAAGTCAGGTGCCTTGAGCACGGGCGCCGTGCACATGGCTGCCTTCAGGGCATCAAAAGCTTTCTGGCAGGACTCAGTCCAGATCACTTTCCTGGGCTGCCTCTTAGAGGTCAGCTCTGTTAAGGGGGCAACGATGGTGCCATAGCCCTTAACAAATCTCCTATAATAGCCGGTGAGACCTAAGAAGGCTCTCACCTCTGTCTGGGTATTGGGGGGTTCCCAAGCCAGAATGGTGTCAATCTTGGGTTGTAGGGGCACCACCTGGCCGCTTCCTACCTGGTGCCCCAAGTACACCACAGAACCCTGCCCGATCTGGCACTTACTGGCCTTGATCGTGAGGCCTGCACCTTGCAGAGCCCTCAACACTTTCTCAAGGTGCTGTAAATGTTCTTCCCAGCTGGAACTGAACACAGCAATGTCATCCAGGTAGGCGGCACTGAAATCCTCCAGCCCAGCCAACACCTGATTGACCAACCTCTGAAAGGTGGCAGGGGCATTCTTCAACCCAAAGGGCATCACCCGGAATTGGTAATGACCTTCTGGGGTTGAGAACGCTGATCTCTCCTTGGCCCCATCGGTTAAGGCAATCTGCCAGTACCCAGACGTTAAATCAAACGTGCTGAGGAACCGGGCAGCTCCCAACCGATCAATGAGCTCATCAGCTCTGGGGATGGGGTGCGCGTCAGTCCTGGTGACGGCATTGAGCCCACGGTAGTCCACACAAAACCGGAGTTCTGGAGTGGCACCGGGCGCCGCAGCCTTTGGGACCAAGACCACTGGGCTGGCCCAAGGACTGTAGGAGGGCTCAATCACCCCTAACGCCAGCATCTTAGAGACCTCCTCCTTGATGCTGGCTCTGACCCGGTCAGTCAACCTGTAAATCTTGTGCTTCACAGGATGGCTGTCACCAGTGCCCACGTCATGGGTACACCAGTGAGTAACACCGGGGGTCAGAGAGAACAGTGGGGCGAACTGTCCCAACAACTGGCGACAGTCCCCCTGCTGCTCCTGAGTCAGAGTAGGGGAGAGGATCACACCCTCTACTGACCCATCATGCTCCTTGGTAGACAGGAGGTCAGGAGAGGCTCACTCTCCTCTTCCACCCCATCATCTGTCGCCAAGAGCATACTCACTCGGACCTCTCGAAGTGGGGCTTGAGGCGGTTCACGTGAAGGACCCTCAAAGGGTTCCTTGGAGCCTGCAAATCCACCAGGTAGGTGACGTCACTTTTGCGCTCCTTTACCTCATATGGCCCAGTCCACTTGTCCTGCAAGGCACAAGGTGCCACTGGGGCCATGACCCACACTTTTTGCCCAGGTTGAAATTCGACCAGAGTGGCATTCTGGTCATACCATCTCTTCATTTCTTCCTGGCTTGCTTCTAGGTTCGCCTGAGCGAGTTTCCTGAAGCGGGCAGTTTGGTTTCTAAAGGCCAGCATGTAGCTAAATACATCCTGGGGAGTTTTCCTGGGAGCTGCCTCCCAGCCTTCCTTTACCAAACTCAGAGGTCCTCTGACAGGGTAGCCATACAGGAGCTCAAAGGGGCTGTACCCAAGAGACTTCTGAGGCACCTCCCTGTATGCAAAGAGTAGGCATGGCAAGAGGACGTCCCACTTACGCCTCATGGGTTCTGTTAGACCCTTGATCATGCCTTTCAAGGTCTGGTTGAATCTCTCCACCAGACCGTTTCCTTGTGGGTGGTAAGGAGTGGTGAACTTGTAGGTTACACCACACTCCTTCCACAGGGATGTCATATACTTCGATATGAAATTGGTCCCCCTATCAGAAACCACCTCTCTGGGGAATCCCACACAGGAAAAGATCCCCATTAACGCCCGGCCCACCACTGGCGCCGTCGTTGTCCTGAGAGGGATTGCCTCCGGGTACCGGGTGGCATGGTCCACCAAGACCAGGATGTACCTGTTGCCCATGGCTGTCTTGGGATCCAGTGGCCCCACAATATCCATCCCTACCCTTTCAAAGGGTGTTCCAACAACAGGAAAAGGTTGGAGAGGAGCTTTGACCTTCCTCCCACTCTTACCACTTGCCTGGCAAGTTTGGCAAGACCTACAGTGTGCATCTGACTGCCTTCGCATTTGGGGCCAAAGAAGTGGGTGACAAGCCTGTCAAAGGTCTTGTCCTGCCCCAAATGTCCTGCCAAAGGCACGTCATGAGCCAGACCCAGTAGGAAGGTCCTGAAGCGCTGGGGTACCACCAGCACACGGGGTGACCCAGGCTCAGCAACCTTAGGCTCACTGTATAGGAGACCACTCTCCCAGTAGATCAGATGTGACCCGGACTGATTACCAGCTGCCTGGTCTGCAGCCTGCCGCCGCAGACCCTCCAGAGTAGGGCACTCGTTCTGCTCCCTGCAGAACCCCTCCCTGGTGGGACCCCTTCTTGCTGCCAATGGGTCAGCTCAGAGATGTCTCCCAGTTCGGCTACCTGCTCCCCTGTAGGCACCGGGGCGTCCCCTCGAGGTCCGCCTCCTCCCGGTCCGTGGGAACTTCGGGGGCCGGTTTCCCGCGCCCCTGCCCTTTCTCTTGGCAGGGACTTGGGCCACTGTTTCAGGCTCCAAGTCCTCTTGATCACCCTTCCTGGCTGCCATTGACCGAGTAGACACGCATGCCCACTCTGGCAACCCAAGCATCTCCAAGTGAGACCTGAGCTCAACCTCCTTCCATGAGGACTGCTCCAGGTCGTTTCCTAGCAGACAATCTACAGGCATGGTAGGGCTCACAACCACCCTCAAGGGACCTGCGACCCCCCCCCATTCAAAGGGAACCTGCGCCACCATACACTGGCGCTCAGAGTTGTCGACAGCAACTACTTGGTGGAATGCTCTTGGGACTACTTGCTTCTCAGACACCAGGTGACACCGGACTGAGGTCACACTGGCTCCAGTATCTCTGAGAGCCTCTACCCTGTTCCCATTGATGGTCACCCAGGTGCTATATTTCTTTGTGTTAGGGGGCACCTGGTTTCCTGGGACCATCTCACTGTCCCCTAGTGAGACAAGGGTCATTTCTGCGGGATCCCCACCCTCCTGTGGGCACCCCTCCTCCCCAAGCGCTACACTAGCCAACACTTTGGACTGTCCACCGGTGGGTGGCTGTGTCCCCTTCGGGCACTTGGGGTCCCCCTTAAAGTGACCTACCTGGTCACATGCCTAACACTTGCGGGGGCCGGTCTCAACAGGCTTCCCTGTAGAGACCCCTTTCTTCTTATCACCGGGGGGCTGGGAACCTTTACCCTGGGTACTAGTTTGGGGCCCTTTAGAGAACTCCTGTGCTTTACCCTTGTCCCCCCCACCTTTCTGCTGGCGACCCTGCCCACCTTTGGCTGAGTCTCCCCCAAACGCTTTCTTGTGGACCCTGGTACTCACCCAGCGGTCCGCTTCCATAGCAAGCTTCCTGGGGTCAGTTAGCTTACTATCCACTAGGTGCTGGCGTAGATCTGCAAAACATAGACTAGACAAGTGCTCCCATGCAATCAAGTTGTAGAGCCCCTGAAAATCTGTTACGCTACTGCCCTTCACCCAACCATCCAGAGACCTGCAGAACACATCCACACATTCCAACCAAGTGTTGGCATCAGACTTCTTACTGGACCTGAACTGATCCCTGTACTTTTCAGGAGTAAGACCATACTTCGTGAGAAGGGCATCCTTCATGTCAGCATAGGTGAGGTGATACCCCTTACCCAAAGCTATCAGAGCATCCCTTGCTTCTTCAGGGAAAAGTGGCCACAATCCTGCTCCCCAATTCTCCTCAGGGACCCCATTCATGTGTATGGCTGCCTCATAACCCTGAAACCACCTTTGTATGTCATCCCCCTTCTTGAACTCCTTGCCTACGTTCTTGGGAATGTGCACAATCCTGTCTGCCTTTCTGGACGAATTGCTGCCACCATCTGAGCCTGACTTACTCCTAAGTTCTAGCTCCTTCAGTTCTCTCTCATGCTCTAAGAGCATCTTCCTCTCCTCTATGGCCAATCTCTTCTCCTCCCGCTCACTCTCCAGCCTGAGCTTCTGCAGCTCAAACTGCCTTGCCTCCCGCCTGTCCTCCAGCTCCTCTGGGGACAGACTGCTGCTGCCTGACCTGGCGGGTTCCCCCTACCCAAAAGCACATCCACCCTGGAAATAGGCTCCTCCACCTCCTCACTGAGATCACCAGGCTGCCCATTGGCATGTCTGGCTGCTACCCAGGCCCTCAGCGCCTTCTGTAGCTCCTCCTTCCTTGTGAGGCCTTTAATTTGGACTTTCAGGTTTTTACAAATTGCTCGTAACTCCTTTACGGCGTAGGATTCCAACCTGTCCTCCTCAAAGATAACTTCCAGAGATGCAACGGATGATGCAATTGATTCAGGCATGACAAAAGTCGCGAGTTGAAAACTGGCAAGATCAAAAATAGGCCAAAAGAAAAAGAACCAGTATGTGGTACGTAATGGTCTGCGATATGGTAGTAGTGCACACCAATCACTGTAAGTCAAGTGCAAACACAAGTCCTATCCTCACCGCTGACAACCAATGTTAGAAATGGGATCTCTAGTTGGCAAGGGCTTGCACCTTTGTCCAAGTAGGGACCCTTCTTCCTAGTCAGGGTAAGGGTTGTTACACTCGTGAAGTAACCCCTGCTCACCATCGTGGTAGCTTGGCACGAGCAGTCAGGCTTAATTCAGAGGCAGTGTGTAAAGCATTTGCACATAACCAACAGTAATACAGTGTAAGCACTACAAACGGACACCACACCAGTTTAGAAAAATAACCAATATTTTATATACTCAAGACAAGACCAATTACGACAAAAATCCACAATACTATACTTTACGAATGAATACTTGATACGGTAACTTCTTCTTTGCAGGAATAGCACAAAAGCAAAGTTCGTACGAGTCGGTAGCTCCGTCCGAGCCTACCGTGATGCTGAAAACCACAGAGTCTAACAGTTCCAGCCGACCACGTCGATACGGGCCAGCAGAGTCATGAACAGACTCGGTTACAGTACCTTTCTCGTTTGTGGCTGGTACGGAGTGTACGAGCCGGTCGGCGTTCGTCGCGGTTGCGGTGCAAGACGGAGCGATGCAAGGTGCGGTGTCCCTCGATGCAGTGCAGGCAGCGGCTCGATGAGCGTCGTGGAGACGGAGTCGGTGAGTCCAAGGCGTGCGATGCGGGGCGAGACGATGCTCGATGCGGTGCTGACAGATTGCGATGCAGGCGACCAAGCCGGAGTGCGGGAGCTGGCGTCGGACAGTGGTGCTAGTCGGAGCGGTGCGTCGCAGACGTGCGAGCGGTGCCCCAAATGCGGTGCGGTCTCAACTCTTGAGCCAGTTGCAGCGACCGCGTCGGTCGGGTCCGGTTGGTTCAGTGAAGCGATGCGATGCGAACTGCGGTGCCCACAGGTCACGGTGCAAGCAGCGGCTCGATGTTGGCGGCGTCGGACGTCGCCCACGGTGAGACCAGGGTTGCGATGCGAAGCGGGGCGATGCGGTCTGCGGTGCAAACAGGTCACCGGCCAGGGATGGATTCGGTTGATGGAGTCGGTTGCAGTTCCCTTCCTCTGTGGCAACTGAAACAGCGTTCCAGAAGCGGTACCCAGAGGCTTGTGATATCTTTGTAGTCCCTGAGACTTCTTAACAGGAGGCCAGCTCGGTTCCTGGCCCTTGGAGATACTCAGCACAAGTTCGTAGAAAGTTCAGTCCAGTCCTTTCACTGCCCAAGACAGAAGCAGCAACTGCAGGCCAACCCAACAAAGCAACAACACAGCAAAGGGGCAGTACTCCTCCTGGCAGCTCTTTCAGCTCTTCGTCTTGGCAGGTTCCTTGATTCCAGCGAGATCTAAATTCATGGGGTCAGGGCCCCAATATTTATATCCCAAATTCCTTTGTTCTCTGAAGGCAGAGAGGCCTTTGCCTAGTCCAAACCAGTTCTGGAGCACTTTGTTGACAAGTCTCCATCCCTTCTTTCAGTGAGTAGGCCAGGGACATCAGACGCACCACAGGAGGTGGAGCCAGCATTGTGGAGGGAAGGCACTGTCCTATTCAGGGCCCAGGTGCGACCCCTCCCACCCATCTACATGTAGATCTTGCTATTCAGCCCTGTGCTGACTCACCCTGTCTCCTGGCATCCCCCAGCCCCTGTCACTCACACTCCAGACAAGGAATACACAACCTCGCAGAGGCAGGCTTGGATGGTTAGACAAGAAAATACCCACTTTCTAAAAGTGGTATTTTCAAACACAGAATGTTAAAACCAACTTCACTAAAAGATGCATTTTATCATTCTGAATCCAGGCATACTAAACTCGAATTTCTACCATGTTCCCGGGGTCAGTTAGGATTATAAGCTGTAATAATCAAAACTGCCCGTTCTGGCCTAGGGGGAACAGGTAGCCTTGCAATAGTGAAAAACGAACTAGGCTGTAATTCACTATCAGGACATGCCGCACACACCCGGGCATGTCCTACCTTTCGCATACACCGCACCCTGCCCACAGGGGTACCTTGGGCCTACCTTAGGGGTGACTAACATGTAGCAAAGGGAAGGTTTAGGGACTTGCAAGTGTGTGCACTTGCCAGAGTCGACATGGCAGCCCCAGGCTGCGCACGGGCTCTGCGATGGCAGGCCCGAGTTACACTTACGGGCTGTTTGCGTGGGTGGCACAATCCAGTGCTGCAGCCCACCAACAGCATTTGGTCTATAGGCCCTGGCACTCGCAGTGCACTTTACAAGGGACTGACAGATAAACCAAATAGGCCAATCATGGAAACACCAATCCATAACACATTTTATACAGGAGCACTTGCACTTTCCCACTGGACCGCAGTGAGGAAAGTGCGCAGAATCATCACACCAGCAAAAACAGAGTCAAAACCGGGAGGTCAGAAAGCAAAAAGTCAGGGAAAACACGCCAAAAGATGCCAAGTCTAACACAGGTATATGTATGAGAGGAGCCCGTTCTTTTGCGGTAGATGTTACACTTGTGGAATTCAGTCTGCTTAACGGGACACTAGGAGTAATGGTATTTGCGTCAGAGCTTCTTAAGCAAGTGATGTTATCAGTCTGGTTTTTGGATTCCGGGTTATTACCTAAACCCATTAGTACTCGGGCAAGCTGTTGTTCAATACAAGCTAGTCTAAGCAAAATGGGGGTCAAGGCCTCTTGTACGATTTTACCAAGTTTATCTACTTTGTCATCAACATTAATATCCGAGACATTTGGTACATTTGCTCTCCCTCCCTCCCCCCAATCGAGTCCTTAAGGTATTACCAACTGGGGTTGTTTTCTTAGTTCTTTTCCCCCTTGGCGATTGACCCCTTAGTCTGTAATCGGCTCCTGCCCCATCTGCTCGTTTTCTTTTCCCTCCTTTTTCTGTTTGAGTTACAGAAGGTTTCTCCACAGGACCGGTGGATGGGTCAGTTCCTTCATTTGGGGCAGGTAAAACACTGTGACTTGAAATAGTTATGATGGGAAATAAAGGAGGTTGTGGCCTTTGCTCTACTGCAGTTTCCATGGTGGTAATTTGGGAATCAATTTGGGCAGATGGGATCGAGCAGGGAGCAGAAGAAAGTCTGCGTTCAGCTATTTCAATCTCCCTAGTTAAAACCCCTACCGCTTTTTGTAAGAAACCGTCCAATGTTGTGTCTGTTATTTTTGATGTTGCTGTAGGCTT
This sequence comes from Calotriton arnoldi, assembly GCA_963921515.1. NCBI lineage: Eukaryota > Metazoa > Chordata > Amphibia > Caudata > Salamandridae > Calotriton > Calotriton arnoldi. Next base: position 738,415 of record CAWUFW010005722.1, read on the forward strand.
CCGTTTCCCCATTGTACATGTACTTTTAAGATTCATTAAAATATTAAATGATTTACCTTCACGTGTCCTTCCCGCGATGATATCTTAGACAAATAGAGGTCCCAAGAGCAAATATCAGTGCCAATAACGGGGAACCAAGAGAGGTGGCCCAGCCCAGCCTCCTCCGGGCTCTGATGGGCGCAGACGGGCAGCCCTGGGCCCGGGCTTTGCGCGTGTCCCGCGGTGCGGGAGCCCCTGGGAGCCTTTGAAGGCGCCTCCTGGTGCAAGGGAACGTTGGCGGCTGCGCTGGATGCCGCAGGGGATGCTGGGGAGTGTAGTCCTGCACTCCCAGGCTCCCGATCCCGGTCTCCGACCTCCTCTCAGCTTTGGCCCCCAACGAAGTGCAAATAAACAACAGCAGGGCTATAACGATTCATTTTTAGAGGACTATTGATTTTACTATATGCTTTTCACAATAAATAAGTCAGGTCAACTGCCCGAATCAAGCCTATAGCTGTTATCATTGACTTGGCACCATAACAAACTCAGGCCTACTAGACTGAGCGTAAGCTTTCCTACTAGGCAACCATCAGTCATACAGTCATAACATTGCAAATGTATACAAAATGACAGTTGCAAAGCAAACTAGGCCTCAAAAGGATTCTCACAGTGCAAGTCTTCTATACTCATGGTTTTTCAGAGGGCATAACCAACATCAAAACCTTTGCCTACTAAGGTAATCTCTGAGATTTCATATAACAAAAACCTGTAGACTTTAATTCAGAGTCATAACAATACACCTTTAATGCCTATTAAATTTTACATATTGTTGGAAGTGGAGGTCCCTGTCGCTTACCGCCGCCACCAAATGCTGGAGGCGTGCGTCCTCGACCCCTAGCTTCAATGTTAGGCTAAGTAAGGACACCGTCTGAGATAGCCCTGCTCACCCCCTTAGTAGCTTGGCACGAGCAGCCAGGCTTATCTCCAAGGCACGAATGTTCAGTATGTGCAACCACGCTCACAATAACCCCATGATGTCATCACAAATAGACTCCACACGAGTATTGATAAAAAGAGTATAATCTTTATATAAGAAATTATACGATACGACCACACGATACAAAATCAACATATAAGAACGGGTAGTATTCTTTCCGGTGGGTTGGTAGGTTCTAATCCCAACCACCGCGTCTAACCAACAGTTAAGCTCTTCTCTAACCGTTTCCCAATAGGTTAGACCAGTCGTATTGCTAGAAACACACACGTTGCATAAGGAAACAATACTGCAATGCGTAACGATATTCTCTTATACTGTGCAACAGAGAAATAATGCCATACGTAGCGCCACAGTCATGTACTTTGCAATTGAAGGAATAATGCAATGCGTATCACCACCTGCATGCCCTGTACCAGGAAGAAACAAAGCAATGCGTCACGCTACAATCCTGTGCGGTGCAATAAAGAAATAATACACTGCGCCACGTTATACTCAGATACTGTGCACTGACGAAATCATACAATGCGCTACGTTACAATAAAATATTATGCAGGGGAGAAATAACGCAGTGCGTAGCGCACCAAGCATAAAGTTCGTTAGGCACAAATGAGGTCAGGTGTCATACGACAGTTCGATAGTTCGTTAGCAGCAATAATGCAATTGTGTAATACGACAGTTTTACGTGCTCCAGTAACAGTGCCCCCGTTATGTATCAAATGATGACACACAAAGTACTACTTCCCACTCCGGCCCCAGTACAGCCCCGTCCTGGGTCAGCACGGGCCGGGATCCGAGCCGAAGCAACGGCTAACTGAGCGGGAGGCCGAGAGAGTGTCCCTCTGGGCCCGCACCCGACCCCAGGTGTTGATCCACGTTACCTGGGGGGGGCGCGATCCCACTCTCCTCCCCGACGTCAGCGACTTGGGCCTTGATCCAGAACTCCGTCACGGGTTTTGGCGGACTCGGGCCGGCAGCACACCTCTTCCGTGGCTGCCAGTCCGGGCCGCTACTGATGGATTCCGAGGGCCCCGATGACTTGGCCCTCACTCCGGCGGCCTCGGTCCACACGAGACCCTCCCTCAGCACTGTGGAGACTTTACTTCAGTTTGGTGCACAACCTAACCCGGCACTCCTCACCAGCACCTCAGGTTGTACTTCGACACCCACACCGCGCGTCCGAGACTTGCCTCTTCTCTGGTGCTCATGACAATCCGGCGCTCTTCACCAATGCTCCGCTTGCACCTCAACACGCACCCTGCGCGTTCGAGCCTCACCTCGCCTCTTCTCTCCCGGTGCACACGATGTCCAGGCGCTCTTCCTCACGCCCTGGCTGCACCACGACACACACTCCTGCGCGTCCGAGTCTCACCTCTTCTCCCGGTGCACACGATGTCCAGGCGCTCTTCCTCACGCCCTGGCTGCACCATGACACGCACCCTTGCACGTCGGAGACTCACTTCTTCTTTTGGTGCCTACGAGGCCCAGGTGCTCCTCACCAACACCCGGGCTGCACCACGACATGCACCCAGCGCGTCCGAGACTCACTTCTTCCGCTGGTGCACACGATGTCCAGGCGCTCCTCACCAATGCCCTGACTGCACCACGACACGCACACTGCGCGTCCGAGTCTCGCTGCTTCCTTTGGTGCACACGAGGCCCAGGCGCTCTTCACTAGCACCCGGGCTGCACCACGACAAGCAGACTTGTGCGTCCGATCTTCACCTCGTCTCCCTGTTCACTCCATGACCAGACGCTCCTCACCAATGCCTTGGCCTGCACCACGACACGCACTCTGCGCGTCTTAGACTTAGCTTACTCCTGCGTGCCCACGATCACACGGCACAACTTCTGAGGGTCTCAAGCGGCACAAAGCACGCGCACACCGCTTTGCTTGGGACTTCTCCGGAAACTTTTATGATCCTGTATTTCCAAACAGGGAGCCAGCTCACCTCGGGCCCTTGGGGTTACAAGACACAGCACAAAGCACAGTCTTCTTCAAGCAGGGGGACCCAGCGCCTCCAAGCACAGTCCCAACAGCCTCTTCCTTAGTTAGAACAGCAAACTGCAGACCAGCCCCAGATCACAAAGCAAGGATTGGTCTATCCACCACAGTCTCTTCAGTTGTTCCTTCTTTAGCAGAGGTTCCTCTTGACCACAGAATGGGTCCAAGCCTTTTCAGTCTCAATCCATATCTGTTTCATTCCAACGTTCAGGGGTTTCAGCTCTCATAGTTATACCCCTTACTGTCTTTGAAGTTTGTATGTGCTCAGGGGTCCCTGACCCCTCCCTAAATCAGTTCTGGGTGTCTCCCTCCCAGTGTCACCTCTCTCCCTTTGATACTGAGGGTCTGGATCCTTAATCACTCAGCAGGAGATGGGTCAATTGGTTTATAGCACCAGCCCAGGCCTTTTCACATCCAGGGCTTCTCCTCCCCCTACTCTCCAGATGCAGGGCAGCCTGGTGCCATCTCAACCCCTCCCTGGGTCAAGACCTCTCCCAGCTCCTCTCACCTTTCAATTCCAGACAGACAATCCACATTTCAGAGACACACAGAAATGTTCAGAGCACAAAACTCAGCCACTTCTAAAAGAGTAGTTTACAAACACACAGTGACAAAACCACCTTTACAGAAAGATGCATTAGGACACTGTGAGTTCACACATACCAAACTTCACCTCTCCATTATAAACTGACAGGAAACTAGGCTAACAAATACAACACTTAGCCTCCCCATTCTGTCCTATGGGCAGAATGGCCTTTCAGCAGTGAAAACGAAATGGAGAGTTTTTCACTGCCAGAACACAACACACACCTCAGTTTATGTTCTGCCTTTTACCTACACTGCACCCTGCCCAGGGGTTACCTGAGACCTACCACAGGGGTGCCCCATGTGTATGTAAAAGGGAAAGTCAGGCCTGACAAGTGGTTGCACTTGTCAGGACAACATGCTAACTTAGCATTCTGCGCGCAGGCCCTACACTGAAGGCCTGAGTTCCCTTCTCTGCGCGCCCTTGCATTACTAGCCCTTGCACACACAGTGCACATCACTAGGGACTTTTACTAGTAAGGCAAACATACCAATCATGGCCAACCAATCACCATACATTTTACACAGGGAACTCCTATACTTTGACACTGATCAGCAGTGGCAAAGTACGCAAAGCATCTAAATTGGCATCTCTAGGTCAGGAAAACGGTCTAGGGGAAAGCAAAAAGTTTAGGGAACTTTAACCAAAAAGGCCAAGTCCTACACAACCCCTCCCAGCCAAAAGCCAGGGAGACCAATCATTACTTTGATGGACTTCCCGGCTTCGGGCGATAGAACCAGGACGCAGGCCCTCTACCACAGGGACACCCTCCTGTTCCTCGCCTTCCTACCCCCAGGGGGACTTCTTGATCACCACCCCCTGAGCCAACAATTCTGTTCCATGGATCCCCCCCACCAGGGGGACCCCTCCAGGGGTGCTGGACCCACGCCAACCCCTCCCTGGAGTGGTACCCTGGGGAGACCCATCGGGCAGGATACTACCTCCAATTATCCTGCCCTCTAGATTAAGAGTGGGTCTTCCTTGGTCACTCCTAGGGGACCCAGCCCTACTGGCTGGGCCATGTCCCCTCAGTGTCCCCACCGGGGAACACAACCCTTTCTTAATCTTCCATTTAGTTTTCTGGGCCTGCCACTTAGGAATGGCACCCACAAACTTCAGAACGGCAGGAGCTCTGGCTACAGTCTCCCCACGCCCTCCTGACGTTAGGTGTTCTTCCCCACACTGCTGGCACCCAGGCACGAGGCCTCCACCCTGGGGCTCTCCTACGGCCCCCCCCAGTTTCCTGGGTGGTGCTGCTGATCCCTGGGGGTGCTTCTCACTCTGCCTCCCCCCCTTTGGAGACAAGGGGCTAGCCAGCAACCCCTCCTCTCTACTCTGGGATCTACTCGCGCCACCTGGCCCTCCTTCCCTCTCTGAGGCCCCTTCAGGCCCCTGGACCCATGACCAGGGGTCCGGTTCTCATGCAGGCTCCCGGGAATCAAAGAACCCACACTCTAACCCGGGGTGGCGCAATCCTGGAAAATAATTTCTGAGCCTAGGCTCCCCTGGGGCAAAATCTGATAACCCCTCCAAATCATTTACCATGCTGACCACTACCCAATCCTCCAGTGCACTCTTGTACTCATCCACACTTGGCACTGGCTGTGCGCTGCCACCAATCACACTGGACTCTGCTTGTCTACCCTTAATGTCCAGTTCCCTCATGCTTAACTCATGAGCGAAGAGAAGCCGTTTCTCTTCCAACGCGAGAGCGTTCCTGCTCTCCTCTGCTTGAGTTTTAAGTTTTAACACCTCCAACTCATGCAACCTGACCCTTTGGTTTTTCTCCAACTCCTCTGGTGGAAAACTCCTCCCTGAATGGCTACTACCAGCCCCTCCGGCTGGTCCCTCCACTGGCAAATCCTGTGGACCAAATCCATTCCCTGGGTCATCCTCATCCACCTCACCATCACCTGTCTCCTGAGCCTCTTTGGCTTCTCACCAGGCCCTCAAGGCCACCTGCAGCTCCTCCTTCTTGGCGCTACTCTTCATGGGACATCCCAAAGCCCTGCAGAATTTTCTCAACTGATCAACCTTGTAGGTAAACAGTGCCTCAATGTCAAACTCCAATTCTGCAATCTCAGCCTCACCAGCTATCTGGCTCTCCCCCTGAGACATGATGTGTGGATTAAACTTAGAACCACCAAATCAAAAAACAATATGTTGTTGTATCGCGGTCCACAATCAATTTATGATGAACACCAATTACTGTGAGTGGTTTTGCACATACGCGTTTACTTTCTATTAGGATTGAATCCCACCGCTCTGCTGCCAAATGTTGGAAGTAAAGGTCCCTGTCGCTTACCGCCGCCACCAAATGCTGGAGGCGTGCGCCCTCGACCCCTCACTTCAACGTTAGGCTAAGTAAGGACACCGTCTGAGATAGCCCTGCTCACCCCCTTAGTAGCTTGGCACGAGCAGCCAGGCTTATCTCCAAGGCACGAGTGTTCAGTATGTGCAACCACGCTCACAATAACCCCATGATGTCATCATTCACAAATTGACTCCACACGAGTATTGATAAAAAGAGTATAATCTTTATATAAGAAATTATACGATACGACCACATGATACAAAATCAACATATAAGAACGGGTAGTATTCTTTCGGTGGGTTGGTAGGTTCTAATCCCAACCACCGCGTCTAACCAACAGTTAAGCTCTTCTCTAACCGTTTCCCAATAGGTTAGACCAGTCGTATTGCTAGAAACACACACGTTGCATAAGGAAACAATACTGCAATGCGTAACGATATTCTCTTATACTGTGCAACAGAGAAATAATGCCATACGTAGCGCCACAGTCATGTACTTTGCAATTGAAGGAATAATGCAATGCGTATCACTACCTGCATGCCCTGTACCAGGAAGAAACAAAGCAATGCGTCACGCTACAATCTGTGCGGTGCAATAAAGAAATAATACACTGCGCCACGTTATACTCGGATACTGTGCACTGACGAAATCATACAATGCACTACGTTACAATCAAATATTATGCATGGGAGAAATAACGCAGTGCGTAGCGCACCAAGCATAAAGTTTGTTAGGCACAAATGAGGTCAGGCGTCGTACGACAGTTCGATAGTTCATTAGCAGCAATAATGCAATTGTGTAATACGACAGTTTTACGTGCTCCAGTAACAGTGCCCCCGTTATGGATCAAATGATGACACACAAAGTACTGCTTCCCACTCCGGCCCCAGTACTGCCCCGTCCTGGGTCAGCACGGGCCGGGATCCGAGCCGAAGCAGTGGCTCGTGCAGCTGACTGAGCGAGAGGCCGAGAGAGGGTCCCTCTGGGCCCGCACCCCACCCCAGGTGTTGATCCACGTTACCTGGGGGGGCGCTATCCCTCTCTCCTCCCCGACGTCAGCGACTTGGGCCTTGATCCAGAACTCCGTCACGGGTTTTGGCGGATTCTGGCCGGCGGTTCAGCTCTTCGGTGGCTGCCAGTCCGGGCCGCTACTGATGGACTCCGAGGGCCCCAATGACTTGGCTCTCACTCCGGCGGACTCGGTCCACACCGAGACCCGCCCTCAGCACTGTGGAGACTTTACTTCAGTTTGGTGCACAACCTAACCCGGCACTCCTCACCAGCACCTCAGGTTGTACTTCGACACGCACACCGCGCGTCCGAGACTTGCCTCTTCTCTGGTGCTCACGACAATCCGGCGCTCTTCACCAACGCTCCGCTTGCACCTCAACACGCACCCTGCGCATTCGAGCCTCGCCTCTTCTCCCTGTGCACACGATATCCAGGCGCTCTTACTCACGCCCTGGCTGCACCACGACACGCACTCCTGCGCGTCCGAGTCTCACCTCTTCTCCCGGTGCACACGATGTCCAGGTGCTCTTCCTCACGCCCTGGCTGCACCACGACATGCACCCTTGCACGTCGGAGACTCACTTCTTCTTTTGATGCCTACGAGGCCCAGGCGCTCCTCACCAACACCCGGGCTGCACCACAACACGCACCCAGCGCGTCCGAGACACTTTTTCAGCTGGTGCACACGATGTCCAGGTGCTCCTCACCAATGCCCTGACTGTACCACGACACGCACACTGCGCGTCCGAGTCTCGCTGCTTCCTTTGGTGCACACGAGGCCCAGGTGCTCTTCACTAGCACCCGGGCTGCACCACGACATGCACACTTGCGCGTTCGAGCCTCGCCTCGTCTCCCTGTGCACTCCATGACCAGACGCTCCTCACCAACGACTTGGCATGCACCACGACACGCACTCTTAGACTTAGCTTACTCCTGCGTGCCCACGATCACACGGCACAACTTCTGAGGGTCTCAAGCGGCACAAAGCACGCGCACACCGCGTTGCTTGGGACTTCTCCGGAAACTTTTATGATCCTGTATTTCCAAACAGGGAGCCAGCTCACCTCAGGCCCTTGGGGTTACAAGACACAGCACAAAGCACAGTATTCTTCAAGCAGGGGGACCCAGCGCCTCCAAGCACAGTCCCAACAGCCTCTTCCTTAGTTAGACCAGCAAACTGCAGACCAGCCCCAGATCACAAAGCAAGGATTGGTCTATCCACGACAGTCTCTTCAGTTGTTCCTTCTTTAGCAGAGGTTCCTCTTGACCACAGAATGGGTCCAAGCCTTTTCAGTCTCAATCCATATCTGTTTCATTCCAACGTTCAGGGGTTTCAGCTCTCATAGTTATACCCCTTACTGTCTTTGAAGTTTGTATGTGCTCAGGGGTCCCTGAACCCTCCCTAGATCAGTTCTGGGTGTCTCCCTCCCAGTGTCACCTCTCTCCCTTTGATACTGGGGGTCTGGATCCTTAATCACTCAGCAGGAGATGGGTCAATTGGTTTATAGCACCAGCCCAGGCCTTTTCACCTCCCGGGCTTCTCCTCCCCCTACTCTCCAGATGCAGGGCAGCCTGGTGCCATCTCAACCCCTCCCTGGGTCAAGACCTCTCCCAGCTCCTCTCACCTTTCAATTCCAGACAGACAATCCACATTTCAGAGACACACAGAAATGCTCAGAGCACAAAACTCAGCCACTTCTAAAAGAGTGGTTTACAAACACACAGTGACAAAACCACCTTTACAAAAAGATGCATTAGGACACTGTGAGTTCACACATACCAAACTTCACCTCTCCATTATAAACTGACAGGAAACTAGGCTAACAAATACAACACCTAGCCTCCCCCATTCTGTCCTATGGGCAGAATGGCCTTTCAGCAGTGAAAAACGAAATGGAGAGTTTTTCACTGCCAGAACACAACACACACCTCAGTTTATGTTCTGCCTTTTACCTACACTGCACCCTGCCCAGGGGTTACCTGAGACCTACCAGAGGGGTGCCCCATGTGTATGTAACAGGGAAAGTCAGGCCTGACAAGTGGTTGCACTTGTCAGGACAACATGCTAACTTAGCATTCTGCGCGCAGGCCCTACATTGAAGGCCTGAGTTCCCTTCTCTGCGCGCCCTTGCATTACTAGCCCTTGCACACACAGTGCACATCACTAGGGACTTTTACTAGTAAGGCAAACATACCAATCATGGCCAACCAACCACCATACATTTTACACAGGGAACTCCTGTACTTTTACACTGATCAGCAGTGGCAAAGTACCCAAAGCATCTAAATTGGCATCTCTAGGTCAGGAAAACGGTCTAGGGGGAAAGCAAAAAGTTTAGGGAACTTTAACCAAAAAGGCCAAGTCCTACACATATTCTTTACACATTCAGTATGTGAGCCTACTGCCTCTATTGTATATTTTCATAGTCAAATAATCAGGCATATAGCCTTTATAATTGGTTTGTCACCCTAATCAATTCAAGCCCATTGTACTGAGCATAAACATTCCACAAGGCAGCCATCCGACATACAGTCATAAAAGTTTAATTTAATACAACAGTACTGTAGTGTAGTTCCTATTTCCCTAATAGGCTCTGCGCATTGGAATAATATACCCTATAGGTTTGGCATAGGACTGAGGTCAGTATGCCCCTATCGAGTATATTAAACTTAATTACTTTGTGCCAGCTAACTCAGAGGCCACTAGAAACTCCTTGTAAACAAGAAGGGAGTAGTTTCTGGCAACCGCATAAACATGACAACTTTGTTTCCCTTTAGAATCGGAACGCTCTCAGAATCGTGGAAACAACAGATAACAGTTTCACTCAGCTAATCGTGCAGGCTTAGTTTCTTCAGAGTTACACAGAAAGAATAGACGGGCGTTTCAATAAAAGGATTTATTGAACAGTCTTGTTTCTCGTGTAAGAGATATGAGCTGTTACAATCATAAGACAGTATGCGAGATATATTATGTACAGCGTAAGCAGTAGAAAGAAATAATACTGCGCTAGCATTATCTTTTAGCTATGACACATATATTCATATACATAAATAACATAAGCTAAAAATGTGAGTACTCATAAGATGCTTCTCTAACTAGTTCTACCCCAGTGTATCTAACCTAAGTGTAGTGCAAGGTAAGAAGTAGGTGATGTATTCTATAGTATGGTATGCTATAGTATGCCAAGTCTGGTATGCCAAGTCTGGTATGCCAAGAGTCCCTCTAGGTTCTAGTCAGCTCCATACCTTGAGAATGAGAGAGGTGGGAATCTCTTTCCGGGTCTCGAACTCTAAAACCCCGCGAAGGGAGTCAGAACACTGGAAGCTGGATTCTCTGCGAGCAGGGATGACAGCGTCTCTTGTCAGTGCGTCAGGCTGGGACACGGGCTCCTCTAAAGACGAGGTCTCCTCCTACTTGCTTGGGCAAGGGAAGGTATATTTATACCCGGTAGGTGCCTTGGAATGTTAGCATTGACGTAAAGTCGGGCAGAGGAAGACGTCAGGAATGAACCCTTAAGGAATAGCGGTTCATGCATAATAAATGAGTTCTTGGAGAAATCAATAATCCTGTGCTAGGGGAACTCCCAAGAGCTTAAGGGTCTGGTTTCTAAGAACTCGTTGTGACGTTGGGGTGGACGGATGTAGGTGACCAGGCCTGTATTTGGATAGCATGGCTAATGCCTAAATAAGGACTGGGATCTTATGCCTATATAAGGGCAATGCGAATTGTGCCTATATAAGGACATGTATCAGGAAAACCTATATACGGACACCTAAAGCGGAATTCAACACCCACTCCACTTTCGAATGAACGATAATACTAAATGCTTAAGCATTAAATGCTAAACATTAAACTGAGTACCACATGTTGCTAAAAACATTTCTAAAAGCATACTAAAAGAAGTTTTAAAAAAACTGTTGCTAAACATGTAATGCAATAGGTACTGTACATTTTAAACCATTTTTTCATTCTAAGCATATATTGGAAATAAATGCAACATGAATGATAAAACAGAAATATATAAATATGACGAAATGGTTGACAAGTATTCAAAAAATCAAAGCCATTTCATATCATGGTACTAAATGAAATTGTGGTAAATAAGGTGACAATGTGTCCCTGGAAGTATTCAAAGAAGTCCGTTCTATATGAATAGTTCTACTGTAAGCAGATTGAAATGCCATGTATTTTCAAATGAATGAAAAAAAAAAATTCAATTTTTAGGAAGAGTTCCAAGTTTTGTTCTGTTTTGAAAATATGGAGGCCAAATTCATTGCTTCCCGGTACACTGTGAGCCGAATCAAAGTCAGTGTATGGGTCTGGTGTAAACATGAAATCATCTATTCCTGTAGACAAAAGATCGTCTACCGATGTCGGTGACAGTTGGAACACCTCGTTTAGAAGGTTAACTGCACAGAGATGAGAAGCATCGCCTTCAGCATAGGATGCTGCAGCAATGTTCGCGTCCGTTGTTACCTGTGTGCCTGTTGATCCATCTCGTACCTCAGCAGCAGCAGGAAGCGTCTGTGAGATCTCAACAAATGCCGTCATCAGGATTGGTAGCCTCTGGGGACAACACAGAGCATGGGCCGTTATCGGGTCCAGCAGAGTATCGATATCCGTTGGCATGACTGCTGGGAGTGTTAGACAGATGTCTAGCACGCATTCTTCACCGCAAAGCAGGCAGCGTAGGACAGGTTAGATGCAATCTTGCCAGATTGGTCTAAATGACAGAAACCATGTTGTAATAAGTTCCAGTAGACGAGGTATGCCCAAAGGTTGCACTATGTGCTCACGGCACTTCTGTTCTAGGACAGCTTTCTCCAAATTGCTGGGAGTGACGCCGGTTGATAGGCTTGCCATAGCGTAGTAGTAGGAATAAAAACAAGATTCCTGCAACGAGTGCTAGAATTAATGGCACACCACCAAACACCGAATGTGCGAAGTTTGGAATGATTCCGAGGACTGCCTGAAAAGATGTTAACAGTCCTGAACAGATGGTCTTAAATACATGTAAAATCCCGGTCGTATCAGACATGTTTAAGATACGTCCCATAATTTCTACGAAATGTATAGGGCAGTTTGTACGAATTAGAGCCTGTATCTCAGCCGAAGTCCTTGCAATTTGTAGATCATAGATTTCTTTGGCCGAGGTCATCATCCCCTTTGGTATCGCTTTGTTCGCCCTAAGTTGGCAGGGTATGCCCAGACGTGGGTCCCTTGCTCACTTTGCCACTGGATTCAAGCTACCCTGGCTGATGACGGCTGAATAGCCAGAAACCGGTCCCAGGATGCTTGTTTCCGGTCCAGGGAAGACATGGCTTGGCAGTTCGGGCTGGACTGTTCCCATGAGGCACAGGGTCAGACTGATTTGCATATGGCCATGTCTGAACTGGGGTGGTGGAGTGAGCTAAAGAATGATGATGGATTAAACCCAGATCAGTTGACTGGGGGTGAGTGTTTGATTAGCTCAAGCGCTCCGTCCATCATCCCCTTTGGTATCGCTTTGTTCGCCCTAAGTTGGCAGGGTATGCCCAGACGTGGGTCCCTTGCTCACTTTGCCACTGGATTCAAGCTAGCCTGGCTGATGACGGCTGAATAGCCAGAAACCGGTCCCAGGATGCTTGTTTCCGGTCCAGGGAAGACATGGCTTGGCAGTTCGGGCTGGACTGTTCCCATGAGGCACAGGGTCAGACTGATTTGCATATGGCCATGTCTGAACTGGGGTGGTGGAGTGAGCTAAAGAATGATGATGGATTAAACCCAGATCAGTTGACTGGGGGTGAGTGTTTGATTAGCTCAAGCGCTCCATCCATCATCCTCTTCGGTATCGCTTTGTTCGCCCTAAGTTGGCAGGGTATGCCCAGACGTGGGTCCCTTGCTCACTTTGCCACTGGATTCAAGCTAGCCTGGCTGATGACGGCTGAATAGCCAGAAACCGGTCCCAGGATGCTTGTTTCCGGTCCAGAGAAGACATGGCTTGGCAGTTCGGGCTGGACTGTTCCCATGAGGCACAGGGTCAGACTGATTTGCATATGGCCATGTCTGAACTGGGGTGGTGGAGTGAGCTAAAGAATGATGATGGATTAAACCCAGATCAGTTGACTGGGGGTGAGTGTTTGATTAGCTCAAGCGCTCCGTCCATCATCCCCTTTGGTATCGCTTTGTTCGCCCTAAGTTGGCAGGGTATGCCCAGACGTGGGTCTCTTGCTCACTTTGCCACTGGATTCAAGCTAGCCTGGCTGATGACGGCTGAATAGCCAGAAACCGGTCCCAGGATGCTTGTTTCCGGTCCAGGGAAGACATGGCTTGGCAGTTCGGGCTGGACTGTTCCCATGAGGCACAGGGTCAGACTGATTTGCATATGGCCATGTCTGAACTGGGGTGGTGGAGTGAGCTAAAGAATGATGATGGATTAAACCCAGATCAGTTGGCTGGGGGTGAGTGTTTGATTAGCTCAAGCGCTCCGTCCATCATCCCCTTTGGTATCGCTTTGTTCGCCCTAAGTTGGCAGGGTATGCCCAGACGTGGGTCCCTTGCTCACTTTGCCACTGGATTCAAGCTAGCCTGGCTGATGACGGCTGACTAGCCAGAAACCGGTCCCAGGATGCTTGTTTCCGGTCCAGGGAAGACATGGCTTGGCAGTTCGGGCTGGACTGTTCCCATGAGGCACAGGGTCAGACTGATTTGCATATGGCCATGTCTGAACTGGGGTGGTGGCGTGAGCTAAAGAATGATGATGGATTAAACCCAGATCAGTTGACTGGGGGTGAGTGTTTGATTAGCTCAAGCGCTCCGTCCATCATCCCCTTTGGTATCGCTTTGTTCGCCCTAAGTTGGCAGGGTATGCCCAGACGTGGGTCCCTTGCTCACTTTGCCACTGGATTCAAGCTAGCCTGGCTGATGACGGCTGAATAGCCAGAAACCGGTCCCAGGATGCTTGTTTCCGGTCCAGGGAAGACATGGCTTGGCAGTTCGGGCTGGACTGTTCCCATGAGGCACAGGGTCAGACTGATTTGCATATGGCCATGTCTGAACTGGGGTGGTGGAGTGAGCTAAAGAATGATGATGGATTAAACCCAGATCAGTTGACTGGGGGTGAGTGTTTGATTAGCTCAAGCGCTCCGTCCATCATCCCCTTTGGTATCGCTTTGTTCACCCTAAGTTGGCAGGGTATGCCCAGACGTGGGTCCCTTGCTCACTTTGCCACTGGATTCAAGCTACCCTGGCTGATGACGGCTGAATAGCCAGAAACCGGTCCCAGGATGCTTGTTTCCGGTCCAGGGAAGACATGGCTTGGCAGTTCGGGCTGGACTGTTCCCATGAGGCACAGGGTCAGACTGATTTGCATATGGCCATGTCTGAACTGGGGTGGTGGAGTGAGCTAAAGAATGATGATGGATTAAACCCAGATCAGTTGACTGGGGGTGAGTGTTTGATTAGCTCAAGCGCTCCGTCCATCATCCCCTTTGGTATCGCTTTGTTCGCCCTAAGTTGGCAGGGTATGCCCAGACGTGGGTCCCTTGCTCACTTTGCCACTGGATTCAAGCTAGCCTGGCTGATGACGGCTGAATAGCCAGAAACCGGTCCCAGGATGCTTGTTTCCGGTCCAGGGAAGACATGGCTTGGCAGTTCGGGCTGGACTGTTCCCATGAGGCACAGGGTCAGACTGATTTGCATATGGCCATGTCTGAACTGGGGTGGTGGAGTGAGCTAAAGAATGATGATGGATTAAACCCAGATCAGTTGACTGGGGGTGAGTGTTTGATTAGCTCAAGCGCTCCATCCATCATCCTCTTCGGTATCGCTTTGTTCGCCCCTAAGTTGGCAGGGTATGCCCAGACGTGGGTCCCTTGCTCACTTTGCCACTGGATTCAAGCTAGCCTGGCTGATGACGGCTGAATAGCCAGAAACCGGTCCCAGGATGCTTGTTTCCGGTCCAGAGAAGACATGGCTTGGCAGTTCGGGCTGGACTGTTCCCATGAGGCACAGGGTCAGACTGATTTGCATATGGCCATGTCTGAACTGGGGTGGTGGAGTGAGCTAAAGAATGATGATGGATTAAACCCAGATCAGTTGACTGGGGGTGAGTGTTTGATTAGCTCAAGCGCTCCGTCCATCATCCCCTTTGGTATCGCTTTGTTCGCCCTAAGTTGGCAGGGTATGCCCAGACGTGGGTCTCTTGCTCACTTTGCCACTGGATTCAAGCTAGCCTGGCTGATGACGGCTGAATAGCCAGAAACCGGTCCCAGGATGCTTGTTTCCGGTCCAGGGAAGACATGGCTTGGCAGTTCGGGCTGGACTGTTCCCATGAGGCACAGGGTCAGACTGATTTGCATATGGCCATGTCTGAACTGGGGTGGTGGAGTGAGCTAAAGAATGATGATGGATTAAACCCAGATCAGTTGGCTGGGGGTGAGTGTTTGATTAGCTCAAGCGCTCCGTCCATCATCCCCTTTGGTATCGCTTTGTTCGCCCTAAGTTGGCAGGGTATGCCCAGACGTGGGTCCCTTGCTCACTTTGCCACTGGATTCAAGCTAGCCTGGCTGATGACGGCTGACTAGCCAGAAACCGGTCCCAGGATGCTTGTTTCCGGTCCAGGGAAGACATGGCTTGGCAGTTCGGGCTGGACTGTTCCCATGAGGCACAGGGTCAGACTGATTTGCATATGGCCATGTCTGAACTGGGGTGGTGGCGTGAGCTAAAGAATGATGATGGATTAAACCCAGATCAGTTGACTGGGGGTGAGTGTTTGATTAGCTCAAGCGCTCCGTCCATCATCCCCTTTGAGTATCGCTTTGTTCGCCCTAAGTTGGCAGGGTATGCCCAGACGTGGGTCCCTTGCTCACTTTGCCACTGGATTCAAGCTAGCCTGGCTGATGACGGCTGAATAGCCAGAAACCGGTCCCAGGATGCTTGTTTCCGGTCCAGGGAAGACATGGCTTGGCAGTTCGGGCTGGACTGTTCCCATGAGGCACAGGGTCAGACTGATTTGCATATGGCCATGTCTGAACTGGGGTGGTGGAGTGAGCTAAAGAATGATGATGGATTAAACCCAGATCAGTTGACTGGGGGTGAGTGTTTGATTAGCTCAAGCGCTCCGTCCATCATCCCCTTTGGTATCGCTTTGTTCGCCCTAAGTTGGCAGGGTATGCCCAGACGTGGGTCCCTTGCTCACTTTGCCACTGGATTCAAGCTAGCCTGGCTGATGACGGCTGAATAGCCAGAAACCGGTCCCAGGATGCTTGTTTCCGGTCCAGGGAAGACATGGCTTGGCAGTTCGGGCTGGACTGTTCCCATGAGGCACAGGGTCAGACTGATTTGCATATGGCCATGTCTGAACTGGGGTGGTGGAGTGAGCTAAAGAATGATGATGGATTAAACCCAGATCAGTTGACTGGGGGTGAGTGTTTGATTAGCTCAAGCGCTCCGTCCATCATCCCCTTTGGTATCGCTTTGTTCGCCCTAAGTTGGCAGGGTATGCCCAGACGTGGGTCCCTTGCTCACTTTGCCACTGGATTCAAGCTAGCCTGGCTGATGACGGCTGAATAGCCAGAAACCGGTCCCAGGATGCTTGTTTCCAGTCCAGGGAAGACATGGCTTGGCAGTTCGGGCTGGACTGTTCCCATGAGGCACAGGGTCAGACTGATTTGCATATGGCCATGTCTGAACTGGGGTGGTGGAGTGAGCTAAAGAATGATGATGGATTAAACCCAGATCAGTTGACTGGGGGTGAGTGTTTGATTAGCTCAAGCGCTCCGTCCATCATCCCCTTTGGTATCGCTTTGTTCACCCTAAGTTGGCAGGGTATGCCCAGACGTGGGTCCCTTGCTCACTTTGCCACTGGATTCAAGCTAGCCTGGCTGATGACGGCTGAATAGCCAGAAACCGGTCCCAGGATGCTTGTTTCCGGTCCAGGGAAGACATGGCTTGGCAGTTCGGGCTGGACTGTTCCCATGAGGCACAGGGTCAGACTGATTTGCATATGGCCATGTCTGAACTGGGGTGGTGGAGTGAGCTAAAGAATGATGATGGATTAAACCCAGATCAGTTGACTGGGGGTGAGTGTTTGATTAGCTCAAGCGCTCCGTCCATCATCCCCTTTGGTATCGGTTTGTTCACCCTAAGTTGGCAGGGTATGCCCAGACGTGGGTCCCTTGCTCACTTTGCCACTGGATTCAAGCTAGCCTGGCTGATGACGGCTGAATAGCCAGAAACCGGTCCCAGGATGCTTGTTTCCGGTCCAGGGAAGACATGGCTTGGCAGTTCGGGCTGGACTGTTCCCATGAGGCACAGGGTCAGACTGATTTGCATATGGCCATGTCTGAACTGGGGTGGTGGAGTGAGCTAAAGAATGATGATGGATTAAACCCAGATCAGTTGACTGGGGGTGAGTGTTTGATTAGCTCAAGCGCTCCGTCCATCATCCCCTTTGGTATCGCTTTGTTCGCCCTAAGTTGGCAGGGTATGCCCAGACGTGGGTCTCTTGCTCACTTTGCCACTGGATTCAAGCTAGCCTGGCTGATGACGGCTGAATAGCCAGAAACCGGTCCCAGGATGCTTGTTTCCGGTCCAGGGAAGACATGGCTTGGCAGTTCGGGCTGGACTGTTCCCATGAGGCACAGGGTCAGACTGATTTGCATATGGCCATGTCTGAACTGGGGTGGTGGAGTGAGCTAAAGAATGATGATGGATTAAACCCAGATCAGTTGACTGGGGGTGAGTGTTTGATTAGCTCAAGCGCTCCGTCCATCATCCCCTTTGGTATCGCTTTGTTTGCCCTAAGTTGGCAGGGTATGCCCAGACGTGGGTCCCTTGCTCACTTTGCCACTGGATTCAAGCTAGCCTGGCTGATGACGGCTGAATAGCCAGAAACCGGTCCCAGGATGCTTGTTTCCGGTCCAGGGAAGACATGGCTTGGCAGTTCGGGCTAGACTGTTCCCATGAGGCACAGGGTCAGACTGATTTGCATATGGCCATGTCTGAACTGGGGTGGTGGCGTGAGCTAAAGAATGATGATGGATTAAACCCATATCAGTTGACTGGGGGTGAGTGTTTGATTAGCTCAAGCGCTCCGTCCATCATCCCCTTTGGTATCGCTTTGTTCGCCCTAAGTTGGCAGGGTATGCCCAGACGTGGGTCCCTTGCTCACTTTGCCACTGGATTCAAGCTAGCCTGGCTGATGACGGCTGAATAGCCAGAAACCAGTCCCAGGATGCTTGTTTCCGGTCCAGGGAAGACATGGCTTGGCAGTTCGGGCTGGACTGTTCCCATGAGGCACAGGGTCAGACTGATTTGCATATGGCCATGTCTGAACTGGGGTGGTGGAGTGAGCTAAAGAATGATGATGGATTAAACCCAGATCAGTTGACTGGGGGTGAGTGTTTGATTAGCTGAAGCGCTCCGTCCATCATCCCCTTTGGTATCGCTTTGTTCGCGCTAAGTTGGCAGGGTATGCCCAGACGTGGGTCCCTTGCTCACTTTGCCACTGGATTCAAGCTAGCCTGGCTGATGACGGCTGAATAGCCAGAAACCGGTCCCAGGATGCTTGTTTCCGGTCCAGGGAAGACATGGCTTGGCAGTTCGGGCTGAACTGTTCCCATGAGGCACAGGCTCAGACTGATTTGCATATGGCCATGTCTGAACTGGGGTGGTGGAGTGAGCTAAAGAATGATGATGGATTAAACCCAGATCAGTTGACTGGGGGTGAGTGTTTGATTAGCTCAAGCGCTCCGTCCATCATCCCCTTTGGTATCGCTTTGTTCGCCCTAAGTTGGCAGGGTATGCCCAGACGTGGGTCCCTTGCTCACTTTGCCACTGGATTCAAGCTAGCCTGGCTGATGACGGCTGACTAGCCCGAAACCGGTCCCAGGATGCTTGTTTCCGGTCCAGGGAAGACATGGCTTGGCAGTTCGGGCTGGACTGTTCCCATGAGGCACAGGGTCAGACTGATTTGCATATGGCCATGTCTGAACTGGGGTGGTGGAGTGAGCTAAAGAATGATGATGGATTAAACCCAGATCAGTTGACTGGGGGTGAGTGTTTGATTAGCTCAAGCGCTCCGTCCATCATCCCCTTTGGTATCGCTTGGTTTGTTGTAAAAGCATGGCTTTCATTCTGCTTAAAGTATCAAAACGTATAAAAGAAACATTCAATGAAGGCCATAGAGGCGACTCCCTGACTGTGTCTATTTGGGGGAACAATACTTGCATACAACAAGTAACCCTGGA
The DNA here is from genome assembly GCA_963921515.1 of Calotriton arnoldi. Taxonomy (NCBI): domain Eukaryota; kingdom Metazoa; phylum Chordata; class Amphibia; order Caudata; family Salamandridae; genus Calotriton; species Calotriton arnoldi. Next base: position 757,535 of record CAWUFW010005722.1, read on the forward strand.
GCTAACCGTTACCAGATATGGGATTCCTCACAACATGCCACAGCAACCCTGATCATTCAACATGAGGTAACTCCCGTTAGAAAGTTGGCCAAACGTTGGATTAAACACAGCAGCTGGTGTACCCTGCAGGTGGCAGGACAAGTTTGCCACAGAACCATTACAAGCCCCGTGTAAAGAAATGTCCTGACATATGAGAGATCCGCTCAGTGCATTTTCACAGTGTGTAACGCTTAGAAACACTTCACGATCCCCACTCCAACATCTGTATTCGTAAGGTAAATCCCAGGATGTCTTAATGTATTCTTTACCAAACCTTTCATATTTGCCTGCTTGCATTTGTTTGAGGCAATACTGAAAATGAAAAGTAGTGACAGGCAGAGTTATTTTGCCATGGATAAGCCATTCTGTAGCTGGTTTTTCTGCTACCGTAAATGGTAATTTTTCCAGTTTTTCAATGCTCAGTACTGTATACTTTGCTCCCCTTTGTGCCAGTTCGACCTGTTTATCCGTGAGATTGTATTCTGAAAACAGAGACGACGTGTTGATAAAACGCCAAGGCACATAGCCTGCATGCAAGGATTGCAGCGTCCAGCCTAATAACATAATAGAACGTAACTGAGATTGGCCTTGTTGTAACATGGCTAAATCTTGTTCCAGTATGTCAATAGCAGAGGATACAATGTTGTCCAGTGAATAAATTCTGGATGACAAAGTTGTTAACCCATTGTCGACCACAGTGAGAGATTTCTCTAAGTTAATACGATCAAGCTCACGTATTCTTTCTGCGGCCTCTGCCTGTGAAACCTTCCATATTTCATTATAAGCAGCATAAATTAAACATTTTTGACGCAGTTTTCTTGGTCCTAGCAAGAAATCCCTAAGGTCTGCGTCTTCTTTAAGTAAAGATAAGTGTTGTTTCACATCCTCGAGTGTAGATTTTTGTAACCAGTCGAGGCACAATTATCCTACACTGCATGTTGTTACTACCCCCGGATGTTGTCGTTGAACATAATGTGGGTCTGGCCTATGGATAGTAAAGCCCTGTATTCTATTCAGGAATCTTTCTTGACAGATGTTTGTGTCTGTGGGCCAGAGCAACCATTTTTCCCAACCAGGATCTGATCTGTTGTTTTGTAGTATTGTGTCTACTGTGACCGCTCCCTGTGTAATGCTATTAGTTGCAGGTGTTGGTACAGAAGGTGTGTTCATGTCTTTGATCTTGGCTAAACCAAGGCAAGACGTTTGTTGCACAGTGTCATTCAAAAACATTATTTGCTGTGGGATGATACAGGCTCTAAACAAAGCTTCTATCCCCTGCACTTGCCAATCTTTAGAACCACAGACAGATTTTGTGTTGATTGTGTCTTTCCAAAAGTCAAATCCTTGTCTAGACAGTTGGGTAATAAAGGCTGCAGAATAAATCTGTTTTGTATTAGTTAACATAATTTTCTGTCCTGTTTTGCTTACATTCTTATAGTAAAATGTTTCTGGATCAGAGGTATTGTACCCTGAAAAATATGGAAACTTATTTGCAAACGTTTTTGAACTACCCTTTGGTGGTGTAGGACAATGTTCCCATTGGTTAAACATAAAAACATTTCTAGGTGTCGCAGATTTATGTAAGAGATGATGACCATAGTGGTTGTAACAATAAAGCTGTTCGTAGTCTGATGAGCCCTCTAAGTATTCATTGTTAGAGAACGCAGCAGACCTTTCTAGATCAGACATCATGTTATTAACAGTCTCAAAGTCCCAATCATCAGAATAGGTACTGGAGGTAATAAAGTCACTTAATGAAATTTTAAATAAATGTGGAATCTTCAAAAGTTCAGTCGGGCCGAATATGTCGAAATCGGTTTTGTCCCAAACCATACCATCCTGTATAGGAACGGCTGTGATGTTCACTGCTGACAAGTCTCTTGCTGCACGATGGGATGATTTGTGTGGTTTTAAAAGTAAGTTCACATTTTTACTTTCAGTGTCCATACGAATGTATCTGCCATTTATAAGCACACTAAGAGTCATAACCAAAGCTAGCCAAAACAGAAAGAAAAATATTCCAGAAATAATCCATAGTTCAATCCGTGGTGAAACCAGATAAGTCTCTTTCAGAAAATGAAAAAGGTCTTGTACTTGTTGTTTGAAAGTTTGTAGGGCTGGCGTCGTTTCAGGCTCACTTGGATCCTCAGAAAACGTATCAAAGTTAATGAAATAGCCAGAAGCAGTTCGGTCAATTGTTGTAATTGCATCAGGATTTGTTGAAATCGCTGGCACCAGTTGATCACGTGTTACGTTGGTGTAGACAGGTGTATCTGGACGAACTGTTACTTGAGTTTCAAGAGGGATGAGTTCCATAGCATTGTTGCTTAGTCCTTCATCTCTTCCTGCTGAATTCTCGATGGTTATGAGTCTTTCAGTCTGAACCTCTTGGATAGTAGTGAGAGGAGTGCGTCTGCTACTAGGTCGGAGTCCACGAGGCCTACTATTTAGTATTGGCCACATAGTGTGGTTTGATGAGGTCGATTGACACAAATCTTTTCTCCTTTTTTCCAGCAAGGGGCGGCAGAAGTACTGTTCTTGTTCGGTGGACGGCTAGGACAGTTACCGGTTTTCTGTAAGAAGGTCCAAATTCCTTCTTGTCCGCAATCTTTTCTCTGACTAGATCCCCAACTTTTGGGATCCAGACAGGCCTTGCTGGGACTGCCGGTTTTTCCCCAGTGGTGGTTGGCTTCAGGAACATGTTGCTTTGTTTCGATCTTAGTTCATTTAGATCCTGTAAAACAGCCAAACGATCTTTGATATCAAAGGGTTTATTTTCCACCACTGGGCCTTAACATTCGAGATCAGGAACCCACATTCTTGTCCCAAATAGGATCTCATATGGAGTGACCCCCCCTAGAGAACTTCTTGGCAAATTATTTAATGAGCGTTGGACCCCATAAAGATGTTTGACCCACCCATCACCCGAACCTAATACTCTAGCTGTTATAGACTGCTTTATGTCCCGGTTTTTCCGTTCCACAACAGAATTTCCCTCAGGATGAAACGGAGAGGAGTACCGCAATGCTACACCCAAACTGGCCATGGCTTCTTTGTAAGCCCGAGAGCTAAACGCAGGGCCCTGGTCAGAATGTAGTGTGCCAATTGCTTATGTGCCGATAAAGACTCGCAAATCTTTTATAACAGTTCGAGCGTCAGCCGAGCGCTGAGGCCACATCCATAGGAACCTTGAGCACGAATCTACTGCGAACATTATATATTTATAGTTACCGTCCCTTTGCAAGGGACCGCAGTGGTCCAGGTAAACACAAGCTAATGGTTTGTCTGAAATCAACAGGGGTGTCTGCGCAGGACATTTCATTGTGGAGACTTTCATCTGTTGGCATATTTCACATTCCAAAACATAGTTTTTGGTCTGTTTCCTAATGCCAGGCCACCAATATCTTTGTTTTAGTAAAGATACTGTTGCAGAAACACCTGCATGGGCAGAAGCTATCCCTTCATGTGCTGCTAGGATCAGTCCTAATCTACGTTCCATGTTTGGAATTACCCTATCCCCCACTCCAGGGATTCGAGCAAAAGGAACGTTGTTCGCATCAATTACATAAGAGTACTTGAGTGGAAATTTCTTTGATAACGCTGCACCACTGCCTTTGCTTGAAGCGTTGACAGCCAACAATATCTCACTGTCTATTCTCGTTTTTGAATGAGTGATCGCAGCTACGGAAGCCGTCTGAACAGCCCCCTTTGCGGCTTCATCAGCCAATGAATTCCCTGTAACGTGAACGCCATCACATTGATGACTCATCGTGTGTATCACGTGAGCTTTTGGTAGTTCGTTTCTCAACTGAATTACTTGTTCCCAAAGCGTTTTATGCTTTATTGTGCCACCTTTTGCATCTTTGAATCCGTTTTGAAGCCAATTCTGTATATATTCATTATATGACTGAACACAGTAAAAGGAATCGCACACTATAAGTGTGGGGAATTCGCGATCTGTATTTTCAAGTGCCAGTTTGAATGCTTGTAGTTCAGCTCGTTGAGCTGTACAATCTCCTAGAGATTGAGTTTGAGTGACCATTGGTCTGAAGTTACCATCACGCATGCGACCTTAAACGATTGCGCACGCTGCACTGTAAGCTTGCTTACTCCCTGTAGCGGGTTGTGCTGATCTGTCAGTATAAATTATAAATTCGTACTGATCGAGAGGCAGAATTTCAGTGGGAAGAGGACATTCATGTTCATATTGCAGGAACGCTTGTGTTTTTAAATCAGGATCAAAAACATATTCAACATCTATTGCAGCAAGAGAATTAACCCATTGTATCCATCTAGGATGTAAAGCTTTTGCATTTGGAATGCTCGCTTTTGTGACCGCCTCTAAGGCTGGTACTGGAGTTACGACAATAATGCGTTTCCCTTGAGCTAGAGCTCTTTCTTTTGCTACAGCGGTTTGAACTGCTGTCAGTATTTTTTCTGTTGAAGTGAAGCGCATTTCTGCTTGTGTATACAAATGTGATTTGTATGCTATTGGTACTTTTTCACCCTCATTAAATGTTAAATAGGTGAATCCGCATTGACCCGAAATTATTCGGATCACTAAGTTGCGTTTATTTACGCGTGTTTGTAAGTGATTTGTTGCTAACATGTTAGCTTGGAGTGAATGCAGGATTTCTGTGTGTTCTTGTGTCCAATGTTTTGTTGAAAAATCAGGTTTGATTAATTCGTAGAGAGGTTTAACCCTTTCTGCGTAATTTAGAATGTAAGTTCTTCCAAAATTTAGGAAACCCAAGATGGATTGTAAATTTTTCAGCGTTTTTGGAGGTTGGAGCAGCGCACACTTTTCTAAAAAGTTAGCTGCCAGGCTCTTGCCTTCACTTGAAAGCTCATATCCTAGGAAAAGGACATTGAGATGGGCAATTCTGGATTTTTTAAAGTTGAATTTATAGCCTTCAGAGGCGAAGCCCAATATAATGGTACTCACCCTATTCAAGTGCCTATCTAGGTCATCGTCTGTCAGATAGATGTCATCGACATATGACAATGCCTCGTCATCATAAGTTTGTAGTAACTCGGTTACCCTTGCTGAGAATAACCCCGGGCTGTTCTTAAACCCTTGTGGAAGTCTACAAAATTGACAAGCTGTTAAGTACCTACTTTCAGGTGCTATGTTTTGACAAAAGAAACCATTTGAAATGTCCAATGTGGTTTTATATTTTTACGCACAATGTTATTCATTAATGCTGTACTATGTGCATTTTGCACTGCAAATGTTTTGGAACAAGTGTTCAAGTGTCTGTAATCCAAAACTAGACGATATGTATTGTCTGGTTTGGATACAGGAAACAAAGGATTGTTCATTGAGGAGGTGCATGTTTCAATCACCCCTTGGTATTCAAGTTGATCTAAGATCTCCCTGACCTGTTTTTTAGCTTCTTGCTTTATTGGGTACTGCCTTTGTGCAGTAGGTTTATTTTTTAGCTGTATTTTGTGGTGAGGTGAGTCCTCATCCCATCCTACATGATTTTTTTATAATGCTGGGCCCTGAGCAACTGCCCATTTCCTGGCATAAGTATATTTTAGGTGAATTGGAATATGGTTGGAGAAGGCTGGCATAATGATGTCCTCGCCATGTGGGCACTCCCTGACAAAGTTTGGTGGCCAGTCCTTTTCTGCTAGAAGTATATCATAACCCCTTGAAAGTTTCTCCCAAAAGAGTGCTTTCACTTTTCTTGGTATGTCTCCCTCCATTTGGAGTGTTATTTCATATAACTTTTGTGGAGTACTAACCCTGGTGTCTACAGTCTCTACTGTGATGTACTCATTCAAGTCCACTATCTCCAGAAGTTCCTTCAGGTTCTGGCGAGCTATTGTTACTTCTGCTGCACTGTCCAGCATTGTCTGAGCCCATTCTCCGTTCTTGAGCTGTGTTCTCAGTATTCTCGGCATGTCTGATCTTCAGACCTGCTACCTTCTTTTTTGTGAATTGAGGTTTTGATTTATTTTTCTGAACATGTTTATCGTCTTTGTGATCTGACCGTCCTCTTCTTTCTGATGTCTGTGACGATATCTGAAAGGTACGAGAGGAACGTGTATCAGTATCTTGATACCTGTCAGGTTTTCTTAAATTATCCCTATTCCTGAGGTTATACCTCCTTTCAGAGGGCTCCTTTTGAGGAGACCTACCTCAGGATTGAGAACGTGTCTCGTTTGAATTTTGTTTATTAGTTTCCCACTTCTTTTTAGAAGATGTAGGATTTTGTTTAATAGAGTCCTTCTCAGGACTTTCAGATAGTTTTGGCTTCAAAGGTTTTCCACCCAAACTATCTCTGCCTAATTCTGCATAAGATTGTTCTATTATTCTGGGTAGTTCATGTTGATGTTCTGTTACATCAAATTCCCTTAAGCGTTGGCGGATCGCCACTGATGCTGCCTCCCCTTTAATATTAGATAATATTATTGTTGAGACCTGGTCGAAGTTTTTCAGTAATTTCATACCTAAATTCAGAGCAGGTTCTGCCCCGTATTCGTTTTGAATGTGTTTCAGGACATCTGGTATTACTGCAATTGACGGAACACCATGTGTTTTAGTATAGATGGCAGCAAACACTGTGCCCCAAGTGGTGCAGTCTTCCAGTTGTGGTGTGATCCCCATTGGTAAACAGATTGTTAGGATTCTGTGTTTCTCATAAGGGCTAGTATTAGGAAATACTGCTTCGATTTGAGTAATTTTTTGAGCTATCCAGAATGGAATTTGTTCACGTTTTGTGGGCATTTTACCCATGACTGCGTGTAAAGTCTGTGGAGTAATTTTTAGTGTATTCCCCTGTTGAGGGGTTTGATTTGGAATTGTTATAGGTGGTTGGACTGTGAAAGTCCGCATGACATGTTGGACTAATTGTCTATAAATTTTTATTAACTCTTGTAGTTGAGTAAGTAATTCTTCGTCTGACATCTCTTCAATGTCAGGATGTGGTGTGTAGCCGGCTAGAATCGGCCATGTTGCTCCTGGTCTACCTAGTGGACCGAGCCTGGTAATGTTTTTGTGATATTTTAGGGCGCCTTTAAACCAGAGATTATGCTCCTGGTAAGTTAGTGGAATTTCAATATCCTCGAAAGGAATATATTCCTCTGGTGGTTCATCTTCTTTAAAGAAGTGAAATACTTTTGTTATTGGATTTGATTCTGGGAATACAATCCATGAATAGAATACCTCTGTTTGAAAGGATTCGTGTGCCTCTATCACGAAAACTGCTCTACCACCTCTTGGTGTTAGGCCGTGTTTTATAAGTTTTAGAGTGATGACTCTCCTTAAGTTTGGAGGGATGTTTATAACACCCTCATCGGTTTCATTTAAACCTGTAAAATTAAAAGCTGTTACGACTGGATCAGCCGCAGCTGTACCGTTCTCGGTGTTAGTATCCCCGTTCAGGGACATTTTTTTTTTTTTAAATGTAGAACAAGTTTCAAGGAAACAAAGATAAGCTGCACAATATTTTGGAACACTATATCCTTCAATGTTGAACAAACCATACAGCTAATATATAGGATTTTTGTCCTATTCAGCTTTGGCGGATACTTAACCCTACCCACTCCAGACGTCTTATGGAGTATGTGAGTAGGGGTCTCTGAGAAAAGCACGACTGAGTTACTCAGTATCTAGCGTTAAATTAGTGCCTTACCAAACGTTGGGCGCCATATAGTGTATTTCCTATTTCCCTAATAGGCTCTGCGCATTGGAATAATATAGCCTATAGGTTTGGCATAGGACTGAGGTCAGTATGCCCCTATCGAGTATATTAAACTTAATTACTTTGTGCCAGCTAACTCAGAGGCCACTAGAAACTCCTTGTAAACAAGAAGGAGTAGTTTCTGGCAACCGCATAAACATGACAACTTTGTTTCCCTTTAGAATCGGAACGCTCTCAGAATCGTGGAAACAACAGATAACAGTTTCACTCAGCTAATCGTGCATGCTTAGTTTCTTCAGAGTTACACAGAAAGAATAGACGGGCGTTTCAATAAAAGGATTTATTGAACAGTCTTGTTTCTCGTGTAAGAGATATGAGCTGTTACAATCATAAGACAGTATGCGAGATATATTATGTACAGCGTAAGCAGTAGAAAGAAATAATACTGCGCTAGCATTATCTTTTAGCTATGACACATATATTCATATACATAAATAACATAAGCTAAAAATGTGAGTACTCATAAGATGCTTCTCTAACTAGTTCTACCCCAGTGTATCTAACCTAAGTGTAGTGCAAGGTAAGAAGTAGGTGATGTATTCTATAGTATGGTATGCTATAGTATGCCAAGTCTGGTATGCCAAGTCTGGTATGCCAAGAGTCCCTCTAGGTTCTAGTCAGCTCCATACCTTGAGAATGAGAGAGGTGGGAATCTCTTTCCGGGTCTCGAACTCTAACACCCCGCGAAGGGAGTCAGAACACTGGAAGCTGGATTCTCTGCGAGCAGGGATGACAGCGTCTCTTGTCAGTGCGTCAGGCCGGGACACGGGCTCCTCTAAAGTCGAGGTCTCCTCCTACTTGCTTGGGCAAGGGAAGGTATATGTATACCCGGTAGGTGCCTTGGATTGTTAGCATTGACGTAAAGTCGGGCAGAGGAAGACGTCAGGAATGAACCCTTAAGGAATAGCGGTTCATGCATAATAAATGAGTTCTTGGAGAAATCAATAATCCTGTGCTAGGAGAACTCCCAAGAGCTTAAGGGTCTGGTTTCTAAGAACTCGTTGTGACGTTGGGGTGGACGGATGTAGGTGACCATGCTTGTATTTAGATAGCATGGCTAATGCCTAAATAAGGACTGGGATCTTATGCCTATATAAGGGCAATGCGAATTGTGCCTATATAAGGACATGTATCAGGAAAACCTATATACGGACACCTAAAGCGGAATACAACAGTACAGGTGGCGAAGCAAAATAATATCTATCCTAAGTAAGCATATCAAGGATTATTGTAATACATATCATCTATCCCCACAGTTTGTTCGGGGAGATCACCAATGCCAAAACACTTAATACTGTAATCTGTGAATTTCCAGGTAACAAAATACCTGTCCACAGGCTTTAGCACAGAGTAATAATAGTCCATCATTAAAAGCCTATGGTCTTTAATGCACTCTTTTTATAATAAGTAGACCAGGCGTACGGGCTTTATCATAATGTTATATAATAAATAGTTCAAACCTATGGAATTTGGCACAGCTTTTCCAGATGAACCGAAGAAGCCTTTACCCTTTAACATTGGTTTTGCACTTTACCCAACAACAACCTATTCAAGAGTACATAAATTGGCAACCATCATGCTTCAGTTATAAAATTACAAATATGTAGAAAAATACAACTTGCAAAAAAATATACAACTCCTTCCCAACAGGGCCTAACAAGAATAATCACAGTGAAAAAACCCTCGATTTGTCAGAGTGGGTGGATAATGCCAAAACACCTGCCTTCTATGGTATTCTGTTAGATTACATGGAACAAAATACCTATCTATAGCCTGTAATACAATATAACGACAACCAACTGTTATAGGCTTACTAGCTCTTTTTTCATAATTAATAAGCCAGACTAACTGCTTCGGTCATAATGTAATATGCAGACCAGGCCTATGTTATCGGACATAAACTTTCCAGTGCACCAAACAGGCATGTAGCTTGTCATCAGAATCAACTCATTCCTACAGTTTTGAACATAAACATTTCCATAAGGCAACCATCAGACAGAATGAAAGAAATTAGAAAGGTATAAAAAAGAATTCAGTTGGCGAAGTAAAATAGTATTTCTCCTAAGATGAGCAAACAAGGAATCTCAAAGAGCAAACTTTCTTTATCCACGGTTTCTTACACTGGGTGACCAAAACCACAACCTCTGCCTACTACAGTAATCTGTAAGATTCCATGTAACAAAATATCTATCTGTAGGCTTTAATACAAAGTAGTAACAATCAGCATTTAAATGCCTATGCACTTTAACATCTGATTTTCACAAGAAATATAACAGTCCTAGTGCCTTTATCATAACACTTCATAATATACCGATCATGCCTACAGCCATGATCATTGGCTTGCCAGTATAAGCAACTCAGTCTTGCTGTATCGAGTATAAACTTTTTCACAATACAAAGTCTTTTAGAGGAAACACAGAAACTTGTCCCAATCAAATCCTTTACTGAGTGGAACCAATGCGTGTGTGTGGAGCCTAAGCTCAACTCTCAGTAGGACCCTGAAAGTCCTTTAGTGTTGACCACTTAAGGTCAGGCAGCATTTGCACTGTCAAACCAGACCTAAAACTCCATGTAAATTAGTGTAGCCTTGGCCTCTCAAACACAAAACTGCACTCTGAAATCTAAAGTTAATGGCTGCCCCTATCTCATCTGTGCTTCTTCCATAGAAAAACAAACATTAAAAATTATCTAGATATCTAAGACACTTTAATACCAATACAATGTCATGTGTGTGCCCATTGCCCCTAAAGGTTTAAGCTCAGGCAGCTAGCTAAATTAACTAAATGATCACAGCAGCGTGGAAGGCAAGAACTGTTTTTTGAGGGGGCACACAACTTCTGCTGAATCATACCTAGGGCTCCCTGTTTTCCGTTTTTACTGATTTTTACAGATAAATACAGACAGAAAACATTTATCTTCTTGTCTGTATTTATTTTTAAATGTGGATAAAAACGAAAAATAGGTTGCTTTTTCAGTTATTCCAAATTTCTGTCTGCCATGCCTGCCAGGCCAATAGCTGAATGGATTGATAGGTAAGAGGGTTAAAAAAGAAAGGACTTTTAGTAATGAGGCTTTACCAGCATGAGATATGTACAAGGTTAAGACTGAAATTTGCACATTTTCAAATAAGTGCATTGATTTATCTTCTGCGGGTGTTCACAGAATTGAAACCTGGCAGGCATTCAAGCATGAGTGCATATTTATTGGTTAAATAAATGTGAAAATATACTAATTTCTGCTTCATTTTCCACAAAACCCCAAATAAATATAGATAGAGATAAAATCAGCAAAAAATAAATATGGATAAATACAGACGGAAATATCAAAAAAATAAATACCATAAAACCGGGATCCCTAATCATAACATGTACTCCTGGCTATCAATTTGTGGGCATAGCCAAAGCCCCTCTCATAGTAGTGCTTCTTGAAACCCTTTCTAAGGTTGATCTATAGGGAATCCTCGCACCCTTCATTGGGTTTGGACTGCTTCCTGGAGAACACTAAGGACAAGATAGCTCAACTTGCACCTAGACTACCAGCTTTATCAGTGTGCACATAAGATTGCTTACACATGGGATCATGGGCTAAAACCACGGACCGATCCTGCAAGGTTGTTCAAAATATGGAGGCAATAGTGAATCTCAGGTCTTGCAAAGATTTATAAGCTCTTGCGAAATTACCCAAGTCTTGGCGGCCATTTTGGAAGCATGTACCTATTTAAAGGAGCCAAACCTAGCCATCAGTGCAGACTATTCTGAATCCAGCAGGGAGCAGTTGGAGAGTTTGGACCTGGGAGAAGCATTTGGTGTGTGGCAGTCTGGAGTCTCGGTGTTTGAGGAAGGATGGTAAGGACTTCCCTTTGCGACCACAAGAAGATTAGATTCTTCATGATAAGACACATTTAGACAAAAACAGAGGAGTCCAAGTTATCACACAGATAACTAAAAACCTGCTTCTTATTTTGTTTGAAGAAAAGAAACCCTTCCCCTCATTTAGTCAAGCTGATCCTCTGGGGACTTACAACTCAGAGTTACTGCTGCTGAACGGTGGGCTTGGGAGGGATTGCTCCTGAGAACCGACACCCTGACATGATCACCTAATATCTGTTGACAGTGGTGCTGTCAAGCCAGACCTAAAAACAGAATCCAAAAGTGCCTCTGATCTGCTTCAGAGAAAGTTCTCTCCCTGATTAAGTTGCAAAGGGAATACCAGGTTATTGAAGTTTGATGTAATTGTATTTGAAGTCTTGGAAAGCAAATGTTTTGCTACCCTCACAAGTAAATGTAAATGTCCAGTATTTGTAAAGTGCGAACAAGCACCCGAGGGCGTCAAGGCGCTGGGGGCTGTCGTGAAGATTAAGCAAGCTATTGCCCAGAGTCACATGGTGCTGGGCCGATCTGCCGCCGGCGATTGAACCGTGAGCCCCCGGGTTCCGGAGTCAGCGGCCCTGGCCGCTGGGCCACACCTCTTCCCTCGATTGAGGTTTAAGTTTACTATCCCACCAAGTAACAACATTCTAGTCTTTCATAATCATCCCAAAACTGCCTTTGAGCAGTAGAAATGATATTATAAATGTTTGTACCCTTGCATAAGTAATATAATAGCCTGTAATATTGAATTGTCCTCTGTATCTCTGTAGATGTGATATGGCCGTCAGCCTTTTCTCCTATCTTCTGCCACTTTCTTTACAATATATGGGATTAATTGTGAGATTTCTAGCTAAAACATGGAATGCAGACAACATCCCACCAGGCTCTGGATCTAGGTGTGCAGGAGGGAGCTACAGCACCCCCAGAATAATCTTCCAGGAGTTCAAAAGGGATCAATAAAGAGGCCTATCCATTTTGTTTTTATCTTGCAGCATTTGCTTTGCATTCAAAGAGGTGCCAAAAACCGCTGGCAAATTCGTTTTTTTAAACAAGGAGACTGGTGTTTACTATTCCCTTCTCTTACTGCAAAGTGATTTAATTTTGCAAACAAGTGACAATCCTCCTGGGGTACAGAGAGTGTGAAAGAAGGATGTTTTCTAACACACAATAAAGTGCAATACTTGTAAATTAACTGTACAGATATTTCTAAACATCAGCAGCAAGTAAAGAGCAAATAAGGCACATAATGTTTTTTTCAGATTTTGAATTGTGAGCGAGACAAAGATTTTAATAAGGTCAAAACAATCCAAGACACTTCACTCGTCTGATAACTATGCACAGAAACCACATTTCCACCGGTTATTGCTTCTGCACTACATATGTTTAGCAGCAAAGCTGCATGCATTTTTGCAAATGTAATGGCCATTTCACAAGAATATTTCAATGGAAAATGTTTTCTCAGTTAAAGCGACTGTGTAATTCACAGAGCAACATTTTCTTAAATGCATCATCAATGAACAACTTTGAGAGAAATCATCCTTGGCTCCAAGTGACATTGTTTAATTCTATTGCAGTTCTTTAGATAAAACTTCAACAGTGCTTCATGAGACTTTAACCTGAGGCAGAGTATCTACAGATAATAATAAGTTAGCGAAAATGTGAACATGCACTGTTTTTATTTATTGATTCTTGGCAGGGTCGGACAGGGAAAGAAAATGAGTCCGGGCACCAAAATAAAAGTGGCCCCAATTATTCAATTAGACAGCTAAACTCTGTTTACAAAATGGGGCAGTTTTTAACTTGTAAAGACACCTGTATAAGTGTTTTGCAAGGCATTGAAGACTGCATGGCTTGGAGTTTGCTGCAGGTAATATTTGCTTTAAAATCAAGTAACCCACCAGTAACAAACCAATAGTTCTCACCTATGTCTTTTAGCCATGTTGTACAGCTTGCTTAAAAATAAAAAAAAAGTGCTATGATGCGGCCTTTGCTGGTCGTGTCATAGTGCTTTTTTCCATATGGCGAGTGGTAGTGGCCAACAAAGGCAACGGGAGGAGGTGGAAAGGAAGGGACCACATTAACAACAGGAGGGAGGGTGGGAGGGAGCAGGCAACAGGACATTCAAACAAGCATTTGCAATGCAATAGGTCTCGCTTTTGCGAGAGTTTGAGCTATTCGCATTATAAATGGCAATGCCTTTTATTTATCTGTTTTGAAAACTTGCAAGAGGTGCGTAAACATGCACTCTGTACTTATAGCCTTTGCTTACGAGAAGCAAGGCTGGCAATAACTGCTCCTCTTTTACTGCCAGTCTTGCTTCTCGTAAGCAAGGACTATCTGTACAAAGTGCGTGTTTACGCACCGCTTGCAGGTTTTCAAAACACATAAATAAAGGCAGAGTCATTTACAATGCCAATAGCTCAAACTCTTGCAAATGCGAGACCTATTGCATTGCAAATGCGAGACCTATTGCATTGCACATGCTTGTTTAAATGGGCACCAAGTTTACACAGGCGTACAGTTTTAATCATACAAACTACGTATCGCACAAACGGTGTGGGAAACTAGTTTCAGTGAATATTCATCATTTGCACACCACAATGTGTCATGATCAGATCACAATCTTTTACATCCCTTATCAGAGCTCCAAAGATATGCGTTTCATTTCTGCAGATATATTTTGCAGGTAGTCAAATGTTGTGCGCTAGAACAAACCACTACATCGTACAGCCTTTCCTTTCACACTCCCGGTACCCAGCTAGATTGCCACCCTTCACTTTAAAAACTCCCCTCACTTTACAGCCGGAAAGAAAAGCGAGCACCGTCGCAAGGTTGAAAGATGAAGCAGCAACGTGTCAGAAGACAGGCCAACATTTGACCTCTGTCCAGCAAGAGGGGGTGTTTCGGGGATCGGTATTACAGTTACTCTGGCTTGCATCGGAGGTCGGTCGGCACCCTACGGAACCTTTTGGTGCCATGGCGAAGGGTGGGGTATGGACACAGTCAGGAAGCAGCGGTGCTCATGGGGCAGCGGGGGAAGAGGACTTGAAAGGGCTGGCATAAGGGGACATGGGCATAAGTTATGCAGTCTTTGTGCCCTTAGTTTTCATCCTTCTGAGGCAGGTTGGATGGGTGGCAATTCCTACGGGTGCTCCGGACACGCGGGGGAGGGGTTGGGCGCTGTCTGGGGAGGGGTGTCATTGCGGTAAAAAGGCGAGGGAGGACCGGGGGTTGTTGGCGCAGGTGGTGCAGGGCAGACGGTCGCCTGCAAAGGTGACAGGGCATGAAGTGCAGTGTGGGGAGCTGGGGACACTGGGACAAACAGTATGGGCAGTTCCGCGGAGTGGAGGGTGGGGAGGCACCCGACGCTTGGCACAGGTGCCATTTGGCGGACAATGCAGCGGCACGCATGGAGGGCAGCATACCTTCCCTTGGTCCCATCCCCCCACCCACCACCCCTAGGGTCAGCCGGCAGCAAGAGTGGAACAGCGTGCGGGGGGATGGGGGGTTGCATAGGGTAGGCACGGTAGGGTTTGAATAAAAATGTGTAGGGTGGCCATTGTTAACGCAGGTCAGGTTTGGGCGAATGCTGGTGAGCGGGGGGACGAGGAGGGTCTGGGCGCTAATTTGGATGGATGAGCGATGTGGGGAAGGTCACACGGCACGGGAAGAGAGCAGGAGGTATGGGGACAGGGGTGCCGCTTAGGGAGGGAAATTGTTTCCCGGACTGCGGGAGGCTCACGTTGGAGGGTGCGGATGGCAAGGGGGGATCAGGAGCACGTTGCTGTGGGTAGTGGTGGGCAGAGTCGGGGTCCCGGGGGAGGCACTGGCTTTGTGTGCAAATTGGTTGGCTTTGCGGAGTGGGGAGGGGGTTCCGGTTTCGGGGGGGGATCACCATATGTTGGTCTTGGGGCGCAATAAATGGTCTTCGGAATAGGACGGAAAAGGGGCATTTGTCCAGGGGTGAAGTAACGGGAATACGGTAGCGAACGGATACACACGGAGTAGGGTTTGAGAGAGACAAAAGCGCGCCAGGGGAGCGGCAGGGGTGGGGGGGCAGGGGGCACTAACTTAGGCGGCTGGAAAAGAGGCAGCGTCAGCTTCAGTTACAGGGTGAGAGGAGAGATAGGGGGCCGTCCGAGGAAAGGAATTTCTTAGATAAGGAGAACAGGGTGGAGCTGGCTATACCCTATTGGGCGGTCCGGCAAAATCTGGTCTGTACCTGGTGGTGTGGGGGGATGGGCTGCTCCACCAGGCACGGCAGGAAGCACCACCTGAATGAAGGGATTGGCGCCATGCGCACAATAGCCGGAGTCCTGTAATAACGGCAATATACATAGCTGCCAAGGTTTCAGAGTGCGTAGGTGACATTTAATAATTTCACTTTAAGTATCAGTGGCATTCAACAGTTATCAGTGACACTTTATCGCAAACAAAAAACAAGCAGCGAAGACAAGGGAAACATTAAGTTCACAAATTACACAAAGTTAAGGAACAATAACTCGAACGCGATCTTACAAATGCTTGAAAGCACCGGAAACCGAGGCCGCCAAACGCTTTTGCTTGCACCGCTACAGGGACAAGTATGTTTGCAACAGGGGAGACTGTTCTTGGACTGCTGGGGGGCTCACGGTGGGGGTTGCGGATGCCAGGGGGAGACCGGGACCACACAAAGAAAGTGAAAGTGCGCCATGCGCGCCTTGTGCTGAAACGCCGCCAGCCGTACGCGTGCACATCTCCTGTCCTCCGTACGCGTGTGTGCACATCTCCTGTCCTCCGTACGCGTGCGTGCACATCGCCTGTCCCCCTTCCGAACTCAAGTCGACGACAATAAGTCTCGCTAGCGACAGCGCTTCGCGCTGCGTCGCTAGGCGAGACCTAAAAAGCACTATGAACCAGCCAGAGCTGACCACGTCACATCGCATTTTTTTCTTAGGCAGGTGGGAGGGGGGGAGAAGTAGCTACACAGACAACAATGAGGGTGGGAGGATGAAGAAGCAATCCTCAAAGAATAAATGATAAAAAAGATAAAAATAGTACCTTGATCAGCGGAGGGACAGCAATCTAGCTCAAAGTAATCTGTACTTGGTCCATGCTGAAGAACAGGAGGTGACGCCGGCACACGTGGTCTAACGACAAGGCAGCAAATAAGAGTGACAAAGAAGCAAATAAATGGCAAGCAATGGACAGCCTGCAAGCCCCTTGTTGTATACAATATGTCTCGCAAGCGAGAGTGCATGCGCAAGCAGTGCATGCACTGTCGCAGGCGAGACCTAAATACCGGCCCAGCAAGCCATAAAACAGGCCCACAAACAGGCCAAAAAATACAGCCCACACACCGACCTGTGAAACTAGAATGTCGGGGACTTCCTGATTGCTCTATAAGCCAGTCCTATCCTGATTCCTGAGTTCAGTCCTTAAATCCTTACAAGGAGGCAGTGTGGTAAATCGTAAAAGTGAGTGTGTCTTGTTATGTCTTGTTCTGTTTTTTTTATTTTTCATTTTTAAAGCAATATTTTATTGTGATTGTCTGATTTCAGCCAATTAGCCATCCTAGAACTTGATTTTCTTCGATGTATGCCAACTACTCCACTTTGAGAATAGCCCCAATTGGGATAGACAACATGGGAATATTATTGTAGAATATTTTAAAGTCATAATTAAAATGTCACAGCTTTTGATTTTAGCATTTTTCTGAGTTTCTGTTAGGGATCATTGAAGTTGAAAGGTTTTTGATATTCTTCAATAAATATTTTCAGCTTCTGCTGAATCCTTTTTCTTGAAAGTAATCACATGATAAAAGGCCGTGCGAAATAACCTGGGACAGATATTATAGAAAAATATTTCTTTCCTTCTGCAGGATAATATGGATCATTTATTTATATTTTTTTAATGCAATATTAGAGAATGTTTGATATTTTAACCTCTCCAATTTAATTTCCATCAACAGCCTGAAAGCTCTTCGAACAGAGTAGTGCCAACAGGGTGTGATCAGTCTCTGTTTGCTGCACTTCTTTGAGAGATGTACTCCATTAGTATATTCAAATAATCTGTTATTGTGCGAATTCACATTAGAACTAATCTGTGATTTTGCGTATGCACATTAGAACTAAAAAGTGAGCGTTAATTGAGGGAAATGTTAATTCGCTCAGAAATGATTGCGCCTCGTTTCTAGGGTGGAAATCATTGAAGGAAAGGCCAAGGAAGGTGGGGGTTTGAGTTTTGTATGAATCACCACCTGCGATCTTTATTTCGTACAGCACTATGCACTGGGTGGGGGTATCAATAGTCCCCTCCTCACTGAGATCGATTCATAAAGTGAACAGTTAAAGGTACGCGACGGGTCTCGGAGACAGAAACGTGCTTCGGTAGAAGACAAACTGCGCTTAAAATGTCGCAGAGGGGGAGTGCGAGGGCTTATTTTCTTTATAAGTAAACAGTGGATGTTGATGAGTGGCCACAATCTCTTCCTCGTTGGCCTTGGTAGATCTCTGCCCTGCTGTGATTCAAATTACATCGACCCTCCTTAGTTGTGGTGACCTCTTCACCTATTCATTGTGGGAGACCATCAGATATGGCGGAGGGATCAGGGTCAGCATTGAAGCCATCTGCCTTTTGGTTTGTCCGGCAGGTAGATTAGCTGCTGTCACCAAAAGCCCTAAGAAGCAAGTCGCAGAGTTAAAAGGTCAGACCTCAGCACAGCAGGAGGATAGTTTGTTGTTGGATGGAAAAGCCATCAGCTCCCGTTGGCTTCTGCTCACGGCTCTGGAATTACACACGCTTTCAAATAAATACATCTGTAGACACTGCCGCCTGCCTACACATACAGCAATCACTCGAAGAAAAAGAAAAGGCGAAAAGCACATCGAGTTATTATTAAGAGTAAAAAAGAAAGACATAGGAATTGAATTGCACGAAGAAGCAGAAACAGCAGATCATGATTTTGATGGCAACTGAGAGGTGGAAAAATCGCTTTCAGCCTATTCTGGAGAGTGACTTACAGGCAGTGTCAAAACCAATAGGCTCGAGTTGTTTTAAATAAAATGTGTTCTTGTTGTAATGGTTGTACATGGTGTGATATGTAGGTACACAAAGAACACACATAGAAATACCCATAGCCATACAGAACATACAGGGTGAGAACGGGGGCGTAACGGCCAGCGCTGCCAGCTTTGTAACTGGGGAGCCAGGTTCCAGTTTCTGCAGGAGCGTTCGGGGAAAGAAGGAGGAGGCGGATTGACTTCTGAGGAAATCACTGAGGGACAGATGTGAAAAGCTTTTTTGAGGTGGCAAACGGCCAAATTCATAGAATCGAGCCGTTTGGGACTGTAAAAAAAAATTTGTAATGTGCAAAGCCCTATTTGCATTTCGGTAACCTATTTCCAAATCGCAATTTTTTTTTGCGTTTTGGTATTAGGAAGGGGTGTATTTAGGGTGATCCTTCCTAATACCGAATTGCAGAGGTATGTGTGAATGTTTTGCGACCAAAATGTAGTCACAAAACATTTGCATTTTACCACATATTTCAAGTTGGTGGTAAATAAGAAGGGGTCCCTAAGGGACCCCTTCCCCATTGTGAATGTTTGTAAAAACATTTTTTAAGAGCAGGAAGTGGTCACACAGACAACTGGCTACTCTTAAAAACTGAACAGAAAACTTTTCATTTTTCTTTTTGAAACACATCCCTTTTTCCTTTAAGAAAAACAGGCTGCATTTACAAAACAAAATTGCTTTATTGGAAAGCAAGAACAGACATGGTGGTCTGCTGATCCCAGCAGGCCACCATCCCTGTGATTTTTGCTATTATAAATGGGTCGCAAACCGAGACCTACCTCATGAATATTAATGAGGTAGGTCTATTTGCGACCCACTGAGAATCTCAGAAAGTGTAAAGTACACCTTCGTATATAGGTGTTTGCGACTATCAAATAGCGAATCACAGAAATTCACTATTTTGTCATCACAAACCCTCACCTATGTACATCTTAATCTTCTCAGCTCCAATACATTCGAGTCGCTGTTTGCCCTATATAAAACTGCAAAAAGAAAAATACAGAATCACGTATGGACAGATAACATAACATGTCGGTTCTGTTCCTAACCTGAGCTCTTAGTTCACATATACTGTGTACGTTATGTTTTTTAAGATTGTAAAGCGCACTGGTCCCCTGAGGGGCAGTTGTTGTATATGAAAATATCAACTAAAATAAAGAAAAACAGGCATGCATGTAGCTACAGATGAGCGCTATGTTTGAGGTAACTCAGATTTGACAGTTTGATATCTATAGAGTGCAGAGTCTCAAAAGCACAGATGAAAACAGATATTGACTCTAGGCAGCAAATAGTACCTTCATTGAGTAATTAATCTAAGTTGCTTATAGACTAAGGGCCACATGCATCAAGGAAAAAACCGGTCGCAAACGGGCAGATTCTCAGAATCTGCCCCTTTGCGACCAGTATTTTTGCATTTGGGATGCATATGCAAAAATTGCAAATTGCGTTTGCACATAAGGAATCGCAAATTGCGATGCCTTGAATGCAATGCAAGATGCCATTTAAAATAGCGTTTTCGCTATTAGAGTCCGCTAATTACCGGAAAATTATACCTGATGGTAATTAGTGAAAACTTTGAAAAATGCACTAAAGTGCATTTTTCAAAGTTCCAGGTTACACACACACATGCCCTTGGGGCATGTGTGTGCGCAACATGTGTTTACATATCAATTTCAGGGGTGCAACAGGGTGTCCTTTTGGCACCCTTGCACCCTTGAAATTGCATGCGCTATTTGCGAGTACCTATTGGGTACTCGCAAATTGCGCATGCAATTTCTATTGATTCCTATGGCCTCTAGGCCCATAGGAATGAATGGGCAGCAATTCCTTCATTGTGACTCGCAATTTGCGAGTCGCAATTAAGGAATGTTTAGAAATCGCTATTTTTTTAGGGATTCCTACATGCATAGGCATTTGCGATTCCTTATTAGCGAATCCTTATTTTTCGCTAATTAGGAATCGCAAATGACATTTTTGATGCATGTGCCAGTAAGTCTTCAGATCATACAGATCTTGCAGGTGTCAACTCCTTCACAGCACAGGAAAAACAATCTTCATACTTCTAGCTCCCACTCAGCAGACACAACTATCCGGCAGAACGAGATGCACAGACCTGATTCAGAGTAGGTCATGATGTAACCATGTGGGTGGATGAGTTGGGATGTTGGGGGACAGAAAATGTTGTAAATGGCTGATTGGGGGGGATGTGTAGCATTGTGAATGGGTAAGCTTTAGTGTGAGGTAAAATAGTGGTGTTGTGAGTGAGGGACTGTTATTAAAGACTGTTGGTGAGAGAATGGACTGAGAAACTGGTTTTGTTATGGGTGGGTGCCGAAAAGGATATGGGAGAGAGCGACGTGGCTGAGTGATGTTGCAAGCATGAGTGAAATGAAGGGCTGAGCTGTTAAGAGTAGCTATGGGTACATTGATGGTGTGACAAGTGAGTGAGAGATGAATTATCTTGTATGAATGGTTAATGACACAAGTGAGCAATGAATGGCTGAGGGTGAATGATGTGTGATGTGGATGAATGATATGAGTGAATATTAAGTGGTGTTCCAAGTGACGTAGCTGTAGTGACTAGCCTTAGCTATGTGGAGTTAGTGACTGTAGTAAAGTAGCAAGTCGAATGAGGCTAGTGCCGTCTCTTTCCCATGCCTTAAAATGGAGCAAATAGTATCCCTACTTCAGCCCATATGGGATAATTTCTAGCTGAATAGAAGGCCAAGTACCCAAGAGAAGCTTTGTTAAAAAATGTAGAAGGGTATCATGCAATCTGTTGCATGTAATAACATACTATGTGTGCATGAGTATAGGTATATTAAAAATGAATATTTAAGCCCCGATAACAAGTGGGCTGGATGGTGGTATGCAGTTAGTGCACTTTGTAAATACTACTGGGTGAGATATTTACTGAGTTTTGTAAATACCTAATATTTCTAGATTGTCCTTGGAAAATGGGGCATAACACGTGGTACTTGATGTCTACTACACCAATTTCTGCATATATTAGTATTTATTAGGCAATTTCCCTGATATATTGTAGCAGGTTTGACCTACTAAAATTTACCTGAGTAAAATTGCAGGGTGTTTTTGGTAAAGACAGCATAACTCGGGATTGTAATGTGCGGTAACAGCTCTTGTGCATGCCCGTGTCTGCCTTCCTTAGCATATTAAAGCCAGATCTGTTTGCTTCAGGACACAGACGCACACACACACACACCCAGGACCTGATTACAAGTGGGCAGTTAATTTCACCCCATGCAATAACCCTTGTTTACAATTGGCTTGGAATTATGTGTTTGAAGTATTTATCACATCTGATAAATTAATCTGATCATTAAATTTCAGCAGGTCAAACCTGCTGAAATTTTACAGGGCCAAAAGCATACAGTATTTACTGTATCATGCGGATTTTGGTGCATTAAACACCAAAATACACATGTTATTCCCTACAAACTAATAATAGGTGTTAATTATCACACCCGATAAATAACGTTTCCTGTGGTATCTTTATTTATCAGGTGCATTAAATAACACCTAAACTCGCAATCATGCCTTCAGTCCATTAAATAGATGATGATATAGGATGTGTATGTTGCAGTAGTATGTGTGTTGTGTGTGTTTTTCTGTCTCCGAGCAAATCAGGAGTGGGTGTGTGTGGCTCTTCATGCAGTGGTTGGGTGTGTGTGATTCTGTGTGCAGCATCTGTGTGTGTGGGTGAATGTGAGCTGCATGGAGGCATCAAGGTGTGGGCTAGCCTCACACGGGCTTTGCAAAGGATTCTATGAGTTAATGAGGACAGGGGGTGGGGTAGGAAGATTACGGAAGAGAATGAGGAAAAGGGATGGGTGCTACAGCATTGAGATGCAATGGGGGAAATATGGAGGGGGGTAAGCAGTGGTAAACATGAGAGGAAGAGCGTGACCAACAGGCATAACATAACGTGTATTTGTAAAGCACACATTCACCCAGAAGGGTATCCTGGCACTGGCACTGAATAACAGATGTTTGTTGTTACCCAACTCAATGGTACTCATTTAATCAAACTTAGAAAGATGAAAGGCTGAGTGGGCCCACCGGGATTTGAACCTGTGACGATGAGGTCAAACATAGGCTCCTACAGTGGACACATTAGTCCACTAAGCCACCAGACCCAGCTACAGGGATTAGAGAAGAGACAAGGTGGGCAATTGAGGGAGTGCAGGCAGGAGGAATGAAAAGCCAGGACATGAAGAAGGTCTGGGGCAATGGGAAACAAGGTATACAAAAGGGAGAGATTAGAACTGTGGGACACAATGGGGGAAGAGTGAGGAGGAGGGAGTGCAAGAGTAACAGGCAGCCAGGAGAGTTTGGGGAAGAAAGATGAGGCAGAGGGAATGGGTATGTGGTGGGGTTAGCAACAAGGAGTGGACACTGAGGAAAAGAGGAAGTGGTAGCAACCAAGATAGATTCAAATTGAAGAAGCCCACAGGAGGCAAAAGGGTACACCCAAACTCCCAAGAGCATTAGGCAAGAGAGAAATGTTCAATGCTGGGCCAAGACGTAATTGACAAGTTTAAAGCCAATGGCTGAAAGAGGCTGGTCTAAAAAGCCAAAGATTAAAGGGGAGGACCTAAAGCCCATTCAATAAACATTATAAGCAAAGTATTTGCTAGAGAACTGGCAAGCGAACCCGGACCTAAAAATAAATAGTGTGTCGCTATGAATCACAAATGTTAAAAGCTTCTGTGTAGAAAAGAGACTTTCTCCTATCTTCCCTCTCCCAACCTGATCATAGGTACCATTGCATGACAAGAATGGATCTTCTCTTCTACAACCAGATGTAAATGTGCTACCCTAACATTTGGATTTTAATGTTTGTCCACATTTATTAATAGTGTTTACCCTTGACAAGCACTGAGGTGAGGGAAACTTAGAGAGGCAAGGGTCCAGAGATCGAGACATAACAATCCTTTTAGTTAAAAGTTTGAATTTCCATCCAAAATGGGTGACATATCAAGCACTACACTTTTCTTGATAGTAGCAGTGATATATTCTGTTGTCTAAGAAATGGGTGAAACAAATGAGTCATAGTTATCTAGCTGCATTACAGAAATCACTGTTTTATGCACCACGTTGCGCTGGATACCAGTGATATTTTCAAACTTTTCGAGGGATTCACAACTATGTCTTAAATATGCATAGCCCTGAGTAGATGATGTCCATATGTATGCTTCATGCTTCCCTTTGCAGTGTCATTGTGGTTACTATGATTGGAGACATAAGACATGAGGAAACATAGAAGAGTGAATTAATGATTTCCTGTGAGGTTCCGAAAAATTATATGAAAATTTAATTCAATGGTTCTAGGTCTATGATTATTTTGTAATTTTTCTCCTTCTGGGCTCACTTTGGTTATCCCTTGGTTACTCGTATTAGTAACTTTAGGCTGCCTTTGCTCGGCACAGTCACACATAATACATACTATTTTATAAATACGCTGTGTATATTATTTGTTATTCAATGACTCTTCTTGGGATTCAGTCTGAACATTTTGTACAAGGTCAAACAACATGGTGTACTGTTTGTCTGTGCCCGATCAACAACATCGCCTAACGTTTTAGACACAACACAGTAGCACAGCTGCAGATATTTAACACAACAGTTCTTATATTATAAAATGTGTCTTGACCCCTTGAAGGTTAGAGGGGAGAATTCCAGCAGAGAGACCAGTCTTGGAATGGAGCCAGCAGCCTTGAGTAAACTGAGTTTACGCCTTTGATGCAGACAACATAACCACACATATCAGGTATGGGGTTCGGCACTAATCCCAGAGATCACTGATGTGTCCCTGAGCTCACATAATGAGGACAGGTTTAGATAGACATATTAGTTACTATTGTCGGGTTGTGTATTGTTTACAGCCTATTAGTAATGTTCATTACTTTTCTTAGTTATATCTCTTTACTAATCACAGCAAACCTGCTTCAACATAGACTACGATAGTTTCAATAAATACATTGTAAACTACTGTTGTGTCTTTCTTTTGTTTACTATGGACATGCACGAGTTCGCATGAAAGGTGATGGTCTGTTTCCACGGTTCCCTTGGGAGCTAGAGGTTCATGTTCTAGGTTTGCCGAAATTACCTGTTACTCTGGAAATGTTAGGAGTGCAGGTTAAGGCACTCTGAGCTAGTCGGATTTGGGTCTGCAGGTACTGATGTGATAGAGAGACTCAGACCCTACATTCTGACTTCCTGTTCTCCCAAGGCACAGTTCTGTTTCCAAACAGAATCCCTGCAACTTGGTGCCACCAACGATGGTCTAGTACTGATTTATTCGGTCTCCTGAGTAGTACTAGTCCGTGTCCATAGTAACCTCACACCTACCACCGGAGACGTCTGTGGTGTTGGGGATATATCATCTACAGTATTTTTAGGAAGCACCTAATTTTTTCTCTTGGTTGTTCAAACTTGAACCGTTAAAAGGATTACCCAAATCTGTGTTTGCACTTTGTTTCCATTGCTGTTTTAATAATGGCGCATCCCTCACCTGTCCCTTTTTTTTTTTTTTTTTTTTAAATTTCTTTATTAAATTTTTTTTCCACATTTTCTGCAAGGGTATCAGCACAAATACATATCAATCAAAATGAAAATCAAAAGGAAGATGCAAGGTTTGAAGGAAGGAAATAAATCACATAAACGGACAAATAATTAAAATAACATAATGAAAAAGAAAAAAATCATCAATTCGATTACAAAGACTCTAATCTAACCCATTAACAGAAATATATTTCATAGAGAGATTTACTTTGACCAATTTATACCAACATCACATTAAATTTGCCCTCTAGTTGGCTTTAATTATTCTTTTCCTTCCATTTTATTAGAGGAGCCCAGATGCGCTGTCCCAGCAGCTTCGACTTTTTTCCCTTTCTTTCGTAAATTGCTCTCTCCATTGTATATAGAGAAAGTAAACGAGCAAGCCATTGCTGGAAAGTAGGGGGGAAAGGATCTAACCAAGCCGAGGCAATTTTAATCCTCAATACCGCCATAGCAACAAAAAGAAATCGATAAGCGAACTCATTTTTGGTCGTACTACTTATTCCTAGCAAGATTAGTTCAGGGGTTAATTTAATTTTAACCCCGAGTGAGCAATCTAAGTATTCCATAATTGAGTCCAACAGCCCCTGTAGACAAGGGCAGGATGCAAACATATGCACCAGATCAGCATCCACCCCCGCACACCTAGGACATCTAATCCCTGATAACCCGCCCCACTGTGCTATTCTAGCCGGTGCATAGTATAGAGAAAAAATAGTTCTAAAATGTTGTGCCTGGAGCCCAGCTGAACATAAAACCAGCTGACCCAACTCTAATGATCTCGAAAGTGCTCCGGGAGCAGCCCCCACACGCTCAGCCCATTTAACCTCGTGTTTAGTTAAATCATCTTGTTTTAAACTTATCAATTCTGCATATATCAACTTGATAGCCCCCTTATTCCTGCCTTGCATAATATCAATAATTACATTACTATCAAACTCACTATCCCCCCAGTTTTTTTACTAAAAAAGCTGCGCAATTGAAAATACTTGAAGAAATTACCTTTCTCCAACCCAAACTCCATCTGTATATCGTTGAATTGGCGAAACCCTTCTATCCCGATTAGGTCCCCAGCCTTCCGAACACCCTTAGCATCCCATCCTGCCATAGTCTCATCGGAGAAAATTCCAGGGAATGTGGGGTTTTTGTATAACACTGTATAGTGGTTGAGTCTCCCCAAACCAATCTTCTTTTTAACGCACTCCAGATCTTAAAAACAGCCATCAACGTCTTAAATTTGGTTCTTTTGTAATAACTGGGCTCTGAGAATTTAAAAACATCTCTCAGCGTTTCCGCCCAGTAGCAATTTATAGACATCCGGGAGCTCATTTTCCCCTTCAGTGTCCACAGGACATACCCCTACCAATATCCCCGTATATTGCAAGACAGCAGCCCAGTAGTAACTTCTAAGATCAGGGACCGAAAACCCCCCCTTTTCCCGTGATAAAGACATAAACCGGAGTGCCCGCCTAGTTTTGCCGTGTGCCCAAATAAATCGATTAACTAAACCTTCTAAAATAATAAACCAAGATTTTTGAAATTCCAGTGGGATTGCCCTAAATAGATATAACATTTTTGGCAAAAAATCATCTTAATGATGTTACAGCGTCCCACGAGAGAGAGATGGAGATTATTCAATCTATCTAAATCCAACCTCGCCTTCCTAATTACTGGTTCCATATTTTTAGCCACTAGCGTTCCTAGGTCTGACGTAACCCGTATACCAAGGTATAGCGCCGAATCTGTGGCACGGGGATCTACAAAATTAACCAACCGATTCTTTATTACTTGGGTCTTAGATCTATTCAGTGCATACCCAGTAAATATACCAAACTCTAATGCTAGTGACTCAACCGCTTTCAATGCCGAGTGTGGCTCTGCAGTGACTATGGCCACATCATCGGCATAGGCGAGGACTTTAGTTTCGATCCCCTGACTAACAACTGGACAGATTCCTTTATTAACCATCAATAATCGTATTAGGGGGTCCATATAAATAGCAAATAACAGAGGGGATGATGGACAGCCCTGCCGCGTCCCCCTCTGTATGTTAAAAGAGGAAGTATAATTGCCATTAACCTTTATTCGAGCTGAGGGGGCCCTATATAACACTTGAACAGATTTAATAAACCCCTCCCCCAGCCCAAACCATCTCATAGCCTCCCAGAGAAAAACCCAGGAGACCCTATCAAATGCCTTTTCAGCATCTAATAACAATACGGCCATAGGGTCTCCTGAGATCTCCATTGCGTCAAAAAGCGTAATCACCCGCCGTATGTGTTGCGTTGTTCCACGACCCATAATAAACCCGTGCTGACAGGGGTGAATAGTTTTTTTAAAATGCCATTTAATCGCGTGGCCAAAATTTTGGAAAATATTTTAACATCACTATTCAGTAATGTGATTGGCCGATATGAACCCGGCTCCCTGGCTGGTTTGTCTTTTTTCAAAAACACAACAACATCTGCCCCTGCCCACGATTCAGGAGCCGGCCCCCCTTCTGTGCAAGTAACATGACCTCTATTAAATCCGATCCAATAACATCTTTAAAAATCTTATAAAACTCCAGCGGAATCTGATCAGGGCCGACGGCTTTTCCAGAAGGCAAATCTTGCAGGGCACCCATTATTTCATCTTGAGAGAATCCGCTCTCCAGTTCCTCCCTGTCTATGGGATCTACCTTCTGAATAGGTACTTTATCTAAGTATTCAGAAATATCCTCAGATGCCACCGGTAAACCACAAGAGTATAGCTGATGATAAAAAGCCTGAAAGTCTCCCGAATCCCCGCTGCATCAGTAACAATCCTCCTCCCGGCATCATAAATTTCAGAAATCTGACCAGCAGACACTTTTTGCCTAGTTCTTACGGCCAAGGTGTGTCCCACCCGCTCATTAAATTCATAACAGTGCTCTTTTTTAGACATGTAGATCTCAGCTGCTCTTTTAGCAAAGTGGTCCCCTGCCGCAGCCTTTTTTATAGCCAACTGTAATAATATTCCATCTAGCACTTCCCCCTATTTATAGCCGTTACTAAGGCTTCCTCAAGCTTACTTAGATCCTGCCTTACTTCCAATTCCCTTAATCGCTCCTTTTTTGTCGACGCAAACTATAGCTTATTGTCTCCCCTCTCACCCCCGCCTTAAAAGCATCCCAGACAATTCCAACCCTAGTGCTCCCCGGTTAAAATCCCAAAATTCCTTAATCCAGCCCTTCATATATGTAATATAATCAGGGTCATATAATAACCTCCGTTCGAAGGTCCATCCAACATTCTTTTTTCCATCATCGAAAAGTTGACAGTCAAAACTAATGGGTTGTGATCTGAAATAATACGAGGGTACCTCTCGATCCCAAAATTAGTGATCCATTGCCTGGGCACAAAAAAATAATCCAGACGGGAAACAGCCTTATGTGGGGAAGAAAAAAAGGTACTACCTGCTTCAAAAGGTTTTAGGTACGCCCATGCATCTACTAAACCATTGTTATAAACTAAATTAGATAGGGCAACACCCACCTTCCTTTTTCTCCCTAGGTACTTACTACCTGGGTCGCCCCATCGTACCCCCAGGCCATTAATGTTAAAATCCCCACTAATAATTATAGGAGCAGGCCAGATTGCCAAGCCAGAATCTAAATTTTCTAACAGCTCTGGATCATCACATGTTGAGCCGTATACCGAACAAAGTGTGAATTTAAAATTATTCAACAGACATTCAATCAGCACCCACCGACCCCATTGATCAGCTGATTTTCTGAGTACCTTCACATCATTCCTCCGGGTGAGGATTGCCACCCCCGGGTTCGCGAGCCCTGTGTAGTATATACCAATAATTTAAAGCCAAGTTGTTCCAATATACGCGCTCTGCAGCCCTCTATATGTGTCTCTTGAACACACAAGAAATCCGCACATACGGATTTCAGCCAAATTGCTGCCTTATTTCTTTTGGCCTGGTCATTAAGCCCACAAATATTTACTGTCACAATCCGCAAACTCATGTTTTAAGATTCCTGAATTCCCTACAGTTAACCCTACCTAAAATAAATTTCTCATATTTCATATTTTCATGCAAACTTGTCAATCGATTCATGTTAGATAACCAGCTAGAGCCAACTTGGATCCAACTATACTTTTCCTCCCCAAACCTTGCACCTTGAAGTATCTCCTGCTGTGCTGAACGCTTGCCTAACCACACCCCGAGCACCCCCACAGCCACCCGCCACCCCCACCCCCCCCTACCTCCCATACAGGCAATTAGGTCAGGCATGACCTAGGTATGACCGCTGAGACTCCCTCTCCGACAGCACCCACCCCCTCCCCCAAAGAAACCCCAAAAAAACCATACCGTGCCTAACCCCAGATAAACAGATCCTTATGTTATTCCAAATATAGTCCCAAGCCCTTTCTACCCAAGTTAAAAAGGAAGAGAAAAAGAAGAAAAAAAAAAGGGAAAAAACCCCAAAGATATGCCACCACAATGACCATATCAATATCCATAGCCTCCTGTTGCAACAATAACAAATGGGACTTCAATGAACTGGCCTTATCCCGGTTTACCAGTTTACAGTAAGTATCAGTCCTTCCCTATGGCACCCCTTTCTGTTGCCTTATCCGCCAGCTTCCCCCTTGTGCTTCAGTCACTTCCGTAAGAAAGTTTTGAGCCTTTATCTCCGAAAAAAACATCCTAACCCGCCCTCTGTGGATAACTTTAAGCCGTGCAGGGAAAAGCAAAAAGGCTTCACAGCCCGCAACCTGGAAAGGGGTGATCATCTGGCGTAGCCTCCATCTCCGCTCGACCGTCGTGTGGCAAAAATCCGGGCGAGCGAAGAAGGAATGTCCCTCAAAGGTTCTTTTTGAATCGGGTCTGGCTCGATCTATAATTGCCTGCCTTAACAGGAAATTACCAACAAAAATCAGGATAGCCCTAGGTCGCTCCCCTTGATTTTTTAGCTGCATTCTTTTAAACATTGGAAAGCGATGAGCTCGTTGAACTTCTAGCTCCCAGTTCCATTGAGCTAGATCTGGAAAAGCTCCTTTCAGAAGCTTCACTGTAAAAGCCAGGATGTCCTCACCCTCCACTTTTTCCTCCAAGCCAAGGAGGCGGACGTTATTGCGACGCTGGCGGTTCTCGAAGTCTTCAAGTTTCCAGTCTATGTCTCGTGATTGTTTCTCCTGTGCAGCTTTAAAAACCTGCAATTTCTCAACCTCTTCCTCAACCGCAGCTGTTCGGTCTTCTACATGGGTTATTCGATCAGCCATATCAGAGCATAGTTTATTTGTTTTTCTAATCGCCCCCTGAAGCTTCATGGTGGCAAGTTGTGACCTCTTACTCTCTTGCCTAGCCTCCCCCTGCATTTGTTTCAGCGTCGAATAAAGTAACTCCATTGTTGGTATAGGAGGAATACTATCTAGATTATTAGCTCCGCCTGTACCCACTGCTTCGGGGGTATTACTCGAGCAGGCAGTCAATGTAGAAGCAGAGTAATCCCATTCCAGACGCCTACTGGCTGAGTCCGCAGATCTATCTTTTATCCTAGCTCGTCGTCTAGAAATCGCAGAATGGTTATGATGCCTCTTCTGTGTGGCTGGGGATTCTTCTCCTGAAGCACTATCTTGCGATGTTTCCTGCTCACTAATCTGAGATGTATCCGAATCATCATTTAATGAAAAAACTTATCTCCTTCAGGGGAGAGCACAGGAGCACTTGCCCAAGTCGAAATAGTTCCTTGATCCCCCTGCTCACAAGGGATACTACTCAGGTTACCGGCATAACTCTCAGCAGTTCCCATATCCAGATGAGCTTGTGTGGTTATTATCATATGGCCTGGTAGTAACTGAGGATCCATTGCTGTTACACCGTTGTTTGCATTCACCAACACTGTTTCTGGGCTGTCACCCAAGTCACCAGGATCGACAGTTCCATCCTCACCCTCAACCAAACTGCTGATGTGACTGGGTGCAATGCCAGACACCGACACATAGCTCCCCATCCATCTCCAAAACATCAAGTTGGCCATTAGGTTCTTTTCCTCCGATTGCCTTATACTACTCATATCCAGATCCACCACAGTATTTTCCCCGTTCTGAGGCAGAAATTCGGAGCGGAAACTACATGTCCCAGAATGCATCGGGTCGGCAGTAGGGAAACCCGTCTCCTGAATGCGGGTGTTTACATCCATCGTCTGAAGGGAAACTTCATTTCCAGGACACAGTGTTAGAGCCGAAAGGTCAGCAGATATGCCCGTGGTATTCGCTGAAGATCCCACTGAGGTAGCGCTTACCCCCCCGAATGCTTCTAATACCGAAGGTTGACGCATTGAGCTTTCCCCAGGAGTAGCCAAGCGCAGTCTCGTCCCACCAGCCACACCAGTTTCGAGCACTCTGGACGCCTCACCTTTCTTTTTCAAACCTCCACGCCGTATCTGGCCGAGATTGCCCCCAGAGTCGGACGCCCTGGTTGCTCTCTCCTCTCTCCCCTTTCCTTGGCGGCGTCTTTCAATTTCACTTTGGTATCCTTAATGCCTCTGGCTTCACTCGCGGCATCTTTACCAATGTCCTTCACGAAATTCTGCCCTTTAAGCACTTTAGTTGTCTTTGGAGCCATATTTCGACACCACCACTGCTTGAAAGGAACAGTGAGCTTGCATAGAATCAGCGAAAACCAAGAAAGCCGCACACCGCTGAAAAGCCACCCAAAAGACAATGAGGGCTATCCTGATGTTTCAAACAGTATCCAAGTGCAGGTTGGGAGACCGAACCACCCGAGTTTCCCTCGGAGCCAGCAAACGATATCAGCGAGGTCTGGGCAGGGCTAGCAAAAACCCGGTCAGGCATATCGTTTCCATTCAGCCATTCCCACGGGGTCTCGGAGAGGGAGATGAAGGTCAGTGCTGCCTTCCGTGAACTCAGTCAGCGGCCATCTTGCCCTCACCTCACCTGTCCCTATAGCTGACAATTGTAGACCTGCCTTGTTTGCACATGTAACTTTACATGGGCTTGGGGTCGCAGTCAGGTGCTTTATTTTCATGGTTGAAGCCCACGGCGGCTGTTGCTTAGAAGTCTTTTACTCTTCGGTCAGTTTTCCGGCTGTGGTTGCTAATACAAACACATTTCATAAATACACAAATGTTGTTCCACCACAGGTATACCGAGCATAAGTGCTCTTAGAAATTCCATTATCACACTGGCAACATCAGAATTGGTTCTGAGGCACCCTTATACATGTACTTGCACCAGTAAACAAGGGTCCCTTTAGTATTGAAGGGACCACCTGGCCAGCATTAGCTGGTTAAACACCATTCCCTAATATAGTGAATCTTAATGCTCAAGACCTACAACAGTTATACACTGCTCTGGTAAGACTATATAGATGCTTAACTCCATATGTTTCATTCACCTTGCTGGTTGTTCCAGCAAGGCCTGGCCTTCCAGGACAAGCCCAGTTGCCCGCAGTGTGAACCATAAGTCCTGTTATCGTTGATTCCATTATGGACGGAATTCCTACAAATCATGAAGAAATTCTGTTTTGGATCGCCAAAAAAATTAATCAAATTGAGGCCATGTTTACCCTTACGGGACCAAAAGAAAAGCACAGAATATTGACTATGTGCTTACCCCATGGGATGGTTCCAGGTATAGGTGACTATACCACTCGGGGCCAAGTCTTTGCTGCTGTCTATACCTTAACACTAGGCACTCTGTCTAAGTCAGTCTTGCTGGAAGTGTTAGAAAAAATACAGAACGAACATGGGGCAGTTGCTGCCCTGGATTTGGGGATGAAATTAATGGGAAATGTTCCAGTAGTATCCACAATGATTCTGTTTAACATTAAAGGTGAAGCGGCATATCTGGCTATACACCAGCAGCTCAAGCAGGTTGCACCAGACAACCAGGAGAGTGAGATACCTATAATTATTGCTGATGTCTATACGTCTATACTTCGTTAGGTCACAATAATTTGGGAGCCAAACCCAGCAAACTACAACTTGGCAAACCTAGTTCAGACAAGGAGACAGCCAAGCAGGGGCCAGAGTTTGTTAAAAAACCATGGGATAAACCCAGTCCTAAACAAAAGGCTAGATCTTGCAGAGGATCTCCTCTGTCAGATCCCTCTGAGATGCGTTATAATTTGCGTGATCGCATACAAATAAAGCCACCTGATAAGTATCACTTTTTTGATACTCATCCTTCTCATTCCTTTCGGGACTCATCAGAGACACAATACGAGAGAGGAGGGCATTCTGATCGCAGACAGGAAGAGTACGTGAAACAGAAGAGAGACTCACAATGCACGTCTAATGTGAAGATAAAGAAGGAGGATAAACTGGCTCAATTTAAACCACAATTTCAGAAAAAGAAGGTTGCGGCCATAACCACAAAATATGGCACAAACAGGAGGGATGCCACAAACACTGAGATCTCTCCTCCTGAACAGTAGGTGAGCATTGACTCTCCTCAACAGTGCGGCAGAAGTCACTTTAGTGCGCTGGAATCTCCAGGAGTTTCTGGCAGCCACAGCAATTGATAACTTTGTTACAGTTGAAATGCAAAAACAGGCGCATAGCCCCTCCAGACAGATCATATAATTTGGATATACAAATTGAGGGCGACATACCGCGCATCATTAAAGTAATCTTCCGGGAACATTTATACCAGTGTGTAATTGGCCCTGTGTTTTACAAATGAATAATCCTTTTTTCATGTATTTAAAACCGGATCATTCATACCGCATAATCTTAGACTACAGACATTTAAAAAGTCATACATGCACTATTGCATTACAAAATACACGAAGTATGGCTCCAATACATAATATAGTCTGTAAAAAATAGAAAACAACCTTGGACATTTCCAGTTTTTTTTTTCTGCCAAAATCTAGTGCCTGAAAGAAATTGAAATGCCTTCTCGGCACTGGGCTTCATTGCCATTTTTCACATCTCCCTACAGGGTATGAGAACAGTCCAGGACTGTTTGCTGCCCGCATAGTGTCAATTCTTCAAAATATCTACTTAACGGATGAGTTAAATACACATTTAGCAAGGCTGGATTGCAAAATACTGAGATTCACCAACTGTGGCTACAAGTTCAACTTTAAGAAATCTAATACAGCATTTCTAGGTGTCCTATTGTTAAATTATGAACTTACACATGAAGGCAACTTACATACCTGATTATGGACAACGCATTAAATCATTACATGAATTAATTCATCCCGATTTTTCCAGTTCTCTTTGGACGTTAGAACACACAGACATACTCAGATCGTTACAAACTGGTTTGCTTGCAACACAACACTTACACACACATCAACACAACCAA
The DNA here is from genome assembly GCA_963921515.1 of Calotriton arnoldi. NCBI lineage: Eukaryota > Metazoa > Chordata > Amphibia > Caudata > Salamandridae > Calotriton > Calotriton arnoldi. Next base: position 792,110 of record CAWUFW010005722.1, read on the forward strand.
TCTGGTTAGCCATATAATTGCAGGGGCTATTGGCTATACCTATGTCACCTTTAACGAAGGTGAAACAGTGCCGATTGCTTATAAATCGTGTTTATATTCCAATGGAAACGCATTATTGTTGTTACTCCCGTTCCAGCCTTAGAGACTGTTACAAAAGCAAGCATTCCTATACAGTGGGCAACATCCTTGACAGCTGTTGATGTAGATTTTGTCTTTGACCTGCCTTTACAGACACAAGAGTTTCTTCAGTATGAGCATGTTTATCCCATGCTTAGCAACATTTTACCTCTTGATCGGTATAAAAATAAATTGTTTATGCAGAAATTTCAGCCCAACATGCTATCGGTGCCCAACACCTATATTTAGCAGTGTGAGCCACTGTTCATGGTGTGATGTTGGACAGCAAATTCCAACCAGAAAAGACTCAAACACTGGAAAATATGGATCAAAAATTCCCCACACTTATGGTGTGTGGTTCATAATACTGTGTCCAGTCTTTTAACAACAATTTGCATTATTGGCACCAAAATGGATACACATATTCTAAGGGAAACACAAAAAAAGCATAACATGCTTTGGGTGAAGGTGGGAGACCTTAGAAATAGGACCCATGTTAGTCATACATTGGGTCATCAACTTGTGGGACCACACACTGTAGGGAATTTTTTGGCAGATGAAGCAGCCAAATCTGCAGTTGTAACTGCAACGGTTGCTGTGATTACTCATTCTCAAACTAAGATAGACAATGATAAATTGGCTGCAGTTAATGCTAAACGTGACAGCCACCCTTTACCTAGGTATCAAAAACAACGGTTCCAGCGGAAAGTTAGGTTAATCTATAGTAATAATCAAATGCACAATCGCAATCAAAAAACGGGTTAGAAGTGATGTCAGAAAGAAAGAGGGCCTTGCAGACTTTATGTTCACAATAATTCTTTTATCCAATTTGTACAATTCAAATCAATAAAAACACAGACCAAGAGAAAAAAATAGTGCTTTTGTGTCCCCAAGTGAAATGGAACCATAAAACAAACAGTGAAAAAACATGTAATGTGTACAGCTTGGTTTCCACAATTTTTTTGAAAAAAGGCGACCAAAGAGTAACTTATTAATGATTCCAGCTTCTGTGTACAATAGTCAGAGCTGTTAAAGTGGTTCGCTTTCAAATACAGTCGACGGCGTTTCGACCCTTTTACAGTGTAGGGTCTCCTCAGGACCAAGGGATATGGGGACAATCTGATGGCGAATGTACAGCCTCGTGAGACAGTGAAAAAGTGAGACACCGGTAAGGTGAGAAAGAAGAAGGGGATACTCACACGGGGACCCGGTCGGGTGCCCCGTATGAGAGATGAGAAGGGCTGACAAACGGTCTTAATCATGGGTTGCTCAATCGCGATGAAGGGCAGAAGTACATGACCTCCACTTAGTGTAGTGGTGCAGGAGCAGAGTCTTCAACTTAATTGTGCCGACCGCGGGACTAATCGTGCCATGGAAATGGTATTACTCTTTTTGAAATGTAGCCATAAATTCGAACTGCTCCGGTCGTCTGCCTGGTAACAATGACCTTCTTGGTTTTCCCTTTACCTAGGGGCTTTCCAACTTAAGACACATATCATTTAAGTGAACAAAACGTTACCTTTGTTACAATTCCAAAAGTTGGTGATCATTTGATTCCCAACAAAGATCGCAGGCTAACCTTAATGATAGATGAAGGTGTTGCTTCTGCACATGCAGGTGTGGTGGCCACAATTTTGTTGCTACAGCAATGTTATTGGTGACAAGGCTTATACAAACAGGCTAAGAATTATGTTCTTTGTTATGACATTTGCCAACTAATTAAATCTTCAACCGTGGATCATCCACCGCAGACACACCTATTGATTTCCAGCAAACCTTTCAGCTGCATTTATTATGACCATTGTGGTCCTCTTAATGCGGATGGAGAGTTTAAATTTATCCTAGTTGCAGTTGATTCTTTCTCCAGGCTCCTGTGCGTTTGGCCACAGTGTTCGAGTGACGCTCTCAGTGCTATTAAAGATCTGCAAGTCTTTATCACAACACATGCATGCGCTACATTTCACCCGGACCAGGGTCCTGCTTTTACCTCTAAGGCTTACAGTGATTCCATGACTTCCCTGAGTGTACAGATACATTACTCTTCTCCATATCGGCCCAAGGGCAGTTCTTTTGTGGACAGAATGAACCATGACTTAAACAGTCCTTAACAATTCGAGTATTAGGCTAATGGGGTAGTTGGATCCACCACCTATATGGGGTGCAACAAGCACTCAATAATCTCCCTAAAAGATCTCTGGGTGGCTGGACCCTGTGTGAGGTCACTTTTGGCATCAGAATGTACATTCTAGACCTTGACGTCCAGACATTGTGGCTGCAGCCATGCCCTTTGACGTAAATGATCATTATGCTGTCTTACAGGATTTCCCAAACTTCTGCGATGGCCAATCCAAGGAGCATTTGAAGACGTCTGGCTCTGCAGGAATCAAGGAGCACCCAGCACCTTCCGGCTGGATTCCACAAGTTTGGGATTTTGTTCATGGACGGATTGTGGTAAAGAAGGAGTTTGGCCCATTATACTGAGCACCGGTGCTGGTACAAGAACTGTAATTTTGCCACTGCTTACTGGATCTAAGGACAATTGTTTTGTCTTGATTAGTCACATTAATTTACATCATATGGCCGATTATCAACAGTAGGCCATGAGGAGTCCTTGGTAGTTCCTAACTCCTCTCGCTACCATACAGGAAATTCCTCTGTCGCTTGTGATCACCATCGAAGCTGTTTCTCTCCAGCTGGAGGGGCGAAGAATGAACTTCGATTGATTTCCAATACCACTGCAAATCCCAGCCACATGACTGAAGTGAGTACTGTACTTGCTACAGCGTCTACTGCAGAAGATGTCATTTCTCCTGATCCACCTCTCATGGGTTTTACCGGTTCTCTTGCTGTACCTCTGGCCCCAGTTTTTCAATGAAATGCTTCTGTTATTATGTGGGAACAGATGATTTTTCATCCAACTCTTTTGATAGTTACTCCGTTTTAAACACTCCACCTACAAAGGCCTGTGTTTTCTTTTTATGGCTGAAACTCACTTATCTGGTCCCTCCTTGGATATGTGTTTGAATAACACTTTCCTTGGTTTTCCTATTCCTCTGGATTTGATTTGCGATGGTTTTCTTTTTACTGATAAAACTCCTCTTCACATAAACTAAAAAGAGACTTGCCCCTTATGAACATTTCAGCTGTTCCAATGACTGTTGGAATTGTTAGGGATAAAGTGCCTCATAATATCTTTGGACACATAGAAATTCTGCTTTATGTATTTAGGGTTTCAATGGGTGATGATATTGTATCTGGGTTACATTCTGATGATTCGGATGTCAAGAGTGTAAACTCCATGCTCTCTGAGCTGGAATACTGCACTGAATCAGAGGACCTGTATTTAAATTCTGCTAATTATGGTGAAATGTTTTGTTTCCATCATTATGGGCATCATTAGTTACATCGAGTCAGTGTTCAATGCACACTTTTTAATTATACACAATGGGAACATTGTTCAACTCCCCCACAAGGGAGCTCTAAAGCATATAGGGATAAAGTCACATATTTTTCTGGATACAAAGCATTAGACCCGAAATATTTTTATCTTAAACTTGTCCCTACACCACCAAAAAATATATGCTCACACAAACCAAGCTAATATATACAAACTTGTTTGTCACACTATTTGCTGTGAAAGGCTACAATTATTGGAAAATGCCATTGACATGAAGTCAATCTGGGTACCAAATTTTGGCAAGTTTAGGGGACAGACTCCTCGTTCCATGCCTGCTTAATCCCCAAACAAATGATTTTTCTAATGATACAGTCTAGAAGACTATGGGGCCGATTCCGATCTCGGCCGGTAGGGCTCCGAATCGGATTCGGCTTTACCGGATCCGATTCGGAGCCCTGTTTCCCGACCGAATCGTACGCGGGTCCGGCCGAGCGAGTACGATGCGAATTCGCCGACCGACTCGTCCGGGCGTCCCGACCGCTCCGACCGACTCGTATCCGGCTCGAACCGCACCGACCGACTCGCTCGGACTCGACTCGCACCGCGCAATGGAGACGTTCCCCGGTCGGGTAAGTACGATGCGCGCCGCGAGCAGTCCGACCGAGCCGCGCACTCCGGCTCGAAAGAGCTATCGGAGCCGTACTTTGGGGGTCCGTGTCGGACCCCCTGTACGCATAGCCGCGCGAGTCGCACACAGGGGGACCCATGGGTCCCCCTTACCTGTGCGTGTACGGCGCGAATCGCTCGCCGCGTACCCGCTGTAGGGGGCGCACTTGTCCGCCTCGCACCCATTGGAGTCAATGGGAGCCCGCGTACGCGTTGTACGACAGGCTCCCATTGACTTCAATGGGAGTCCGACCCGACTCGGGTCCGATGGCATACGGACGCATCGTACTCGTTCGGTCGGGCTGCACGGGTCCGATTCGGTCGGAAATCTCTCCGGGTCCGGCTCGGTCGGAGAGATTTCTGGCCCGAATCGGAATCGACCCCTATGTGTCTAGGACTGGCAAAAATTAAAGACATGAATGCACCAAATATCCCTCCCATTGCTCAATGTGATAATTGGCAACACCTAACAAATTACACTGAAGACCAGCTTGATAGCATGTTACAGAATGGAACATTTAATTCCACACTTTCAGGGCCCAATGGGAGGATATTGTGGCCAGTGGGCAAAAACGGTTGCTATGCTTGCTTTTTGAATTCCACCCCAGGGTTTAAAGCAGACAGACCCGACCCCCGTTATTCCCATTCTCAGCACTCAGGTATTATCACCACCTATTTGGTGGAGAAATTTTGGCAACAAGGATTGGATCATTCCACACTGTCTGCAGTAAAATAACATATTTTTCTCCTCTCCGGGGAAGAAGGGTGCCTTGGCACCAGGAATACCGACCTTTGGCTCTCATAACAGGGATGCCCAGCTACTTCCTCGGCATCAGCTGATAACGAGGATCATGTCGGTTCTTTGGAGCTGTTAAACAGGGCACTTGCGGAATCATCATCTGCGAAGACGGAATCCGTTCTACATTCACTAAACATTGATCTTGTGAGGATTAATTTGGTGAAGCTTTCCAAAATTGTTATGTTATATTTCTTATTATGATTATAATTCTATTTTTCTTTGTATAATGTTTCATGTTGAATTTACTTAGCATGTGCTTGTGTTTTTATTATTATTGTTAGTCCCTAAGTTACTTTCCCGACCAAGGAGAGGGTGTAGAATTTTCCCTTCTGGGCTCACTTTGGTTCCCCCTTGATTAGTCATATTAGCAGCTTTAGGCTGCCTTTGCTTCGCACAGCCACACATAATACATATTGTTTTCGAAATACACTGCCCATATTATTTGTTATTCAGTGACTCTTCTTGGGATTCAGTCTGATAATTTTGCACAAGGTCAAACAACATGGTCTACTATTTTTCTGTGCCCGGTCAATAACATTACCTAATGTTTTGGACATAACACAGTAGCACATCTGCAGATATTTAACACAACAGTTCTCATAATATACATTGTGTCTCAACCCCTTGAAGGTTAGAGGGGAGAATTCCAGCAGAGAGACCAATCTTGAAATAGAGGCAGCAGCCTTGTGTAAACTGAGTTTCCGCCTAAGATGCGGACCACCTAACCACACATATCAGGTATGGGGGAGTGCAGGCGAGGCAATGTGAGCTAGTCAGATTTGGACCTGCATGTACTGATATGGTAGAAAGACTCAGTCCCTACATTCTGACGTCCAGTTCTCCCAAGGCGCAACTCTGTTTCCCAACAAAATCCCGGCAACAATTTTTCACTGAAGTTTATCTCACCAATCATTTATGTGCAAAGAGTACTGTGAAGATTAATCTCTCGGTTTCCCTTCATAATATGATATTTTATCTGACGGATAGCTGAGGAAAAGAACAATAGTAAAATTGGCCATAAAGCAAACAATTTTATTTAGCAACATAATCATCTTTTCATTAGTATGTTGCCTGAATGCCTATCAAATTTGTATGGATAGGATTTGTATCTATCTGTACAATCAGAAAAAATGTGAAGTATACATTAAGCAGCAGCTTGCAAGCAGACTAAGCTTAGCTCCTCTTTTTAACTGCAAAGAGCAAACAAATTGGAATATATCATGACTTGTCAATTGGCAATCAGCAAGCTTAGGTATACAATTGCTGCTTTGTATTATTGGAAGCCTAGCTTTATTAGCAATGGTTTGATGTATTTTGTTCCTAAAAATACTCGGTTCTATGCACAATATGTGTGCAACAAATACTCCATCACAACAGCAATTGCTTTAAAGATGTAGTCTACCATCTTAGTTATAGCTAGCTGTTGTATATGGCAAGAACTAAGGGAAGCATGTAGATATTGATTGATGCATGGCATGACCCAAAAAATAAAGAAGCCCCATCTTATAATTTGTGGTTCCCCTCACTCTCTTTAGAGGTGGGTGAACTGGTTAATTAAAATGTATAAGGTGTCCTCTTACAATCAACTTATTTACAAATTACAGGGCAACCTACAAATGTTCAAAATGCTCTGCTCCCCATTCTTGCAGCCCCTGGAAGCCCCTTCAATAGGCATCTTGATGGCTGTTCTTTAGATTTAGTTTACCCTGAGGCTCTCCCGTACTGTGTGAGCACCCTCTATTACCTGCCCTTTCCTTACTTCATTCCCTTTCATACAATCCCCCTCTTCACGCTCTACGTCCATAGACCCATATGCCTCCCTCCCCAAAGACACCCTCCCCAACCCTTACCTCTCCTTTATCTTACCCTCAAACCATTCACGCTGGGGTTGGTTTATGTAATTTACTTCATTTATGTCCCTTATGTAATTTTCCTGTATCCTATTTTGCTGTGGTACAGCTGGTAAATGTGATACCAACCACTTAAAGCTGTTGACTTTGAACTTTCAACTCAAAAATTCTTCAGTACTAGTAGTGAACAGATGAGTATGTGTGTTTGCCTGTCATAGACTCCCAATATAAGCCTATAAAGTCTGGATTGTTCAGTGTTTTGACAAAATATCGGATTAGAAATATCGAGTTGCAGAAATTATGTATAAAAATATTGTAATGTAGAAATATTGATGACAAGAATGTTGAGCTTTCAGGTAAGTAATGTCATGTTCAGTAATACCACTGTTGTTAATATCGTTGCCAACAATATAGATGTAAAATATATGTTTTTTAATTATCTTTAGGTGCGTTAGTTCATATATTCATTTTATGTTATTATTGTTTGCATAATTTTTCATAATATTTGTAAATATAGTTTGAAATTTTCAGTGATTTATAAGCTTTTAATTTAATTACTAATAGTAATTTGTATTGTAGTGGGTTGCTAGATTTGTAGGGTGGAAAGTTAATTAATTATAATTAATTAATTATTTAATTCATTATAAATTATGTAAATTGTGCAATAACTGTAGTATTTAAAGTTATATATTAGGTGTGTGCTGCTGGGTTTGCAGAGGTTTATAGTGGGAAGTAAATTAAGGAATAATTAATTAACAATTAACCAATAATGTATTATTAATTAATTAGTTCATTATTAATTATGTAAATTGTGTACTAATTGCTTTTTTAAAGTTATATATTGGGTGGGGGCTTCTGGGTTTGTAGGGGCATAGGGAGGGAATTTAATTAAGTAATAATTAATTAACAAATAATAATTAATGTATTATTAATTGTTTAATTGATTAGTAAATATGTGAATGGTGCAATAATTATAAGTTATAAATTAGATGTTGGTTGTAGGGTTTGTAGGGGTATGGGGTGGGAAGTTTTTAAGTAATGATTAGTTAATATGAATTATTAATTTAGTATTAATTATTTAATTGATTCATAAATATGTAAATTGTGTAATAATTGTATATTTTAAGTTATAAATTAGGTGTGAGCTGCTGGGTTTGTAGGGGTATAGGGCAGGAAGTTCATTAGTAAATTAATTAATTCAATTTAATAATCAAATTATTCATTCATATTTTAATTGATTATTAATTGTGTTACATTTATTTATTTGAGTTATATTTTAAGTGTGGACTGGTAGGTTTGTGGGGTATTGTGTGGTAATTTAATTAGGTAATGAATAAATGCTAATTTTTTAAATTGCTAATTAATTAATAATATGTTTCTAATCACGTTGTTTAATTGTTTTTTATATATATATATATATATATATATATATATATATATATATATATATATATATTTTTACACACAAAGGACGCGGCACTCAGGAGTGAAGATAGTTCAATTGAGTTTATTGCACAACTCAACCAACGCGTTTCAGCCCTCTCACGGCTTTGCTCACGGTGAGAGGGCTGAAACGCGTTGGTTGAGTTGTGCAATAAACTCAATTGAACTATCTTCACTCCTGAGTGCCGCGTCCTTTGTGTGTAAAAATTGAATTTGGGGCCAGGATCCGGCCCCCACGCTGAGCACCCGCTGCACGAGCGCACTGATCAAAGGGATCACATTGTGGACATATATATATATATATATATATATATATATATATATATATATATATATATAAAATTCACTGAAAAAACCATAGGTTTTAGGGACAGTTATAGTTAGTTGGACATTGCACTCGTACAAAACCCGTGAAATTCCCCCGTTATAGTTAGTCCAGCTAACTATAACTCGCGCCCGCAATGCACTGCTGATGACGTCACATATTACATCACTCATGACATGGTCAGTGACATCACTGATGACATCACTGATGACATCTCAAATGACATCACTGTTGACATCATCCAGTGACTGTGTGTTTCTGTAAAGTTTAAATATTTTTAATATATATAGGAAAAGACGTATTGAAGAATGAGTGGGTGTGTAAGTGTCTGTATGGATGATTTAGTAGGTGCGTGACTGACTGTATAAGTGAGTGATTTAACGTATCTTACTGAATGCATGGGTTAGTGACTAAACTGGGTGAATGTCTGTATCCGTCTGTCTGTTGCTGTGTAAGTGGCTGCATGTGTTTGTGAATAGCTACATGAGTGTCTATATGAGTTAATGAATGCTTGTGTGAGTATCTGTATGGGTGCCTGAGTGTTTGTGTGGGGAGGGTGTGTGCGACTCTGTGCATAAATGTGTGAGTGGGTGATTCACTGGGTGGATGGTTTCAAGAGTGCATCTGTGATAGACTGTATGGGTGGGTAAGTGTGTGTAAGAGTGTGTTAGTGAGTGAATGTATGTCCCAGTGGTACATGTGTGAGTAACTACATATGTGAAAGGCAGTATATATGTGTGTTGGAGTATATAAATAGCTATAAGCGAGAGTGAGTGATTGTGATAGTGGCTGTATGGATGAGTGTGTGCTTGTATCAGTGATTGTATAAGAGCGTAAGAATGTGCTAGTATTTGTATGAGTAAGTGAGCTGGTATGTGTATAACTGTATAGGTGAGTAAATGGTAGTGTGTTTAATTATTTGCATGACTGACTAGGTGTGTGAGTACCTCTATGGATGAGTGGCGGTGTTTGAGTGTCTATATAGGAGTATGAGTGCATATGATAGTCCTGTACTGAGTGACCGTAAGTATGAGTGACTGTACAGGTGAGTGAGTTGATGTGTGCGTAGACCTAAGAATCAGTGAGTGGGTATGTAGTTATTGGTGTTGGAGTGTCTATGGTTTTGCGAATGGCAGTCTGTAATTTAGAGTGGGTGTATCAAAGGTTATATTAGGGTGTGAGAAGATGCATGAAATTATCACATGGATGATGTCACCAGTGATGTCATCAGTGATGTCATTTGAGATGTCATCAGTGATGTCATCAGTGATGTCACTGACCATGTCATGAGTGATGTAATATGTGACGTCATCAGCAGTGCATTGCGGGCGCGAGTTATAGTTAGCTGGACTAACTATAACGGGGGAATTTCACGGGTTTTGTACGAGTGCAATGTCCAACTAACTATAACTGTCCCTAAAACCTATGGTTTTTTCAGTGAATTTCAAAGGTTTTTAAATGCTAATTTGTAACTATAACGTCCCTGAAACCTATGGTTTTTTCAGTGAATTTCAAAGGTTTTTTAAATGCTAATTTGTAACTATAACATGTCTGAAACCTACGGTTTTTTCAGTGAATTTCAAAGGTTTTGTAAATGACAATTTTTAAATGTATTAATTGTTATATAAATTTTTTTAATACTAATTTACTCCATTTTTAGAAACAATTTTTTTTACATATTTTATTTTTTAAATTACATTGTAATTACATTATACATTACATTACAAAAAATACTTTCTCAGAATGAATTACTTTAGTTTAAATACTTTGCACATAGGCAATAGACTTTTAAGTACAGTAGTTACAGTTGTTGCAATGGGCAACACATTTTCAAACACAATGCAACATTCAGCTCAATGTGAATTTCTAGTTAAATGCAATTAGTTACTTTATGGATTACTTTTCTAACCACAGGACTGGATCCTAGATTCAGTCCTGGCACATCTCCTGTAAACAGTTGAGTAAAAGCGTTTTGGTTACAGTCGTGATTTTTAAGGAATATTATTGTACTTTAAAAGTTGACACTTAGAAACTTTTTCTCATAGAATCACCAATGTTATCCTATGGAAGGAAATTCACTTAGAAGGTAAAAACTGTTATCGTTACTTTTTCTTACTCAGTGTTGGATCCTGGATCCAGCACTGGTGCATCTCCTGTAAACAGTTGAAAGAATGCGTTTAAGTCATACAGGCGATTTTTTAGGAATATTTGTAGTTTGTGAAAATCGACACTTTGAAACTTTTCTGCTGAAAAGCAGACAATGGATTCCTATGGAAGAAAATATAAGTTACTGGTAAGTACGGTTAAAATTACTTTTCAGGGTCAGTGCTGGGCTAAAAGATGCAGCACTGGGTTCTCTCCTGATAACAGGTGAGTAAATTGGAATTCGTACTTTGGTTGATTTTAGAGGAATATTATAAAGTTCCAAAACTCCACACTTAGAAGAATTTCCAAGTGAAACCAGTCAATGTTAGCCTATGAAGGAAATTCAAGTTACCGGTAAGTACGGTTAAAATTACTTTTCAGGACCAGTACTGGGCTGAAAGATGCAGCACTGAGGTCTCTCCTGATAACAGGTGAGTAAATCAGAATTCGGATTTCGGCTGATTTTAGAGGAATATTTGTATGTTTCAAAAATCAACACTTAGAAACTTTTTCAGCAAAAAGCAGGCAATGATATCCTAAGGAAGGAAATTCAAGTTACTGGTAAGTACGGTTAAAATTACTTTTGAGGATCAGTACTGGGCTGAAAGATGCAGCACTGAGGTCTCTCCTGATAACAGGTGAGTAAATCGGAATTCGTATTTCGGCTGATTTTAGAGGAATATTTTAAAGTTCCAAAACTCCACACTTAGAAGAATTTCCAAGTGAAACCAGTCAATGTTAGCCTATGGAAGGAAATTCAAGTTACTGGTAAGTACGGTTAAAATTACTTTTCAGGACCAGTACTGGGCTGAAAGATACAGCACTGAGGTCTCTCCTTATAACAGGTGAGTAAATCGGAATTCGTATTTCGGCTGATTTTAGAGGAATATTTGTATGTTTCAAAAATCAACACTTAGAAACTTTTTCAGCAAAAAGCAGGCAATGATATCCTATGGAAGGAAATTCAAGTTACTGGTAAGTACGGTTAAAATTACTTTTCAGGACCAGTACTGGGCTGAAAGATGCAGCACTGAGGTCTCTCCTTATAACAGGTGAGTAAATCGGAATTCGTATTTCGGATGATTTTAGAAGAATATTTGCACAATGGTGAAGGGAGGGGGCGGGGCCTGAGGTGACATCTGTGCAAACGCGCCCCGTGGCGTGTTTTAAGTTGGGGGATTAAGTCCCCTTGAATCCTGAGGGTCCCTAGGGGCCAACTAGCCCACCAGGAACCTCCAATATGCGCCAGGGGCTGCGTTGCAGAGATGTGTAGAGAGGCCACACCCCTTTTACACCTCTCTGCAACGCAGCTCTGTGGCGCTTTCTGGATGTACCTGTTGGGCTAGTTGGCCCCCAGGGACCCTCAGGATTGAAGGGGATTTAATTCCCCATCTTAAAACGCGCCACGGGGCCTGTTTGCACACATGTCACCTGAAGCCCCGCCCCTTCCCTTCACCACTGTGCAAACGCGCCCCGTGGCGCGTTTTAAGTTGGGGGATTAAGTCCCCTTGAATCCTGAGGGTCCCCGGAGTCCAACTAGCCCACCATATACCTCCAAAAGCGCCACAGAGCTGCGTTGCAGAGAGGTGTAAAAGGGGCGTGGCCTCTGTACACCTCTCTGCAAGGCAGCTCCCTGGCGCATACTGGAGGTTCCTGGTGGGCTAGTTGGCCCCCAGGGACCCCCAGTATTCAAGGGGAATTCGTTCCCCTCTGCAAAAGCACCAGGGGCGCGTTTGCAGAGTGGTGAAGGAAGGGGGCGGGGCCTGCGGGCCCGATCGTTTAAAAAAAAAAAAAAAAAATGTTGTCCCCTGAAGGGGGGCTGTGTGGCCCCCCTTCCTTTTTTCTGTTTTTGGGCCCTGGGGACCCCATCCCCCAGGGCCTTACCCCTTTTTTTAAATTACAAAATAAAAAAAAAAACGGGAAGGGGGCCGCGTGGCCCCCCTTCCCTGGGCCTGTATTGGCCCCGGGGACCCCATCCCCCGGGACATGGCCTCTATATTTATTTTTATTATTTTGAGGGGGGCTGCGTGGCCCCCCTCCTCTGGCCCTTTTAAGGCCCCGGGGACCCCATCCCCGGGGCCGGCCATACCCTTTTTTTTAAAAATTTTGAAAACTTTGGGGAGGGGGGCCGCGTGGCCCCCTCCCGGGCCACTACTTGCCCCGGGGACCCCATCCCCCGGGGCTGGCCTCTCGTTGGGGACTGTGGGGGGTCCCCAATCCCCCCACAGTCCCGCCGGCTCCCCACGTCCCTTGGGAGCCGGCATTCTCTTTCCACATGGGGAGCTGCTAAGATGCAGCTCCCCATGTGGAAAGCAATGTGCTTTGGATATTGGAAGAGAGAGCAGGTTTCCCTGCTCTCTTCCAATATCCAAAGCAGTTTGCAATGACAGGACGGGAGCCGCGAGGCTCCCGTCCTGTCATTGCAACAGCAGTGTCCCGGGGGTAGGCACCCCGGGACACTGCAGGAGCCGGCCCTGGGGGTGGTGGTCCCCAGGGCCATCAAGGGCTCCAGGAGGGGGCCGCGCGGCCCCCTCCCTACATCAGCACAGCCCCGGGGAGGTGGTGGTCCCTGGGCTTCGGGGGTCCAAAACGGACCCCCATTTTAATTTGTTAGTGCCCCGGGGAGGTGGCGGTCTCGGGCGTGTGGGGGCTGGAGCCCCCACACAGGTTGTTCAATTTTTTAAAAAAGCCCCGGGGAGGTGGTGGTCCCGGGGCTGCGGGAGGGCTCAGAGCCCTCCCGCAACATTTTCAAAAAAAGCCCCGGGGGTGGCGGTCCCCGGGCTTGGGGGCCCTTTGAGGCCCCCCACACATAAAATTAACCCCTCACCATGCCCCCGGGACTTGGGCCACCCGGGGGCAAAATACAATCGAGCGCGGGAGACCGCGCTCGATGTTTTTTTTCGGCAGGATTCGCGCACCCTGAGCGCATCCTGCCGATTTTTAAAAAATTTTTTTATTTTTTTTTTTGCCCAGGGGGTCTTTGTGGGACCCCCTGAGCAAACCTAGGGGGTCAGGGTGTTTCTACCCTGCCCCCTTTGTGCGCTTTGCGCACTTGTTTCTGTCCCTCGGTTCTACCGAGGGACAAAATGGCTGCCAACATTTCCTGAATCGGAATGTTGACAGCCAGTCGACAGCCAATTAACATGCAGCTCGTGATCGGGAGGGTACGCGGACCCTACTCGGCCATAGATATCACTATCTTTTTACTTTTCATTTTCTCAGCAACTACTGAACGGATTTACACCATTTAACAAAAAGGGTTCTTTCTGAACCAAGAACTACCTCTTTGCCAAATTTGGTGTAATTCCGTTCAGCAGTTCGGGCTGTAGCCGTGTCTAAAGTTTCCTATGGAAAAATGCATGGGGAAAACGCGTTTTGGGACCCCCCTTTTTTCTCGGCCCCCGTTTGACGAATCTCCCTGAGACTTTCAGGGAAGGAGCGGACCGGAGCGGGCCACAAAGTTTGAAAATTTCGCGAAGATACGTCAACCGGCAAGAGAGTTATCTCAAATAGAATGTCGCGGATTTCCTATGGATAATAGGTTGTAACTATAACTATCTACTGGCGACCGCCAGTAGATAATATATATATATATATATATATATATTTGTTTTTGGGGGGTTAATTAATGAAGTTTATATTAAGAGTTTTAGATTTGTTTTAAAATAATAGGGTTATGTTTCATATATGTTATGTGTTACACAGACTGGAGTGGGAATAGTAATTGTTACCCCTCCGGAGTCCAACACTTTCCCTACTGTTGCACAGACTGGAATAGGAATAGTAAATTTCACCCCTCCAGAGTCCAGCACTTTCCCTACTGCTGCACAGACTGGAGTGGGAATAGTAAATGTTACCCCTCCTCAGCCAAACACTTTCCCTAATGCCAAACAGAATGGAATATTTCAACACATAATCGCCGACTTGGATGTATTGACACAGTAACCCGATAGTGCCCCAAATTCTTCCGCTAGTTTTTCCACCCGCAGAATAGTTCGAAAGAGATATGAGGTATAGATAATAAGATCGTCTGCATATAGCGCTATCTTGTTCCTGAATTATCTTGAAGTGAAAAGGACCACCCATGAGTCTCCTCTGAGTAGCTGAGCAAATGGTTCACTATAAATATCAAACAAGAGAGGAGAAAGCGGGCACTCCTGCCTCGTACCCCGGGTGATCCCAAAACTTTCCGTCAAAACTCCATTGAACAAGATGCGGGCGGATTAATTTGCATATATTCTCTGAAGGGTCAAGATGAAACATGGGCTAAACCCTGTTAATGACAAGACCTCCCACAAATACGCCCAACAGACCCTGTTGAAGGCCTTGGCAGCATCTATTATGGCAACAGCTAGTGGAATCTTATGGGTTATAGCAAAATCTGATACACAGACAGGAGTAGGAATTGTAAATTTTACTCATCTGAAGTCCAATACTTCCCCCTACTATAGCTTAAACTGGAGAGAGAATAGTACATGTTACCCCTCCAAAGTCCAACGCTTTCTCTACTGTTGCAAACACTGGAGTGGGAATAGTAAATTTTACCCCTCCTCAGTCCAACACTATCCCTACTGTTGCAAAGACTGGAGTGGGAATAATAAATGTTACCCCTCCAGAGTCCAATGCTTTCCCTACTGTTGTACAGACTGGAGTGGGAATAGTAAAAGCTACCCCTCCAGAGTCCAGTACATTACCTACTGTTGCACAGACTGGAGTAGGAATAGTAAATTTAAGCCCTCCGAGGCACAACACTTTCCTTACTGTTGCAGAGACTGGAATGGGAATAGTAAATGTGATACCTCCAAAGTCCAACACTTTCCCTACTGTTGCACACACTGGAGTGGAAATAGTAAATTTTACACGTCCGGAGTCCAACACTTTCCATACTTTTGCACAGACTGGAGTGGGCAAAGTATGTTTATTATTCCCAGACTTTAATATTTTTTAATATTGTTTAAATATCCAAAATTATTATGATTTTAATTTTATATGTGTATTTATATATATATATATATATATATATATATATATATATATATATATATATATATATATATATGGCGGTTGGCGCTGTTCACGCAACACTAGTTGTCTTGGGCCACCAGATCCAGCCGCAATCTGGAGGAAGCAGCATGGTAATGCTAAACTGATGGCCCCCATGTTGTTCGCTGGGATGAGAAGTTGCGGATGACAGCAGTATCGGAGGCAGTACCTCTGCCGCGAGGAAGCCACTCGGCATTCAGCGCAGGCTCGAATCCTTTCCTGTCTAGAAATGCCCTACTCGAAAGACCGGTGTAACTCACACCCTTATGCTAATGGTGACTAATGTGCTATAAAGCCCCGGGGAACGCAGGCTCAAATGTAGCAGTTCCGGGCTTGTGCTGCCTAACGGGGAAGATATGAACACCACTGTGCTGCGCCATGTCGTCGCGGAATAGAGTTTGTCCACATTGCCAGACTTGATCAGCTGTCCTTTGTTTGAATTTTGCCATGTTTGTATGGAACATTAGCAATGCATTGTGGGAGCAGTAGTCATGTATGGAGATGTTCGACACGACATTTGAATCGATCAAAAGGCTTGTGACACAACTTGGCGGACATACCAACTAACTCTTACCTTGGCTTTTATAATCCATGTGGAAACTTGAGGAACAGCACTAAACCGGGACGCGAGTGTAAGGTGATTGTGCAACCCCGCCCGCACTGTGTACTATACCAAGCCTGTCTTAATTCTAGAAATCTAACGTGACCCTACAATTAGTTTCACCTGGGTCTTACCCGCGATAAATATGTGTGTTTTAGTGTCAGCATGTCTCCCCTGACAGTTATTTAGTGCAGCGCGAGGCATATGTAAGATGAAGGGCAACTATGCGACCAGCGCGATGGTTGAATAATACGGCCTCGTTTTTCAGCTATTCAATATTAACATGAAGGCGTTTTTTATTATGATGGTGTTCATTTACATTGTATCTATTGTACTATAGTGGTGTTTGTAGCATTATGCGCATATTGACAACTGTTGAGGCATCGTGATATGCTCTATCATTTATGATGTAAATAGCCACAGTGTACCTACTTTTAATTAAATGAATTTTTAGATAATTGAATACCATATTTTAAGCATTTAACTAATTTTGGTTAACAAGGAAACTCTTTTATGTCTATAACTTTGTTAGAGTATAAAGGCCACCATCAAAATGGCGCTCACTAGACTGAGAAAGCCTGCTGTGACAGGCGAAACGCGTCTCTCTTTGCTGGGTCGGAGGAGGCATAATTGAATAAAGAAGCCCTTACCTTAATAGCCCTTGAGTTCGTGCTCTTTTATGGCGGAGGTGCAGGGCAGCGAATAAACACACTTTGCACCAGAAACTTTGGGTCCGTGTTCGTCCTTTCCGGGGAAAACTGGACCGAACATTACTGACAATACAACCTGATTACTGCATATCTCAAGAGCTCTCAGGACTGCATTGATTCCACATTCCAAATGAAATCTTCACTCATGATGCTTTTTGAAAATTCAGCTGTGTCATCTGTGCAGCCACTGAGCAAACCATCTTGTACTACCTGAGGAAGGCGGAAGCTGAAACGTTGTAGTGGAAATATATTTTTGTTCTTTGGTGAATCTATCTGTTTGAGTCACTTTTCTTGGATATATATATATATATATATATATATATATATATATATATATATATATATATATATATATATATATATGTATATATATATATATATATATCAAACCAACAAAGTTTGCCCATTCAGGAGAGCCACAAACAGGTAGGTAAAATTCCGTTTAATTGCAAAGGCTGCAGCGTGTTTGAAAAGAAGTCTTTACAAAGTTCAGGAGCCTGACGCGTTTCATGCCACACAAGCATTTCATCAGAGGCAGTTTGTTTAACACAACGCAGAGCGCAAGGCAGTACTTATCACATCAACCACCCGCCCAGTGGCGTCGGCTCTCGCTGAGCCTGCTGGTCTCAGTAGTGCCAGTAATTCAACTCGAGTGAGCCGCTCATGCGTTCGCAAAATAGAACATTGTAAAACCACAGTGGGTATTGAAAGAATCCATTTTCATAACAGGTTGCACTGTATAACTTCTGCAAAACGACCTCCTGTCCAAAAGCCGGTTGCCGAAAGACTCCAGCCTGGTCCATCTCATTATGGCAGGGCTTCTCCCACGACCGGGCCAGCCGTGAACATCTCAAACCAACAAAGTTTGCCCATTCAGGAGACCCACAAACAGGTAGGTAAAATTCCGTTTAATTGCAAAGGCTGCAGCGTGTTTGAAAAGAAGTCTTTACAAAGTTCAGGAGCCTGACGCGTTTCATGCCACACAAGCATTTCATCAGAGGCAGTTCGTTTAACACAACGCAGAGCGCAAGGCAGTACTTATCACATCAACCACCCGCCCCAGTGGGCGTCGGCTCTCGCTGAGCCTGCTGGTCTCAGTAGTGCCAGTAATTCAACTCGAGTGAGCCGCTCTGCGTTCGCAAAATAGAACATTGTAAAACCACAGTGGGTATTGAAAGAATCCATTTTCATAACAGGTTGCACTGTAGAAGCCCTGCCATAATGTGGCAGTGATGTCATTTGAGATGTCATCAGTGATGTCATCAGTGATGTCACTGACCATGTCATGAGTGATGTAATATGTGACGTCATCAGCAGTGCATTGCGGGGGCGCGAGTTATAGTTACCTGAACTAACTATAACGGGGGAATTTCACGGGTTTTGTACGAGTGCAATGTCCAACTAACTATAACTGTCCCTAAAACCTTATGGTTTTTTCAGTGAATATATATATATATATATATATATATATATATATTACATGTATATACATATATATACATGATCAGTCTTTTTTGTTTGTAATACGCCCAAAACTTCAAGCAATAAATCCAATCGGCGCTGAAAACAGAACACGGCACGTCCAACCAATTTCCTGGAACAGGTTTTATTCATTTGTTTCACCAAGTGCTGCAGCAGCATGCAGTGGCCTACATGTTTCAGCCATAGCCTTCCACAGGGCCATCCATAAATATATATATATATATATATTATCTACTGGCGGTCGCCAGTAGATAGTTATAGTTAGGACCTATTATCCATAGGAAATCCGCGACATTCTATTTGAAATAACGTTGGCGCCGGTTGACGAATCTTCGCGAAAGTTTCCAACTTGTTGGGGCGCTCCGCTCTGCTCCTACCCTGAAAGTCTCGGGTTGATTCGTCAAGCGGGGCCGAGAAAAAGGGGGGTCCCAAAACGCATTTTCCCCATTCATTTTTCCATAGGAACCTTTAGTCGCAGTTACAGCCCGAACTGCTGAACGGAATTACACCAAATTTGGCAAAGAGGTAGCCCTTGGTTCAGTGTCGTGCCTTTTGCTTAAATGGTGTAAATCCGTTCAGTAGTTCCTGAGAAATTCACAAGTAAAATCATATATATATCTATGGGCGCGTCGGATCCGCGTACCCTCAGCGCACCCTGCGCGCACCGTCCCGATCACGAGCTGCATGCTAATTGGCTGTCAGCTGGCTGTCAACATTCCGATTCAGGAAGTGTTGGCAGCCATTTTGTCCCTCGGTAGAACCGAGGCACAGAAACAAGTGCGTAAACGCACAAAGGGGCAGGGTAGAAACACCCTGACCCCCTAGGTCTGCTCAGGGGTCCCACAAGGACCCCTGGGTAAAAAAGCATTTGTTTTAAAAATCGGCGGGATGCGCTAGGGTGCGCGAATCCCGCAGAGAAAAAAAGCACAAGAAACACGTCGCCAACGCACAAAGGGGGCAGGGTAGAAACACCCTGACCCCCTAGGCCTGCCCAGGGGGTCCCACAAGGACCCCTGGGCAGAAAAGCATTTTTTTTTTTTTAAATCGGCAGGATGCGCTCAGGGTGCGCGGATCCTGCCGGAAAAAAATTGAAGCGCGTCTCCGCGCTTCTTAGTTAATTTGCCCTCGGGTGGGCCAAGTCCCGGGGGCATGGTGGGGGGGGGTTAAATTTAATGTGGAGGGCCTCTAAGGCCCCCCAAGCCCCGGGGACCGCCACCCCCCGGGGCTTTCAAAAAATAATGGAGCGGGAGGGCTCTTGGCCCTCCCGCAGCCCCGGGTACCGCCACACCCCGGGCTTCTTTTTAAAAAAATTATTTTCACCTGTGTGGGGGCTCCAGCCCCCACACGCCCCGGGACCGCCACCTCCCGGGGCACTAAAGATTTGAATATGGGGGTCCGTTACGGACCCCAAAGCCCCGGGACCACCACCTCCCGGGGCTGTGAAATGGTTGGGAGGGGGGCCGCGCGGCCCCCCTCCTGGAGCCCTTGATGGCCCTGGGGACCGCCACCCCCAGGGCCGGCTCCTGCAGTGTCCCGGGGTGCCTACCCCGGGACACTGTAGTTTGCTATGACAGGACGGGAGCCTCGTGGCTCCCGTCCTGTCATAGCAAACTTGGTTTGCATTTTGAAAGAGAGAGCAGGAAACCTGCTCTCTCTTTCAAAATGCAAACCCAATTGCTTTTCCACATGGGGAGCAGCATGTTAGCTGCTGTGCTCCCCATGTGGAAAAGCAATGCCAGCTCCCGTAGGACACGGGGAGCCGGCGGGACTGTGGGTGGATTGGGGACCCCCCCACAGTCCCCAACCAGAGGCCAGGCCCCGGGGGATGGGGTCCCCGGGGCCATAGTGGCCAGGGAGGGGGCCACGCAGCCCCCTCCCCAAATTAAAAAAAAAAAAAAGGGCAAGGCCGGCCCCGGGGGATGGGGTCCCCGGGGCCTTAAATGGCCTGAGGAGGGGGGCCTTGTAGCCCCCCTCCAAATTAACATTTTGCATTGTGTTTGAAATTGTGTTGCCCATTGCAACAACTGTAACTACTGTACTTAAAAGTCTATTGCCTATTTGCAAAGTATTTAAACTAAAGTAATTCATTCTGAGAAAGTATATTTTGTAATGTAATGTATAATGTAATTACAATGTAATTTAAAAAATAAAATATCTAAAAATAAATAGTTTAAAAAAATGTAGTAAATCAGTATCAAAAAAAATAAATATAACAATTAATACATTTAAAAATTGTCATTTACAAAACCTTTGAAATTCACTGAAAAAAACCATAGGTTTCAGACATGTTATAGTTAGGAATTAGCATTTAAAAAACCTTTGAAATTCACTGAAAAACCATAGGTTTCAGGCTTGTTATAGTTAGGAATTAGCATTTTAAAAACCTTTGAAATTCACTGAAAAAACCATAGGTTTCAGGCCTGTTATAGTTAGGGTTTAGCATTTAAAAAACCTTTGAAATTCACTGAAAAACCATAGGTTTTAGGGAAAGTTATAGTTAGTTGGACATTGCACTCGTACAAAACCCGTGAAATTCCCCCGTTATAGTTAGTTCAGCTAACTATAACTCGCGCCCGCAATGCACTGCTGATGACGTCACATATTACATCACTCATGACATGGTCAGTGACATCACTGATGACATCACTGATGACATCTCAAATGACATCACTGATGACATCATCCATGTGAGAATTTAATGCATCTTCTCACACCCTAATATAACTTTTGATACACCCACTCTAAATTACAGACTGCCATTCTCAAAGCCATACACACTCCAATACCAATAAGTACATACCCACTCACTGATTCTTAGGTCTACACACACACATCTACTCACTCACCCGTACAGTCACTCATACTTACAGTCACTCAGTACAGGACTATCATATGCACTCATACACCTATATAAACACTCACACAACGCAACTCATCCATAGAGGCACTCACACACCTAGTCAGTCATGCAAATAATTAATCACACTCCAATTTACTCACCTATACAGTTATACACACCAGCTAACTTACTCATAAAAATACTAGCACATTCTTACGCTCCTATGCAATCACTGATGCAAGCACACACTCATCCATATAGCCACTCTCACAATCACACACTCTCACTTATAGCCATTTATATACTCCAACACACATATATACTGCCTTTCACATATGTAGTTACTCACACATGTACCACTGAGATATACATTCAATCACTAACACACCCAAACACACACTCACCCACCCATACAGTCCATCACAGACACACTCTTGAAACCATGCACCCAGTGAATCACCCACTCACACATCTATGCACAGAGTCACACACACCCCAACCACACAAACACTGAGGCACCCAAACAGATACTCAGAGAACCAATCCATAACCCATATAGACACTCATTTAGCTAGTCAGAAACCCATGCAGCTGCTTACACAACAACAGACAGACGGATACAGACATTCACACAGTTTAGTCACTCACCCATGCATCCAGTAAGATACGTTTAATCACTCACTTATATATTCAGTCACGCACCTACTAAATCATCCATTCAGACGCTTATACACCCACTCATTCTTCAATACGCCTTTCCCTATATATATTAAACATAGTTAAACTTTACAGAAACACACAGTCACTGGATGATGTCATCAGTGATGTCATCAGTGATGTCATTTGATGTAATATGTGACGTCATCAGCAGTGCATTGCGGGGGCGCGAGTTATAGTTAGCTGAACTAACTATAACGGGGGAATTTCACGGGTTTTGTACGAGTGCAATGTCCAACTAACTATAACTTTCCCTAAAACCTATGGTTTTTTCAGTGAATATATATATATATATGAACACCACATCCGATTCCTCACAATTAAAACCGGACACCGACACAGGGGGATTTAGGAATTTAAAAGTCTTTATTCCTCCATTACGCTGCGACGCGTTTCGGCATTCACTGCCTTGATCACACAGTGATCACTTCCTGTATTACGTGCATAAATTAAAATTCAGCAGAGTGCCCCGATCACATGACCGGCAAGTTTTTCATGAAGCAGGAAAACAGACTATCATACAGGTCATTTTACCAAGTTTCTATCACTTGGTTAATAAAGTTTTTTACACATTTCTTTAATGCACTCCATGTTTCTTGGATAGTATCTCCAATTCATTGCAATTAAGGCTTCATAATTTAAATTACTTGAATACAATTATATATCAGAGTATGCATGTGACCATTGTAAAACATCATTGGAATTCAATAAAGTGCAAGTGCAAGTAAATAAATAAATAAATACATACATATATATTCATACATATATATATATGTATAAATATACACACAAATAGTGCAATGTCCAACTAACTATAACTTTCCCTAAAACCTATGGTTTTTTCAGTGAATATATATATATATATATATATATATATATATATTCATATATATATTCCAAAAAATCCACACTCCTGGAATGTTGACAGGATAACCGGTACGGACCACGACGTGTTCAGTTTGATAAGCAGTGCTTTATTGCATAATGTAGATAAAATCAATCAGCATCATAGAATGCATAGACTAGTGTCCAGCCTGACGCGTTTCGACCGCGTTTCCGCGGTCTTGCTCACATATATATATTGCTTTGTATGATTTTGTTTTTTAATATTTTTAGTAAAAAAAATTATATTTATTTAATCTTGTAAATTATTTATTATGTTGCATTTGATTTGTAAAATATGTATGTATTTTTATATATAAAACCCGAGAAATTCACTGAAAAAACCAAAGGTTACAGGGACGTTATAGTTAGGCTGACATTTCACTCATACAAAACCAGAGAAATTCAGCAGTTATTGTCAGCTAAGCTAACTATACCTCACGCCCCGCAATGCACTGCTTATGACCTCACATATTACATCACTCATGGCATGGTCAGAGCCATCACTGATGACATCACTGATAATCTCAATTACATCACTGATGACATCATCCAGTGACTATGAGTGTTTTTAAAACGTTTATGAGTATTAAATATGTATACCAAGGTGTATTGGTGAATCAGTGGGTGTATAAGTACCTGTATGGGTGATTCAGTGGGTGCGTGACTGGCTGTATAAGTGAGAAATTAGGTGTCTCAGTGAATGTATGGGTGAGTGACTACGTTGTGTGAATGTCTGTATCAGTCTGTCAGTTGGTGTCTAAGTGGTTGTATGGGTTGGTGAGTAAGTACGTGAGTGGCTGTATGGGAGATTGATTGGTTGTCTGAGTACCTGTATGAGTGTCTGTATGGGTGGATGAGGGGGTGTGTGACTGCCTGGATTGATGAGTGAGTGTGTCAGTCAGTGGCTGTATGGCTTAGTGAGTGCATCTATGAGGGGCTGTATGGGTGACTTAGTGTGTGTTTGAATGTGTCAATGAGTGAATGGATGTGGCAGTGCTATATGGGTGAGTAAATGCATATGTGAAAGGCAGTATAAGTGAGTGTTGGAATATATGAGTGACTGTATGTGTGACTGAGTGATTGCGAGAGCGGCCGCATGGGTGAGTGTGTTCTTGTGTCAGTGACTGTATAGGTGAGTGAGTATGTGTTAGTATCTGCATGAATTAGTGAGTGGGTGTGTGTATAACTGTATAGGTGAGTAAGTGGCTGTGTAATTGGCTCTATGGGTGAGTGACTAGCTGTGTGAGTAGCTATATGGGTGACTGACAATGTGTGAGTAGCTGTATGGGTATATGAGTGGATATTTCAGCGGCTGTATTGGTCAGTGAGTTGGTTATGAGTGGCTGTATAGGTGAGTGTGTGCTTGTGTCAGTGACTGTATAGGTGAGCATGAGTTAGTATCTGTACGAATAAGTGAGTGGGTGCATGTATAACTGTATGGGTGAGCAAGTGACTGTGTGATTGATTTTATGGGTGAGTGAGTAGGTGTGTGAGTAGCTTTATGGGTGACTGTGTGAGTGGGTATGAGTGGATATATCAGTGGCTGTATTAGTGAGGGAGTTGGTGCATGTGTGGTTGTATGGGTGACTGAGTGGATGTGTGTGTAGACCTATGAATCAGTGAGTGGGTGTTTAAGTAGGGGTATGGGTGTGTCAATGGTTTTGAGAATGGTAGTGTGGAAGTTGGAGTGGGTGTATGAAAGGTTACCTTGGGGTATGAGTGGGTGCATCAGAGATTCTGTGGATGATGTCATGAGTGATGTCATTTGAGATGTCACCAGTGATGTCACTGACCATGTCATGAGTGATGTAATATGTGAGGTCATAAGCAGTGCATTGTGGGGGTGTGAGTTATAGTTAGTCCAGCTAAATATAACTGCTGAACAGGTGAAATGGCAGCCTAACTATAACTTCTCTGTAACCCTTGTTTTTTTCCAGTGAATTTCTATGGTTTTTGAAGTAGTAGTCACATTTGCAGAGTATTGGAGAAAGGTGGCGGGGCCTCTGACCAGCTCTCAGGAATTCTGCTGTGTAGCACTTACAGGAGGTACCAGGAGAGCTTCTTGGTCCCCAAGTCCCTCAGGAGTAAAGTGGACTTCATCCCCCAACCAGTAGTGCACCAGGAGCTGCGTTTGCAGAGTGGTGGAGAAAGGGAACATGGCCTCCGTACACCTCTTAGCAATCCCGCTGTGTGGAATGTACTGGAGGTAACAGGAGGTGTAGTTGGTCCCTAAGGATGTCCTTGGGGGCCAACTACCCCTCCTGTTACCTCTAGTAAGTCCCACACAGCAGGCTTGCTGAGAAAATGTCAGAGGCCACGCCCCCTTTCTCCACCACTCTGTAAACGCACCTCCCAGCGCACTACTAGTTGAGGGATGATGTCCTCTTGGCTCCAGAGAGTCCTTGGGGACCAACAAATCCTCCTGTTGCCTCCAGTAACCCCCACACAGCAGGATTACTGAGAAGTTGTGAGAGGTCATGCCCCCTTTCTCCACTACTCTGCTAACGTGCCACCCGGCACACTATTAGTTGGGGGATGAAGTCCCCTTTGCTCCAGAGGGTCCTTGGGGGCCAACAAGTCCTCCTGTTACCTCCAGTAAGTCCCACACAGTGGGTCTGCTGAGAGATTTTCGGTGGCCCCCCTTTGCTACCACTCTGCAACCACGCCTCCTGGTGCACTACTAGTTGGGGGATGAAGTCCCCTTGGTTCTTCAGGGTCCTTGGGTGCCAACTAGCCATCCTTTTACCTCCAGTAAGACCCACAAAGATGCACTGCTGAGAGATCGTCAGAGGCCATGCCCCCTTTCTCCACCAATCTGCAAACACAGCTCCTGGTGCACTACTGCTTTGGGGATAAAGCCCACTTTAGTCCTGAGGCCCTCAGGATGCAAGGAAACCTCATCCGCCCACCAGCAGTGCACCGAGAGTTGCGTTTGCAGAGTGGAAGAGAAAGAGAGTGTGGCCTCTGACCACCTCTCAGCAATCCCACTGTGTGGGTCATACTGGAGGTAACAGGAGGTCTTTTTGGTCCCTTAAGACCCCCAGCAGTCAAGGGGATTTCATCCCCCAACCAGGAGCACGCCAGGAGGTGCATTAACAGAGTAGTGGAGAAAGGGGGTGGGCATCCTGTGAGTTGGCATTTTTTTTTCTGCTTTTTTTTCTTTTTAAAGAAGGGTGGCCACTTGGCCCCCCTTCCTGGACCATTTTGGTCCCTGGGGGCCCCATTCCCCGGGGCCTGCCCTTTATTTTTTTTTAATACTTCAAAGGGAGGGGGCCACGCGACGCCCAACCCAGACCAATTTCAGCCCCAGGGACCCCATCCCCCGGCTTTTAATTTTTTTTTTAATACTTTAAAGGGAGAGGGGCTGAGTGGCCCCCCTCCTGGACCATTTTAAGCCCCGGAGACCCCATCCCCTTGGGGCCAGGCCTTTTTTTATTTTAAAAGGGAGGAGGGCCACGCGGTCTCCCTCCTCAGGCCGATTTCGGTCCAGGGGACCCCATCCCCTGGGGCAAGGCCTTCATAATCATTAATTTTACTTTTTTTTAAATGGGGAGGGGGGGCCTGTGCGGCCCCCCTCCCTGGGCTAACTTCAGCACCGGGGTCCCCATCCCCAGGGCCTAGGCTCTCTGTTGGGGACCGAGGGAGCAGCCTCAAGGCCCTGCGGTCCCAGTCGGCTCCCCGCCTCGTACGCGAGCCAGCATTGCTTTTGGACAGTGGGAGCTGCTAACTTTTCCTTGTGTTTGCTTTGTTCGCCCTAAGTTGGCAGTGTATGCCCAGACATGGGTCCCTTGCTCACTTTGCCACTGGATTCAAGCTAGCCTGGCTGATGAGGGGTGTTACCCTGAAACTGGTCCCAGGATGCTTGTTCAGTTCATAGACCTGGCTTGGCATTTCGGGCTGGACTGTTCCCATGAGGCAAATGGTCAAGACTGATTTGCATATGGCTGGGTCTTATCTGGGGTGGCAAAGTGAGCTAAAGAACGATGATGGATTCAACCCAAATCTGTGAGTGAGAGTGAGTGTCTGAAAGGTTTCAGCGCTCCATCCATGATTTCCTTGTGTTTGCTTTGTGCCCTAAGTTGGCAGGGTATGCCCAGACGTGGGTCCCTTGCTCACTTTGCCACTGGATTCAAGCTAGCCTGGCTGATGAGGGATGTTACCCTGAAACCGGCCCCAGGATGCTTGTTTCCGTTCCAGGGAAGACCTGGCTTGGCAGTTCGGGCTGTACTGCTCCCATGAGGCACAGGATCAAGACTGATTTGCATATGGCTGGGTCTGAACTGGGGTGGTGAAGGGAGCTAAAGAACGATGATGGATTCAACCCAGATCTGTGACTGGGGGTTGTAGGAAGGTGGAATCTGACTGCATGGTTACCCCCATTTCTTTCCTGGTGTTTTGCTGGTTTTCGACTTAGTCTGACTGGGATCCTGCTATTCAGGACCCCAGTCTATCTGCTTACTCCCTAAATTGGTTGTTCATGTACTTTAGGTACACTCCAGATTGGATTCTGGGGTACCCTTATAAGTCCCTAGTATATGGTATACTATGTACCCAGGGCATAGGGACCCCAGAGGCCTCCCACGGGCTGCAGCATGTATTTTGCCACCCCTGAGAGACCATTTAAAATGACACCACAGGTCTGCTACTGCAGCCTGTGTAAGGTGGTGCATGCACCCCTTACTTAGATATAGGTTCACTATATCTATCCTAATCACTGCACATATAAACCTATCAGTCACCCCTATAGCAGGCCTTATCAATACTGAAGGCAGGGTTCTGGGTTTTATGTGAGAGGGTGCCCATGCATGCGCAGAGCCCCTCTGCAGCCTTCAGAACCCATATTCCGGGGTTGTTTGTGATGCAGCCAACCATATATACTTAAGTGCATTATAACCTCGCGGTAAATGCTAACTTTAATATGGCTGCATGGAAACATGTCGTGTTTGGTGTCAAACACCTTGGAATCATACCTCCCACACCAGTAACTGGTGTGGGAGGTATGATTCCACACTCCTAGAGGGAGAAATATGACAACACCGGTACACCCGGTACCAGCTTCACAGAACCCTGGCATCACAAAATGGATGCTGCCAGCCACAGACACGAGTCTGCCGTCCTGCTGCTGGACGAAACTCTGGCAGGGGAAGGCTTGACAATAGGTTTCCTGTCACAGGGAGGTGTGACCACCTCCCAGACAGGCTTTACTGTATTGGGGCTGGGTGGGTGCATTCTCAGAGTGCTTTGATGTCTGCACTGGGGGCACATTTGGTGTCCCTGTGCATAGTCCAGCTCAAACCGGTTGCAGGAGCCATTTGCTCCTGCTCTGGCGTGAAACGGGACAAAGGACATGGGTGTAGCCACCCCTCTGTCCTGACCCTCCCATAGGTGGGTCCCCAGAGTTTGTCCCACCCCTTCCTTGGGTATAAAGTAGGAACCCCTGACTACAGGACTTTAGATTTACCTGGACTAAACTCTGCTACAAAAACCAAGTATCCTTCAACGATCTACGCTTTGCTGGACGATTGAAGAATCTCCCTTGGAGTAAAGGAGTTACTCCCCTGCTGAGCAGGCACCAAAACGCATCTGACCAGTTTGCATCTACGAAGCTCCTGAAGGACTCCGAAGATTTCTGCAACACAGGAGGTGGGTTCCCAAGGTCTCCGAGGTCGATCTGCGCTCTCAGCAATTCTGAGGCCCGTATCCCTCGTGGGGACTGTGAAACCCGTACCCCTGGGCACCGTGTACATTTGCAGCAGCATATGCTTTTCGGCAAACCATGAAGCTGTGCTTTGGGCTACTTGTAGTCCTGATCCCGAGCAGTAATCCCACTGAAGATTTCCAGCCTACACTCCACGAGTGTTCCGTGGGCTGGTATTTCGTGATTCAGCTTGAGGTCCCTTTGCGATCCCTGGTCCGTTGGCCTGTGGGTCCCTGAGAAGGCAACTTTAACTTTCAGTGGGCTTCCCTGATTGCTCCAGATGTGCCCTGACTCTCCATTGCTTGGAGAGTCCCCAGAACCTTGCTGGTCCTCGCAGAAGCATCTTTCCTCTGACCGCATGGGTTGCTGTTGCCAAGGCTTGTTGGTGTTCAATCCGGACACTGACCCCCCAGCACTCGACATCCTTTGTGGGAAAGCTCAGATCCGGACTGTGGTTGTCGTCGATGTCTCCTGGTCCTTGTGGCTGCAGAGTCAAGCTTCACCCCATCTCACCTGAAGCACCCGACATCGGTGGGCATTCGATTGCTCCGCTCCTGGTAATGTGAAGTGACCCAGACTTTTTCCCCTCTGCTTTCAGGTTCTTCTCATCTCCGATCCTGGCTTGGATCACACCGGACACTTTTCTTCTCCACGGCAGCAGTACTTTTTCGCATTACGCCATTGAAAACGACGAGGGTTTCCAACACCACTTGACCCCTATGCACCCGGCTCCTCTGGGATAGGTAACACGGGTACCGCGGTACTCTCAAGGGTGCTGGCCTTAGAACCTTCTATGTTTAGCTGGGTTTGCTGAAAGTCCTCTCCTAAGTGTCCTTAATCTTTAAATTTCCAACAGCGACTTTCCCATAGAGTTGTACGGAGCTCGCGTCTGTGTTCCCACACTGCACCCGTCCTCCGTGGGTCCTCTGTGTCACTACCTTGGGTGGTTCCTTGGGGTCCCAGTGATTCTACGTGCTCTAGGCACTGTGTCTAGTCAAGTCATGGTTCTTATACCACTTACTTAGCATATGGTTCGGTCTCCCCCTGGAGCCCGCTGTGTATTGTGCTATTTACTGTCGTTCTAGTGATTTAATATTGTGTGTCTTGTTCTCTAATCTCATAAAGAGGTTAGTAGAGAGTGTTTAGTAATAAATACATATATTTTATATATATCTTGTGTGGTTCTCCTTTCATTTCGACATTCAGGAGGTTATATACTGGTAAAACAAGCTGCTTTACATTCCTTCGAGACTTAGCCTGAAGGCTGCTCTCCATAGCTACCACTAGGATAGCTTTCAATAAAGGTTGTCTTTGACCTAATCATCAATAAAGATCGTTTGGACTGGTGCAAGGTGCCCACTTTAATTAGTGGACAGCATATACCAGGCCAACTTCTCACAGGGGTGAGTGTCTGAAAAGTTTCAGCGCTCCGTCCATTATGTTCTTTTGTTTGCTTTCTTCCAGGTCTGATCTGGGGTGGCGAAGTGAGCTAAAGAACGATGATGGATTCAACCCAGATCTGTGAGTGGGGGTGAGTGTCTGAAAGGTTTCAGCGCTCCATCCATGATTTCCTTGTGTTTGCTTTGTGCTCTAAGTTGGCAGGGTATGCCCAGATGTGGGTCCCTTGCTCACTTTGCCACTGGATTCAAGCTAGCCTGGCTGATGAGGGATGTTACCACGAAACCGGCTCCAGGATGCTTGTTTCCATTCCAGGGAAGACCTGGCTTGGCAGTTCGGGCTGGACTGCTCCCATGAGGCACAGGATCCAGACTGATTTGCATATGGCTGGGTCTGAACTGGGGTGGCGAAGGGAGCTAAAGAACGATGATGGATTCAACCCAGATCAGTGACTGGGGGTGAGTGTCTGAAAAGTTTCAGCGCTCCGTCCATCATGTTCTTTTGTTTGCTTTCTTCCAGTTTAAGACACAATTATACTGCAGTCCTAGATAAACATAAGGTAATCATAGGAGGTACCTGGATGAGCAATAATTGCTTAAAGTTAAACTTGGGTAAGACTGAGGTTATCCTCTTAGGAAACAATCCAATTATGGATCCCTTCTAGTTGGCCATCAGAAATGAGACCACTCCCATCCCCAGTCACAAGGGCCAAAAATCATGGTGTAATAGTCGACGACAAGCTGAATTTTAGCAAACAAATTAATTCTTTAATCTCTTCCTCTTTCAAAACCCTGGGGATAATCAAGAAAATCATCCCATTCATTGCACCCAACACCAAGAAAACAGTAATCACGTCACTAGTCTTAGCAAAAATGTATTATTGTAACGGTTTGTACTTGAATTTACAAGAACAATACCTTAATAAATTGCAGACTCTGCAAAATGCGGCAGCAAGATTGCTCCTGGGTCTTCCAAAATTTCAATCAGTCACTCAAGAGATCAAGGGGCTCCACTGGCTGACTGTCAGAAACTGCATTAAATTCAATTGTCTATGCATAGCCCACAAGGTCTTATATGACACTGGCCCCGAGGTACTTAAACCATGCACTCACATGGTATGAACCCTGCAGAAATCTGCAAATCTAGAGGAGCAAAGAAAGTTATGCTCTCCAGATTTAAAAGAGTTAAATGGGGAGGAAACAGCTTTGTTACAGCTGCCAAGCACTGGAATCTCCTGCCCTCTTACATTATGGCTGTCCCTCTCTGCTTGTCTTCAGAAAGCTCCTAAAAACTTGGCTTTTTAATAAAGAAAGGTAGTTACTTCTCCCCCAGTTGTGCTCAAGTTGCGCTGGCGCCAAGATACTCCAGGGTAGATGTGCGCTTTTTTTTAACATAACATAACATGACAACTTCCAATTTCGTTGGTTAACACGGAAGGACTTTTTCTTCATACAACAAAGATACTTGTTACCCTTCTCTTACATTTTACAGCATTTGAAATTAGCAGTTTGATTCTTCTTTCTTTTTAAAAAAAATGATGACCACAAGACCTAGGAATATAAGTAAGGGAACTGCTTTGACTTACCCTGTTGCATATCTATAGTGAACCAAGGCCACGACGCCATCTTATTGCTTTCCTCAAACAGAATTCTGTAACAAAACTCGCCAAGTGAGAATAAACACAGTTTGGCACAATGCGATTCTACCAACATTATCAATGACTGGGTAATACTTTTAATAGTAATACTGAATGCTGAAAAGATGTCCTTAAATGCCATAAACAACTTTTGAGTCGTTTTCTACAAACCAGTACAGGTTATATGAATGAGTAATAGTTTTTCCACATGATTTAAATCACGTCATTAGGCCTGTGGTAATAATTACTCCCTTCCCTGTTTTTTTATTAAATCACAAAAAACCATGACACATTTTTTACCAGTATTTCAATTCTTGCAGTAAACCCCTGATGACACGTAATCCTAATAAATATGCCAAAACAACAGCGAGGAAGAGGGAGTGCAAGAGCAACAGGCTGCCAGGAGAGACCAGTGAAAGAAAGGGCAAAGGAGAGAATGAGTGTGCAGTGAGGGTAGCAACAAACTGTGGATACACTGGGAAAAAGAGGAAAGGATGGGACAGAGCAACAAGGGGCAACCAAGACAGACAACAATTGAAGAACTCCATTGAAGGCAGAATGATACACCCAAACAGCCAATACCATTAGGTGAGTGAAAAATACTTCATTGTGCTGGGGCAAGACAAGATTGACAAAGTTTCAAGCCAATGGCTAAAAGAGGAGAGTCCAAAAAAGCCAAAGCAATGAAAGGGGGGACCTAAAGCCTATTCGATGTATATTATAAGCAACAGGTTTGTTAGAGAACTGGCAAGTTAACCCAGACATAAAAAATAATAGTGTGTCATCACGAAAGACGAGTAAAAAGCTTCTGTGCAGAACAGACATTTTTTCCTGCCTTCTGCCCCTGACCATATCATGAGCACCATTGTCTGACAAGAATGGACTCCCTGTTTTACAGCTAGAGGTAAATGTGCTGCCCTTAATATTAGGATTTTTGATGTATGTCAACATTTAGCAATAGGGTTGCAGGGCATCGACCAAAAAAAGCAGAAGCCCTGTTTGCCAATTTGTGGTTCCCCCCATTCAATCAATATTATTTTTATTAGATTTTCTTGTAAAATCATGAAAGTTCATACAATACAGTAAAACCACTTAAACAAGGAGAAAAAAGCTCTCTAAGTAAAACAGATATCCACAATATCTGATCACAGTTACATGAATTCAAGGTCAAATACATTAGTCCAAACATAGTGAACTTCAGTACAAAGGAAATGCTAGGTTACTAACTATAACTCATGCTAATACAAAAGTAACAACTGATGCAATAAATGTAATCTAAAATAGATTAACAACCTGCAGTGGTAGCTGGTCATCCAGAGATTCAAATAGAGTTCCATCCCAATAACCGATTTGAACATAACAAATTGGCGCATCTACGCTTACCTAGAGCAGAGGCCGCAATCTCAGCTGCCACTCTAGAGAGGAAGGCCTGCTTCAGCCAAACTATATCCCCTTTCACAAACCGCACTGGATCTACAAAGAGTTCAGGACGACCCAAAGCAGTAAAATTACTTCTAATACATGTTAACAAGGGGATTCGAGTCAAATTGTCCAGGTTTAAGCAGTCATGACCTATAGCGTTCATTTGAAAACCTTAAATTCGGCTCGAGGCCATAAAAGCATACAAGTAAACAGTAATAAAACATTAGTACTCAGAATTCAATAAATACATATATTAAAAGCAAATACACCTAAAAACAGGATTAAAACTATCATGTGTACAGAGAAATAGGACTCAAAATATAAAATGCAAGGTTAAGAATGCACATTTTGTTGCATTTACGCACATTAACGCAATAGCACCAGATATTTAACCGTTAGAGGCACTAAATTTGGCCCTGATTTTCCACATAGCCAGCAGATAGCAGGAGAGTGCAAAAACCAGTGGTTTATGAAGGTCGGTTTTTAGTATTCTTCGTGCAAACTTATACTCTCTAATCCCCAAACTCCGACAAAGTGGTAGAACCCAACACCGCCTACTAGTTAAGTAGGCTGGGCAGAAAAACAAAACATGTTCTAAAGTTTCTTTAGAAGCTCTACATGCTGGACACAGCTGTTTGTCCTACAGATGGGATTTGGCCCATTTGGTGGTAAAAGTACAGAGGGGCAAGGTCCCATAGCTGAATAACAGGAACAAGCGCCATGCTTGAGGGGATGCAATCTCGTCCATATAGCTCTATTGAGTTTTAAATTCTCTTTAGCCAAATGGATTACCATAAATCATAACCCATAAACCAAAAGAATCCGAGGTATACCCCAAGCCCAATTACTCATGCACAATCTCACTTGGGGTTCCCTGAGGGACCTTTAAAAGACCTCTCAGAGAGATATTCTCAGCTACCTGTAATGGAGCTATAAATGCATGCTCCCGATGTCACAACCAAAACAAGCCACTAAAATGCATTTAGCCTTTTGGACTTTGAGTATTGTCTCTACATGAGTTTAGCCTAAGTGTCTAGAAAACAAGTTAATTTCATTATTTGTCTTTTTAAACATCATGACAATTTTTTGAAGGAGAGGTAGCCATATAAGGTGGAGGTCCAAAAGGATTCCCAGATACGTAAGTGTTCAACTTTGCTGATGACATTACCCTTTATCACAACTTTTCTTGTACTGGTATTTCTAGGGCCAATCACCATGACATGGGGCTTGGTATAGTCGGTCGACAGGTCAGGGTCATCCTTAAAGGATCCAACAGAGAGACAAGGGAATGAGCCTTCACTGACTCCCCTCCTGATATCTAGACTCACAAAAAGGAGAGGGACTGATAAAAAAAAACGAGGACACTATCCTAAGTAGAGGTTTGGATTCGTGTCCCTGCCCTACCAACTGTGTAGAAGTGATAGTAAACAGAGGGAAGACAAGACAAGAGGAAAATCAATAGATTTTTCAAAACTGTTCTCACCCACTATGTAGTGGCATGCTTCATCATAGGGCCGCTGCAGGCGTCCAGGTGCAGACCAACACACTAGACGGAGCACTATTTCTTTTTAGTGAGGGAGAAGAAAGAGAGTGAGTGTGAAAAGGAAAGCGTATTCCCCAGAAGGGATCACTAGTGCAGGAAAAAAGAAGAATAAAACTGCCTAAAGAGGAACCACTGAGATACCTTTATTCTTGGCCCCCCTTGACAGGATTAAAACGATTAAAACCGGGGGGTGTAAAGGAGGGGTAACTGCCCCTAGACCCCCAATGCGTTTACCAACATGTTTCAGCCTTTGTGTTCAGCCCTCATGGGTCATAGGCCTTCTTCAGAGTATGGATCCCTTGATCATGTGGTCTTGATCAATGTGTGATCATTTGTGAAAAAACGATTATGAAAGGCGGAGTGCACCTTCTACGTTCTCCATAACACAGTCGCTTTTCATATCTGCAAGGGAGACAAAACACAAACATCAAGGTCGTCCCCTTAGAAAACCTATCTTATTATCTTAGGTTTCTGTAGTAATCACACGGCAGCACACGGTGTGTTCAGTAGCTTTTATTCCAAAACGATGTCCTCAGCAGTACAGCTGCATTCACAGCGCTGTCTCAACAGTAATGTCTCCAACACAGAACTCTAAGCATCAGGATAATCTAAGTTCTATCTAGACATTCCAGTTCAGGTTGCACTGCAGCAAGTGATTAACACTACACATCTTTTCCCTTGTACAAAAACAAAAGGAAGCAAAACAATGAACAATAGAACAATACAGTAACGAGGCATAAATATCTTCAATAAACAATTCAGTAACAAAGCATAAGTATATTCAGTAAAACATGTTCAGTATGTCACAGTTATGCCGAATGCTCACCCACCTTGCAAACGTTTCCAACACTCCACACAGTTCCATTCTCTAACACAACCACATTACGTCTAACTTCAACAACCTTCAACGGAGTGGAAAATTTACTGTCTCCCTTTATCACCACTCCGCATTTCCTTGTAACAACCCAATCACCCACCACAATGTTGGGTTTCTTCACACCTTTCTTTACGTTGTAATACTCTTCTGCACACTTCTGCTTCATTGTGACACCAGTTTTAATGGCTTGATGATCTACCCACAAGCGATCTTTGGCAACCAACCAAGCAGGATTCTCCTTCCTCCCGGGTTCCCTTCCCTTCAAAGAAACAAAGGGAGAAACACCAGTCACAGCATGGGGAGTAGTTCTGTGTGCCCACACTAATTTCTTCAACTCCTCTTTCCAGGATAAACCATTGGCCAATGACAACTGTATGTTGTCCATTATTAAACGGTTGATCCTTTCAACCATTCCATTCGCTTGTGGTCTGAACAAGGCTACCCTTTCGTGAACAATTCCCCACTTCATCATAAACTCCTTCATCTCTCGCGAAACGAACTGTACACCATTGTCAGACACAATGGTTTTTGGGACACCTTCTTCCAAAAAAACTTCTTCTAGAAAATCCATCACACTCTTAGAATTGATTATACTCATGGATTTAAACACGAACCACTTAGTATGGTAGTCAGCAAGTACCATAATAAACCTGTTTTCAGCACCCAATTTATTTATGGGACCAAGGAAATCCATGACCAATCTCTCCCAGGGTCTTAGAGGTATCCCGACACATTTCAGTGGAGGTTGCCTCAACATTTTAACTTTATCACTGTTAGCACACGCACAACAATGTTTCACAGAATCCTCAACCATACTATCCAACTTGGGCCACCAATAGGTTTGTCTTACCCTCCTCTTGGTCATGTTCCTTCCAGGATGCCCCTCATGCGCTAACTGGACAATCTGGTCACAAAGCACCATAGGAGGAATAATACGACTTCTCCTCATCACCTTATTGCCCAGGATGCTCAACTCCTCTCTGACTCCCCAATACTCCTCCATTTGATCATCACGACGTACCTCACGATGCCAACCACCCATAATGCTCTCCTTCACTTTTCTTAACACTGAATCGTTCTCCATGGCTACATCCCATTCTTCCTTCCTTAATGCTATGCATTCATGAATTCCGTAACTGTCATTCACATCAATCTCCACATCAACCATCTCAATCAACGCCTTCACGGAAGGTAAACGAGAAAGGCAATCTGCTACCACATTCTTTAATCCTTTTAAATATTCTAATTCAAAATTATATTCGAGGACGGATAAAACCCATCTTGAAATCCTAGGGGTAACTCCACCTTCCAGTCCTCTGCCACCCTTGAATAAATGCACCAATGGCTTATGATCAGTTCTAACTCTAAAAGGCAAACCCCAGAGGAAGTATTTAAAATGTTTGATCCCCCAGCAACACGCAAGAGCTTCTCTCTCTATCACTGAGTAGGACCGTTCAGCACCCTCGAACCTCCTGGAAGCAAACCCAATGATCCTCTCTTGTTCATTCACCACTTGGGTCAACACTGCTCCCAGTCCCACACTACTAGCATCCGTAGTCAAGTAAGTCTTGCCCATTACTTCAAAATGACCAAGGAAAGGAGCTCGTATAATACCTTCTTTGATTTGTCGGAATGCCTTCTCACACGCATCATTCCACTCAAATACCACATTCTTTTTCATCAACAACCTCAGTGGCTCTACTATTTCAGTAAAGTTCTTCACAAATTTCGAACAATACTCGGCTAGCCCAAGGAAGGACTTAAGCTGATCGTTAGTTTCGGGACAAGGCGCATCACTCACCCCCTGGACAATACTTTGTTTGGGTTGTATACCTTCACACGATATCTCATGTCCCAGATAAGTAACACGCTCCTTTCTAAATTGACATTTTTCCCATTTGATAGTCAACCCAAACCGGTCCAAACGCCCCATCACTTCTTCAAGCAACTCATCATGATGTGAATCGTTCTTTCCAACTATCATGACATCCTCCTGGAAATACCAGACATTCTCTAAACCATCAAAAATCTGTTTCATCACTCTTTGAAAAACTGCTGACGCAGATGCCAGTCCAAATGGCATTCGTAGATAACGGAATGCACCTAATGGAGTGACAAAGGATGTCAAATTCCTGGAGTCTTCGTGCAAGTTAATCTGATGATATGCTGCTGACATGTCGACAACCGCAAATACTTTCCCTCCAGACATTGCTGACAACATTTCAAAAATATTGGGAAGCGGTTGTCTGTCAACCCAAATATTCCTATTGAGATCTCTTAAATCAATGCATAGCCTGATCTTACCTCCCTCCTTAGGAGCCACGATGATTGGAGCTAACCACTCCGATGACTCTATGGGCTCGATTATTCCCTGGCTTAGCAATTTATCTAATTCTTCTTGTAAAGGTTTTTTCATCAAAAGAGGAACATTCCGTACCTTATGCACAACTGGAACTGCTCCCTTCTTTAGGATTATTTTATGAGAAAATCCTTTCAGTAGGCCTAAATCGTCTTTGAACACTCGAGGAAATCTCTTCACCACCCACTCATCAAATACATCCACAGAATTCATTTGATGAAACTCAGGAATTGATAACATGACTGGATTTTCAGCATTAGGATGCAGGATAATTCCCAAATCTTTTTGGTGACACCACCCTAATAGGTTAGAGCTGAAATTAGTTAAATAGACTCGACCATGCATCACTTGTCCCTTAAATGAAATGTTCATCCATTTCATAGCGGAAATTTCAATCCTTTTTCCTCCATAACCTACAGCTTTTATGTCGGGCTCGGACCAATCGTCATATAAATCTTTGGCTAATGTGTCCTTTGACACCAAGGTGTACATACTCCCAGAATCCACTAACATTTTCACTTGCAACTTATCTAGACATACAATACAATGTGGTTTTTCTAACTTTCCATCGCTTTCCTTTCTTACTCCATTGAATTCCTTCACATATGTAATATTGGTGGAAATGTGTGCAGCACACTCCTCTTCATATATAGGTAAGAAAATTTCAGTAACATTTTCACATGCTCCCTCAACTTCTTTAACGATATCTTGTTTATGTCTTGTTCTACACATTTTAGAAAAATGTCCCTTCTTCCCACAGTTACGACATACAACCCCTCTAGCCACACATTTGAAGCTAGTAGCAATATCTCCAGGTGCTCCACATCGAAAGCATTTTATTTCCCTTGAAACAGTTTCTTTCTTTCCTCCAGCACTGATTACATCTTTTCTCATTTCTCCAGTAGCGCTCTTCATTATGTTTCCACTAAGCGGCTTTTGGACTTCAAAGATAGGAGTGCACTCCCTTTCCATTTTAAGACCAACTTTTGAAGAAGTATCCATTTCGTTCAACCACTTGGAAGCTTGCTCCATGCCCTTAACAACTTGAATAGTTCCCTCAAGATTGAGATCTTTCGTTAGTATTTTCTCTCTCACCCTTTTATCGTTGGTACATCTTACAATCTGATCCCTAATAAGAGAATCACTCAAATTTTCAAACTTACAAGTTAGGGATAAACCTCGTAAAGCTGCCACATACATATCAATATCTTCTTCTAATAATTGTGTTCTTGAAAAGAACTTATGTCGTTCCATCACTACATTAACTTTAGTAATAAATCGTATATCTAACATATGTATGGACATTTCATAAACATTGTTGGGTTGTCCATCACCCATTCCTAAAGAGACCTCCGGTAAATTTTCATATAATCTTCTTCCTTCAACTCCCAAATGGTGAAATAGAATAGCTTGACGTCTAACAGGGCCATATCTATCACCACCTATAGCCAGCATATAAGTGAAAAATAATTTTTTCCATTGTTCCCATGGAATAGGTGGAGAACCTGGCGTAGCTAAGAAGGTTGGTGGCGATGCCATGGCTTGATCAGACATGTTGAGATGCTTGGAGACTGCAAAAGAAGCAAAAACAATAGACTAAAACAACTAATTAAAACAAGGAAGTAAAACAACAAATCAACAAAACAGACTAA
The DNA here is from genome assembly GCA_963921515.1 of Calotriton arnoldi. Classification (NCBI taxonomy): domain Eukaryota; kingdom Metazoa; phylum Chordata; class Amphibia; order Caudata; family Salamandridae; genus Calotriton; species Calotriton arnoldi. The sequence goes on from CAWUFW010005722.1 coordinate 831,714, forward strand.
CACAAAGAACCAAAATAATAAATTATTTCAATCCTGTGTGTAAGTCTATCTTCTTTATTGCTATGCTTCACCTCCTTTTTTTTTTTCTTGGTCCTTTTTCTGTGTTTATGGAAATACTTGTCCTCTCTCTGTTTTCACGATATAGTTTCTCTTCTCTTCAGTCCATTATTGGTGAGGTGAACAGGAGATGAACAGGAGTGGAACTTGGAAAAAAGTGCTTCTCACCCTCGTATTCGATGTAGTGCACAAGGTATGTATAACATAACACTGTCAAACTCTCAGTGTTTATGGATTCACAGAGTAGCGTGCTTAATGTGTTTTCAAAGTTGCTTGTGCTTATTGTATGTTTGACTAGTCGGTAGAGCACTTCAGTATAGCAGAGCAGACACTTCATGTACTGCATATGTCTATTTACTTTGCGACTTTAATGTTTATGTGTTCGCGCTGTGACTCGCGGCGTCTTCAATGTTTATGTGCTCGCGGCGTGACTCGCAGTGTCTTCAATGTCTAGTGTCACACGCTAGCAGAACACGCTCGCGACCTGCCTCGCGCACCAAATCCTCACAGCGCCACCAATGTCCAAACGCGTGCATGCGCGTGCATGCGCTCATGACGGATATTCAAACATCCACAGACAGCAACAGTGACTTCCAAAAGAAGAGTCCTAATTCTCAAATAATAGATAAATCCTTCGCGATTTCAGGAAGTGCCTTTCAGTATCAATAAACATCTTCTAAATGTAATATTTAAACGAGTTTAAAACGATCTTACCGGCAGTGTAGATCGCTCGTTTCTAATTTGGACCAGGAGTGAGGACATCAGTAGTCTGCCCCCTGCGCAGACACAGCTCGTCGCCAGAAAATGTAGTATTCACACGGCAGCACACGGTGTGTTCAGTAGCTTTTATTCCAAAATGATTTCCTCAGCAGTACAGCTGCATCCACAGCGCTGTCTCAACAGTAATGTCTCCAACTCAGAACTCTAAGCATCAGGATAATCTAAGTTCTATCTAGACATTCCAGTTCAGGTTGCACTGCAGCAAGTGATTAACGCTACAGTTTCCCATCTCCAAAGCACCTCTGTGTTGTTCCCATCATTATAAAAGCAGGCAAAGGTCTAAGCCTCATGTGTGCTCGGTCACAAGTGGAGATACGGACACTACAATCACGAGCCAAGTTAGATTACAACGGGTGGGTTCCCCCTTGTGTAGAGTATGATGGAGAAACTCTTATCTGAGTTTCATGAGTAATTCTCTCAACCCGGGACCGTCGTGGGAACACCGCCATATTGTCACACTCTGTATAGTAAAACACAAATTCAGGCACTTTTGTTAATTCAAGGTCTATTATATCTTTATAACCGACAATTTACGTTCAGTTAGAGATGTTAGATCGATTGACCCCGTCGATCGCATGGAGTGCACTCAACTAGTATGTCATGCCAAAATCAGGAGCCCTGCCACAGCCCCCTCTTTCCTTCGTTTCTGCCTTAAATCTTGTGCGACTGATTAAAAAAATGTGGGAGTTTTTTTATGAGGCTCCCATCGCTGAGACATTCATTCCAGTGCCCTCTCCCGTCCCCCTACTTACTTCGTCAAGGGTTGGCGTCGCTAGGTCTGCCATTACAGGTCCTCCGACGATAGTGGAGTACCGCTACACTTCTCTATTTGTTTGTTTGGACCTGGTCACGTGACCGCATCCAATTATGGACATCAAATTTCCGCGACTAGACCTCAAAGGCACAAAACAGATTGTGTCAAATTCGGCGCCCATGTTAAAAATCCCGCATTTCTGGTTCTCTATTGACTAGACCTTGAACGTTTGATTCAGGTCATGCTATATTTGGCGGCCATGTTGGAATTCCCACATTATACTTCCTCTGTTGGGGCAATGATAGTATCCTATAAAGGCAGTCCATCGTTATCATTCATGCATGGTGGATTACAGGAGTCCTTCTCCTAATGTAATACAGGAGTCCTTTCTCCTAATGTATGTTCAGGATTCAGTAGTGTAGTGTCAGTCCTTAAATTGCACCCTAGGTCCTCTAGGATCACAAGCAGCCTGTTAATAGGAATTATGAGTGGGGGGCCAATATTTCGAAAGTCGGAAGGGTCACTATTATTTCTTTCTCTCATGTGTTCATTATGCTGTGCAATTGGTACCAGGGGATAGAGTCGTTCAATCCCTGTCTGCTGTTATTCAGTCTGTGCACCCACCTTTGTTCCCTTAAGAAAAGTAGGTTTGTGGTGTCACTTGTTGTTAGTGGAATGTATGGTTTATCTATTACCGTCCATTCTAGATTTTTCTCGGTGTGACCCTTTTCTTTGTAGTGGGTAGTGAGTTTAGTGTTGGACCTCCTGTAGTATGGCCGATAGGGACATTGTCGACATCGCTAAGTTACCATGAGCCCAGCTGCCATGATGCTGCTTTTGTGCACGTTACTACATGGCTTTATTATTACAAGATTCTGTTTATGCCTTTCACATGAGAACCATCTGCTTTGTGCATTCTCTGCTGGTTCCTGGAGTTTAGTCTGAACACTGTAAGCAAGGTCGATAAACAATGCCCCTTGTTATTCTGTTCTGGTCAGTCCCTAGCACCTAGACAAAACACGCTAACACAGCTGCGGCTGCTGCTGGAAACTAGTGCTTTGATATTATGGGGATGTATGTTTGGTGAACACACACTCGGAGAGGGATATTTCCAGGGAGAAGAGCCATGCGGTTCCTATGATATAGATATACCATCTAGGCACTAAGGTATGGGGTTTGCTGACAAAGCCCAGAGATCTTCTATTATATAATAATACAACTTCTCACCAAGGGGAGGGTGGTTAGGCCTTATAGTCCTTTATCCACTGTCTTTATATGATGACATCTCCCTTTATGATATATGGCCTTGCTACAATGCTAACTGTATTGATATTATGCATTTTGCTGCTGGTTGTGGCTCGTATACTGCGCTTTAGAGCACAATAGTTAAAATAAACATTTTAAACTTTATTCGTGTCTCGTTCAATTCTTATTGTGGACATATACGAGTGAGAGAGCGAAAAGGTGTGTCTTGTTACCGCGATTCCTGTGAGATCCGGGAGTGTTGTGTTCTGGGGTGTCTAATCATTTACATCTTCGTGATTGTTTAGGAGAGCGAGTGAGACACTATAGCTAGTCGGTCCTGGGATTGTGGGTACTGAGGCGGTAGGAAGGCATAGCCCCTATAGACTGAGGTCCCATATTCCTGCGCATAGTTCTGTGTATGTGCAGAATCCCTGCAACATGGCGCCTCCAACGTTTGGTCTGGTACTTATTCGCGAGACCCCTGAGTAGTGCTTGTGTGTGTCCACAATACTCTTTCACCTGTTACCGGAGACGTCCGTGGTGAGAGGGCTTAGCCTCCTATATTTGATGTTTATAGGTTTTCCGAGGTTGGTTTTTAAAAGGGTCCTTTTTGGTTATAGCCCGTTGTTGCGCTACCTCACTTGCGTTCATCTAATTATGGCGGTTGCCATAGTGGCTCCGAACCGTGCGCCAGTCAAGGCATATTTGACTCAATATGGAGTCCCTCAAGCTGGAGCTGCTATTATTTTTTTGGTTGAAGCGGATGCAACACACCTCTTCGAGGTTTTCTATTCTTGGGTTACCTTTCCGGCAGTGGACAGTAACGATAATTTGTTTCACGAATATACTGTCTCCGTGGTTCCGCAAGATATATAGGCCTTATAGGACTCTTGAAGTTCCGCTGACAGCTTGGCAGCACACCATATGGTTTAATGGCGCCCTTCCTCACCCTATATCTGCGGTCCGTTTAGGCCCCTTGTCAGTTGATGGGGCCACATGGCCTGTTTTGGCTGGGTATACACCACATCCAAATTACCTAAACACTCCTATCGCAGAGCTACCTCAATTACACACGTCTTTGATACATATTCATAGAGCTGTGATACAGGTTATGTAGCGCAACATACAGGTGGCACCACCGGGTGTTGCTGCGCAGCCACCGGGACACGGTGGTCTGGTTATTAGTCCCCTCATGATTAATTACATGATGGGTAAACGTCTTCAGAATAAGGATGATCTCCCTTATTGGCTAGCGGAGAAGTTTGAGCAACTCGAAGCTGTTTTTCCAAATACCACTCCTGTGGAGAAACACAGGATCCTGACTATGACTTTACCTAAAGGCCTCATTCCCGAATGGGCTGACTGTACCACTTGTGGAAAAGTGTTTTCAGTGGTATAGTCAAAGTGTTTCGGCACCCCCTCCATGACCGTTCTACCGTTCATCCTTGAAAGGGTTCAGGCTGAACATGGGGCAGAAGCTGCCCTGGAGTTGGGGATGCGATTGGTGGGGGTGTTTGGTATTGTTTGCGATATTATCCTTGCTAACGTGAAGGGAGAAGCTGTTAGCTTACAGGTGAGTCAGCACTTACAAGCAGTTGCTGACGCAGACAAGCAACGTGAATTGCCGAAAATTATCACTAAGGCGTATAAAACCTTAGGGCGAAATAGTCTGGGAGTTAAGCCTTTTACGCAAGATCAACAGAAAGCCCAACCTGACAAGGGTGGGCATCCAGCCTTTCCTAAAAAGAACTGGAATAAGAATCAGTGGCAGCAGCAACAGAAGCAAGGTTCGCGTGCTGGTTCGCCGACACCCGAAGCTTCTGAGCCTAGATATGATTTGCGTGACTGCTCCAAAATTAAGACACCTGAGAGGTTTCAAGTTCCTGATCAGCGCTCTCCTCGTTCTTTACAGGACACATCGGATTCTCAAATTGGTGGTGGAGAGCGCCAAGATCGCAGACAAGGCGAGACCACACAGCAGAGATGTGATCCGCCATGCCAGATTGACATGAAAGCCAAACCGGAGGGACTGCCTCAGTTTAGACCCCCATATCAAAAGAAGAAAGCAGCCACTTTAACAGCGAAGTATGCCTCAGACGGTGAGAACCCTACTCCTAGATTGGACATGGGCAGTGACACTCCTCGACAGCGCGGCGGAAGTTTCACAGTGCAGGAGGCACTCCGTCATTGTCTGGCGGCGAGAGCAACTGACACTTTCATTACAGTGGAAACAGCAGATACACGAGTTGTGCCCCCAGATAGACTTTATGAAATAGTCCTACAAATTGAAGGTGATATACAGCGTACAATTAATGCGGTTTTTTGGGAAAACCTTACCTCCTCATGTGACATTTTGTTGGCAGAGGCAGATTGGCCTCCACCATTTGTTCTAGCCTCTTACCGAGGGGAGGACATAATACTTCCAAGTTTTTCCCGTTATGTCTCTGAAGAAGCTAAACAGGCTTACGCGTCGGAGTGGGCATTAGCCTTGGCTCTGGCGGTGTATCTTAATCAGGTGGGCTGGGATAGAGATTTACCGGCACATGAGATACCTTTACGATCTAACATCAATCCCAATATCCGATCAAACGTGAGGCTAAAGCTTCCGTTTGTGACATTTTGTCCCAATTGGAATATCAGGGTGTGATTGAACCCTGTGTATCACCCATGAATAATCCTCTTTTTCCGGTATCGAAGCTGGACGGCTCGTATCGTATTGTGTTGGATTATCGCAATATGAATAGTCATGTTCGTACCTTTGCAGTACAGAACACTCATAGCTCTGTGTTAGTGAATAATATAGTCCGTAAAAAATACAAGACTACACTCGATATATCCAATGGATTTTATAGTCGCAATTTGGCTCCTGAGAGCCGTGACTTGACCGCATATACTGCGGTCGGGAATCAGAAAAGGTTTACGCGTTTGCCTATGAGGTATAAAAATTGCCCCCGGGCATTTGCTGCGCTTGTTGTGTCTCTCTTACATGGCATAGACCCGGATGCATTCTCGTACGTCGATGACATTTATATGATGGACGACAAGTTGATCCCACACCTTGTGCGTGTGGATCGCATCATACTCTCTTTTGATGACTTGGGTTACAAATTCAATTTTGCCAAGTCACATATCGCCTGTTTGGCGGTCTTCTTTTTGGGCTCTGAGCTCAATAATGAAGGTAGAGGGTTGGCCCCCCACTTTCTGGAGAAGTGTGCACAATTGCAGCCTCCGTCTACATTGAAAAAAACTACAATCTGTGCTGGGTTTTTTGATTTTCGGAAGGGCATACATTCCTGATTATGCCCAGCGTATCAAACCGCTTTATGTGTTGATAAAACCTTCTTTTACAGTTGCCAGCTGGCTTCCGGAAATTACCTGTATTCTTCAATCTTTGCAGTTTGATCTACTTGCGACCAACTTCTTGGTAACACGTGATAATTCTACGAACTTGGTCATAAGAATTGTGCAAGGGACAGTAGGTTTCACTTACATGAAGTTCAATTAAGGAGACACAGTACCGATAGCTTACAAATCTCATTTGTACACATCGGCAGAAATGCGATTTTCTACGGTTGAAAAAATATTGACTGCGGTCCAGATGGTGATCCTGAAGGAGCGATCTCTGGCACAGGGAAAACGCATTCTTATGGTTTCGCCTATACCGGCGTTAGAAGCAGTGACAAAGGCGAGTGTACCGAATTCTAAAGCCTTGCATCCACACTGGATACAATGGGCTAGTTCTTTGGCATCGGCGGATGTCACGTTTATTTTTGAACCCTCATTACAGACACAGGAGTTTTTACAATACAAACATGTTCATCCTCCTCCGTTGTCATTGCTTCCCTTGGATCAGTACAAATGTATCATTTATACCAACGGCTCGGAACAACCGCCCATCGGGTCCAAACATGCTTATTCAGCGGCTTGCGCTATTGTGACTGGCTCAATTGTTAATGGTGAGTTTAAGTCTTCCATAGTACACACGCAGGCACTTGGAGACTGTATGGCACAATTGGCGGAGCTGCGCGCTCTGATTTTGGCTCTAGAATTCGCAGATCCTAAGGTGAACACTCTTGTTGTGTGCGATTCCTACTACTGTCTGCAGGCTTTCAATGATAATTTATTCTTTTGGTCTCAGAGTGATTATCGAGACTCTAAAGGTAGCGCAATAAAGCATAAAATGCTTTGGGTTCGAGTGACAGAACTTAAACAACGTTTGCCGCTCACACAAGTTATACATACTCTTGGCCATCAGCATGTGGGAACACATGCTGTTGGCAATTCTTTGTCTAATGAGGCAGCCAAATCTGCAGTAGCCACATGTTCAGTTGCAGCAGTTACTAGGTCCATGACTAAGATTGATAATGATATTCTGGCGGCGATAGCTGCTACGAAGGATGGAACAGTTTTTCCACAGGGTTTCCCTTCTAAGTATTCTTATCATTTGTCACCCGAGCAAGTTCCTTTTGCTACAATACTGTGAGTTGGGGATTGGCTGATTCACAATGAGGACCACAGACTTCCTTTGATCATAGCCGCACATGAGGGCATGGCTTCTGCTCATGCCGGAGGGTCTGCGACAGTTTCTATCTTACAGCAACGTTATTGGTGGCGTGGTCTATATAGACAAACCCGTAAACATGTACTATCTTGTGACATTTGTCAGCAGATTAAACCATCTACATTTACATGTCCACCACAAACACAGCTGTATATTTCGAATCAACCTTTTGGTTGTATTTATCTTTATCACTGTGGTCCGTTGACATCTGATACTGCATATTTTAGTTGCAGTTGATTCATGCACTAGATTCCTTTGGGTTTGGCCACAACGCAGTGCTGACTCTCGAAATGTCATTACATTTTTGCTTGTCTTTGTCGGGACTTTTGCCTGTGGCACCTTCCATTATGACCAAGGTCCGGCGTTTGCCTCTAAGGCGTACAAGGACGCGATGAGGTCTCTGAGGGTGCTGGTGCAGTTTTTGTCTCCGTACAGGCCTGAGGGCAATTCTATAGTGGAGCGAATGAACCGTGACTTAAAGCAATCTTTGACACCTAGAGTCTTAGGTACTGGCAGGAACTGGCTGACTCATTTGTATGGGGTTCAACATGCACTTAATATTCTCCCAAGAAGATCTCTGGGTGGGCGGACCCCATACAAAATGCTCTTTGGCATTAAGATGTTTGTGCCGGACCTTGATGGTCTAGACGTTGTGGCTGCTGCTGCGACCTTTGACATAGATAACCACTCTACTGTGTTACAGGAACTACAAAAGACCCATGACACGCTGACAAGAGAACATTCACCCTCCTCCACTGACACTGCAGTGATGATTCCTGTTGCCGGCTGGCTTCCTAAAATTGGAGATCTGGTACGAGAAAAGCTAGAGAACAAAAAAAGAATTTGGTCCCTCTTATCGTGCACCGGTCCCAGTTCTTGGATTGAAGGGTACTCGTACAGTAATTTTACCTCCTTTGCCTGGTAGCAAGGAAAACAGATTTATTTCAATTGACAATGTCAACCTACACCATATGGCCAATACTGAATAGTGTAACTTCCAGTATGCCGCGAAGAGATGTTTTGCTGAATCCGATGGCTCCTGCTTCATTAACTGGTGCCCACGTTGTGGAGGGGGACTTGGAAACATCTGTTGACTTCTTGCCTATTGTCCCTTCAGCTTCCTCCACTGCAGACGTTGAGTATGATTCCCCCCCTCGGGAGGTTGAACTTGACATTCCCGATGGTACCTGAAGATTCTATACATCCTCCGTCTGATGCTGCACAGCCTCTATTGTTGCGCTTGGGTACAAGCGGTTACTACATGGATCGTACAAGTTTCTCATCCGATTCATCTTCTTCGTCCTTATCTGTTTCGGCTCCACCAACGTGTACATTCCTTTTCATATCCTGGTTCAAAAAGACTTACCTGGTCCCACCCTGGACATACATCTGGCTGGTGTACATACTTATCTTCCTTTTCATGTGGATTGGTTTTGTGACAGTGTTCTTCCTGCTAATCAACGGGCATTATTTGCCAGAACGCTCTGCTGTGAAATTGGTTGATGGAATTCTGGCTCCCCATACATCGTCCCACATCATGAAACGTGATCAAGCCCTCGTGAACATTTCGGCCTTTCCTGTTGCAGATGGGATCATTTAGGATAAAGTTGCATTTGATGTCCATGGTCCGACGGAGGTCCTGAACATTCCACACGTGTTTCGCGTTTCACTAGGAGATGTGGTAACACAGGACATACACTCAGACAACTGGGATTTTCAGGCTGTTCATTCATTGTTTTCTGATTTGAAATATTATGCTGCGATTTGATGCTGAAGATTTGTATTTGAATTCGGCCAATTATGCTGATTTATTCTGTTACCAACACTATGGCCATCATTTCTTGCATAAATCAAACACGTTACGACCTGTTTTTAATTTCACCCAGAGGGAACATTGTCCGGCTCCCTTATAGGCGAGTTCTAAAACTCTCCGGAGTAAGTTCACATATTTTTCAGATTACAATGAGTACAATCCCGAGTCCTATTTCTATAAGTTAAAATTGCCATCGCCTGCTAAATTCATGTTAACTCACACAAAATTGATTTATTCAAATTTCTTTAGGACTGATTTAGCTGTACATGGTTACGAACACTGGATATATACCATTGATTAAAAATCAATTTGGGGCACTAAAAATTGGCAGGTCTGGGGTTCTGAAGCTCTGCATCGTGCGTGCCTAATTACGACCCAAATTTTGTATCTGAATGACACGGTGCAGCAGACTACTTGTTTTGGTTTGGCTACAGCCAAAATTTTAAATCTTCCGTCCATTCCTTCGTTGGCTGAGCATGATATGTGGTGTAAACACACCAATCATACCCTAGATGTCCTGAAACCCCTATTTATAAATGGCAGTATAAATGTCTCTGGCGTGGACCCTTTAGGGTGGTTGTTGTGGCCCACCAATTCCAATGCATGTCAACTACGTTTTCTTAATGCCATACCCGGTTTTACACAGACTAAACCTGATCCACATTTCCCATACTCTCATTCAGTCACCACGTATTCGGTGGGGAAATTGTGTCAACAATGGTTAGGCCACTCGACACTGTCGTCAGTAAAACAACACCTGTCCCTCTTGTCGGGTGACATCAATTTGGCTGATTTTATTTTAGGTTCTAAATCACACAGATCTAAACGATTTATCTATGAGGCATATAATGGATTTATGGAATCTTTCACAGATGGAAGCTGCGGTGCGTCTGCGCCAAATTGACCAAGCTAATTTGAAAAAAGTTCTTGCAGTAGTCGACAATAGCATTAGTACATTGTCTTCCCGTATTTACACCTTGGATAACATTGTTTCTTCTGTTATTGATATTATTCAAAATGATGTATCTGTGTTGTACCATGATCAAAATCAATTGCGATCTGTAATGCAGTTTGCATGGACTTTGCAGACGCTCAAAATGGGAAAAGTTCCATGGGATTATTTGAATGCTTCTGCATTGTTTTTGCTGTTTAATTTGACAGATAAACAGAAGTTTATGTCTATGAAAGATGTGACTTACACGCTGCTACATATCGAACAATTAGAACAGTTAGCTTTTTCTGTAGCAGAAACTGATTCAGCCGTGTGGTTAATACATGGCGTGATTTCTCTGCCTTTCTCGCTTTTTAATTTCACATCTTACATGAAACACTTCCCGGTTGACCATTTTGAGCCCCTTGGTAGTGCTTTTATTCATGAATTGTGGTCTTTGCCTTTCACCTACAGATGTCAGCGCGCGGATAAGGAGGTTTTCCTGACAGGGGAGGAGTGCGATTCCACGGTAGGACATTCCCTAGTATGCAAACAAGTTAAATTGCATGCCGCTTGTTTCAGCCCCTAATCTGGCTTGTTTTATAAAAGGTACACCCGTCCCGGCAATTATTCCCACGCTCACGTTGCTTTCAAATGGAAGTTATCTTATTTTGAATAACCACGACTGCTGTGGCTTATGGGCTGGCATCCCGTATATAGTAAAGGTTTCGCAACATGTTACTTGTTGCAGCAATGTCCTTTTTCCGCCCATGCATGGGGTTGTAGATAGTACGCTTTGGCCTTCCATTCCAACTTTGAAAACAGATTTCAATAAACTAAGCAGACTCAAAGCGCTATTGTTTCAACAAGAAGTGGCTCTCACATCAGCGCGAGAGACCTTTGAATTGCAGGTGGTGAGAACAGCGAGTGAGATACACTCACTACTGAATACCAATCTCCCACTTCATTTTGGAGAATTAATACACCAAATATTTAATGCGTCTGACACTGAAGGCCTTGCTAATTTTTTTTAACTTGTGGGATCTGGTCTTGTGTCCTCCTTTCAGACGATTTTTGGAGTAATACCTGCCTTTATCCATTCTATTTATTCCAGCGCATTCAGAGGTTTTTCACTGATCCTCGTGCTGGCGGGTGGCGTGCTGGCACTTCTGCTCCTGTTACGCAATGGCTGCCCATCTTGTGGTAATGCACAGACCCAGCCATTTGCAACTGTACCGTGACCGAATGCAACAACTTTTTGGATGCTCGCCATTGGCGATGCTTGGCGTAAGTTATGGACTTACTTTTTGCCTCGCCTACTTCACTTGCGTGCAACCTGTGTTCTATTGCCGACGGTGCCCTTTCCATTGGGCCTTGGATTTATGCCTTTCCAATGCGTCCGGCGCTGACCTACATTATGAACTGTTGGTGGGTCCATTACTGGCCCATGACCAGGCCTGTTCTGGGGTTGGCCGTTTGATGCGTGCCGCTGCACTTGGAATGTTGGCTGAGTGGAATACCTGTGAGGCTACACAACGCCTCTTGCAACGAAGTTTCATCGAATATCACGCAAGTTGCCCGGATGGGCTTTTGGAAGCATTGGAGAATGAGGAGCACGTGTGTTCCTTTGATCGCCTCAACTGGATGGCATCCCTTCTTGCTACAAACGACAGGGATGACCTTTTGGAATGAATTGTATTCTTGGGTTCACGTACTTTGATTAGTTTTCCGGACTCGCCCTGATATCGTTTTAAACTATAAACTAGACTTTTGGTCTCATCCCGAGTTGGCCCTTTTTTGTAAACGTAATTTGAATCTGCTTATCTTTGCACTCTGTTTGGATTTTTTGCTATTTGCTATGATCTGGCCATGGGGAGGGTGTAGTATGGCTGATAGGGACATTGTCGACATCGCTAAGTTAGCATGAGCCCAGCTGCCATGATGCTGCTTTTGCGCACGTTACTACATGACTTTATTTTTACAAGATTCTGTTCATGCCTTTCACATGAGAACCGTCTGCTTTGTGTGTTCTCTGCTGGTTCCTGGAGTTTAGTCTGAACACTGTAAGCAAGGTCGATAAACAATGCCCCTTATTATTCTGTTCTGGTCAGTCCCTAACACCTAGACAAAACACGCTAACACAGCTGTGTCTGCTGCTGGAAACTCGTGTTTTGATATTCTGGGGATGCATGTTTGGTGAACACGCACTTGGAGAGGGATCTTTCCAGGTAGAACGGCATGCGGTTCCTATGATGTAGATATACCATCTAGGCACTAAGGTATGGGGTCTGCTGACAAAGCCCAGAGATCTTCTATTATATAATAATACAACTTCTTACCAAGGGGAGGGTGGTTAGGCCTTATAGTCCTTTATCCACTGTCTTTATATGATGACATCTCCCTTTATGAAATATGGCCTTGCTACAATGCTAACTGTATTGATATTATGCATTTTGCTGCTGGTTGTGGCTCGTATACTGCGCTTTAGAGGACAATAGTCAAAATAAACATTTTAAACTTTATTTGTGTCTCGTTCAATTCTTATTGTGGACATATACGAGTGAGAGAGCGAAAAGGTGTGTCTTGCTACTGCGATTCCTGTGAGATCCGGGAGTGTTGTGTTCTGGGGTGTCTAATCATTTGCATCTTCGTGATTGTTTAGGAGAGCGAGTGAGACACTATAGCTAGTCGGTCCTGGGATTGTGGGTACTGAAGTGGTAGGAAGGCATAGCCCCTATACACCAAGGTCCCGTATTCCTGCGCATAGTTCTGTGTATGTGCAGAATCCCTGCAACACTTCCACATTGTATGTTGCTCATATGCTCAAGTATGCGCGCCTTAACACGACGGGTAGTTATGCCTACATACTGGAGGCCACAGGGGCATTTTATTAGGTAGATCACATTTTCAGAATTGCAAGTGGTGTGCTTTCTCAATTTCAATGGCTCCCGTAATCCAATGTCCACACTCGCTTCCCATTGATGGTTAGTGGACAAGCTCTGCAGTAGCCACATGCATGGTGTCCTGTGATAGGAGGTAAGCTCCATGGATTCTCCATTCTTGTTTCCACTGGTCTTGGAGTCCTTGGACTTGTTTGAACAACCATGTCTTTAATGCTTGCGCTCCTTTTGAACAAAAATAAAGGGGGTCGCTGATTGAGTCCGTTCGAATTTAATATTCGCCAGTTCTTTATTATAATCTTCTTCATATGGTTAGATGCCGTATTGTATGTGGTAACACATATACTCCTGTCCTCCATTTCTCTTTGGTGCATCCCAAGTAGAGCCTCCCTGTTGTTGCTCTTGGCCCGCTTACATGCTCTGTTGATTACATGTTCAGGATAGTCATGTTCCTGGAGTTTCGCACTCAGCAGTTCAGCCTCTCTGTTGTACTCAGTCAGCTCTGAGCAATTCCTGCGCAAACGTAGGAACTGTCCATATGGGAGGTTCTACCTCAGGGATCTGGGGTGAAAGCTCTTGAATGATAGTAGATTGTTTCTGTCTGTTGTTTTGTGGAATACACTGCTGGCTAGGCCCCCATTTGCTGCCTTGATGTTCAGGTCTAAAAACGAGGGGGAATCAGTGGTCATTGTCCCAGTAAAAAATAAGTAGGGGTTTCTTCCATTCAGCCATGTCAGGAATTCCTCTGCTGTAGATCTGTTCCCCTTCCAAATTATCATCACATCATCCATATATCTTCTCCAGATTTTTATTCGGTCGAAGAAAGGGTTGTTCTGTGTGAAGATGTTCTCTCCCTCGAAGAACGAGACGTAGAGGAAGGATAGGCTGGGGGCAAGTGAACTCCCCATAGATGTACCATGGACTTGTAGATAGAATGTGTCTTTGTATTGGAAAAAGTTCTTGGTAAGTGCTAGCTCTGCCAGACACAGGATAAAGGCCCTCGGTGTCTGGTAATTCCAATCCTCTGCGTACAGTATGTTCTCCATCACTCTCATGGTCTCTCTTTGGGGGATGTTCGTATATAACGACTCGATGTCGAGTCCGATCAGGGTTTCATTGTTGGGGTCGAATTCGAGGTCCTTGATGAGGTTGAGTACCTCCCTCGTATCTTTTAAATACGCTGGCATTTTCTGTACTATAGGGCGTAAGTAGAAATCACAAAATTGTGATAAGGGTTCAAGCACTGAGTTTATCCCTGAAACAATAGGGCACCCTGGAGGGGGTCTGGTCGGTTTATGTATCTTAGGTAAGGTGTAGAAGTAAGGTATCTTTGGTTTTTGGTTGCATAAGAACATGGCCTCCTTCTGGCTAATCCAGCCGTTTGAGACAGCTTCTTCCACGTGGGTACTGATTTCCCTCATTAGTTCCCCTGTGGGGTCATTTTCAAGAATGTTGTAGTTCCTTCTGTCACTCAAAAGGTGCAGGCATTCATTGTCATAGGCATCTTTACCCTGAATAACAATTGCCCTGCCTTTATCCGCTGGTTTTATTACGATCCGTGGGTCCACTCTCAATTCTTCCAAGGGTTTTCTTTCTAGGGCTGTGAGATTGTAGAAGCTCCTATTCCTGTTTGTTGTTTCTGACTGTTCTATCTCTCTTAGGACAGCTTGTTCAAATACCTCCACCTCTGGTGGTAGTTGGTTCAGTGTTGGGACAAAGGTAGATTTAGTCCTAAATTGCTTGTCTCCTTCTTCGTTTCTAGTTTCTTCCTTTCCTTCGAAGAAGACCTTAAGGCGTACATTCCTGAAGAAACCGGCCAATTCGCATTTAATTTTAAAGATGTCTACCTGGTTCGTGGGGACAAAGCCGAGGCCTTTAATCAATGCTTTTTCTTGGTCATCTGTGAGTTCTTTGTCACTCAGGTTTGCAATGAGATCTATTCCCTGCTGCTGCTTGGTTTTGTTTCTCGTGACATGGTGCGGGTCACCCTCTGGTTGATGTCTTCCCACTGGATCTTCTGTCCTTTCTGTTTGCCTCTCCCTCTCCCCCTGCCTCTCCCTAAAAAAGGAGGGTATTGGTTGGGGTAGTATTGTAAGGGTTCCATGGGGGTTACATTGGTGGCCATCCAAAACCCCCTTGATGCCCTAGTTGATATGGGCGTCTGTGTCCCATCGCACGTCCTCTTCCCATGTATCTGGGTCTGTAATCATTGTCGCTGCTCTCACTTCCTGAACTAGATGTATCTGTGTTGCATCTGTTTGGAGCATTCTTCTGAGTATTTTGACATTCCTTACGTTTAGCATAATCATCACTAACATAGGGATAGACCTTCTCTTTCGAGAATTTTTTCAGGTCTTTCTGAAGTTTGTTTACTTTGGAGTTCACCAAGTACTCTTTGTATTCACTGACCACTTTGTTAGTCTCGTCAAGTTTTTTCTTGAAGACCGATAGTTGGATCTGTGTCTTCAGGTTATTCTCACTCATTTGAATTTGTATGAGAAGGGCGTCTGAGATCTTTTTGGAAGTGTCAATTATGAGGAGAATGAGTCAGTCTCTAGTGCACCTCCAGACAATTCATGACCAATCCTTTCTGAAGGAGGCATCCTCCAGAAAGATTAGAGGTTCATTGATTACCAGCAGTCCCTGTGGGGCTGCATTGGCTCTCAAGTACTCTGTCAGTATTGCCCTGTGCACGATGGTTTTGACTTGTGTCCTTTTAAGCTCGGTGAGAGTGTCCCAACACTCCACCTGTGTAAGTGCCTGTGTCAGTGTGGACTCCCCCAACAGGGAAGGTCCTGCTAAAATCCTTGCTACAGCCTCATTCCCATAGGCGAGACCCTGCTCCTCCATCCTGTTGCTGAAATTAGGGCTAGTTGCTAATGCTAGTTATTTCAGCTGGGAGGCTATAGGGAAATTCCCTGTACTGTCCCTACGGCTCAGCGGCCGTGCTTGAATCCAAAACCACAACATAGAGACAAGGGAATGAGCCTTCTCTGACTCCCCTCCTGATATCTAGACTCACAAAAAGGAGAAGGACTGATAAACAAACCAAGGACACTATCCTAAGTAGAGGTAAAGATTTGTGTCCCTGACCTACCAACTGTGTAGAAGTGATAGTAAACAGAGGAAAGACAAGACAAGAGGAAAATCAATAGATTTTCTAATACTGCCCTCACCCACTATGTAGTGGCATGCTTCATCATAGGGCCGCTGCAGACGTCCAGGTGCAGACCAGCACACTGGACGGAGCGCTGTTTTTTTAGTGAGGGAGAAGAGAGTGAGTGTGAAAAGGAAAGAGTATTCCCCAGAAGGGATCACTAGTGCAGGAAAAAAGAAGAATAAAACTGCCTAAGGAGGTACCACTGAGATACCTTCATTCTTGGCCCCCCTTGACAGGATTAAAAAGATTAAGACTGGGGGGTGTAAAGGAGGGGTAACTGCCCCTAGACCCCCACTGCGTTTACCAACATGTTTCAGCCTTTGTATTCAGCCCTCATGCGTCATAGGCCTTCTTCAGGTTATGGATCCCTTGATCGTGTGGTCTTGATCAATGTGTGATCATTTGTAAAAAAAATGATCATAAAAGGCAGAGTGCACCTTCTACGTTCTCCATAACACAGTTGTTTTTCATACCTGCAAGGGAGACAAAACACAAACATCAAGGTCGTCCCCTTAGAAAACCTATCTTATTATCTTAGGTTTCCCATCTCCAAAGCACCTCTGTGTTGTTACCATCATTATAAAAGCAGGCAAAAGTCTAAGCCTCATGTGTGCTTTTCCCTCTGTTTACTATCATCCATAAAGGAGACAGTCCAATAGCCGTGCGTGCTATTAGTACGGCATCATCCACATATAGGAGAGTGGGCAAAGGATGACCACCGACACTCTCTACATCTAGCCCCTGAGAGGATGGAGCTGACTTCAAACCATTGATATAAAGAATGAAAAGGAAGGGTGGCCGTATACACCCATGGCACCCCCCCTAACTTCAAACTAAAAGGCTGGATACGTTCTCCATTTGCCCAACATCTCACTGAGGCAGTAAGTCCCTCATGAAGATCACACAGGAAGGTGATTTGACCCTGTCAAAGGCCAAGTTGAGTTCCATGAAGTCCAAATGAACTGCCACTCCCTTCGCCCTGGTATATTTTGAGATCAACCGAAAGAGATTCAGGTTCTGTTTGACAGTCCTGCACCCTGCACTGAATTCATATTGAATCTCTGATAGAACGTTGTTATCTGTGGCCCATGATGTAAGACGGTCTAAGAGAACCCACCCAACAATTTGAATCTCAAAATCCACCAAGGAGAAAGGATGATAACAGGCGGGATCTGATCTCAGCCCTTTTTAAAAAATGGGCACAATAACAGATTGGAGCTAACTAAAGTTAAGCAAGCTACAAGTGGCTGCGTTAAGATGCTGAGTAACTATTGGGGCCCAGAGATCAATCTCAGATTTAAACAGATCCCCTGGTACCCCATCTAAAGCTAGGGCCTTATTAACTGGAAGAGACATGATAGCTTTCTTGACTTCATACCTCTGAAAGCAAAGTCCACTAGCCTTGCAGCCACTACCATGTAGATCTTCATCATTCACCAAATCATTAATGGCCTCAAAGTAATCATTCCAAGCCTTGGGAGTGATAGTGAGGGTCTGCGGTGATGCCGGCTCGGTGCTAAGCAGGGGAGGTTCACAACCTTTCAAAACGCTGTTCTGAGAGTCACAGGCCTCCAATAAATTGTCCAATTTTTTAAACTTTTCTTTCTTACATTATGCGCCATACAATAAGAGGCCCTCGCCATCTTCACCTCCTCACTTATACTGGGCTGCCTTTGCAGAGAAGCCATAAGCACCCTATCAGCCTGTGAACAAGCCTTATCAAACCACTTTGCAGGGGCCACCTGGTGTGCGGCACAGGGCAAGGTAAGGGCGGCCTTGATGCACCCCATGAGATTCCAAAAGGCAGTCAAAATATTAGGGTCAGTGGCTCTTTCATCAAGCCAAGTGTTAAAATCAGATTGACAGGAAGATAGCAGATGGAAATTGAAATCAGATGGAACTACCTTGGCCCAATTAATCTTCAGTTCTGATCTTTAATGTTGACTGGTTCTTGGTAAAGGCTGTCCTCCTAACTTGGGGTCTGAGACCAACAAAACGTTGCCAGAAGGGGATTATGTCAACATACAGTAAGCTTAATTAAAGAGGGGAATAGACAAAACGATATCAAAATATAGTCAATTATCGAGCTTGACACTGCCCCCTTAAAAGTTGGAATTTGTATTGCGCGGTTGACATCCTCTTTGCTAAATAAATTAACAAAGGTATGTTCTAAGATCAAGCTATTAAGCATGTCCCCCTGTTGCGAATGTTTAAGATGCGCCTGATCCATACCAGAAAGATAATTTTCATTGTCCTCATGCAAGAAGCAGTTGGGGCAATGGTGCAGGATAAAGTCACCCATCAACATAAAAGCTGTCCAATTAGAAGAATTTGCTACATAGTCATCCAAAAATGTACCCAGTTAACGAACCATATCGTGCTCCTCCCTAGCTGAGATTGTGTTATATATATTCACCACCAAAACCCTGAGGGAATTGGAAAAAGATCAAAAGTGTACCCAGAATAGGTGGTGAGTGAGAAGTGATCCCCCCTATTTTGCAGCTGAGGCTCAAATTGATAAAAGTAGCTAACCATCCTTTGGCTCTACCATGAGAGGCGCGAGTAGCAGGAGAAGTAAAAGTAGCAACTACATCTAGCAGAAAAGTACTCCCAACCTCCCAGGTCTCCTGTAAACAAACAATGTCACAAGAGCTGAGTGTGGTGAGGAACTCTTCAGCAGCTAATTTGCCCTTTACCCCGGTAATGTTCCAGCTCAAGACCTTGAGGGTACTGGGAGTGCGTAACTGATGATTTGTAGCAGAATTATCTGACCCAGGAATGAGTCAGTCCTGAGCATCTAGCTCACTTAGGGGTTCGAAACGGTTGTGCAGAGAGTGACTGGGGGCCTGAGCCTGCTAAAGAAGATAACTAGCTTTGGCCGGCTGTAAGGCCATTGGGGTTCTCGGCCCACCCCTACTCTCATAGATTGAACCAGGAGGTATGTAAAAGAAACCAAAGGGCAGGAGAGTAAAATTACTGCTATAGGGGGGGACCATGAGCAATCCTATTTAAAGGGTCACCCACCCATCAAGCATTACAAAAATTAATATCGATACAATGGCCAACTGCAGGTTTTCTGAAGACCCGATCCAGCCCACCTTCTGTGTCATGATGATGTCATCACAAAAAGAGAAATCTAAATATGCTCGGCTAAACAGCCACTGTGTTACTTTATTTTAGGATTGCTGGTAACTCTCAAGGGTCTCTTGCTTTGGGGGAGAACATTGGCCAGGACCAAGACATAAGGAGTTGAGGCTAGAGTAAGTTGCATCCTTAAATGGGAGCATCCCCACTGGGGACTCTAAAGGTGTAGGGTGACCCCTCCCTCTCTGCCACAGAGCTCGAGATAAATTATGTACCTGGGGAATAGGACCATCAGTAGAATTATACCCATCTTGTGACTGGAACACATACTGTATAAGAGGGGGTGACGGGAGGAGGGTGCCGGAAGAATAGTTAGTAGGAGGCAAGCCCACCTTGACCCCTGTCCCCATCCCCAATTTGGGACGGACTAGGCATAGATATATGAGCATGGGCTTCAGAAGGAGCACATGAGTTAGCAGCGGGCTCTACAGAAGATACACCAGGTTTATTAGGTGGGGTCAGGAGAGAGTGAACTGTAGTCACGGAAACTCCCAGATTGCTTGTGAACTGCTCTATCTTGGAGGTACGGCTCACCAGATCGTCAAAGCTTCCCTTAATGAGCCATTCTAACTTCTGAAAATAATCAGAGTGAGAAATATTTGCTACCACCAAAGCAGATTCCTGGGCCAAAATACCTTTGTTGATTCCTCTAGTCGTTTTGGAGTCTTCTTTTGGTTTAATAGATACCCCCAAAATTCTACTTTTTGGCTGGACCCCTCCCTCTGATTTCTTACATGCTGCGTGTATTGGTTATCTGTAGCAGTAGCCAGATCTTGCTTGTGATTAGATAAACAGACCCTGACAGGATCCCTAACCAAGGGGTTAACCAGGGAGCAAGGCTGGGTAGAAATACTATGGGGGGAATCAATGGAAGGCAATGAAGAAACCTCTTGCCACTGACACCAGGCTGAATTGGACTGGCCCAACAGTGCTGACTGGGAATACTGTAAGGGGAGCTAGTAATGGGCATCAGAGGGACGCCCTGCCCTGTCACTGGGTTGGACTTGCACTCAATGGTAGCTAACTCATCTTCCACGCAAGTAACCTCCTCTGTGAGGGCTCCCACTGCACTGTTGAGGAAGGATAGGATGGATTTACTAGTCCTTGGTCGTTTATCGACCGTGTTGTGTGAATCCTCCTTCCTTTTCCCCATCTTGCCACAGCAGAGCAAATCACACACCCCACAGACCCAACTTTCACCCTCAAGGCAAAAGGCTAAAACGCAAGAGATTGCCAAAGGTACCAATAATACAAGCATGCAAACACAAAAATCAGTCAACAATGAGGGTCCATACACCCCAGGCTTTCCCCACAATCTTTGGACAGTCCTGGATCTGAGTCCCAGAAGCTAGAGTACGGAATTCCTCCCCCACAAAGGTCTATGGATGACAGTAGACAGGAACAGTAGAATGAATGGCCTACCTGGGTGTTCAAACAACACTTTTTGGAGAAGCCAACGGTGCCTTGCCACAAAACCAAGGGGAGTGGCCCAGCCCTGCCTGTTTCTGGCACTGACAGGCGCAGGACGGGCCCGCCCTTGGCCCGGGCTTTTTCCAGGGGCGGCCAGCGCGTGCCCCGCACTGTGAGAGACTTGTGAGCACTATAAGCGTGATGGCCCGGCTCCTCCCTTCGTTGTCAGCTGCGGTCAGTTCTGTGCATCCTGGTGTGGGGTGATGTGGGACTATGGGTCCCCGGTGTCAGCCGCTCCCAAACAGAACAAGCATTTTCAATGCAATAGGTCTCGCATTCATGCGAGTTTGAGCTATTGGCATTGTAAATGACAATACCTTTTATTTATGTTTTGGGTTTTAAAACATAATTAAAAGGCATTGTCATTTACAATATTAATAGCTTAAACTCTCGCAAATGCGAGACCTATTGCATTGCAATATAGGGCCTTCTCGACCGCTTGTTAGATTGTAAATATCAGAGAAAGAGACCGGCCTGCGACGTCTTCAAAGTAGTGATAAATAGTGCAGTGAAGAAAATGTGTAAGTGTTGTAAATTACACAGACACAAAGTGTGAAGTGAGAGTTACATATGATCCGAGCTATAAACACTAACAAAGCGCTCCAACACCTTTCGCTCTGTGATTACACTGCGCGGCTCAGGGGGAAGAGCAAGGGGGGGGCTTTTTCCTGCTCTCTCCATGATTTGAGTGTGCAGTGTGGCATTGCGTAATGTCATTGCTATCTTTGGCCTAATAGAAAACACTCCAGCTGTAGTAGAGCCCTGGCTTCACCTCCTGGTGCAGGGCGGGCTGTGCTTTATGGCAGGCATGGAGGGAGGGATGGTCTTGGCTGCAGCTCTGGCCTTGTACAGTGCCCCTGCTATTACTAGTGAGCGAGAGGCGCTGAGGTGGTGGTATTGGTGGTGGTGGTATTGGTATTGGTGGTATTGGTGGTGGTGGTGGTGGTGGTGGTGGTATTGGTGGTCGTATTGGTGGTGGTGGATTGGTGGTGGTAGTATTGGTGGTGGCGGTATTGGTATTTGTGTGGTGGTATTGGGAAACAACCTTTACAATGCGGTTGTTACATCGCATTAGCATTACAAAGTGGTCGTTACAACGACCGCGTTGTTACAATGCGATGCCATTACATCGCAAGTCATTAGATCGACTTGCTCTAGATGGCGCTCCAATGATTTACTATTCCAACACCTTCCCTACTGTTGCGCAGGGTAAAGTTGGAATAGTAAATTATACTATTCCTAAGGTTGGAGCGCCATCTAGTGCAAGTCGATCTAATGACTTGCATTGTAAAGGTATCGCGTTCTAACTATGTGGTCGTTGTAACGACTGCGTTGTAAAGGAACGCGATGTAAAAGCATGTGTCGTAGCATGCTATATTTGGTGGTATTGGTGGTGGTGGTATTGCTATTGGTGGTGGTATTGGTATTGATGGTGGTGGTACTGGTATTGGTGGTGGTGGAATTGGTATTGGTGGTGGTATTGGTGGTGGCATTGGTGGTGGTGGTACTGGTGGTGGTATTGGTATTGGTGGTGGTGGTGGTATTGGTGGTGGGGTATTGGTGGTGGTATTGGTGGTGGTGGTGGTATTGGTGGTGGTGGTATTGGTGGTGGCATTGGTGATGGTGGTATTGGTGGTGGTGGTAATGGTGGTGGTGGTATTGGTGGTGGTATTGATATTGGTGGTGAGATTGGTATTGGTGGTGGTGGTGGTATTGGAGGTGGTGGTGGTATTGGTGGTGGTGGTATTGGTATTGGTGGTGGTGGTATTGGTGGTGGTGGTGGTATTGGTGGTGGTGGTGTTGGTATTGGAAGTGGTATTGGTGGTGGTGGTATTGATGGTGGTAGTGGTGGTGGTGGTATTGGTGGTGGTGATATTGGTGGTGGTATTGGTGGTGGTACTGGTGGTGGTATTGGTGGTGGTGGTGGTATTAGTGGTGGTATTGGTGGTGGTATTGGTGGTGATAGTGGTATTGGTGGTGATATTGGTGCTGGTGGTGGTATTGGTGGTGGTGGTTTTGGTGGTGGTAGTATTGGTATTGGTGGTGGAGGTATTGGTAGTGGTGGTGGTATTGGTGGTGGTGGTATTGGTTGTGGTGGTATTGGTGGTGGTATTGGCGGTGGTATTAGTATTGGTGGTGGTGGTGTTGGTGGTGGTATTGGTGGTGGTGTTATTAGTGGTGGTGGTATTGGTGGTGGTATTGGTGGTGGTGGTATTGGTGGTGCGTGGTGGTGGTATTGGTGGTGGTGTTGGTGGTGGTGGTATTGGTGGTGGTGGTGGAGGTGGTGGTATTGATGGTGGTGGTGGTATTGGTGGTGGTGCTGGTATTGGTGGTGGTGGTATTGGTGGTGGTATTGCTGGTGGTGGTATTGGTGGTGGTGGTATTGGTGGTGGTATTGGTGGTGGTGGTATTTCTGGTGGTATTGGTGGTATTTGTGGTGGTATTGGTGGTGGTATTGGTGGTGGTCTTGGTGGTGATGGTATTGGTGGTGGTGGAATTGGTGGTAGTGGTATTGGTGCTGGTATTGGTGGTGGTGGTGGTATTGGTGGTATTGGTGGTGGTGGTGGTATTGGTGGTTGTATTGGTAGTGGTGGTATTGGTGGTGGTTTTATTGGTGGTATTGGTGGTGGTGATATTGTTGGTGGTGATATTGGTGGTGGTGGTGGTATTAGTGGTGGTATTGGTGGTGGTATTGGTGGCATTGGTGGTGGTATTGGTGGTGATGGTGGTGGTATTGGTGGTGGTGGTGGTGATGGTATTGGTGGTGGTATTGGTGGTGTTGGTATTGGTGGTGGTATTGGTGGTGGTGGTATTGTTGGTGGTGGTGGTATTGGTGGTGGTGGTGGTATTGGTGATGGTATTGGTGGTGGTATTGGTGGTGGTGGTATTGGTGGTGGTGGTATTGGTTGTGGTGGTGGTGTTGGTGGTGGTGGTGGTATTGGTGGTGGTGGTGGTGGTATTAGCGGTGGTGGTATTGGTGTTGGTATTGGAGGTGGTGGTGATGGTATTGGTGGTGGTATTGGTGGTGTTGGTATTGGTGGTGGTGGTATTGGTGGTGGTATTGGTGGTGGTATTGGTGGTGGTGGTATTGTTGGTGGTGATGGTATTGGTGGTATTGGTGGTGGTGGTGGTATTGGTGATGGTATTGGTGGTGGTGGTGGTATTGGTGGTGGTATTGGTGGTGGTGGTATTGGTTGTGGTGGTGGTAGTGGTATTGGTGGTGGTGTTGGTGGTGGTGGTGGTATTGGTATTGGTATTGATGGTGGTGGTGGTGGTATTGGCGGTGGTGGTGGTATTGGTGGTGGTATTGGCGGTGGTATTGGTGGTGGAGGTGGTATTGGTGGTGGTGGTATTGGTGGAGGTGGTGGTATTGGTGGTGGGGGTATTGGTTGTGGTGGTGGTGTTGTTGTTAATAAAACAGGCTTTTGAAAACAACCCGTCAGGTGGCTTTAGTGCAGATTACATGTAACACAGATGTGCTGTTGTCAGCTTCAGCCCATTAGCACAGGATTAGGTGCTACCTGGAATTCTCATGACTTAATTCGCTAATCATTTCCAAATCCATTTTACTTGGGGGGTTGAAACAGACCCGAGATAATGCCAGGTTAAAGTGATTGAATGCAGGCGCCCGTGTTACGGGGCGGCCGTAGCACTTAAAAAAACACAAGCGGTTTCTGCTGAAGCAGCGCATGTCCGGCCTGCAGTAAGAGAAACTCAATAAAGTAAATAGTGCTTCCAGATTAAATAACAGGTCCCATGTAACAACCGAAGTAAAGGAGCCAGTCGCCATGAGAGGGTACAAATGAAGACAAGGCCGCAATAAGGAGGGACTAACAAGTCTATTAACGAATCCGAAGGCAGCATTTACAAAAGACAATGACACAAGGCAATGAAAAATATGGGAGGAGAGTGGGCACGGCTTCTCTCCCATACTCTACTACAGCAGTCTTGCAAAGCGAGCAGCGCATGGGGGCTGCCGCTGGGCTCGACCTAAAAGCCCCTTGAGCCGCTGGTGCGTCACTTTTAATATGGGAAAAAGTGTTGTACCGGCGGCGCAAGGGGCTCGTAAATAAGCCCCAAAGTGCTGAGCAATCCTGCACTGCAGGATG
This sequence comes from Calotriton arnoldi, assembly GCA_963921515.1. Taxonomy (NCBI): domain Eukaryota; kingdom Metazoa; phylum Chordata; class Amphibia; order Caudata; family Salamandridae; genus Calotriton; species Calotriton arnoldi. The sequence continues at coordinate 856,638 of CAWUFW010005722.1, forward strand.
CTTGTCAGCGCTATAAGCGCGATGGCCAGACACTTTCCTTCAATGTCAGCTGCGGTCAGTTCTGCGCCTCCTGGCTCAAGGTGATATGGGAATACAAGTCCCCGCTGTCAGGTGCCCCCTAAACAGAAAAGCAAAGTGCCAAGCAACCCCCCCAAACAAAAGATTAGGATAAAGCTTTTCGAAAAGATCTCTTTGTAGGTCAGGATTCTCAAAGGAAAGTCAGGTGCCACAAAACATTCAAGTTCAAGCTGTGTATTTCTTCGTTGTGCAGGAACAGCCAACATCTTGTGCTGAGCACCTTTGAAATCATGGACACTTTTCCTTTTGCAACAGTCCACAAAGAAACACAGACCAAGAGGGGTGGTCCAGCCCAGCCACCTCTGACAGGTGCGGGTGGGCCATCCTTGGCCCAGGCTTTGCTTGAGTGTGGCTTGCGCACATCCCCCGTTCCATTTAGAAGTGGGTGAACTACAGAATTTCCACTAGTGGAGTCTCAGTCAGCACCACGAGCAGAAACACTTTACCCGGTGATCTGTCGGCCCTATTTAGGACAGGGCGATACCCACTGATTTAATCTCTTCATGCTGAAGATTTATTGATCTTCATGCCTGGAGTACAAGGCCATTAGCCCTGTCTCCACACTGCCTCTTAACATAGGAACATGGCTTTGAATTAATTAATGTCTTCAATGGTAAAAGACTTTTTAACTGGCTCTTCCAATTGACAACACGACTATATTACAGTCCTGGATAAACATAATGGGGCTTATTTATGAACTTGTGACGCAGCGCAGAAAGTCACCCTGCTGCACTGCGCTGCACTGCCTCACAGGGAAAGGGTAGGGATGCGCTGTATTTAAGTCAATATGGCGCAATCCTGTCCTTTCCCTTGCGCTGGTGCCTTTTTGGCAGCCTAGCACCAATGCAGGCACCTTTGCACTATGGTGTAAGGGTGCCTTTGTTGCATGCAAAATTATTCTTGTGCAGGAAGGGGCACCTTCCTGCACAAAAGCCATCCTGGGGGGCATATTACTCGTTCTGGATGAAACGAGGAGAAACACAGATGTTTCTACTCGTTCCACCTCCCCTGGGCAGGTGCAAGATTTTGGCTCATCCCCAGGTTTACAAGTTCCTATAAATCTGGGGATGCGTCAAAATCCATGGGAGTTGGGTGGGAACACCCACGTAATTCCAATGGAACACCTTCCCAGGGCAGAGAAATGCAACGCAGCTGCATTGTGTTTCCCCAGATTTTTTAAGCCACTCAGAGCCACGCAAATTGGCTGCATGGCTTCAAAAATCTGACTTATAGGTTTGCGTCACACATGTACCACGTTGCGCAACCCTCTCATAAATAAGCCGGCTGGTATCAAAGGAGGTAACAACTTCCAATTTCTTAAGTAAACATGGAAAGACTTCTTCATAGAATAGGTACTTGTTACGCTTCTTTTACATTGTGCAGAATTTGAAATTAGCAGATTGATTGTTTTCTTAGCTATTTATAGATGATGACCACAAGATCTAGAAACATAAATAATCGAACTGCTTGTATTTACCCTGTTTCATTCCTATTCTAAAATTGAAGCAGCTGGACAATTTTCCATAAGGCCCACACCCTCACCTTATTGTTTTCCTCAAGTAGAATTGTGCAACAAAAGTCAACCAAATAAGAATCAACAGAGTCTGGGGCAGTGTGATTCTACTAACAGTATCAATGGCCGAGTAATACTAATAATACTAGTACTGAACGCTGAGAAGATGTCCTTAAATGCCATATCTATTGAATCCCTAGTTACGAGGCATTACAGGTTACATGAATGACTCAGGTTACATGAATGACTATTAGTTCTTCCACACATTTTAAATCACGTCTTTCAGCATGTGATAATATTTATTTTTTCCCCTGTTTATTAAATCACTAAAGACCATAACAAATGTTACACCTGCATTTGAATTCTTGCTATAAACCCCTGATGACGCAATCCTAATACATATGTTAAAACAACACTGCTGAATTCTAGATCACACATTCTGGTCTAGACAAGAGAGTGGTAAGGGAGGCAAGGAATGAGACGGAGGGTAAGGAATGCATTGGAGAGAAAGCTTCACATCCCTCTGCCCACAGCGCCCACTGTCACTAAACGACAGTGATAGCAGAAGTTTAGGCAGGGGAGACTCTCTTTTCCCATGACCCCCGTCTTTTGACTTTCCCTCCCCTGCGACTGGATATCTTAAGATTCAAATTCCATACAAACACATAAATAATAACACGAGCTGGCTCTACGGCACAGGGAGAATAAGGACCTTCCTGGAATTGATGGCTTCGGTGTTGAAGACGCGCGGCACGGAGGCTAGGCTGGGCAGGCAGATTGATGCTGGCGACACCGCTGTTGGCAGAGCTATGCGGTGTGTCAGGACACCGGCAATGGAACAAGACTTGTAACTCGAAAGTGGGAAACCTGGGGGAGACACAGGGTGGCTGGCGTTCACGGATTTACAGAATAAAAATGACATTCCAGGGGGCAGGGCTTTAAGTGGGATGAAAAAACTGGGGGGGTCTCTCAAAGGGGCGTGGCCAATGTAATTAAGGGCGTGGCTTACAAACACGTACGCTAAAAATTTGTGTATAGCATAGTGTGCCGCCCGACTTGTATTTTGCTTTTTCTGTCATTGCATCCAGATATATGACACAACAAGTAACATCATACTTACAATAAGTCAGGACTATTGGCTTTGTCAATGGCTGTTAGTCGCATAAGAGAAATAAGCAGCAACTATGGCTTGTATATAATATTGAAAAAGCTTCCATTTAAAGCCCTGGTGACATCACAACGATGTTGCTGCTCCTGAGTTTCAAAAAGAGAAGGGAAATCCAGAGAGAAAATGACTCTCTTTAAAGGATTTCCCTCTACCAACAACGCTCCCCTGGCATGACGTCATGCCGTAACTTCTCCACTAGTGAGAAGTGAGCACTGTGAGCAGCGCACAACGATGTGCCTGCTGTCTCGAAACGGGTCTCTATCGGGCTCTGTTTTGCGCCGTGGCACTTTTTTCCGGACTGCAGTGACAGCAGACTGCTGTCACTGCAGTCCGGAAAAAAAACGAACCGCCTGTGCCAGGGCACAAAACAGAGCCCGATAGAGACCCATTTCGAGGCCCCCTTTAAAAAACTGCTGGTGTTCAGCACCGGTGAGACCCGGCCCACTTAAAGCCCTGCCAGGGGGACAATTTCTATGCTACATGCAGATCAAGTCAGCTCCCCCGGCTCCAAGACTTGAAAGACTAGGGCCCATTGGAATACCAGGTGCTGGCTGCGCCACTACACAAACACGCAATCTCTCAGCTGTACTGCACTAGCCTCACTAATAGCCAGGCCCCGCTAGGAGCGCTGCGGGGTAATTGGGAGGGCGACCAGGGTAGACCAGAGGATGATGAGCGGGGGCGGCATGGAGATATCCCAGAGGTTGCCATTTGGGTGGAGTTCTGCCTGATACAGCTGAAACTGCTGCACCAGGCGTATTTCAGACTCTCAAGGCTCTATGATATGGGGGTGATTGACAAGGATCGCTGCCTGAGGGGATGTGGCCAGTGAGGCACGCTGCTGCACATGCTCCTGGAATGCCCAAGTGTAAGGGCCTTCTGGATTGGTGTACAACATAGACTCTCAGAGGCAGTGGAAGACACCCTGGAGCTTAAACCTCAGCTGATCTCCCTGGACATCTGGGGAGGGTTGACCCTAGACAGATGCACATTTCTTCTATGCAATACAGCACTGGCGGTCTCATGGCAAAATTTGATAAGATATTGGGGTTGTGTGCAGATTCCAACATTGAGGGAGTGGATATCCAACATGGAGTGGTGTAGACTATATACCGGGCAGGAGGTTTTCCCTGGAAATTCGCGAAGACATGGGACCGATGGTCGGAAATAGAGGAGGGCTGACGAGAAGGTCAGCCAAGAGTCGCTGACTGTGGGGAAAGGACTCGGCAACCATGGGGACTTACACAGGAAAGGGACGTCCACTGGACACCAGGGCCCATGGGGACCTGAGGGAGGAGCTATTGTATTCACTTAACTGATTGCTACATGATTCATCCTAGAAAAAGACACTCAAAATATCCTCTGTATATTTGCACCTCAGCTACCGTTTGAAAATGTTAAATCTTACCTATTGTTTGTTTGTGATAAATGCACAATAAAAAGATTTTTTTTTTTAAATAATAAATAAATAATAAAAAAATAATGGGGAGGATAAAACATTGAGGGCAAATTTCGGCTAGCCTACCACTTGGGAGAGGATGTGGCGTAATGGCCAGAGCTGCTGATTTTGGACCTGGGGAGCCAGTTCCGATTTGCAGCGTCGGCTCAACATCCTGTGATTCTGGGCGAATCACTTAATCTTCCTGTGCCTACAAAAAATGAATGTATACTGTAACTGGTGCTCATGTAAAGCTCTCCAATACCTTCGGGTCGACTTCTCGCAATATGAAACTGCAGAAAAAAAAACTTGATTGCCATTAAACTGTGGTGTACAATAAAAAGTATTACAAATGGCAGTGCTCATCAACATTCTTTATTGAGTTTTGACACAATCTTACATAGTGCAAACATATATCACAGTTCACTACAATGTAGGTAACACCATAAGTAACAGTAAATCATAACCAGAAACATCAAGAGTCAATCCAAAAAGGGTCAAGTGAACAGGTGGACTGGACCGGACCCTCCTACTTTCTCATTAAGACATGGTCAACTCAAACTTACATGAGGCCTCTCATAGGGCCATACCTCCCAGGTCCGGATAAGGGCCTAGTGAGAGCCTAGTGTCCCTCACCTCAGTGAGGTCTTCCAGCTGAGGCCACATAGGCTAAAGGTGGTTCCCTCCAATCGCCTGTCCCTGAGTTAGTGATATGTGCCCCTATTGCATGCCTCCCACAAGTAACAGGCATGCATCATCGCCCAGTGCGGAGATGATGGTTCAGGATGAGGAGCCAGGTGAAACAGGGCATGGTGGGTGTTGGGAATGGCTGAGAGTTGGAGGGTCGCTTTGAGAATGAACATGTAGTGGAAATTGTAGCGTCCTACTTCTGTGCTGGATCAGAACATCAGATACCTATTCAGGGCTCGTCGACGGATTGGTAAAGGGTTCCAAGGCTGCATTAAAGAGCACCATCTGATCATTAACCCAGTAGATTACCCATTCACATTCCGTGACCCTAGCAAGTTCAGCCAGTCACTCTGAAAGGGCGGAAGCTGTCGGTTTCCTCCAGCGGCGCAATATGCACACCTTGATGATATCGGTCACCAGCTGTCGTTGGGAGTGATTACTTGGTACCACACAGTCCTCCATATCATGAAGAATAGCGAGCCGAATCGAGGGGGTACACCTGAAGACCAGATGCTGTCCCCAGTAGAGACTATACTGCAGACCAATATGGAGTTAGAGCAGTGCAGCTGGATAAGATGTGTGGTAGGTCACCGTGTCCCATGCCATAGCGTCAACAGATATCGGAGGATGGGAGGCTTGCCCCATGAAGTATCAGGGGGGTCTAGTACCAGTTATGAAGAGACTTGAAGTAAGCAAACTTTAGTTTGGCCTCACATAATATAGTGTCATGGGTGCTCAGGACGTCAGCCTAAGCCTCCGGGGTGTACTCCCGGTGTACCAATGTGCTCTGGAAAGAGCTCATTTGGAGGTAGAGAAACATTTGTCAATCAGCAGGTTGTACAGGTCAGATATTGCTCTCATATAGCTGCCCCAAGTCTCTAAGTATTGGTGGATAGGGTAACATTGAGGATCATAAGTGGCCCCTTCCATTAGGCTCTGTAGGCCTTGGCACAATTGATGGTATGCCCATTGCTGATATTGGTGTAAGTGAGACTTGAGCTGGACCTCTTGGACGGTTTTGAGAGAGTCGCCCATGAGCAATTGGTTTACATGTGTGAACTGCACTTTGTTGTGTTGAATTTCAAAGGTACTATGGCCCCCTTCACTTAGCATTGCATCCTGGGACTGGTGGTCCATTCGGTGACCAGCTTGGATCAATGAAGCCGCACTTATGCCATGCCTGCCATGAGATCGTGGAGTGCTCTAACCGAATGCCATTATTAAGCCAAAGAGCAGCAGCAACGTGTAGCCACCAGTGTACTTTCCAGAGTTTCTTTGAAGCTCTGAGCACCAGGTTAACAGTCTGTGGCGGGAAAGGGCAGACTCTGTAAAGGACGCCAAGAGTTCTATCACTCATGCGTTCCCTTTAAATGGCAACCCAGGCAGGGGGTTCCCAGGAGGTAGGGAACCAGTGCACTAACCATGAGAGATGATGAGCTGTGTATTAGGAGGCCATGTGGGGCAACCTCAACGCCCCTGATTCAGTATGCGCTTAAAGTTTAGACATTCTCAGTTGTGGACGATTGGTAACCTAGATGAAAGTTTTGATGACAGTGCCTATTTGCGCTAGCAGTGTTTTGGGGTGAGGATGTGTAGTATCCCAAAGGGATAGTTGAATCTGTGTGTGATAACCATTTTGACAGCCTTGACTCATCCTCAGACGGCTAGTCGGAGCAAGGCCCACCTATCAAAATTAGCTCAGGTTTTGCTTAAAAGGTACAGCAAGTTATCCTCCACCATATTGGAAACACCTTTATTGAGAAGGTTCCCTAGGTACTTCATTCCGGTAAGCACCCACCAGAAGGGAAATGTCTCTATGCAGGCACATGTGAAAGTGCTTGACATGGGAATCACCTCGCACTTATTGCAATTCGCTTTGTAGCCAGAAAACTGGAACAAAGTGTCCAACAAGTCTATAGGGGCAGATAAGGAGTGAGTCAAGTCACTGAGGGTCATGAGGAAGTGGTGAGCATATAGAAGTGCCTTTACTGTCATAGAATGGACTGAAACCACCCTAAAATGGGGGGAGAAACTGGTGGCTATCGTCAGGGGTTACAGAGCTGAACGAAATAGGAGCGGGGAAAGAGAACAGTCTTGCCTCATGTCCTATCAGAAAGGAACTCTATGGGAGAGAAAATCGCTGCAGTTACTTTGCGCTTCGGGGGTTTGATACAGTCATTGGACCTTACTAATAAACTGTTACCCATGCCGAATCAATCCAAATCGATCCGAGGCCTTGAACAGGTAGGACCGTTCGACCTGATTGAGGCCTTTTCCATGTCTAGGGAGATGACCAGTATCTTCCAGTCCATGTCTCTAGAGGCCCACAGCAGGCGTGACAATGTCCTCATATGGTTCTTGGACGAGCGACATGGAGCAAATCCGACCTGAGAGGGGTGGATCAAGGATAGTATGAGTATGACTTTGCCTAACTGAGTCGCTAGGATTTTGGCTAGAATTTTGATGTCTAAGTTTATGAGGGATATGTGCCTGTAGCAGCCACTGTCCAGGGGTCTTTGCCTTCTTTCGATAATAAGGTGATGATAGCTTTACTAGAGAGAGGCCCAAGGGAATGAGAATTCTCATCCACGCGGAAGGCCTCACAGAGCAAGGGTCCAATCAGAGACCTGCAAAGTTTAAAGAATTCACCTAGAAAGTCACCCTCCCCAGGGGATTTGCAGGTCGCGAGATTTGCGATGGATGGCCTCGTCTTTCTCCTCCACTGAGATAGCACCCTCAAGCAGTTTATGTTTTCATCCCACCTCCGACAGGGAAGGAAAGGGGAGGGAGTCGAGGAATCTATCTTCAGCGTGAGAGATGGAATTTGATTCCTGTTTAATTACTTTATTGTTTGATTAATAAAAATCATTACAATGATGAACATACAACAATAAAAACATTTGTCAGTCGGTTACTAGGATATTTGCACATAGTGAGAGAATAGGGAAAAACATTAACTAAGTTTCTGTATCCTTGCTTACATTATTTCCTCACACTCTTTTAAAAACAAGCCTAGGTACAGCCCTTTGATCCGTTTATTGCATCACATATAAATTGCGAATAATAGAGGAATAACGTATTTAACGATAAATAGTTGTTTAAGACCTAATCAACCCCGTTAAAAATTTCATAATCTCTCTAAGTTCATGCTGCTTAAATGTGGACTGCATTTCGAAGAAGAGTCCTTTGGTTGAGTCGCAGTTAAAAAAGTAATAATTCATATAATTTTTGCATCGTGCTAAAGAGAAAGGGCAGAGTTCTGGTCATTACTAAAAACCTGCTAACAGTTCATCTGATGGTGCAGTTCTATTTATAAATAAGTAAAAACCCTGCAAAAAATGGTAGAAAACTTTAAAATGGCACAGGACAAAGGGCAATAAAAAGGAGCGATGTGCAAAATACCAGATTCGGCCGCTATCGGGTGATACAATAAAATAAGCAAATTAACGACACAACGGGGTTAGAGTAGCCCAGTGCAAATTAACAGTCGTTGACTCACTGGCTCTCACAGTTAGTAAGCCTTTTTACTGCTCTTGTAACAAACTTAGTAAACCGGATATTAAGTGTTAGATTATCTGGGTTCATAGATGTAAGGATGGCTTGTCGACAGGAGCGGACGCCAAGTTTGTTCCATTCGCCCCGTACAAGAATCTTTCGATCGTTGAGGAGTGCAGGGCGGAGACATACCACATGCTCAATTGTTTCCTTACTGCTCCTGCACCCCCTGCACGTTATGTTGTTGTTTGTGCGGCGCCTGCCTGGCAAATGATACAGGAAGGGCCATTCTCCCATTCTGAGGGCCAAAAATCTTTTTTTCCAAAACACTGCGTAGGTACACGACAAGTGTGGCGCCACAGCCCCTGGCTTAAACCCTGATATGACTGTCCAAGCATGCCTACGTTGTGCCAGTTGTGCTCTATCCAAGTGGAAGGACCAGGAACGGAAATTCCTTTTGATGTACGTTTTGAGGGTCTGTTGAGATGGATTGAAGCCCCAAATTTCTTCTGCTCCCAGGAGTTCTAGAGAATCTTGTAGGTAGCATTGGTATGATCGCCCCAGCTGACTAGTTGATATTTCCTGCCACAATAGAGCCTCCAAATTTCCTTCTCTGGAGGTACAAAGCTTGTTACACAACTTGATGAATGCTGCAGCCCCAACTGCTCGATGATCTTGGAGACCGAACTCAAATCGTATTTGGGCAGGGGATGAGGCTTTTGGTAGGCTCAACACTTGCTTAAAAATTCTTGTTGTATTTTGTTTACCAGGCTGTTATCTTTCCCCTGCATAATCTCCTGACCATAGGAAAGATAATTAAGGATTTTAGCCTTCATGACGGCTATTAAAGGGGTCAAGCTTGGGCCGGATAGCTGCCTTGTGAGATTTGTGAGCGCTACCTGAATTGTCAGAGCTTTGGCTTCTACCTCATCTCTGTGTTTTAAAAACGTACCCCTTCTGTCCATATGGACCCCTAAATATTTGTACGAGGTGGCCCTGTTGATACTTTTACCATTGTACTGCCATCCGCCACTTTGATATTTCCTTGACCCATAGGTGATTGCCCTTGTCTTAGATAAGTTTAATTCCAGCTAATTTTTGGTGGTGTAGGAAGACAGCCGATCAAGTAGTCTGTGCAAGCCAACCCTGGTGTAGCGAAGCAGGACAAGATCATCTGCGTACAATAGGTTGCTGACTTTCGTCACAGCAAGTTTTGGAGGATGAGAGTTGACGTGTTCAAGTAACTGCGATAGATCTGAGATTAAAAGGTTTAAAAAGAGGGCGCCAGCACACAACCTTGTTTTACTCCAAGTGATGTTTGTATTTTTCTGGAGATTTGTGGTCCATTCCCGAGATTTATATGGATCAATGTGTTTGTGTGTAGCTGAATTATCGCTTGTAGGAGTGCAGGCGAAATCCCCCGTTTCTGCAGTTTGGACCATAGTTGTCCCCTTGGCACACAATCGAAAGCAGCTTTGAAGTCGTCGAAGCAGCAGTGAATTTGCATTCCTGAGGCCACCGCTTTATCCAACAGGACTGATATTGCAAGCAAGTTTGTTATGGTTCCTGATTTTGCCACAAATCCTATCTGAATGAAGGGTATAAGATGATTTTTTGTGTCCCAGGACAACAGATCTTGAAGGAGCAAACTAGCGTAGTATTTAGATTCGACATCTAGAAGGGTAATCATCCTGTAATTTTTGGGGTCCAACCTCTTGTCACCTTTGTAGATTGAATGAATGATAGCTCCCCGCCAGAATTCCGGTATGAGCTGGTTGGTCCAGCAGTAGCTGAATAAGGGTACCAGATGTTTGGCCCAGAAGTCAGTATCTTGTTTATACAGGGCCTGGGGTAGGCCATTTGGCCCAGGAGATCCGTCTGAACGACCCTTGGTTATGATTCGTGCTATTCGGGTCGTTAGTGCTGCTAGTGTTTTAGGTACCTGTTGTGGAAACACTTCTTGCTGGGACGGTGATTTGATGTCTATTACCGATGGCGTCCTGGTGGTCAGTTCTACAGGTTGCTCAGATGTCCCAGCTTGAATTGTACCTAGGGGGAACTGCGATTGACTTTGGTTAGTTTGAGGGGCAATGTTAAAAGTTTGGCCGGTGGACCTTCATCCTTTTCTGGTATTTTGAAGTGGGTTGTTAGAAAAGATGCCAATTCATCTTCATGAATGTTTGCACTGCTTTGTCCTCCTTGCTTATATGTTTTCCCATTAACAAAGGACCAAAATGACTTTGAGTTATGATTTTTACTTGCATGGACCAATTTTATCCAGAACTGCTCAGAGCGTTTTTTATTCTCTAGAAATATTGCTTGTCTGAATGCCTTTTGAGCTTGCTTGTATGTGTTAAGTAGCAGGTCTTCCCCTGGATGCCTTCGTACTTGTCTTAATGCAGAATTACGTAGGGATTTTAATTTTTAATTTCAACAGTTGTTGTTGTTCGATTACCTTTTTTGGTTTTTCGTGTAATACATGAAAAAGTTTTAAGTAATTGACTGGAAAAAGGCTCTCATGATGTAGTGAGCGGGGTATCATCGACACTCCTTATGCCTTGCAGCGCTCTGCATTTTGTAATTATTGTCAGTATCGTAGAGTCTGACCATTTTAGCCTTTTGAGGTTCTCTGTATGGATTCCTCTTGTTGTCCGGCTTGTCACAGTGTGCCGTGCTACGTGGAATGTCATAGTGATCACTTGAGGTCGGTGATCGCTGTCTCCTCGTGCAGCGATGGTATAATTTTCGATCAAGGGAAGCATTTCCTTTTTACAAATGGTATAATCTAAAAAGGAGTTGGTGCGAAAGTTTGTTCTTGTCCAGTTTGGAGGACTGTCCATGGGAAAACAACCATTCAGGATTGTGTAACCCAAAATGCTGAGTTGTAGCATCATGTATACGCCAAGTTTGCTATATTTGTTACCAGTGGGCTTTGTTTCTTCCAAGATGTGTGACCATGTTGCATCGTGCTCTTCAGGGAGTTTTTGGAAGAGGTATTTGTTGTAATCACCAGATATTAAACAGGCTGTTCTTCCATAATCACTTAGTAAGTTACACAAGATCTGGATCAAATGATCAAACTTGGATTTTTTTCTCCCTGGCGCTTGGTGAAATATATACATTAATCAGGAGCAGTTGTTCAATTGGTTTGGAATTTCTGATCCTTATGCCGGAGATCCAGTCTTCCTCGAATGTTAGTTGGTCAATGTTAGCATTTAGCTTGCCAGCTACGTAAATTGAAAGACCACTACTAGGTCTACCAAACTTGAGAGACCAGGTTGAACACTAATTCAGTCATGGTTTCCCCCGGCCAAGGCCGCTGGCAGCCAAACCCAATCAGCCTTCATGGTTTTAGGCTATTTCCGGTTGAGTGATTCTTGCAGGGGCTCGACTTTGAGCAGATTTTAGTATTGAAAATGGTGGGATTCCAATATTATCAAATGAGGCCGGAAATTTTGCAAGTACCGACGGGTACTGCAGTTCTGTTTGAGGAACTACTTTGATGCCCCATTTGTTAAATTGGTCAGACCTTAAGATTACTGGCTCTTTGATTGCTACTGATGGGAAAGTGATTAACGTTGGTTTGGTAGATTGTTTACCTTTGATGGGTTTGAATTCGATAGATGTTATGTCACTAGATTCAATGTGACACAGTTCAGGAATGGATTTGAACAGTTTGAAGATGTTCCCTCTGTTCAAGATGTCGTGTGGATCTTCAGTGAAATATTTCGGGATGAATAACAGTTTGGCTTTTAAATTTATTGTGGTCGGATCCTGGCAGGGGGCTATGTGGTTGCTCTTGTCCTTTGTCTAGGATAAATTGATTCTCCTTCGATTGAAGGTTAATCGTTGCGTGTATTCCGCTTGTTTTCCTTGTAGTTGATAAGACACTTTGTTATAAGTATATTTACCCGTGTTTGCAGGGTCAACATTTTTTACGAGTGTTATCCGGAGGTTCTCCTTACCACTTGACTTAAATTCATCATTATACTGGTCTGTGGTTCTCCTTTTTTGGGTCTGCTCAGGAATGTTCGCCGCGTTTATGGAGGTTGTTGGGGCTTCTAATCCAGTCACTAGAGAGTGCAATGATGGTTTTGGCTTGGAAACCTTTTCTGACGTGGCTGAAGTCGAGGGTTGTGATTTCTTCACTGAATCCTCCCTCCTAAATCCAGGTGAATGCCTGTGCTCTTTATGGTAGCAAAATACCAGTGTTGCATTATATGTCAGCCCAGCTAAAGCTTTCGGAGATGATTGTTGTGACAGAAAAGAGCTGCTATCAATGCTTGCGATGCTGATCGAGCCGGATCGTGTGTTGCTTTTTTGAATTGGAGGGGGATCACTGATTATATTTTGGATCACTGTGCTGCGCTTATTACACTTTTTTCGCAGTCTTTTTTTCACTTTTGCTCAGATGTTGTTTTTGAGGAGATTTGATCGTTATTCCCGTCCCTAAGCTGGCGTCCCCGATATCCGAAGTTGGCGTTGTCTTTGACGTAGTCTGTGGGTCTATTTTTGACGGGGTTTGGTTCTTGTTATCCGGTTTGACTTGTTGGGAGATTCCATTCTTCATAGATACCGTTTGATTGTCAAAAGGCAGGACTGCTGCTGGAGCATCAGTCAGTAAGATGTCTGCGTTTACTGTTAGATCCATGTTTCCTTTATTGTTTTTTTTTGCTTTATGCTGTGCTCTTTGTTGGCTGTCCGAATGATTAGATCGGTTGAATGTTGACACGGGGTGAGGTTGGTCTTGGAGACCTGTTGGTAATTTCCTGTTTTCTGTCAGGACCAAAGTGAGAAACTGAGGGAGGGAGGACAGACTGTCAATTATTGGGTAGCAGCAACATATTGCTTGTGCCATATTAACATTAGATTGTGCTTTTATAATTAAATTGTTAAGGCCTTCCAATTTATTGTCTATCCCTGCCGTGTATACTGCTAATGTATTTAAAAGGTCGACTTGTAGATCAAGTTTATCAGAGTGGTAGTTTAATGTGGTCACTGTAGATTGTAGGGTTTGCAGAAGTTGGGGCCAGAGAGTGTTGGGCTCGGTCTCAGCCGGGTCATGACATTCGCGCGTATCTGCTGTCCTATTGAATTCTGTCTTGAAGAAGGATAAGTCCAAGAGGGAGCTATCATTGGGCTCTCCTGGCTTTATTTTGGGGTGCTCATGGTGGACCAAGACAGGGTGCATTGTTGGAGTAAGTAATTTAATGTTGCCTGGTGAAATCGTGATCCATTGCGCAGCTTGGGGGCTGAAAATGTTCTTCTTTCCAGGAGTTCATGTATTATTAGTATGAAGATTGATTTCCTGTTGCAAAGGTGACCTCGGGTTTATGGGAGAATCATCGCTTGAGATGGTAATTGGCAAAGAGCTTTGTTCCTTGTTGGATTGAAGAACTGGTAGCAGGTGATGAAATGTGTCTCCTGTCTGAGTAGCTAATCTTGACATGGAAATTACTGGGGTTGAGTGCTCGTCCCCTTTAAAGTGACCTTCCGGAAGTGTACTGGTGAGCTGGTTACAGCACTATGAACTGTGCACCAATGGAACTGCTGATGCTGAGGACCACCAGGGACAGTCTCCCAAAAGGGCCACAGTGGCAGCCAGACACGTTGGATGTGCAGACCACCCAGGAGAGATGGAGAACCACCAATTCCGAGGCCAGCTGGGCTCGGCAATTGGCAGTCCCGGATCTGGCAGTGGACGACCCCATCGTAATGCGAGACTGTCACCCATGGTGGAAGATTTGCACACCATTTGAGAGAGACATATGGAAGGTGGCAGCCGTCCATGGGAACATGATCACAGTCCAGAGAGGCCACCCAACCACAACTCGCAACGTTATCATGGTTCAAGAGGTTGAGGCCCACGTCTGGGGTCGTGGATGAGAGCCAGGAAGGCAGTCACACCTGATGTAGCAGTGCTTGACCGTCACCCGAGGGCAATTCGGAGGTCAACCCCCGGCTGGACAGGTCGCCACACCAGTCAGAAGAACACCCAAACAGTTCCTCATTGCCACCTTGCCGGCTGGGATGCAGGATGGTGTTGGTCGGAACTAGAGGTATGCTCATCGCCCTAACCCAGCATCCAGTCAGAGACTGAGAGACTATGTGCGCGCTGAGTAACAGTTGGGGGTATAAAATTGGTTATTAAGAGTTGGAAGGGATGTAGAGTGTTGCCTGGCACCTACAATACATGGTTGCTTTTTGCATCCTGAAGGCCGGGCGCAGCTCAATGGTTTAAATAAAGGAACGCGACTGCTCGTGGTGACTCCTCAGTTAAACTTAGTCAGCATCAGTACTGTTACTGCAGCGGCTAAGTAAACGGGGGGCAACAACGCTATCTAGCCCCACCAACCTGGTAATAGCTGCAATCACTCAGGCTGGGTGGGGCACTCCAAGAGCAGTCACTGCCACATGAAGTAAAGCGTCAGAGATCCAGTGAACCGTTCAGGTGGTAAAGGCTGCCTCATGCACTCCTGGTGTCCGATTGGAATCAAGAAGTTCCCTTGTGAAAAGAAAGATGCATCATTAGCTGCCCTGATAGGCAGGAGCTGATTACATTGAGGCCACCTTGCTCCGTGGCTGGCTCCACCCTCTGTCGCAATCAGATTTCTTGTGTGGAAAGTAATTTGAGACGAAGGTTGGTGCAAATGGAGGCCAAAAAAGGCTTTGTGTTATGCAGGTCCAATCCTCATGTTAATGTTTGCTATGCAGGTATAACCTGTAGTGGCCAGCAAAACAACCTAAAAATTTTACACAAAGTCAATGTGCTAAAAGCGTGATCTGGATCTGCATGAAATTGTAACACCAAATCAAACCAGGCACAAGCAAAGGGCAAGTGAAATATTAGGTGAGATTCCAATGAACAATCTGTGTAATTTATTTAAAAAATGACACATTACATGGCTTACCCTTTGCTGGTTGTCATCTGCTCTCACAGTCTCAAGGTGAGATGGAAAAGCAGCTGACATTACTAGGGCTGATAGGCATTTGCATGGGGATTCAGCAGATCTGTTAGAGTACAGTCATTCTGCTCCCCCAAAAAACAGCTTACTGCAACCAGCCAGGAATCATTACCAACCGTGTCGGGGTGGTGTATATGACTTTAAGGTCAGAGCCAGAGGAACCCTTTTGAGCCATGTGGAGGATTAAAGGTGTTGGTATATAGCTCGTTACATTGATTAAGGGTCATCTAGACACTGACACTTAAAGATTAAAAAAAATAGGGAACTCTAAGAAGAAATGGCAGGATGAAACAGATAATGCAATCAGCTGTGGGGGATGTATGACGATACCACGCATGCATTACATCGCATGCCATTAGATCGCGGTTTTAACAACGCAAGTCGTTACAACGACTTGCGTTGAAGGCGTTGGACTTAGGAGTAGTTTAATTTACTATTCCAACTCCAGCCTACGTACAGTAGGGAAGGTGTTGGATAGTAATTTAAACTACTCCTTGTCCTATAGCGCCCTCCAGTGCAAGTCGTTAAGCGACTTTCGTTGTAAAAACCTCGATCTAATGGCATGCGATGTAATGCATGCGTTCTAAAGGTTGTTTCCCGCTGTGGGCTTTCATTTTACATCATCCTTCAACAACCACGCCTCTCTGGACAACGGGTTTCATAAATGGCAGCCAGTTGTCTGCCACATACTAAGAGCACTTTGTGGAGAAATTATTTGGACTTGTTTCATAGGTGCATTTCTGAACCAGGCCCAAGGTCGTAAATATAATCAGAGGGGAAATGGCCAGAAAAAGTATAAGGCTTTAAAATTATCCATGCTGTTTTTTTCTAGTTATCGCCACAGAGGTCAAGTGCGTGAGTTTTACACCAGTTCATTGCATCAATATGAATGGTGATCTGAGGGACAAAGTATGTTGTGAGTCCAGTCGAAAATTCAGAAAACTTTTAACTATGATACGTGAAAGATATTTTGCAATTTTGACGTATGTTTTGACGTGAATACATCAAAAAGAATCCGTAGGTGACGGATCAAAAGAACCTAGCCAAGAAACAAGGGCGGGTTCACCAATTGGGGTGAAGGCCACCTCTACTGGTAGAAAAGAAAAATTTCTTTTCTTGTGTCCCCTCACTCACCCAGGGTTGCCCCTAGGTGACATGCTTCATCATTGGGGCCATCCCAAACATCTACTGATTGGGGCGTGCTGCGACTTGCGGATTTACGTAGGAGCACTTACCTTGTGAGGCTATGTGTCGTGCAGTGTAGGGGGGAGTGGTGTAAGTGATATTTTAAAAAAATTACCTAGTGAGCTATTGTTTTATTCCTGCTCCTAGTTGGTAGGGATAAAAAGGGGGTAGAAACCCTATATTATAATAATAGACAAAGGAATGAGATAATGAGGATTTGTTATAAGCCACTCATTGCTTGTGCCTTCCTATGACTGGTTTAGAAAGAGCAAATGGAATTTAGTGAAAAAGGCAAGTAAAGTTATGTAAATTCCTGTAGAGAGAAAAAAATTGATGATGTCCTGTAGGGAGAAAAAAGTCTTACTGTGCTCAGCAACCCTCCGTCACGACCTATTCAGTCCCAAGGCAGACCGCATCTTAGCGTGTCTTTGCCTTAGTGCCGGTATAAGTAGTCTGAAAAACAGCCGAGTCATTCCCTCGTGCTGTTAGAGACTAGAGCGTGTAAAGCGTAGTCTCGTATTGTGGTGTAAACGGTCCACCATGTTGTTGGTATTTTATGAAATGGAGGTGTGATTTTTGAAAGTCTAAATTACTAATTAGAGTGCAGGAGTACCTTATACGAAAAAAGAAGGACGCCCGGTATTTTGTCAAAATAGGTTGGGGTCAGTATCGAACCCTGGTCACAGGGACACTGTGAGTTTCTTAAATGGCGGCCATATTGGAATGGTCAAAAAAACAATAAACAGAAAAAGAAAAGGAAAAAGGCTAGGGATGTTTTGTCATACTGCCTTCAATTTTATCCAAAAACGAGGTAGAGGATTTCATTGCCTTTGTTCTTGATTTAGATTTTCATAAAATGCCGTTAAGAAACATGCCAGGCGGGTTTTTTTAATTTATTTATTCTCAGATATCGGGGTTAATTTATCTAGTGAAATGGCCCGATGGTATATTCTCATTCGAACCTCTAATTTTATGAAAAAGGGGTTGTGATTTTAGAAAGTCTAAATTAATAATTTGAGTGCAAGAGTACCTCGTACTAGAATAAGAGGACGCCCGGTATTTTGTCAAAAATAGGTTGGGTCAGTATCGAACCCTGTTCAAAGGGACACCATGAGTTTCTTAAATGGCGGCCATATTGGAATGGTCAAAAAAACCAATAAACAGAAAAGGAAAAACGGAAAAGGCTAGGGATGTTTCTTGTCATACTGCCTTCAATTTTATCCCAAAAAACACGGGGTAGAGGATTTCAGTGCCTTTGTTCTTGATTTTGATTTTCATAACATGCCGTTAAAAAACATGCCAGGTGGGGTTTCCAGATATCAGGGTTAATTTATCTAGTGAATTGGCCCCATGGTATATTCTTGTTCAAACCTCTAATATCCGTGCATAATTTGAAAACCCATCTTTGCTCTTTCTCTAGTAGTATCTGTTCTAAATTTTCACAGGGTTTTATATGTTCCAACACTACCCACCGCATGTCATTTGGGGTGTGTTGTTTCTCGTTGAAGTGTGCCGTCATTCTGGTACTTGCTCTGTGGCATCGGATGTTGCTCCGATGTTCGCAGATTCTTGTGCTCACCTTCCTGGTGGTCATACCCACATAATGTAGGTCACAGTGGCATGTAATTAGATATACAACTCCTATAGTGTTGCAAGTGGTGAATTTTCGCAAATCCCATGATTTTCCTGTATTGAAAATGACCCTTTTGGTGGTTGTTGTGAGATGGCACACACTGCAGTTACCACACGGGTTGTGGCCCGTTGGTAAAGTACTGAGTATTTGTTGGCTACTTTTGTCTTGGGGCTTCGGGCGGGTGTGTACCAGTATATCCTTCAAATTTTTAACCCTCTTATGTGAGAACATCGGTGTTGGTATGTTCAAGGTACCACTGTTTAAAATCCGCCAATGTTTCTTCACTACCTTTGCGACTTTGTCTGATGCTACACTGAAAGTTGTAATACAGATGGGTCTTTTCTCTTTCTCATTCTCCTGTCTTTCATACGTTTCTAGAAGGGCATCTCTATGATTATTTCGTGCTCTTTTCTTTGCCTTTGCAATGATTTTAGAAGGGTATTTCCGTTTTTACAGTTTCTCTGCTAGGTCTTTTGCCTGCTTGTCATAATCCGATGTTTCCGTGCAGTTTCTCCTAAGTCTAAGGAACTGTCCAAATGGTAAATTTTCTTTCAGATGTCGTGGGTGGAAACTATCGTACAGTAAGAGGCAGTTTTTTGCAGTTGGTTTAACATGTGTTGTGGTTTTGAGTGTGCCATCTACTGCATACGTGTTGAGGTCAAGGAAGACTAACTCAGACCTGCTCATTGTGTGGGTGAATTTAAGGAAAGGGTCCTGTAGGTTGAGCCATTCCAGGAAGATGTTAGCCTCTGTTTCGTCACCTTTCCATATCACCAAGATATCGTCGATGTATCTCTTCCATATCACAATCTTTTGGCGATGTGGGTTTTGGTCTGATAGGATCTTTTGTTCCTCTAAATGATGAACGTACAAACCTGCCACACTCGGCGCGAAAGTACTGCCCATGCTGGTACTATGTTGTTGTTGGAAAAGGGATTCTTCAAAACGGAAGTAGTTCTCTGTTAGAGCCCATTTACAACATTCTAGGACCACATGTTGTGGTGTGTGGTAGGGCCATGCTGATCCATATAGAACTTCCTCTAGAATGTCCATAGTTGCTTTGTGTGGTAATCTTGTATAAAGGCTTTCCACATCTAGGCCAATCAGGATGTTGCATGTAGGATCAAAATGAAGATCTCTCAGTAGGCAGAGTACTGCCTTGGTGTCCTTCAGGTAGGTGTTAGTGTTCTGTATCAGTGGACGTAGGAAGGCATCTGCAAATTTAGAAAGTGGTTCCAGGATGGATCCGATCCCGGAAACAATGGGTCGTCCTGGTGGTTTTACTACTGACTTATGAATCTTCGGGATTGTGTAGAAGTAGGGTACTGTCGGGTGGGTATTGATCATAAATTTCCCTTCCTTCTTGGTTACCCAATCATGGGCGAGTGCTTCCTCTATCATGCTTGTAATTCCAATCCGCATCCGTTCTGTAGGATCCTCTCTGATGCGTCTGTAGTTTCTTTCATCCGACAGGAGTCTGAGGCATTCTTGGCGGTATGCTCCTGTACTCTGTAATACAATCCCTCCGCCCTTGTCTGCCGGTTTTATGGTTATGTCCTTATTGTTGGCCAGAATTTTAATGGCTTCCTGTTCCTCTTTCGTCGTATTATGGAATGTTCTCATGGTGGTTGGGTCCATCTCTCCAACTTCCCTCAAGACCGCCTTCTCAAAAGCCAGTAATTCCACTGGTAGGGTGGCCGAAGGTGGTGTGAATGTTGACTTTCGGTATAGGCCAGTGTCTCCTTTTTGTATATCACTTGTTTCTTTATTTTCGAAAAAAACCCGCAATTTTATTTTCCTGATGAATTCGTTCAGCTCACAGTTTAGTAGGAATTTGTCCAATGTTGGGGTAGGCACGAAACCCAATCCTTTCTCCAAAACAGCTAGTTGTGTTGTAGATAGAGTGGTTCCTGATAAGTTTACAACTATACTCGGTTGTTGCTGGTGCTCGGTAGAGTCGGTGGACCCATACTCCTCGTGTGACTCCGTGCTGACTCCAAAGGTTGTGCCCATTGTACCTGCTGCCCTCTTTTCGTCTTGCTTCTTTGAGCCCCTCTGCCTCGTCCTAAAAAGGAACCAGTGAATATTCTGCTTGGGGGCTGTCTCCCAGTAGGAATACGGTTGTGGTTGGTATTGTGGAGGGCCGTAGAAGTAAGGTGGTGCTGGGAAAGGTGGTGGTTGGTAGGGGGCCAACCGTAGCCTCCTTGTCCTCCTCTATTTCTCAACCTCCCTCTGAAATTTCGGCGGCCTCTTGTGTTGTTTCTAGGCCCATAACTACTGTCAGAGTCATTTGAGCTAGTGTCCGACCCATCCGTGTCTGTGTTATATCCAGGGTTCCTCCCTGACAGGTGATAGTCATCCCTGATGTAAGGGTAGGCCTTCTCGTGGCTGAAGTTTTTACCATCTTTCTTAAACTTTTCATATTTGGTCTCTTACAGTGTCATCTCAAATTCTGTCATGGTCTTGTTAAGCTCATCTAATCGTTTTTTAATTCTGATGGTGTCTGGAAAGTCTTAAGTTTGACCTCTAAGGTGTGTATTTCTTCCTTCATGTCTTGTGCCAGGCGTGTTGCGGTTTTTATAATGAGAACCAGCCAATCTCTTGTGCAATGCCAAGAGATTAGCGACCAATCTTTTTTGAAAGCCTTATCCGTTTGAAAAATAAATGGCTCATTACGCACGATCAATCCCCTTGGTGCTGCATTTATCCTTAGATACTCGGTCATCATGACTCCATGGATGATCATTTTTACCTGATTTCTTTTGAGTTCTGTTAACTCATCCCAACATTGGGCTGCTTCATTACTGTCTCTGTTTGGTATATCAACAAGAGGGGTCATAGAGGCTATAATCCTTTCCACTTCCTCCTCAGTGAATGTCAGGCCAGTTACTTCTGCCATGGTGTTATATGTGTGTGTTGTCCAGTTGTACAAGTGTAAAAGCGTTTTTGAGAGAAACTCCCACAGCTTGCGCTGTTAGATATCAATCAGAAAAGGGGGAGGAGGAGGATTGGGCTAGGTTCACCCTCCTGTGTGATCAGAATACATCAAAAGAATCCGTAGGTGACGGATCAAAAGAACCTAGCCAAGAAACAAGGGCGGGTTCACCAATTGGGGTGAAGGCCACCTCTACTGGTAGAAAAGAAAAATTTCTTTTCTTGTGTCCCCTCACTCACCCAGGGTTGCCCCTAGGTGACATGCTTCATCATTGGGGCCATCCCAAACATCTACTGATTGGGGCGTGCTGCGACTTGCGGATTTACGTAGGAGCACTTACCTTATGAGGCTATGTGTCGTGCAGTGTAGGGGAGTGGTGTAAGTGATATTTTAAAATATTACCTAACTAGTGAGCTATTGTTTTATTCCTGCTCCTAGTTGGTAGGGATAAAAAGGGGTTAATAAAAGGGA
This sequence comes from Calotriton arnoldi, assembly GCA_963921515.1. Classification (NCBI taxonomy): domain Eukaryota; kingdom Metazoa; phylum Chordata; class Amphibia; order Caudata; family Salamandridae; genus Calotriton; species Calotriton arnoldi. Next base: position 878,209 of record CAWUFW010005722.1, read on the forward strand.
AATGTAACTGTTATGTAATTATAATCCCTTGTATTATGTCAACATGTTTCAAGGTATCCCCTAAACCTTTTCTTCAGGACAACAAAGGGACCAGCCCTTTGTGTACCACTCCGTGCCGGACCTATAATAAAGTGAAGTGAAAAATTATTAATGCACACCTATTGTGTGAGCATTGGGAAAAATATATACATACGGTTCCTTCTGAACACGTAGTAACTGTCATTGGGAAGAAAAAGCAAAATGCAAATTAATACATACTGCCTGCCCACCGTTCTTGTGGGCAGGTAAAGGCGTTACGCTGCGCGTAAAAGAAGGTACTTCATACTATGGTGTAAGTGCCCTTGAAAGCAAACTTAGTTAGTGCTCAGATCTTGTGTGGGTAATACTACACATGATACCTTAATTGTGAGCAGGCAAGGTTGAAAAGACATAATTTAAAAACACTTGTAGTCAAGGACAAAAAACAGGACACACACAACATGTAACATAAAATCAATTTCTTTTTGAAACATACTTATTTTTTGGCAAAAGTGCGCCTCATGGTCTGTCTGGGTGGAGGGGCCTGTAGAAACCCTATATTATAATAGTAGACAAAGGAATGAGATAATGAGGATTTGTTATAAGCCACTCATTGCTTGTGCCTTCCTATGACTGGTTTAGAAAGAGCAAATGGAATTTAGTGAAAAAGGCAAGTAAAGTTATGTAAATTCCTGTAGAGAGAAAAAAATTGATGATGTCCTGTAGGGAGAAAAAGTCTTACTGTGCTCAGCAACCCTCCGTCAATACGACCTATTCAGTCCCAAGGCAGACCGCATCTTAGCGTGTCTTTGCCTTAGTGCCGGTATAAGTAGTCTGAAAAACAGCCGAGTCATTCCCTCGTGCTGTTAGAGACTAGAGCGTGTAAAGCGTAGTCTCGTATTGTGGTGTAAACGGTCCACCATGTTGTTGGTATTTTATGAAATGGGGGTGTGATTTTTGAAAGTCTAAATTACTAATTAGAGTGCAGGAGTACCTTATACGAAAAAGAAGGACGCCCGGTATTTTGTCAAAATAGGTTGGGGTCAGTATCGAACCCTGGTCACAGGGACACCGTGAGTTTCTTAAATAGCGGCCATATTGGAATGGTCAAAAAACAATAAACAGAAAAAGAAAAGGAAAAAGGCTAGGGATGTTTTGTCATACTGCCTTCAATTTTATCAAAAAACGAGGTAGAGGATTTCATTGCCTTTGTTCTTGATTTAGATTTTCATAAAATGCTGCTAAGAAACATGCCAGGCGGGTTTTTTTTATTTATTTATTCTCAGATATCGGGGTTAATTTATCTAGTGAAATGGCCCGATGGTATATTCTCATTCGAACCTCTAATTTTATGAAAAAGGGGTTGTGATTTTAGAAAGTCTAAATTAATAATTTGAGTGCAAGAGTACCTCGTACTAGAATAAGAGGACGCCCGGTATTTTGTCAAAAATAGGTTGGGTCAGTATCGAACCCTGTTCAAAGGGACACCATGAGTTTCTTAAATGGCGGCCATATTGGAATGGTCAAAAAAACCAATAAACAGAAAAGGAAAAAGGGAAAAGGCTAGGGATGTTTCTTGTCATACTGCCTTCAATTTTATCAAAAAAACACGGGGTAGAGGATTTCAGTGCCTTTGTTCTTGATTTTGATTTTCATAACATGCCGTTAAAAAACATGCCAGGTGGGGTTTCCAGATATCAGGGTTAATTTATCTAGTGAATTGGCCCCATGGTATATTCTCGTTCAAACCTCTAATATCCGTGCGTAATTTGAAAACCCATCTTTGCTCTTTCTCTAGTAGTATCTGTTCTAAATTTTCACAGGGTTTTATATGTTCCAACACTACCCACCGCATGTCATTTGGGGTGTGTTGTTTCTCGTTGAAGTGTGCCGTCATTCTGGTACTTGCTCTGTGGCATCGGATGTTGCTCCGATGTTCACAGATTCTTGTGCTCACCTTCCTGGTGGTCATACCCACATAATGTAGGTCACAGTGGCACGTAATTAGATATACAACTCCTATAGTGTTGCAAGTGGTGAATTTTCGCAAATCCCATGATTTTCCTGTATTGAAAATACCCTTTTGGTGGTTGTTGTGAGATGGCACACACTGCAGTTACCACACGGGTGGTGGCCCGTTGGTAAAGTACTGAGTATTTGTTGGCTACTTTTGTCTTGGGGCTTCGGGCCGGTGTGTACCAGTATATCCTTCAAATTTTTACCCCTCTTATGTGAGAACATCGGTGTTGGTATGTTCAAGGTAGCACTGTTTAAAATCCGCCAATGTTTCTTCACTACCTTTGCGACTTTGTCTGATGCTACACTGAAAGTTGTAATACAGATGGGTCTTTTCTCTTTCTCATTCTCCTGTCTTTCATACGTTTCTAGAAGGGCATCTCTATGATTATTTCGTGCTCTTTTCTTTGCCTTTGCAATGATTTTAGAAGGGTATTTCCGTTTTTTCAGTTTCTCTGCTAGGTCTTTTGCCTGCTTGTCATAATCCGATGTTTCCATGCAGTTTCTCCTAAGTCTAAGGAACTGTCCAAATGGTAAATTTTCTTTCAGATGTCGTGGGTGGAAACTATCGTACAGTAAGAGGCAGTTTTTTGCAGTTGGTTTAAAATGTGTTGTGGTTTTGAGTGTGCCATCTACTGCATAGATGTTGAGGTCAAGGAAGACTAACTCAGACCTGCTCATTGTGTGGGTGAATTTAAGGAAAGGGTCCTGTAGGTTGAGCCATTCCAGGAAGATGTTAGCCTCTGTTTCGTCACCTTTCCATATCACCAAGATATCGTCGATGTATCTCTTCCATATCACAATCTTTTGGCGATGTGGGTTTTGGTCTGATAGGATCTTTTGTTCCTCTAAATGATGAACGTACAAACCTGCCACACTCGGCGCGAAAGTACTGCCCATGCTGGTACCATGTTGTTGTTGGAAAAGGGATTCTTCAAAACGGAAGTAGTTCTCTGTTAGAGCCCATTTACAACATTCTAGGACCACATGTTGTGGTGTGTGGTAGGGCCATGCTGATCCATATAGAACTTCCTCTAGAATGTCCATAGTTGCTTTGTGTGGTAAGCTTGTATAAAGGCTTTCCACATCTAGGCCAATCAGGATGTTGCATGTAGGATCAAAATGAAGATCTCTCAGTAGGCAGAGTACTGCCTTGGTGTCCTTCAGGTAGGTGTTAGTGTTCTGTATCAGTGGACGTAGGAAGGCATCTGCAAATTTAGAAAGTGGTTCCAGGATGGATCCGATCCCGGAAACAATGGGTCGTCCTGGTGGTTTTACTACTGACTTATGAATCTTCGGGATTGTGTAGAAGTAGGGTACTGTCGGGTGGGTGTTGATCATAAATTCCCCTTCCTTCTTGGTTACCCAATCATGGGCGAGTGCTTCCTCTATCATGCTTGTAATTCCAATCCTGATCCGTTCTGTAGGATCCTCTCTGATGCGTCTGTAGTTTCTTTCATCCGACAGGAGTCTGAGGCATTCTTGGCGGTATGCTCCTGTACTCTGTAAGACAATCCCTCCGCCCTTGTCTGCCGGTTTTATGGTTATGTCCTTATTGTTGGCCAGAATTTTAATGGCTTCCTGTTCCTCTTTCGTCGTATTATGGAATGTTCTCATGGTGGTTGGGTCCATCTCTCCAACTTCCCTCAAGGCCGCCTTCTCAAAAGCCAGTAATTCCACTGGTAGGGTGGCCGAAGGTGGTGTGAATGTTGACTTTCGGTATAGGCCAGTGTCTCCTTTTTGTATATCACTTGTTTCTTTATTTTCGAAAAAACGCAATTTTATTTTCCTGATGAATTCGTTCAGCTCACAGTTTAGTAGGAATTTGTCCAATGTTGGGAGTAGGCACAAAACCCAATCCTTTTCGTTTTTTGATAAAATTGAAGGCAGTATGACAAAACATCCCTAGCCTTTTTCCTTTTCTTTTTCTGTTTATTGTTTTTTTGACCATTCCAATATGGCCGCTATTTAAGAAACTCACGGTGTCCCTGTGACCAGGGTTCGATACTGACCCCAACCTATTTTGACAAAATACCGGGCGTCCTTCTTTTTTCGTATAAGGTACTCCTGCACTCTAATTAGTAATTTAGACTTTCAAAAATCACACCCCCATTTCATAAAATACCAACAACATGGTGGACCGTTTACACCACAATACGAGACTACGCTTTACACGCTCTAGTCTCTAACAGCACGAGGGAATGACTCGGCTGTTTTTCAGACTACTTATACCGGCACTAAGGCAAAGACACGCTAAGATGCGGTCTGCCTTGGGACTGAATAGGTCGTATTGACGGAGGTTTGCTGAGCACAGTAAGACTTTTTCTCCCTACAGGACATCATCAATTTTTTTCTCTCTACAGGAATTTACATAACTTTACTTGCCTTTTTCACTAAATTCCATTTGCTCTTTCTAAACCAGTCATAGGAAGGCACAAGCAATGAGTGGCTTATAACAAATCCTCATTATCTCATTCCTTTGTCTACTATTATAATATAGGGTTTCTACAGGCCCCTCCACCCAGACAGACCATGAGGCGCACTTTTGCCCAAAAATAAGTATGTTTCAAAAAGAAATTGATTTTATGTTACATGTTGTGTGTGTCCTGTTTTTTGTCCTTGACTACAAGTGTTTTTAAATTATGTCTTTTCAACCTTGCCTGCTCACAATTAAGGTATCATGTGTAGTATTACCCACACAAGATCTGAGCACTAACTAAGTTTGCTTTCAAGGGCACTTACACCATAGTATGAAGTACCTTCTTTTACGCGCAGCGTAACGCTTTACCTGCCCACAAGAATGGTGGGCAGGCAGTATGTATTAATTTGCATTTTGCTTTTTCTTCCCAATGACAGTTACTACGTGTTCAGAAGCAACCGTATGTATATATTTTTCCCAATGCTCACACAATAGGTGTGCATTAATAATTGTTCACTTCACTTTATTATAGGTCCGGCACGGAGTGGTACACAAAGGGCTGGTCCCTTTGTTGTCCTGAAGAAAAGGTTTAGGGGATACCTTGAAACATGTTGACATAATACAAGGGATTATAATTACATAACAGTTACATTTCCCTTTTATTAACCCCCTTTTTATCCCTACCAACTAGGAGCAGGAATAAAACAATAGCTCACTAGTTAGGTAATTTTTTAAAATATCACTTACACCACTCCCCCCTACACTGCACGACACATAGCCTCATAAGGTAAGTGCTCCTACGTAAATCCGCAAGTCGCAGCACGCCCCAATCAGTAGATGTTTGGGATGGCCCCAATGATGAAGCATGTCACCTAGGGGCAACCCTGGGTGAGTGAGGGGACACAAGAAAAGAAATTTTTCTTTTCTACCAGTAGAGGTGGCCTTCACCCCAATTGGTGAACCCGCCCTTGTTTCTTGGCTAGGTTCTTTTGATCCATCACCTACAGATTCTTTTTGATGTATTCTGATCACACAGGAGGGTGAACCTAGCCCAATCCTCCTCCTCCCCCTTTTTCTGATTGGTATGTTTTGACGTGAACATCTTCCAAGCTACCAAAGGGCCAATGCTTAATTTGAAAAGGAGCAAGTGCTGGCACAAAGTTTTGTTCAGAATACCGCAGTCGGCGCTATCGAAGGTCGAATGCTGAATACAAAGGCTGTGTAGTCCCGATTCACCGTCTCAAATTAAGCACTGTAAAGGGTTGATCATGGACGAGAAGGAACAAATCGGTCACCAAATAGATTTGATTAAAACAAGGAATCAAATTGAATGATAACAATTCAGTATGCATGTATGAATACAGAAAAGCTAAATATCCACTTTTCACCTCAGCTAATTAGATGACATTTTAAGAAAGATCTATCACCATATTTGAAATTGTTTTCAAATGTATGCAATAAATACCGCAAATCACACTACTGACTTTTTGCTCTGACTACCTGGAACACTAATGAGCCTTAAATCCTTTGGAATCTCTGCCTAAATGAGTGATTACTTCAAAAACATAAATGCAATTAACTCCGAAAAGTGTTTTCAGACAGGCATGTAAAGGTGAGCCCACAGCAATCTAACTAAAGAATGTGCATTCATTTATACACATATGTATCATTTAGTGATACTACATTAAGATATAATAGGTAAGTCATATGTGCGATGTATTTACTTTGTACACTTCTAAAGGAACTAGAATTAACTTTGTTTTTTCCAACCCTGTTGCCCGGAGGCCTTTTAAGTGCAAAACCTAAACCGCGCTGTAACCACAATACAACGGAAGAAATAAGATAATAAAAAAGCGTGGTGCTTAGGGGTGCTTGAACTGAAGAGCCATACCTGCAAGTGCACGATAATGCTTCGAGAAACTGTGCTTGCCTTAGATGCTCCTGAGACACAGACAACAAATGTACACATAGCACCACCTTGTGCTCTCGTTTGCATTATGATGTATAAAAGCTGTAGAGCAGATAGCACAAGGCAGTCCGACTGGGTCACCATCGTGAATCTTAAGGTCTCCGTCCAAGAATTCTTCCTTTCTCATGTTAATGCACCCTTGTCTTGTACCAACTCCGGGTGTGGGCTTTTAAGGTATTATTGCACATCGGTCTACACTGTCAGCAAAGTTAACACTAAGGGGGATATTCTCAAGAACGTGCGATAATCATCGCCAAAATAGGTTAACGCAACTTCTCATATCGCCGTCCATCGCGGGAAAATAACTCCGTGTTAACGTCTCATTCTCAACATGGCGGTAACATGCGATAGTGTCCCGATAACGCGTCAAATGTCCGCGATACAACTACCGCGACGGCGATTAAAAAGGAAACCCGAACGTGAAAAAAGTTGCGATGGGCCCAACTGCGATAAAAATCCAGCGAAAAGCAGCGCCAGGCCCGCAAGTCCCACAAGTAAGGCGGGAAAAATCACTATGAAAGCGGCAAAAATGAAATACAAATAAAACACAAACAACTGCGAAGCACCATGGAGGTAGCCGGAGCAAGCACAGAGGACAACCCGAACCCCACAAGCCACACGGAGGACCAGCCTGGGACCTCGGGGTCAGGAAAGGGCAAGGAGAAGAAGAAGAGGAAGACGCGGTTCAGTCCGCAGGAAAACAGGATCCTGATTACGTAGGTGATAGAAGACCATCAACAACTGTCCGTCACCTCCACTGTGTCATTGGCAACAAAAAATTGAATATGGCAGTCCATCGTGGACAAGGTGAATGCCGTCGGAGTGCTGAGGAGGACAATGGAAGAGCTCAAGAGGCGCTGGAATGATGTGAAGCGCAAAACCAAGCTGAAACTCGCCAACAACCGCAAAGCAGCAATGCAGACTGGGGGTGGGAGTCCTGCGCCACAGGAGGAGCTGGATGAGATGGAGGAAATGGTGTCCACAGTCATCAGTGTGGAGACGGTGGCATGAGTCGGAGGACCGGACACTGCTCCACATGACCTGACACATCAGCAACAGGGTGAGCAACCACCAGGGACTTGGGGGACGGGGGGAGATGGGCACATTGGCACACATGCACAAGTAAGTACAGCACATCTGCGGACAAACCATTTCCCAAGAGTCACAACTCCGACCAAGAGCCCAATTTTCCCAAGTCTGCAACAGCTCAGCACTGTATAAGCACAGAAGGGAAAGGCACACCGCCTGAAAGGAATAAGGGCTAGCCAAATCAGAGCTGAAGTGGCAAATCACCCACAATGCAGCCCACACACATAACACTCAGAGCACCTCAACATTTACAACAAAGTGGACCAAACTGCAACACTTACACAACAGAACAGAGGACACAACTCCTGCCGCTTGTGTGTAGAAAATGGCCATTCGCATTTGGCATAGCAGGAAACTGTGAGATGATAATGGACAAATACAACCTCACATCCGTGATGGTGGTGAAATGTCAACTGTCCAGCATTAAATAGGCATCTCCACACAAACAGTCACAATGTACATTGACATGCAGTCTGTTTGTAAACTTGGCCAATGCGTCAACATACATGTGAACAAAATGTCAAACTGCATCTCCCCTTCACATTGCAGAGGGAGAATCATCACCTCCTGCAGAGCAGACCGTATTCCTCATCACCGATGATGAAGAGGACCTACACACCATCGACCCCGACGCCCTCCAACAGCTCATGGACACCCTCAGCACCCCACCCCCAGGAGCAGGGCAGCCAAGCTGCATCGAGGAGAACCCACCCCCTGCACAGACCACACAGCAGGAAGCACCCACCACCACGGCCGTCTCCCAGGATCCCCACGAGCAACACATGGCATTCCAACGCCGTGTGTCGCAGGGCCAGAAGGGGATGGCAGAGCAGGTGCGGGTGGGGTTCGACCTCATGGCAGCCAAACTAGATGCCATACGTAGGTGTCCAAGTCCCATCAGGGACCACCTACAGGCCCCAATGAACACCCACAGTCCGCTCCATGGTCTCCAACAATCCATGGCTGACATCGCCGGAGTCATGACTCGTAGACAAGAACAACTGACTAGTCAGAGTGGCTCCAGCGATCTCAGCCGTGAGTTGGCCAACATGGGGAGGAACACGGAGAACATGGAGCGGATGCAGGCGGGAAGAATGGCTGCCAGGGCTGCACACCAGCGAGATGTAGCAGGGATCTACCATGCCCTGCAGATCCTCATCATGGCAGTGCGGCCACAAGGCCTGGCGCAGATGAATACTGCTGCCACTACTCCCTCCACAGCACCGCCCCCTGATGTGTCAGTGCCTCACAGTGCGGCTGACAATCCACCTCCGGCCCCTGATGTGTCACTGCCACACAGTGCCGCAGACAAAACACCACCACCCACATGTGAGGCACATCACACATAGGAGGACGATGATAAGGATGAATCTGCCGTTGGGCTAAGTAGGAAGCGGTAGCATTCATCTCCGCCATATGGCCTCTTTCTGCTTGGTTCTGCCCTCTGCATCATGCCCAGGAATAACACCCTCCACTGTCCCCCTTAACACTCTGCGACACTCACCTTGGCCCCCGACATGGACTGCTACATTTGTTTAGGCAACCAATGACACAGAAATCAGACTGCGGACTGAACTCCCTCTCCTACGATGTACTTTTCCCTCCCCAAAGGACCCTGGCTGGCCCTCCACGGGGCAAAATTGTAAAGTAGCGTGTGCATGGCCAGGTACTAGTCCACCTTCACCACTCCACCGAATGTGATTAAGACATTCAAAGTCACACAGATGAGTCATGTCCATGATCAAGCAAGTATGAAAGTAAGGATGTATGTGGGGGCAGTGATTCCAAACAGCGGTGCTCCCTGGGAACTGATTTCAATGCGCATGTATGTCCGTGACCCAGATAGGCAGTGAGATGACTGGGAATGTGTGAACTAGCTGTGGCCTCATTGCTCTAAAACAACAATCTCGCTATTTCCAAACTTAGCCCCACGTCAATGTATGAAATAGGGCTGTGTGTCACAAAGGCAAAGTCAAAGTTATGTGGAAGCCACAGCTCGGAGAAATGATTGGTTTGAGTGTGGAGCGCTTGGACTCCTGGGATGGTTGGTGCGTAAGTGTGAAGGTCATACCATGCAAGTGAACTACGAGCAAGGACTCCTGTGTGTGGGGTGTGTATACGTTGGTCTCTGGTTAGCGCTGTGCGTAGTGTGGGAGCCGTCAGCAGCTGCTATGGTATCGCTCAGGGGGTGCCGGGCGCATGCATTCCCAAGGTCGGAGGTGCAGATGTGCTACCACCTTCTAGTTCAGACAGAGGGGCTGTCATCCACAATGTTAGTTTGTCATCTGCTTGCATTCTGGAAATGTGATGGGGATTGGGGGGGGGGATGTCACTGCTTCGCCTTCCGGCATGGTTGAACCCTTACCAGTCATGTACGTGCCCTCACGGTCAGTATTGCATGCACTGATGTAGCAGTGTTGTTTTGCTGCAGTCTGACAGTGATGGGTGCAGGTAGCTGTGAGGAGGCGGTTGACCACTCACCTTGCACCCATTAGCTGGCACTGATCACTACTCTTGATGGATGACGTCCGTGTACACATGTGACCTGTACATGGCACATTTGACCAGGGGACACCTTGGTGTGTTCCACGAAAGGTGGACCTGCTGGCTTCTAGGCTGGTGTGCATCTCCCACTGTTGCTGAGGTGTCCACTGTGCCCACATCCCCCTTACGGCCATGTTGTTCATGTTGTGGGACTCGACACACAGGGTGTATATTTGCATCAGGCAGGTACATCTCTGACCACAAATGGCACCCTAGTGTCTTTTCCTGAACACCAATGACGGCCTCCATGTCATGTTCATGTACACGTGGGACGCTGATGAGTGGCATGATGTACTACATGTGACACCCTGATATGGCATATCGAATACGTGACGCCCTAAACAGCCTCTCGGTACAGAGGTGACATACACACCATCTCTTCTTGCAACATATGCGAATGTTAGCACTCAATGTTGCACTTACACCCGTCAGAGTAATGTGCTAATGCAGAGGACTGACATGCACACGGGAAATGTGTGTTGCTAAGATTTTATTTGCACATGCTGGTCATGTGGTCATCTTGTACTGTGCCATGATTGCTGTGGACAGTCACAATGTGACGTGCTCATGCGAAGAAATTGTTGATGATTGTGTTCCTTCCAGCTGTTCCTGCTCCGGCTGCAGTGGGGTCTGGTCCACCTGCATCATCTTCCTCATCATCGTCCGGTGCTTCTGGGACTTGGATCCATGGGGCATTGGTGCGTACACATATGTTGTGCAATACACAACATGCAGTAATCATCTTGCACACTATTTCTGGGCTGTACAAGAGTCTTCCACCGGTGATGTCCAGGCACCTGAAACGTGATTTCAACACGCCAAATGTGCATTCAACAATGCCCCTGGTGAGTTTGTGGGCCACATTGTACTGCCTCTGGGCCGGGGTGTTCGGGTCTCGGAGGGGTGTCATCATCCACGGGCAGAGTGCATATCCTTGATCACCTGTGAGAGGTAAGTGAGATTAGTGTTAACTGGTGGTTCTGCATGCTGTGTTGGCAGACATACAAGTTTCGTGGTGTGTAATTTGTGCGACCTCGGGATTCATGTTAGCCATGTTTTGCTGCTTTTGGCAAATGTGGTAGGACAATGTGTATTACGTAGCCTCACAGCTGCTCCTCCCTCCCACCGAGCCTATTTACTTGTGTGTGCTGCGCGGTTGCATCACTTGCACTCCTACGGCACACCATTGTCATGCCTGTCTGCGCATGTCCACAGGACTGACAGCAAAACTGTGATGTTGGCCATTGAAGGTGGGCGGCCACGTGTGTGTAGGCCTATGGTAAGTTTAGGGCGGACACAGATGTGGAGTTCTGGCCTGGCTGAACTTGTGCTGCTATTGAGGCTAGGCCTTCGGTTCAGGCTGCTGCAATGTAGATACACACACAACAGTTGGCATGTATGAGCCGAGACCCCGAGCGGTCTCGCGCTCCTTTATTAATCCATTCGGGCGAGGCCGCCCTCCTGGTGCATGCTACATTGCAACATTGTCGATTACAGGCCGGGTGGCGCAGACACTACTACGGAGACACACACCATAGTCACTTTTGTGGCCATGCCGGAACTGAACCACGCCCAGAGCCTAGAACTGAACCACGCCCAGAGCCCCGGGCCATTTCTCCGCACTCCTCACATGCGTGCACTGCCGCCGCGGCGCTGGGATGACGTGCGCTTCGAAGTACGTCTTCAGACGATCTACCCAGGCTTCCCGGCGGCCTACCTGGGACGGGGGTGGCCCCGTGACTGTGAAGGGCTCCAGTGGCGTTACCGAGGACATGCTGTTGGCTACTGGAAGCGGACTTGTGGGATAGCCCCTCGGGACAATGACTTGCGGTGCACTGAGTTCGGCCCACTGGAATAGCTGAGCGGATGTGCAGCCTGCGATGATGCAGCAGGCCTGGTGGCTGGACGGTGACTTGTGGTGCACTGAGTTAGTGGCACCTGAGGCCCTGCGTCCGGCACGGGCCAACCGCCATGTGGCGATGACTTGCTGTGCACTGAAGTAGGCCCACCGGAAGAGCTGAGCGGGTGTGCAGCCTGTGATGATGCAGCAGGCCTGGAGGGGCGGACTGGAAAGGATGTGTCTGTTACTTGCTGTACCGCAGTGTGGTCAGAAGGCAGCAGTAGCCAACTTGCAACTCCGCAGTGCGGTGCCGCTCGGTGCGCTGGGGGCCTGTTGCACAGAATCCAGCGATCGGCTGAGGAGGCTGCCAAGCTTGCGGAGCCCGGCCATGGAGATTGCACCGGCACATGGTGGGCCCTCTTGGAGAGACGCCGGTGGCGGCAGGTGAGCAGTGATGCCTGGGTGCGCAGGGGCGGGCATTCCGTGCTGGGCGCAGGTCAGGTCTGGGGATCAGCAGGCTGGGGTGCGGCAGGCGCACAGGATCACGCAGGCACCACCGATCACGACGGCGGCCTCATGGCAGGGTGAGGTACGCCGCCCAGGCAGACACGCCACTGCAGGCGATGACGAGATGTGCGCCGTGTGGCGTGGGACGTAGCCACCTCGTCGCCGGTGTGACTCTGCCCGTTGTAGGTGGTCGGCCACGTGTGTGTAGGCCTATGGTCAGGATATGGCGGACACAGAGCCACATGCAGTAGTTACTTTGTTGGCCCTCCCGGAAGTGAACCACTCCCTGAGCCCCGGCCTTTTTAGTCACTCCCCTACGCTGGACTGGCGTGCGCCGGCCCTGCTCACTACGCTTACAGGGGGGCCGACATGGCTACTTGTCCAAGGTGTTCCCCACTGCCTGTGATGGCATGGTTGCGTCCACTGTCCACGACAGTACAGACTCCAGCAGTATGTGTCCACATGGACATGTCTGTGCTCTGCAGACTCAGGACTGTCCAGCACATCACCGCCACACTTGGCATTGTGTACATTGTTATTCATAGGTCCATTGCCTCCTTCGCACAATCGTGGTTCCCACCTCTCCCCACATTCTGCAAATGTGTGGCAGAGGTGCTATGCCTTAGTGTATGGTTTGTCCACATTTCTGGCCCCTCTTACCACGGTTACTTGTGTTGTCGTGTCTGGCAGGTGTGCATGTTGGTTGGCATGTTGTATGTGATTTTGTTACATGTCCATTCCCACAGTTGTGCGTTGTGTGATTGTGGAATTGAGGTGTGTGGTGTGTTCTGTTGGTACTTACCAACGAGCAGTCCATTTCCATAGGTGCCATCCTGAAAGCGCTGGTTGATGATGGACTGTCGGAAGATGTATGAATTATGCACACTGCCTGGGTAGTTGGCGACGACATTGGTGAACAGTCCCCGGTGGTCCACTATTGCCTGCACATTGATGGAATGCTTGTGCTTCCTGTTGCGGTAATTGTGTGCAGTGTCGGCAGGGGGCACAAGTAGGACATGTGTGCAGTCGATTGCCCCCAACACGTGCGGGAATCCAGCTATGGCATAGAAGGCTTGCTTGGTCTCCATCTGTTCCTGCGCAGTGTGGGGGAAGTGAAGGTGCTGGGGTATGAAGCTGATGATGGCATCCAAGACAGGTGTGAGGAACTTTCATAGGACTGGCTGTGAGACTCCTCCGACTCTGGCAGTTGTTGGTTGGAAGGTACCAGAGGCCAACAGGTGCAGCACAGCCAGCAGCTTTGTCTGCGGAGGGATGTTGGTTGTCCGCTGTGTTGGTACTGTCAGCCTGTGGGCAATGTGATTCATGATGCAGAGGATGGTTGTCCTTTTGACCCTGTAGTGGGCAATGACACCTCTGGCGTTAAGTCTCTGAGGCTGATGCGTTTTCAGAAGGTCCGCTGTCTTGTTCTGCGCTGCCTCTGTGGGGGTCCGGCGGGGGGTGGTCCTGGGGGTGGGGGTGGTCCTGGGGGTGGTGGCGGTGGGTGTTGTGGCCCTCTTGGGTCTCCAAGCTGCATGATTAGTAGCTCTATGACATGTGTTGGTCTTCAGATGTGGCTCTGGCCTGGGCTCCCTTTCATGCTGCAGGTTGTCGTCCTGCTTTACACCAGTAAAAGGCAGGTGTTAAATCCCTGCTGCTAACGCGCCTTATCGCCTGTTTTTGGGTCGCATCGCAGATCTGGCTGGTCGTTGAGAATATCGCGAAGTGGTGTTTTCGTGTGTTTTTGCATGGGAACGCCTACTCTGCATATCATTAGTGTTAGTTGTCGCTCTCATCCGTGGCGATGTTTTTTGCGGCAGCTATCGCTGGAAAACTGGCGATATCGGCAGTTTGCACCAGCTTGAGAATAGGGCGATAAATCTATCGCCACTTTTGCGGCGCTAAAGTGCCGATAAATCGGCGATAAGTCCTTGAGAATATGCCCCCTAATTCTATGCTGCAGCTGAAATCCACCAGGAACTCGGGGATATAACTGCCCTGCAAAGGCAGCTGCTTCTTTTTCAACAAAAATGCGCCAGACTAAAAAGCACAACATTAAGAACTAAACCCCGAATAACAAACTTGTTCCCTAAATCATAAACCAATAGATAGCGATGAAATCAAAGAGCAACAGGGCATTTTATGACAATTAAAACAGCAGAGACCCTTTAAGGAAAGAGAAAAAATAAATCTGCAAAAGTAAATAAACAGGGTACATGGCTAAACAACTGTGCGCCCATTTATATATATTTTGCACTATGCAAAACTGGCTCCTGTTTTTGAGTCATATATATGTGGTAACTAGAGAACAGAAATGTGTGTTGTTGTTTACTTTGGTAACCACGCCTTCAACTCCTCTATCACAGTCAGTGGGGATGGAATGGCTGGATTGTTCTGGGTAAGATCAGCGCAGCAGTCGAGATTACTCTTTACATCTCTTGGGTGAGCCTGTGTTGCGCATTCCTTTGACATTCACTTGAAGAATGACCAAATTATGTGTGGGCATCTGCTGGGCTCCACTTCAATGATGCCGAATGCGTGTGTGGCTTTGGGGCTATAGGGAATATAAAGTGGTGGTGATCCACCGCCTGTTGACTGATACAATTCGTGGTTTATGAAGTTCCCTTTGTGCCGCCTTCAGCTGTCACAACCTACGCTATTGTTAGGGCTGCAGCGTCCATGTCCTGTATACATATTCACAACCAGTGCTGGAAATGAAAAAAATTTACTTTGGGAACTCACTGTTGCACAGTTAGGAGTAGTGGTACTTGCAAAGAGACTTAAGGGGCCTCAGAGTTATGCAGCTAATAGGCTGCATAGATGAAAAGTACTTCAGAGCCCTTCATGTCACCACTAAATTATTCCTCTCACAACTTAACCTGACTTGCATACTTTTAATGTTACATTATCAACAGCTCTCAGGCAGACTGCTATACTGGTAATGGGCAGTGCCTACCCTTTTAACAGGGTTGCTATTTAGTGGTACATTACGAGCATTTCTAAAGAGAGTTGTTTTAGTGGGACAGTAGCACCACTTTTCTGCAGGACATCCTCACATTTAACATGACAGCTTGTTCAGTTGTTCTCTAGAGATCTGCCATAATTTAAATCATACAGCCATAGCACTTTTTAGGAGACATTTTTTACCTCAAAGGCCAAAAATCCCCTCCATTGCTTACTATTAGTTGGCTTCATTGTCCCTTTTATTTGATGGCTCCTGAATGGACAGTGCATGCCCATTTTACTTTCCCTTAAATTATTTTTTTCGGAGTTTTATATAGCGCGAACTTGACCCGAAGGTATCAGGTATCAGAGCGCTTTACATGAGCACCAGTTGCGTTACACAAGGACACATTCATTTTTGTTAGGCACGGGGAGATTAAGTGATTTGCCCAGAATCACAGGATGTTGAATGCCATTGCCAAGACTTGAACCCAGTTCCCCAGATTTGAGATTGACCGCCTTAGCGGATAGGCCACATCCTCTTCCAAAATTTGTTTTTCACTCTGTGGAGCATGGACCAAGTACTGATTGCTTCCATTTAATTACTGTCCTTCAACTGCTTGTGCTAGGATTGAGGCACTTATTGCTTGTTCTTCCATCTGTCTTGTTGTTGCTTGTTCCCCCACCCCCTTTTAAATCATTGCTTGCCTGTCATTGTTGCTTCCCCCTCCACGTTGTTGCTTGTCCATTGTGCTTCCTTAGGGGCTCTCTCTTCCCTCCCTTGTCGTTCCTTAGCCTTTCGTTGCTTGCCCCACTGGTTTGTTCTTTCTCCTGTCCCCCCATTGTTATTTGCCCAATGACACTAACCACCATCCCCCTCCCATTCATTGTTGCTTAACCGTCCCACCCACCCACCCCACTTTCACCTTCCATCTCCTACCCGTTGTTATTTATTCCATCCCACCAGTAAAGGATTGCAGAATGAGATTAAGTTGAGTACAGCATTTGGGAAACGTGGAACACCTGTAGTGCATGGATAGGAGAAAGGTTCTGGTACTAGTCACATCTATTGGTGGTGAGTTTTGGTGTTACGTGTGAGGCCGAAGTGTGTTCTCCAGACTTGTTGCAGCCAGGGGCGTAACACGGGCCACTGCAACTACTGTAGGACCCCATTATTCAGGGGAACCACTTTCAGCCCAAGATCTATGAATATCTATGAGAATTGGTAGTGTCAGGGACCCCTCACCACATACTGCAAGGGACCCCATCATTTTGTGTTTACCCCACTAAATGTAGAAGCATCTACGCTTGTGATTGTTAGGAAAAGAGTGTGAGAATATTATCAAAGACAGAATATGTAAACGAGTCGAAATGCGTAGAAATTGTCATTGTAATACTCCCTCGCTGTCTTACAGATTTCCACTTAGCCAATCGGGGCAGGATGATAGTTTCTTCTTCTCACTGCAAAGCGCTCAGCTGACTAAACATTACCTAATTACAGTAGCAGACACAAAGTAGACTGATTTTATTTTGGTTTGCTCACTTAGGGGTCATGGTCAGTGCTTTAAATGGGAAAAAATAAGTGCAGGTACTCATTAAAATGAGCTAGATGTGTAGTGAGGGGGCGGGGCTAGGGGCGGGGCTAAAGGCAAGACATGATGATACTTAACAACTTCTATATTAGTTGCAGCACATACCAAAACACATGAGAAATGTGTTTATATAAACAAAGCAAGTTAACTCATTACACAAAATGAAAGAGAAATGCTATAATATGTTAACATTTCCTTTTTTTTGCAATAGTTGCACCTTCTTAATGCCATACTGCTGTTGTTTGGCACAATACAATATATTTTTCAGCACGTGAGTAGGAAGAAACTGAAAATACCCCCACTTCGAACCAAAGCTCTTATGGCACAAAGCAAATGAAGCAAATCATCATGCTCTTTCATAGATCTATCCATTCATCCTTTCATCCTACCATTTACCTGCTGATGTCCACCACTTAACCTTTACATTCTGTCGTCTATTCAGTCTTTCATCCATCATTCAGTTTTTCACCATTCCGTCTGTCCACCCTTCATATCCAAACCTATCGATCCATCCAACTCAAAACCTATCCATTCATCCTTTCACTCATCCATCTCTTTATCCACCCTTTCGCTCATTCATCAATCCTTTCGCTCATCTATCCATCAACCCTTTCACTCCTTTATTCCATCCACCCTTTCATTCCATCCACCCTTTCACTCAATCCCTCCTTTCACTCATCCATCATCCACCCTTTCATCCATCCTCCCTCCCTTTCATTCATCCATCCAATCTTTCACTTATCCACCCATCATCCGCCCTTTTATCCAATCATCCACCCTCTTTCACCCAGCAATCCATGCTTTCACTCATCCATCTATATATCCACCCTTGCTCACTCATCCATCCACTCACTCACCCTCTGAAAATACCCCCACTTCGAACCAAAGCTCTTATGGCACAATGTGAATGAAGCAAATCATCATGACCCTCCCCAGAAGATAGGTCTTGTCTCTTCCATAGATCTATCCATTCATTCTTTCATCCTACCATTTACCTGCTGATGTCCGCCATTTAACCTTTACACTCTGTCGTCTATTCAGTCTTTCATCCATCATTCAGTTTTCACCATTCCGTCTGTCCACCCTTCATATCCAAACCTATCCATCCATCCATCTCCAAACCTATCCATTCATCCTTTCACTCATCCATCTCTTTATCCACCCTTTCGCTCATTCATTAATCTTTTCGCTCATCTATCCATCAACCCTTTCACTCCTTTATTCCATCCACCCTTTCACTCAATCCCTCCTTCCACTCATCCATCATCCACCCCTTCATCCATCCTCCCTCCCTTTCATTCATCCATCCAATCTTTCACTTATCCACCTATCATCCGCCCTTTTATCCAATCATCCACCCTCTTTCACCCAGCCATCCATGCTTTCACTCATCCATCCATCTATTCATCCATCCATCTATACATCCACCCTTGTTCACTCATCTATCCACTCACTCACCCACCCACCAACCCTCCCTACTATGCTATTTATGAATCTTTGTCGCGGAGCAGACATGTACACACAAAGTGCCACCCATTTTCTTTAAAATACCTCCTGAGAGTGTTTTGATTCTCTCTCTCTCTTTCTCTCACTTTTTTCTTACAAAAAACAGGCATACGAATGCAGGCAAACACACAAACATAAGCAGGCACACAAAAGACTTGGGTATGATGGAAGCCATGTTATTCTCTTCACCTACCATGGCTTTTTTAATTGCCACCAAGGCCGGACTGGCCATAGCCTGATTGCCACTGCCAGGGGACTGCCATGATTCCTGTGTTTGCACAAATGCACAGGATAGTGTGACTGTGATTGACAGCACAGGGCCTGACCGGACCCTGCTCTGTCAAACACAGCATGATGGTGAGCACCTGGCAATTATTCAAATGAGCCCAGCTGAATAGCTCAGCTGGGGCTCAGATCAGGGATACAGAAGTGGCGCCTTGGCTGCCAGAGACACCTTCCACTCCGGCTCACCAGCACTCACAGCCAATAAGCCTACCTTTTCATGAGTACCGGTACTCTCCTCAGCAGAAGAGAAGTGCCGGTACTCAGAGGGATAAATCTAAGAAGTGCCGGTACTCAGTACCGGTGAGTACCGGCCCATTTAAAGCACTGGTCATGGTAAAATGACATTTGGGTCAGTCACCAGCTCAGTGATCGGGTGAATAAAAAACATACACAATTGCTGTTTTGCCTTTACACCTTTCTTGTTTCTCTGTGTTGCATAATTCTCGCAGTGTCATCAACCGACTTCCTGAATGAATACCTCCAATTTGCCTTAAAAACAGCAATTTTCACAAAAATAAAGTATACATTTCTTTTTAGAAAGATTAATAAATCGGTGCTGTGATACAAAATGCAGAAACAAAGCTGTTATGTTATGTTATGCTATGTTATCTCTATTTGTAAAGCTCACTATCATACGCGAGGGTATCCTGGAGCTGAAGATCTAAAATGAAAACAGTTACGTACCTTACCTGCTCAAATCTGCTTTTTTTACATCCGTGGTACTGATTATTAATGCCAACCGTTTAACGTACCTCTGTCATGGAGTATTTGTATATATATCAGTAATATCATCTATGTTCACTCAATGAATTTTCATAATGTGTTCGTTGGGTCCCGAATAGCTGTAAGAGCTTTTATACGTCATTCAGATATAAGATCTGTACTTTAAGAAAACGAACGTGCAAACTCTGTAAATCTTGATATTACAACCCGTCTGACAATACACAGAAAATGATGTTTTTTTAAACAAAAGGGTCCCCCCGTAGTTACTATCTAACAAACTGTTGTCAAGGGATCACCACTACTCCATTACAACTGGCAGAAGAGGGCAAGACGCGCCAGAGGGGGGCGCGGCCCGGCTCGTGATGGCCGCTCTCGGTCTGCTGTGGTGGAATATCCCGCTGTTTGTTCCTCTAGCTTTGTAGCAACCGACAATAAACAGAGGGGCATATTACCTAGGATTTGCGATAATTATCGCAAAGCGCGCTTAGCGCTGTTTTTTTTTATCGCCGGCTATCGCTGGATTTCATCGCGGAGATAACGCGTTATTATCAACGCTTATCTCCAAGGCGATAAAAATCCAGCGATAGCGGCGAAACCCAGCAATAGCGCGAGAAATCCAGCGATGAAATCTCAGCGCTAATGAAAAGCTTGCTAAAAGGCAGGTGAGGACTTAACCTTACAATCCACCTCCCATTGACAAGAATGGTTAAGTCAAGTTTTTAGCAGGTGTTAAATTCCAGCGATAATCGCGGTTAGCGCGACTTTTTTTATCGCTTCGCGGGCATTGCTAATAGGGGGAAGTTGTGTTTGCGACTGTTTCCAGTCACTTTTAGTTGGAAACGCCTACTTTGCATGTCATTAGCGATAATTATCGCTGACATGCAAAGCGGCACCAAAACGGTCGCTTTCGCCATAAAGCTGTCGCTAACAGCTGTTAGCGACAGCTTGCTAATAGGGCGATAGAAATATCGCCACTTTAGTGGCAAAAAGTGCCGCTAAAGCAGCGATACCCCCCTTGCTAATATGCCCCAGAGATTGGGCGATGATCCCAGAAATAATGACAGCGCTAGGGAAAATGACACATTTATTAGGTGCTAATGCACACTAAAAAGTTACATTATTGACCACTATTGCTGAGATTGAGTTGGGAGATGAATGAGGAACACAAACTGTTTGAAGGCGATTACTTTATTCAACACACATCTGCTGTTGGCCTGTTACGTTTATGTTTTAAAACCTTTTTAAAGGGTGACAAAAGTATGGGTTCTTGTAGTTTATGCAGTGTTTTAAAATAGAAATTCTCTTGGCAGTGATACACAATGAATACATCTTCCTCCAAATATTCTTACAAGTAGACCAGCCACATATAAGTAATTGCCTATACTATTTTTAAAAGGTATTCTGTGACGGAATGCTGAACAATGCAAACATTCACCCCCAATCACAAAGATTTAGGTGTGATCCATCGTTCTTTTGCTCACGGCGCCACCCCAGTTGAGATCCAGACATATGCAAATCAATCTTGACCCTGTTCCTCATGGGTACAGTCCAGCCCGAACTGCTAAGCCAGGTCCAACCTGGACCGGACACAGGCATCATGGGACTGGTTGCAGGGCATCACCCCTCATCAGCCAGGCTAGTTTAAATCCAGTGGCGCAGTGAGCACAAGACCCACTTCTGGGCATACCCTTTCCACTTAGCGCTATCAAGACAAAAGGAACAAAGATGGACGGAATGCTCAACAATGTAAAACATTCAGCTCCAGTCACAAAGATCTGGATTTAATCCATGGTTCTTTTGCTCACCACACCACCCCAGTTTGGACCCAGCCATATCCAAATCAGTCTTGACCCTGTTCTTCATGGGAACAGTCCAGCCTGAACTGGCAAGCCAGATCCTCCCTGAACCAGAAACAAGCATCCTGGGACCGGTTTCAGTGCATCACCCCTCGTCAGCCAGGCTAGTTGATCCAGTGGCGCATTGAGCAGGGTACCCACCTCTGGCATACCCTTCTCACTTAGGTAATACCCTGAAACTCAGTGGCGGCTCGCATAGGGCGTGCTGCGGGGTGGTGAGGCGGGGCGGGGGAGGGGCAGGGTGGGGGGGTAGTAAACTCGGACATACGACAGAACGGAGGAACGTAATAATTACTTTCCTCCGTTCCGTCGTATGTTCGAGTTTACTACCCCCCCACCCTGCCCCTCCCCTGCCCCGCCGCCCCACAGCACGCCCTATGCGAGCCGCCACTGCTGAAACTGGTCCCAGGATGCTTGTTTTCGGTCCAGGGAGGACCCGGCCTGGCAGTTCGGGCTGGGCTGTTCCTATGAGGAACAGGGTCAAGACGGATTTGCATATGGCTGGGTCCAAACTGGGGTGGCATAGTGAGCAAAAGAACAATGGATTAAACCCAGATCTGTGACTGGGGGTGAGTGGTTGAAAAGTTTCAGCACTCCGTCCATCATCTTGTTGTGTTTGTTATCCTCTTATTTCTAGGCATGGGCAAAATTTTCACTACACTTGCCTAATCTCAAGTAATTTCTGTAATATTGCATTATGCTTGTTAAGCAAAATTTCTAAAATAACACTATTATGCCATGTTGTGTACTTACATGCCATTCACAGGAATAATTTAGTGTAAATTCACAGGAACAAAGCAGATTACCAGAATGCGAGAGTTAGCTGTTTGTGGTGCATGTACTTTTTGCATGTTTGTTTTTGCATGAAATGAGTCCTCCAGTCCAAAATGGATACGAGAATGCATTTCATTCTAAAATATAGCACCAGCTAGCAATTTTGCATTCCATATAATTATGTGCAATTTTGCGTACGTTTTCTGAAATTTTGTGTAATAACGCACAAACACATTTTGTGAATTCCTGGAGTTCCTGGGACAGTACTTAGATATGTATGATTTAAGTTACCCCTGAAAAGAAATAATGGCTCCACGGTCTTTCAAGTGCGCTAACCTGCATGAGCAATAAAAAATTAGGATGCTCTGAAAGAGATGTCCTTCTGAGCTACTCACACGCAGTCATCGGCCTGCATCCATTAGTTCTGAGTGTAAATAAAGAGCGGACTGACTGGCCATGTCCGAATTTGTTGGTGCAGAGGTTCTGTTTCCATCCTGTAAAACATGGCTGCATCTATATCCAGTCAAGAAGAACATCGGCAAGAACTCAGCCAGAGTGAACAAGCATTTGCAATGCAATCGGTCTCGCCTTTGGGACCTTATATGTATTTAGCTATAAGGTCCCATAGCTCCCGTGGACAGACCATCACTGCATTCATTTCACCTTCAGAACGCTTGCTACGGTTTCTTTACCTAATAGTTTTTTTCCCTGCGACTAGCAAGCACATTGTTTTTGTAGGGGTCCCCCATTTTCCAAAAATATAGTTCTCATAGCCTGTCTATGAGGGGACTGTTGCTACTGAAATACTTTTGTATTACTTGTTTGACGGCAACTCCTATAGATTGAATTATTAGTGATCTTTTTATTTTGCCTCTCCTCCCTCTTTCTATTTATCTATTTTCTTTGGGTTTCTGTCCCTGTTTTGCCTTTCGGTATGTTACACACATCTTTTTGCACATAAATTGATAATAATTCTTCTTTATACAAAGGTAACATTACCTTTAATATTAATTATGGCCACTCTTCCTACTTTTGGCTTTACTGATGATGGCTTCGCATCTATGGTGGGAGCATCTATGAATTTTGATAATAGAGCAGCAACTAATTCTGATAAAAATGAGGACCTCAATAAATTGATATCACTTAAGAAAAAGACTAAAAGAATTGAACTTCACGGGCAATTTATGCTTGAATATTTACGAGCCGGCATTATTCCACAAGGGTTAAGAGTAAAAAATATTCTAGGTTTATTTGTGCAATTGAAAGAGTTTCTAGAAAAGTGGTCAATGATAGCTAACAGATGTTCAAGGGATCTGATGATGCTGATAGTAGAAACAGCGAAGGAAATTCTACAGCAATTACTAAAGGAAATTCTAGAATTAGAGAAAAAAATAAAAAACTCATTAGCTATAGATGAGGCTACGAAAAAGCTTGAAGATCTGGATTTAGAAATGAATTCATATACAGACTATTTAATAAAGCGAAAAACGGAAAAACTTAAAAAAGATATAAGGTTCTTCAGTAAGGAAAACACATATCCCTATTTGTCTGAGACTTTTTATACCCAGTCAGATGTGCATGAACAACAACCTTATCAACAATCTTACCAACAATCATACAGACCGTACAATAGAAAAGTGACTACTTTTTCTGATACATCAGACTTCGACAACGAAGGATCGTCTGCTCCCTAAGAAAATAGAGGTAGAGGTTATATATCACGCTATAATCAAGGATATCAACCTTTTTTAGGGAGACGCAACCAGAGAACAGGGAACTGGCGACCACGATATCAATCACGCCCACAATATCAAACCCAATTCCGGGGACATCAGCCAATAAACCAGAACCAATATCTAGAAACCCGCAATGCAAGATACTGGAGGGAATAAAAGAAATTCCCATTTTTAACCGCAGTACTGCCCATGTAAACGAATCTACCTATTCTCTTCTATCTAAAGGATTAACATATGTACCACACTCGGGACTCAATAAATTTGAGTTGTTCAGCGACTTAATGTCGTTTTTTCGAAAAATCAGTTTAAAATCCTTTTTCTCTAATACTACTAGTAATAGCATAGATATTAATAAATCTGGGCTATCACTTAAATCTACTTTTACACCTACGGCAGATCAGGTTCCACCGGAGGTTCAAATATTTGAACAGGTGGTATATAACAAACTACAAAATGCAACCAAATTTGTGCCTAAAACCCCTTTTAATATTACAACTGATGAGCACACAGCACTAAAGGATTTAAAATATTCCCCTGAAATCACAATAAAATGTTGTGATAAAGGTGGAGGGATAGCTATACTAGACACTTCTACCTACATAATTAAAATAGAGGAAATGTTAAGTGATGAAAGATTCTACATCAAAATAATGAGGAACTCAACAGATAAGACCAAGAATAAAATACAAAAATTAACGAGTAAGGCGTTAAGAGATGGGTATATCTGTGATAAGGAGTTTGCATACATAAACACTGAAAACCCAAGGCTAGCGAGTCTGTATGGCATACCTAAAATTCATAAGGATGAAAAAAATCCGCCATATAGACCTATTATCACTACAATAAGATCTGTAACGGAACCAATTTCCAAATATTTGGATGCTATCTTGCATCCACATATTCAGGATACTCAAGCATATGTACAGGACACCCGCCATATTATCAATTTACTGGAAGGGACATCCTTTAATCCAAACAGACAATGGTTAGTAACCTTGGATATTGAAAGTCTGTATAGCAATATACCCAGTGAAGGAGCGATTATAGCAGTAAAATGGTTCATACAAACTATGAATATTGATTGTAATCCAACCTTTATCATCAATTGTCTTACTATCGTCCTTGAGGAAAATATATTCGAGTTCCAAGGCGAATTATATGAACAAGTAAGAGGAGTAAGTATGGGCGCATCCTGCGCCCCTACAATAGCGAATATTTACATGAGCCATTTTGAACAACAATTCATCTTTAACGAAATTGCGCCATTTTTTGAATCAACTCTGCATTGGTCGCGATTCATAGATGACATTGTGTTCATATGGGATGACAACGAAGATCTCTTAGAAGGGTTTCTTTTATGGCTCAATCTTTGTGCCCCTAATATGAAATTCACCTCTAACTTCAGCAATATCAAGATTGAATTCTTAGACATCCTAATTAAACATGACTGTGGCCAGCTTGTAGTTGATCTATACACTAAACCGACAGCACGAAATACTCTACTCCATTATCAAAGTTTTCATCCTACATCTCAAAAAAATAGTATACCCTTTGGACAGTTCTTGTGCCTTAGGCGTAACTGTATCAAAATTGAAGACTACGATCTGAGAGCCATTGACATGAAAGAAAAGTTTCTGACTAGGGGATACCCACATAGACTCATACGAGAGTCTTATAAGCGAGCCAGATTTTATGACAGGCAACATCTCTTACAAAGCGATAATAAAAAGCAAAACTCTGAATTAGTCTTCGTGACCCGGCATTCGATGCTGAATGAAAAGATTCGTCAGATTATATGCTCTAACTGGCATTTACTGAACACTAACAAAAATCAAACAGACAAAATCCAGAAACCCCTCTTTGCCTATCGAAAAAACTGAAATTTGAAAGATTTAATTGTTAGATCACGCATGCCTATCAAAAAAGAGCCAATACAGAGAAGTATTGAAGGCCGTTTACCGGTTCAAGGTAATTTTAAATGGGGGAACTGTAAAGTGTGCCCTCTGGCCATGGAAACAGACAAGCTAGTTTTCAATGGCCAAAAAATTACATCTGCTGGAATGACCAACTGTAAAACTAAAAATATAGTTTATCTGTTGATATGCCCCTGTAATCAAGGTTATGTGGGTGAAACTTCGCGGACTTTAAATGTTAGACTGACGGAACATAGATCAGCAATCCGCACGAAAAAGTTATCGTCTCCTATGGTATTGCATTTTATGGAAAATAACCATACACCGGACGACATTCGTTGGTTTATTGTGGAAAAAATTCAAATTAAGCAAGGACAATGTGCTGAATCCATTAGAAAGAAACGAGAAGTTTTTTGGATTTTCTATTAGACACGTTTAATAATGGGTTAAATTTAGATATGCCATGGGAACAGGCTATTCTGTAGTCTTTGCCTGTTCCTATTAATATGCATCCGTTATTAGTACTGTCCTTCTCTTTGTGATGACCATCATTTATGTCCTATTATTTCGCTTACCATGTTCCATGATGACCATCATTTATGTCTTATTAGTCCATTGCCCCTACCTATACTTAGGTGACAATGGTGTTAACATTTAGACTATTGCGGTATTTTCAATTGCTGATAACGATTAATGTTACATCTACCTACATTTGGGGGACAATGGTGTTAACATTTAGACTATTGCGGTATTCTCAATTACTTATAACACTTCATGTTACATCACCCTATTGCCTCCACCCAACTTCTAGTGGCAGTATCGCTAACATGTATATCAACACTTATACTACTGTTGTACATCTATAATATCTAAATCCAGCATTGACTGCTTATTGGTCAGCTTTTTTATAATAATATCGGGATCGATATATTACCATTGTTTTTAATTTAGATAAATATTTGAGTTTATTGAATAGATTTACCGTACTTTGTGTTTTTTTGATCTATTTCTGTTTTCAATATCACTACTTTCACGGGGTCATTTTTTGTTTTATATACATGGACTGGTATCCCACACTCAGATAGCATTGCTTGCTCTGTCTGATAATTCATACTCATAGTGCTTAGAGTCCTTCATTAATTTCCCTATTCTCGATTTAGGCACAATATTGGGCTATTGCTTATTAAAAGAACACAAAGCCAGCTTGTATACGTAGTCCTACCTTCATTTCATTTCAATATATGAAACCGGAAATAAGGTTATCTATGTGGCAATCCCCTTTTGGCAATTCCTGTTGTCCTAATAGTCGGCATATATAAGAAGTATGCGCCATACCTTTTTTGTCCATCGTAAGGTCTTGAACCGCACGGAGGGACAAGGTAGCCATTTAGTTTTACACCAAGTGCATGTTAACCAACATGGCGACTGACATTCGTAGATGCAGCCCGTCTTCTTTTTCTTTTTGTCCGCTTTCTACCACCTTTGTTAATTAGGCGTAATGCGCGCTGTTAGAACTGGGGGTCTCTAGTTGGCAATGGTTTGCACCTTTGTCCAAATAGGGACCCTTGCTTCTAGTCAGGATAAGGGGGAAACACTCCTAAAATAACCCCTGCTCACCCCCTGGTAGCTTGGCACGAGCAGACAGGCTTATCTCAGAGGCAGTGTGTAAAGCATTTGTGACCACATACAGTAATACAGTGAAAACACTACAGATGGACACCACACAGGTTGTTTATGTAAAAATAAGTAATCTTTATATAGACTTATCACAAGACCCAATAGCAAAAATCCACAATACAGTACTCAAAAATAGACTTAAAATGATAGAGACAGTTCACGTTATCTTCAAAAATAGGATAGTCAATCAAATAAAGCTTGTAGCAACAAATAACTCCAGTTGGAGTTATCACGACGTCGTGACCGGTGGAAATCCCAAAGTACGGCGCCGACCGCGAGGTGCGCGGCGTCGGGCCCGGAGTCGAGCAGACCCACAAAGAACAGTACCTGGAATTCGATGAAAACAAAGACGGTGCACGGCGTCGGGGAGGTGATGCTTCGTTGGCGCCGGCGGCGTCGGTTCCTTACGACCCCAGGGGAGGTGATGTCTCGGTTCCTTACTGCAGCGCAGGGGAGGTGAGGCGTCGGTTCCTTACTGTGTCGGGGAGGTGACGTCACGGATGGCGGCGAGGCGTCGGTTCCTTACGATGGTGCGGCGTCGATGGATTCGGGGTCACCCACGTCGAGGATCGGCTCCGCGATGATGAAGCCCTGGCGTCGGTGAAGTCGGGGCTGCGGTGCGAGTCGGGACGGTGCGTCGTGAGCGTCACGAGCGGTGTCCTCGGCTCCGGTGCAGGCAGCGGCCTCGATGACGGCTTCGGAGTCGATGTCGCACGGCGTCGGCAGGCGTCGGGCCTACGGTGCAAGTCGGGGCGGTGCGTCGTGCTCTTCACGAGCGGTGCCCACGGCTTCGGTGCAGGTTACGGCGTCGCTCGTCGGCGTCGGTGTTGCAATTTCCCTCTGTTAGCAGCTAAAACAGCAGTTCCAGATGCAGGCAAACAGAAGGGGTGAAGTCTTTGTGTCCCTGTGACTTCAGGCAGGAGGCAAGCTCAGTTCAAGCCCTTGGAGATTCTCTTCTTCAAGATGACAAAGCACAGCAAAGTCTTTTCTCCTGTCCTTGGCAGAAAGCAACCACTGCAGGCCAACCCCAATCAGCAAAACAGCACAGGGGCAGTACTCCTCCTTCAGCTTCTCCGGTTCTTCTCCTTGGCAACAGGTTTCTTGATTTCCCAGAAGTGATCTAATTTCCTAGGGGTCTGGGTCCCCTTTTTATACACCTTTTCCCTTTGTTCTCTGAAGGCAGAGAGGCCTCTGCCTAGTCCAAACCAGTTCTGGTCAGTCCTGGAGCACTTTGTTTTTCTGACTCCTTCTTTCCTTTGTGAGTGAGGGGCAGAGCCATCAGACGCCCGGCAGGAGGTGGAGCCAGCATTGTGGAAGGCAGGCACAGCCCTATTCAGACCCAGGTGCAACTCCTCCCACCCATCCTCCTTCAGGCAGACCTATTCAGCCTAGTGCTGACTCACCCTGCCTCCTGGAATCCCCCAGCCCCTGTCACTCACAAATCCAGACACACAATACACAACCTGAGCAGAGGCAGCTGGATGGTTTAGGCAAGAAAATACCTACTTTCTAAAAGTGGTATTTTCAAACAAAGAATGTTAAAACCAACTTCACTAAAAGATGTATTTTATCATTCTGAGTTCAGGCATACTAAATTCGTTTTTCTACCATGTTCCCTGGGTCAGTTCTGACTATAAAGTGTAATAGTCAGTCTGCCCATTCTGGCCTATGGGGAGCAGGTAGCCTTGCAATAGTGAAAAACGAAAATGGCTGTAATTCACTATCAGGACATGCCACACACACCAGGGCATGTCCTACCTTATACTTATAATGCACCCTGCCCTTGGGCCTACCTTAGGGGTGTCTGATATGAAGATAAGGGAAGGTTTAGGGACTGGCAAGTGGGTGCACTTGCCAAGTCGACATGGCAGTCACAGACTGCACACAGGCTCTGCAATGGCAGGCCTGAGACACATTTTACAAGCTGCTTCTGTGGGTGGCACAACCAGTGCTGCAAGCCCACCAGCAGCATTGGATTTACAAGCCCTGGGCACACGCAGTGCACTGTACTAGGGACTGACAAGTAAACCAATCATCCAATCATGGAGTCACTAATCCATAACACAATTTATTATGGGGAGAGCATATGCACTTTAGCACTGATCAGCAGTGGTAAAGTGCCCAGAGTCATAAAACCAACAAAAACAGGTCAGAGAAAATATAGGAGGAAGGCAAAAAGTTCAGGGATGACCCTGCAAAAGGGCCAAGTCCAACACAACCCCCTTCCAGCCAAAACGCAGGGGAGACCAATCACTACCCTGATGGGCTTCTCTGCTTTGGGCGATAGAACCTGGACCCTGGCCCACAACAGCAGGGGCATACTCCAGTTCTACGCCAATCTGAACCTATTTGGATCCCTCTGTCCATACTCTCAGGGCCCACCCAGCTAACCCATGGGGAACCCTTCTCCTCAACTGTGGACACCACCTGTGCAGCACCTAACCTTAGCTTGCTCACAGGTGTGTCCCAACCGACAGACAGTACCCACATGGCCAACACAGATGTGTGGCCTAGTCCACCCCCGGGTGTGACTTCTGTCCCCCTCCCAGGGGCAACTCTGTCCACCAGGACAGCAAGCCACAGTGGCCACTGACAGCCGTCAGTGATGAGAGCCAGGCCCCAGGCCTTTCATGGCTCTCCAACCTCTGTGGTGTCAGAGAGCGGGGGGCAGTAGCCCCAGGTGCCTGGCACCCTTTGTCCACTCTCCCAACCGTCAGGTCAGGTATGACATCCTGACACTGACCCACCAGCCCCGGGCCTGTAACCGGCGGCTGGACAGGAGACTGGGGTGGGCTCTCCCACACCTGGTCCTCCTCCTTGGGGCTCTGCACCCTCCCACCTGGAGCTGTACCCCCTTCCAGAATTGTCAGGGCACCTGTGGCAGGGGTCCTGCACAATTCGCCCACCAGTTCAGGGGTTCTATCCTGCAACTGGGATCCCAGCATAGGGTCTGTACCCTTAGACTGGGCAGAGGCCAGGGGTGAGGCTGTCCTCTCCCCGCCCCCTTACTGGGGTCCTGCACCCTCCCACCTGGAGCGGTGCCCCCAGAAGACAAACTGGTAGGGGCACTGTTAGCAGCTGCCCCTTCCTCCAGGTCAGGGGGACACCCTGAACCTGGTCCTCCAACCCAGGGTCTGTACCCTTAGGCTGGACCTGTGCCTGGCAACCCAGGACTTCCGGGAGGGTACACCAACCCCCCAAGGGAAACACACTCCTCTAGAGTTGTGTAATAATCTGCCTGGCGCACCAGGACTTCCTGGGGAGCACGCATGCCCCCCAGAGGGTAACACAGCTCTCATGTGTTGTGTGACAGTCCGCCTGGCGCAGATCTCCCGACCCCTGTCCATCTGACAGCGCGCGAAGATCCCCCAGGACAGAAGTGGTGTCACCATGGTCATTCACTGGTGACTCAGCCCTTCTGGCTGGTCCCTGACCCACTGGTTCTTCCACTGGGGACTCTCTCCCCTCTCACCCCTCACTCTGGACTTCTGCACCCTCCCAAGTGGAGCGGCACTGCCAGATACCAGAAACACTGGAGCTCCATTTACAGACGCTCCAGGTTCTCTAGACACTAGGAGATCCTCCTCAACAGGCGGCCCATCAGGACAGCCTAGGCTCCCTACCTGGTGTTCCCTTAAAGAACCATCCAGGCTCTGAGACTGGGTTTCGGGCACCTTGGGACACGCAGCCCCACACTCACTCCTTCTCCACTGAGACAGGACGTGAGCCCCTACACCCCTCCCACTACACCGGGACCTAGCTGGGCTACTCTGAACCACTTCCACCACTCTGGGCTGGAAGATACCTGAGCCACTCCCCTTAGGGTCACTCCCCAATGCCTTTTCAGACCCTCTGGAAACCACCAAAAGGTCTTCCTCCCTCGTGAGCTCCCTGGGGTCAGAGAACTCACTCTCCAACAGGTGTTGGCATAGCTCTGGAAAACAGGGACTTACAATATGCTCTCCCACAATTGGATCACACAACCCCTCACAGGTGTTAACCAAGTTATCCTTCACCTCACCATCCAGTGCCTCACACATGTACCCCACACCACTCTGCTGAGATTGGCAAGACAGTATCTGACTGTCTCTGTCACTCAACCCACACTCTTCTGGGCGGTCTTCACACTCACACCCCAGGAATTCAAACATGGGGGAACCACTCTCCCTGCACCTCCCATCTAGAGTCAGTAGAGTGTCCCTCCTGCTACTAGGACCATGAATCCCTGCGTCAGTTTCCCTATTCCTCTCAGGGACACTGCGCACTACTGGAGCTACCTCATGTCCTTGAACCTCCTGGTGTATATTAACCCCCTCCAAGTCAGGCACCACATCTCTGGGTGTGTGTACTACTCCCTCAGCACTAGGTAATACAATTTTGCTGCCACCAGAGGGAGGAATCCCTAAGCCCCTGGCTTTGAACTCCAACACCCTCATCATTCTCTCATGCTCTAAAAGCATCTTCCTTTCTTCCATGGCCAACCTCTTACTTTCCAACTCCAATTTCTTATGCTCAAGGCTATCATGGCTTCCCTGTTTTAGTTTGGCCATTTCCATTTCATGCATCCTGCTTTTGTCCCTGTCCTCCAGCTCCTCTGGAGACAGGCCCTTTGAGAAACACTGCTGCCCTCCCTGGAAGGCACTCCCCTCCCAGGTAAGCCCAATGGCCCCTCAAGCTGCCCATCTAAATTCTCTGCCTCCTCCACAGGCTCCTCGGACTGCCCACTGGCATTCCGTGCTTCCAACCAGGCTCTCAGTGCCTTGTGAAACTCCTCCTTCCTGGTGAGGCCTCTCATAGAGATTTTAAACTTTTTGCAAACAGCTTTGAGTTCTGGCACAGTGTAGGTATCAACCCTATCTTCTTCAAATTCAATATCTGCAGGTGCAATGGATCCTTTTTTGCTCATGGTGAAAATTGGCAGTTCTCAACAAAAATAAAGGTTCCAAGGAAAAAAGTCCTATCAAAATGTATGTGGTCGCGTATTGGTCTGCACTCACTAGTAGTGTACACCAATCACTGTATATGAATCACAAATGCAAGTCCAAATCCTCACCGCTGACCACCAATGTTAGAACTGGGGGTCTCTAGTTGGCAATGGTTTGCACCTTTGTCCAAATAGGGACCCTTGCTTCTAGTCAGGATAAGGGGAAACACTCCTAAAATAACCCCTGCTCACCCCCTGGTAGCTTGGCACGAGCAGACAGGCTTATCTCAGAGGCAGTGTGTAAAGCATTTGTGACCACATACAGTAATACAGTGAAAACACTACAGATGGACACCACACAGGTTGTTTATGTAAAAATAAGTAATCTTTATATAGACTTATCACAAGACCCAATAGCAAAAATCCACAATACAGTACTCAAAAATAGACTTAAAATGATAGAGACAGTTCACGTTATCTTCAAAAATAGGATAGTCAATCAAATAAAGCTTGTAGCAACAAATAACTCCAGTTGGAGTTATCACGACGTCGTGACCGGTGGAAATCCCAAAGTACGGCGCCGACCGCGAGGTGCGCGGCGTCGGGCCCGGAGTCGAGCAGACCCACAAAGAACAGTACCTGGAATTCGATGAAAACAAAGACGGTGCACGGCGTCGGGGAGGTGATGCTTCGTTGGCGCCGGCGGCGTCGGTTCCTTACGACCCCAGGGGAGGTGATGTCTCGGTTCCTTACTGCAGCGCAGGGGAGGTGAGGCGTCGGTTCCTTACTGTGTCGGGGAGGTGACGTCACGGATGGCGGCGGGCGTCGGTTCCTTACGATGGTGCGGCGTCGATGGATTCGGGGTCACCCACGTCGAGGATCGGCTCCGCGATGATGAAGCCCTGGCGTCGGTGAAGTCGGGGCTGCGGTGCGAGTCGGGACGGTGCGTCGTGAGCGTCACGAGCGGTGTCCTCGGCTCCGGTGCAGGCAGCGGCCTCGATGACGGCTTCGGAGTCGATGTCGCACGGCGTCGGCAGGCGTCGGGCCTACGGTGCAAGTCGGGGCGGTGCGTCGTGCTCTTCACGAGCGGTGCCCACGGCTTCGGTGCAGGTTACGGCGTCGCTCGTCGGCGTCGGTGTTGCAATTTCCCTCTGTTAGCAGCTAAAACAGCAGTTCCAGATGCAGGCAAACAGAAGGGGTGAAGTCTTTGTGTCCCTGTGACTTCAGGCAGGAGGCAAGCTCAGTTCAAGCCCTTGGAGATTCTCTTCTTCAAGATGACAAAGCACAGCAAAGTCTTTTCTCCTGTCCTTGGCAGAAAGCAACCACTGCAGGCCAACCCCAATCAGCAAAACAGCACAGGGGCAGTACTCCTCCTTCAGCTTCTCCGGTTCTTCTCCTTGGCAACAGGTTTCTTGATTTCCCAGAAGTGATCTAATTTCCTAGGGGTCTGGGTCCCCTTTTTATACACCTTTTCCCTTTGTTCTCTGAAGGCAGAGAGGCCTTTGCCTAGTCCAAACCAGTTCTGGTCAGTCCTGGAGCACTTTGTTTTTCTGACTCCTTCTTTCCTTTGTGAGTGAGGGGCAGAGCCATCAGACGCCCGGCAGGAGGTGGAGCCAGCATTGTGGAAGGCAGGCACAGCCCTATTCAGACCCAGGTGCAACTCCTCCCACCCATCCTCCTTCAGGCAGACCTATTCAGCCTAGTGCTGACTCACCCTGCCTCCTGGAATCCCCCAGCCCCTGTCACTCACAAATCCAGACACACAATACACAACCTGAGCAGAGGCAGCTGGATGGTTTAGGCAAGAAAATACCTACTTTCTAAAAGTGGTATTTTCAAACAAAGAATGTTAAAACCAACTTCACTAAAAGATGTATTTTATCATTCTGAGTTCAGGCATACTAAATTCGTTTTTCTACCATGTTCCCTGGGTCAGTTCTGACTATAAAGTGTAATAGTCAGTCTGCCCATTCTGGCCTATGGGGAGCAGGTAGCCTTGCAATAGTGAAAAACGAGAATGGCTGTAATTCACTATCAGGACATGCCACACACACCAGGGCATGTCCTACCTTATACTTACAATGCACCCTGCCCTTGGGCCTACCTTAGGGGTGTCTGATATGAAGATAAGGGAAGGTTTAGGGACTGGCAAGTGGGTGCACTTGCCAAGTCGACATGGCAGTCACAGACTGCACACAGGCTCTGCAATGGCAGGCCTGAGACACATTTTACAAGCTGCTTCTGTGGGTGGCACAACCAGTGCTGCAAGCCCACCAGCAGCATTGGATTTACAAGCCCTGGGCACACGCAGTGCACTGTACTAGGGACTGACAAGTAAACCAATCATCCAATCATGGAGTCACTAATCCATAACACAATTTATTATGGGGAGAGCATATGCACTTTAGCACTGATCAGCAGTGGTAAAGTGCCCAGAGTCATAAAACCAACAAAAACAGGTCAGAGAAAATATAGGAGGAAGGCAAAAAGTTCAGGGATGACCCTGCAAAAAGGGCAAAGTCCAACACGCGCCAAATTGCGGACGATATAAACAGACCCGTTAGAAACAGTAATATCGAGAGAGCAGGAGCCATACCATTAACGAGAGTGTTGTCATCTGCAGGTAAGCACGTAACCTATATAGGGCTAGCATGGTTATTTAAAACACTAAACCCAAATATAGCCAATATATTTAATAAATCTTATGTTATATTTATAGTATGGAAACCCCCAGGACTTAAGGACGTTACCCCTTTATGGTGGACATATTCTCATTATGGGAAGGAGTCCCTTTTAAAGACAAAAAGTAAGTAATATAGTAACGTTTTCGTTTACTAAAAGGATAAAAAGTATCCATCTGATAATTGCAGCAGGCGAAACTATGTTTCAAATTTTATTCTTTCAGACCTAATCTTCGCTGCTGAAAGACAGAAACCATACGATATAGGATCCATTTTGGACCTTTAAAAGTAAGCACATCGCCCAAATCCAATCAATTAGTCATTACTTGTTTCATATCGTTATTTTTACTTACGTAATGCCCCTCGTTATTATATTTTTTTTGTTAGACTCATTTAGTTTGGGGGCGACCTAGCAGTACGCTACTAAAACTTACTTCGGCTCCTCCACCTATCCAACAACTGTATACATCGTGGTCCACATCACATTTTTCCCGACGGACTGAGCGTGTTGTTTCTCATAATAGTGTGTGACATCTACACAGTAAGTTTTGTCGGCCCTATTACTATTACCACATATATATACTGCATAATTAATAATTAAAAATAACATACCATACTAAATGGAATTCATTCTTGTTTTAGATCCTTTTGTCATTATGAGGAATAACCTTTTTCTACATCTGCAATAACATATTGCAGTAATACAGTTTGCCCTTGGTCATATAATATCACTGTTGTTTGATGTAAGTAATTATCTCAGATACCTAGTTTTGGAAATGGAGGTTCATTGCAGAAACGATCTGTGTAGGTATTCAGATTACCCTTTAGAGGTAGTCCAGTTTATGGTGGGAACCAATGAGTTATTGAAAATAAAGTTGGTTAATCCTACATACCACCTATCTTCATAGCATGTTATAAATGAGGTTTAGATCTTGCCCGCATTGAATCCCCCTTAAGAACGAAAGTGGTCACTCCAATACTCAATCCACAGTTATTCAAATTACAATACTAACCAGCAATATCAGAGTTCCAGTAGGGTACCACATGTCTATGACTTTTAATTTGGGCACCACATTCTTTATCTATCAAACGCGCTTCTCTATTCTGGCTTTATTGGATTCTACTATAATTAGGATCTCATGACAGTTTCCATTCTTTTTCCCCCTTTTTTCATGTTTCTATTCAGTTATTTTTATTTCTTTCACCTTGTATGGGCGGAGTCGCTATGATAAATTAGCCACATTGTTTAGAAAATTGAATGAAGAACTCATTATTAAATGTATTAAAAAATATACCAGAAAAATTGATTTTTGTGAATGAATGTATATACATGTACAGAAGTTGTCATTTGATATTCACATATGTTCATTGACCGTCTGTGATACCATTCTTTTCATCAATTTAGAAATAATAATAATTATGAGAGGTAATTCTTACATTCGAGGTTTATGTTTATACTTGTGTAAAAATTGCACTTAAAATTTATATCGTTAATAGAAAGATGTAACCACTATTTAATTTCTTTGTGTCCTATATAGTTTGTTTCGCTATAGACGGTTTCCTGACGAAGGCAGAAGTGCCGAAACGCGCGTAGTTGTCATCTACCGCTAGCCTTCATCAAACCTGTCAAATTTTATATGAAAGATTTAAGTATTGTTTGTAATATTTGGATTGATCTTCTTTCACTTTATGTACATATTACATGTGTTTATTTATTTATGTACAGATTTCTTACATTTATGTATATTTATATAATTGATTAAGAAAAAACAAATATACCAAAAAAGAGATTAAATAACTCAATAAAATATTTTTATAATAAGAAACAAGAATATGTTTTTGTCTATTGTTATTAGTGGCACTCCTTGTGGTTACACGTTTCCATGATGCCTAGAATGTTTGTATCCTAGAATTGATTGAAAGCTTGCTACAGTTTCTTTACCTAATACCTTCAGAACACCCACCATCCACAGAACCCAGCACCTGCTCCCACGCAGAAATTGGACTGAAATCACTGACGACCAGCTCACCACCTCACTCGGCAACTCCACTTCAACCATCGTGGACAACGACGACCCCAACACCGCAGCCCGAACCTTGCATAGATGGATCTCCGACTGCGCCAACACCATAGCCCCCCTCAAGAAGAACAACAACACATACGCCAGGAAAGCCAGCTGGTTCACCACCGAACTCCGAGAGTCCAGACGCACATGCCGCCGCCTCGAAAAGGCCTGGAGGAACTCCAAATCTACAGAAGCCCACAACAACTTCAGAGCTGCCACCAACGCCCACCACCAACTCATCAGAAATACAAGAAAGAAAGCGAGCAAAGACAATCTCCACGCACGCGCACAACAGCAAAGAACTCTTCAGCATCATCAAGGAGTTCGCCCAACCCATCAGCGAGTCTATAGACATCCCTCCCTCACAAGACCTCTGCGACAAACTCAGCACCTTCTTCCACCACAATATCAAGAACATTTACGACAATTTCGACGAAGACAGCCAACACACAGAGCCCTCACCAACCACCCCGACACCTTGAAGCCAACGATTGACAGCTGGTCAGCCCTCACCACCGAAGACACACTGAAGACGATGAAGTCATTCCACTCCAGGGCCCCCACGGACCCCTGCCCCCACCACATCTTCAACAGAGCCGCCGACACCATCGCCCCCATGCTTCGCCACACCATCAACCACTCCCTCGTGAACGCCTCCTTCCCCTACGACTGGAAGCATGCTGAGATCAACCCCCTCCTGAAGAAACCCTCGGCGGACCCCACCGACCTCAAGAACTACAGACCCATCTTCCTGCTCCCGTTCCCAGCGAAAGTCATTGAGAAAGCCATCAACAGCCAACTCGCCACCTTCATCGAAGAGCACAACATCCTCCACTTCTCCCAATCCGGCTTCAGAAAGAACCACAGCACGGAAACCGCCCTCCTCGATGCAACAGACGACATTCTCTCCCTCCTGGACAGAGGAGAGACAGTAGCCCTCATCCGCCTCGACCTTTCAGCGGCCTTCGACACAGTCTCTCACCGCACCCTAACATGCAGACTTCACGACGCAGGGATCCAGGACAAGGCCCTCAACTGGATCCGCTCATTCCTCTCTGGCAGAACGCAGCGGGTCAGACTCCCTCCCTTCCTCTCAGACCCCACACCGACCACCTGCGGAGTCCCCCAGGGATCCCCCCTCAGCCCCACGTTGTTCAACATCTACATGGCTCCGCTCGCCCCCATCGTCAAAACCCACGGACTCAACATTGTTTTATACACAGACGACACCCAACTCATCCTCTCCCTATCCAATGAACCCAATGCAGCCAAACACAACTTTCAAGAAGGCATGGAAGCAGTCGCCAAATGGATGAAGAGCAGCTGTCTACAACTCAACACGGACAAGACAGAAGTACTCATCATGGGCCCACACCCCAAAACCTGGAACCACACCTGGTGGCCCCCTGCCCACGGAAGCCCACCCACCCCCACGGACCACGCACGCAACCTCAGAATCATCCTGGACTCCGAACTCAAAATGGACCACCAGATCAACTCCGTCGCATCCTCCTGCTACCACACCCTCCGCCTCCTATGCAAGACCGTCAAATGGATCCCCCTCGAACACAGACAGACCGTCACACACGCCCTCGTCACCAGCAGACTTGACTACAGCAACACACTCTACGCCGGAATCAACAAAAACCTCACCCGCAAACTTCAAAACATCCAGAACGCCGCCGCCAGACTAATCCTCAACCTGCCACGACACTGCCACATCACCCAGCACCTGCGCACACTCCACTGTCTCCCCATTGAGGCAAGAATCACCTTCAAGATTCTCACCCACGCACACAAAGCCCTCCAAAACACCGGACCAGCATACCTGAATAGCCGACTCACATTCCACACACTTCAAAGGACCCTGCGATCAGCCCAACTCTCCCACGCCGTGGTCCCTCACACCAGGAAGTCCAGATCGGGAGGCCGCTCCTTCTCCTTCCTCGCGGCCAGAGCCTGGAACGCCCTCCCGCTCCACCTCAGACAGACGACATCACTACCCAACTTCACGAGGGACCTCAAAACATGGCTCTTCGATAGACCTCCTCCTTGATGGACAGGACCCTGTGCCCCCCCAGCGCCTGGAGACCCTTTCGGGTGAGTAGTCACGCTCAACAAACCCATGATTGATCGATGAGCTATGCAGCACATTAGCCTGGGTGCTGAAACACCTACTGTTCTTTAACATGGAGGGAAAGTAAGCACCAAACTGCGTGACACGCCAGGTATTGGAACACATGGAGAGAAATATTGCCTTTCAGCGAGAAATGGTATAATCCAAAGCTCTGTTTTTAATATAAAATCAGGGCCTTCGATCTCACTGAAAATACAAGATTTGGAAAAAATATTATTGTCTACGGGTGCTCGTGGAGACAGTTTCTATGGACTGGAATCTATAGAATGCTAAAGTGATTCTGGTATTTTACTGACCTCTGCTGGTCGTTTTCTATCAAAAAAGTTAAATAGAGTCAGTTGCCAGAAAAATTCAAAAAAGAAAGTCCCTCAGCAGAAAGCAATTCTGGTATTTTACTGACCTCTACAGGTCGTTTTCTATCAAGACAGTTAAATAGAGGCAGTTGAAGAGAAAAAAAGTCCCTAAGCGGAAGCAGACAAGTCCTAGGGCTGATCTCCAGAGTCCACAAAGTACATACACATATAAGTATATAATAAGTATATACTAAAGTATATACAAGAGGTCTCGAATGCTCGACCTAAAAATGGGTGATCGATTTATCAAAAAAAAGTATAATTAAATGTAACATAGTTACTCTTAATCCACTCATTTCTATGGTCAGCTAATAAAGAGCCAATAGCAGTCTCCATCTGAGCCATAGCCAAAATCATGGCTGAATAATCTGAAAGAGTTGGCATATATTACACATTAATCTTCTCTAATTCTCTCTACTACTGCTACTCCTTGAGAGAGATGCAAGTTGAAAAAATCCAAGCAAAGATTCAAGTAAACCTTTGCAATCTTCTGCGAGTCCAGATTAGAACTGATATATTGAATGTCCAGAGAGAGATTAGTACAAAAGGAATGGCAAGTTGTGTTATTTTAAGGACATTTATATAGCTCCCTTTATGCCATTAGTATGGCCTAGAAGTGCTATATCCTCTCTAGGGGTGATTTGGGCACATCCAGAGTTTTCCACGACAGACCTTGCTCTGTATTGCTTCCAATCATATGTCTGGGTGTTGTGGTATGGTCCATCTCTTGACTGGCTGGAAACACCTTATACAATGAGTTTAGGGGTACTATTTTTGTGTGACAACACATGCTCATTGTTCGGCAGATGCTTGTAGTTTAAAATTAGTGTAGGTGGCTAAAGTGTATCTTTGAGTTGTGCTGGTCCTCTCTGTGAGACATATCTTGGTCGAAATTGCTGTTGAGAAAATCATGATTTCTAATTAAATGGGATATTCATAATTTTGTTGTATTCATTCTGGCTAATGCAAACATAAATAAGTGGTTGGGAACTATTGGATTATTGAAAAAAATTCTCAGAATGATATAACATCTTGTATTTTTGCGGACGGCTCCTAAACAGAATATCTAGTAAACAGAGACGACGAGGATAGGAGAAATTTGTCTTTAGAATCACATGAAAGCGTAACAATTCTATAGGTGGCAATACACTGCTTTTTATGCAGCACTATATCTCACTCTTTTGGCCTTTTCTCAGAGCTGAAATTAACCCCTTAGCTGCAGTAGCTTTTCCCTCCCCAGTGCTGAGTAGGCCAGGGCGGAATTTTTAATTTAGCCGGCGGAATCAGAGGAATTCGGTAATTCTTCTTTACTCTTGTAATGTGGAATTACTTATAAATTCTGCCACTCCGCCGGCGGAATTAACCTACAGTAAATTGTTTCTAAAGAGGGCTGGAAGAAGTAGTCCCTTTATTTTTAAACATCAGTGCAGATTAAAGTTTAATCTGCAGTGGTTTTTGAACATAGAGGGACTGCTCTCCCATGACGCATTCCCAGGTCTACCACTCATGGTAAATCTGGGAATGCGCCAAAATCCATGGGTGGATGCGTGGGAATACTCAGCTCCACCCATGCAACAGCTTCCCAAGAGAGAGTAACGCAAGGCAGTGGCATGCGCTGCCTTATGCTTCTCTAGATTTACCAAGCACCACAGGGCCACACAAGGTGGGCATCAAGAATGATGCTTGTGTGATACTTCTATTGAGCATTATGTATTTTATGACTTTTAAGAAAGAAGTTGAAGCATGACCTTGATCATTTTGAAACACTGTACCATCACCTAGATGTGCTTCTATCCAAGAACAATGTACTTGATTTTGTTTGCTGACTTTGCACACTCAATTCACCTTCAGATGATATCCTGACCACGCTTCAATGTAACAATGCAAGAATGTTAATTTTGTTTTTTAGGTTTTTTGTTTAGTTTTTAGCTTAAGTATATTAATTGAATTAGTTTGATAGAACAAACTAACGTTTAATGAAGTGTCTATCAAGCCTTTTTTTCATCTTTATTTTCTGAATCTGGCGTGTGCTTTTAATATTTTTATGGTTTTATTGAACTAAACAATAAAATTTACCTTACCTTACCATACCTCTCTTGTGGCCCAGTTTAGAACCCACTTCAGCACATACATCTCGGTGCCCTTACATAAACTTAGACAGACTGTTCCCTTTTCCGGCCCTGTTTAGAAATCACTGTACAGCACAGTACAGCATACTCTGTAGTGATTACTGCAGGGTATGTAAGGGCACCAAGCAGTATGCACTGCAGAGTGATATTCAGTGTTTTCTAAAGTTTAGAAACCACTGCATAGCACTCCACGGCGGTGCCCTTACATACTCTGCAGTAATCACTGCAGAGTATGTAAGGGTGAAAGTGGTGTTTGGCTGCTGTTTTTTCTTAGCACAAAATATACCCTCGTGAGGATGCATTTTGCTCTAAGAAAATAGCACCAAATGCCTACTCTACCCCATTGCAGAATCCAGTGAATCTCGCAGAATTTTAATGCAATTCTGCAGAATTGCACAGAATCTAATTCTGCCCACCCCTACTTCTGAGCCCTTTTTTTTAATGTTTGGGGCATTTGGGCCACAAAAGGAACCCATGACAAATTTGTGCCCTTTTTTCCACATGGTGAAGATTCTAGAGGTACCCAGGGTTTTGGGTTCCTGTGAGGGAACTGAGAAAATAGCCAAAGTACTGCAAGAGCCCTATTTTTTTGCCAGAATCATATCAACAAAAGGTGAACTCAGAATGGTATACATTTGTGAAAAATAGATAGAATTATAAATTCAGCAAGGGGTTATTTGAGCAGATTGCTTATGGTTTCCCAAATAAACTAATTGTTGAAATAAAAATTGATGAAAATAAGTGAGGATCTACATTGTCTCTCGTGCGGAGATGGGGCGGGCCATGACGTCTCCCACTAGCGCGTAGCCCCTGGTGATGCTCCTCCCCCTCCAGTGATGGCAGATTTGATGGTTTGGCGTGGCGGGTGCGGACGCGGACGCTGAAGACCGGAGCTGCTGCTGGGTTTTGCTCGCACTTCTTTTGGTCCTTGTGAGCCGGTCGGGGGCGGCTGCTGTCTTGGAAGTCCCGGCTGCTCCACGGCTTTCCCTTTTTTTTTTAATGGGAAAATCTTTAGAAGTGCTGCCTTCTTTTGTATTAAGAGCGTGGAGGCTGGCTGTAAGAAGCTGACTCTCTGAGACTTTCTCGCTGCCTCTTCGGAGTACCTGGTTTGGGTGCACTGCCCAGCTGAGTGCGGAGGCCGGATTGTTTCCATTTTTCCCGCATTTAAAGCTGCTATATAGAGGTACAGAGGCTCTGCTTTTGGAGAAGTGGAGCATGGTGTGGCTTTTATAAGAAGCTGGGCTATATGAACACAGGAAAAACATTGGAAAAACATTGGAAGTGACGCTGGAGAATCCTAAAAAGTGCTGAATGTCAGTTTATCGAGAGAAAGATTGAGGTAGGAGGAGAGCGGAAGGAGGGCGTCGTTAACGGTGAGTGCTGATTTAATTTGCTGTTAATAGACTTGGCAAGAGACGTGGGCTGGTCAGCATTCCTGATTTAAAAGCTGGTGCGCATAGTTAAAGACTTATAATGAAGAAACAGTTGAAGCTTGCCGCAGCTGCGGCGAAAGCGGATGCTGCAATTGCCGCAAAAACCAAAACACGTTTAGCTAAAGCTAAGCTGAATCAGACTTTAACTAAAGAAGGAAGTAAAATGCATCATGGTGAGTCCTCCTTCAGCTCTCAAAGTTCAGAAACTGATGATCCTTCACTAAAGGAGATAAATAGGTTGGAGGCTCCAGGATCTAATTTAAGGGACAACAATTTGGCTATTTCGCCAGGAGTTGCTGTAGCTCGGAAAAATCAAGAGCAGAAGAATACCAGAGACTTCCCTCTCTTCGTTAAAAAGATGCTACTTCCTATTTCTTCGCCAGGGATAGATAAGCTCAGCCAAGACTCTTCAGCACAGAACACTCGAGACACCACAGGAGATATGATAACGCAAGCTGTATCATCAGAGTCAGTATTATCTCCTGAGCCAGTATCCTCCTCTTCTCCAGGGGTCTCTCCCCCAGGCGCTCAGGGAGTACAGGTACAACCAGAAGAGCAGTTGATGGTTTTGCCAGACTCGGACCAGCTTCAAAATACTGCTTTGACAGTGGCGGCAATGGCTGTAGCGACTCCGCTTCCTCAGTCTCCATCCTCTCTCCTCTTTACCAGTGGAAAGGACATTCTATTTCACTCTAATGGCACCATGGCAGTCCAGCAAGGTCAGCAAGATCAGCAAGGTCAGCAAAACCAGCAAGGCCATCCAGCAGCTTCAGTCTTGAGAAAGACTAAATCGCTTGTGGAAAACGCTATTATTTCATTGGATCCCTCGATGATTGAAGATAATAATGAGCCACAGCAAGGAGCTAAAGAAGGCGACCTCGCACTTCAGGATGAGAAGGCTATTTCATATCAGACGGATATCAAAACAATGTTAAACATGATTCTTGAAGAAATTCGGGACATGAAGAAATCACAACAAACTGAAATTGTAGCTATACATCAGCGATTGGGGAAGATAGAGGAAGCAGTCGCAAGTCTCCCAATTCGAATTCAGGAGGCTGAAGCAAAGATTTCCTTTGTTGAGGATCAAATGAATAGTATTCTTCAGCAAGTAGATTTAGCGTCCCGGGAGAAAATAATTATGGAAAATAAGATTGAAGAACTTGAAAATTTCTCACGTCGATCCAATCTACGGATAGTTGGCGTCCCGGAGTGGCTTGAAGGAGCAGACACACTTAATTGGGTCGAATCCTTCATGAAGAAGGTTGTGATTCCTGAGTTTTCCGGTGACTTAACAGTAACTAGGGCTCATCGGGTTCCAGCTCATCCTCCCCCTAATTTGAAGCTCCCCCGCACCATATTAGTTAATTTTGCAGATTATCGCATAAAGGAAAAGATTTTGTCTAAGGCAATTCAGACGAGACAGTTTGAAACTGAAAATGGAGCTAAATGTAGAATTTTTTCTGATATGTCCGTAGCTGCTGCAAGGAGACGTAAAGAGTTTGTCAAGTTATTGTATCTTTTTAAAGCCCAAGGGGCACAAGCTTCTATTGCGCAACAATCCAAACTCAAAGTC
This sequence comes from Calotriton arnoldi, assembly GCA_963921515.1. NCBI lineage: Eukaryota > Metazoa > Chordata > Amphibia > Caudata > Salamandridae > Calotriton > Calotriton arnoldi. The sequence goes on from CAWUFW010005722.1 coordinate 922,912, forward strand.
CTTGTACGGGGGAAGTTCCATCTGTTTACACGTATTCAAAAGGCGCAGGAGCTCCTTAAGGCGATTTCAGCTGGAAAATAACTTTATCTTTTAGCCTATTGTCTTGTTTTCAATAATACCCTCCCATGTCTGAACCAGGAGAGAAGCATTTAGATCTTGCTCTTTTTTCTAAATTCTTTTTGAATATTTGTTTTAGGTTTTCTTTTTGGATCTCGATCTTGTGGCTTGGGTTTTGTTTCTGTGGGGGGGGTAGTTCACCCTCGGTGCTATACCAGGGCACCAGTACTAGTATCTGGGGGTGGGAGAATGTGGATAGCGGGGATAGCCGCATTTTCTAAGGGTGGGGTGATCTTGGGGGTAGGTGTGGGGGGAGGGCTGTTCGGGTTAGCAGAAAAAAAGAGCAGGTGCTACCAGGAAAGTGATAAAATGTGCAGGAATACACTGAGCACAAAATTGAAGTTAATAATGTTTTTCTTTTCTTATCAGAATGAGTATATCCAGTAAATGTCAAATTGTCTCTGTTAATGTTAATGGTATATTGAATAGACGTAAATATGGAGGATTAATTAGGTGGTTAGTTACTTTAAAACCTCAAATTCTTTTTATTCAAGAAACCCATTTGAAAACAAATACCCCAAAATGTTATATACCAGGAATGTTTTCTAGAGTTTTCTTTGCTTCAGCAGGTGCTGCAATGAGGGGGGTTGCAATATATTTTTCAAGGGAAATTGAGTGGGAATTTCTTCAAGAACAACGGGATCCCCTGGGGAGGTGGATCTGGGTACAGGTTAAACTAAATGAACAGGTTCTGAATTTTATTAATTATTATGGTCCAATAACTGATGATGCATCTGCATTACTTACACTTTATAAACTTTTGATTGGGGTTTCTGGGCAAATTGTGTTTGGGGGTGATTTTAACTATATTCAGGATTTGAAATTGGATACCTCAAATAGGAGTAAAAAACAATTGAAACCTAAGACAAAGAAGGTTTTCGATGCTTTGTTAGATGATCTTCAGTTAATTGATGCATGGCGATTGCTCAATCGGACAGCTCGTGAATATACTTGTTCCTCACGTCAGCAGCAGACTGCATCGCGTATCGACTTTTTATTGATTTCACGTTCCCTGTCCCTTAGGGCCGCCAGTATTGGCGCGAACGCTTTTCTGATCATTCATATGTTCAGGCCGATATAGAAATTGGTGTTTCTAAAAAGAGTAGGTCCAAGTGGCAGATGGACCGCCTTCTCCTTCAAGATTCATTGTGGCTTGAACAGTTTAGACTCTGGCTACTAGATTATTTTAAAATTAATGAAGGGACAGCTGATATTTTTTCTGTTTGGGGTGGTTTTAAGGCTGCGTCCCGCGGACAGATGATAGCTGCTTCCGCCAGGAAAACCAGGGTACGGCTTGGACAAATCGCACAGCTTCAGCTGTCATTGGACAATGCTTCTAAATTGGTGGGCTCCTCATCTCGGGGTCAGTTGGAACAGGCTAGGAAGGCATTTAGAGATTTTTTTGTGTTAGAAGAAATAAATAGTTACCAGACATATATGCAGAAGGTGTATGAAGAAAGCCAAATGGTTGGAAAGATGTTAGCCTGGTCAACTAGGGCTCGACAAGAATCCGCTTGTATTGTAGAAATAATTGATCCAAAAACTAATGTAATAGCAACTAACAGAGCTGACATTGCTCGAATTTTTGTTGATCATTTTCAACAATTATATACCACAAAATATTCAGTCAATCCGGATATGATCCACGAGTATTTTGCTTCACTTCAACTACCGACAATATCACAGAGTGTAGCCACGCAGCTTCAGAAGGAAATTACAGAGGCCGAGATATCGGCTGTTATTAAATCTCTGGTAGGGGCAAAAGCCTGCAGCAAAGACGGAATTCCAATCGAATTCTATAAAACCTTTGTTAAGGAGTTGACCCCATTTCTGAAAAATTATTTGATCATATTAAAACTGGTGGGATGGTATCTTCAGAATTTAAAAGGGCGACAGTAATTAGTTTTGTAAAAAAGGGTAAACCACCTAATAATCTCAATTAATTTCGACCGATCAGTCTTCTAAATGCTGACTACAAAAATTCTTATGAAGATTTGGGCCCAGCGTTTTGCTTTTGCAGCTAAGGAAGTAATTCACTACGATCAAACGGGGTTTATAGCGGGCCGTATGATGACATCAAATACCCGCTTCTTGATACAAGCTTTAGATTATTTCAACGTTAATAAGACACCTGCCTGTATCATGATGGTAGATGCAGAAAAAGCTTTTGATTTAGTTAATTGGGACACTTTATTTTATGCACTTTTTAGGTTTGGGATTCCGTCTTCAGTAATTACCATGCTTCAAAATATTTATCAAGGGGTGCAGGCTCAGATAATAGTTAATGGGGCCCAAACTGGGTTAATCAACATAAATCGTGGGACTAGGCAAGGTTGCCCCTTATCACCCCTTCTATTTACTTTTTTTATTGAGCGTTTGGCAATTAAAATACGAGCTAATAGGAACATTAAACCCCCGATAGACGGAATGGCGAAATTAAAACTTTTCGCTGATGATGCCATTCTGTATTTGTCCCCTGAAAAATCAAACCTGCAGTTAACAATGGCAGAATTCAGGAAATTTGAACAAATAGGGGGTTATAAAATTAATCCTAGCAAAACTGAAATTTTAATTTTAAATACTGGGTCTGAATTCCTGTCAGAAGATTTGAAACAACAGGCTTTAAAAACCGATCCCATTCGGTATTTGGGGATTTACATCACAGGCCAATATGGGCAGGTAGTCAAGCTGAATTATGAAGCCACCAGTATAAAGATTCAGAAACTACTCGATAAATGGACCAATCTTCCTCTAACTTTGATAGGGCGCGTGGCACTTATTAAGATGTCCATTCAACCTCTTTTGATATTTCTTTTTACCAATATTCCGATTAAGGTGAAAGTTAGTTTTTTTAAAGGGATCGACTCAATGATTAGGTCTTTTATTTGGAATAAAAAGGCAGCTAGAGTCAAGTTGCTGATTCTGCAATTAGATACTCAGTTAGGTGGTTTAGCACTTCCAAATATGCGTTTATATTATGAAGCATCATTTCTCGACTATGTAGCCTGTTTAATATCTAAACAGAAGCAGGTCGATAACTTTTTTATTAATAAAATGATTCAAGAAGCTGGAACTCAAGTTCCCACATTCTTAAAAACTTCCAAACTCCCAAAGAAAACAAGATATAAAACGTTAGTGGTTTTTTCAAATAGACTTCGTACTGTTTTTAACCCCTTGACCGCGATCGGAATTCCGCTCGTGTGCTGGACATTCCGATCGCGGGTGTGGTCGTGACGAGCTCAGCTTGTCATGCGCACAGCGCTACCGCGCAGCATGACGAGCTGAGCTCGTCACGCGCATCGAAGGGGTTAAACAAAAGAATTTTTCGGTGTATTTTTCTTTAAAATTAACTGAGTGCAGAGATTTAGGCTTACATATCCACTCCACTCAGTTGAAAACATGGAACGATTCTGGTTTGGGGATAGTTAATCAGTTTGTTATACAGGGCAGGATGATTACTTGGGAAGAAGTGCAGGCCAGAGGTCTTGGCCACTATAAATTTTCTTTTTTGAATATATTCAAATTATTCATTTTTTGAAAAAATATAATCTTATGTTCAATACCCCCCCTGGAAAAATTGCCACTGCATTGTATATTTTGAAATTGACTGGAGTGGGTAATTGGTATCGTTTAATGAGCTTCCAGGAAGAATCCCCACTGGTTTTAAAAATTTTGGAGAAAGTTGCAGCTCAAACTCAATGTGCTTTTTCTTATCAAGAATGGCAAAAGATATCAACTACAGGAAACAAGATATTGAGAGCTGCAAACTATAAAAGAATGGCATTTCTTGCTCATTGGATGGCATACTACACTCCAGAAGCGTTAAATAAAATGTATCCAGAGGTGGAAAATAGCTGTTTTCGTTGTGGTACCTTATTGGCAGGGGGTTGGCGTCATATTTTTTTTTCATGCCCCAAGTTGTTAATATTTTGGGAGAAAATATTCGAATATTTTAGCAGGGCGATAAAAAAAACGTACAAACCTACAGCGGAAGCTGTTCTGTTTGGGATAACTAGTAGGGAGGCTATACTCTCGAAAACTGAGGGCCATTTTCTTGCTACTTTAATGTTGGTTGCTCGTTCGTTAAATTTACAAAATTGGAGATCATTGGAAGCACCTTTATTCGAGAAATGGCTTGCGAAAATGAAACGTACGAAGCATTTCGAAGAAGCTTATGCTAAACGGGTGGGGGCAATTAGGAGGTTTTCACGGATTTGGGAACATTTTGCTGATTGTTAATTTGATAATGGATTGTGCTTTATATGTTTTGTTACTTAATGATCAAAATTTTTGTATTTTCGACCAGTTCGTAGCATTGTCAAGTGTAAGTATTGTATGATTCTTGTTAGCTCTGCTCAATAAAAAATAAAAAAATAAAAATAAGTGAGGATAAACGGAGCTAGGTGACAGCATTTTCATCCTTATTTTTGTCTCAATGGACAGTTTAAATAAGTAATACACCAATACGATAGTCCGACACTTCTGTCGCAGGATTATCTAGTGTTTGTTAAGTGGCTAAAAACATGTAATGACCAGAGCTAACAACTGAGCTGCAGATCATGTGACAATTCATATTGTAAAAAAAACTAGCAACTAAAAAATGGGGATACTGAAACCCGTGCATTCTTGAAATGTGCCCAAGATACTTAGGGTCAGATTTACAAAGGTTTCGCATCGGGTTTGCATTACTTTTATAATGCTGACCAAACACAAAATCCTTTTCAGGATTTACAAACCAATGCAACTTGATATTTGTGTTGGTTTGTAAGAAAAAGCTATGCAAACTAGCGCAAAGCGCTGTTTTGCATTACTCTGTGTCAAGGGGGCGTTCCATGGGTGGGTCATGGGCGTTCCTGTATAGCCACCAGGGTTTTTGACACAAAACCCTATCTACTAACAATAGTAGACAAAGTTTTGTACCAAAAATTAACACCTCTTGAAAGTAGGCGTTAAAAAGGAGAAATGCTTTTATTTCTTCTAATGTTCCCCATTTTCCATGTGTGCTGCACTGTATGGCACACACACAAAGTGAGAAAAGTTTTAAAGTTAGCCTAATCATAGTATTTTGTACTGGAATGGTACCTTTTAAGGACAAAACCAATGCTAGAGTCACACAAACACCATTGCACCAAGGTGCAAAGACTTGTGTGTGTGGCGCTCGGCAGCCTGATTGTGTGCCGGTGCCAGGAAGAGAGTAGGAGAGTGCCACATCTCTGTAGCTATGGTGCTTTTCTGCTCTCTCTCTGCCACACAATGCAGTGCAGTAGCTTTGGGTGCTGCGCTGCATTGTGTGAGAGGTACATAAATCTGGGCCTTAGTTTAAGAATACTGTTTATGCTCTGCAGGTCATGCAACAATTCATATTGTAAAAAATCTAACAAATAAAAAATGGAGATGCTGGAACTTGTACATTCTTGAAATGTGCCCAAGATAGTTAGGAGCAAACCAGTGGGAAACCCAATACACCCTTGGAGGCTTGGGCAAATAAACTAGTATTGGATGAAGGTGCCTACAAGGGATTTCATTCGCTAATCTTAGTCAAATTTTATACAGACTCGTTACTTGTATGTTAAGCCCCAATTGGTGACTAAACCTTGAAAAAATCTAAACATCAATGTAGTTGTTCATAACATGAATATTCAGCAGAACACTTAAAAACACAGGTATATCTTTTTTTCATAAGTACACACTTTTTAATGTGAACAGAAATGCAAAGGGTACATTCAAAGACAGTAAAACACCATGATAGATGGTACATAAAAGAGCCTCAAATCAGAGGTGTAAACATCTATTCCGAATGGATACAAAAAAGGAAATGAATCTAAAACAATAGAAAACAATTCCTCAAAAGCCTCAAATGCTAGGGAAATAGATGTGACAGTCGACGTTTCGGTCTGTTGTGGCAATATCATCCGTCAGACCATCTTCAGGACATACAGTCGATTGTTAAAAAAGTCCCTATGATCATGTTCGGTGGGCAACTCGAACCAGATCGATCAAGTATTGAAAACACCACCAGGGCCTTACAAATAGGCTCCTATATTGGTAGAGTGAAAATCTCTATCGCAGTTGAATTAAAAGGAGACGCCAAGCCTGACAAACTCCAATAGAAAGGCAATAGTCTCTTTCCGAATTTGAAGAGAAGTATGGAAAATCAATACTCCAAAGAAGCGAGTTATGAATGACTCGTCGTCTCCAACGCGTCCCGCACACAGAAGCGTGACGCGTTGGAGACGACGAGTCATTCATAACTCGCTTCTTTGGAGTATTGATTTTCCATACTTCTCTTCAAATTCTTCAAACATTCTAGTATGCTTTCTGCACACCATGAGGGGTGATTGGGGGTAAACCCAGAGGGCCATAAAGATTGTTTTGTCCTTTTGGGTGGAGCTCGGGCCCATTGTCAGTGGGGCTGCTCCCTCCCAAAAATGTGTGAGTGGGGTTAATGCCCCAAAGAGGCAGAAAGAATGTGGGTCCTTTTTTGGTGTAGGGACATGCTCCAATGCCAGAGTGGATGACCCAAGCAACTTGTTTTTGCAAATGATTCCTGGCATCTAGAGTGCTTTCTCCCCCTGAAGGTCAGTTAGGGGTAAATTCTCAAAATTGTCCCCCTAAGAGAGCAAAAGACTGTTCTATTTTTATTTAAATGGTGGGGGAGCATGTTCCCATGCCTCTGGTGTGGCTTTCCCCTTCACTGGTGTCTTCTGGAGGGATCCCTGTGTTGGGATTATGGTCCTGTTGCGATCGCCAACAAGGATCAGCTAGTGAGAGATGAGGATCGAAAGTAGACATTGTCCTCGTTCCAGCAGTACCTCTTACGCACAGATCAGTGCTTACGGGTGCTGGTTTCACTTTGTTACTGTGACATCAGCATGTTGTGCATGTCAGTAAGAAGAACAAAATCCAGGACATTTTCCTTTGTGTTCTGACTTTCTGTTTTTTTAAGAAAAACCTGTTGCCTACACCAGAAAGATTTTCTTTGACAATCTGGTGAACGAACAGATCACATCCACTGCAATACCGAGATAATGCAGTGCACAAGAACGGTTCGTCCATCACATTAAAGTGGGCACCAAAAGTAATTATTGCCTGTTTTAATGGTACTCAGTGTATCAATATCAGAAATCTAAAAGGTTGAATTGGAATTGCTGGTTTGCTTAACACCTGACCTCCATATCACACCAGTTGTTTCTTGCGAGAAATGCGCATGCGCGGGCGCGCGAGCATGCGCAGTTTTCACCAGGATTACCGATAGGGCGAGGAAGAGGAGGACTGCAGCCCGGGGACGCCGCAGTACAGAGGTAAGTGGTTTTAAATGTATTTTTAATTCATGTTTAGTTACTTGTTAATAGTGGGGGTGGAGGCGGAGGCTGGCCAACTCCGCTCCGCTGCGGAGTGTGTGGGGATTTGCCTTCTCTGCATTCTCCGCGGTGAAGGCAAATCTCCGTACATCCACGGGCGGAGCGGAGGTCTCCGCCCGGGTTACTTGTTACATACCTAGGACAGACCCATACCATACCGCAAATTGAAAGTATAGTATGCAATCTTAGAGGTAAGGTTGTTCATTCAAGTTTAACCTCTTGATTGCTAGGGTTTACCCCCGTGTTGCAGAGCCATTTTTAAAATCTTAGCAGTACCTCACAATTAGGTCTTCATGACTTTTTTCCCAAAAAAAGGTATCCCCGCCAAATTTGCATCCTTTTTTCCCAATATTCTGGGAAATTTACATGTACCAAGGATTTGTAGATTCCTATAGAGGGAACAGAGAAAATAGTCAAAATATAATTTTTGTGGTGTAAAATGGAAAGAAAGTGGTGCAAGAAAGCATACTTTTTTCTAAAAATGGCATCAACAAAAGGTTTGCTGTGCTAGGATCATCTTCCCAGCTTTAAGGACAAGCAGAGCTCTATTAAAAAACATTTTTTTCCTAATAGTTGATGTTTCAACCAGCTTGCTGTTTGTGATAGAAACAGGTGTGGGGGATCCTCAAAAGCTATCCACTTCTGAAAAGTAGACAACATTGGCCCTACTCAAATCAATTCCACCCACCCACACCAATCCAATCCATCCTACTCCAATCTAATCCAGTCCAATCCAACCCACCCAACTCTAATCCAATCTAACCCACTCAAAAACAATCTACCACAATTCGCCCCACTCCAACCCAATCCATTCCAATCCACCCCACACTAATCCAATCCACCCTACTCTAATCCAATCCAATCCAATGATCTCTAATCCACCCCATTCCAATCCAATCCAACCCGATCCAATCTAATACACCACAATCCACCCCCTCCAATCAAATCCACCCAACATTAATCCAATTCACCCAACCCCACTTCAATCCAATCTACCCCACTCCAATACAACCCACTCACTCCAATCCACCTCACTCCAATGCTATCCAATTCACCACAATCCACCGCACTCCAATCCAAACCACCCACACCAATCCAGTCCATTGTAATCCAATCCAATACATCCCAATCAAATCCAGTCCCTCCCACTCCAATACAATCCACCCCAGTCCAATCCACCCCATTCCAATCCACCACTCCAATCTAATTCACCCATTCCAATCCAATCAACCCCAGTCCAATCTAAACCGGTCCAATTCAATTCAACCCACTCCAATCCAATTAACCCCACTCCAATCCACCCTACTCTAACCAATTCCACCCACACTAATCCAATCCATCCAATCCACCCTACTCTAATCTAGTCCACTCGAATCCAATCCACCCCACTACAATCCAATCTAAACTACTTCACTCCAATTTACCTCAGATCACCCCACCCCACTCTAATCCAATCCACCCCACACTAATCAAATCCATCCCACCCCAATCCAATCCACCCCACCCCACTCCAATTCAGTCCAACTCACTCCAATCCAATCCACCCCACCCCACCCCACTTCAATTCAGTCCAACTCACTCCAATCCAATCCACCACAATCCACCCCACTACAATCTAATCCACCTCACACTAATCCAATCCACTCCATTCCAATCCACCCCATTCCACTCTAATTCACCCCACTTCAATTCAATCCAATCCACCCCAAACCAATCAAATCCAATCTACCCCACTCCAATCCAGTCCACCCCACTCCAATATAATGCACCAACTTCAATCCACTCACTCCAATCCAATCCAACCCATTCCAACCCAATCCACCCTAGCCCAATCCACCCCATCCAATTCAATTCACCCTACCCCACTCAATTCCACCCACAGCAATCCAACCTCCCCAGATCAATTCACCCTACTCCAATCTAATCCACTCCAATCAAATTCACACTACTCCAATCCAATTCAACCCACTCCAAACCAATCCTCCACAATCCACTCCACCCCACTTCAATACAATCCACCCCACACTAATTGAATCCACCCTCATGCTGATCCAATCGAATCCACCCCACTCCAATCAACTCCACTACAAAAGAACCCCATTACGAGCCAGTCCACCCACTTCATTTCAATTCACCCTAGTCCAATTCAATTCTATCCAATTCAAACTAATCCAATCCAATCCACCATACCCCAATCTAATCCAACGCAATTCATGCCACTCCAATCAAGTCCACTCCCACCTAATCCATCCCACTGCAATCCACCCACTTCAATCCACCCCCAGTCTAATCCAATCCACTCCAATCCACACCAACCTAATCCCACTCACTCCAATCCACCACCCTATACAAATGAATGCCACTTCAATCCACCCCAATCAAATCCAATCCACCATACACCAATCCACCATAATTCAATCCACTCCAATCCAATCCATCCCACTCCAATCCAACCCAACCCAATCCAATCCAAGCCACCCCCTCTAATCCAACCCACCCCACACCAATGCAATCCATCCCATTCCAATCCAGTCTACCCCACTCCAATCCAATAAACCCCACTCCAATCCCATCCACCTTAATCCAATCCAATCCACACCACTCCAATCCAATCCACTCCACTCCAATCGAATCTACCCCACTCAATCCAATCCACCCCAATCTATCTCACTCTAATATAATCTACCGGATTCCACTCCAATCCACCCCACTCTAATCCTATCCACCCACTCCAATCAACCCATGCCAGTCCACCAATTCCCATCCAATACACCTCAATCCAATCCACCCCACTTCAATCCAATTCACTCCAATCCACCCCACTCAAACCACCATACTCCAATCAACCCAATCCACTCCACTCCACTCCAAACCAGTCCACACCAACCCAATTCACCCACTCCAATCCAATCTACCCACACTAATCCAATCCACCCCATTCCAATCCAATCAACCTTACTCCAATCCAGTCCACTCTGATCCAATCCAGTCCACCCCACCCCATTCCAATCCAATCTACCCAGTCCAATCCACCCCACTCCAATCCACCACTCAAATCTAAACCACCCCATTCCAATCCAATCCACTTCAGTCCAATCCAAACCAGTCCAATTCAATTCAACCCACTCCAATCCAGTTAACTCCACTCCAATCCACCCCACACTAATCAATTCCGCCCACACCAATCCAATCCAATTCATCCATTCCACCCTACTCCAATCTACTCCACTCCAATCCAATCCACCCTACTACAACAATCCAATCCAACCCACTTCACTCCAATTTACCTCAATTCACCACACCCCACTCTAATCCAATCCATCCCACACTAATCCAATCCATCCCATCCCACCCCAATCCAATCCAATCCACCCCACCCCACTCCAATTCAGTCCAACTCACTCCAATCCAATCCACCACAATCCACCCCACTACAATCTAATCCACCTCACACTAATCCAATCCACTTCACTCCAATCCACCCCATTCTACTCTAATTCACCCTACTCCAATCCAATCCAATCCACCCCAATCCAATCAAATCCAATCTACCCCACTCCAATCCAGTCCACCCCACTCCAATATAATGCACCAACTTCAATCCACTCACTCCAATCCAATCCAACCCATTCCAACCCAATCCACCCTAGCCCAATCCACCCCATCCAATTCAATTCACCCTACCCCACTCAATTCCACCCACAGCAATCCAACCTCCCCAGATCAATTCACCCTACTCCAATCTAATCCACTCCAATCAAATTCACACTACTCCAATCCAATTCAACCCACTCCAAACCAATCCTCCACAATCCACTCCACCCCACTTCAATACAATCCACCCCACACTAATTGAATCCACCCTCATGCCGATCCAATTGAATCCACCCCACTCCAATCAACTCCACTACAAAAGAACCCCATTACGAGCCAGTCCACCCACTTCATTTCAATTCACCCTAGTCCAATTCAATTCTATCCAATTCAAACTAATCCAATCCAATCCACCATACCCCAATCTAATCCAACGCAATTCATGCCACTCCAATCAAGTCCACTCCCACCTAATCCATCCCACTGCAATCCACCCACTTCAATCCACCACCCCAGTCTAATCCAATCCACTCCAATCCACACCAACCTAATCCCACTCACTCCAATCCACCACCCTATACAAATGAATGCCACTTCAATCCACCCCAATCAAATCCAATCCACCATACACCAATCCACCATAATTCAATCCACTCCAATCCAATCCATCCCACTCCAATCCAACCCAACCCAATCCAATCCAATCCACCCCCTCTAATCCAACCCACCCCACACCAATGCAATCCATCCCATTCCAATCCAGTCTACCCCACTCAAATCCAATAAACCCCACTCCAATCCCATCCACCTTAATCCAATCCAATCCACACCACTCCAATCCAATCCACTCCACTCCAATCGAATCTACCCCACTCAATCCAATCCACCCCAATCTATCTCACTCTAATATAATCTACCGGATTCCACTCCAATCCACCCCACTCTAATCCTATCCACCCACTCCAATCAACCCATGCCAGTCCACCAATTCCCATCCAATACACCTCAATCCAATCCACCCCACTTCAATCCAATTCACTCCAATCCACCCCACTCAAACCACCATACTCCAATCAACCCAATCCACTCCACTCCACTCCAAACCAGTCCACACCAACCCAATTCACCCACTCCAATCCAATCTACCCCACACTAATCCAATCCACCCCATTCCAATCCAATCAACCTTACTTCAATCCAGTCCACTCTGATCCAATCCAGTCCACTCCACCCCATTCCAATCCAATCTACCCAGTCCAATCCACCCCACTCCAATCCACCACTCAAATCTAAACCACCCCATTCCAATCCAATCCACTTCAGTCCAATCCAAACCAGTCCAATTCAATTCAACCCACTCCAATCCAGTTAACTCCACTCCAATCCACCCCACACTAATCAATTCCACCCACACCAATCCAATCCAATTCATCCATTCCACCCTACTCCAATCTACTCCACTCCAATCCAATCCACCCTACTACAACAATCCAATCCAACCCACTTCACTCCAATTTACCTCAATTCACCACACCCCACTCTAATCCAATCCATCCCACACTAATCCAATCCATCCCATCCCACCCCAATCCAATCCAATCCACCCCACCCCACTCCAATTCAGTCCAACTCACTCCAATCCAATCCACCACAATCCACCCCACTACAATCTAATCCACCTCACACTAATCCAATCCACTTCACTCCAATCCACCCCATTCTACTCTAATTCACCCTACTCCAATCCAATCCACCCCACTCCAATCAAATCCAATCTACCCCACTCCAATCCAGTCCACCTCGCTCCAATCTAATGAGCACACTTCAATCCACTCACTCCAATCCAATCCAATCCACTCCATTCCATTCCAACCCAATCCACACTAGCCCAATCCACCCTATCCAATTCAATTTACCCTACTCCAATCTAATCCACTCCAATCAAATCCACCCTACTCCAATCCAATTCAACCCACTCCAATCCAATCCACCACAATCTACCCCATCCCACTTCAATCCAATCCAATCCACCCCACACTAATTGAATCCACCCCACACTGATCCAATCCAATCTACCCCACTCCAATCCACCCCATTCCAATCTAGTACACCCACTTCAATCCAATTCTCTCCAATCCAATCCAATCCAAACGAATCCAATCCACCATACCCCAATGCAATCCAACCCAGTTCATGGCACTTCAATCCAGTTCACTCCTACCTAATTGCATCCCACTCCAATCCACCCACTTCAGTACACCATCCCAGTCTAATCCAATCCACCCCAACCCAATCCCCCCACTCCAATCCACTGCTCTAAACCAATGCATCCTACTCCAATGCACCCCACTCCAATCCAATCCATCCCACTGCAATCCAATCCTGCCCAATCTAATCCACCCCCTCCAATCCAGTCTACCCCACTCCAATCCAGTCCACCCCACTCCCATCCCTTCCACCTCTATCCAATCCACCCCACTCCATCCAATCCACTCCACCCCAATCGAATCTACTCCACTCAATCCAATCCACCCTAATCTATCTCACTCTAATATAATCTATCTCATTCCTCTCCAGTCCACCCCACTCTAATTCTATCCACCCACCCAATCCACCCCATGCCAGTCCACCCATTCCAATCCAACCCACCTCAATCCAATCCACCCCACTCAAATCCAATTCACTCCAATTCAATCCACTCCACTCAAATCACCGCACTCCAATCAATCCAATCCACTCCACTACACTCCAAACCACTCCCCACCATCCCAATTCATCCACTCCAATGCAATTCACCCCACCCCACACCAATCCAATCCACCCCATTCCAATTCAATCAACCTCATTCCAATCCAGTCCACTCTGTTCCAATTCGATTAGTGCTAGCACTGGGATGCCCTATTGCTGGGGCAGCCATGCGCTCTATAGATGTGTATAACATAACATAACATCCACCCCTACCCACCCCAATTCAATCCACCCCAATCCCCTCCAATCCAATTCACATCACGCCAATCCAATCCACCCCACCCCACTCCAATCCAGTCCACCCCACCCCACCCCACTCCAATCCAATCCACCTCACTCCAATCCAATCCACCCCACTCCATCCAATACACCCACTGCACTCCAGTCCACCACACCCCACTCCATTCCAATACACCCCACTCAACTCCAATCCACCCCACTCCAGTCCAGCAACCACACTCCAATCTAATAAACCCGACTCCAGACCAGCAACCACACTCGAATCCAATACACCCCAATCCACTCCACCGCAATCCAATCCATCCCACCCCAATTCAATCCACCCCACCCCATCCAATCCCCCCATTCCAATCTATGGCAATCCACCACACTCCACTCCAATCTATCCTACTACATTCCTCTCCACTCCACTCCATCCCACTCTACCCCAATACAATCCACCTGACTCTACCCCAGTGTATCACACGCCACCCCACTCTTTGACACTCCCTGTCACTCTACTCTACAACACTACACCACTGCACTTTACATCACTGCACTCTACAACACTCTCCGCCACTGAAGCACTGAACTCTACTCCTCCTACTCCACTCTATGACACTCTGCTACACCTACTACACTCTACAACACTCCAGTTCTCCTACTCTACTCTACGACACTAGCGCCACCCTAAACTAGCCTTTTTTGGAATTTGGGTAGCTGCAATATTTGGGCTGTAGCTCTGTGGGTGCCTAGGAAAAACTATGCAACCCCAACATTTCTGAAAAATAGACAGCCAGGGTGGTGTAATATGCAGGGATCTCAAAATGTTTTTTCAATCAAAAGTCCTTGCAAGCCTCAAACTTTCACTAAAAACACACTTTTCCCTCACATGTCTATGAAGCAATGTTCCAAAATCTGCAGGGATACACAAATTTCCTACCAACCAGCATTCCCACATGTCTACCAATAAAAATAACAACCCACTTGTGTGGCTGGGCCTAGAGACATGTATGAAAACTAGACACAAGAGGGAGTCCAGGGTAGTGTGAATTGCATGGATCTCATGATGGTTTCCTACTGAGAATTCCTTGCAAAGCTCTACATTTCCAACACACAGTTACTGAAAACACTCATTTACCTCACATTTCCATGAGGGAAAGATCCAGAATCTGTGAGGACCCAGACATTTCCTATCACAGCATTTCCATGTCTTTTAATAAAAATGATGCCCCAATTGTGTGGGTGGGCATCGCGCTGGCACCACAAAACACAGCAAAACGCGATGTGGAGAGATCGTCAATAGGGATAACTGTGATAATTGGACACAAGCTCTGCCACCACCTAGGGAAACCTACCAAACTCAGACATTTCTGAAACCTAGATGCCCTGGGGAGTCCAGGCTGGTGTGCCTCGCATGGATACCACAATTTTGTCTTACCCACAATGCTCTGCAAGCTTCAAACTTTGGTGAAAATCAACCATTTACCTTACATTTCTGTGACGTAAACGTTTAGAATCAGCAGTGATCAACGCAATTCCTACCATCTGGTGGTACTTCTATTAACTCTAGTTTAATTCATTCCTATGGTGGACACTAGGCCCAGCCACAAATTGGGTTAGTGTCTTTATCTGGACAAGTGGGGGAATGCTGCGTAGTAGGAATTTTGTGGAACCCTATGGATTCCAGAGGTTTACGTCACAGAAATAAAAAGAAAAGGCATGATTTTCTTCATAGTTTGACGTTTGCGGGGCATTTTGGGTACGAAAGTTTTGTTGGATTCATGCGAGGCACACCACCCTTGACTCCCCAGATGTCTAATTTTCTGAAATGTCTGAGTTTGCTAGGATTCTCTAGATGGCTGTTGAGCCCTGGAGCATTTACTGCAGCTACCCCCATTACAAAATCAGATCAGATCCTGTGGGCCTTTCCTGTTGCGAGTGCAAGGCCCACCCACACAAGAAGCGGAGTGTTTTCATTGGGACATGTGGGGGTATGGGGTGGTAGGAATTTTGTGGATCCCCGTGTATTCCAGAACTTTATGTCACAGAAATTCAAGAAAAATCCATGGTTTTAGGCAAAGCTTGAGCAGGGCATTGTGGATAAAAACATTTTCTAGCTCTAGTTTTAAGAAATGTCTGGGTTTGGTATATTTACCTAGGTGGCAGGCGAGTCCGGGCACAATTCTCACACCAACCCCTAGTACTGTTATCACCGAATATGGCACATTACAACGCGATGTAATACATCGCATGCCATTACAATGCGGTCGTTACAATGACCGCGTTGTTAGTACGCGATGTATTACATCGCAAGTCTTTACAACGACTTCCACTAGAGGGCGCGCTGGACTACTCCAGTTTGCGCAACAGTAGGGAAGGTGTTAGAATTAATTTCCAATACCTCAGCGCCCCCTAGTGGAATTCGTTGTAAAGACTTGCGATGTAATACATTGCGCACTAACAACGTGGTCGTTGTAACGACCGCATTGTAATGGTATCGCGGTATAATGACTGCGTTGTAAAGGTTGTTTCCCGTTATCACCACATTTCATTTTGGGGACTTTGTGTTATGGGCGCTATGCCAAGCCACACAGTTCGGATAACGTTTTCATCAAAACACGTGGGGGAATGCTGGGTGCTAAGAATTCCCTGGATCATTGTGGATTTTGGAAGTTTACATCGTAGAAATGTTAGGAAAATTAGTGATTTTAGGCAGGGTGTGCTATTTGCAAAGCATTGTGGGTAACAAAACATCATGGGGTTCATGCAAGGCTTGCCATCCTGGGTCCCCTCAATGTCTAGTTTTCATAAATGTCTGATTCTGGTAAGTTTCACCACGTGGCGGCCTACCCAAGCCCAAAAAGTGCAGTTATTGAGCACTGCTAACGGGCAATAATGGGATTTAGCCCCACTTTTCTGGCCCATTTGTGATAACACCACCCAAAAGAATCCAAATTTCCCATTGCTTGCCATTGGGATGGGACAGTTTAGTCCCCAGTGGAGCAGAAAGAACTGTTCAGGCTTTAGGGGCGAGGATGGAGTCTGATGTCACAATGGGCCAGAACCACTCCCCCGATTTATTTTATGAAAAAATATTCCATTCCTGCCATCCAGTAGGCTTTCTACCCCCGAGCGAAAATTTGGGGCACATCCCTTCTCTTCCTCCTAGGGAACAGAAAGATGGGTATGCCTATTTTGGGGTAAGGGTGTGGCCAAATGTTAGGGTGGTGCATCAGCATAACTTTCTTTTGCCTAAATGTAAAAATCTCTAGTGCATAGTGGTCTCTTTCTACCCCATCCTTCAAGGCAAAATTGGGGCAACCTCCCCAGTTGGGACAAAACTCCTTTCTGCCACCAGAGCGTCAGAAACACACCATTGTCCCTTTTTGGTTTGGGGTATGATTTGATGCTGATATAGACTGCCACCATCCTTTTTTTTGTCTTGGTGCCATTTTAAAATCCCTTGTGTGCAGTGGGCTTTCTACCCCATTGGACAAATTGGAGGCAAATCCTGTTTGCCCTGTTTGTGGCAGAAATACTGTTTTGCCCCTTTTCAGGGGTGGTGGTATGGCCCAATCCTAGCGTGTGACACCCACACCCTTTCCTTTGCCCCAAATACAAAATCCCTGGTGTAGAGTAGGCTTTTTGTTCCCCAGGTGCAATATTAAGGGTAAATCCCTTAATATGCTGCCCAGTGGGGCTGAAAAGCTGTAGTGATTTTTTGGGAGGTGGGGGTATAGCCCTGTGGATAGTGGCCAGCCACCACTCTTTTGTTTATGTATTTGTTATTTATTTGTGGTGTCTAGTGGGCTTTCTGCTCCCCAGGTGGAGACACATTGGGGCTCAAAGCTCCAATCTGCCCTCTGAGAGTGCAGAAAGACTGTTGCATCCTTTTTTGAAGTAGGGACATGGCCATGCTCATATGCGGACAGCCCCCACACCTTTATTTTCCTTTTTTTACATAATCCCTTGTATCTAGTTGGTTTTCTGCTCCCCACAAAGCTGGACGATTGACGGTATATAGTTCAATATGCCAGGGGGGCGGGGGGCAGAAAGATTGTAGTGTCCTTTTAAAGAAGTGGGGCAATGCCCTGTACATAGAGGACCATCAGCACCCATTATTTTATTTTCAATTTATAGCTTTTATCCAGTGGGCTTCCTGCGGAAAGACCATAGTGCATAGCCCTGCGAGTGGTGGGGCCACCACCACCCCTTTGCTTTAAATTATTTATTTTTGTTCCCTGGTGTCCTGGGAGTAAGATTGAGGGTAATCACCCCCACCGTGCCGGGGGGGGGGGGCAGAAAGACTAAATCATTTGGTAGTCCAGGAAACACAAGCCCTAGCTCAAGACTCCCCTGCCAAAAATCCAGGTGTCTAGAGAGAGCGCCAGGCGATGACATCCTACTGTGATAGCCTGGCAGTTTGCAAGGAAAGGGAGATGTCATTTGAAAGCTGACTTTCTGAGCTTTCATAAAACATCTATTGTTTAGCACACTTCCCTGGAAGGGGGAGTATGGTTTTTTTTCAGCCCCCTTGATGCTCCTAGGGAATTCAGGAAGTAGCTTCCTGGGTGCGAGCCTACCAATTACGTGATTGCATCCCTGACACAATCTTGTTATTGATAGAGGAGTCACACCTCCTGGGCCAAAGTGGGTCTCCCACTTTGACCCCGGGGAGGTGTGACAAAGGATGGGCACCAGAGCAGCACACAACAGCTGCTGCTTTATTACCCGGTGCATGGACGTGACCTCCACATTCATAGCACCCGATTGGGAGTGCTATGGAACTGAATGTCGCTTCCATAGCAACAGAGGGGTTAATAATCAAATATTATACATAAAGATCACAGATAGTTACTGTATGTGGTTAACAAAAACAAGAGATTTACTTAGGCCCCAAAATAAATCTGGATGTAGGTATAGAGTTAATGGTGAGAGTTACTCAGGATGTAGGTGCTGGTTTAAATGCCTCTGGCAGAAAAACCAGTGAGGTCAACCCAGAAGCCATATTTTCTTCACCACAGGGTGTAACTCATTTCCTGGAAAGAGGCACTAAGCTGTAATTTATGAGGAGATCAGAGTTAGACTCTGGTCCATCAAGCCCTGTTAGAAAACTACTCAGGATAATGAAATAATGAACCCTGTTCAGCTCAGTTTCAAGACTTGGAATGGGCAACAGTGAACACTGTAAATCTAATCACTCCATTGAATTCCATGTGAGATATTGATCAGCAGATTATCCTTGTAAAGCAAGCCCAAATAAGATATCTTGAGCTATCCCCATTTGTAGGAAGCTGCCTTTTTATGTAGTGTACCAAAGAAAAGTACACTGTAGAAAGTCCAGAAGACCCTTATTGGTTTACAGGGCTTAAATTAATAATCCCAAATGCTCTCTTTTGTAGTAGTGTGGGCGAGTAGTTTAGGCTTATCAGAGGGTAGTGTTAAACATTTCTTGAACACACACGCAGTCAATAAATGAGTCCCACACTCAAGAAGAAACTCGAGACCAATTTAGAAAAATAACAAATATTTTTCTATATGTATTTTAACACCAAGAACTTTGTAATTGGGTAAGTACTTTTCGAGATATCAGTTTTTATAGGTAAGTACAATTTTAGCACAAATGGGTTTTTACACGGTAATGCTTTCCTATGGAGAAAGAAACATATACTGCATACTGGTACATGCAATCGTATACCGGGGGTCCCTTTTGGGAATTAAGCTGCTAGGGTCCAAGGTCCAAAATACCACCAGCAGTTCGAGTTTACCTGCCCTGGAATGTCCAGGTGCAGAGGTGCTGGATGGGTTGGTAGCCTTGCGTGCAATACCATAGGCAAAGTGGGGGGGGGTCACCTAGAAACAGGTTGCAGAGGGGGATTTGGGGACAAGGAGTAGGGGGCACAGGCGGATGTCATGGATCCTGGCTGGGGAGCTCAAGTGCAGAGGGTTTTGGTCAGCTGGGTCCATGCATCAAAGGCACTCACAGTTCTCAGTTACCCTGCAGAGGGATCAAAACAAGACAGCTGGGCCATTTTCAGTGTTGGCCTCTGCGATGTTAACATCCCTCGTCAGCTGGTCGGTTGTTTCAGCATTGGAATTCGGATTGGACTTCAAACAAGCTTTGTTTGCTGTAAAGGATCCGGTACTTCGGGTATTGGTGCAGGGCGACTGGCATCTTCACCCTTAATGGGGAGATGGATCTGACCTCTTGGAGCATGGGGATCTCCTCCTGGGTGGCTGCTGCATCGGTGGACCCAGTGAACAGCTGAACGGTGAACCGAACATTGCAGTCGGTGCCTGCAGGTTGCAGGAAGATGCTGGCTGCTTGGCGAAGTGCTGAAGGACCCTCTGAGGCTTTTGGAGGATGCACAGCTGCAGGATGAGTTGGGTTGTTGCGATTGTCAGGACAGGAGCAGCCAGGCAGGCAGGGTTTGGAGCCAAAGTCCACCAGTATTCAGCAGTTCTCGCTTCTTCGGCTCTTCTTGGTTCTTCTTCTTCTTTTGTCAGGGGAATCTGAGTTCCTGGTGTCAGGGGGCACCTAAATAATCAATTTAGTGGCGTTAAGGGGAGTGTAAGGTACTAGCCAATGGGTTACCTACCCTTGGGGTGACTACACCCTCTATATGACCACTACCTGTGGGGAGAGGGCATAACCCTGACCCAGAGTTCCTAGTTTTACCAAAAACAAGATAGTAAAACCCTTCTTTGATTGTCCGCTTCAGGTTGCCCACCTTAGGGGTATGCTCAGCCTACAAGTGTGACATGCCTCCTGACTAGCTAACTTTCCCCCCGCTCTGGTGCCAAATGGGCCCCAGGGAAGGGGGTGGCATCTCCCAGGTCTGGGGGAAGCCGGGTTGCATATTGAAGGCAGCAAGGGCTTTGAAGCCCTTGGGCTTTAAATGTTAAATCACTAGCTATCCTGCTGGAGGAAGTGTGAACACCTTCCTCCAGAGCAGGCATTGCTCCTGTCCTCTGAGAGTGCAGGCTCTCACCTCCAGGGGGCCAGAAACTCATATGTGGTGGCAGGCTGGCTGATACCACTCAGCCAGCACACTAGAGGGCTGGTAGGTTTTCAGTGGGCCCCTCCAAGGTGCCGTCTGGGTGCTTGTCATAATAAATCCAACACTGGCATCAGTGTGGATTTATTAAGACAAGGTGTTTGTTACAAATCACCATTATTTTCAGTGAAGCCATTATGAGGCTGGGGAACTCTTACTGGCCAGTGCCCAGTACATATACTTAAGATGACTTCCCTGTTCACTTGCAATATCTAGTAATCGAACTAGACATCACAGGCTCATATCTGCTTATGCAGATATGTCCTCACATGTAATATAAAGCACCCTGCCTTGGGCTCTTAAAGCCTGCTGTAGGGGTGACTTAAATATAGTACTTGCAGTGCACTTTGGCCTTGCCCAAAGGGAGTGGGTCAGGTCATGTTTTCAGAAGGGCTTGCACCCTTTCACACATTCTGCAATGGCAGGTTGCATCTACTTTTTGTGGGGGTCCCTTTGTATGGCATAAGACATGCTGCAGCCCATAGGGACCCTCTTTAGTACCAATGCCCTGGGTACCATAAGTACAATTTACTAGGGATATACAGGGGTGTTAAGTCCTTGCCAATGGGGTTACAATTAGACATTTCATTTTTAAGGGAAAGAACACTGGTACTGGAGACTGGTTAGCAGGCTTCAGTGCACTGTGAGAGTGAAAATGGGGTTAAAAAGTAGAGGGACATCTGCAAAAAAGTCGAACTTCTTACCCAACACCTCCCCCAACCAACAGACTCCGCCCATCACTGGGAGAGTACCCCTGGTTTGTCACACAAGGAAGAATTAAGGAAGCTGGCTGAGCTATTGCAGGGCCTACTCTGCCTCACATCCTTCTGTCACGTCACTTCCTCTGCAAAGCTGACCCATCTCAATAGTGATAGGACCCATTTTAAAATGAGCCTTCCCTAGATCTGTACCCTTTCTGCACAGCTGCCTGACTGCTCAAGACTTCTTTAGGAAAAAGAGATGCATCACCAGTGCCTACTCTGGACTTCACTCCAACTGGGTCAGAAGGATATTGGCTCCCTGGAACTCACTTTAAGAGTGGCTTCCCTTCCCTTTCCTCTTCTTTCTCCCTTTCTTTTTTGACTCTAGTCTCCTAGCTAGAGGGACTGGATCCTCAGGATCTGGGGTTTGGGGGGGTGCCCTAGGAACAGACCAACCTCTCGTAGGTCACTGTCCAGGATACCATCTAAGGGGAGGTCAGGACTTACCACCATTTTATGCCAGCGAGGGGTACCCTCTCTTTCTAGAGGCACTATGGCTACAGGTCTCACTGTGACCTTCCCAGGGACTATGCTTATATTCTTTATCTCTCCTAGCACACACATGTCTGGGGACACCAACCTGTCACTCACTATAGTGTATTGGCTTACAGGGCTTAAATTGCTTATCAGAGGGTAGTGTTAAGCATTTGTTGAACACACACAGAGTCAATAAATTAGTCCAACACTCAAGAAGAAACTCAAGGCTAATTTAGAAAAATAACAGGTCATTTTATACATATTTTAATACCAAGAACTTCGCAATTGGGTGAGTACTTTTTGAGATATCAATTTTTACAGATAAGTAAAATTGTATCAAAACTGCGTTTTTATGTGGTAATGCTTTCTTATGAAGAAAGAAACATATACTGCATAGAGGTACTTGCAATCGTATTCCGGGGGTCCCCTTTAGGAAGTAAGATACTAGGGGGCCAAGGCCTAAAGTCCCACCAGCAGTTCGAGATTACCTGGCCTGGTGTGCTGGACAGGTTGCTGGCCTTGCTCGCTACACCATAGGCAAAGAAGGGGCCAACTAGAAGCGGGCTGCAGAGGGAGACTTGGGGACAAGTCCAGGAGCTCTTAACGGGGGGCTCCGTTCGGGAGCTCGGGTCTAGAGAGTTTTGGTCGGCTGGGTCCGTGTGTCAAAGGCACTCACAGTTCTCGGTCAGCCCTGCAGAGGGGGGCAAAACAGGACAGCTGGGCCACTTTCAGTCTTGGCCTCTGTGATGCTGACGTCCCTCTTCGGATGGTTGGCTGTTTCGGTGTTGGAGTCCGGACACCGGGTATTGGTACAGGGCAGCTCCGGTTTGCCCTGGCATTTTCACACTTGGTGGGAAGACGGATCTGACCTACTGAAGTACGCTGACCTCCTCCTGGGTGGCTGCTGCATCGGTGGACCTGGTGAACAGCAGAACGCTGAACCAGGCATTACGGTCGGTGCCTGCAGGGAAGTGGCTCCTCCACTTCAAGGGAGATGCTGACAGCTTGGTGAAGTTCTAGGGACCCTCTGAGGTTTTTGGAGGATACACAGCTGCAGAACAAGTCTGATTGTCAGGACAGGAGTAGGCAGGCAGGAAGGGTCTGGCACCAAAGTCCACCAGTAGTCCACAGTTCTCACTTCTTCGGCTATTCTTGGTCCTTCTTTTTCTTTTGTCAAGGGAATCTGAGTTCCTGGTATCAGGGGGCCACCTAAATACTAAATTAAGTGGTATTAAGGGGGGTGTAAGGTAGTCGCCAATGGGCTACCTACCCCGAAGGTGACTACACCCCCTATACGATCACTTCCTGTGGGGAGTGGGCATAACCCTGACCCAGAGTTCCTAGTTTCACCAAAAACAAGATAGTAAAATCCTTCTTTGACTCTCTACTTCAGGCTGCCCACCTTAGGGGTGTGCTCAGCCTGCAAGTGTGACACACCTCCTAACTAGCTAATTTTCCCCTCTGCTCTGGTGCCAAATGGGCCCCAGGGCAGGGGGTGGCATCTCCCATGTCTTGGGGAAGTTGGAGTCACATATCAGAGGCGGCAGGGGCTTTGAAGCTCCTGGCCATAGTATGCTAAATTACTAGCCATCCTGCTAGAGGAGGTGTGAACACCTTCCTCCGGAGCAGGCATTCTTCCTGTCCTTTGAGAGCACGGGCTGTCACCTTCCAAGGGGTCAGAAACTCATTTGTGGTGGCAGGCTGGTCGATACCAGTCAACCAGCACCCTAGAGGAATGGTAGGTTTTCAGGGAGCCCCTCTAAGGTGCCCTCTGGGTGCATCTCATAGTAAACCCAACACTGGCATCAGTGTGGATTTATTAAGACGAGATATTTGATACCAAGACTCATTATTTTCAGTGAAGCTCTTATGTAGCTGGGGAACTTGTAATGACCAGTGCCCAGTACATATACTTAAGATGGCTTCCCTGTTCACTTGCAATATCTAGTAATCGAACTAGACATCACAGAGTCATATCTGCTCATGCAGATATGTCCTCACATGTAATATAAAGCACCCTGCCTTAGGGATTTTAACCCTTTCTATGCTCATGACGGAACGGTTCCGTCATGAGCCACGGTGGGCGTGTGCTCATGACGGGATTGTTTTTTTGAATGGAAGCTACCCCTTGGGCAAGGGTTGCTTCCAAGGGGGGTAAAATGTGTATATGTATTTTCTGCTCCCCCCTGGGGACAGATCAGCCCGGTTTTTTGGCCTTTCTGTCCCCAGGGGGGGCAGAAAACCCTACTAGAGCCAGGGATTTGTTTATATTGGGCATGGGGACGATTCCCTGGGCAAGGATCGCCCCCCATTTTTTGGGGCACTTGTGGCTGTTTTCTGCTCCCCCTGGGGGCAGTTTGGCCTGTTTTTTAGGCCAATCTGCCCCGGGGGGGTGGGGGGGGTGGGCGGGCAGAACACAGCCACAATCACTGAATCCAGTGATTGTTTTTTGTGAATGGAAGCGACCCTTTGGGCAAGGGTCGCTTCCAAGAGGGGTAACTTTTGTCTATGTATTTTCAGCCCCCCCCCCCCGGGGACAGATCAGCCCCATTTTTTGGTCTTTCTGTCCCCGGGGGGGGGGGGGGCAGAAAATCCCACTAGAGCCAGGGATTTGTTTACATTTGGCATGGGGGCGCTCCCTTGAGCAAGGATCGCCCCCTATTTTTCTGGGGCACTTGTGGTTGTTTTCTGCTCCCCTGGGGGCAGTTTGGCCTGGTTTTCAGGCCAATCTGCCCCCTGGGGGGCAGAAATCAGCCACAATCATTGGATCCAGTGATTGTTTTTTTGAATGGAGGTGACCCCTTGGGCACGGGTCGCCTCCAAGGGGGGTAACATTTGTCTATGTATTTTCTGCCCCCCCCGGGGACAGATCAGCCTGGTTTTTGGCCTTTCTGTCCCCGGGGCGGCGGAAAACCCCACTAGAGCCAGTGATATTTGTTTTTGTTTTTGTGAATGGAAGGGACCCCTTGGGCAAGGGTCGCTTCCTAGGGGCATGTTTTATTTGTATGTTTTTTCTGCCCCCCTGGGGACAGATCAGCCCATTTTTATTGCCCTTTTTGTCCCCAGGGGGGCAGAAAACCCCTCTAAAGCCAGGGATTTGTTTTTATAGTTCATGGAGGCAATCCCTTAGGGAAGGATTGTCCCCTATTTTTTTTTATACTTGTGGCCAGTTTCTGCCCCCCCCACCAGGGGCTGGTCAGCCCTATTTGAAGACACATCTGCCCGGGGGGGGGTAGAAAACCCACTAGCACCAGGGATGTGTATATATTTATGTTTTGGCGTGGCCCCTTGGGTAAGAGTTGCCCCAATGGGATAGGGCATCAGTTATTATTTACTTTTGGCTGTTTTTCTGCCCCCTTGGTGGCAAATTGGCCTTTTGAGTAGTGACATAGCGTGTTATAATGTTAATTGTTTTATTTCTTGTGAATTGCGATTGTAATGTTTTACTTCTCCTTTTTATTCTAGTTCAAGGCTTTTGACTGATGTTCCAGGTTGCGGTTTCGTCACTGGTGGTTCTGCAGTTTGTGTAGTTGCATGTGTTTGGTAAGAAAATGTTTTTTGTACTATTTACTCTAAATGAGTTTTATTTCCCTGCATGAATGTCTTTTTGTAAATGGTGTAATAATAGCTGAATGTTTAGCTTCTGTTTTATTGAGTGTGAAAAACTTTTTGCATTTTTGCTTGATGTGTATTTTGTTGTCTTGTGAGTTATTGGTTTTGTTTTTTCTTTCTAGTGGGATATCATTGGTTTTTGCTGTGTCTCTGCAGAGTAGGTGCTCGTGAGTGTAGCTGTCTCTTGCAAGTGAATCGTATAGTTTTTGAGTATATAGATCTTTGTGATAAAGCCACACTTTGTTTACTTACTTATTTTGCACAGTGTTGGTTGTTGTTGACTTGTTTGTGAAGTCTCCTTTATTAGTAAGGATTATGGCTAGCCGCAGGATTACTGCTCAGCAGGTTGTTGGTATGCTTTTTGAGTCTTCCTCTGACCATGGTTCAGAGACTGACTCTGCATCTGAGGCAGAGGAGGGAGTGGAAGATTCAGGCAGTGAGTTTTCTGTCCACGAGGAATCATCGGATGATGAAGCTACTCTCAGTGCGGATGAAGCTACTCTTAGTGCAGATGAAGTGCCTGTTTTAGAGGAGGACATTGTTGTGCCAATAGTGCAGCAAGAGGCATCTGGGCTGTAGCCTGGGGCTGCAAGGCTTCCCGTTGGAAGTGCTGACCTCTGGGTTGCCCCAGGCATGGTTCAGCCGGCATTGCCAGGCTTTACTGGTGTTCCAGGGTGTAGAGTGGATACTGAAAGCTTTTTGCCGATACATTTTTTTCAGTTGTTTTTGGACGATGTATTTTTGGTAGCGATTGTTGAGCAGTCTAATTTGTATGCTGAACAGTATTTGAGAGACAACAGTGCCAGCCTTAGGCCCCACTCTAGAGCTACCCGGTAGACTCCCACAAATCTGGATGAGTTGAAGAAGTTTTTGGGTTTAACTTTTTTGATGGGCTTGCTAAGGAAGCCATCATTGACTTCATATTGGTCTACTAGTCCCTTGATGGCAACGGCTATATTTCCGGCAGTCATGAGTCATGATAGGTATTTGCTTCTGCTTCGAATGCTGCATTTTGCCGATAATGGTTTAGCGTTGCCATAAGATCACCTTGATTGTGACCGCCTTTTTAAGATTCGGCCTGTCATTGATCACTTTGTAGATCAATTTTCTGAGATCTATGCTCCAGGGAAAGAAATAGCAGTGAATGAGTCTTTGGTTTTGTTCAAGGGCCACTTGGTTTTTAGGCAATACATTCCTAGCAAGAGGGCACGTTATGGAATTAAGATGCATATGCTGTGGAACAGTAGGACTGGATATGTCTCTAACTTCAGGGTGTACACAGGTAGGGATTCCAGGATTGACCCCCTTGGTTGTCCGTCCACTTTTGGAGTGACTGAGAAAATTGTGTGGGAACTTGGTAGAGGACTGTTTAACAAAGGTCACCATTTATATGTTGATAACTTCTACACTGGTGTGCAGTTGTTCAGGGAATTGGCCAAAGTGGACACTGTTGCTTGTGGCACAATCCGCTCTAACCGTAAAGGTTTCCCAAAAGAACTAGTTTGTCAAAAGCTTGTGCGGGACAGTGCAGTGCGTTGCGTAGCGAGGAACTTCTAGCTGTGAAGTTTGCAGACAGGAGAGCTGACTACCATCCATGATGAAAGCACTTCACCTGTGACTGTTTGGGGTCAGATTGCTGAAGCGTGCAAACCTGTGTGCATTTTAGACTATAATGGGCACTTGGGTGGTGTTGATAGAGTAGATCAGAGGTTGGAACCTTACACTGCTCTTCGTAAGGCTTACATTTGGTATAAGAAGTTGGCTATCCATCTTTTCCACTTGGCAACCTTTAATGCTTTTGTTGTATTTAAGGATTGTTGTCCTGAGTCAAAGATGACTTTTGCTAAGTTTCAGGAGTCTGTAATAGGCAGCCTTGTTGTAGTGGAACAGGCAAGTGTTCCTAGAGTTGGAGTGGTGGAGGATTTGGCTAGATTGAAAGATCGCCACTTTCCTGATCACATTCCTCCCACGTCCTCAAAAGACTTTCCCAGGAGGAGATGTAGAGTCTGTTGGCGAAAAGATACGCAGAAGGAGACTCGTATGTACTGCCCCGAGTGTCCTTCTAACCCTGCGCTGTGTGTGCCTGCTTGTTTTAGAATGTACCACATGCAAAATTATTTTTGGGAGCATCCATGAGTGGTAAAGTGAACTGCCTGGTCTGTATTGTTTTATATTTTCTGTTCAGTTTCAAGGTTGGCATTTGTGCAATGTATTTAGTTGCAGATTTTGTGTTAGTACATTTGTACCTATTTACAATTTGTTTGTGTTTTCTTTTTTGTATAAAAAAACCCTAAATGTGATGGCGGTGTGTGTAGGCTGGCGCTTGGCTGGTGGTGTGCGTGGACTGGTGCTTGGCTGGCGGTGTGCGTGGACTGGCGCTTGGCTGGTGGTGTGCGTGGACTGGCGCTTGGCTGGTGGTGTGCGCGGACTGGTGCTTGGCTGGTGGTGTGCGTGAACTGGCGCTTGGCTGGTAGTGTGTGTGGACTGGCGCTTGGCTGGCGGTGTGTGAGTAGTGACTTGCTGCTGGTCACTACACACACTGGTAGCCAAACACCAGTCAACGCAATCCGTCAGGTGGTGTGGTTGCTGTGTCAGGCATGTGGGTGTGTGAAAGTGATGGGCCCTTGAATGGCGCTGTCTGCTGATGTGAGTGTTGTAATGTGATGGGCCCGCGGCTGGCGGTGTGAATGGTTTTGTATGTGTCACACGTATGAAAGGTGTATGAATGGCCTGTAAAGAGGTTGGTGCCTAGTCGTGGCTTTACAGCTCACGAACTGTGAGTCAATGGTTCAGTTTCTCGTCCTTTCAATTATTAACAGCGCATTTCATTATTGTGAAATCTCTTGTTAATACAATTGTATATACTGAACCATCACTCACCCTCGTGCCAAATCCAAATGTGTGCTTGAGGATTAGATGGTTGTGCAGTAATATTTGTCTTTTCTGTCTTTCTCGAGCAGGGTCTCCCTTGTCCCTTTTTGTGAATTATGTAATGTGTTGGTTCCGTGCCTGGTGGTGTGAATGGTCTTGTGTGTATCACGTATGAAAGGTGTGTGAATGGCCTGTAAAGCGGTTGGGGCCTTGACGCGGCTTTACAGCTCACGAGCTGTGGGTCACTGGTTCCGTTTTTTGTCCTTTCAGTTATTGACAGTGCATTTCATTTTTGTGAAATCTCTTGTTAATAAAATTTTATATACTGAAACATCACTCGCCCTCGTGCCAAATCTAACCAGTATGTGTGTGTGTTTGAGGAATAGATGGTTGTGCAGTAATATTTGTCCATCTAAGAAAAACCTACCAACTCTAGATATTCTCGTTAACTAAACACCCATGGGAGTAGATGGTGATGTCTCTCTTGGGGATCCCAACAAGTTATCTTACCCACAATGTCCTGCAAACCTCAAAATGTGACTGTCACATTTTCCTTGCATTACTGTGCCAAAAGTTTCACGCTTCAGAAAGAAACAACAAATTTCCTACCACCCAGCATTTCCCCAAGTCTCCCGATAAAAATGGTACCTCACTCTTGTGGGTGGGCCAAGTACCCGCGACAGGCAAGGGCCCAAACGTATTGAGGAGACATCAAAATTACCTATCATAAAACAACCTGGTTTTGCAAGAGGGGGGTCACCTGGGTTTTCGCCCTGGGCTCGGCGGCCATCTTGGGAAACCTTCCACACATTTCTGAAAACTAGACACCCGGGGGAGTCCAGAGAGGTATGGCTTGCGTGGATCCCCCAACATGTCCCTACCCAGAATCCCCTGCAAACCTCAAATTTAGCTGAAAAAACCCACATTTTTCTCAAATTTCTGTGTGGGAGAGTTGTGGGATCACCGGGCTGACACAAATTTCCTACCACCCAGCGTTTCCCCAGGTCTCCTGATAAAAATGGTACCTCACTCGTGTGGGTGGGCCCAGTACACGCAACAGGCAAGGGCCCAAAACTTATAAAGGAGACATCAAAATGACCTATCACAAAACAACCTGGTTTTGCAAGGGGGGGTCACATGGGTTTTTGGCCCCGGGCTCGGCGGAAATTTTGGGAAACTACCAAACCCACACATTTCTGAAAACTAGACAGCCAGGGGAGTCCAGCGAGGTATGGCTTGCGTGGATCCCCCAACGTTTTCCTACCCAGAATCCACTGCAAACCTCACATTTTGCTGAAAAAAACACATTTTCCACATATGTTTTTGTGGAATCACCATGCCGGCACAATTGTCCTACCCCACAGCGTTACCCTCAGTCTCCCGAGTAAAATTATACCTAACTTGTGTGGGTGTCCAATGCAGAATTGGCTAAAAACGTATTTTTAAAAAAATGTAGCTCTTAGAATTCTCGGTGTTATACCATTAATTCCTATGTTTTTGGCTTTTCCCAGTCACAGGCCCTTGCCCCACCCACACAAGTGAGGTATCATTTTACTCGGGAGACTGAGGGGAACTCTGTGGGGTAGGATATTTGTGCCGGCACGGTGATTCTACACAAAAATATGTGGAAAATGTGTTTTTTCAGCTAAATTTGAGGTTTGCAGGGGATTCTTGGTAGGAAAACGTTGGGGGATCCATGCAAGCCATACCTTGCTCGACTCCCCCGGGTGTCTAGTTTTCAGAAATGTGTGGGTTTGGTAGGTTTCCCAGGATGGCCGCCGAGCCCGGGCCCAAAACCCCAGGTGACCCCCCTTGCAGGTTGTTTTGTGATAGGTAATTTTGATGTCTCCTCAATACCTTTTGGGCCGATGCCTGTCGCGGGTACTTGACCCACCCACACGAGTGAGGTACCATTTTTATTTGGAGACCTGGGGGAACGCTGGGTGGTAGGAAATTTGTGTCAGCCCGGTGATCCCACAACTTTCCCACACAGAAATTTGGGAAAAAAGTGATTTTTTCAGCTAAATTTGAGGTTTTCAAGGGATTCTGGGTAACAGAACCTATTGAGAGCCAGACGGGTCCCCCCATCCTGGATTCCCCTGGGTGTCTAGTTTTCAAAAATTGATAGGTTTGCTAGGTTTCCCTAGGTGACGGCAGAGCTAGGGTTCAAACTCTACAGCTAGACACTTTGCAAAAAAAGGGTCAGTTTTCACTGTGAAAATGTGGTGTGTCCACGTTGCGTTTTGAGCCGTTTCCTGTCGCGGGCATTAGGCCTACACACACAAGTGAGGTACCATTTTTCTCGGGAGACTTTGGGGAATGCGGGGTGCGTGGAATGTTGTGGATCCACGCAGATTCCAGAACTTTCCACCACAGAAATGTAAGGAAAATGTTTTTTTTTACAAAGTTTGAGGTTTGCGAGGGATTCTGGGTAACAGAACCTGGTGAGAGCCCAACAACTAACCCCATCCTGGATTTCCCTGGTTGTTTAGTTTTTAAAAATGTATAGGTTTGCTAGGTTTCCATAGGTGCCGGCAGAGCTAGGGTTCAAAATCTACAGCTAGGCACTTTGCAAAAAAAGGGTCAGTTTTCACTGTGAAAATGTGGTGTGTCCACGTTGCGTTTTGGGCCGTTTCCTGTCGCGGGCACTAGGCCTACCCACACAAGTGAGGTACCATTTTTATCAGAACACTTTGGGTAATGCGGGATGGGTGGAATTTGGTGGATCCACGCAGATTCCAGAACTTTCCACTACAGAAATGTAAGGAAATTGTTTGACAAAGTTTGAGGTTTGCAAGGGATTCTGGGTAACAGAACCTGGTGAGAGCCAGACAAGTCACCCCATCCTGGATTCCCCTGGGTATCTAGTTTTAAAAAATGTGTGGGTTTGCTAGGTTTCCCTAGGTGCCGGCAGAGCTAGGGTTCAAAATCTACAGCGAGGCACTTTGCAAAAAAAGGGTCAGTTTTCACTGTGAAAATGTGGTGTGTCCACGTTGCGTTTTGAGCCGTTTCCTGTCGCGGGCATTAGGCCTACACACACAAGTGAGGTACCATTTTTCTCGGGAGACTTTGGGGAATGCGGGGTGCATGGAATGTTGTGGATCCACGCAGATTCCAGAACTTTCCACCACAGAAATGTAAGGAAAATGTTTTTTTTTTACAAAGTTTGAGGTTTGCGAGGGATTCTGGGTAACAGAACCTGGTGAGAGCCCAACAAGTAACCCCATCCTGGATTTCCCTGGTTGTTTAGTTTTTAAAAATGTATAGGTTTGCTAGGTTTCCCTAGGTGCCGGCAGAGCTAGGGTTCAAAATCTACAGCTAGGCACTTTGCAAAAAAAGGGTCAGTTTTCACTGTGAAAATGTGGTGTGTCCACGTTGCGTTTTGGGCCGTTTCCTGTCGCGGGCACTAGGCCTAACCACACAAGTGAGGTACCATTTTTATCAGAACACTTTGGGTAACGTGAAGTGGGTGGAATTTTGTGGATCCACGCAGATTCCAGAACTTTCCACCACAGAAATGTAAGGAAATTGTTTGACAAAGTTTGAGGTTTGCAAGGGATTCTGGGTAACAGAACCTGGTGAGAGCCAGACAAGTCACCCCATCCTGGATTCCCCTGGGTATCTAGTTTTAAAAAATGTGTGGGTTTGCTAGGTTTCCCTAGGTGCCGGCAGAGCTAGGGTTCAAAATCTACAGCGAGGCACTTTGCAAAAAAAGGGTCAGTTTTCATTGTGAAAATGTGGTGTGTTTATGTTGCGTTTTGGGCCGTTTCCTGTCGCGGGCACTAGGCCTACCCACACAAGTGAGGTGCCATTCTTCTCGTAAGACTTCGGGGAATGCGGGGTGTGTGGAATTTTGTGGATCCATGCAGATTCCAGAACTTTCCACCACAGAAATGTAAGGAAAATGTGTTTATTTTGGCAAAGTTTGAGGTTTGCAAGGGATTCTGGGTAACAGAACCTGGTGAGAGCCAGACAAGTCACCCCATCCTGTATTCTCCTGGGTGTCTAGTTTTCAAAAATGTATAGGTTCGCTAGGTTTCCCTAGGTGCCGGCAGAGCTAGGGTTCAAAATCTACAGCTGGGCACTTTGCAAAAAAAGGGTCAGTTTTCACTGTGAAAATGTGGTGTGTCCACATTGCGTTTTGGGCCGTTTCCTGTCACGGGCATTAGGCTTACCCACACAAGTGAGGTATCATTTTTATTGGGAGACTTAGGGGAACACAGAATTGTAGAGCAACTGTTATTGCCTATTGACTTTCAATGCATTTCTGCCTTCCAAATGTAAGACAATGTGTTAAAAAGAAGTCACTTTGAAAAATGTCCTATAATTCACATGCTAGTATGGGTACCCACAATTTCGGAGATGTGCAAATAGCTACTGTTTCTAAGCTCTATATTTTGTTGCCATTTCAGAAATACATAGGTGTCTTTCATACCGATTTTTCCCTGTTTATATTTTCCCAAATGAATTGCTATATACCCGGTACACAATAAAAAGCCATTGCAAGAAGCTGCTCAGTTATTGGCTCTGGGTTCCTCGGGTTCTTGGTGAACCTACATGTCCTATATATCCCCACAACCAGAAAGGTCCATCAGATGTAACGGTATATTGCTTTTAAAAATCTGTCATACTTAGAAGAAGTTACAGGTGAAAACGTTGCCACAAATGGCTTTTTTTTTTTAACTCATTTAAAATTTTTCCTATTTTCAACTGTTAGTTTCTATAAGAAAACCTTGAAGGATCTACACAAATGACCCCTTGCTGAATTTAAAACGTTGCCTATTTTCCAGAAATGTATAGATTTCCAGGATCTATCATTGCTTTCATACCCATTTTTACCATTAACTGGAAGGAGGTTGAAAGCACAAAAAATAGCAAAAATAGGTTATGTCCAAGTAAAATGCAAAAACTGTGTTACATTTTTTGGTTTTCTGACAAAAGTCTGCTTGTCCCCAAAAGCTGGGAAGGTGGTGATTTCAGCACCACAAACCGTTTGTTGATACCATTTGCAGTGAAAAAACCAGACGCTTTCATCTGTAGCCCTTTTTCCCCCCAAAAAACAAAAGTTAGCTGTATTTTGGCTAATTTCTGGGTCCCCTCCAGGGGAATCCACAAACCCTGGGTATGTTTAAAATCCCCATGATGTTGGAAGAAAAGGACGCAAATTTGGCATGGATACCTTATGTGGTCAAAATGTTACAGGGGCCTAAGCGCAAACTACCCCAAATAGCCCAAAAAAAGGCTTAGCACGGGGGGGAGAAGGCCTAGCAGTGAAGGGGTTAAGGCTTGCTATAGGGGTGACTTCCATATAATACATGCAGTGTACTTTGGCCTTGCCCACAGGGAGTAGGCCAGGTTGTGTTTTCAGAAGGGCTTGCACCCTTTGAGGTGTCCTGCAATGGCAGTTTGCATGGCATTTTTGTTGGGGTCCTTTTGGGTGGCATAAGACATGCTGCAGCCCATAGGGACCCACTTTGGTATCCATGCCCTGGGTACTATAGGTGCCATTTACCAGGGACTTACAGGAGTGCTAAAGTCCTTGTCAATTGTGTTACAATTAGCCATTTTGGGGTATATTTACAAGAAATGGAGCTTTGCTGTTTTGCCACAGCGGAGCGTCTAAAGTTTGATCGCTGCGATATGACACTTCCTAACGCTATTGATAAAGAAATGCACGCTACGGTAAAAAAAGTGAAGTTCGGCCAATTAGTGGCGAGAAAATACACTCCAGACAGCCTAATGTCATTTTTCAGCGTCTATCGGGGAAAAAAAACAAAGACGCCGCTAAGAGAAAAAAAAGTTAAACTACCCTGAAAGCAGCTATGGAGCAGCCAGGAGCCAGCACAGCACAGGACAGGACAACAACACCCCCAACCCCACTACCAGCCAGGATGACCAGGCAGAGTCCCAGGGGAAGAGAAAGAAGAAGTGCAAGTTCAGTCAGGAGGAGAATGAGATCTTGATTGCGGAGGTGATGGAGCACCAACACCAGCTCTTCGTCAGTCATTGCACACTATATACGTAATTACACCATGTTAATTGTGGCAAGCAATGGAGGACTATCTGCTACAGGTAGTTGGCATGCACACTAAGTCATTTGTACCAGATGTTGGTCAATGCTTTTTGTAGCACATTGCTACATATGTAATCTGTGTGACAAGAAGTAACAGGTACAATGTGAATGTTTAGGTGTTTACTTTGACTATGGAAATAAAAGGCATACACAGTGGTAGTGCTCAGAGATTTATTTACAGATTGATGAAGAATGTGTGAAATTTCAAAAATGTTGGATATGATTTTGAGCATTTATGGTTCTGTTAAAACATTTTTTATGATGCTGTCCCTCCGCCGTGTTGCAGCATTTCCTGCTACCCACTTTCATCTGCCCATGGCACATTTGTCCTGACACAGATATTGCTCAAAATGCAGCAGACCAAAATAATTTTACATGCCATGAGTGGTGAGTAGAGCAATCTGCCCCCAGATATGTCCTGGCTCCGGAAGCGAGATTTTATTACTCCGAAAGTCCACTCAATTATGGACCTGGTGTGGCATAGGGCATGGTTGTTGTATGTTTGGTGTGCTTCTGTTTGTGAGTTCTTGACTTGAGTCATGACCCACGGCATCAGAGCATAACCATGGTCATCTGCAAAGAAAGAAGGTGTCATGTTAGTCAATTGTCATGACTAGCGACAGCCCAACATTCATTTTCAATCAGTTCTTTGTCCTGCTTTACTCATATACCTTGCTTGCAGTAATGGATTTGCTATGACAGAGTGTGACATACATGCAAGTAGGGTTTGGAAATGGCTGATACTGAGCTACACATACAGCTGTGCTGCCCTCTGTGATTCACTTACTATTTGTCAATATGGTGAATCCAAATGCCATGCAGGTGATGAATTCTCAGCAGTAAGGAGAGTCAATTTGCCATTGAGTTGACACATGTCTCACAATCATCTATTGTGTCTATTAATGGTTACTAATTGCAATTCCTGAACAGATACCTTTCTGATTTCACAACATGTAACAGGAGCAGGTGATGTGTGTTACTTCAGTCACACATATGTTGCATTAAGAATTGGAGTCAATATTGTTCTATGTGCTCCACCATGAGAAAGATAGTGAGTGGATGTATATGTGGGACTTGGTTGTATGCACATGGCAGTGCACACTGTCCACTATGGTGACAGTAAACAAGGGGTTATGGATAAGAATACATCTTTCACTGTACAGTGCAACTGGTGGACTAACTACACTATAGAGCCTCACGTCTTGTGGACAGTGTAGGCTATATCTTCAACATGATTCAGGGTCCAGGGTTGTGTGGCTACGCAGGCCCACCCAGTGCAGCATTGCTCCAAGACACTCACAATATTTCCCTGAGAACTGTATTTTTGGCTGTCATGTGAGATGTAGTTTGTGCATGAGGTTGCACCTTGCTACACAGTTAGGTGTCCTGAATTAATGCTGTAGTGTTTTCTGCACAAATGAAATGTGGTGCACATAGTATGCGATGTGTGTATTTGATGAGTGCATGCTACAGCTTATCCTGTGAGGTTCATATATGACCATATATCTCACTTTGACAGGTCTGGGATACAACTTCTTGCCTCCTGACCATGAGATTTACATGTGAAACACAGACTATACACAGGGATTGCCTTGCTTCAACTGGGTATTTGGAAGGAACGTTTTACAATTTATTGTGTTTATGAGGGTGTTTGACACTATTGAACGCACGCACAAGGCCTCATTTAGCATTTGTTGCCACTGGGTAGCAATGGATGTGAACTGGCTGAGCTGACTTGCATCCAAAGAGATTTTGTGGATTGTGCCTTTCAGTTGACATACAGCACATCCACGGTTTGTCCACATTTGCAACATCACTTGATAGTGACTAGTGGTACCACCAGCCCCCCCTTGCACCATAGTGCATGTGTGTCAGCTTAGTTTACTCATATGACATCATGCTTTAAGGGACACATTCCAGCACCAATGACACACCATCTATACAATGCCCTCCTTCTGTGTGTCGTGCAGAATGCTGGACACATGACAAAGAGAGATGTGATTCTGTATAATCATTTCACCTCCCCTTGGGAGGCATACTATTTGCACACTGTCCCAGGGTCCCTGAACCTAGGTTATGAGTAAGTGTGTGAGTTAATCATTGGTGTTGGATGGGACAGGCCACCGCAAAGCCTATGGTAGACATCCTTAATGTAGGGTGAATGAATGCTGCACTTTGGTGTGGCTTGCTTTACTGCATACCAATGCGGCCATGCAACGTCATGCAGACAGACTTTGCATTGCGACATTGATGTGATATGTGAAGCTGCTACACAAGAGCATCATGAATTGTGATAGTTCATCAGCACAGCTCTCTTATACTTGTGGCCCACTGCGGTGTAGGCAGTGCCGATGTGTGTGACTTGTAGGGTTGTGCTGTGCATATTTCATGTAGTATGGCACAAGTATATAGTCCCAGAGCAACTACCCATGCACTCTCATTCAGCCCAAGACTGATATGTCAAAGTATTCGTACATGATTGACTGCCTTGTTGTCTGTCATGTGCTTGAGATTTACTTATCAACCAGTAGGCCATTCCCATAGGTCCCATTCTGGAAACGCTCAATGATGGCAGAATGCCAGAAGATGAATGAGTCATGTGCACTGCCTGGGTACTTGGCAAGGACATTGATGAAAAGGCCCAGATGGTCCACGATTACCTGCACGTTCATGGAATAGGTGTGCTTCCTGTTGCTGTAAATATGGGACGTAGCCGCAGAAGGCACAAGTTGCACATGTGTGCAGTCCACTGCCCCCAGCACATGTGGGAATCCTGCAATGGCATAAAAGCATTGCTTGTTGTCCTGTTGTTGCTGCGCTGTGTTGGGGAAGTAGAGGTACTGGGGCGTGAGGCTTATGATAGCATCCAGGACAGTGGGGAAGAACCTGGAGAAGGATACCTGGGATACTCCAGCCACTCTGGCTGTGGCGGGTTGAAAAGTTCCAGACGCCAGCATGTGGAGTACAGCCAGTAGCTGAGCCTTCAGAAGGATGTTGGTACAGCGCTGCAATGTTGGCTGCAGCCTTGGTGCAATCTGGTGGGGGAGGTGGGCATGGACTCCCTCCTGAGCCTGTAATGGGCAATGTCCTCTTCCTCCTTGAGGTATGTCCGATCCCTTCTCCTGCGCTGCCTCAGTGGTGGTGGTCTCCTTAAACCGTTTGCCAGGCCTAAACCTTCTTTTATAATACATATAAGTCACACCTAAGGTGGGCCCTAAAGTCCCATAAGGCAGGGTACATTGTATTTACAAAGTAGGACATGCATCTCTAAGTTTTACATGCCCTGGTAGTGAAAAACTCCTAGTCCTAAATTCATTGTTCACTACTGTAAGGCCTGTCTCTCCCATTGGATAACATGGGGTTACTTTATTACATTTAATAAGTGCTAACGATTGATTGGGAGCATGTAGAAATGTTCTGTTAGACTCAAATGAATTGCAATTGAAGGAGAACTGGACCATTTCCTTGAACCCAGGATCACCAGACGTGACTCCAAGGACTATTTGTTTGGCTTCCTGTGTGAGCTACAGGGACATAAGCTTCAGAGACCATGAGCCCTACACATGGCCTCTGCTGAAGTGAGTCCTAACCCCTCAAGTGGGGCCCCCATGTCCTGGAGGCTTGGAAGTGGACTAAGAGGTGCTGCGCCTTCCTAACCCTAAAACTTGGGACTTAAAAAAATTTCACCCAAAACTGCCCTAAGAACCAACAGAAGACCTGGACCTACTTGCCAGCCGAAATGCCCAAGATTCATCGTCGATTTGGCCTGACGTTGTGGTAGCTCTAGCTACATTCTTCTCCGTAGCCGTAGCAGCAAATCCTGTTCAGGGAGACCTGTTGGCGAAGGTATCTGTCCACGTGGAGCCTTTTTCAGCTACAGCCTCTAGCTTTGTCCCTCTGGAGATTTTTGACTTCCAAAAAGTCAGAAGGTAAAAATCTTCAGCGGCTCCCTAACAACAACGCCTCCTTGGACACTGTCTACTGCTATATCTCTTTGAACTCTACCTTCTCAGACACTTTTCTTAAAAATGTCTTCTAAGTCTGAAGATAAGCAGAGACCGGGCTCAATCCACCTCGTGGATCTAACCCGCACTCCATCGGTGTCGGCCTTAACTTTTGACTTTGCCACAGACTCATGCAACCAGATACCCACGGTTGGTGCTTTGATCTTTTAGGTGCTATTTTGCACTAAACTCTCAACTCCAGTTCTACTGATTAGAGTTAATGGATTTTAGTGTCATTGTATTCGCTACAGTTTACCCTATTGTTCTAAATTGATTTGGGATTTTTCATATGTTTTCACTTTATTACTGTTTGTGTGCTGCAAAAATGTTTTACACAGCGCCTTTAAGTTAAGCCAGACATGCTTTATGGCAAGCTATCAGAGGGTTAAGCACAGGTTAATTTAGTGACTTTTGTGGTTCACCCTGACAAGTATTGTGGTTGTTGCTGAAGTAGGGTTTTCACCTCCCTCAATCAGTAACCCAGTTTCTTTTAAGCATCTTGAGGGGCGGACTGCAAGGACAAGGGGGAAGAAGGAAAATCCTCAAGAAGCATACAAGATAGGGTCAAAGAAGTTTTTTTTTTTTTTTACGGAGTTTTATATAGCGCGAACTTGACCCGAATCGGATATCAGAGCGCTTTACATAGCACCAGTTGCTTTACATGAGGACACATTCATTTTTTGTTAGGCATGGGGAGATTAAGTGATTTGCCCAGAATCACAGGATGTTCAGCATCATTGCCGAGACTCGAACCCAGTTCCCCAGATTCGAGGTCGACCGCCCTAGCCGTTAGGCCAACTACTCTCCTCTCTCTAAAGAGTCTTAAACACAGATAATGAAACAAGGGACAGGGCCAAAAAATGTGGGTCATGATGAGAGGATATAGCCGAACTACTAAGCCTTGCACACATGGGTGTGCCAAAAAAAAGAATTACATAGGCAGTGAGGGTGAAAATTGATACAACAGAAGGAGGACACATGAAGAAAAAAGATGTGCCACGGACAGAGAAGGGCCATATCGTAATAAAGGATGGAGCATGGCAAAAAAACAGGTCAACTAAAGAAGAAAAAGGCAACTAAATGGAGACCATTTCAATGGGTACAATTCCAAAATCAATGGGGATCGCAGAGGGCAGCAGTGGTGAGAAACAGGGAACACGGCTTGAAATACTCTTTGACAACATTTTCAGTGTTAGAATCAAGGGCTTCAACATAAACATGTTTCTGGTTTTTTGCAGGTCCTTGGTGCACCACAAGATAGCAATTTCAAGGCCATGGTCTGGTTTGTTTTTAGCAACAGTAAATCTTTCAACCAGAGGGTTTGTCAAGATTATTATCAAGTGGCATGTGTTTTCTGCCTGATGTTTTGTTAAGTGCGCCCTAGATTGATTCTAAAGCCACCTCATAGAGCTTTCTGGTCTGGGGCTTCAGTAAAGGCTTCCTCTTTTGCTGCCCCATTAGCCTATGTTCACCCAGCATTTCCTCAATGGAGCCTTGCACCTCATTGTCAATGTAGTACTCAGCCTCCTAGTGCACGTCCTCTGAGGCTGACATAAATTCTGACATGGCTTGCAAAGCTCAAATCTTTTGTTTTCTAATAGATAATAGGTTTCTCTCAGTGCTTTTCAATGATCCTGCCAGTTTAACTAAGGATCCCTTTAAAAACAATGATTCAAATCTTGGTCATTATAAAGGAAATCATAATGTACAGCACAAACAACACTAACATGGTGTTTCTTCTTCATGTCAGGATTGTCAACTTTAAATAAAGATTCAAATTTATAATTTAATTGATTAAAAGGGTCATTTACATATCACTTTTCTTCTTCTGTTGCTTCATCTATATGATCGGACCCATTGGTGGAAAAAGGGACTTCTAAAGATGGTACCAACATGTGAAATGTTTTGGAACACTCATCAAGAAAATATGGAGCTTCTGCAATATGAACACCTACAACTTCTAAATTACAATAGATCTATCATCAACCACATGTGTGCACTAGCAGTTTCTAATACAATCTATAATGACACCAGTGACATTTCCAAAAATATGAGATCCACGTTTATCCCACCAAAGTGTTCATGCTAGAGAGTATACTAGAATGTTGACCTTCAGGTTGTTCCTGTTGAGGTCATGTTTTAGGAGCCCACAAATGGCCATGTGATGTGCTGCTTGTGTTACACTTTCATGAATTAACTTTGGGGAAGGGGCAAGTAAGCCCCTACATAAGAAGCATGAAAGCCAGAGTTCCACCTGACCTTCTCTACCCCTGAACTGTTTGAATGCTGTTAACCATTCAGGATAGTGCAAATTACTTTTTGAAATGACCAAATGATAGAGGAAAAACAAGAGACATGGAAAGTTTGTAAAGACAAGAAAATACTGTGTTTAGGCATGGCTTCACTGATACTCAATCTCAGTACCAGCTCATTGCATTCTGTATAAGCCTTGTATGGGCATCGGACTGGAGGTGAGATATACTAAGGTAGGTTTCCTTAAGATGACTAATTGTGATTTCTGCTTTACAGTACCCCTTAGTAGGGCTATAATAATTTTCTGAGTGGGGGTGCTTCCATTAAGGTTACATCTCTGAAGTTATAGGGACTGTGAAACATGCAAGACTTACACAAAGAACAAGAGTAGCAAATGATGGAGCCGGGGATGGGGTTTGCACCATGCAAAATCTCTGATGCAAATGCCATTTGGGTGGATGGACTTTTGTCTCGAATGGAGGCTTAATATTAATATTTCAATAACATCTCAATGACAATGAAGCACATTTTGCCCCCCCCGGTAACAACAGAGAGCAGTAGATTTGAATACTGTGAAGGTTTATTAGCAGATTAGCAAAGCCTCAAACTCAAATCAGTCAGATTAACCATAAGTCTTTGGTCACCTGGTTATAGCATGAATTGACATAAAACAAATCATAAAGGATTTGATTCCTAGACGGGAACCTCCCTAATGCTAAATTAAAGTAATTTTCAAGTGCGGTAAGGCAAAATTTAAGCAGCAGGTGTTAGCAAATGAAGCCTCTGAGGTAGAACCAAGCGAAGGTTCCAATCAGACAAAGACGAGGTATGATTTCTCAATGGTTTAACTCTATGAACAACAATACAATAGGCATAGGGTCTCAAGAGCGGCAGAGGGGCATCTGCCTTTAGAAGTGGGCAGGAGCAGTCTGAGCTGTCTTAGCTTGGCAATGCACAATTAAAAACAAAATCCGGGAAATGATAAAACATCCCACAGTTCCCAAGAGACAGGTACCAATCAAAATTTAACATTCAATAATAAGGTGCATACGTTCTCCTTCCCAGGCATTAAACAAAGGTGACCCACAGCTGCATGGCCTTCAGAGATATCTTGATCGGGCTTGTCAAACCGTCCTGGGCACAGATGCACAAAAGTAATTATAAAGGTGCAGTGAAACTATGAACAGCGTGTTCTCATGCAAATGAAAACAACTGAAACAATCATTATTGTTATTCAAACTAGCTAAGCTAACTTGGCTCCTGGAATGAGAAAGAGAAATGTGATAATATATGGTAGCCAGGAGCACATTTGAGCACATTTGAAAGTTTAACATGAATTATTTTAGCTGAGGTCTACATCGACTATGGCCAACTTAACTCAAACACACTCTAACCATAGTTAACTAACGTTAGAATCCCTAACTATGATTTATTCTGAACATAAAATCACACTTGGTTATAAGTATATAGTGATTAAACCTAATGTGCAGTAACATGTTATTGAACAACAACAAAAAAATAGTGACAATGTGCCACCACAAATTAACCATGCCCATTCAGCAGGAGAGATGTAAGGGTGTGGTATGTAGCCTGTGGTGCATTTTGGAGGACATTGTCACACATATATTCCTCTTATTTATTGTAAGATTTTAAGGTTTTCTACACTGTGCATGTTTTATTCAAATGAGTCAAACAACAAAATATTTGTTTTATTAAGAAGAAGAGGGTAAAAATAGCTGATGTTTACTTAATTGGTAGAATAATATAAGGTCTTCTTCCTTTCCTAATGTAAGATTTATATTTCTCATATATTGTGTATGGTTTTAAATAACTGAAACAATAAACATTTTTACTTAACTAATTTTACTTAACTTAACTTAACTTACTAAAGCATGGTGTGGCAGTGCACTGTCATTTACAGACAACACACTTTCTGTTGAAATGGCTACTAAAGTTGCACAGACATGCAGTTTTACTAATTAAACTATGTAGCACACAAATCGTTTGAGAGAATATTTATCAGTTCCACATCACCATGATGTATTTATATCTTTGGATTCGACTAAAATCTTTGTTTCCGTCACACTTCAGAATTCCCCAAAAATGTGCGTTATTTGCACTTTCAAAGTGCTGATGTATTTAAAAATCTTAGTATAGCTCATTTACAGTTATGTCAATTTTGTTGTGTCGGAAAACATTTACATCCTACAACCTTTCTTTTAACACCCCCTTAATCCTAGCGAGATTGTCACATAGTTTACTTTACAAAATCCGCTCACTTTTTAGTTAGAGTAAGAAAGGTAAACCCCAATCTTCTTGTTGAAATAAGAAGCAGCAGTTTGTTAGAAGGCATAGCCTGATATTTGGCCTTTTTCTTTGAATGCATACACAATGTGAGAAGATCAAAACAAAAGTTTAAGACATCTTTATTGCACATCTTTATTGAACACTTACGTTGACAATTAGAAGTCCATCTTTTGAGCTTGTGCTTGTCCAGCACAATGCTACACTTTATGGTGATTTCTTGCTACTTGTGACTATAGTGTGCAACACACTTCCATTTTTAATCAAGTTGTTCGACAATTTTTGGCCATTTGAATGCTTACCCGTATATAACTAAGCTAGATTTTGGTAGACCT
Organism: Calotriton arnoldi; assembly: GCA_963921515.1. Classification (NCBI taxonomy): domain Eukaryota; kingdom Metazoa; phylum Chordata; class Amphibia; order Caudata; family Salamandridae; genus Calotriton; species Calotriton arnoldi. Next base: position 966,702 of record CAWUFW010005722.1, read on the forward strand.
ATATCACAAAAATACTTGCATATCTAATGTGAACTTAGGTGCTCACAGTCCTTCAGTTTTGAGTTTAACTTCACATGTGTTATAAAAAAGATGGCAATTTACAATAACAAATTTACAGTCAAATAAATGTACACTTGTGCGTTGTATTATTATGTGTATGCAAATCTGCTCACAGGAGGGGGTTGTCGGGATTCCATGGAGGGAATTTCTGCTTTAGTAGGCAAATACCCAAAAACCTGCATGCATTTTTATTCATCAACATTTGGCAGCACATTTTGACTCTGGATACTGTTGGTGATTTACTCCAATCAATGGCAACTGTTAAGTCCCCTTCCAGAGTGAGAACGGGAAGGGAACACCTCTAAAAGTGGCAGGGATATGAGGAAATTGGTTTTTCCACAAAGAAAACCATCGTACCCATGCAGAAACAAAAATAAATTTAGCAAGCACAAAGTTACTTTACACTTATGATTGCAGAAATGTACACGCTGGACCAACTGAATACCTACTTGTTTGTCCACTTGGGCACCTCCAGGTACCAAAGATCTTGTTCACCTGAGGATTCCGCTGGGTTTCATACTGTGCACCATCAACTTCATCCTGTACATGGAGCTGCTTGGTGCTCTACTCACAAATAACAGCATAAAAATTTGCCAATGATAAACAAATGTACTTGAAAGTATCCTCTGCTTAAGACAACCAATCAGGGATCAGATCATCCAGACCTGGGTGCCCAGCACCTTCCTGAAGCCCAATCCAACCAAAACAGAATTCCTTTTATTTGCCAAGAACAATGAACCAGAAGCGAACGTGGCTCAATGACATGAACCTTGATGGCTTCGAATGCCAAAATTCCCTGAATGCCAAGTCACTTGGATTCTCCCTGGACACCAACCTCACCCTGGAACATGTTACCAAAAAAAACCAGAGTTAACCTGGTATCAGTTCGCTTTTCTAAAGAAAGGGAAACGGTTTCTTCCAGAAAGCGACCTCAGATCTACTGTTCAAGTCCTCGTACTTTCACATCTGAATGATGGTAACAGCCTTCTCATTACCATCCCAGGCTCCACACTGGTACCTCTTAAGGGCACCCTACACACACTGCAGAATGCCTTTTCTAGGACCTGATGAAATATGATCACATCAACCCTAAGGCCATGGAACTTCCTTTGGTTCTCATTGCAATCTCGCACCATCTTTAAAACCAACTTTGCCAGTTACAAAGTCAACATAACCAGCACCCCCATGTAATTTACAGATAACTCACCATCTATGGTGGTTCTCAGCACACAGAGTTGTCTATGGTGGTTCTCAGCACACAGAGTTGTCAAAACTCCTGCCATCTAGCATGTATCTCTACTAAACACCCTTTAAGAGACAAGGCTTCTTAATCAATCCACCAAACTCAGAGCTCTATACAACGAAGGTCATCAACTTTCTGGGTTTCAAAACAGATTCAGTAACTGAAAATCTTTACCTTCCCAGCAGGAAAATCCAGGCAGTCATAAAGGAATTTTGTAATGCCCTCAACAGTAAAAGTTCTCTGAGGCAACTGACCATACAGGTTGGTGTTCCTTTGGGCCTCTATCATAGTAGGCTTTCCTTGACCATTGCATGGTATTTGGACAGAATATCAAAAAGAAAATATTGTAGTACTACAAAGCATGGGGAGACATGGTATTGTATAAAGAGAACTACAAAACTAAGGCTACTTCAGTAACCTTTCCCTCATCTGGGAGTCCCCAAGTGCCCCAAAATGAGCTAAGGATAAATTGGCACTCCCATTTAAAAAAGCGGGTATTCAGAGATGGGAGCACTTAGTTATCAATGGGAAGCTAATAACAAGGAAAGAGTGCCGGGTGTTGACTGATAATAGGATCTCAAATTTTAAATACCTCCAAATGCAAAGCTGGTTTCAGTCTCATAGCACAGCGATAGGTGGATCCAATGAATTGGAAGAAAAACTGACTTTGGATGCACCTAAATCTAAAGAAATTTCAACGTGGTATTGGTTGATGATCGACATAACCGAGGAGACCTTCACATTGCAGCAAGAGCTGTGGGGAAAGTACTTGCCAGAGCTCCAGCTGGAAGACTTATGGCAAATATCATTGAGTTTGCTTTACAGTGTGGTTAAACCTGCCTATTTAAGAAGAACCCATCTTTTCTCAGTTTATAGGGTATATTGGACTCCATCCGGGTTGTCGAGGTTTGGGAAAGGGGTAGTGGTAGTGGTAGCCTGTCCAAAATGTGGGCTATGCAAAGCAGACGATGTGCATATGTTTTCAGAATGTCCAAGACTGCAAACATTTTGGAAAGATGTGAGTAAGGCTTTATCTGATATTTTCAACATACAAGTTCAGGTAAGCCTACCTCTTCTCTTTTTTGGTATATTAGTTGGGCAAGAACCAAAAGAGATCAGATAAAACTACTGTTCTATTTAATGCTATTGGCACGTAGGGAGATTTGTAAAAAGTGGATAAATGACTAGCCACCTGTGTTTTCTGATTGGTTACAATCTGTGAAGTATCTTATAAGATTAGATGCAGTAGACCTAGGGAAAAAGAGATATACATTTTGCCTACCTTTGATAAGATGGTTGGAAGCAGAGAGTTAGATAATAGAAGATATGTCCGATGCTTACGTCCATACGCCTCACAATGCACCCCATTGCCGGGTAATGATTACCATGGTAGAAAAGAAGAGTGCAGAGCTAAATTATGGGCTGGATGCTCTCTCCTTCCTCTATGAGTCAGAAATCGCACAAATAATTCTGTGGAAGGTGAATCAGAAGCGAATGAGGACAAAATAAAAAAAGAAAATATTGTGATACAAAAATATTGTTTCAAAAATATAGGGACATCAAGAATATTGTTGACAGGAATATCGAAAGTAAAAAATATGGTTTTTAGTGTTGTTTTTAATATCATTGTAAAACATATCGATGTTCAAAATTTCATTGTATGTAAAATCGCTTGTAAGTATTAATTAGCATGTAATGTATTGTAGTGTGTTTGATGGCACGTTTTTCATTTTTTTTAGTGATGTATTATTTATTTAGTAAAATGCTTTTTTAGTAGCAGGATATAGGGTTTTTAGGGAAATAGCGAATATTAGCCCTTTAGTGTTCAACATCTTTTCCAATATGGTTTAGATTGGAGTGAGGATAGTAAATGTCCCCCTTTTAGTGCCCATTACCTTCCCCAATATGGTTTAGATTGGCGTGGGAATAGTAAATAACACCCCTTTAGTGTTCAACATCTTCCTCGAATTGGTTTAGGTTGGAGGTGGAATAGTAAATGTCACCACTTTAGTGTCCAACACCTTCCTTGAATTGGTTTAAGGAGTGGGAATAGTAAATGTTACCCCTTTAGTGTCCAACACCTTCCCCAAATTGGTTTAGATTGCAATGGGCATAGGGAATGTTGCCCCTTTAGTGTCCAACACCTTCCCCAATAAGGTTAGATTGGAGTGGGAATAGTACATAATACTGCTTTAGTGTCATACAATAAAACATGTCACACATTGTACAGTTTGTATTTCTTTACAATTTTTTATTACTGTATAGTTTGACAATTTGTATCATATATACTTCAGGTAAAGATAAAGCATCAAATTAAGTAAATAAGCCTTTTTACATTATTTTTTAATTTAAAAATCAGGTAAAGTATATTCATATACATATGTATGTTATACATTTTCAACTGTTATTTTTTATTGTTAACAATTCTGTTAAAATTTAGGGGCACATGCATCATTCTAAATACCGGTCGCAAAGGCGACCAGTATTTTTGCATTTGGGAAGCATCAACCCAAATGCAAATTCGCAATTTAAGTAATCACAAATTTTGCGATTACTTAAATTGCGAATGCATTTAGGGAATCGCAATTTGTGATTCACTAAATGGAATGCATGGTGCAATTTGAAATTGTGATTTCGCAATTAGGGATCGCAAATTACCATCAATTTAGAGTTGATGGTAATTTGCGAAAACTTTGAAAAATCCACTAAAGTGCATTTTTCAAAGTTCCATGTTACACACACACATGCCAATTTCAGGGGTGCATCAGGGTGTCCTTTTGGCACCCTTGCACCCTTGAAATTGCATGCGCAATTTGCGAGTACCTATTTGGTACTCGCAAATTGCGCATACAATTCCTATTCATTCCTACACATCTAAAACATATCAAAAGTTTATGAAAACATTGTAAAGTATAAATTAAATAATAGTATAAATCATATACAATTATTTAATATATACTAATTAAACATGTGAAAATAAAGTTTAACATATATATATATATATATATATATTGTCTACTGGCGGTCGCCAGTAGATAGTTATAGTTAGGACCTAGTTTCCATAGGAAAAGCGTTTTTTCTTTTCCCAATAACTTTGGCGCCGGATGACGAATCTTCGTGAAATTTTCAAAACTAGTGGGGTGCTCCGGTCAGCTCCTGTCTTGAAAGTTTCGGGGTGATTCGCCAAGTGGGAGCCGAGAAAAAGGGGGTCCCAAAACATGTTTTCTCCATGTTATTTTCCATAGGAAACTTTAGACACGGCTACAGCCCGAACTGCTGAACGGAATTACACCAAATTTGGCAAAAAGGTAGCCCTTGGTTCAGAAAGAGCCCTTTTTGTTAAATGGTGTAAATCCGTTCAGTAGTTCCTGAGAAATTCAAAAAATAGGGGTCGGAAAATCAATTTCCCATAGGAAACTTTAGATACGGCTACAGCTTGAACTGCTGAACGGAATTACACCAAATTTGGCAAAAAGGTAGTGCTTAGTTCAGAAAGCGTCATTTTTTTAAATGGTGTAAATCCCTTCAGTAGTTGGTGAGAAATTCAAAAAATAAAAGTTCCGATATCTAGAGGCGCGGTGGATTCGCGAACCCTCCCGACCACGAGCTTTAGTCTAATTGGCTGCCAACACTCCAAACCAGGAAGTGTTGGCAGCCATCTTGTGACTCGGTGAATAATAATTGAAAAAAAAAACGGAGATGCCAGGCCCCGGGGGATGGGGTCCCCGGGGCCATAATTGGCCTGAGGAGGGGGCCACGCGGCCCCCTCCCAAAAATAAAAAACAAAATGATGGCCAGGCCCCTGGGGATGGGGTCCCCGGGGCCAGAAGTGGCCCGGGAGGGGGCCACGCGGCCCCCCTCCCCAAATAAAAAAATAGATAAATAAAGGCCGGCCCCGGGGGATGGGGTCCCCGGGGCCAATAGAGGCCTCAGGAGGGGGGCCACGCAGCCCCCCCTCCTTTAAAAAAAATATATGTGGCAATGCCCCGGGGGATGGGGTCCCCGGGGCCGGAATTGGCCACGGGAGGGGAGCCCACGCGGCCCCCTTCCCGTTTACATTTAAAAAAAAAAAGGGGTCAGGCCTTGGGGGATGGGGTCCCCAGGGCCCAAAAAGGCAAGAGAAGGGGGCCACACAGCCCCCTTCTTAATTTTTATTTTTTTTTAAAGCCGGCATCGCGGCTAGGTCCCGCCCCCTCCCTGCAGCACTCAGCAAACACACCCCCTGGCGCGTTGCAAGTTGGGGAATTAATTCCCCTTGAATACTGAGGGTCCCTGGGGGCCAACTAGCCCACCAGGTACCTCCAGTATGCGCCAGGGAGCTGCGTTGCAGAGAGGTGTACAGAGGCCACGCCCCTTTTTACACCTCTCTGCAACGCAGCTCTCTGGCACTTACTGGAGGTACCTGGTGGGCTAATTGGCCCTCAGGGACCCTCAGGACTCAAGGGGAATTAATCCCCCAATTTACAACACGCCAGGGGGCGCGTTTGCACAGTGGTGCAGGGAGGGGGCATGGCCTGATGTGACAAGTGTGCAAACGCGCCCTGTGGCGCGTTTTAAGTTGGGGGATTAAGTCCCCTTGAATCCTGAGGGTCCCTGGGGGCCAACTAGCCCACCAGGTACCTCCAGTAAGCGCCAGGGAGCTGCGTTGCAGAGCGGTGGTCCAAGGCCACACCCCCTTTTTACACTACTCTGCAACGCAGCTCTGTGGCGCTTACTGGAGGTAGCTGGTGGGCTAGTTGGCCCCCAGGGACCCTCAGGACTCAATGGGACTTAATCCCCCAATTTACAATGCACCAGGGGGTGCGTTTGCACAGTGGTGCAGGGAGGCTGCGTGGCCTGATGTGACAAGTGTGCAAACACGCCAGTGGCGCGTTTTAAGTTGGGGAATTAAGTCCCCTTGAATCCTGAGGGTCCCTGGGGGCCAACTAGCCCACCAGGTACGTCCAGTAAGCGCCACAGAGTTGCGTTGCAGAGAGGTGTAAAAAGGGGCGTGGCCTCTGACCACCTCTCTGCAACGCAGCTCTGTGGTGCTTACTGGAGGTACCTGGTGGGCTAGTTGGCTCCCAGGGACCCTCAGGATTCAAGGGGAATTAATCCCCCAACTTAAAACCCACCAGGGGGTGCGTTTGCCCAGTGGTGAAGGGAGGGGGCGGGGCCTGATGTGACATATGTGTACTTATGCAATCACTCCGCCAAAACCCAAGCACTTATAAATTCACCATGCACTCTCCTTGCAGCACTCTAATCATCCAGTCACTACCCATGCACTCATGCAATGACCCATGCACTAACTCATGCACTGCTACAATACCCTGAGCAGTACCCATGCAGTCCAGCCATCACCCTGTCACTACCCATGCATTCCTCCAATCACCCAGCGCGCACCATGTACTTATCCAATCACTCCGCCAAAACCCAGGCACTTATAAATTCACCATGCACTGTCCTTGCAGTACTCTAATCATCCAGTCACTGCTCATGTACTCATGCAATGACCCAGGCACTAACTCATGGCAAATTCAGAGGAGGTCATGCTAATTACAGGGGTACCCCAACGCATAGTGTTCCTTAGTGTATGTAGGTGTTTTCACTGTATTCTAAGTGTCTTTTAGCATAGCACTGGCTCTGGTCCTGGTTATTCAGAGTCAGTTACCACCAGTACCCGTCAGTAAAAGGTTGGGGGCACAGGAGGACTTTCTGCTCCTCTATTGGTTCTTTCTGCACATCTCTTGCTTCTTCCTGCACTTTTCTTCGTCTTTCTGGACTTCTGTTGCCTCTTTCTGCATTTGTCTTGCTTCTTTCTGCGCTTTTCTTCCTCTTTCTTCACATGTCCTAACTTTGTAGGCATAGTTAGAAATTAGCATTTAAAAAACCATTGAAATTCACTGAAAAAACCATAGGTTTCAGGCACGTTATAGTTAGAAATTTGCATTTAAAAAACCATTGAAATTCACTGAAAAAACCATAGGTTTCAGGCACGTTATAGTTAGAAATTAGCATTTAAAAAACCTTAGAAATTCACTGAAAAAACCATAGGTTTCAGGGACGTTATAGTTAGTTGGACATTTCACTCATACAAAACCATAGAAATTCCCCCGTTATAGTTAGTTCAGCTAACTATAACTCGCGCCCCCGCAATGCACTGCTGATGACGTCACATATTACATCATTCATGACATGGTCAGTGACATCACTGATGACATCACTGATGACATCTCAAATGACATCACTGATGACATCATACACGTCAAAATCTGATGCACCTCCTCACACTCTAATATAACCTTTGATACACCCACTGTAAAATACAGACTACCATTCTCGAAACCATCGACACACCAATACCAGTTACTACATACGCACTCACTGATTCCTAGGTCTACACACACATCCACTCATTCACCCATACAATCACTCATACATACAGTCACTCATCAATACAACACTATCATATGCACTCATACACCTATACAGACACTCACACACCGCCACTCATCCATGGAGTTACTCACACACCTAGTCAGTCATGCAAAGAATCAATCACACTCCCATTTCCTCACCTATACAGTGATACACACACCACCTCACTTATTCAAACATATACTAACACATACTTACTCTCTTATACAATCACTGATACAAGTACACACTCATCCATACAGCCACTCTCAAAATCACTGACTCTCACGTATAGTCATTTATATACTCCAACTCTCACATACACTGCCTTTTACATATGTAGTTACTTGGACATGTACACTGAGACATCCAATCTCTCACAACACACCCATACACACACTCACCCGCCCATACAGCTGTTTCCACATGCACTCTTGAACCCATACACCCAGTGAATCAACCACTCACACATCTATGCACAGAGTCACACATCTCCCACCCACCCACACACACACTCAGTCTCCCATACAAATACTCAGGCAACCAATCAATAACCCATATAGACACTCATGTAGCTACTGACCATCACATGCAGCAGCTTATACAACAACAGACATACTGATACACACATTCAGACAGTTTATTCACTAACCCATGCATTCAGTAAGACACATTTAATCACTCACTTATACAGTCAGTCACGCACCTACTAAATCCTTCATCCAGACACTTATACACCCTCTCATTCTTCAATACACCTTGGCATATATATAAAACATATTTAAACTTTACAGAAACACACAGTCACTGGATGATGTCATCAGTGATGTCATCAGTGATGTCATTTGAGATGTCATCAGTGATGTCATCAGTGATGTCACTGACCATGTCATGAATGATGTAATATGTGACGTCATCAGCAGTGCATTGCGGGGCGCGAGTTATAGTTAGCTGAACTAACTATAACGGGGAATTTCTATGGTTTTGTACGAGTGAAATGTCCAACTAACTATAACGTCCCTGAAACCTATGGTTTTTTCAGTGAATATATATATATATTTATTAGCATTTCTTAGCAACTGGCAGTAGGTTTTTAGCATTTCTATTAGTAATATTACACTTTTTTGGAAATATTTTTAAGAAAATATTTTAAATTGTTTTAATGAACCATCGAAAATGAATTTCACCTTATATTAATGATTTACCAGGAATGATGATGGAAATAGTGGATTATTTGAAAACTATCTTTTAAATTGTGCAGTTCTCACTTTATTTTATGAAGACACATACAAATACAAGAAAGCTGAATGTATAATTTTTGAGTACGCCTTTATGGGATAACATTAATTTTGTAATATCATTATGATTTGAAGGTCTATTTATTGTAATTATAGGATATATGCACTATTTGCACTTTAAGTGACAGAATGTACTTTACAGTGACTGAAAAAAAAAAAAAAAGGCCCATAGGAACCCAATCCACAGACCTAGGACATAGGGGCTGCAGTGGGTTTGTGAAATCAAATGTTACCCAGCAAGTGAAAGACTGTCCAACTGATAATTGGGACATACACGGTCGCTAAAAAGGGCTTGCTGCATTTTGTCTTCATGGACCTCACATCAGCTTTTGACAGAGTCAATAGGAGTAAGTTGTGGTCCGCCCTTATTAACATGGGTATAGATAGGTAAATAGGCAGCTTTTTACATGAGCTAAACAGGGACTTGACTGCCACAGTTAGATATGATCAGAGTGGCAAGCTAACTCAATCGTTCAGCGTTCAACGGGGGGGGGTGTAAGACAAGGTTGTATTCTGGCCTCTTTGCAGATTAACAATCTGGGATCAACACTGCGTGGCGCCTGTAAGAATACCCATGTGCATGTCAGTGCCTTATCCCAGCTCTCCTATAGGCTGATGACGCGATATTGGTAGCAAGAACTGTGGTGGGAATTAAGGCACCCCTTAAAAGTCTGGAGCTGAGCACTAATTCCAGCAAATTTCATATAATGGTCTTGGGTTCTAGGGGAAGGGGCCCAAGGAAATGTATTTTAGAAGGCAAGGACATTACTAGAGTTCAAGATCTATTTATTATGTGTCAGATGATGGATTATGTGGCAACTGCGGCAAATCTATAATTTGGCCCTGATTGTACTCGATATTGTGTGGATGGATATTTTTGACATATTCTATGTTTATTTAAAGGTAGCAATATTTTGTATCCAATATTTTTGTTTTCAATATTTGTAAACATTTATTTATTTTTATTTTACAGAGTCTTTTATAGCACGAACTTGACCCGAATCGGGTATCAGAGCGCTTTACATAGCACCAGTTGCATTACATGAGGACACATTCATTTTTTTTTGTTTTTTTTGTTAGGCACGGGGAGATTAAGTGATTTGCCCAGAATCACAGGATGTTCAGCGTCATTGCCGAGACTCGAACCCAGTTCCCCAGATTCGAGGTCGGCCGCCCTAGCCGTTAGGCGAACTCCTCTCCTTTTTAACAATGATATTTGTGTTCTCGGTATTTGTGTTTTTTATATTTAAGTTTACGGAGTCAATATTTTTGTTATCGATATTTAATTTCCAATATTTTTGTGTTTCGATATTTGTTGGATCGATATTATGTCAGTGATCCCCGTTGCACTATTGCACTAAAACAGACATCTACAGAAGGCACTTTCATGTATGGACGCAATATATATTCCAAACGAGACAAGAGAGGAAGTACAATCTTGGCTCCAGAACGTGGAAACTTGGAATGACAGAGCGATCTTTGGCTCACCTCTGGACATTATTATCAAGTTCCATGCTGGCCCAACAGGCTGGATGACTTACTGTGGGTCTCGGTCAACTGGATGCACTTGGTCCTACCAGGAACATCAGCTTCACATAACCTCTTTTGGAACTACCAACCGACTTCTTTGCGGTAAAGTGTAGGCCAAAACAGACAAAACAAAGGTGTGTTCTTCTGAAAAGGGACAATGTGTCCAGGGTCTAGTACATAAACAGACTGGGCACAAAAAGGCCCATTAGTCTGGCAAACATGTAGAAGGACTTCTAGGACTACTGCCAACATTGGTCCCTGGAGGCGATAAAGGCTCAGAGAGGGGGCCCCCTCCCTCTTCAAAAGGTACCGCCCGGTGGAATGGGGTCCTCAGGGCCTTTTCAAGGCTCGGGAGGGGGGTCATGCGGCCCCCCTCCCCTTTTGCAAAGGATTTTAACCCTGAAGGTGGGCTCCCCAGGGGCTATAATGGCTCAGGGAGTTAGACTGCACAGCCCTCTCCCTGTTTTAAAGGCACCCTCCCCTAAATTACTAAACTGGGCCCCCGAGGAAGGGGTCCCCGGGACTGAAAAGGGCTCAGGGAGTGGGCTCTTGTGGCCCCTCCCCAGTTTAAAGACCATTGGGACCTGGGGAATGGGTCCATGGGGCCAAATATGGCTTGGGGAGGGAGAACACGTGACCCCCTCTCCATATTATTCAACTGGGCCCCGGGGGATGGGGTCCAGGGGTCCAAAAATGGCTACGGGAGGGGGGCATTTGGCCCCTTATCTTTTTTTATGAGATTTTGACAACAGGGATGGGCTCCTTCGGGCCCATAACGGTTTGAGGATGGGGGGCCACATGAACCCCTCCCCTTATAAATACATAGGGACCCAGGGGATGGGGTCCCCGGGGCTAAATACGGCTTGGGAGGGGGGTTGCATACCCCATCCCTAAATTACTAAGTTGGGTCCCAGGGGATGAGGCCCCTGGGGCCAAAAATGGCACAGGGAGGAGGCCACGTGGTCCCCTCCCTTATAAATACATTGGGCCCCTGGGTTGTGTTCCCCAGGGCCATATATGGCCGTGGGAGGGGGGCTGCATGCCCCTTCCTCTAAATAAGTTGATTGGGCTCTTTGGGATGGTGTCCCTGGAGCCAAATATGGCTCGGGAGGGGTACTGCGTGGCTCCCTCAACATATATTTACATTTTGGCCTTGGAGATGGGGCAAATACACAAAAGGAGCACCAGGGGGTAAAAAGTCAGGTCGCCCCCCACTCAACAATTTATACACACAAAAAGACCTGGCTAGTTCTGAACAGTTATCTTTATTGTCTTCTTTTAAGACACAGGGGGAGTTTTTAAAGACATTAAACTTCCCTCACAGGACGGACTTATTGCCAATAACCTATTAGTCCAACTGTTCACTTTCAAAAAATTCGGCAATACACCACATTACATATCAAGTGTCAAAAGAAAATGGAAACCATGGAAGATTGGTGACAAAATAAGTAAAAAATGTGAGAGAGGTCAGAAAGTACTTCACGTAAGCATCACCAAGGGAGCTGCTGGTTGGTACTCACCAGTTGGCCCACGGTATCATCATCGGTAACTTTCATGACCATAAAGGAAAAGAAAAAAAGGAAAAAAGGTGTGTGTCCAAATTTCTCCGAGATGAGAAATCCAAAGGAAAAAGAACCGTAAAGACATGTATAGATGCACTGTAAGTGCTTGTGTCACTCAATGCCCACTGGTCCCCAATGTGAAAAGAGAAATTCAGTTCTCAGAATTAAAATGAGGTACAACTCACTTGCGAAACATAATTTCATTAGGTGCCGTGAGTGTCCTCAGATTAAAAGAATGGCATATGTTTGGCCATTTTCAGAGACGAAAGGCCAACATGTTTCGTTGCCAACCTATTTACGGCAACTTCATCAGGTCTGATGGGGAATCCAGTCTTCACCTCACTGGTACATCACAACGAACCTGTGGTTATTGACGAAATTAAAAAGAAGAAGAGCGTGCCAATCATAAATAAAACCCTAACATCAAAAATGCACTTGAGCATTCTTTAAGGCCAACTCCATTAAAACTGCATATTTACCGAGTGGTTGCTGTCATCCCTCGTACCTGCAAACCACCTCTATGAGAGTCCCGTGCCTAATGGTCGCGTATCCCAATGATAACTGCACTCGTCAATATCAACCTGCAAACATATGCGTGTTATATGTGAAGGGTACCAAAACCAAAGTCGCACTGTTCATGTCACACGTGCACACTCTCAAACTATCTCATACTTGGTCCCCTATTTCACACTCACTACCCTCATACTCATTGGGGGGTCTTAAACATCAATTCTATTGTGTGCATTCTATAAGCACCATCTCATAGACAATCGCCCTTCATTTACTCATATGCCCCTCATGCTGCCTGTAGCACGGTACGGGTGATCTATTCTACTGTCACCCATGTATCAGTTTTGTCGATTTACCCTCCAATGTTGCAATGATAGTTTAAAAAGAAGGGAGGCGCCTCGCCGCTCGCTCTCTCACAGCGAGCACGGGTGCCTTAACGTACTGAATCCCCCTTACCGCATCCGCGGCCACCTCAACTTCGTGCTCCGTCCCGATGATGTTCGGGGAACGCCAGCACCTGATTTTTTAAACGGTGGAGGAAACGCGTGACCCAGAAGAAAACTCCTGGTGTCAATCCACCATTCACCATCTATTCCCCAACAACACAGCGGCCATTTTGAGATGGTGTTGAATAGCAGGGCAAATATAGGGATACAGTCTTCTTATTAAAAGCCAAACCATTTAGAAGACTTAAAACATACTTATTAGTTTATATAACTCAGGGAGACGTTTAAGTAAAAACCTCACGAAAAGGAAAAACATTTTTCTTTTTAAGTCTTCATTTCTCCATCTAGGCTGTATTACATGATAGTGGGAGAACCCATCATATCACGCAAACAATCCTAGTGAATGGGGTCATATCAAAACCCTGATTAACACTTACTAATATCAGGACTCAAGGTTCTGCACACTGGATGATATAAGCACATTAGGTGTTGCCCAACGGTGCACTTAACCCAGGACCCAAGACACATCTATAAAACTCATAAAGGGCCCTACTGTTTACCAACTTTATTCCATTCAATGGAATCATTCAGGCTAATTCGATCCACCTTCTCAGTAAAAATCCACCTTGCCTCTTTTCTTGCCAAAATATCATCAATGTTGTGTGTATCACCCACCACCCTCTCAAGCACAGTCCATTTCAGATCCCTGAAATTATGTTTTTGTTCCTGGAAGTGCTGAACAAGGCGAGTGGTCAATTTCCGTGTTTTAAGAGTACTCAGGTGCTCTTGTAAACGCACCTTCACTTTGCGTGATGTGAGTCCAATGTAGTGCAATCCGCATGTACACGTCAACCTGTAAATTACATGTGTAGTATTGCAATTACTGAATTTGTTTAAGTACCACACTCTCCGACTTGTGAGATGGATGCTCTTAGTAACTTCGGTGAGATCACAAACTGAGCAACAACCACATGGATAATGCCCTGTTGGTAAACCTGACTCCTTTTTCTGATGAATCGGGCGCGTATGGACCAACCTATCCTTTAGATTGGGAGCCCTCCTGAAGGCAAATCTGGGGGGCGGCATCTTTTTCTCCCCAGTATCCAACAATGACCAGTGTTTTCTTATTATCTGTCTAATTTTAGTGGACAGTGGGTCAAAGGTGGTCCTCTGGTCCAGTCCAAATGCAAAGGACATTATCAATAAACCTCCTCCAAAGAGAAATATTCTCTTGGAAGGGGTTGGAGGCATGATGAATCACATTCTCCTCGAACTGGCCCACATAAATGCAGGCCAGACTTGGCACGAATGTAGCCCCCATAGATGTTCCCGACACTTAGAGGTATAACTGATGTTTGTATCCCAAAAAATTCCTTGTGAGGGCCAGTTCTATACACTGCAGGACAAAAGATTGAGGGGTGTCATAAAACCACTCGAGTGCCCCAAGAGCACGCGCTGCTGCCACCAGCGTGGCATCTTGGGGTATGCTGGTATACAACGATTCAATATCTATAGTTACCAGAAATTTCCTCGTGGGGTCATACTCCACTGAGTCCAAGATGTTAAGGACATCTGTGGTGTCTTGCACAAAGGATGGTTGCGTAATGACTGATTCCCTCAGAAAGAAGTCCGCAAATTGGGACAACGGCTCCAATACAGATTGGATCCCCGAAATAATCGGGCGGCCTGGAGGCGGGCGTTGTGCTTTGTGGATCTTCGGCAAGATGTAAAATGCCGGCACCCTTGGTTTCAAATTCACAAGGAATTCCGCTTCCTTATGGGTTATCCACTTTTTCTCCTTAGCGTCCGCCACCATTACCCTGATGATATCTTGTAGTTCTGGTGTGAGATCACATGCTAAAGGTTGATAATTGGTGCGTGCTCCAAGAAGCCTAAAGACTTCCGTTTCATAGTCCTGTGTATTAAGGACTACCACCGCACCGCCTTTATCGGCTTGTTTCATAGTTATCAACACATTATCTTGCAGTGGCTTCACTGCCAACCAGTCAGTGCGGCTCATATTTTGAAAATGGGGCTGGTTTTGTGCCTGCTCCAATACATCAATATCATGGAGTACCCGCTGTTCAAATACAGCAACCTCAGGACCCATTGATGAACTGGGGGGGCAAAATCTCAGGGGCGGTGTAAATTAGTAGCAAATATCGATGGAGGTTCCATTTCCTTGTTTGCAAAGAACTTATGAATCTTGATTTTTCTCATCAATTCATAAAACTTAACTCTACATTTAAAGGTGTCATGTTTAGGTGTCGGGACAAACCCCAAACCTTTGTTCAGGACTTGTGACTCTTCTAAAGAGAGTGAGTAGTCAGAAAGATTACCAACTATATCCATTGTATCAGATATAGGGGTATTCTGTACCTGCTGTAAATTATTCAAAGGGTCGGTTAAAGGGGTGTTCTGCCTCTGCTGCGAGTTATTCGAGGTGAGTATGCCTGCCATGTTGGCTGTTGGTTGAGCCTGCCTCTGCCTCTTCCCCTTTGTGCTCCCCCTCCTCTGTTGCCCCTCTGATTCTGGCATAAAAAAGACCTCAAAAGTGCACCTAGGTCCTCGTTGGCTCTGTTCTGTGGTGTAAACCTGACCCTACTCTGGTTGGATGTGGACAGTTGTTCTGCCACTTCTTCCTCCTCGCTACTCGTATTATCAAAATTCCAGTTGTAGGGAGTTCTCCTGGTCTGTCTATATCCCCCCTCTGGAAATTCTGAAAATGTGGCTGTTCAGTACTTGTCTGATAATATTTATCCTCAACGTAGGGGAATGCCCACTCGTGTGTAAAACGGTCTAAATTGCGTTTGAGACCCTTAGTCTTCTGGTTCATTATATAGGTTTTATAATCCACGAGGTCACTTTGAATGCGGGCTAGTTGTTCCTTAGCATCAATAATTGTAGTGTCCCCCTTGATGGTTTCCTCTAACTCGAGGATCTCTTTTAGCAGTTCCTCGCTGAGCCTTTTGGCCGTGTTTATAATTAAAATAAGCCAATCCAGAGAGCACTTGTTAGCTATATAGCTCCAGTCCATCCGGAACTGCTTATCTTCCAGAAAAATCTTGGGTTCAATTCTCACAAGTAGACTTGCTGGGGCTGCACCTGCACGGAGGTATTCTGTCATTAACGCCCCGTGAAGGGCTACACAAATCTGACGCTTCCTTGTGTTTGTTAACTTATCCCATTCCTCCCTAGCTGTTGTATTGCTAGTTAGTGGGGCATCAGGTAATAATGAGGGGCCTGATAAAATTAATGCAATTTGTTCATCGGAGAAGGCTAAACAGTTCCTATCCATATCACTCGCAGGATAAAGAAACTGTTTCAATAGATACCTTCGTACTGCCTTGGGTAAGATTTCACTATGGTCTCAACAACACTTAGAACACCCTGTGGAGACCTTTTTATTTATAATCGGCACGATCATCTAGTATTAAAAACTTTTCAAATGCTCTCACAGCTGAGCCGCCGTACACAAATCAAATACACAAAAGGAGCACCAGGGGGTAAAAAGTCAGGTCGCCCCCCACTCAACAATTTATACACACAAAAAGACCTGGCTAGTTCTGAACACTTATCTTTATTGTCTTCTTTTAAGACACAGGGGGAGTTTTAAAGACATTAAACTTCCCTCACAGGACGGACTTATTGCCAATAACCTATTAGTCCAACTGTTCACTTTCAAAAAATTTGTCAATACACCACATTACATATCAAGTGTCAAAAGAAAATGGAAACCATGGAAGATTGGTGACAAAATAAGTAAAAAATGTGAGAAAGGTCAGAAAGTACCTCATGTAAGCATCACCAAGGGAGCTGCTGGTTGGTACTCACCAGTTTGCCCACGTTATCATCATCGGTAACTTTCATGACCATAAAGGAAAAGAAAAAAAGGAAAAAAGGTGTGTGTCCAAATTTCTCCAAGATGAGAAATCCAAAGGAAAAAGAACCGTAAAGACGTGTATAGATGCACTGTAAGTGCTTGTGTCACTCAGTGCCCACTGGTCCCCAATGTGAAAAAAGAAATTCAGTTCTCAGAATTAAAATGGGGTACAACTCACTTGCGAAACATAATTTTATTAGGTGCCGTGAGTGTCCTCAGATTAAAAGAATGGCATATGTTTGGCCATTTTCAGAGACGAAAGGCCAACATGTTTCGTTGCCAACCTATTTACGGCAACTTCATCAGGGCTGATGGGGAAACCAGTCTTCACCTCACTGGTACATCACACCGAACCTGTGGTTATTGACAAAATTAAAAAGAAGAAGAGCGTGCCAATCATAAATAAAACCCTAACATCAAAAATGCACTTGAGCATTCTTTAAGGCCAACTCCATTAAAACTGCATATTTACCGAGTGGTTGCTGTCATCCCTCGTATCTGCAAACCACCTCTATGAGGGTCCCGCGCCTAATGGTCGCGTATCCCAATGATAACTGCGGTCATCAATATCAACCTGTAAACATATGCGTGTTATATGTGAAGAGTACTAAAACCAAAGTCGCACTGTTCATGTCACGCGTGCACACGCTCAAACTATCTCATACTTGGTCCCCTATTTCACACTCACTACCCTCATACCCATTGTGGGGGTCTTAAACATCAATTCTATCGTGTGCATTCTATAGGCGCCATCTCATAGACAATCGCCCTCCATTTACTCATATGCCCCTTACGCTGCCTGTAGCACGGTACCGGTGATCTATTCTACTGTCACCCATGTATCAGTTTTGTCGATTTACCCTCCAATGTGGTAATGATAGTTTAAAAAGAAGAGAGGCGCCTCCCTACTCGCTCTCTCACAGCGAGCACGGGCGCCCCAACATACTGAATCCCCCTTACCGCATCTGCGGGCCCCCTCAACTTCATGCTCCGTCCCGATGATGTTCGGGGAACGCCAGCACCTGATTTTTGAATCGGCGGAGGAAACACACGACCCGGAAGAAAACTCCCGGTGTCAATCCACAATTCACCATCTATTCCCCAACAACACAGCGGCCATTTTGAGATGGTGTTGAATAGCAGGGCAAATATAGGGATACAGTCTTCCTATTAAAAACCAAACCATTTAGAAGACTTAAAACATACTTATTAGTTTATATAACTCAGGGAGACGTTTAAGTAAAAGCCTCACGAAAAGGAAAAACATTTTTCTTTTTAAGTCTTCATTTCTCCATCTAGGCTGTATTAAAAACGTGATAGTGGGAGAACCCATCATATCACGCAAACAACCCTAGTGAATGGGGTCATATCAAAACCCTGCATAACACTTACTAATATCAGGACTCAAGGTTCTGCACACTGGTTGATATAAGCACATTAGGTGTTGCCCAACGGTGCACTTAACCCAGGACCCAAGAGACATCTATAAAACTCGTAAAGGGCCCTACTGTTTACCAACTTTATTCCATTCAATGGAATCATTAGGCCAATTCGATCCACCTTCTCAGTAAAAATCCACCTTGCCTCTTTTCTTGCCAAAATATCATCAATGTTGTGTGTATCACCCACCACCCTCTCAAGCACAGTCCATTTCAGATCCCTGAAATTATGTTTTTGTTCCTGGAAGTGCTGAACAAGGCGAGTGGTCAATTTCCGTGTTTTAAGAGTACTCAGGTGCTCTTGTAAATGCACCTTCACTTTGCGTGATGTGAGTCCAATGTAGTGCAATCCGCATGTACACGTCAACCTGTAAATTACATGTGTAGTATTGCAATTACTGAATTTGTTTAAGTACTACACTCTCCCACTTGTGAGATGGATGCTCTTAGTAACTTCAGTGAGATCACAAACTGAGCAACAACCACATGGATAATGCCCTGTTGGTAAACCTGACTCCTTTTTCTGCTGAATCGGGCGCGTATGGACCAACCTATCCTTTAGATTGGGAGCCCTCCTGAAGGCAAATCTGGGGGGCGGCATCTTTTTCTCCCCAGTATCCAACAATGACCAGTGTTTTCTTATTTTCTGTCTAACTTTAGTGGACAGTGGGTCAAAGGTGGTAACTACAGGTAAACACTGTTCCTTTTGTTTGATGTTCCTCTCCAGTAGGGCCTCAAGGGGTGTGTTCAAGGCACGCTTGAGTGCTCTCTTGACCACCTTAGTGGGATAGTCCCTGCTTTTAAATTTAGTGACCAACTCTTCAGATTGTTCCATAAACTTTTCCGTGGAAGAACAGTTCCTGCGGTACCTCAAAAACTGTCCCACAGGAAGGTTGTCACGCAATGCTCTAGGATGAAAAGAGCGATAGTGCGATGGGGCCCCTGGTGCCTAACTAGTCTCAGGGAGTGGACCTGCATACCCCCTCCTTTTATTAATTATTTGGACCCACAAGATGGGGTTACCGGGGCCGAATAAGGCTCATGGTGAGGGGCAATGCAGCCCGTTCTCTATATGATGTAACACGGCCCCAGGGGCTAGAGTCCTGGGGGCTTAATAAGGCTTGAGGAGGGGGGGTCAAGTGGCCCTACTCCCCCTTTTAAAAAGGATGACCCTGGGGGTGGGTTCCCCACGGCTTAAGGAGGCTCGGGAAGGTGTGGTGCATGGCCCCCTCGCTTTTTAAAAACAGTCTGCCCCGGGTATTCGGTCCCCAGGACCAGAGAAGTCTCTGGAGGAAGCCATGTGGCCCCCTAATCTTTTAAAAAATGAACGGCTCCAGGGGATGAGGTCCCTGGGGCCTAATAAGGCTTGGAAGGGGGGCTGCATACTCTCATCCCCTGTTTAATTGTATGTGGCTCCTGGTGATAGTGTTCCTGGGGCTTTTAAGACTTGGGGAGTAAGATCACACTGTGCTGCCCCCCTTTTTATTGGAGCTGGCCCTGGGGATGGGGTCTATGGGACCCATTAGGGTTCAGGAAGGGGGCTGCACACCCCCTCCCCTAAATATATATTTTTTGTTTCAGGAGATGCCATCCCCGGGGTCCAAAGGCCAACTCTATGCTGTGCATGTCAAAGGCTGTGCACGGTGTGATGTTAGCAGCATACTGGGGGCTTGGTTACAGGGCCTGGCAGCAGTAAACCGCGCTCTCAGGAAAAACGCAGAGATGCCAAATCAGTAAGATGTATTAATTCATAAATCCCAACGTGACGCGTTTCGACCGTTAAGCAGTCTTGATCACACAAAGAGAAACAGAACAGAGCGTCAATACATGCATAAAGTAAGACACAAAGGTAGGACTCTGCGTGAGTACAAGATGTTGACAGAGGACCGTAAAACAAAAAGGTGGTTGCCACCTTGTAGTGTTGAAATCAGTTGAGGTAACATATGTGAAATATGAATACAGCATCTTGTAATCACGGTGAAAATAAACTGAGACTGAAAATTAACCATTGTTTTATCACCCATGTGGGTCAACGCTTAAACTGTTGGACAAGTGCTAAGAGTAAAGACAAGCAGGAAATCAGTAAAACAGGAAACTGCATAGGACTGTGAGGTAGAATGTACATGAGTAAAGACAAAGGGGCCGATTCCGATTCAGGCCGGAAATCTCTCCGACCGAGCCGGACCCGGAGAGATTTCCAACCGAATCGGACTCTGGCAGTCCGACCGAACGAGTACGATGCGCACGCATGCAATCGGACTCGAGTCGGTCGGACTCCCATTGAAGTCAATGGGAGCCGGACGTACAACGCGTACGCGGGCTCACATTGACTCAATGGGTGCGAGGCGAACAAAGGTGCCCCCTACAGCGGGTACGCCTCGAAGCGACTCGCGGCGTACATGCACAGGTAGGGGGGACCCATGGGTCCCCCCTGTGTGCGACTCGCGTGGCTAGGTGTACAGGGGGGTCCGACACGGACCCCCAAAGTCCGGCTCCGACTGCTCTTTCGAGCCAGACGGCGCGAGTAGGTCGGACTGCTCACAGTGCGCATCGTACTTGCCCGGCCGGGGAACGTCTCCATTGCGCGGTGCGAGTCGTGTCCGTGCGAGTCGGTCGGAGTGCTTCGGACCCGCGAACAAGTCGGTCGGCGATTTCGCGTGCGCTCGCATCGTACTCACTCGGCCTGACGCACGTACGAATCGGTCGGGAAACAGGCCACCGAATCGGATCCAGTTAAGCCGAATCCGATTCGGTGCCCTACCGGCCGAGATCGGAATCGGCCCCAAAGTGTCTGAACACCACCCCATAGGCCATCAGTGTGGTGTTGCCTACATACCAGAGATTGCAAGGGAATTCAAGGACGTATATTACAAACGAAGAACTGCATGTGAGGAATTATTGGATATGTATTGTGGCGGTCGCCGGTAGGTAGTTATAGTTAGGTCCTAGTTACCATAGGAAAAGCATTTTTTGACTTGCCTATAACTTTGGCGTCGTTTGACCAATCTTCATGAAAATTTCCCAAAAAGTGTCAAGGTAGATTGTGGTTGTCATGGAAAGTTTGGGGGTGATCTGTGCAGTGGGGACCGAGAATTTGAGGTGTGAAATAAGGTTGCATTTGTAATGTTAATTCTCATAGGAACCTTTAGCCACGCCTACAGCCCGAACCGCTGAACAGACTTACACCAAATTTGGCAGGGAGGTAGATGTTGGTTCAAGGCAGTGCCTTTTGCTTATTTGGTATAAATCTGTTCAGTAGTTATTGAGAAATGTAAGTTTACAATTATAGTTATATCTCTGGCCGTGGATATTTTGTGGTGGTATCGCGATTAATCGCGAATTCACGCGCCATCGGGAATGCTCTGATTGGCTGGACGCAACCTGAACAGAAAGTTGCAGCTGCCATTTTATCTATCCAGAATGGTTCCCGGCGCTGAAAATTTGTGTGAAAGCACACATAAGGGGGTCAGGGTGGAGATACTCTGACCCCATGGTTGAGAAATGGGGGTGTTAGTGACACAAGTTATGTGTCCAAAATAGATTTTTTTAATCACGAGAGATATTTGCAATGACGCAGCCACCACCAGCACGACTCCCTGTGTACCATCGCAGGGACGTCTCGACTATCAAGTTCATCGCGAATATTGGTGGAAATATAAAAAAATATATCAGTGAATTATTAATACGCATTGTTATAGAGATAAGGAGATTTTGGAAAAAAATTTATAGAGTTATTTATATAGTGAGTTATCTACTGTGATGGTTAGAATTAATTAAATAGTTATAATTTTTTAATGTGGTGGTGGCTATTAAATTCCTGCTTTTGCTTTCCGCTTTCGCGACGTAACCGCGGGGTTCTCGATGATCAACGTCATCGCGATCTCCGGCCTCACAAAGAAAATGGAAAATAGGTTTTAGAGATGGTTGTTCTAGAAATACACTAGAAAAACATGAGTTTGAAGTATAGAGTAATAAACCCCTAGTGTGTCAAATACTGTAATATGTGTGCATATATATGTTTCAACTTTATGAAAAAGGCGCGAACATCACGGTTAACGGTGACGTCGCTACCAGGCCTGGGCGTAGTTCGCAGAGTTTTGCTCTGCGGAACTCCGTGAAGTTACAAAAAAATTCAGCAAAGTTCCGCGAGTGGCGGAGTGCAGTGCGAACTGCAGTTTGTGCTGGTATTCCTGCCGCTCAGGTAGAAATTCTACCCGAGCGGTAGCTCACGTTCACAAACTTACCATTCGCGATCGCGAGCGGGGAAAAAACTCCGCTGCACATCGCGAAGCAGAGTTTTCTGCACTCCGCGAGCTCTGCGGAGTGCGGAGTGCAGAAAACTTTGCAAACTCCGCGAACGGAGCGAAGTTCACCGCCCAAGCCTAGTCGCTACGTCCCAAATAACCGCAAAAATGGAAAATAGGTCTGAAAGATGGTTTTTAAAGAAACTTAGTGCAAAAATATGAGTTTAAACATGCTTTGAAAGAATTATGTATAAAGTAATAAGTGTAGTGCAATGATCATAATGGATTTTTTAACATATTATTTTTGAATTTGTTGGTGGTCATTGAATGTCTGGTTTTGTTTTCCGCTTTCACTACCTGTCCGCGGGCATCGCGATTACCGACGTCATTGCGACCTCTGGAGTCACCGCGTAAAGATAAAATAGGTTTTAGGGATGGTTTTTATAGAAACTCTCTACAAAAAATGACTTTAAAGAATATAAGAAACCCCTAGTGTGTGAAATACTGTAGTATGTGTGGACATATGTGTTTTAGACTTAATGGAAAAGGCGCAATCATTGCAGTCAACAATGTCATTGCGATGTCCCGAATAACCGTGAAAACAGAAAATAGGTCTGATAGATGGCTTTCAAAGAAACTTAGTACAAAAATATGAGTTTAAACATGCTTTGAAAGAAGTATGTATATAGTAATATGTGTAGTGCAATGTTCAGAATGGATTTTTTTACATATTATTTTTGAATGTGTTGGTGGTCGTTGAATGTCTGCTTTTGTTTTCTGCTTTCACGACGTGTCCGCGGGGATCGTGACGTCGTCGCGAAGATTCTCAAAAAGTAAAGAAAAAAAACCTTTAGAAAAAAAATTTACAATATTTTGGGTACTCGGGTGGCTCTGAGAAGAGCTGTTGTGTTGATTGTGTGTATATGACAGCTACACATAAGACTGGATGCAGAGTTTCAGGTTACTTAGAAACACCCTGTTGCCTTCATCTGTAAAGTGCACTCCATCATTTCTATGAATTCCATGCATGTCAAAACGCAGATTGTTGTTATAGATACAGCCCATGCAATGGTCTCTGAGGAATGCAGAAACAGTTTTATTAACATGTTTCCTGGCTTTGTCAATTTGTGGACAGAATCGATTTGACCACATCCATTTCTGTCTTTGTCATATATTAGCGTACACCAAGACAGTGTGAGGGAAAAGCAGCATCAGTTCTGCAAAGGTTGGGACTTCTGAGTTTACTTAAAGATGCAGAGAGGTATATATTTTTGAAAAGATGGCTTGAAGGTGTACATCTATTAAGAAATTGCATATATGTTTACATGGTGATCTATGTTCAGTAAGGCTGCTGAAAATGTTATGTATATGGTGTCGGTGGTATATTTTCTTTAAACATGGTTTGTTTAAAATTGAGAAGGATTAATAGTGCAGAATGCCTTGCGAGTCCTGGTGCTAGCTTCATTTGTAGTGTAACTGTTGTTTGGGAAATGCTGAATAAATGTTTTAGGAGCAGAAGAAGTATTTGAGAAATGATGTAGCTACACCATTCACAAAAGGTTTTGTGCTTTGAATTTTTTTTTTATTTAGTTTTCCATTTTAGAAACTTACTGATGCATGTGCATGCTCAGTAACAAAACAATGTATGCTCCTAGAGAGCCATGTATGCAATTATATACCAAGTGTGATATCCAGACTTCACTCACACATAGCTCAGTAGAAAAGCATATATACAGTAAAACAGGTAGTTTGATACTGACAGAAGGAGATAAACAATGAGTCAGATATATAGTCACAACTGTTATGTATCGAACAGTAATGAAAGTACTTTCACAGTCAGTCAGGCAGTATTCAGGCACTCATGCAATCAGCCAACCACTACTGAGGCAGTCATCAAATCAGTGATTCAGTATCCATGGAGTTATTGAATTACCTAGACACTACACATGTACTCTTCAAATCAGGCAGGCAGCAATTATGTAGTCATTGAACAATGAGGCACTATCTATACATTCATCTGATTACCTAGACACTAGCTATTTACTTATGCAATTAACATGGCTGTAAGTATGCAGTCACTGTAACACTTGCGCAGAAGCTATGCAGTCATATAAACACACACTTACAACCCGTGCAGTCACTGAAATACTGAGGCACACACATGAACTCATACAAACACTCAGGTACCCCTCATGCACTGATCTAATTACGTAGAGAGTACCATTGTAGTAAACCTGTTATCTATCCAGTAGCTATGCACTCATTTAATTACTGAGGGAATACTCTTGCAGTAATACAATCACCCAGGCAGTACACTTACTTTCATCCAATCTCTCAAGCTTTAACAATTTAGTCATGCAGTCACTCAGACACTAGTCATGCACTCATGTAATCAGCCAGGCACTACTGATGCACTTAATAAATTATCCAGGACACTACCCATGTAGTTATGTAGACACCCAGGCACTACCTGTTTACTGAACCAAAAACACATGGGTGGCAGCCATGTAGTTATGCAATCACTGAAACACTAGTTATTCACTCTTCCAATCTGCTAGGTGCTATGCATGTACTTAAACAATCATGTATGCACTATCCATGTACTCGATAAATCACCTATATACCATCTATGCACTCCTGCACTCATCCAGGCAGTAAAGTTGCCCTCATTTAATCATCCAAGCACTATCTATGCATGTATTGAATTATTGAGCCATTAGTCATGCACTTATCTAATGATTCAGGTACTACTCATGCACTCATCCAAACACCTGGATAGTAGTGATATACTCATGCAAACATGCAGGCAGTAACTATGCAGATATGGAAAGACCCATGGAGTTCTGATACACTCAGGAAATCGTCTAGGCACTACCTGTATCCTCAAAGAATCACCTAGGTACTGCCTATACACCAATTCAATCATCCAGGGAGTATTCATGTATTCAACCACAAACACATGTTTTTACAAGTTTTACTGAGGAATATGTAGTCTTTTAGAACCATTTGGTGAATTATGTATGCAAGCTATGACACACTCTTTGCATTTAGTTGGAAGAATTAGTGAGGTGTATGCTTTGATAGAGATTAACGTGCAGATTGCTATATGAACCGTTTCCCAAAATTTAAATCTGATACATTTAAGTAGAACAGTACTGAGATACTAAATACACCACGAACACAGTCGTAGAGAGGCATCCAATAGCTCTTATGTTATGTTTTTGTATTTACAGTGTTGAGACACTGTATGTACTTGTACACTTGGGGCTAAATTTACAAGAAAGTAATGCAGTGCGGCACTGCAAGCCATTTGGCTGTGCCATGCTGCATTAGTTTCAAAGCACAGGGATGTGTCATATTTACAACAATATGATGGATCCCTATGCTCTCCACTCTGCTAGCACACAACTGGCTGCCATGCTCCAACGGAGGAACCCTTGCACCTTTGTGCAAGGGTGCCTGTGTAGTGGGGATGATTGTTTTTGTGCAGGAAGGGACACCTTCCTGTTGAAAAAGAATTATGAGAGGTATTTTCCGCTTTGTATGTGTGCTGCAGAATGCAATATGCATAGAAACAGGAAAAAAGGAGGAGAAAGAAAAGTATCCTAGGATGCTTGTTTCCAGTCCAGGGAGGACCTGGCTTGACAGTTCGGTCTGGACTGTTCCCATGAGGTGCAGGGTCAAGACTGATTTGCATATGACTGGGTTCAAACTGGAATGGCTTGGTGAGCAAAAAAATGATGGATTTAGGCCTGGATCTCTGTACTGGGGTGAATGTATGACATTGTTCTGCATTCTGTCCATCAACTGTTCTTTTTGCATTTGTCACCCCAAGTGGGACGGGTATGCCCAGACGCGGGTCCCGTGCTCTCCATGCCACTGGAGTCAAGCTATCCTGGCTGATGAGGGGTTAAACCCCGAAACCGGTCCTAGGATGCTTGTTTCCAGTCCAGGGAGGACCTGGCTTGGCAGTTCGGTCTCGACTGTTCCCATGAGGCACAGGGTCAAGACTGATTTGCATATGACTGGGTTCAAACTGGAATGGCATGGTGAGCAAAAAAATGATGGATTTAGGCCCAGATCTCTGTACTGGGGTGAATGTATGACATTGTTCTGCATTCTGTCCATCAACTGTCCTTTTTGCATGCTCCAACGGAGGCACCCTTGCACCTTTGTGCAAGGGTGCCTGTGTAGTGGGGATGATTGTTTTTGTGCAGGAAGGGACACCTTCCTGTTGAAAAACAATTATGAGAGGTATTTTCCGCTTTGTATGTGTGCTGCAGAATGCAATATGCATAGAAACAGGAAAAAAGGAGGAGAAAGAAAAGTACTTTTTCTCGTTGCAACTCCCTACACTTTCCCTGGGGAGGTGTAGGATTCTGACGCATTCCCAGGTTTATGAACTGTTGTAAATTTGGATATGTGGCAGAATCCATGGGTGTTGTGTGTGAACACCCACAGCAACACCTATGGCATGCATCTTTCACGCAAAGTGCTGCCTGAAAAGCGCCCTTTTTTATAAGGCCATGAAAAGCTACGCAGCGTGGCTTTATGTGGCTTTGTAAATATGGAGCACCACATTACGGCGCCGGTGAGTCAAAAAAAGTGACGCTCCGGAAAGTGCCTGGGGCTTGTAAATATGCCTCCTTGCCTTGGTATTCATTTTAAAATTTACTACAGAAGGAATAAGCTGTTCTTTCACCATGTATAAGTGATAAGTGAGATATGCTTTAGCTGTGTTGTACGACAGGGTGCTAAAATGTTAAAAGGTAACTAATAAATAAAGTTTTGTGTTTTGCTCTGGGTTTGCTATATTGAAGTAAGTACATGTAGTAATATATCTAGGTTCATCTGTAGATTTAAAACTGCAAAATAACATGAAAACTGTTTTTGTATTCTGTGTAAATCAGTAGTAAAGTAGTTGGTAGATTAGCTAGGGTAAACATTAAAATATATTTTTTTTGCAGAACAATTTCTACATAATTACACACAGTTACAATGCCTACAAAAGCTCGGACGAAAAAGCAACAGAACCAACTACAGTATGTTTGCAGAAATTAGTTACAAAAGGGGCAAAATGCAGAAAAAGTGGAAAAAAAACTAGAGCTACTGGTAAGAGGACAAAGTAATTTCTTAAAAATATATGTGGACATTTGCAAAGATTACAAAATAAAGAAAATGAAATTATGACTATGAGAAACAATAAGAGTGGACAAAGTGTACATTGCAAGAACAGAAAGGATTGTAAAAAACATGGACGCACCTTAACCAGGAGACAGAAGCAGTTTAAGGAAATCAGAGGCAGAATGTTTCGTAGTAGAGTGGTTGTAAATCTACTGAGAAATTTGAAAAAGTATAGAAGAAGGAGAGATGCACTGAAGCAGGAAAAACGAGTTGAGAGAGTAGTTGATAAGGCCTTTGCTGTGAAGAGAAAGCTTTTAATTTTGATTCTAAATAGAATGAAGACTCTTGCCAAAATAATGTTGTGCATGAGGAGACAAAACCAGAAGAAAAGATTAGTGAATAAAAGTAACTTTTGTACAGTTTTTAGTGGAGAATGGATACATACTTCTAGTACAGAGCCTTTCTTTAAAGAAGAAAGCTATCTCCAGGATAACAGATTAAATTGATGAAAGCGGATGATGTTATGAAATGAAGAATGGCAGTCCTATAGCAAAAGCGGTGACGGTACCTAGAAATGTAGAAGAAGTTATTGTAGAAGAGGTACAAGGGAGGCGTAGTCAGGCCCCTGTATACAAATGGAATTGGAGTAGTGTTTTTAATATTAGACAGTAATCCATTGATATATTAAGGAAATTCCTACATATATTTCCAAGGTGAAGTTTAAAACACAAAATAAGTACTTTCCAAGGTTTGGATCCTTGCAAGCTGAGAAATCATACAAATATGTAGGGACACTCACTAGCTTGTTAATCAAAGAAAGTGTGCCGAAGCACCTTTCATCATTTTAGGATGTTAGCTGTAATACACTCAACAATGCGAACTTTAGTTAGGAGGCTGTACTATGTGAAAATTCCTGCTTTATGTTTAGGAGAAATGAATAGGGCACTTTTGCATGGTACTGTGGCAGAGGTAGAAAAGGTTTGTGATGATGTGCAATTTTATTTCTTTGGTCCAGAATAGGACTGTAGGGAAATTGAAGAGTTGATAACAGGAGGAGTTGTAGAACATGACACAGGTACTACAATTGATAGTAGAAGAACAGATTACAAAATTTAAGACAGTATGTGCTGAAAAACCAGAGTATGTTTGTATATGCTGTAGACGCACTCACTACAAGAATCAAACGCGGACTGTTGACTTATATTTAAAAAGTGAAATAGAGAATAATGATAACTGGCAAAGGTTTGCACTGTACTTATGTGTAGAAGAAAGATTTGACTTGTCCACACAACAAGTTATATGTAAGTACTGCTACAATAAATTAGAGGATAATAAAATGCCTTCTAGAGTTGTGCATAACAAGTTAGAACTGGTTCCCGTTCCAGAAGCACTTCAAGGTTTAAATATTTATGAGTCCATTCTTATCCAAACTATACATCCATTTCAGGCTATAGTACATATGGAGCCAAAGATAGGCAAGTTACCCCCCAATAGAGCAGCAAAAAGGTCTAAAAGGTAGAGTCGAGTATTTGCCATTAGATGTCAAGAAAAACATTGAAACGATAGGGGTAGATAGAGATTTAGAGGAAGGACTGGTAATTCTTGTAAATGGTGTGCCTGCCAAGAACAAGAAGATATGGCAGGAGTTAGTAGATGTTACCAAAGTTAAAAAAGCAACTTTATATCTGGTACAAAACAATATTTACTATAGAAATGTGCAAAGCCTGCAAGATATCACAGATATGGAGGATCAGACATTTCCATCAACAGGTCAGATTGAGAAGGTGGATCAGTCCAGAACAGAAGAAAGTTATGAACATTATAGCATCCACCCTTTGCATTCTAAAGAGGTTATTGGTGATGCCATTGAGCTGTTTCAAATGAAGGAAGCAAAAGGAGCTCCATTAAGTGTGTGGGAAAAATGTTTAGAGGCTCGGTGTTTCCCACATCCTTTTCCTACTGGAGTAGGTGGCAGGTATGACGAGAGGCCTGTGCAAATACCTGCAGCTGAGTATAGATGTAGAAGACTTTATTCAGAAGATCCTAGATTTCGTCAGTGTATTCCATATATATTTCACCTATTATTTGAGAGTGACTTGTCTGGGCTCTCATATGCTGTGAATCATATTCTAAAAACAGGAGTTAATTTTCATAATATATCAGCAAGAGAACTTTTGGAGGAAGTTCAAGGAAAAGATGAGCACTTGGAATACAATTTAATAAACTGAATGACATGTCAGCGTGGGACAAATGAATATTGGTATCGGCGTCATGGTGAACTGAAGTGCATGTTGAGGAACCTTGGAGCACCTACTTGGTTCCGGATGCTGAGTTGTGCTGAATATGCAAGGGGTGACCTGCGAGAATTCTTGCAGGATGCAAATTCAAATATAAAAGACATTCATCTGAAGACACCAGGAGAACTGTGTTCACTAGACCTTGCAAATGTTTGCAGATATTTTAATCACAGATTTCAAGCACTGAAGGCTTTTAACCTAAACAAAACACAACCTACTCTTGGTGAAGTGATTGATTTTTTTTGGCATAAAGAGTACCAAGCCAGAGGTGCTCTCCATATTCTCATGATGTTGGTGGAAAAAGATGCCCCAAAGTTTGAAACAGACAGTGATGAGTCTGTGTTGTCTTTTATTGAGGAGTATGTAACTTGCTCCATCCCAAAGGAGAGTAGTGACAACATATTAAGAGAACAAGTTCTATGATTCCAAAATCATAGATGCTGAAAATACTGTCAGCGAAAATAAACAGCAAAAGGGAAATTTTATACAAGATGTTGTTCCGGATTCCCACGACCTGTCACCTCACAAGGAAGAGTCAACAGCTTTTTGTCTGCAGTCAGACATACACTTACAAGGAAATCACTCAAAAATAGATACAACCTAAGAAGAACAGAGGCCTCCAAGTACATTAGTGACTACAATCCTGTGATTCAGGAGATGTGGAATGCAAACATGGATGTACAGTTTGTTGCAGACAACTCAATTGCTGTTGCTCAGTACGCTACATCTTTTATAACAAAGCCAGAGAAAACTGAGATGAAAGAGATGTGGGAGAAGATTTCAGCAGAAAATGAAGAAATTGTACAGTTTTAGTTTAAAAATGCTTTCTCATAGAGAGACAGGCTCCTATGAATGTGTAGACCGGTGAAGCTCAGCTGGTTTGTTTTCTATATCTAGAGGCGTTCTATGGGTAAGTTTAGGGCTTGCTAATACTCGTAACAGAGTACTGAAGCCTTTTCCTGAAATTCAATATCTTGCACAATTTGAGCCACACAGTACAGATATTCTGAAGAGTAACATGCTGGATACGTACTATCCAAGAAGAAGTCGTCATCTGGAAAGGATGTGTCTTTATGAAATACTTCAAAATTATACTTTCAGAAGTAATGTCAGTGAAAACATAGATGAAGGTAAATTTGATGTGGCTGGATGTGAAGGATGTTTGACGAGACATAACAAATGAAATTTAATCAACCATCGAAAGCTAAGTTGTCAAACTCCAGGCAAAAGAGAGTTTTTCTATTTAGGCTTGTTACAGTTGCTTAAGCCGTGGCAAACTGAAACTGAGCTACTTGGAGAATTTGACTGTTATGAAGACTCATTCAACACTGTGAAAGACAGCATTGAATTGTGTGTGTTTCCAGTGTCTCTTCAAACATTGAGTAAAGAGATTGAACATGAAGAAACAACTGCTGCTGAGATAGCACAAGAGAATTCTCAGAGCAGTCAAAGTTCAGCACCTGGAAGTCAAGATCTTATTAAACAGCCAATCATTGAAAATGAAGCTGCAATAGCTATGAATGAAGTGGAGAATACAATGTAGCAAGTAAAATGGGAAACTGTGGATCTAGAATTTCTAATACCGCAATTGAATGCAGATCAGAAAGACATTTTTGAAGAAGTAAAAGGTAAAGTAGAACATGGATTTCCCCATGAGAATAAAAAATTTGCATGTTCTACATATAAACCAGTTCTATTGGACATAAGTGGTCAAGCTGGAACTGGAAAAAGCTTCTTAATTAAAGTACTGACAAGTTACCTACAGAAGCCAATAGATTTCAATTTATCATGTGTAGTCACTGCACCAACAGGCTTAGCTGCTCATAATGTTAAAGGAGTTATCTTTCATCCATTATTAATGCTGCCTGTTGAACATGACAACAAATTACAATACAACAAATTATCTGGTGATGCTTGTCATGAAGTGGCAAGAGTATAAAAGAAATTAAAGCTACTAATTATTGATGAAGTCAGCATGGTGTCTAACCTAATGCTAGCTTTTATATATTTAAGAATGCAGCAAATATTAAGAGCTCACTATGATGTACTTTTTTGGAGGAAAACACTTAATAGTCTTCGGAGACCTGCTACAACTGACTCCCGTAAAAGGACAACCTGTATTCAAGAAACTACTACATAGTGAAACAAGGAATTCACTTGGAAGTATTGGAAATGTAAACATTTGGGAACGTTTTCAATACAAAGAGTTAATCCAAAATATGCGCCAAGCATCAGATATGCATTATGCAGATATACTAAAGGATATAAGAGTGGGAGTCCTCACAAAAGAGGGAAAGACAGTATTACAAACCCGTCTCATCTAAAATTGTTTTCAAGTAAAGTTTCAGTTGCTGAAGTAATGTATAATTTTGTTAAGCAAGAGAAGTCTATTGTTTGTTTGATGCCAACTCTTGAGAAGTGTAGTAAATTCAATGAACAATTATTGCAACTGGAAAAAGAAGAGATCATCTTAATTAGAGCAAATGATGAAATGGAACATCAAGGAGTTACAGTGCTACTAACAGTAAAAATTGTTGAAATTGGATAATTTAGAAAAGTCTGTGTCGAAAACTGCAAAATTAGAAAAACAGTTACGTATCTGTAAAAAAATGTATGTAATCTTACATCTTAATTTAAATGTTGAAGAAGGGCTAGTAAAGGGTGCAATGGGTAAAGTTATGAAATGTATTAATTATCCAAACAGAAATGATGTGGAATACTTAGTCATAAAATTTGATGATATTGCTGAAGTTAAGCAGATTAGTAGATATGTTGTACTTGTATGTCCAGCGAAAGCAGTTCCCAGTGTCTTTAGCGTAACTATTCACAAATCGCAAGGTTTAAGTGTAGATACGGGTCTTTTTAAGATTGGTAGTAGTGTATTCAAAGAAGGAATGTCATATGTTGCTTTGCCGCGAATTAGAACATTGTCTGGTTTATTTCTGATTGATTTTGATGAGAAGTGAGCTGTGTAATGGAGTATAATTGGTTAAGAGCTCAATATGTTCCTTATTTAGGCCAGTATCCTGTGGTTCAAAAAGCAATACTGTGACCAAAGCAGAAAATATCAAAACAGTCTATCAGAGTTGAACAGAAAGATGATCAAAAAGAAAATCAAGAAGGAGGAAAGAGAAGAAAACTAGAGCACAATGAGGAAACACAAGGCTATAACTTTGATAATAAATCTGGAGTGAAATGTTATGCAAATGTAGTGTTAAATGGACTATATAATTTGCCTCATTTTATAAATTCTATTAAAGAAAAGGCAGATAAAAGAATGTCTTCAAAACTGTGTAGTTTACTCAAAGAATTAAGAAGTGATAGAAGTATTATACATTCTGCTACTGGAATAATAAAACTCACTGATGACTGTACTGGAGCAGTAGTGTTCTCTCAAAATCTTCAGCAGGATGCTCAAGAATGTCTAATGGTAATGCTAGGACTATTAGATGAAGAAGATGTGAATATCAATGAATTATTTGGTTTAACTTATAAATGGACCCATAACTGTGAAGATTGTGAATTTACGTCTAGCACAGAAATCAATTCAGAATGATTCCTGTACTTGACATTTCCAGATTGTAAAGCTGTGTCGTTTGAAGATTTAACTACAAATGTCCATCAAGGATTGACCTGTTAAAACTGCAGATCAGAACTTAGGTCAACGTTGTTTCTACAAAGGTATGGAAAATATATCATAGTTATGCTACAACGATGCAGAGTGGATTGTACTAAATTAGGAACTGAAATTACATTCTTTAAAGCTGCACAAATTTCCATCTCAAAAAGAACTTTCACAACGATAGCAATCATATTACATGAAGGAGCTAATATAACCTCTGGACACTACACAATATATTTAAGATGTTAAACAGGATGGACAGAGTGCAATGACATACAAGTGACATTCAAATCAAGACTACCCAAAAAGTTACCAAACTCATATTTGCTATTTCTAGAACCGAAGTTCTAAGGAGAATCTAGGATAAAAAATGTGGTATTGTGTTGACATATATATGGATTATGTGTTTCTGAGACATTATTTGGCCTATTGAGGGTATTGTCTACAGCAAGCTGTTAGAAATGAAGGACTCTTTTTAACTGCGGGAAAGGAATGTATAAAACATTTGAGGACTGCATTGAGTTAATACAGATAAAAGTAAACGGAGATACTATAACAACAGTAGCCTTAAGTTGCATGTGAAAAGTCTCTTCATCACTAAAAAAAGGTCCCCTTTTGTTTCTGCTACAGCAACTTCTAAGTAGTACTATGAGTTATGTTTTTCATACATGGACTAAGAACATTTTAGACATCATTTGGCCTAAGAGGGATGATGTTTACAAAAGGATATGCAAAAATGAAGACTGCTTCATAATTGTTTGACATTTTGTACCAGATAGAAAAATATCAGAAACAGTTTTAACATATAGTTGCTTTCAGTCAGTCAAAATACTTTATTCAGTTAACTAAAACCATAAAAGCACACACAATAAAATCTAATAAAAACGTTGTGAATATAAATATCTAAAAAGTCTTACACCAGATCATCACAATAGAAAAAAAATCACAAAACATCATGATAAAATATTACCAAACTTTACTGCGTAGGAATCAGATGAGCACATTGTCAGAGAAGCCATTTTTTCTTTTGCCTTTCAGCCGCAACTAAGAAATTAGCAATGTTAAAACATTCCCATGAACTATTCGCCCTCTGCAAATATGTTAGTGCAAGTCTAACTTGCACGAAGCCTTTATCTTTTAATAACAGTAATATAAAACATTTGCGGATGCAATGGTAATAGTCACAAAACATCATAAAATGCAAAGATTCTTGAGTGGAGAAATTGTCATAGGAGAAGGGGCCCAAGTCTTTCGCCTTACATCACCCTTGAGATTCCGCCAGCACAGAATGTAACAGATTAAGTCTGAACTTCGTCAGGAGGAGGCGGTGATAGGGATTTATTATTTCAAATAAATAGGGTTCTATCAGTGGAGTTGTTTTTAGTAATATATAGGCCCGTACCGAAGGTTTCAGGAGCTCTCTGGCTTCTCTCTCTGCCTGTACCACAGACAGGAAGTGTTTCTTAACCCAATACAAGTCCTCTCTGACCAGCTCCTTAGGTGAGTCGAATACGGCAGAACGCCCTCATTTCTCAGCTAAGCTCTTTATGTAGCATAGCCAGGGAATGTTATTTGCTCTGTCTAAGGATAAGCAGTCCCGAACGATTTCACGGTTCAGCTCCAATTCTGGGTTGGTCCAAATCATAATCCAACGCAGAAGTGGGGCCATTCCGATCAGGTCTGAGACAAAACCATCCCCCAATTCCTGATGGATAATATAAGACGGTACTGATTGCGGAACTGAAAGCAGGTATATAAAGAACTTGTTCTCCACTATTTGGTGATCTTCTGCCTCATTATACCCCTAAATATCAGACCCAGAGCACGCAATAGCAATGCATTTGGCTGTATAAATATTTACCATAGCTTGAACAGGTTTGGCCCTAACTTCGAGCAAAGTCTTGGACCGCTACAGTAGCTCTCGCCATGACATTTCTTTTTGCCTTTCTTTGTGAAGTCCATGTACCCTTTTCATCGAACAAAACCCCTAAATAGGAGAAAGTAGTCACCCTTGTTATTTCATTTCCTTCACAAAATTAGTTTTTATTTTTCTAGCTCTAGGGCCCAGTATCATTGACATTGTATGTGATTTGGAAAAATGTATACTTTAGTCAAATGAGGCCATGAAGTCAACAAAAGAATTAAGTAGACACTGGAGCCCTGCCGCTGTCCTCGCCATTAATACTGCGTCATCCACATAGAGGAGCGCAGGAATTAACCGTTCCCTTACACGAGGTATATCTTTACAGGCTATGCACAGAGACACATCTAGATTGTTAATATATAATGTAAAGAGTAAAGGGGCTAGAATATATCCCTGTCTGACACCCCTTGTTATCTGTATATGCTGTGAGAGATTGCCCCTTTGATCATATCTCACCACAGCAGTAAGATCCCTATGCAGATCAGATGAAAAACTGACGATATTCTGATCCACTCCTAGATTAATCAGTAGTGCCCATAATTTGGATCTATTCACACTGTCAAAGGCTGAGGATAGATCCATAAAGGCTAAGTGTAGTGACCCCTTCTTGGCAGCAGTACATTTCCCCACTAACAAATATAAGTTGAGACGCTGGTCTATTGTTCCCCTACCTACCCTAAATCCATATTGTAAATTGAACATTACCTTCCACTCATCTAACCAATCCATTACTTTCTTAAGTATCACTCTTCCCATGACTTTTATGCTGAGCTAATCAGCTATAAAGGCCTGTAGCACCGTGGGTCATCTCTCTGCCCCTTCTTGAAAACTGGGATAGTGATAGATAGTGACCATGACCTCGGCAAACCAAACAGACAGGCGGCATTGAATACATGTGTCAGTATTTTAGACCATAATGTCACATTTAACTTGTAAAGGTTGGCCGGGACGCCGTCCAGCCCGGGCGCTTTATTACTTAACATTAATAAAATCGCCTCACTAATTTCTTTTTCATTAAAGACCATAGCATATTTGTCATCATCCGGTATCAAGGAAGAAAGAATTCCTGCTTCAGCAGGGTTACCATATATATTTAGAAAATGAGTGACCCACTTGTCTTCAGGTATAGTACAGTCCATGGGGCAATTTGTATCACCCGAAAAAAAACGTTTTTAACAATCTCCCAGAACCTGGCACTGTTTTTGATGACATCTGTGGACAATAAATCATTCCAGGCTTCTTTTTTAAGTTCTGCTTTGCGGGTTTCCAGGACTTGTGTATTAAGTTTCCTACATGTAACTGCCTAGGCCTTATCTTGGGGTACACGCTTCAGGGCGTTTAATAATTTCTGATGAGCATCTGTACATTTGTTATCAAACCATCTTCCCCCCGCCCTGGTTTTACTAGTAAGTTGTGTAAGTGTTTGGCCACCTGTTGGCAAACCCTATCATAAGCTTTTAGTATTATATCCCCTTGGTTAGTGCCATCTAAACAGGAACCAATATCATCCCTGGAAGGTTTTAGTAGGTCATTGATAAACTGCTCTGGAATGACCTTGTTCCATTTAAACCTACGTGCCTGATCGTTTTGCCTAACATCGGCTCTATTAGTACCCCACGGGAATTTACATTTTCCACAGTCGCCCATCTCAGCTTTAGGTGTATGTGGTTATGGTCACTGAATTTAGACCACTTGACTGTATAGGATACTACCTGAGGGAACAAACATGCAGTGATGAAAATATAGTCAATTGTAGAGTTCATACCTCTGCCAATAAAAGAAGGCATACTGTCCTCAACCTTGTTAGCACTCAAGTATTATAAGTCAAAATCAGCCATGTCCTCTAGTAACCCTCCTTGTTGCATATGCTCAAAATGCATGTTTAGACAATTCCTAGGGCCAAGATCGTCAAAAACATGGCAATCCTTCAGGCATAAATGCACCTTAAAATCCCCCAAAATTAACACTGAAAAAAAAGTATTTTGCTTATCACTGTAAGAGTCATCTGTATACTTTGAGTGGCGTTCAACAGATTAAACGCTGCATGCGAGTCATTTTCCACAAGCCTTGCATTCAAATCAGTCAATAATGTCTCTACGTGGCACATTTTACCCCTCAGCACTTCAATAGTAGAACCAACCAGTTTGGCTAAATTCTCATATAAAGTCGCAAAGAGTGGTTCTAATAGGGACTGGATAAGGTTAGCTAGGGCTGATTTCATAGGTGGATGCAGGAAAGATTCATTTTCCGGGGGCATTTCCGCTCCACGACGAATGATAGAGGGAGTGTTAACTCTTATTACGGGTTCGTCCGTGGAGGTACCAGCCTTTGGGCCCCCTTTCTTCCTTTTTTTGTGCAGGTGCGACTCTTATCGGGGAAGGTGAATCCACTATGAGGTTGTCTCCATCGAGAGGTAAAGTTGCTTTCATTAAGGTAGTAACCTATCAGCAAGCCAGTATTAAAAAACTTGCAGTGAGTGCAGTGAACAGTATGGCATAGTTGTAATGATCTACTGTGCACATTTGTTTGTTTCTTTACAAGCCACTGATTGTTTTTTTCCCACTGTTTAGTGATGAGTCTTCTTACAAAGCACTGTTAAAAGTGAACAAGTATGAAAGCTGAAAGCAGGAAAAAACAGTAAAACATTTGTCTATTTTGAATTAAAGCTTAGGTTAAAAAATAGTGTATGTTGTTTGGTTGCCTAATGCTCGAAATAAAATTCTAATACATTGTTGTCTGTTTCTATTTTTTCACAGGGTTTGGAGGTCGAGATATATTACGTGTGTCAGATCACTAATTTAGTGATGGATTCATTGAGTTACTACTCATGTACTCATCCCATCTCCCAGGCACAACAGTTGCACATGTGCAATCATCCAGCCACTACCTAAGCAGTCATCCAATCACTCAGGTACTGCACTTGAATTCATCTAATCTCCCATCCACTACTTAGGCACTCATTCAATCACCCAGGTGCTACCTATGCACTATGCAATCACACAGACACTATGTATGCACTCATCCATTAATTGGGGCACTACCCATACAATCATCCACTCACCCAGGCACTACTCATGGACTCATCCAATTACCCAGGCAGTACCCATGCACTCATCCAATCAGCCAGGCACTATCTGTGCACTCACCCAATCACACAGGCAGTATCCATGCATTCACCCAATCACCCAGGCACTATCCATGCACTCACCCAATCACCAAGGCACCACACTTTCACTCATCCAATGACCCAGGCATTACCCTTGCACTTATCCAATAACCCAGGCGCTACTCTTGCACTCATCCAGTCACCTATGCACTACCCAAACACTCATAAAATCAAACATGCACCACACAAGACTAATTCCAATCATCCAAGCAGTACCCATGCACTCATCCAATCACCCAGACACTATCCTTGCACTTATCCATTCACTGAGGCACTACCCATGCACTCATCCACTCACCAAGGCACTACTCATGCTCTCATCCAATCACCCACACAGTACCCATGCACTTATCCAATCACACAGACACTACTCATACATTCTTCCAATCACCCAGGCACTACCCTTGCACTCATCCATTCACCCAGGCACTACCATGCACTAATCCATTCACTTCAGGCACTACCCATACACTCATCCAATGACCCAGGCACTATGCTAGCACTCATCCATTCACTCATGCACTACCCATGCACTCATCCATTCACCCAGGCACTAACCATGCACTTATCCAATCACCCAGGCACTAAATATGCACTCATCCATTCACCCAGCCACTACCCATGCACTCATCAATTTACCCAGACACTACCCATGCACTCATCCAATCACCCTGGCAATACCCATGCACTCATTCATTCACCCAGCCATTATCCATGCATTCATCCATTCACTCACGCACTACCCATGCATTCATCCATTCACCCAGGCACTAATCATGCACATATCCAATCACCCAGGCACTACCTTTGCACTCATCTATTCACCCAGCCACTACTCATGCACTCATCCATTTACCCAGGCACCACCCACGCACTCATCCAATCACCCTGGCAATACCCATGCACTCATTCATTTACCCAGCAATTATCCATGCACTCATCCTTTCACTCAGGCACTACCCTTGCACTAATCCATTCACTGAGGCACTACCCATGCACCCCTCCATTCACTCAGGCACTACATATGCTCTCATCCATTCACTCATGCAATTCCCATTCACTCATCCAATGACTCAGCCACTACCCATGCACTCATCCAATCAACCAGGCACTACCCATGCACTCCCCCACTCACCCAGGCACTATCCATGCACTAACCGAATCATGCAGGCACTATGCATTCATTCACCCAATCACCCAGGCACTATCCATGCACTGGTCCAATGACCAATGCACTACCCTTGCACTCATCCATTCACCCAGGCACTGCTCCTGCACTCATCCTGTCACCTATGCACTACCACATACTCATACAATCAACCAGGCACTACCCATGTACTAATCTAATCACCCAAGCAGTGCCCATGCACCCATCCATTCACTCAGGCACTTACAATACACTCTCCCAATCACCTAGGCACTATCCATGCACTTATCCAATCACCCAGACATGACCCTTGCACTCATCCATTCACTGAGGCATTACCCATGCACTCATCCAAACACCCAGGCAGTACCCATGCACTCATCCAATCACCCAGACACTACTCATACATTCTTCCAATCACCCAGGCACTATCTGTGCACTCACACAATCACCCAGGCACTACCCTTCCACTCATCCATTCACTCAGGCACTACCCATGCACTCATCCATTCACCCAGGCCTTATCCATGCACTCATCCATTCACCCAGGCACTTCCCATGCACACATCCAATCACCCAGGCACTACCCTTGCACTCAGCCATTCACTCAGGCACTGCCCATGCACACATCCAATCACCCAGGCACTACCCGTGCATTCATCCATTCACTCAGACACTACACATGCGATCATCCATTCACTCACGCACTGAACATGCACTCATCCATTAACACAGGCACTAACCATGCACACATTCAATCACCCAGGCACTACCTTTGCACTCATCCATTCACCCAGGCACTACCCATGCACTCATCCATTCACCCAGGCACTACCCATGCACTCATTCATTCACCCAGTCATTATCCATGCACTCAACCATTCACTCAAGCACTACTCTTGCACTCATCCATTCACTGAGGCACTACCCATGTACTCCTCCATTCACTCAGGCACTACCCATGCACTCATCCATTTACCCAGGCACTACCCTTGCACTCATACATTCATTCAGGCACTAGGCATGTGCTCATCCATTCACTCAGGCACTACCCATGCACTCATCCAATGACTCAGCCACTACCCATGCACTCATCCATTCACTCGGGCACTACCCATGCACTCACCCAATCACCCAGGTACTACCAATGCACTCATCCAATCACCCAGGCACTACCTTGCACTCATCCAATCATTCGGGCATTACCCTTCCACTCTTTCATTTACTCAGGCACTGCCCTTGCACTGATCTATTCACTCATGCACTACCCATTCAATCATCTATCCACCCAGGTACTAACCATGCATAAATCCAATCACCCAGGGATTACCTTTGCACTCATCCATTCAATGAGGTGCTACTTAAGGACTCATCCAGTCAGCCAGGTGGTACTTTTGCACTCATCCAGTCACCCAAGTGCTACTCACACACTCATACAATCAACTAGGCACTACCCATGCATTAATCCAATCACCCAAGCAGTACCCATACACTCATCCATTTACTCAGGCACTACCCATGCAGTCATGCAGTCAACCTGGCACTTCCTGTGCACTCATCCATTCAATGAGGTGCTATACATGCACTCATCCAATCACCCATGTGCTACTCTTCCACTCATCCAGTCACCCAGGCACAAGCCATGCACTCATCCAATCACACAGGCACTACCCATACACTCATCTATTCACCCAGGACCTACGCATGCACTCATCCAATCACCCACGCAGTACCCATGCATTTATCCAATTACCCAGGAACTACTCATACATTCTCCCAATCACCCAGGCACTGTCCATGCACTCACATAATCACCCAGGCACTGCTCTTGCACTCATCCATTCACTCAGGCATTATCCATGCACTCATCCATTCATCCAGGTACAACCCACGCACACATCCAATCTCCCGGGCACTACCCTTGCACTCATCCATTCACTCAGGCAGTACACATGCACTCATCCATTCACTCAGGCACTACCCATACACTCATCCAATCACCCAGGCACCACCCATGTACTCATTCATTCACTCAGGCATTATCCATGCACTTATCCATTTACCCAGGCACTACCCATGCACACATCCAATTACCCAGGCACTACCCTTGCACTCATCCATTCACTCAGGCACTATGCATGCATTCATCCATTCACTCAGGCGCTACCCATATACTCATCGAGTGACCCATGCACTATGCTTGAACTCATCCATTCACTCAGGCACTACCCATGCACTCATCCATTCACCCATGCACTAACCATGCACATATTGAATCACTCAGCCACTACCCATGCACTATACAATCACCTAGACACTTAGGGCCCGATACTGATGCGGGTTGGAAAAGCTTCCCGACCGAGGGCCTGATTCTGATGCGGTTAGGAAGGCCTCCTAACGGCATTTGCTCCTTCCAAATCGGATCGGGAACGTGTCTTCCCGACCGAGGGCCCAATTCTGATGCGGTTAGGAACAAATGTTCCCATTGAAGTCAATGGGAGTTCAACCAAATCGTATCTGGAAGCATCCGGATGCATCCTACTCCGCCGGTCGGACTTTCCCGATCCGAGTGGGTCGGACACCATTTCCCAACCGATTCGGTCGGGAAGCTTTTCTAACCCGCATCAGAATCGGCCCCTAAGCATGTACCTATCCAATCACTCAGGGCCCGATTCACAAAAGTAATCTGAGACAAAATCCTAAACTTACTACTTTTGGTATTCACAGAAGGCATTTAGTAGTAGTAAAGTTAGGATTCCTAACTTTACTACTACTAAACTGAGACAAAATCCTAACTTTAAGACTTTCGGTATTCACAAAAGGGATTTAGTAGTAGTAAAGTTAGGAATCCTAACGTTACTACTACTAAATCACTTTTGTGAATACCGAAAGTTGTAAAGTTAGGATTTTGTCTCAGTTTAGTAGTAGTAAAGTTAGGAATCCTAACTTTACTACTACTAAATGCCTTCTGTGAATACCAAAAGTAGTAAGTTTAGGATTTTGTCTCAGATTAGTTCTGTGAATCGGCCCCTCAGTCCCTATCCATGCACTTAACCATTAACTCAGGCACTATCCATGCTTTCATCCATTCACTCAGGCAC
This sequence comes from Calotriton arnoldi, assembly GCA_963921515.1. Classification (NCBI taxonomy): domain Eukaryota; kingdom Metazoa; phylum Chordata; class Amphibia; order Caudata; family Salamandridae; genus Calotriton; species Calotriton arnoldi. Next base: position 1,009,697 of record CAWUFW010005722.1, read on the forward strand.
TACCCATACACTCATCCATTCACCCAGGCACTACCCATGCACACATCCAATGAGCCAGGCACTACCCCTGCACTCATCCATTCACTCAGGCACTATGCATACGCTCATCCATTCACTCAGGCACTACCCATGCACTATCCAATCACCCAGGCACTATGCTTGCACTCATTCATTCACTCATGCACTACCCATGAATTCATCCATTACTCAGGCACTACCCATGCACTCATCCATTCACACAAGCACTACCCATGCACACATCCAATCACCCAGGCACTACCCTTCTACTCATCTATTCACCCAGGTACTACCCATGCACTCATCCAATCACCCAGGCACTACCCATGCACTCATTCATTCACCCAGCCATTATCCATGCACTCATCCATTCACTCAGGCACTACCTTTGAACTCATCCATTCACTGAGGCACTACCCATGCACTCCTCCATTCAATCAGGCACTAGTCATGCACTCATCCATTCACCCAGGCACTACCCATGCACACATGCAATCACCCAATCACTACCTTTGCACTCATCCAATCACTCATGCACTATTTATGCACTCATAGATTCTCTCAGGCACCACTGCTGCACTCATTATAACACCCATGCACCAGTTATGCACTCATTCAATCATCCATACACCAGTCTTACACTCAGTCAGTCAGTCAAATCACTTTATTCGATTAATTAAAATCATAAAAGTACAGTACACAAGACATAAAACAACAATAATATCAATCAAATCAGTTGGGCGATATAAAAAACATTAAAACTCCTACAAAAGTCTATAATTCATCAGAGCTTGAAATTTATCAACTAAAATAATTACATTAGGGTGATTTTGAAAATTCATGCATCATTAATCATAGGAATTCTCCTTCTCCTAAGGCGAACAGCAGCCACAAGAAAACTAGCGATATTAAAAATGTTCCAAGTATCATCCAACAATTGAAGATACATTAAAGCTGGTCTTGCCTGTAGAAAACCTTTTCCCTTCAAAAGGGGGACTAAAAACCTCCTCCGTATTTCATTATAAAAATCACAAAACATGATAAAATGCAATGTATCCTGCGATGAAAAATTATCACACTGGCACAAGCCTATATCCTCTGGCTTACACCATCCCAGAAGGTTACCCAGGGAGAAATGAATCAGGTTGAAGCGGAACCTTGTCAGTAGCCAACGGTGATAAGGCTTGGTTACAATTCTCAAATAAGGCTCCATTGACGGGGAAGAAGTAATTAAGTAATGAGCCCTAACCAAAGGTTTTTGAATCTCCTATTCCTCTCGTTCCAACATCAGTATATTTAAAAATTGTGCTTTTACCCAAATTACATCCTCTTTTTTGATCCCTTCTGGGGCATTATAAATATCAGGTCGCCCTAGTTTAAAAAACATAGACCTAACATAAGACAGCCACGGGATGCTGTTAGATTTTCTCCAGGGCAACAACATCCCGTAGAATTTGGTGGTTCAGGGTTATCTCAGGGTTAAGCCAGGTTTTAAGCCAACAGACCAAGGGGGCCAGTCTCAATGAGTCAGTTACATAACCCATCCCCAATTCCTGATGAATAGCAAATGTTGGGGTTAATTGGGGCACAGACAGAAGGGTTCGTAAAAATTTATTTTCAGCCATCTGCATCCCCATCTGCTGTTTGTAGCCCCAAATAGCAGAGCCATATGTAGCAATGGCCAAACATTTAGATCTGTAAATGGAAAGAATAGTTTCAAAAGGCTTTGCTCCCAATCGGTGTGTAAACCCTAATAAAGCTGATGTTGATCTTACTACTGCGTTTTTTTTTGCTCTAGATTGGGGGACCCAGGAGCATCTATCATCTTACACACATTCCAACATACATACATGCTTTATCTTTTTTTAACTGTAAATGGCGGTTCCAACAGGAACCTTTTTTTTAAAAAAAATGTGGGGTGTTTTTTTAGTGCTTTTATAAAGTTTAAAAAAAAATTCTTCTTTTTTATAAGAACAAAAACGGCAACTGGGACAGGAGGAATTGAAAAAACGTGCACTGAAAAATGTGCAGAACATATAAAAGGGGAAACAAAATGAGCATGTATGCTGTTTTGCAGCATTACGAATAGCTGTAAGACACTGCTCACCAGCACTTATAAAAACACTACAGTCCATGCAATACGTGGCCATTCTTGAAAACTCTGGAGCCATATCTGTTGCAGAAGCCTGCCCCTCTGAAGGGACTTTCTGGCCGGGAATTGTTGCCGCTGCCACTGAAGTAGATGGTCCTCAAGCTTCCCTCTGCTTGATCGCCAGTTGGAGATGTTTTTTATGACAGGTTTTTAGATGATATAACATGGATGTTGTTTCACATGAATATTTCTTGTTCATTCCTCTAGAGAGGTTCTTGTCGCAGACTGTGCATTGCACAAGTTTGGCAGCAGTTTTCGATTCCCCAGATGGGATTTTTTTTAAATCCCATGCCACACTGGCTTTCTTTTGTGAAGGTTCCTCTTCTTCCAAATCTTCAGTCTCCACCTCCTCCACATCCTTGTCCAGCTGTTGTTCCTGCTGACCCCCATCTCCTTCCTGTATTGCCATTTTTGATAGACAAAAAAGGGCAAAAACTTTGCACACCAAGATGAATCCACCAGCTCAGAATGAAGTTCTATGAAAGAAGATTCAAGAAGGAGGAGTGGGGTGTACTTTCTATTGATTTTGCTGAAAAGTATATTATCTATTGATATTCCTTGCTTTCCCGGTCATGTGATATTCGCAGTGACCAATATGTTTGCCGTTACCATGGTGAAGCGAAAGTTCAAAATACAAGTTTAAAGTAGTTTCCTTCAAAAAATTGAAAGAAAAGCAGAACTTTCAATACTATAATAGTGAACAGCTATACTAAACGTGTGTACAATACCTCTAAATATATGTTTCAGAGTTGTGTAAAAACACATGCTATCCGATATTACTGAAGTCATCGCAACTTCCACTGTCTTCGCGGAAACTGAAAATAGTGTTTGAAGGCGATTATTCTGGAAACTCACTACAAAAATATGAGTTTGAAAAGTACACTAATAAAGCTCTACTGTTAATTATAGTGTAGACTATGTCTAAATTTATGTTTTACACTTTGTACAAACCACACACTCTTCGAGACTACCAACATCATCGTGATGACGTCGGTAGTCGCGAATATACATTTTTTGTAAAGGTGGCTTTCTTCTAAATTGATCACAGAATGAAAAGTTAAAACAATATTTTACTAAATATTTGGATTTAAACTTTATTTAAAACATTTCTTTAAGTGTATTTTTCAGTATGTGAAATACATTTACTGATCACAGATTCTCCACAGTAAATGCGACAATGTTGTGCCGACCCACAAAATTGTTAAAAATAAAACCAGTTATTAATGTACTTTCTGATAAACACATGCGAAATCAAAAAACGAGTGGTATATAATATAGGTATAAAACACAATATCCAATTATAGAAAGAAAATACAAAAATCTTAGAGGTTCACTTAAACAAAATAGACGTTACAATTAATAAATAGAATTACAAAAATCCATAGAAACTGAAAAAACCAAAGGTTACAGGGACATTATAGTTGGGACATAGAATTAAAAAAACCTTAGAAATTCATTGAAAAAAACAAAAGTTACGGGGACGTTATTGTTAGGCTGACGTTTCACTCGTACAAAACCAGTGAAATTCAGCAGTTATAGTTACCTGAGCTAACTATAACTTGCGCCCCCGCTATGCACTGCTTATGACTTCACATATTACATCACTCATGACAAGGTCAGTGACATCACTCATGTCATCACTGATGACATCTCAAATGATATCACTGATGACATCTCAAATGACATCACTGATGACATCATCTATAGAACAACTCACATACAGCCTCTTGTACGCCCACTCATGCACCCACACAACTACTCACATACCCATTCACAGACCCATACCAGTACTCACATACCCACTCACTCCTCCATAGAGGCACTCACACATCCAATTACTCACTCATATAGCCACTCACACAACCATTCACTCTCCCATTCAGCCACTCATTCAAAGAGTCACTCCTCCTTACAGCCACTCACATAGCCAAACACTCACCCATACAGCTACTCACACACCCACGTATTTACCTATGCAGTCACTCACACACCCACTGATTCACCCATACAGCCTGTCAACACAGCCACTCACTCACCCATACAAGCACTCACTTACTCACTCACATACCCACACAGCCACTTACATACCCATTCATACATCCATACAAGCACTCATCCATCTGCTTACTCACCCATACAGCCAGTCAATCAAACACTTATTCTCTAATACAGCCACTCACACACCAACTCACTTAACCAAACACCCACTCAAACAGCCACTTACACACCGAGTCACTCACTCATACAGCCATTCAGATACCCACTCACTCACCCATACAGTCACTATTTACCCATAGAGCCACTTGCACTGCTACTCACTCAGCCATATAGCCCCTGACACACCCAGTCACTCACCAATAAAGCCACTCACACAGCATCTCACTCACCCACACAGCTACTCACACACCCACTTATACACCCATACAGCCATGTGCACACCCATACACACAAGGATACAGGGACACAGTCACTCACATAATATATGTTGTAAGTAGTATTACTCAGCAGTAGTGCAACTAGTATACTAATCTAACTTTTGCAGTAAGTTTGTATATATGTTTACCATCCATAATGTCTTAAAAACACATACACTCACTTGATGATGTCATCAGTGATGTCATTTGAGATGTCATCAGTGATGTCATCAGTGATGTCATTGACCATCTCATGAGTGATATGATATGTGAGGTCATAAGAAGTGCATTACATGGGCATAAGTTAAAGTTAGCTCAGGTAACTATACCTGCTGAATTTCACTGCTTTTGTGCGTGTGAAATCTTAGCCAAACTATAACGTCCCTTAAACCTTTGTTTTTTTCAGTGAACATATATATATATATATATATATATTTTATTTTTTTATATATTTTTTTTCACTGAAAAAGCCATAGGTTTCAGGGACGTTATAGTTAGAAATTAGCATTTAAAAACCTTAGAAATTCACTGAAAAAACCACAGGTTTCAGGGACGTTATAGTTAGTTGGACATTTCACTCATACAAAACCAGAGAAATTTGGCCGTTATAGTTAGTTGAGCTAACTGTAACTCGCGCCCCCACAATGCACTGCTGATGACGTCACATATTACATCACTCATGACATGGTCAGTGACATCACTGATGACATCACTGATGACATCTCAAATGACATCACTGATGACATCATCCAGAGACTAGGTGATTTTTAAAAGTTTAAAAATGTTATATATAGATACGCAAAGGTGTATTGAAAAATGAGTCGGTGTATGAGTGTCTGAAGGGATGATTTAGAGGGTGCGTGACTGACTGTATAAGTGAGTGATTAAATGTGTCTTAGTGAATGTATGGGTGAGTGACTAATCTGTGTGAATGTCTGTATCAGTCTGTCAGTTGGTGTGTAAGTGGTTGCACAGGTTGGTGTGTAGCTACATGAGTGTCTATATGGGTTATTGATTGGTTGTCTGAGTACCTGTATGGGTGCCTGAGTGTCTGTGTGGATGGATGGGGGGGTGTGACTCCTTGCATGGATGTGTGAGTGGGTGATTCACTGGGTGTATGGGTTCAAGAGTGCAACTGTGAGGGGCTGTATGGGTGGGTTAGTGTGTGTATGGCTGTGTTGGTGAGTGAATGGATGTCTCAGTGGTACATGTGTGAGTAACAACATATGTGAAAGGCAGTATATGTGAGTGTTGGAGTATATAAGTGACTATGTGTGAGAGTGAGTGATTGTGAGAGTGGTGTATGGATGAGTGTATGCTTGTGTTAGTGATTGTATAAGAGAGTAAGTATGTGTTAGTATCTGTGTGAATAAGTGAGGTGGTGTGTGTATAGCTGTTTAGGTGAGTAAATGGGAGTGTGATTGATTCTTTGCATGACTGACTAGGTGTGTGAGTAACTCTATGGGTGAGTGGCGGTGTGTGAGTGTCTGTATGGGTGTATGAGTGCATATGATAGTGGCTGTATTGATGAGTGACTGCATGTATGAGTGACTGTATGGATGAGTGAGTGGATGTGTATGTAGACCTAGGAATCAGTGAATGGGTATGTACTAACTGGTATTGGTGTGTCTCTGGTTTCGAGAATGGTAGTCTGTATTTTAGAGTGGGTGTATCAAAGGTTATATTAGGGTGTGAGGAGGTGAATCAGTTGATCACGTGGATGATGTCATCAGTGATGTCATTTGAGATGTCATCAGTGATGTCATCAGTGACGTCACTGACCATGTCATGAGTGATGTAATATGTGACGTCATCAGCAGTGCATTGCGGGGGCGCGAGTTATAGTTAGCTCAACTAACTATAACGGCCAAATTTCTCTGGTTTTGTACGAGTGAAATGTCCAACTAACTATAACATCCCTGAAACCTGTGGATTTTCCAGTGAATTTCTAAGGTTTTTAAATAGTAATTTCTAACTATAACGTCCCTGAAACCTATGTTTTTTCCAGTGAATTTCGAAGGCTTTTTAACTGCTAATTCCTAACTATAACATCCCTGAAACCTCTGGTTTTTTCAGTGAATTTCTAAGGTTTTTTAAATGCTAATTTCTAAATATGCCTACATAGGTAGGACATGTGCAGAAAGAGGAAGAAAGGCGCAGAAAGAAGCAAGAGAAGTACAGAAAGAGGCAACAGAAGTCCAGAAAGAGGAAGAAAGGTGCAAAAAGAAGCAAGAGAAGTGCAGAAAGAAGCAACAGAGGTGCAGAAAGAGGCCTACTTCGACTGTACCTTTCCACAGACTCATACAAAGTCGCCTAATCACTAATCCTTTTCCCAAGATATCTTAAACCTCACTTTTCTCTTGAAAGTTCACTATTCATCGACTTTTCAGAATGTTAGGCCTACCAAATGTAAAACAGCAATCCTAACCATATCACTGTGGTAAGTCTGACCAAGTTTGTGAAGATATGCATGTGTGTGTCTCTGCTTTTACTTGGTGACATGTTACATAAAAATAAACAAACAAAAACTTGAATATCCGTGTTTCAAACAGCATACTCTGTAAATTTGTGTACAAGAAGGTGCATGTATTTCTTTCTGTTCCTAATACAGGGCACATGCATATTCAATAGTACATTTGATGGGCTCTATAACACCTATATACATAACAAATGTCTGCCTGTGCAACCGAATGACAGAGCAGAACTAACAAGATTTGACCACCTATAAGAGAAGCTACCCGCTTTTTAAGCTACCATCTTCAGATCCATAACACATGTGAGAATACATGTACAAGTAGACATATACCTAGGTCACGAGAGCACGCAGACTTTTAAACTTAACAGGTTGCACTTCCCATTTCAATATAGAAACAGTCAAGAGAAGTACAGAAAGAAGCAAGAGAAGTGTAGAAAAAAACAAGAGAGATGCAGAAAGTGTAAGAAATGTGCAGAAAGAGGCAAAATAAGTGCAGAAGGAGGCAAGAGAAGTGCACAAAGAAGCAACAGAGGTGCAGAAGGAGGCAAGAGAACTGCAGAAAGAGGCAAGAAAGTTGCACAAACAGGCAAACAAGGTGCAGCAAGATGGAACACGGGTGCAGACAGAGGCAAGAGAGGTGCAGAAATAGGGAACAGGGGTGCAGAGAGAGGCAAGAGGGGTGCAGAAATTTACAAGAGAGGCACCGAAAGAAGCAAGAGGAGTGCAGAAAGAACCAACAGAGGTGCAGAAAGAGGCAGGAGTGCAGAAAAGGCAAGAGAAGGGCAGAAAGAAGCAACAGAGGTGCAGAGAGAGGCAAGAGAACTGCAGAAAGAGGAAAAAGAGGTGCAGAAAGAGGGAAGAGGGGTGCAGAAAGAGGCAAGAGGGGTGCAGAAAGAAGCACAAAAGGTGTAGAAAGTAGCAAGAGAAGTGCAGAAAGAAGCAACAGAGGTGCTGAAAGAGGCAGGAGGGTTGCAGAAAGAGGCAAGAGAAGTCCCAAAAAAACCAACAGAGGTGCATAAAGAGGCAAGAGAGGTGCAGAAATAGGCAAGAGAGATACAGAAACAGGCAAGAGAGGTGCAGAAAGAGGGAACAGGAGAGCAGAAAGAGGCAAGAGAGGTGCAGAAAGAGCAAAGAGTGTTGTAGAAAGAGGTAAGAGGGGTGCAGAAAGAAGCAACAGAGGTGCAGAAAGAAGCAAGAGAAGTGCAGAAAGAGGCAAGAGAAGTGCTGAAAGAAGCAACAGAGGTGCAGAAAGAAGCAAGGGAAGTGATGAAACAGACAAGAGAATTGGAGACAGAGGCAAGAGGGGTGCAGAAAGAGGGAAGAAAAGTACAGAAAGAGGGAAGAGAAGTACAGAAAGAGGGAAGAGATGTGCAGAAAGAGGGAAGAGGGGTACAGAAAGAGGCAAGAAGGGTGCAGAAAATAACACTGGTGCAGAAAGAGGCAAGAGAAGTGCAGAAAGAGACAAAAGAGGTGTAGAAAAAGGGAAGAGGGGTGCAGAAAGAGGGAAGAGGGGTGTAGAAAGAGGCAAGGGGGTGCAGAAAGAAGCAAGAAAGGTACAGAAAGAAGCAAGAGAGGTACAGAAAGTTGGAAGAGAAGTGCAGAAAGAAGCAAAGTGGGTGCAGAAAGAGGCAAGAGGGATGCAGAAAGAGGCAAGAGAAGTGCACAAAGAAGCAACAGAGGTACAGAAGGAGGCAAGAGAACTGCAGAAAGTTGCACAAACAGGCAAACAAGGTGCAGAAAGATGGAACGGGGTGCAGACAGAGGCAAGCGAGGTAAAGAAATAGGGAATAGGGGTGCAGAAAGAGGCAAGAGGGGTGCAAATATTTGTAAGAGAGGTGCTGAAAGAAGCTAGAGTAGTGCAGAAAGAACCAACAGAGGTGCAAAAAGAGGCAAGAGGAGTGCAGAAAAGGCAAGAGAAGTGCAGAAAGAAGCAACAGAGGTGCAGAAAGAGGCAGGAGAACTGCAGAAAGAGAGAACAGGGGTGCAGAAAGAGGAAAAAGAGGTGCAGAAAGAGGAAAGAGGGTACAGAAAGAGGCTAGAGAGGTGCAGATAGAAGCATGAGAGGTGTAGAAAGAAGCAAGAGAAGTGCAGAAAGAAGCAACAGAGGTTCAGAAAGAGGGGTGCAGAAAGAGGGAAGAGACGTGCAGTAAAAACCAACAGAGGTGCAGAAAGAGGCAAGAGAGGTGCAGAAAGAGGCAAGAGAAGTACAGAAACAGGCAAGAGAGTTGCAGAAAGAGGGAACAGGGGTGCAGAAAGAGCAAAGAGGGTTGTAGAAAGAGGTAAGAGGGGTGCAGAAAGAAGCAACAGAGGTGCAGAAAGAAGCAAGAGAAGTGATGAAAGAGACAAGAGAGTTGCGAAACAGGCAAAAGGAGTGCAGAAAGAGGCAAGAGAAGTGCTGAAAGAAGCAACAGAGGTGCAGAAAGAAGCAAGAGAAGTGATGAAACAGACAAGAGAGATGCAGAAAGAAACAAGAAAGAGAAGTGCAGAAGGAGGCAAGATAGGTGCAGAAAGAGACAGGAGAGGTGCAGAAAGAGGCAAGTGAGGTGCAGACAGAGGCAAGAGGGGTGCAGAAAGAGGGAAGAGAAGTGTAGAAAGAGGGAAGAGAAGTGCATAAAGAGGGAAGAGACATGCAGAAAGAGGGAAGAGCGGTACAGAAAGAGGCAAGCGGGGTGCAGAAAGAAGCAGCAGAGGTGCAGAAAGAGGCAAGAGAAGTGCAGAAAAAAACACCAGTGGTGCAGAAAGAGGCAAGAGAAGTGTAGAAAGAAACAAAAGAGGTGCAGAAAGAGGGCACAGGGGTGCAGAAAGAGAGAAGAGGGGTGCTGAAAGAGGCAAGGGGGTGCAGATGGAAGCAAGAGAGGTACAGAAAGAAGCAAGAGAAGTACAGAAAGAAGCAAAATTGTTGCAGAAAGAGGCAAGAGGGATGCAGAAAGAGGCAAGAAAAGAGTCCAACGAAGCAACAGAGGTGCAGAAGGAGGCAAGAGAACTGCAGAAAGAGGCAAGAAAGTTGCAAAAACAGGCAAACAAGGTGCAGAAAGATGGAAAAGGGGTGCAGACAGAGTCAAGCGAGGTGTAGAAATAGGGAATAGGGGTGCAGAAAGAGGCAAGAGGGGTGCAGAAATTTGCAAGAGGGGTGCCGAAAGAAGCAAGAGGAGTGCAGAAAGAACCAACAGAGGTGTATAAAGAAGCAAGAGGAGTGCAGAAAGAGGCAAGAGAAGTGCATAAAGAAGCAACAGAGGTGAAGAAAGAGGGAAGAGGGGTGCAGAAAGAAGCAAGAGGGGTGCAGAAAGAAGGAACAGAGGTGCAGAAAGAAGCAAGAGAAGTGCAGAAAGAACCAACCAGCAGTGCAGAAAGATGCAAGAGGGGTGCAGAAAGAGGCAAGAGAAGTGCAGAAAGAACCAACAGAGGTCCAGAAAGAGGCAGGAGAAGTGCAGAAAGAGGCAAGAGAGGTATAGAAACAGTCAAGAGAGGTGCAGACAGAGGGAACAGGGGTGCAGAAAGAGGCAAGAGAGGTGCAGAAAGAGGAAAGAGGGGTGCAGAATGAGGCAAGAGGGGTGCAGAAAGAAGCAACAGATGTGCGTAAAGAAGCAAAAGAAGTGATGAAAGAGACAAGAGGGTTGCAGAAACAGGCAAAAGAAGTGCAGAAAGAGGCAAGAGAGGTGCTTAAAGAATCAACAGAGGGGCAGAAAGAAGCAAGAGAAGTGATAAAACAGACAAGAGAGTTGCAGAAAAAAATGTGCAGAAAAAGGAAGAGAAGTGCAGAAAGAAGTAAGACAGGTGCAGAAAGAGGCAGGAGAGGTGCAGAAAGAGGCAAGTGAGGTACAGAAAGAGGCAAGAGGGGTGCAGAAAGAGGATAGAGACGTGCAGAAAGAGGGAAAAGGGGTACAGAAAGAGGCAAGTGGGATGCAGAAAAAAGCAACAGAAGTGCAGAAAGAGGCAAGAGAAGTGCAAAAAAAACAACAGTGGTGCAGAAAGAGGCAAGATAAGTACAGAAAGAGGCAAGAGAGGTGCAGAAAGAGGGAAGGGGTGCAGAAAGAGGCACAAGGGGTATAGAAAGAGGCATGAGGGGTACAGAAAGAAGCAACAGAGGTACAGAAAGAGGCAAGAGAAGTGCAGAATAAAACAACAGTGGTGCAGAAAGAGGCAAGAGAAGTGCAGAAAGAGGCAAGAGAGGTGCAGAAAGAGGGAAGAGGGGTGCTGAAAGAGGCACAAGCGGTACAGAAAGAGGCACAAGGGATGCAGAAAGAATCAAGAGAAGTGCAGAAAGAAGCAACAGAGGTGCAGAAAGAAGGAAGGAGGGCGGAGAAAGAGGCAAGAGAAGTGCAGAAAGAAGCAACAGAGGTGCAGGAAGAGGGAACAGGAGTGGAGAAAGAGACAAGAGAAGTGCAGAAACAAGCTACAGAGATGCAGAAAGGGGTAAGAGGGGTGGAGAAAGAGGCAAGAGGGGTGCAGAAAGAAGCAAGAGAGGTGCAGAGACAAACAAAAGAAGTGCAGAAAGAAGGAACAGCGGTGCAGAAAGAGGCAAGAGGGGTGCAGAAAGAGGGAAGAGGGGTGAGGAAAGAGGCACAAGGGTTGCAGAAAGAAGGGACAGAGGTGCAGAAAGAAACAAAAGAAATGCAAAAAGAAGGAACAGAGGTGCAGAAAGAGGCAAAAGGGTGCAGGAAGAGGGGTGTGAAAAAGTCACGAGGGGTGCAGAAAGAAGCTACATAGGTGCAGAAAGAGGGAACAGGGGTGGAGAAAGAGACAAGAGAAGTGCAGAATCAAGCAACAGAGATGCAGAAAGCGGTAAGAGGAGTGGAAAAAGAGGCAAGAGGGGTGCAAAAAGAAACAAGACAGGTGCAGAAAGAAACAAAAGAAGTGCAGAAAGAAGAAACAGAGGTGCAGAGAGAGGCAAGAAAGGTGCAGGAAGAGGGAAAAAGGGTGCAGAAAGAGGCACGAGGGGTGCAGAAAGAAGCAAGGGAAGTGCAGAAAGAAGCAACAGAGGTGCAGAAAGAGGGAAGAGTGATGCAGAAAGAGGTAAGAGAGGTGCAGAAAGAAGCAATAGAGATGCAGAAAGGGGGAAAAGGAGTGGAGAAAGAGGCAAGAGGGAAGCAGAGAGAAGCAAGAGAGGTGCAGAAAGAAACAAAAGAAGTGCAGAAAGAAGGAACAGATATGCAGAAAGAGGTAAGAGGAGTGCAGAAAGAGAGAAGAGGGGTGCAGAAAGAGGCACAATGGGTGCAGAAAGAGGCCCGAGGGGTGCAGAGAGAAGAAAGAGAATTGCAGAAAGAAGCAACAAAGGTGCAGAACAAAGGAAGAGGGGTGGAGAAAGAGGCAACAGAAGTGCAGAAAGAAGCAACAGAGATGCAGAAAGGGGGAAGAGGGGTGGAGGAAGAGGCAAGAGGGGTGCAGAAAGAAGCAAGAGAGTTGCAGAAAGAAACAAAATAAGTGCCGAAAGAAGGAACAGACATACAGAAGAGGCAAGAGGGGTGCAGAGAGAGCGAAGAGGGATGCAGAAAGAGGCACAAGGGTTGCAGAAAGAAGGGACAGAGGTGCAGAAAGAAGAAAGAGAAGTGCAGAAAGAAGCAACAGAGGTGCAGAAAGGGGGATGAGGAGTGGAGAAAGAGGCAAGAGAAGTGCAGAAAGAAGCAACAGAGTGTCAGGAACCTGGTCTCCAAAACAGATCAGTCCGTGGGGGCTATCACTGCTCCTTTGCTCAAGGGTCGTTGTAACGCTTCTAGGGCCCTAGAAGTACAGGTCAAGCCATCCTGGTCCGCCTTAGTTAGAAGGCGGTGCCTTAAGATGGCCGCTAAAGAGCGGTCAGCGCTGCAGCCTCTCGGTGATTTGCGCGAGCCCTTGAACACAGCTGAGGCTCGCGCTGGCTCTCGGAACTGCGCACTTCACCGAGTCCGTTGAGGCATTTGGAAGTGTTTGGTTGTTCATCGCGTCTAGAGTGAGAGTAGAAAGGCGTGTTCTCGTTATAATCCCCCGGCGGTAGCTATCATTCCTACGCGTCGGATTTCATAGAACATTCACGGAAGAAATTTTGAAAGCAGTGTTGAGTTGCTACAAACTTACCGGCAATTCGAATTCAGGACCGCGGCTGTTGAAAAGTGTTCCAGTCACGCAAGTACCCTAATGCAAAAGACAACAGAAAAGCTTTTAGTTAAAGTCACATGTAATGAGGATAATTACAGTACTGGTAATATAGTTTTTGATAAATGCACAATAAGGTTCAGGGTTTCTAATTACTTACCTGATTCCTCGTTTCTGCTGTATCTTGGATATTCTTTAACCCTGTGTTAAGAGAAGAAGAACAAAAGAAAAGAAAGAAAGGTTAATAACAGTGTTAAAGGAATAATTAGATAAGAGTAAGAACAGGAAATAAAAGTTTAGGAAATAAACGCTATGTTATTCTTTTCATAGAAAGTCAAAATCTTTCACAGTGTTCCAGCATTAAATACACTATCCAATAGAAGAGAGGCAATGGCTTGGTCTCCCTAGGGTAGGTTGTATAAAGGTCTAGAGAGTAAACGCACTTCTTATTTGATTGTCTTTTAATGTGAACTCAAGTAATTGTTGTTTGAACCTTACAGTGTGAACAGCGCCAGAAAAACCATTGAGGTAGTTGATAGAAGACACCAGACCAGAAGACCAGCTGTCTCTTCTCTGTCCCATTCCCCTTTCCCCTTGGGAGTTCTTTCGCGCGACCGGAGTTTTCCTTGGTGGCGCGGAGGGAGTCTTGGAGAGGCATTGGGAAAAGCTCATCATTCTGCTCCTGTGAGGTCCTTGGGATTACTTCAGTAAGATGGTTCTGACAGAGTGAAGTGCCCACGAAATGTTTTCTCACCTGAGCAGAATGGCCGACGGAATAGATTTGAAGAGTTTAGGGGGGTTTTGGAAGTCATTCAAAAAGAATTGCTAGCTGTAAGTGAAGAGAACAAAGCCCTAAGACAAGACTTACTGGCCTCCCGGAGGGAACTATAGATTTAGCTAGCAAAGTGGATGGGTATTTTGCAGGCACCAGTTTTTCTCCCCTGTCTCCGAATGCCCAAACAAGTAGTTCCACCCCTTCACTACATTCTAAGAGCACTACACAGGTTATACACTCCTTGTCTCCAGTAATACCGTTAGCTCCACCAGAACGTTTTAGTGGTGACCCTCAAAAGGCTCAGATCTTTCTTACACAGTGCTCTTTGCATTTCATGTGTCGTCCTGCCATTTTCCCTGATGCAAAATCCCGGGTAGCCTTTGTTCTGTCATACTTAAGTGGAGATGCTGCTGCCTGGTCATTGCCATTGGTCTCCAAGGATTCAACTATCCTATATGATTTTGACGAATTCAAAAAGAATTCCTGCGGATCTTCGATCGGAGAAGAGTGTCCCAAGCCACAGACAATGAGTTGCTGGAGTTAAGGCAAGGAAACAGAGAATTAGTTGCTTACCTGGCGCAGTTTAATAAGCTTATCGTGGAAACGGACTGGCCAGAGAATAAAAGAGCTGCGTTATTTTATAGGGGCTTGAAGGACGAACTGAAAGATGCTCTGTCCCAGATTCCAAATCGACCTATGGAAGTTTCCGCCCTCATCGATTTGGTCTTAGAATTAGATTATCGACAGTTGGAACGGAAGGAAGAGAAAAGGAGAGAGTTTCGCCCGAGTGTTCCAAGATTTGACCGGATGAGATCTGAAGGAACTAGGTCAGCAGAGAGCACCCAGTCAGTAGAACCTATGCAAATTGGAGCTGTGAGGGGACCCCTGTCAAAAGAAGAAAAGGAGAAGAGGAGAGCCAATAATCTCTGCATGTACTGTGGGATCAGTGGACACTTTGTCAAGGTCTGCCCAAAGAAGCCTAAAACTTCACCGAAGAAAAACTTGAGGCACCACCAGTAGGAGGGGTTGGACTGGTGGATGCTAAAGAAAATACAACTCCAGAGGCCCATTTATTGGCAAACACGCTACAATCTTCTGCTCCTCATTTAACCCTACCAGTAACCTTGAAGTTCAGGAGTACTATCCAATCTGACGTCTCGGTGATGATTGATTCTGGAGCTACCGGAAATTTCTGCGACCTTAAATTTGCTTCAAGGATAGGTTTGCAAGCAATTCGGAAGACTAAGAGTGAAGCAGTACGAGCCGTAGATGGGACTAACCTCTCTTCCGGTCCCATTGTTAGCCACACCGAAAAGTAAAACTTGTCCTCCCAGATGGTCATCGAGAGAACATACAGTTTAACTTAATTGATGCGCCGCAGTTCCAATTAATCTTAGGACTTCCTTGGTTAACTGAACATAATCCTCAAATTGATTGGGAGAAAAGATCTATTAAAATGAACTCCGAATTCTGCAGGGAATCTTGTTTTCTTGATCCGGACCAAGCCAAGGGATCTAGTCTAGCTGCCTGTCTGTGTGAGAATGGGGCATCAGTGTGCTTAATTCGTACAGAAGAAATTCCAGAGATGTATCGGGAATATGAGGATGTTTTCAGTGAAATCAAGGCCGAGCAGCTTCCTCCTCATCGACCTTATGATTGCAAGATCGAGTTGGAGCCAGGAGTCAACCTCCCATGCAGTAGAGTCTACGCGTTGACTGAGAAAGAGGACACTTATTTGAAAGAATATATTCAGACCTACTTAAAGAACGGTTTCATCCGACCATCTCAGTCCCCAGTCTCCTCGCCACTATTTTTTGTCCTAAGAAAGAAGAGGGCGACCTTCGAACTTGTATAGACTATCGCGCCTTGAACAGAATCACTATCAAGAACAGATATCCGTTGCCCCTGATTTCAGTACTTCTGGATCAGGTAAAAGGGGCCCAAATCTATACTAAACTCGACCTGAGAGGAGCATATCATCTAATCCGGGTTAGGGAGGGTGATGAATGGAAGACCGCGTTCAGGACCAAGTTTGGTTTGTATGAATATCAGGTTATGCCCTACGGTCTCTGCAATGCTCCGGCTGCTTTCCAGTATTTTATAAACGATGTTTTGAGCCAATATATAGACCAGCGTGCAATTGTATATATTGACGACATTTTGATTTACTCTGCATCTGAAGGCGAACATCTTGAACATGTTAAAGGAATCTTGGAAAAGCTGCGAGAACACCATCTATATGTCAAGCTTGAAAAATGCGCTTTCCATGTCCGCTCAGTGGATTTTCTAGGTTTCATTTTGTCTCCTGAGGGAATTACCATGGATATCAAAAAGATTAAGGCAGTTCTAGATTGGCCATCTCCTGTGACAATAAAGGAAATACAGCGGTTTATTGGATTTGCAAATTTTTACTCAGGACTTTTCTCAGAAGGTAATTCCCATAACTCGCCTGCTCAGGAAAGGTATTCCTTTTATCTGGTCGGAAGAAGCGGAGGCCGCTTTTCAGTCCCTTAAAAAGAGTTTCACATCAGCACCCATTCTTCTGCATGCGGATCCCACTGAGCCCTTTTTTGTGGAATCTGACGCGTCAGACCAAGCAATCGGAGGTGTCCTATCCCAGAGACATAAGGAAACTGGTCAACTGCATCCAGTTGCTTACCACTCTCGAAAACTTCTTCCTGCTGAAATCAACTATACGATCACTGAGAAGGAGCTTTTGGCTATCAAGGATGCCTTCAGGGAATGGAGGCATTACTTGATGGGAGCCAGACATACAGTGACTGTATATACGGACCATAAGAATCTGCAGTTCTTAAAATCCGCAAGGACCTTGACTCCACGTCAACTCAGGTGGTCTCTCTACTTTGCAGATTATAACTTTGTGATTACTTACCGTCCTGGAAACAAAATGGGAAGGCTGACGCCTTATCCAGACTGGAAACAGAAGATCAAAAGGTGGTCATCGAGGATCAAAGGATAATCCCAGAATCAAAAATTGTGGGAGCTGTTACCAGGGAGACTTTAGAAGAAAGGGTCAAGAGGTCTCTTACTCCAGCAGAAGCTCAGCAATGGGTTTTGGCAGATCCTTCTCGTGAAATCCAAAATGGTTTATCCTATCATGGAGGAGCTCTTTTTATACCTAGTTCTGAATTACAGGAACAAATTTTGCACGACTGTCATGATCACCCTATGGCTGGTCATAAGGGAATAAGTAAGACTGAAGAGCTAATTAAAAGACAATTCTGGTGGCCAAACATGACCAAGGACATCAGGCAGTATGTATTAGGTTGCGGGATTTGTGCTCAGGGAAAGTCCACACGACAATCTCCTCAGGGACTTCTCCAACCGATACCTACGCCCCCTCATCCGTGGCATACGGTAACCATGGATCTTATAGTAGACCTCCCTACTAGTCGGGGTTACAACACGATCCTAGTTTTTGTGGACGCCTTTACCAGATGGTCCACTTTGTCCCACTAAAAAACATCCCCAGTGCAAAGGAATTGGCAATACAATTTGGGTTGAATGTAGTAAGATCACATGGGATTCCTAAGGTCCTCATTTCTGACCGTGGTACTCAGTTCTTGTCTCACTTTTGGAAGGCCTTCACTACAGGTTTACACATCGACACTAGGTTCTCCACTAGTTATCACCCAGAGACTGACGGGCAGACTGAGAGGGCAAATCAGGAGTTAGAACAGTACCTCAGACTGTTTCTGTTAGATCAAGAAGGTGATTGGTCCGATCTTCTATGGGCGGCAGAATTTGCACACAATAATTCTAAAAATAGTTCTACAGGTCATTCTCCATTCTATTTAAATTATGGCCGACACCCAAACTTAATGATGAACACTAGTGAAATCTCTGTCCCAGCGGCTAAGGAGTTTGTGCTACATTTAAATCAGATTCATGAAGCAGCTAAAGAAACATTAGAGAAATCAAAAGAATTGTACAAGAGTTATGCAGACAGAAAGAGAAGGCTGGGAGAGGAATATTCAATCGGCAGTAAGGTTTGGCTCAGTACCAAGAACTTGAGACTTAAAGGGAACCGTAAGTTCCAACCTCGGTTCATAGGCCCTTTGAAGATGAAAAGAAGATAAATTCAGTGACTTATAAGCTAAAACTCCCTACACACTTGCGAATTCATCCAGTTTTTCACGTTTCCTTGTTGAAAGGTTCCTTACCCCATCTTAGATCCAGGTCACTTCCGAAAACAATTCAAACTGATTATGGGGATGAGTTTGAGGTTAAAGGAATTCTAGACTCTAAGTGGAAGAGCAAGAGGCTGTTCTACTTGGTGGATTGGAAGGGCTATGGTCCTGAGGAAAGATCTTGGGAGCCTTCCTCCAATGTTCATGCTCCAAGATTAATCAAGACCTTTCATGCTCAATTTCCCCTTAAGGCAAGGCTTGGGGAACCCCCCTTGCGGAGGGGTACTGTCAGGAACCTGGTCTCCAAAACAGATCAGTCCGTGGGGGCTATCACTGCTCCTTTGCTCAAGGGTCGTTGTAACGCTTCTAGGGCCCTAGAAGTACAGGTCAAGCCATCCTGGTCCGCCTTAGTTAGAAGGCGGTGCCTTAAGATGGCCGCTTAAAGAGCAGTCAGCGCTGCAGCCTCTCTGTGATTTGCGCGAGCCCTTGAACACAGCTGAGGCTCGCGCTGGCTCTCGGAACTGCGCACTTCACTGAGTCCGTTGAGGCATTTGGAGGTGTTTGGTTGTTCGTCGCGTCTAGAGTGAGAGTAGAAAGGCGTGTTCTCGTTATAATCCCCGGCGGTAGCTAGCATTCCTACGCGTCGGATTTCATAGAACATTCACGGAAGAAATTTTGAAAGCAGTGTTGAGTTGCTACAAACTTACCGGCAATTCGAATTCAGGACCGCAGCTGTTGAAAAGTGTTCCAGTCACGCAAGTACCCTAATGCAAAAGACAACAGAAAAGCTTTTAGTTAAAGTCACATGTAATGAGGATAATTACAGTACTTGTAATATAGTTTTTGATAAATGCACAATAAGGTTCAGGGTTTCTAATTACTTACCTGATTCCTCGTTCTGCTGTATCTTGGATATTCTTTAACCCTGTGTTAAGAGAAGAAGAACAAAAGAAAAGAAAGAAAGGTTAATAACAGTGTTAAAGGAATAATTAGATAAGAGTAAGAACAGGAAATAAAAGTTTAGGAAATAAACGCTATGTTATTCTTTTCATAGAAAGTCAAAATCTTTCACAGTGTTCCAGCATTAAATACACTATCCAATAGAAGAGAGGCAATGGCTTGGTCTCCTAGGGTAGGTTGTATAAAGGTCTAGAGAGTAAACGCACTTCTTATTTGATTGTCTTTTAATGTGAACTCAAGTAATTGTTGTTTGAACCTTACAGTGTGAACAGCGCCAGAAAAACCATTGAGGTAGTTGATAGAAGACACCAGACCAGAAGACCAGCTGTCTCTTCTCTGTCCCATTCCCCTTTCCCCTTGGGAGTTCTTTCGCGCGACCGGAGTTTTCCTTGGTGGCGCGGAGGGAGTCTTGGAGAGGCATTGGGAAAAGCTCATCATTCTGCTCCTGTGAGGTCCTTGGGATTACTTCAGTAAGATGGTTCTGACACAGAGATGCAAAAAGGGGCAACAGGGGTGGAGGAAGTGGCAAGAGAGAAGCAGAGAGAAGCAAGAGAGGTGCAGAAAGAAACAAAAGAAGTGGAGAAAGAAGGAACAGATGTGCAGAAAGAGGCAACAGGAGTGCAGAAAGAGGCACGAGGGGTGCAGAGAGAAGCAAGAGAAGTGCAGAAAGAAGCAACAAATGTGCAGAACCAAGGAAGAGGGGTGGAGAAAGAGGCAACAGAAGTGCAGAAAGAAGCAACAGAGATGCAGAAAGGGGGAAGAGGGGTAGAGCAAGAGGCAAGAGGGGTGCCGAAAGAAGCAAGAGAGTTACAGAAAGAAACAAAAGAAGTGCAGAAAGAAGGAACAGAGGTGCAGAAAGAGGCAAGAGGGGTACAGAAAGAGGGAAGAGGGGTGAGGAAAGAGGCACAAGTGTTGCAGAAAGAAGGGACAGAGGTGCAGAAAGAAGCGAGAGGAGTGCAGAAAGAAGCAACAGAGGTGCAGAAAGAGGCAAGAGGGGTGCAACAAGAGGGAAGAGGGGTGCAGAAAGAGGCACAAGGGTGCAGAAAGAAGCAAGAGATGTGCAGAAAGAAACAAAAGAATTCCAGAAAGACGGAACAGAGGTGCAGCAAAAGGCACCAGGGGTGCAGAAAGAGGGAAGAGGGGTGGAGAAAGAGGCAAGGGGTATAGAAAGAAGGAAGAGAGCTGTAGAAAGAAACAAAAGAAGTGCAGAAAGAAGGAACATAGGTGCAGAAAGAGGCAACAGAAGTGCAGAGAGAGAGACGAGGGGTGAAGAAAGAGGCAAGGGGTGTAGAAAGAAGCGAGAGCTGCAGAAAGAAACAAAAGAAGTGCAGAAAGAAGGATCAGAGGTGCAGAAAGAGGGAAGAGTGATGCAGAAAGAGCCAAGAAAAGTGCAGAAAGAAGCAACAGAGATGCAGAAAGGGGGAAAAGGAGTGGAGAAAGAGGCAAGAGGGAAGCAGAGAGAAGCATGAGAGGTGCAGAAAGAAACAAAAGAAGTGCAGAAAGAAGGAACAGATGTGCAGAAAGAGGTAAGAGGAGTGCAGAAAGAGAGAAGAGGGGTGCAGAAAGAGGCACAAGGGGTACAGAAAGAGGCACAAGGGGTGCAGAGAGAAGCAAGAGAAGTGCAGAAAGAAGCAACAGAGGTGCAGAACAAAGGAAGAGGGGTGGAGAAAGAGGCAACAGAAGTGCAGAAAGAAGCAACAGAGATGCAGAAAGGGGGAAGAGGGGTGGAGAAAGAGGCAAGAGGGGTGCAGAAAGAAGCAGGAGAGTTGCAGGAAGAAACAAAAGAAGTGCAGAAAAAAGGTACAGAGGTACAGAAAGAGGCAAGAGTGGTGCAGAGAGAGCAAAGAGGGATGCAGAAAGAGGCACAAGGGTTGCGGAAAGAAGGGACAGAGGTGCAGAAAGAAGCAAGAGAAGTGCAGAAAGAAGCAACAGAGGTGCAGAATGGGGGATGAGGAGTGGAGAAAGAGGCAAGAGAAGTGCAGAAAGAAGCAACAGAGATGCAAAAAGGGGCAACAGGGGTGGAGGAAGTGGCAAGAGAGGTGCAGAAAGAAGGAAGAGAGGTGCAGAAAGAAACAAAAGAAGAGCAGAAAGAAGAAACAGTGGTGCAGAAAGAGGCAAGAGTGGTGCAGAAAGAGGGAAGAAGGGTGCAGAAAAAAGCACGAGTGGTCCAGAAAGAAGCAATGAGGTGCAGAAAGAAGCAAGAGAGGTGCAGAAAGAAACAAAAGAAGAGCAGAAAGAAGAAACAGAGGTGCAGAAAGGGGGATGAGGAGTGGAGAAAGAGGCAAGAGAAGTGCAGAAAGAAGCAACAGAGATGCAAAAAGGGGCAACAGGGGTGGAGGAAGTGGCAAGAGAGGTGCAGAAAGAAGGAAGAGAGGTGCAGAAAGAAACAAAAGAAGAGCAGAAAGAAGAAACAGTGGTGCAGAAAGAGGCAAGAGTGGTGCAGAAAGAGGGAAGAAGGGTGCAGAAAAAAGCACGAGTGGTCCAGAAAGAAGCAATGAGGTGCAGAAAGAGGCAAGAGGGGTGCAGAAAGAGGGAAGAAGGGTGCAGACAAAAGCACGAGTGGTCCAGAAAGAAG
Source organism: Calotriton arnoldi (assembly GCA_963921515.1). NCBI lineage: Eukaryota > Metazoa > Chordata > Amphibia > Caudata > Salamandridae > Calotriton > Calotriton arnoldi. Next base: position 1,031,287 of record CAWUFW010005722.1, read on the forward strand.
CAATGAGGTGCAGAAAGAAGCAAGAGGGGTGCAAAAAGAGGGAAGAGGAGTGCAGAAAGAGACAGGAGGGGTGCAGAAAGAAGCACAAGATGTGCAGAAAGAAACAAAAGAAGTGCAGAAAGACAGAACAGAGGTGCAGCAAAAGGCACCAGGTGTGCAGAAAGAGGGAAGAGGGGTGCAGACAAAAGCACGAGTGGTCCAGAAAGAAGCAACAGAGGTGCAGAAAGAGGCAAGAGGGGTGCAAAAAGAGGGAAGAGGAGTGCAGAAAGAGACAGGAGGGGTGCAGAAAGAAGCACAAGATGTGCAGAAAGAAACAAAAGAAGTGCAGAAAGACAGAACAGAGGTGCAGCAAAAGGCACCAGGTGTGCAGAAAGAGGGAAGAGGGGTGGAGAAAGAGGCAAGGGGTATAGAAAGAAGCAAGAGAGCTGTAGAAGGAAACAAAAGATGTGCAGAAAGAAGGAAAAGAAGTGCAGAAAGAAGGAAAAGAGGTGCAGAAAGAGGCAACAGAAGTGCAGAGAGAGAGACGAGGGGTGGAGAAAGAGGCAAGGGGGTGCAGAAAGAAGCGAGAGCTGCAGAAAGAAACAAAAGAAGTGCAGAAAGAAGAAACAGAGATGCAGAAAGAGGCAAGAGGGGTGCAGAAAGAGGGAAGAGGGGTGCAGAAAGAGACACGAGATGTGCAGAAAGAAACAAAAGAAGTGCAGAAAGATGGAACAGAGGTGCAGCAAAAGGCACCAGGGGTGTAGAAAGAGGGAAGAGGGGTGGAGAAAGAGGCAAGGGGTATAGAAAGAAGCAAGAGAGCTGTAGAAAGAAACAAAAGAAGTGCAGAAAGAAAGAACAGAGGTACAGAAAGAGGCAACAGAAGTGCAGAGAAAGAGACGAAGGATGGAGAAAGAGGCAAGGGGGTGCAGAAAGAAGCGAGAGCTGCAGAAAGAAACAAAAGAATTGCAGAAAGACGGAACAGAGGTGCAGCAAAAGGCACCAGGGGTGCAGAAAGAGGGAAGAGGGGTGGAGAAAGAGGCAAGGGGTATAGAAAGAAGCAAGAGAGCTGTAGAAAGAAACAAAAGAAGTGCAGATAGAAGGAACAGAGGTGCAGAAAGAGGCAACAGAAGTGCAGAGAGAGAGACGAGGGATGGAGAAAGAGGCAAGGGGGTGCAGAAAGAAGCGAGAGCTGCAGAAAGAAACAAAAGAAGTACAGAAAGAAGGAACAGAGGTGCAGAAAGAGGAAAGAGGGGTACAGAAAGAGGGAAGAGGGGTGCAGAAAGAAGCATGAGAGGTGCAGAAAGAAACAAAAGAAGTGCAAAAAGAAGGAACAGAGGTGCAGAGAGAGGCAATAAAGGTGCAGAAAGAGGGAAAAAGGGTGCAGAAAGAGTCACGAGGGGTGCAGAAAGAAGCAAGGGAAGTGCAGAAAGAAGCAGCAGAGGTGCAGAAAGAGGGACGAGTGATGCAGAAAGAGGCAAGAGAAGTGCAGAAAGAAGCAACAGAGATGCAGAAAGGGGGAAAAGGAGTGGAGAAAGAGGCAAGAGGAGTGCAGAAAGAGAGAAGAGAGGTGCAGAAGGAGGCACAAGGGGTGCAGAAAGAGGCACGAGGGGTGCAGAGAGAAGCAAGAGAAGTGCAGAAAGAAGCAACAGAGGTGTAGAACAAAGTAAGAGGGGTGGAGAAAGAGGCAACAGAAGTGCAGAAAGAAGGAACAGAGATGCAGAAAGGGGGAAAAGGAGTGGAGAAAGAGGCAAGAGGGTAGCAGAGAGAAGCAAAAGAGGTGCAGAAAGAAACAAAAGAAGTGCAGAAAGAAGAAACCGATGTGCAGAAAGAGTTAAGAGGAGTGCAGAAAGAGAGAAGAGAGGTGCAGAAAGAGGCACAAGGGGTGCAGAAAGAGGCACGAGGGGTGCAGAGAGAAGCAAGAGAAGTGCAGAAAGAAGCAACAGAGGTGTAGAACAAAGGAAGAGGGGTGGAGAAAGAGGCAACAGAAGTGCAGAAAGAAGGAACAGAGATGCAGAAAGGGGGAAAAGGAATGGAGAAAGAGGCAAGAGGGAAGCAGAGAGAAGCAAGAGAGGTGCAGAAAGAAACAAAAGAAGTGAAGAAAGAAGGAACAGATGTGCAGAAAGAGGTAAGAGGAGTGCAGAAAGAGAGAAGAGAGGTGCAGAAAGAGGCACAAGGGGTGCAGAAAGAGGCACGAGGGGTGCAGAGAGAAGCAAGAGAAGTGCAGAAAGAAGCAACAGAGATGCAGAAAGGGGGAAGAGGGGTGGAGCAAGAGGCAAGAGGGGTGCAGAAAGAAGCAAGAGAGTTGCAGAAAGAAACAAAAGAAGTGCAAAAAGAAGGTACAGAGGTACAGAAAGAGGCAAGAGGGGTGCAGAGAGAGCGAAGAGAGATGCAGAAAGAGGCACAAGGGTTGCAGAAAGAAGGGACAGAGGTGCAGAAAGAAGCAAGAGAAGTACAGAAAGAAGCAACAGAGGTGCAGAAAGGGGGATGAGGAGTGGAGAAAGAGGCAAGAGAAGTGCTGAAAGAAGCAAAAGAGGTGCAAAAAGGGGCAACAGGGGTGGAGGAAGTGGCAAGAGAGGTACAGAAAGAAGCAAGAGAGGTGCAGAAAGAAACAAAAGAAGAGCAGAAAGAAGGAACAGAGGTGCAGAAAAGGCAAAAGGGGTGCAGAAAGAGGGAAGAAGGGTGCGGAAAAAAGCACGAGTGGTCCAGAAAGAAGCAAAAAGGTGCAGAAAGAAGCAAGAGTAGTGCAGAAAGAAGCAACAGAGGTGCAGAAAGAGGCAAGAGGGGTGCAAAAAGAGGGAAGAGGAGTGCAGAAAGAGACACAAGGGGGGCAGAAAGAAGCAAGAAATGTGCAGAAGGAAACAAAAAAAATGCAGAAAGAAGGAACAGAGGTGAAGAAAGAGGCAAGAGGGGTACAGACAGAGGGAAGAGGGGTGCAGAAAGGAGCATGAGAGGTGCAGAAAGAAATAAAAGAAGTGCAAAAATAAGGAACAGAGTTGCAGAGAGAGGCAAGAAAGGTGCAGAAAGAGAGAAAAAGGGTGCAGAAAGAGGCACAAGGGGTGCAGAAAGAAGCAAGGGAAGTGCAGAAAGAAGCAACAGAGGTGCAGAAAGAGGGAAGAGTGATGCAGAAAGAGGCAAGGGAAGTGCAGAAAGAAGCAACAAAGATGCAGAAAGGGGGAAAAGGAGTGGAGAAAGAGGCAAGAGGGAAGCCGAGAGAAGCAAGAGAGGTGCAGAAAGAAACAAAAGAAGTGCAGAGAAGGAACAGATGTGCAGAAAGAGGTAGGAGGAGTGCAGAAAGAGGCATGAGGGGTGCAGAGAGAAGCAAAAGAAGTAAAGAAAGAAGCCCCAGCGTCTCTGTTCTCTCTAAACGATTTGGAGTGCACTCTAGGTGCACTAGTGATTGGATACTGTGGTACCTTATGAGTCCCTAGTATATGGTACCTTAGGTACCAAGGGCATAGGTACTTCACAGGCCTACCAGGGGCTGCAGCATGTATTATGCCACCCCTGGGAAGCAGACTAAATCTGACACCACAGGCCTGCTACTGCAGCCTGGGTGAGGAAGTGCTAGCACTCCTCACTGAGATATAGGTCCCCTATATCTCTCCTACACACACATATAAACCTATCAGTCACCCCTAAGGCAGGCCCTATCAATCCTGAGGGCAGGGTGCTTGGCTTCTATGTGAGGGGGTGCCTCTGCCTGAGCAGGGCCCCTCTGCAGCTCTCAGAGTCCATTCTCTGGTGCTGTTTGTGGATGCGGTTAAACCATATACTTTTAAGTGCATTATATCCTCGCGGTAAAATGCTAACTTTGGAATGGCTGCATCGAAACATGTCGTGTTTGGTGTCAAACATCTTGGAATACTACCCCCCGCCAGTCCTGGCGGCGGGGGTAGCATTCCACCCTTCTAGAGGGATAGACATGTACCTACTGTGGAAACGCGGTAGAATCCTGCAGAGCCCTGGCATCACAAAATGGATGCCACCAGTCACAGACACTGGGCTGCCCTCCTGCTGATGACCAACACTCGCAGTGGAGGAAGCCCAACAATAGATATCCTGTCCCAAGGGGGTGTGACCACCTTCCAGACAGGGTTTAGTGTATTGGGGCTGGGTGGGTGCACTCTTAGAGTGCTTTGAAGTCCTGCACTGGGGGAGCAGAAGGCTCCTCTGTGCATATGCCAGTTCAAACCGGCTCAGGGGCTACCTGTCCCTGCTCTGGCGCGAAACTGGACAAAGGGAAGTGGGTGTAGCCACCCACTCCCCTGACCCTCCCATAGGTAGGGTCATAGAGCTAGTCCCTCCCTTTCTTTTAGTATAAGAGGGGAACCTGTGCATTGCACCCTAGATTTCCCTGGACGACGCTCTGCAAGAAGAATCCCGGACCTTCGACGTTCCACTACCTTTGGAAGACTGAAGAATCTCCCTTGGAGTCAAGGAGTGACTCCCCTGCTTGGCAGGCACCAAAAACTACAAACGACGGTCGCAAACTACGCCGCTCCCGCCGGAGTCCGAAGTCCCTGCAGCCCAAGAAGTGGATTTCCTGACTTCTCAAAGGCCATCGTGAGTCCCCAGCGAAGCTGAGGCCAGTGGACCCCAAGAGTAATGAGGAACCGCGACCCCTGGGTACCGTGCACTATTGTCAAGTGCAACCCCTTCACAACGTTCCACGAACTTGTGCTTTGGACCACGTGTGGTCCTAGCCTCCAGCAGGAATCCCTCCTAAGATCAGAGGCCTACCACGTCCCGAGTGACCGTGGGCCCCTGTGAGTGAATCCTCCCGAGGCGTCTTTGCGATCCCTTGCCAGCCGGCTTGTGGGTCCCCAGAAGACTTTCTAAAGAAACCAAAGGGCTCCCCTGGTTGCTCCAGGCCTGCCCTGACTTACCCTCGCTGGGTGAGTCCCACAGACCTTGCTGGTCTGCGCCATTGCCTCTTCACACTTTCCCCAAGACTTGCTGTTACCAAGGCTTGTTGGCTCCGATCGAGTCGCCGACACCGCAGTAAGCTGCAGACATCGTGGGACACGCCGAATCCAGCTTCTGGTCATCGTGAACCCCTCCTGGACCTCGTGGCTGAAGAGTCAAGGCAACCACGAACGACCTGAATCTTGCGACGACGGTGGGCATCCATCTTCCTTGCCCCGAGTCACTGCCAAGTGACTTTGAACACTGTCCCCTCTGCTTTCAGGTCTTCCATCTTCCGAATCCAGGCTTGGATTCCTCCGGACACTTCTCCTGTCGCCGCAAGCAGCAAGTCTTCACTGGCTCCCATTGAAAACGACGCCGCGACACGACACCAAAGAACACCTATGCACCCGGCTCCCCTGGGTGAGGTAACTTCAGCACTACGGTGCTCCTGTGGGTGTGGGCCCTAGAACTACTTACCCTGTAAGTGCCTTGCTTGTAGCTTCCCTAAAAGTGTCCTAAAACTCTAACTTTCTAAGTGCGACAATTGCGCTGACTCGTACAGGGTTCGCGTCTGTGTTAGACACACCGCGTCCATCTCCTTTGTAACACTATCTAAAACTGTATCCTTCGACTCGTACTGAGTCCGATCGGTGTTCGCCTCGAACACACAAAGGGCCTGTAACTCTGAGATCTCCATTGCACTGACTCGCACAAGGTTCGCGTCTGTGTTAGACACAGCGCGTCCATCTCCCTTGCATCTCTATCTGTGACCGCGTCCTTCGACTCGTACAAGGACCGATCGGTGTGTTCGCCTCGAACACGCAAGGGACCTTTAACATTGAAATCTCAATCGCGTCTGAGTGCATAGACTCGCACAGGACTCGCACCGGTGCCAGGTCACCGCGTCCGTCCCCTGTGGGTCTCCTACAACTACCTGGGGTGGTTCTTGGGGGTCCCTCGATTCTAGATGCCCTAGACCTAGGTCTAGCAAACTAAGATTGTGATATTCGATTGTGCTAAACTTATTGTGATAATATTTGACTTGTACATATGTTCCTGACCTCTAATCTCATAAAGAGATTAGTAGAGAGTGTTTATTAATAAATACATATATATTTGATATATATACCTGTGTGGTGTCTTTTCATTTGGTGATTCAAGAGATTGTGTGGTAAAACAAGCTGCTTTACATTCCTTCAAGACTTAGCCTGAAGGCTGCTCTCCACAGCTACCACTAGGATAGCTTTCTATAAAGGTTGTCTTAAACCTATCTACCATAAGAGTCGAATTGTTCTGGTGCAAGGTGTCCACTTTAATTAGTGAACAGCATATACCAGGCCAACTTCTCACATTGGTGGGCAGCGTGTGGGATTCCAGCTTGCTATTGTTTTACCAGAAAATCTCTATTTGAATTACTAACTGAAAACCACTATAGGTACTTAAGGTACATATAAAGTCAAGCTTAGTATCAATAAGTTCTACTGAACTTAGAGCTGTGTGCCAAGGGATAGCACACCCTTTCTACAGCTCAAGCTAGTATCAGTAGGCCACAAACTAGTGTAGGTAGTACAACACTGCACAACACTAGAATGTCCTTAAAGGGTGGAACCAGTGGATCCACTCAGCCTCAGTATAAGGACATGGCTTTCTCTGACTTGAGAGCCATGTGTGTTGAAAGACACCTGAGGCTAGGACAGAGTCCCTCAACCCTACACCTGATAGATCTGCTGACAGCAGATGATCTTAGATTGGCTCTAGGAGCTAATGGGTCTGAATCAGTGGGTGGGTCAATTACAGTATCTGGGTCAGATGATGAAAATCAGAATGACCAGGACTCTGTGATTGAAGGGCCAGGCCTCAAGGGGCCTGAAAAGGACAGAGGAATTCTCCCTAAGAGAGCTGACAGAGTGGAGGAGAGGCATAGGTCCCCTTCCAGGGAATCTGAGCACTCTTATCACTCTGGCAGAGAATTTGTCCACCAGAGGAACTCATACTTTCCCATAAGAGAGACCTCCTCTGAAAGAATGTGCAAACTGCTGCAGTATGAGGAAGCAAGAGTTGCCCTCAGAACCAAGCAGTTGGCACTGGATAGAGAAGCCCTGGAGATCCAGAGAGCTTCTAGAAGAGAGGGGTTAGAACCCCTTGGTGGCAGCAACAGTGTCCCTAGAGGCAGAGAATCTATTCCAGACCATAGGAACCTGAGCAAGGTTGTTCCTCCCTACCAGAGTGGGGATGATATCCACAAGTGGATAACTGCTATGGAGAGGGCCTGTAGAGTACAGCAGGTCCCCCAAAAGCAGTGGGCAGCAATCTTGTGGCTCTCCTTTTCAGATAAAGGTAGAGACAAGCTCCTCACTGTTAGAGAAGAGGATGCTGATGATTATGAAGTCCTGAAGAGTGCACTGATAGATGGGTTTGGCTTAACCACTGAGCAGTACAGGTTGAAGTTCAGAGACACCCAGAAGGCACAGACTCAGGACTGGACTGACTTTGTTGATTGTGCAACCAAGGCTCTGGAGGGTTGGCTGGTTGGCAGTAGGGTTACTGATTTCAAGGGATTGTATAATCTGATGATGAGAGAACAGATCCTTAATAATTGCCAGAACCAGTTGTTGCATCAGTACCTGGTGGACTCGGATCTGACCTCTCCCCAAGAATTGGGAAAGAAGGCAGACAAATGGGTCAGAACCAGGGTGAGGCAGAAACCCCAGAACCAAGGGGGTGACACCAAGAAGCAAGATCCTAAGGGCTCTGAGAAAGGTGGGGATAAGTCAAAAGACCAGAAGTCTTCACAAGGGCCCCAAAAATCTGCATCTGGTGGGGAGTCACAATCCAACAAGGGAAAAGGCCAAAAGAAGCCCTGGTGCAAATTCTGTAAACAGAAAGGGCACTGGACTTCTGACTGTAACAAGTCCAAAGACCAAACCACCACCACTCCTGCCCCTAAGGCAACTGTTCCCCCTAGTTCAGCTACTGGTGGAGGTGGTACACAGAATAAGGGTGTAGTAGGGTTGACCCTGGGTTCTGAAGTGGACTCTGACCTAGTCAGAGTGCCCACTCAGGCAATGCTGATTTGTGAGGGAGACCTTAATATGTCCTTCCTAGTGAGTCCCAGTAATCTGGGCAAATACAAACAGCAGCCTGTAATAAATGGCAAACAGGCTTTGGCATTTAGGGACACAGGTGCTAGTGTCACCATGGTGGCAGAGGATCTTGTGGACCCTGGACAGATCATCCTGGGCGAAATGTACCAGGTGACCAATGCAAGCAACGTCAAGACCAACCATAGTCTGGCAGTTGTGAATTTCTCCTGGGGAGGGGTAACTGGCCTCAAGAAGGTTGTAGTCAGTGCAGACCTCCCTGTCGAATGTCTATTGGGCAATGATCTAGAGACTTCAGCCTGGTCTGAAGTAGAGTTATGGACTCATGCTGAGATGTTGGGCATCCCTGCAGAGGTATTTGCTGTGACCAGGTCACAAGCAAGAATGCATGACACTGAACCAGCTCTGGATCCTGGAACAATGGACCAGATGCTTCCCAAGAGGAGGAGCAGTAGGGTAAAGGCAGTGCCTTCCCCTCTGTCTCAGATCACAGATTCACCCCCAGAGGGAGGTGAAGCAGATCCTGAAGAAGGAACTGCCCCAGAGGGACTTGAGCCTGATCAGGTTGAGTTCTTGGGGGCAGGGGGCCCTTCTAGGGAAGATCTGAGTAAGGAGCAACAGTGCTGCCCCTCTCTTGAACCCCTCAGACAGCAGGCTGCTGCTGAGGCTGCTGGGAGTGCTAGTGGGTCCCATAAAGTTTATTGGGATGAGGGACTCCTATATTCTGAGGGTAGAGACCCAGCCCCTGGAGCCACCAGGAGGATGGTAATACCTCAGAAGTTTAGGGGGTTCCTCTTGACCCTAGCACATGACATCCCTTTAGCAGGACACTTGGGCCAAAACAAGACCTGGGACAGGCTTGTTCCACATTTTCATTGGCCACATATGTCAGAGGACACAAAGGAGTTTTGTCGCTCCTGTGTCACATGCCAAGCCAGTGGTAAGGCAGGTGGCACAACAAAGGCCCCCTGATACCACTACCTGTGGTGGGGGTACCCTTTGAAAGGGTAGGGATTGACATTGTTGGTCCCCTTGACCCTCAAACTGCATCTGGGCACAGGTTTATCCTGGTGGTAGTGGATCATGCCACCAGGTACCCAGAAGCAATTCCCCTGAGGACCACCACAGCCCCTGTGGTGGCAAGAGCCCTCATTGGAGTCTTCTCCAGAGTGGGTTTCCCAAAGGAGGTCATTTCTGACAGAGGTACCAACTTCATGTCAGGATATCTAAAAGCAATGTGGAAGGAGTGTGGTGTAACTTACAAGTTCACCACCCCCTATCACCCACAATGCAATGGTTTAGTTGAACGCTTCAACAAAACCTTGAAAGGAATGATTAAAGGACTCCCAGAGAAGCTTAGGCGGAAATGGGACCTTCTTCTTCCTTGCCTGTTGTTTGCATACAGAGAGGTTCCACAGAAGGGGGTTGGTTACAGCCCATTTGAGCTTCTGTTTGGGCATCCTGTGAGAGGTCCACTGTGTTTGGTAAAAGAGGGCTGGGAGTTACCTCTCAAGCCCCCAAACAAGATGTGATGGACTATGTACTTGGTCTCCGCTCCCGGATGGCAGAGTACATGAAAAAGGCAACCAAAAACCTGGAGGCCAGCCAAGAATTACAAAAAGCTTGGCATGACCAAAAGGCTGTACTGACTGTATACCAGCCAGGACAGAAAGTGTGGGTGTTGGAGCCTGTGGCCCCAGCAGCCCTCCAGGACAAGTGGAGTGGCCCCCATACAATAGTTGAACAGAAGGGAGAAGTCACCTACCTGGTGAATCTTGGAACTCCCAGGAGCCCCCTGAGGGTGCTCCATGTCAACAGATTAAAGCCATATGTTGACAGGGCTGACATGGGCTTGCTCATGGCAACTGATGAGGACCAGGAGGAGGAGAGTGACCCTCTCCCTGACCTGCTCTCTCAGAACCCTGATGATGGGTCAGTAGATGGTGTTGCTTTGGCAAGCAGCCTCACTGACCATCAGCAAACTGAGTGCAGACAAGTTCTGCAACAGTTTAGACATATGTTTAGCCTGACCCCTAGTCAGACTTCCTGGTGCACCCACGAGGTGGACACTGGAGACAGTCTGCCTGTCAAGAATAAAATCTACAGGCAACCTGACCATGTCAGGGACTGTATCAGGACTGAAGTCCAGAAAATGTTGGAGCTAGGTGTAATTGAGCCTTCAGATAGCCCTTGGGCTAGTCCAGTAGTCCTGGTACCCAAGCCTCATACCCAGGGTGGTAAGAAAGAAATGAGGTTTTGTGTAGACTACAGAGGCCTCAATGCAGTCACTAGGACTGATGCCTATCCCATACCAAGGGCAGATGAGCTGATTGATACTTTGGCCTCAGCCAAGTATCTAAGCACGTTTGACCTGACAGCTGGCTACTGGCAGATCAGGTTAGCTGATGATGCAAAAGCCAAAACAGCATTTTCGACCCCTGGTGGGCACTACCACTTTGTGGTGATGCCCTTTGGATTGAAAAATGCACCTGCCACTTTTCAGAGGTTGGTGAATAAAGTTCTGACAGGGATGGAAACTTATTGCTCAGCTTATCTAGATGATATTGCTGTCTTTAGTTCCTCCTGGCAGGATCACCTGGTCCACCTCAGGAATGTTTTGGAGGCCCTGCAGAAAGCAGGCCTCACTATCAAGGCCACTAAGTGCCAGATAGGGCAGAGTCAGGTTGTGTACCTGGGCCACCTTGTAGGTGGAGGCCAGGTTCAGCCTTTACAGAGCAAAATCCAAACCATAATGGAATGGGTTGCTCCAACCACCCAGACACAGGTGAGAGCCTTCTTAGGCCTGTCTGGGTACTATAGGAGGTTTGTCAAGGGATATGGATCTATAGTGACCCCTTGAATGATCTGACCTCAAAGAAAATGCCAAAAAAGGTTCAGTGGACAGCTAGCTGTCAAAAGGCATTTGAAGACCTAAAGCAGGCCATGTGCACTGCCCCCATCTTACAGAGTCCAGACTACACCAAAAAGTTCATTGTCCAAACAGATGCTTCTGAGCTGGGTGTGGGAGCTGTACTGTCTCAACTGAATGATGAAGGTCAAGACCAGCCAGTAGCTTTTATTAGCAGAAGGCTGACCCCTAGAGAGAAACGTTGGTCAGCTATAGAGAGGGAGGCCTTTGCTGTGGTATGGGCCCTGAAGAAGCTGAGGCCATACTTGTTTGGTACTCACTTCATAGTTCAGACCGACCACAAGCCCCTCCTATGGCTTAAACAAATGAAAGGAGAAAACCCAAAACTTTTGAGGTGGTCCATTTCCCTACAGGGGATGGACTATACAGTGGAACATAGACCTGGGACCCAACATGCCAATGCAGATGGACTCTCAAGGTATTTCCACTTTGAACACGAAGACTCAACTGGTCAAGGTTAGTTTAGTGTCCCTGCGTTTGGGGGGGTTGTGTAGGAGAGTAGGATCTGCCTCTTATGTTGCCCCCACTTTTTTTCTGATGTTTACACTGGTTTCTGGCTATAGTCTGGCTGGGACCCTGCTAATCAGGGCCCCAGCCTCTCTGTTCTCTCTAAACGACTTGGAGTGCACTCTAGGTGCACTAGTGATTGGATACTGTGGTACCTTATGAGTCCCTAGTATATGGTACCTTAGGTACCAAGGGCATAGGTACTTCACAGGCCTACCAGGGGCTGCAGCATGTATTATGCCACCCCTGGGAAGCAGACTAAATCTGACACCACAGGCCTGCTACTGCAGCCTGGGTGAGGAAGTGCTAGCACCCCTCACTGAGATATAGGTTCCCTATATCTCTCCTACACACACATATAAACCTATCAGTCACCCCTAAGGCAGGCCCTATCAATCCTGAGGGCAGGGTGCTTGGCTTCTATGTGAGGGGGTGCCTCTGCCTGAGCAGGGCCCCTCTGCAGCTCTCAGAGTCCATTCTCTGGTGCTGTTTGTGGATGCGGTTAAACCATATACTTTTAAGTGCATTATATCCTCGCGGTAAAATGCTAACTTTGGAATGGCTGCATCGAAACATGTCGTGTTTGGTGTCAAACATCTTGGAATACTACCCCCCCGCCAGTCCTGGCGGCGGGGGTAGCATTCCACCCTTCTAGAGGGATAGACATGTACCTACTGTGGAAACGCGGTAGAATCCTGCAGAGCCCTGGCATCACAAAATGGATGCCACCAGTCACAGACACTGGGCTGCCCTCCTGCTGATGACCAACACTCGCAGTGGAGGAAGCCCAACAATAGATATCCTGTCCCAAGGGGGTGTGACCACCTCCCAGACAGGGTTTAGTGTATTGGGGCTGGGTGGGTGCACTCTTAGAGTGCTTTGAAGTCCTGCACTGGGGGAGCAGAAGGCTCCTCTGTGCATATGCCAGTTCAAACCGGCTCAGGGGCTACCTGTCCCTGCTCTGGCGCGAAACTGGACAAAGGGAAGTGGGTGTAGCCACCCACTCCCCTGACCCTCCCATAGGTAGGGTCATAGAGCTAGTCCCTCCCTTTCTTTTAGTATAAGAGGGGAACCTGTGCATTGCACCCTAGATTTTCCTGGACGACGCTCTGAAGACAGAATCCCGGACCTTCGACGTTCCACTACCTTTGGAAGACTGAAGAATCTCCCTTGGAGTCAAGGAGTGACTCCCTGCTTGGCAGGCACCAAAAACTACAAACGACAGTCGCAAACTACGCCGCTCCCGCCGGAGTCCGAAGTCCCTGCAGCCCAAAAAGTAGATTTCCTGACTTCTCAAAGGCCATCGTGAGTCCCCAGCGAAGCTGAGGCCAGTGGACCCCAAGAGTAACGAGGAACCGCGACCCCTGGGTACCGTGCACTATTGTCAAGTGCAACCCCTTCACAACGTTCCACGAACTTGTGCTTTGGACCACGTGTGGTCCCAGCCTCCAGCAGGAATCTCTCCTAAGATCAGAGGCCTACCACGTCCCGAGTGACCGTGGGCCCCTGTGAGCGAATCCTCCTGAGGCGTCTTCACGATCCCTTGCCAGCCAGCTTGTGGGTCCCCAGAAGACTTTGTAAAGAAACCAAAGGGCTCCCCTGCTTGCTCCAGGCCTGCCCTGACTTACCCTCGCTGGGTGAGTCCCACAGACCTTGCTGGTCTGCGCCATTGCCTCTTCACACTTTCCCCAAGACTTGCTGTTACCAAGGCTTGTTGGCTCCGATCGAGTCGCCGACACCGCAGTAAGCTGCAGACATCGTGGGACACGCCGAATCCAGCTCCTGGTCATCATCGACGCCTCCTGGACCTCGTGGCTGAAGAGTCAAGGCAACCGCGAACGACCTGAATCTTGCGACGACGGTGGGCATCCATCTTCCTTGCCCCGAGTCACTGCCAAGTGACTTTGAACACTGTCCCCTCTGCTTTCAGGTCTTCCATCTTCCGAATCCAGGCTTGGATTCCTCCGGACACTTCTCCTGTCGCCGCAAGCAGCAAGTCTTCACTGGCTCCCATTGAAAACGACGCCGCGACCCGACACCAAAGAACACCTATGCACCCGGCTCCCCTGGGTGAGGTAACTTCAGCACTACGGTGCTCCTGTGGGTGTGGGCCCTAGAACTACTTACCCTGTAAGTGACTTGCTTGTAGCATCCCTAGAAGTGTCCTAAAACTCTAACTTTCTAAGTGCGACAATTGCGCTGACTCGTACAGGGTTCGCGTCTGTGTTAGACACACCGCGTCCATCTCCTTTGTAACACTATCTAAAACTGTATCCTTCGACTCGTACTGAGTCCGATCGGTGTTCGCCTCGAACACACAAAGGGCCTGTAACTCTGAGATCTCCATTGCACTGACTCGCACAAGGTTCGCGTCTGTGTTAGACACAGCGCGTCCATCTCCCTTGCATCTCTATCTGTGACCGCGTCCTTCGACTCGTACAAGGACCGATCGGTGTGTTCGCCTCGAACACGCAAGGGACCTTTAACATTGATATCTCAATCGCGTCTGAGCGCATAGACTCGCACAGGACTCGCACCGGTGCCAGGTCACCGCGTCCGTCCCCTGTGGGTCTCCTACAACTACCTGGGGTGGTTCTTGGGGGTCCCTCGATTCTAGATGCCCTAGACCTAGGTCTAGCAAACTAAGATTGTGATATTCGATTGTGCTAAACTTATTGTGATAACATTTGACTTGTACATATGTTCCTGACCTCTAATCTCATAAAGAGATTAGTAGAGAGTGTTTATTAATAAATACATATATATTTGATATATATACCTGTGTGGTGTCTTTTCATTTGGTGATTCAAGAGATTGTGTGGTAAAACAAGCTGCTTTACATTCCTTCAAGACTTAGCCTGAAGGCTGCTCTCCACAGCTACCACTAGGATAGCTTTCTATAAAGGTTGTCTTAAACCTATCTACCATAAGAGTCGAATTGTTCTGGTGCAAGCTGTCCACTTTAATTAGTGAACAGCATATGCCAGGCCAACTTCTCACACAGAGAGTAGCAAGAGAGGTGCAGAAAGAAACAAAAGAAGTGCATAAAGAAGGAACCGATGTGCAGAAAGAGTTAAGAGGAGTGCAGAAAGAGAGAAGAGAGGTGCAGAAAGAGGCACAAGGGGTGCAGAAAGAGGCACGAGGGGTGCAGAGAGAAGCAAGAGAAGTGCAGAAAGAAGCAACAGAGGTGTAGAACAAAGGATGAGGGGTGGAGAAAGAGGCAACAGAAGTGCAGAAAGAAGGAACAGAGATGCAGAAAGGGGGGAAAGGAGTGGAGAAAGAGGCAAGAGGGAAGCAGAGAGAAGCAAGAGAGGTGCAGAAAGAAACAAAAGAAGTGAAGAAAGAAGGAACAGATGTGCAGAAAGAGGTAAGAGGAGTGCAGAAAGAGAGAAGAGAGGTGCAGAAAGAGGCACAAGGGGTGCAGAAAGAGGCACGAGGGGTGCAGAGAGAAGCAAGAGAAGTGCAGAAAGAAGCAGCAGAGGTGCAGAACAAAGGAAGAGGGGTGGAGAAAGAGGCAACAGAAGTGCAGAAAGAAGCAACAGAGATGCAGAAAGGGGGAAGAGGGGTGGAGAAAGAGGCAAGAGGGGTGCAGAAAGAAGCAAGAGAGTTGCAGAAAGAAACAAAAGAAGTGCAAAAAGAAGGCACAGAGGTACAGAAAGAGGCAAGAGGGGTGCAGAGAGAGCGAAGAGAGATGCAGAAAGAGGCACAAGGGTTGCAGAAAGAAGGGACAGAGGTGCAGAAAGAAGCAAGAGAAGTGCAGAAAGAAGCAACAGAGGTGCAGAAAGGGGGATGAGGAGTGGAGAAAGAGGCAAGAGAAGTGCAGAAAGAAGCAAAAGAGGTGCATAAAGGGGCAACAGGGGTGGAGGAAGTGGCAAGAGAGGTACAGAAAGAAGCAAGAGAGGTGCAGAAAGAAACAAAAGAAGAGCAGAAAGAAGGAACAGAGGTGCAGAAAGAGGCAAGAGGGGTGCAAAAAGTGGGAAGAGGAGTGCAGAAAGAGACACGAGGGGTGCAGAAAGAAGCAAGAGATGTGCAGAAAGAAACAAAAGAAGTGCAGAAAGAAGGAACAGAGGTGAAGAAAGAAGCAAGAGGGGTGCAGAAAGAGGGAAGAGGGGTGCAGAAAGGAGCATGAGAGTTGCAGAAAGAAATAAACGAAGTGCAAAAAGAAGGAACAGAGGTGCAGAGAGAGGCAAAAAAGGTGCAGAAAGAGGGAAAAAGGGTGCAGAAAGAGGCACGAGGGGTGCAGAAAGAAGCAATGGAAGTGCAGAAAGGTGGAAAAGGAGTGGAGAAAGAGGCAAGAGGGAAGCAGAGAGAAGCAAGAGAGGTACAGAAAGAAACATGAGAGGTGCAGAAAGAAACAAACAAAGTGCAAAAAGAAGGAACTGAGGTGCAGAGAGAGTCAAGAAAGGTGCAGAAAGAGGGAAAAAGGGTGCAGAAAGAGGCATGAGGGGTGCAGAAAGAAGCAATGGAAGTGCAGAAAGAAGCAACAGAGGTGCAGAAAGAGGGAAGAGTGATGCAGAAAGAGGCAAGAGAAGTGCAGAAAGAAACAACAGAGATGCAGAAAGGGGGCAAAGGAGTGGAGAAAGAGGCAAGAGGGAAGCAGAGAGAAGCAAGAGAGGTGCAGAAAGAAACAAAAGAAGTGCAGAAAGAAGGAAGAGATGTGCAGAAAGAGGTAAGAGGAGTGCAGAAGGAAGCAACAGAGGTGCAGAACAAAGGAAGAGGGGTGGAGAAAGAGGCAACAGAAGTGCAGAAAGAAGCAACAGAGATGCAGAAAGGGGGAAGAGGGTTGGAGAAAGAGGCAAGAGGGGTGCAGAAAGAAGCAAGAGAGTTGCAGAAAGAAACAAAAGAAGTGCAGAAAGAAGGTACAGAGGTACAGAAAGAGGCAAGAGGGGTGCAGAGAGAGCAAAGAGGGATGCAGAAAGAGGCACAAGGGTTGCAGAAAGAAGGGACATAGGTGCAGAAAGAAGCAAGAAAAGTGCAGGAAGAAGCAACAGAGGTGCAGAAAGGGGGATGAGGAGTGGAGAAAGAGGCAAGAGAAGTGCAGAAAGAAGCAACAGAGATGCAAAAAGGGGCAACAGGGGTGGAGGAAGTGGTAAGAGAGGTGCAGAAAGAAGCAAGACAGGTGCAGAAAGAAACAAAAGAAGAGCAGAAAGAAGGAACAGAGGTGCAGAAAGAGGCAAGAGGGGTGCAGAAAGAGGGAAGAAGGGTGCAGGAAAAAGCACGAGTGGTCCAGAAAGAAGCAAAAAGGTGCAGAAAGAAGCAAGAGTAGTGCAGAAAGAAGCAACTGAGGTGCAGAAAGAGGCAAGAGGGGTGCAAAAAGAGGGAAGAGGAGTGCAGAAAGAGACACGAAGGGTGCAGAAAGAAGCAAGAGGTGTGCAGAAAGATACAAAAGAAGTGCAGAAAGAAGGAACAGAGGTGCAGAAAGAGGAAAGAGGGGGCAGAAAGAGGGAAGAGTGTTGTAAAAGAGGCACGAGGGGTGCAGAAAGAAACAAGAGAGGTACAAAAAGAAGCAACAGAGGTGCAGAAAGAGGGAACAGGGGTGGAGAAAGACAAGAGAAGTGCAGAACGAAGCAACAGAGATGCAGAAAGGGGGAAAATGGGTAGAGAAAGAGGCAAGAGGGAAGCAGAGAGAAGCAAGAGAGGTACAGAAAGAAACAAAAGAAGTGCAGAAAGAAGGAACAGACGTGCAGAAAGAGGTAACAGGAGTGTAGAAAGAGAGAAGAGGGGTGCAGAAAGAGGTACAAGGGGTGCAGAAAGAGGCACGAGGGGTGCAGAGAGAAGCAAGAGAAGAGCAGAAAGAAGCAACAAAGGTGCAGAACAAAGGAAGAGGGGTGGAGAAAGAGGCAACAGAAGTGCAGAAAGAAGCAACAGAGATGCAGAAAGGTAGAAGAGGGGTGAAGAAAGAGGCAAGAGGGGTGCAGAAAGAAGCAAGAGAGTTGCAGAAAGAAACAAAAGAAGTGCAGAAAGAAGGAACAGAGGTGCAGAAAGAGGCAAGAGGGGTGAAGAAAGAGGGAAGAGGGGTGAGAAAAGAGGCACAAGGGTTGCAAAAAGAATGGACAGAGGTGCAGAAAGAAGCAAGAGGAGTGCAGAAAGAAGCAACAGAGGTGCAGAAAGAGGCAAGAGGGGTGCAACAAGAGGGATGAGGGGTACAGAAAGAGGCACAAGGGGTGCAGAAAGAAGCAAGAGATGTGCAGAAAGAAACAAAAGAAGTGCAGAAAGAAGGAACAGAGGTACAGAAAAAGGCACCAGGGGTGCAGAAAGAGGGAAGAGGGGTGGAGAAAGAGGCAAGGGGAATAGAAAGAAGCAAGAGAGCTGTAGAAAGAAACAAAAGAAGTGCAGAAAGAAGGAAAAGAGGTGCAGAAAGAGGCAACAGAAGTGCAGAGAGAGAGAGACGAGGGGTGGAGAAAGAGGCAAGGGGGTGCAGAAAGAAGCGAGAGCTGCAGAAATAAATAAAATAAGTACAGAAAGAAGGAACAGAGGTGCAGAAAGAGGCAAGAGGGGTGCAGAAAGAAGCATGAGAGGTGCAGAAAGAAAAAAAGAAGTGCAAAAAGAAGGAACAGAGGTGCAGAAAGAGGCAAGAGGGGTGCTGAAAGAGGGAAGAGTGGTGTGAAAAAGACACGAGGGTTACAGAAAGAAGCAAGAGAGGGGCAGAAAGAAGCTACAGAGCTGCAGAAAGAGGGAACAGGGGTGGTGAAAGAGACAAGAGAAGTGCAGAAACAAGCAACAGAGATGCAGAAAGGGTTAAGAGGAGTGGAGAAAGAGGCAAGAGGGGTGCAGAAAGAAGCAAGACAGGTGCAGAAAGAAACAAAAGAAGTGCAGAAATAAGAAACAGAGGAGCAGAGAGATTCAAGAAAGGTTCAGAAAGAGGGAAAAAGGGTGCAGAAAGAGGCACGAGGGGTGCAGAAAGAAGTGCAGAAAGAAGCAACAGAGGTGCAGAAAGAGGGAAGCGTGATGCAGAGTGAGGCAAGAGAAGTGCAGAAAGAAGCAACAGAGATGCATAAAGGGGGAAAAGGTGTGGAGAAAGAGGCAAGAGGGAAGCAGAGAGAAGCAAGAGAGGTGCAGAATGAAACAAAAGAAGTACAGAAAGAAGGAACAGGTGTGCAGAAAGAGGTAAGAGGAGTGCAGAAAGAGAGAAGAGGGGCGTAGAAAGAGGCACAAGGGGTGCAGAAAGAGGCACGAGGGGTGCAGAAAGAAGCAAGAGAATTGCAGAAAGAAGCAACAGAGGTGCAGAACAAAAGAAGAGGGGTGGAGAAAGAGGCAACAGAAGTGTAGAAAGAAGCAACAGAGATGCAGAAAGGGGGAAGAGGGTTGGAGAAAGAGGCAAGAGGGGTGCAGAAAGAAGCAAGAGAGTTGCAGAAAGAAACAAAAGAAGTGCAGAAAGAAGGTTCAGAGGTACAGAAAGAGGCAAGAGGGGTGCATAGAGAGCGAAGAGGGATGCAGAAAGAGGCACAAGGGTAGCAGAAAGAAGGGACCGTGGTGCAGAAAGAAGCAAGAGAAGTGCAGAAAGAAGCAACAGAGGTGCAGAAAGAGGGATGAGGAGTGGAGAAAGAGGCAAGAGAAGTGCAGATAGAAGCAACAGAGATGCAAAAAGGGGCATCAGGGGTGGAGGAAGTGGCAAGAGAGGTGCAGAACGAAGCAAGAGAGGTGCAGAAAGAAACAAAAGAAGAGCAGAAAGGAGGAACAGAGGTGCAGAAAGAGGCAAGAGGGGTGCAAAAAGAGGGAAGAAGGGTACAGAAAAAAGCACGAGTGGTTCAGAAAGAAGCAAAGAGGTGCAGAAAGAAGCAAGAGTAGTGCAGAAAGAAGCAACAGAGGTGCAGAAAGAGGCAAGAGGGGTGCAAAAAGAGGGAAGAGGGATACAGAAAGAGGCACAAGGGTTGCAGAAAGAAGGGACTGTGGTGCAGAAAGAAGCAAGCGAAGTGCAGAAAGAAGCAACAGAGGTGCAGAAAGAGGGATGAGGAGTGGATAAATAGGCAAGAGAAGTGCAGAAAGAAGCAACAGAGATGCAGAAAGAGGCAAGAGGGGTGCAGAAAGAGGGAAGAGGGGTGTGAAAGAGGTACGAGGGGTGTAGAAAGAAGCAAGAGAGGTGCATAAAGAAGCAACAGAGGTACAGAAAGAGGGAACAGGGGTGGAGAAAGAGACAAGAGAAGTGCAGAAAGAAGCAACAGAGATGCAGAAAGGGGGAAAAGGAGTGGAGAAAGAGGCAAGAGGGAAGCAGAGAGAAGCAAGAGAGGTGCAGAAAGAAACAAAAGAAGTGCAGAAAGAAGGAACAGATATGCAGAAAGAGGTAACAGGAGTACATAAAGAGAGAAGAGGGGTGCATAAAGAGGCACAAGGGGTGAAGAAAGAGGCACGAGGGGTGCAGAGAGAAATGAGAGAAGTGCAAATAGAAGCAACAAAGGTGCAGAACAAAGGAAGAGGGGTGGAGAAAGAGGCAACAGAAGTGCAGAAAGAAGCAACAGAGATGCAGAAAGGGGGAAGAGGAGTGGAGAAAGAGGCATGAGGGGTGCAGAAAGAAGCAAGAGAGTTGCAGAAAGAAACAAAAGAAGTGCAGACAGAAGGAACAGAGCTGCAGAAAGAGGCAAGAGGGGTGCAGAGAGAGCAAAGAGGGATGCAGAAAGAGGCACAAAGGTTGTAGAAAGAAGGCACAGAGGTGCAGAAAGAAGCAAGAGAAGTGCAGAAAGAAGCAACAGAGGTGCAGAAAGAGGGATGAGGAGTGGAGAAAGAGGCAAGAGAAGTGCAGATAGAAGCAACAGAGATGCAAAAAGGGGCAACAGGGGTAGAGGAAGTGGCAAGAGAGCTGCAGAAAGTAGCAAGAGAAGTGCAGAAAGAAACAAAAGAAGAGCAGAAAGAAGGAACAGAGGTACAGAAAGAGGCAAGAGGGGTGCAGAAAGAGGGAAGAAGGGTGCGGAAAAAAGCACGAGTGGTCCAGAAAGAAGCAAAAAGGTGCAGAAAGAAGCAAGAGTAGTGCAGAAAGAAGCAACAGAGGTGCAGAAAGAGGCAAGAGGGGTGCAAAAAGAGGGAAGAAGAGTGCAGAAAGAGACACGAGGGGGCAGAAAGAAGCAAGAGATGTGCAGAAGGAAACAAAAGAAATGCAGAAAGAAGGAACAGAGGTGAAGAAAGAGGCAAGAGGGGTGCAGAAAGAGGGAAGAGGGGTGCAGAAAGGAGCATGAGAGGTGCAGAAAGAAACAAAAGAAGTGCAAAAAGAAAGAACAGAGGTGCAGAGAGGCAAGAAAGGTGCAGAAAGAGAGAAAAAGGGTGCAGAAAGAGGCACAAGGGGTGCAGAAAGAAGCAAGGGAAGTGCAGAAAGAAGCAACAGAGGTGCAGAAAGAGGGAAGAGTGATGCAGAAAGAGGCAAGAGAAGTGCAGAAAGAAGCAACAGAGATGCAAAAAGGGGGAAAGGAGTGGAGAAAGAGGCAAGAGGGAAGCCGAGAGAAGCAAGAGAGGTGCAGAAAGAAACAAAAGAAGTGCAGAAAGAAGGAACAGATGTGCAGAAAGAGGTAGGAGGAGTGCAGAAAGAGGCATGAGGGGTGCAGATAGAAGCAAAAGAAGTGCAGAAAGAAGCAACAGAGGTGCAGAACAAAGGAAGAGGGGTGGAGAAAGAGGCAACAGAAGTGCAGAAAGAAGCAACAGAGATGCAGAAAGGGTGAAGAGGGGTGGAGAAAGAGGTAAGAGGGGTGCAGAAAGAAGCAAGAGAGTTGCAGAAAGAAACAAAAGAAGTGCAGAAAGAAGGTACAGAGGTACAGAAAGAGGCAAGAGGGGTGCAGAGAGAGCGAAGAGGGATGCAGAAAGTGGCACAAGGATTGCAGAAAGAAGGGACAGAGGTGCAGAAAGAAGCAAGAGAAGTGCAGAAAGAAGGTACAGAGGTACAGAAAGAGGCAAGAGGGGTGCAGAGAGAGCGAAGAGGGTTGCAGAAAGTGGCACAAGGATTGCAGAAAGAAGCAACAGAGATGCAGAAAGGGGGAAAAGGGGTGAAGAAAGAGGCAAGAGGGAAGCAGAGAGAAGCAAGAGAGGTGCAGAAAGAAACAAAAGAAGTGCAGAAAGAAGGAACAGATATGCAGAAAGAGGTAACAGTAGTGCATAAAGAGAGAAGAGGGGTGCATAAAGAGGCACAAGGGGTGAAGAAAGAGGCACGAGGGGTGCAGAGAGAAATGAGAGAAGTGCAAATAGAAGCAACAAAGGTGCAGAACAAAGGAAGAAGGGTGGAGAAAGAGGCAACAGAAGTGCAGAAAGAAGCAACAGAGATGCAGAAAGGGGGAAGAGGAGTGGAGAAAGAGGCATGAGGGGTGCAGAAAGAAGCAAGAGAGTTGCAGAAAGAAACAAAAGAAGTGCAGACAGAAGGAACAGAGCTGCAGAAAGAGGCAAGAGGGGTGCAGAGAGAGCAAAGAGGGATGCAGAAAGAGGCACAAAGGTTGTATAAAGAAGGTACAGAGGTGCAGAAAGAAGCAAGAGAGGTGCAGAAAGAAGCAACAGAGGTGCAGAAAGAGGGATGAGGAGTGGAGAAAGAGGCAAGAGAAGTGCAGATAGAAGCAACAGAGATGCAAAAAGGGGCAACAGGGGTAGAGGAAGTGGCAAGAGAGCTGCAGAAAGTAGCAAGAGAGGTGCAGAAAGAAACAAAAGAAGAGCAGAAAGAAGGAACAGAGGTACAGAAAGAGGCAAGAGGGGTGCAGAAAGAGGGAAGAAGGGTGCGGAAAAAAGCACGAGTGGTCCAGAAAGAAGCAAAAAGGTGCAGAAAGAAGCAAGAGTAGTGCAGAAAGAAGCAACAGAGGTGCAGAAAGTGGCAAGAGGGGTGCAAAAAGAGGGAAGACGAGTACAGAAAGAGACACGAGGGGGGCAGAAAGAAGCAAGAGATGTGCAGAAGGAAACAAAAGAAATGCAGAAAGAAGGAACAGAGGTGAAGAAAGAGGCAAGAGGGGTGCAGAAAGAGGGAAGAAGGGTGCGGAAAAAAGCACGAGTGGTCCAGAAAGAAGCAAAAAGGTGCAGAAAGAAGCAAGAGTAGTGCAGAAAGAAGCAACAGAGGTGCAGAAAGAGGCAAGAGGGGTGCAAAAAGAGGGAAGAAGAGTGTAGAAAGAGACACAAGGGGGGCAGAAAGAAGCAAGAGATGTGCAGAAGGAAACAAAAGAAATGCAGAAAGAAGGAACAGAGGTGAAGAAAGAGGCAAGAGGGGTGCAGAAAGAGGGAAGAGGGGTGCAGAAAGTAGCATGAGAGGTGCAGAAAGAAACAAAAGAAGTGCAAAAAGAAAGAACAGAGGTGCAGAGAGAGGCAAGAAAGGTGCAGAAAGAGAGAAAAAGGGTGCAGAAAGAAGCAAGGGAAGTGCAGAAAGAAGCAACAGAGGTGCAGAAAGAGGGAAGTGATGCAGAAAGAGGCAAGAGAAGTGCAGAAAGAAGCAACAGAGATGCAGAAAGGGGGAAAGGAGTGGAGAAAGAGGCAAGAGGGAAGCCGAGAGAAGCAAGAGAGGTGCAGAAAGAAACAAAAGAAGTGCAGAAAGAAGGAACAGATGTGCAGAAAGAGGTAGGAGGAGTGCAGAAAGAGGCATGAGGCGTGCAGAGAGAAGCAAAAGAAGTGCAGAAAGAAGCAACAGAGGTGCAGAACAAAGGAAGAGGGGTGGAGAAAGAGGCAACAGAAGTGCAGAAAGAAGCAACAGAGATGCAGAAAGGGGGAAGAGGGGTGGAGAAAGAGGTAAGAGGGGTGCAGAAAGAAGCAAGAGAGTTGCAGAAAGAAACAAAAGAAGTGCAGAAAGAAGGTACAGAGGTACAGAAAGAGGCAAGAGGGGTGCAGAGAGAGCGAAGAGGGATGCAGAAAGTGGCACAAGGATTGCAGAAAGAAGGGACAGAGGTGCAGAAAGAAGCAAGAGAAGTGCAGAAAGAAGCAACAGAGGTGCAGAAAGGGGGATGAGGAGTGGAGAAAGAGGCAAGAGAAGTGCAGAAAGAAGCAACAGAGATGTAAAAAGGGGCAACAGGGGTAGAGGAAGTGGCAAGAGAGGTGCAGAAAGAAGCAAGAGAGGTGCAGAAAGAAACAAGAGAAGAGCAGAAAGAAGGAACAGAGGTACAGAAAGAGGCAAGAGGGGTGCAGAAAGAGGGAAGAAGGGTGCGGAAAAAAGCACGAGTGGTCCAGAAAGAAGCAAAAAGGTGCAGAAAGAAGCAAGAGTAGTGCAGAAAGAAGCAACAGAGGTGCAGAAAGAGGCAAGAGGGGTGCAAAAAGAGGGAAGAGGGGTACAGAAAAAGACACAAGGGGTGCAGAATGAAGCAAGAGATGTGCAGAAAGAAACAAAAGAAGTGCAGGAAGAAGGAACAGAGATGCAGAAAGAGGCAAGAGGGGTGCAGAAAGAGGGAAGAGGGGTGTGAAAGAGGTACGAGGGGTGTAGAAAGAAGCAAGAGAGGTGCATAAAGAAGCAACAGAGGTGCATAAAGGGGGAAAAGGTGTGGAGAAAGAGGCAAGAGGGAAGCAGAGAGAAGCAAGAGAGGTGCAGAATGAAACAAAAGAAGTACAGAAAGAAGGAACAGGTGTGCAGAAAGAGGTAAGAGGAGTGCAGAAAGAGAGAAGAGGGGTGTAGAAAGAGGCACAAGGGGTGCAGAAAGAGGCATGAGGGGTGCAGAGAGAAGCAAGAGAATTGCAGAAAGAAGCAACAGAGGTGCAGAACAAAAGAAGAGGGGTGGAGAAAGAGGCAACAGAAGTGCAGAAAGAAGCAACAGAGATGCAGAAAGGGGGAAGAGGGTTGAAGAAAGAGGCAAGAGGGGTGCAGAAAGAAGCAAGAGAGTTGCAGAAAGAAACAAAAGAAGTGCAGAAAGAAGGTACAGAGGTACAGAAAGAGGCAAGAGGGATGCAGAAAGAGGCACAAGGGTTGCAGAAAGAAGGGACCGTGGTGCAGAAAGAAGCAAGAGAAGTGCAGAAAGAAGCAACAGAGGTGCAGAAAGAGGGATGAGGAGTGGAGAAAGAGGCAAGAGAAGTGCAGATAGAAGCAACAGAGATGCAAAAGGGGCATCAGGGGTGGAAGAAGTGGCAAGAGAGGTGCAGAACGAAGCAAGAGAGGTGCAGAAAGAAACAAAAGAAGAGCAGAAAGGAGGAACAGAGGTGCAGAAAGAGGCAAGAGGGGTGCAAAAGAGGGAAGAAGGGTACAGAAAGAAGCACGAGTGAGTTCAGAAAGAAGCAAAGAGGTGCAGAAAGAAGCAAGAGTAGTGCAGAAAGAAGCAACAGAGGTGCAGAAAGAGGCAAGAGGGGTGCAAAAAGAGGGAAGAGGAATACAGAAAGAGGCACAAGGGTTGCAGAAAGAAGGGACCGTGGTGCAGAAAGAAGCAAGCGAAGTGCAGAAAGAAGCAACAGAGGTGCAGAAAGAGGGATGAGGAGTGGATAAATAGGCAAGAGAAGTGCAGAAAGAAGCAACAGAGGTGCAGAAAGAGGGATGAGGAGTGGAGAAAGAGGCAAGAGAAGTGCAGATAGAAGCAACAGAGATGCAAAAAGGGGCATCAGGGGTGGAGGAAGTGGCAAGAGAGGTGCAGAACGAAGCAAGAGAGGTGCAGAAAGAAACAAAAGAAGAGCAGAAAGAAGGAACAGAGGTACAGAAAGAGGCAAGAGGGGTGCAGAAAGAGGGAAGAAGGGTGCGGAAAAAAGCACGAGTGATCCAGAAGGAAGCAAAAAGGTGCAGAAAGAAGCAAGAGTAGTGCAGAAAGAAGCAACAGAGGTGCAGAAAGAGGCAAGAGGGGTGCAAAAAGAGGGAAGAGGAGTGCAGAAAGAGACACGAGGGGTGCAGAAAGAAGCAAGAGATGTGCAAAAAGAAACAAAAGAAGTACAAAAAGAAGGAAAAGAGGTGAAGAAAGAGGCAAGAGGGGTGCAGAAAGAGGGAAGAGGGGGGCAGAAAGGAGCATGAGAGGTGCATAAAGAAACAAACAAAGTGCAAAAAGAAAGAACTGAGCTGCAGAGAGAGTCAAGAAAGGTGCAGAAAGAGGGAAAAAGGGTGCAGAAAGAGGCACGAGGGGTGCAGAAAGAAGCAAGGGAAGTGCAGAAAGAAGCAACAGAGGTGCAGAAAGAGGGAAGACTGATGCAGAAAGAGGCAAGAGAAGTGCAGAAAGAAGCAACAGAGATGCAGAAAGGGGGAAAAGGAGTGGAGAAAGAGGCAAGAGGGAAGCAGAGAGAAGCAAGAGAGGTGCAGAAAGAAACAAAAGAAGTGCAGAAAGAAGGAACAGATGTGCAGAAAGAGGTAAGAGGAGTGCAGAAAGAGGCATGAGGGGTGCAGAAAGAAGCAAGAGAAGTGCAGAAAGAAGCAACAGAGGTGCAGAACAAAGGAAGAGGGGTGGAGAAAGAGGCAACAGAAGTGCAGAAAGAAGCAACAGAGATGCAGAAAGGGGGAAGAGGGGTGGAGAAAGAGGCAAGAGGGATGCAGAAAGAAGCAAGAGAGTTGCAGCAAGAAACAAAAGAAGTGCAGAAAGAAGGTACAGAGGTACAGAAAGAGGCAAGAGGGGTGCAGAGAGAACAAAGAGGGATGCAGAAAGAGGCACAAGGGTTGCAGAAAGAAGGGACAGAGGTGCAGAAAGAAGCAAGAGAAGTGCAGGAAGAAGCAACAGAGGTGCAGAAAGGGGGATGAGGAGTGGAGAAAGAGGCAAGAGAAGTGCAGAAAGAAGCAACAGAGATGCAAAAAGGGGCAACAGGGGTGGAGAAAGTGGCAAGAGAGGTGCAGAAAGAAGCAAGAGAGGTGCAGAAAGAAACAAAAGAAGAGCAGAAAGAAGGAACAGAGGTGCAGAAAGAGGCAAGAGGGGTGCAGAAAGAGGGAAGAAGGGTGCAGGAAAAAGCACGAGTGGTCCAGAAAGAAGCAAAAAGGTGCAGAAAGAAGCAAGAGTAGTGCAGAAAGAAGCAACAGAGGTGCAGAAAGAGGCAAGAGGGGTGCAAAAAGAGGGAAGAGGAGTGCAGAAAGAGACACAAGGGGTGCAGAAAGAAGCAAGAGACGTGCAGAAAGAAACAAAAGAAGTGCAGAAAGAAGGAACAGATGTGCAGAAAGAGGAAAGAGGGGGCAGAAAGAGGGAAGAAGGTTGTGAAAGAGGCACAAGGGGGGCAGAAAGAAGCAAGAGAGGTACAAAAAGAAGCAACAGAGGTGCAGAAAGAGGGAACAGGGGTGGAGAAAGACAAGAGAAGTGCAGAAAGAAGCAAAAGAGATGCAGAAAGGGGGAAAAGAGGGTAGAGAAAGAGAGGCAAGAGGGAAGCAGAGAGAAGCAAGAGCGGTACAGAAAGAAACAAAAGAAGTGCAGAAAGAAGGAATAGAGCGTGCAGAAAGAGGTAACAGGGTGCAGAAAGAGAGAAGAGGGTGCAGAAAGAGGTACAAGGGGTGCAGAAAGAGGCACGAGGGGTGCTGAGAGAAGCAAGAGAAGAGCAGAAAGAAGCAACAAAGGTGCAGAACAAAGGAAGAGGGGTAGAGAAAGAGGCAACCAAGTACAGAAAGAAGCAACAGAGATGCAGAAAGGTAGAAGAGGGGTGAAGAAAGAGGCAAGAGGGGTGCAGAAAGAAGCAAGAGAGTTGCAGAAAGAAACAAAAGAAGTGCACAAAGAAGGAACAGAGGTGCAGAAAGAGGCAAGAAGGGTGAAGAAAGAGGGAAGAGGGGTGAGAAAAGAGGCACAAGGGTTGCAAAAAGAATGGACAGAGGTGCAGAAAGAAGCGAGAGGAGTGCAGAAAGAAGCAACAGAGGTGCAGAAAGAGACAAGAGGGGTGCAACAAGAGGGATGAGGGGTGCAGAAAGAGGCACAAGGGGTGCAGAAAGAAGCAAGAGATGTGCAGAAAGAAACAAAAGAAGTGCAGAAAGAAGGAACGGAGGTGCAGAAAGGCACCAGGGGTGCAGAAAGAGGGAAGAGGGGTGGAGAAAGAGGCAAGAGGAGTATAGAAAGAACCAAGAGAGCTGTAGAAAGAAACAAAAGAAGTGCAGAAAGAAGGAAAAGAGGTGCAGAAAGAGGCAACAGAAGTGCAGAGAGAGAGACGAGGGGTGGAGAAAGAGGCAAGGGGGTGCAGAAAGAAGCGAGAGCTGCAGAAAGAAATAAAAGAAGTACATAAAGAAAGAACAGAGGTGCAAAAAGAGGCAAGAGGGGTGCAGAAAGAGGGAAGAGGGGTGCAGAAAGAAGCATGAGAGGTGCAGAAAGAAAAAAAGAAGTGCAGAAAGAAGGAACAGATGTGCAGAAAGAGGTAAGAGGAGTGCAGAAAGAGGCATAGAGGGGTGCAGAAAGAAGCAAGAGAAGTGCAGAAAGAAGCAACAGAGGTGCAGAACAAAGGAAGAAGGGTGGAGAAAGAGGCAACAGAAGTGCAGAAAGAAGCAACAGAGATGCAGAAAGGGGAAGAGGGGTGGAGAAAGAGGCAAGAGGGTGCAGAAAGAAGCAAGAGAGTTGCAGAAAGAAACAAAAGAAGTGCAGAAAGAAGGTACAGAGGTACAGAAAGAGGCAATAGGGGTGCAGAGAGAACAAAGAGGGATGCAGAAAGAGGCACAAGGGTTGCAGAAAGAAGGGACAGAGGTGCAGAAAGAAGCAAGAGAAGTGCAGGAAGAAGCAACAGAGGTGCAGAAAGGGGCAACAGGGGTGGAGAAAGTGGCAAAGAGAGGTGCAGAAAGAAGCAAGAGAGGTGCAGAAAGAAGCAAGAGAGGTGCAGAAAGAAACAAAAGAAGGAGCAGAAAGAAGGAACAGAGGTGCAGAAAGAGGCAAGAGGGGTGCAGAAAGAGGGAAGAAGGGTGCAGGAAAAAGCACGAGTGGTCCAGAAAGAAGCAAAAGGTGCAGAAAGAAGCAAGAGTAGTGCAGAAAGAAGCAACAGAGGTGCAGAAAGAGGCAAGAGGGTGCAAAAGAGGGAAGAGGAGTGCAGAAAGAGACACGAGGGGTGCAGAAAGAAGCAAGAGACGTGCAGAAAGAAACAAAAGAAGTGCAGAAAGAAGGAACAGATGTGCAGAAAGAGGAAAGAGGGGGCAGAAAGAGGGAAGAGGGTTGTGAAAGAGGCACGAGGGGTGCAGAAAGAAGCAAGAGAGGTACAAAAAGAAGCAACAGAGGTGCAGAAAGAGGGAACAGGGGTGGAGAAAGACAAGAGAAGTGCAGAACGAAGCAAGAGAGATGCAGAAAGGGGGAAAAGGGGTAGAGAAAGAGGCAAGAGGCAAGAGGGAAGCAGAGAGAAGCAAGAGAGGTACAGAAAGAAACAAAAGAAGTGCAGAAAGAAGGAATAGACGTGCAGAAAGAGGTAATAGGAGTGCAGAAAGAGAGAAGAGGGGTGCAGAAAGAGGTACAAGGGATGCAGAAAGAGGCAACGAGGGGTGCAGAAAGAAGCAAGAGAAGAGCAGAAAGAAGCAACAAAGGTGCAGAACAAAGGAAGAGGAGGTAGAGAAAGAAGCAACACAAGTACAGAAAGAAGCAACAGAGATGCAGAAAGGTAGAAGAGGGGTGAAGAAAGAGGCAAGAGGGGTGCAGAAAGAAGCAAGAGAGTTGCAGAAAGAAACAAAAGAAGTGCATAAAGAAGGAACAGAGGTGCAGAAAGAGGCAAGAGCGGTGAAGAAAGAGGGAAGAGGGGTGAGAAAAGAGGCACAAGGGTTGCAAAAAGAATGGACAGAGGTGCAGAAAGAAGCGAGAGGAGTGCAGAAAGAAGCAACAGAGGTGCAGAAAGAGACAAGAGGGGTGCAACAAGAGGGATGAGGGGTGCAGAAAGAGGCACAAGGGGTGCAGAAAGAAGCAAGAGATGTGCAGAAAGAAACAAAAGAAGTGCAGAAAGAAGGAACGGAGGTGCAGAAAAAGGCACCAGGGGTGCAGAAAGAGGGAAGAGGGGTGGAGAAAGAGGCAAGGGGTATAGAAAGAAGCAAGAGAGCTGTAGAAAGAAACAAAAGAAGTGCAGAAAGAAGGAAAAGAGGTGCAGAAATAGGCAACAGAAGTGCAGAGAGAGAGACGAGGGGTGGAGAAAGAGGCAAGGGGGTGCAGAAAGAAGCGAGAGCTGCAGAAAGAAATAAAAGAAGTACAGAAAGAAAGAACAGAGGTGCAAAAAGAGGCAAGAGGGGTGCAGAAAGAGGGAAGAGGGGTACAGAAAGAAGCATGAGAGGTGCAGAAAGAAAAAAAGAAGTGCAAAAAGAAGGAACAGAGGTGCAGAAAGAGGCAAGAAGGGTGCTGAAAGAGGGAAGAGGGGTGTGAAAAAGACATGAGGGGTGC
Organism: Calotriton arnoldi; assembly: GCA_963921515.1. Classification (NCBI taxonomy): domain Eukaryota; kingdom Metazoa; phylum Chordata; class Amphibia; order Caudata; family Salamandridae; genus Calotriton; species Calotriton arnoldi. The sequence continues at coordinate 1,060,845 of CAWUFW010005722.1, forward strand.
AAAAAGAAGCAAGAGAGGGGAAGAAAGAAGCTACAGAGGTGCAGAAAGAGGGAACAGGGGTGGTGAAAGAGACAAGAGAAGTGCAGAAACAAGCAACAGAGATGCAGAAAGGGGTAAGAGGAGTGGAGAAAGAGGCAAGAGCGGTGCAGAAAGAAGCAAGACAGGTGCAGAAAGAAACAAAAGAAGTGCAGAAAGAAGAAACAGAGGTGCAGAGAGAGGCAAGAAAGGTGCAGAAAGAGGGAAAAAGGGTGCAGAAAGAGGCACGAGGGGTGCAGAAAGAAGCAAGAGAAGTGCAGAAAGAAGCAACAGAGGTGCAGAAAGAGGGAAGAGTGATGCAGAGTGAGGCAAGAGAAGTGCAGAAAGAAGCTACAGAGATGCAGAAAGGGGGAAAAGGCGTGGAGAAAGAGGCAAGAGGGAAGCAGAGAGAAGCAAGAGAGGTGCAGAATGAAACAAATGAAGTACAGAAAGAAGGAACAGGTGTGCAGAAAGAGGTAAAAGGAGTGCAGAAAGAGAGAAGAGGGGTGTAGAAAGAGGCACAAGGGGTGCAGAAAGAGGCACGAGGGGTGCAGAGAGAAGCAAAAGAATTGCAGAAAGAAGCAACAGAGGTGCAGAACAAAGGAAGAAGGGTGGAGAAAGAGGCAACAGAAGTGCAGAAAGAAGCAACAGAGATGCAGAAAGGGGGAAGAGGGTTGGAGAAAGAGGCAAGAGCGGTGCAGAAAGAAGCAAGAGAGTTGCAGAAAGAAACAAAAGAAGTGCAGAAAGAAGGTACAGAGGTACAGACAGAGGCAAGAGGGGTGCATAGAGATCGAAGAGGGATGCAGAAAGAGGCACAAGGGTAACAGAAAGAAGGGACAGAGGTGCAGAAAGAAGCAAGAGAAGTGCAGAAAGAAGCAACAGAGGTGCAGAAAGAGGGATGAGGAGTGGAGAAAGAGGCAAGAGAAATGCAGATAGAAGCAACAGAGATGCAAAAAGGGGCATCAGGGGTGGAGGAAGTGGCAAGAGAGGTGCAGAACGAAGCAAGAGAGGTGCACATAGAGGGAAGAAGGGTACAGAAAAAAGCACGAGTGGTCCAGAAAGAAGCAAAGAGGTGCAGAAAGAAGCAAGAGTAGTGCAGAAAGAAGCAACAGAGGTGCAGAAAGAAGCAAGAGGTGTGCAAAAAGAGGGAAGAGGGGTACAGAAAGAGACACGAGGGGTACAGAATGAAGCAAGAGATGTGCAGAAAGAAACAAAAGAAGTGCAGAAAGAAGGAACAGAGGTGCAGAAAGAGGCAAGAGGGGTGCAGAAAGAGGGAAGAGGGGTGGTGAAAGAGACAAGAGAAGTGCAGAAACAAGCAACAGAGATGCAGAAAGGGGTAAGAGGAGTGGAGAAAGAGGCAAGAGCGGTGCAGAAAGAAGCAAGACAGGTGCAGAAAGAAACAAAAGAAGTGCAGAAAGAAGAAACAGAGGTGCAGAGAGAGGCCAGAAAGGTGCAGAAAGAGGGAAAAAGCGTGCAGAAAGAGGCACGAGGGGTGCAGAAAGAAGCAAGAGAGGTGCATAAAGAAGCAACAGAGGTACAGAAAGAGGGAACAGGGGTGGAGAAAGAGACAAGAGAAGTGCAGAAAGAAGCAACAGAGATGCAGAAAGGGGGAAAAGGGGTGGAGAAAGAGGCAAGAGGGAAGCAGAGAGAAGCAAGAGAGGTGCAGAAAGAAACAAAAGAAATGCAGAAAGAAGGAACAGATATGCAGAAAGAGGTAACAGGAGTGCCTAAAGAGAGAAGAGGGGTGCATAAAGAGGCACAAGGGGTGAAGAAAGAGTCACGAGGGGTGCAGAGAGAAGTAAGAGAAGTGCAAAAAGAAGCAACAAAGGTGCAGAACAAAGGAAGAGGGGTGGAGAAAGAGGCAACGGAAGTGCAGAAAGAAGCAACAGAGATGCATGAAAGAGGGAAGAGGATGGAGAAAGAGGCAAGAGAGGTGCAGAAAGAAGCAAGAGGAGTTGCAGAAAGAAACAAAAGAAGTGCAGACAGAAGGAACAGAGCTGCAGAAAGAGGCAAGAGGGGTTGCAGAGAGAGCAAAGAGGATGCGGAAAGAGGCACAAAGGTTGCAGAAAGAAGGCACAGTGGTGCAGAAAGAAGCAAGCGAAGTGCAGAAAGAAGCAACAGAGGTACAGAAAGAGGGATGAGGAGTGGAGAAAGAGGCAAGAGAAGTGCAGAAAGAAGCAACAGAGATGCAAAAAGGGGCAACAGGGGTGGGGGAAGTTGCAAGAGGGGAGCAGAAAGAAGCAAGAGAGGTGCGGAAAGAAACAAAAGAAGAGCAGAAAGAAGGAACAGAGGTGCAGAAAGAGGCAAGAGGGGTGCAGAAAGAGGGAAAAAGGGTGCAGAAAAAAGCACGAGTGGTCCAGAAAGAAGCAAGTGATGTGTAGAAAGAAACAAAAGAAGTGCAGAAAGAAGGAACAGATGTGCAGAAAGAGGCAACAGGGATGAAGAAAGAGGGGTGGAGAAAGAGGGAAGGGGGTGCAGAAATAAGCAAGAGAGCTGCAGAAAGAAACAAAAGAAGTGCAGAAAGAAGGAACAAAGGTGCAGAAAGAGGCAAGAGGGGTGCAGAAAGAGGCAAAAGGGGTGCAGAAAGAAGCGAGGGGTGCAGAAAGAAACAAAAGAAGTGCAGAAAGATGCAACAGAGGTGCAGAAAGAGGCAAGAGGAGTGCAGAAAGAGTGATGAGGGGTGCAGAAAGAGGCACAAGGGGTACAGACAGAAGCAAGAGAGATGCAGAAATAAGCAAGAGAAATACATAAAGAAGCAACAGAGATGCAGAAAGGGGGAAGTGGGGTGGAGAAAGAGGCAGGAGGGGTGTGAAAGAGGCACGAGGGGTGCAGAAAGAAGCAAGAGGTGTGCAGAAAGAAGCAAGAGAGTTGCAGAAAGAAACAAAAGATGTGCAGAAAGAAGGAACAGAGGTGCAGAAAGAAGCAAGAGAAGTGCAGAAAGAAGCAACGGAGGTGCAGAAAGAGGGATGAGGGATGGAGATAGAGGCAAGAGAAGTACAGAAAGAAGCAACATAGATGCAAAAAAGGGGGAACATGGGTGGAGAAAGTGGCAAGAGGGGTGCAGAAAGAAGTAAGAGAGGTGCAGAAAGAAACAAAAGAAGTGCAGAGAGAAGGAGCAGAAAGAGGCAAGAGGGGTGCAGAAAGAGGGAAGAGGGGTGCAGAAAGAAGCATGAGTGGTGCAGAAAGAAGCAAGAGAGGTGTGGAAAGAAGAGGAGTTCAGTAAGAAGCAACAGTGGTGCAGAAAGAGGCAAGAGGTGTGCAAAAAGAGGAAGGAGGGGTGCAGAAAGAGGGAAGAGGGGTGCACAAAGAAGAAACAGACGTGCAGAAAGAAACAAAAGAAGTGCACAAAGAAGGAACAGAGGTGCAGAAAGGGGCAACAGGGGTGCAGAAAGAGGGAAGAGGGGTGGAGAAAGAGGCAAGGGGGTGCAGAAAGAAGCATGAGAGCTGCAGAAAGAAACAAAAGAAGTACAGAAAGAAGGAACAGAGGTGCAGAAAGAGGCAAGAGGGTGCAGAAAGAGGCAAAAGGGGTACAGAAAGAAGTGAGAGGTGCAGAAAGAAACAAAAGTAGTGCAGAAAGAAGGAAAGAGGTGCAGAAGGTGGCAAGAGGGGTACACAAAGAGGGAAGAGGGGTGTAAAAGAGGCCCGAGAAGTGCAGAAAGAAACAAGAGAAGTGCAGAAAGAAGCAACAAAGGTGCAGAAAGAGGCAAGAGGGGTACAAATAGAGTAAAGAGGGGTGCAGAAAGAGGCACGTGGGGTGCAGAAAGAAGCAAGAGATGTGCTTAAAGAAACAAAAGAAGTGCAGAAAGAAAGAAGACACGTGCAGAAAGAGATAACAGGGGTGCAGAAAGAGAGTGAATGGGTGTAGAAAGAGGCAAGGGGTGCAGAAAGAAGCAAGAGAGCAGCAGAAAGAAACAGAAGAAGTGCAGAAAGAAGGTACAGAGGTGTAGAAAGAGGCAAAAGGGTGCAGAAAGAAGCGAGAGGTGCAGAAAGAAGCAAGAGAGATGCAAAAAGAAGCAAGAGAAATGTAAAAAGAAGCAACAGAGATGCAGAAAGGGGGAAGTGGGGAGGAGAAAGAGGCAAGCGGGATACAGAAACAAATAAGGGAGGTGCAGAAAGAAACAAAAGAAGTGCAAAAAGAATGAATAGGGGTGCAGAAAGAGGCAAGAGGGGTGCAGAAAGAGGGAAGAGGGGTTGGAAAGAGGAACTAGTGGTGCAGAAAGAAGCAAGAGGGGTGCAGAAAGAAGCAAGAGAGTTGCAGAAAGAAACAAAAGAAGTGCATTAAGAAGGAACAGAGGTGCAGAAAGAGGCAAGAGGGGTGCAAAAAAAGGGAAGAGGGGTGCAGAAAGAGGCACAAGAGATTCAGAAAGAAGGGAGAGAGGTGCAGAAAGAAGCAAGAGAAGTGCAGAAAGAGGGATGAGGGATGGAGAAAGAGGCAGGAGAAGTGCAGAAAGAAGCAACAGAGTTGCAAAAAGGGGGAACAGGGGTGGATAAAGTGGCAAGAGGGGTGCCGAAAGAAGCAAGAGAGGTGCACAAAGAAACAAAAGAAGTGCAGAAAGAAGGAACAGATGTGCAGAAAGAGGGGTGCAGAAAGAGGGAAGGGGGTGCAGAAAGAAGCACTAGAGGTGCAGAAAGAAGCAAGAGAGGTGTAGAAAGAAGCAAGAGGAGTGCAGAAAGAAGCAACAGAGGTGCAGAAAGGGGCAACAGAGGTGCAGAAAGAGGGAAGAGGGGTGGAGAAAGAGGCAAGGGGGTGTAGAAAGAAGCATGAGAGCTGCAGAAAGAAACAAAAGAAGTGCAGAAAGAAGGAGCAGATGTGCAGAAAGAGGGGTGCAAAAAGACGGAAGGCGGTGCAGAAAGAAGCACGAGAGGTGCAGAAAATAGCAAGAGAGGTGTAGAAAGAAGCAAGAGGAGTACAGAAAGTAGCAACAGAGGTGCGGAAAGAAGCAACAGAGGTGCAGAAAGAGGCAAGAGGGGTGCAGAAAGAAGCAACAAAGGTGCAGAAAGAGGCAAGAGGGGTGCAAAAAGAGGGAGGAGGGTTGCAGAAAGAGGCACGTGTGGTGCAGAAAGAAGCAAGAGATGTGCAGAAAGAAACAAAAGAAGTGCAGAAACAAGGAACAAAGGTGCAGAAGGTGGCAAGAGGGTGCAGAAAGAAGCAACAAAGGTGCAGAAAGAGGCAGGAGGGATGCATAAAGAGGCAGGAGGGGTGCAGAAAGAGGGAAGAGGGTGCAGAACAAGGCAAAAGGGTGCAGAAAGAAGTGAAAGGTGCAGAAAGAAACAAAAGAAGTACAGAAAGAAGGAACAGAGGTGCAGAAAGAGGCAAGAGGGGTGCGGGAAGACGGGTGTGAAAGAGGCATGAGGGGTGCGGAAAGAAGTGAAAGGTGCAGAAAGAAACAAAAGAAGTGCAGAAAGAAGGAATAGGGGTGCAGAAAGAGGCAAGAGGGGTGCAGAAAGAGGGAAGAGGGGTTTGAAAGAGGAACTAGTGGTGCAGAAAGAAGCAAGAGGGGTGCAGAAAGAAGCAAGAGAGTTGCAGAAAGAAACAAAAGAAGTGCAGAAAGAAGGAACGGAGGTGCAGAAAGAGGCAAGAGGGGTGCAAAAAAAGGGAAGAGGGTTGCAGAAAGAGGCACAAGAGATTCAGAAAGAAGGGAGAGAGGTGCAGAAAGAAGCAAGAGAAGTGCAGAAAGAAGCAACAGATGTGCAGAAAGAGGGATGAGGGATGGAGAAAGAGGCAGGAGAAGTGCAGAAAGAAGCAACAGAGTTGCAAAAAGGGGGAACAGGGGTGGATAAAGTGGCAAGAGGGGTGCAGAAAGAAGCAAGAGAGGTGCACAAAGAAACAAAAGAAGTGCAGAAAGAAGGAACAGATGTGTAGAAAGAGGGGTGCAGAAAGAGGGAAGGGGTGCAGAAAGAAGCACGAGAGGTGCAGAAAGAAGCAAGAGAGGTGTAGAAAGAAGCAAGAGGAGTGCAGAAAGAAGCAACAGAGGTGCAGAAAGGGGGAACAGAGGTGCAGAAAGAGGGAAGAGGGGTGGAGAAAGAGGCAAGGGGGTGCAGAAAGAAGCATGAGAGCTGCAGAAAGAAATAAAAGAAGTGCAGAAAGAAGGAGCAGATGTGTAGAAAGAGGGGTGCAGAAAGACGGAATGGGGTGCAGAAAGAAGCACGAGAGATGCAGAAAGAAGCAAGAGAGGTATAGAAAGAAGCAAGAGGAGTGCAGAAAGAAGCAACAGAGGTGCAGAAAGGGGCAACAGAGGTGCAGAAAGAGGGAAGAGGGGTGGAGAAAGAGGCAAGGGGGTGCAGAAAGAAGCATGAGAGCTGCAGAAAGAAACAAAAGAAGTGCAGAAAGAAGGAGCAGATGTGTAGAAAGAGGGGTGCAGAAAGACGGAAGGGGTGCAGAAAGAAGCACGAGACGAGCAGAAAATAGCAAGCGAGGTGTAGAAAGAAGCAAGCGGAGTGCAGAAAGTAGCAACAGAGGTGCGGAAAGGAGCAACAGAGGTGCAGAAAGAGGCAAGAGGGGTGCAGAAAGAAGCAACAAAGGTGCAGAAAGAGGCAAGAGGGGTGCAAAAAGAGGGAGGAGGGTTGCAGAAAGAGGCACGTGTGGTGCAGAAAGAAGCAAGAGATGTGCAGAAAGAAACAAAAGAAGTGCAGAAACAAGGAACAAAGGTGCAGAAGGTGGCAAGAGGGGTGCAGAAAGAAGCAACAAAGGTGCAGAAAGAGGCAGGAGGGATGCATAAAGAGGCAGGAGGGGTGCAGAAAGAGGGAAGAGGGGTGCAGAACAAGGCAAAAGGGGTGCAGAAAGAAGTGAAAGGTGCAGAAAGAAACAAAAGAAGTACAGAAAGAAGGAACAGAGGTGCAGAAAGAGGCAAGAGGGGTGCAGGAAGATGGGTGTGAAAGAGGCATGAGGGGTGCGGAAAGAAGCAAGAGAGGTGCAGAAAGAAGCAAAAGAGGTGCAGAAAGAGGGAAGAGGGGTGGTGAAAGAGACAAGAGAAGTGCAGAAAGAAGCAAAAGAGATGCAGAAAGGGAGAAGAGGGGCGGAGAAAGAGGCAAGAGGGATGTAGAAAGAAGCAAGAGAAGTGCAGAAAGAAACAAAAGAAGTGCAGAAGGAAGGAACAAGGGTGCAGAAAGAGGTAGGAGGGGTGCAGAAAGAGGGAAGAGGGGTGCAGAAAGAAGCACGAGTGGTGCAGAAAGAAGCAAGAGAGGTGTAGAAAGAAGCAAGAGGAGTGCAGAAAGAAACAACAGAGGTGCAGAAAGAGGCAAGAGGTATGCAAAAAGAGGGAAGAGGGGTGCAGAAAGGGGCAACAGGGGTGCAGAAAGAGGGAAGAGGGGTGGAGAAACAGGCAAGGGGTGCAGAAAGAAGCCTCCTTCTGCACCTCTGTTCCTTCTTTCTGCACTTCTTTGTTTCTTTCTGCACCTCTCACTTCTTTCTGCACCCCTTTGCCTCTTTCTGCACCCTCTTGCCTCTTTCTGCACCTTTGTTCCTTCTTTCTACGCCCCTCTTCCCTCTTTCAGCACCCCTGTTGTCCCTTTCTGCACCTCTGTTCCTTCTTTGTGCTCTTCTTTTGTTTCTTTCTGCACGTCTGTTTCTTCTGTGTGAAGGAAGTGGCCCTCTACGGCCACTCGGGTTTTCTTACATCCACCTGCTATGCCTTCCCAAGAATGAAGAGTCGGTCAGACAGTAGAGAATGCAAACTTACATTTTATTAGCAATGCTCTGCAGAGGAATCCATCATGACCTGCACCCTAAGATGTCTGCCGAGGGACTGACCCCCAACAGCCCACACTGAGTAATCATTCCTCTCGAGAATCCCCCAACCACGCCCACAATGGAAAACTACCAGCCTGGGCTGATCGTGAACAAAGAGGCACAGTAGGATGAGCTAACACCTGCCAGATGGGTACATTTTAACAGCGATCCAAGGCCACAGTGCTGGGTCTCAGCATCTCCTAACATGGGAGCAGAAACTTCACATTCAGATAGGTATGCGAGGGCAGAACAGCCTATTCATTAGTAAGTCGAGAAACAGCCTTGAACAGAAGGAAAATAATAACAAAATACAGTGTTCTGCTGAAGCAAGAAATACGAGTAATGAGGCCTAACTCAGGCACAGTCTAAACAGCCTAATAAGGATTACGAAATGCAAAATGGAGTCGAACTCGCTAACTGAAGCCTGCGCATTATGGGGATAACTCAGTGGGTGGCATAACGTGAATACAAATGGCATCTATTTAGCCACACATTGCTAACCTAATATAATGTGAGATGAGTGTGTTGCAGGGATGGGAATTTGAAACCTAACATTTGAGCACCCTCTCTTCCTCTTTCTGCACCCCTCTTCCTCTTTTTGCACCCTCTTGCCTCTTTCTGCACCTCTGTTGCTTCTTTCTGCACTCCTCTTGCTTCCTTCTACACCTCTCTTGCTTCTTTCTGCACCACTCGTGCTTCTTTCTGCACCCCTCTTCCCTCTTTCTGCACCCCTCTTGCCTCTTTCTGCACCTCTGTTCCTTCTTTCTCGACTTTTTTTGTTTCTTTCTGCACCTCTCTTACTTCTTTCTGCACCCCTCTTGCCACTTTCTCCACCCCCGTTCCCCCTTTTTGCATCTCTGTTGCTTCTTTCTGTACTTCTCTTGCCTCTTTCTCCATCCCTCATCCCTCTTTCTGCACCTCTGTTGCTTTTTTCTGCACTTCTCTTGCTTCTTTCTGCACCTCTGCTCCTTCTTTCTGCACTTCTTTTGTTTATTTCTGCAACTCTCTTGCTTCTTTCTGCACGCCTCTTGCTTCTTTCTGCACCCCTTGTGCCTCTTTCACACCCCTGTTGCCTCTTTCTCCACCCCACTTCCCCCTTTCTGCATCTCTGTTGCTTCTTAATGCATTTCTCTTGCTTATTTCTGCATCTCTCTTGCTTCTGTCTGTACCCCTTGTGCCTCTTTCTGCACCCCTCATCCCTCTTTCTGCACCCCCTCTTGCCTCTTTCTGCACCTCTGTTCCTTCTTTCTGCACTTCTTTTGTTTCTTTCTGCACCTCTCACTTCTTTCTGCACCCCTTTTGCCTCTTTCTGCACTCCTCTTGCCTCTTTCTGCGCCTCTGTTGCTTCTTTCTGCACTTCTCTTGCCACTTTCTCCACTCCTCATCCCTCTTTCTGCACATCTATTGCTTCTTTCTGCACTTCTCTTGCTTTTTTCTGCACCTCTGTCCCTTCTTTCTGCAACCCTTGTGAAACGGACACAGGAACTCCTCGGAATCCGGGTGATGCTCAAAGGGGTCCACCTCTTGACATCCCCAACTCTGACCCACAACTTACAGAGTATTGAGGCGATCAAGTGAGGGAAAGGAATTAGGGTAGGAACAGCGGGGGAATGGGACAGCTGCAACAAAAAACATAGAGATTAGTACAGGTCTACCTCTCTCACTACTCTCAGTCTCGCTAATATGATTAGTACCTGCAAAAACAAGTTCCGCCTGCAGTGATCTTCCTCTCTCTCTCTACTCTCTTCCCAGTAGTGATACAGCTCGCAAACTGGAGGAGAATATACCTATAACAAAAAGCACACCGGTTCAACCCGCATTCACTCCAACATCTTGGTTAGTAAGAAACCTCCCTTACACATACATACCCTTTCTGTCGCATTCCCATCAAAAATAGCGCAAAAACAAGAGCAAAGAAAATAAGGAAAGTGACACTTCGCTAGTATATAGTTCAGAGGAGCAGAAATGCAATATGCAGAATCCTGTCTTCGCAGGGGTCAGTATAATAGTAAGCGCCAGGAACTCTTTAGGCAGAGAGCCATATAACTGCAGCCAAAAAAAAAGGTTAATGAGGAAGTCCAGACCCTTAAACAAACGTTAGTAGAAAAACCAATAGCCTCCTTGGTTAATCTAAACCGAAAAGAAACTAACAGGTGTCTTGAGTTTCAAACCCTGCATGCCAAGACACATAGCAGAGAGGAGAAAGTACCTTCACCGGCCGCCTCTCGCCCGTATGTGTTGTCTTGCACAAAGTTGTTTCAAAAAACAAGGCCACTCGATCCTGAGCAGCACCTGGACCCTAGCAGCTGCTTTATCCTCCGTTCGCCGTTAGTCTGAATGGCTCCAAAAGAAACGGAAACGCCTCTCACCACAAGAGCGCTTTCCACTGTGCCAGCTGCCAAGTATTTGCAGACTCCGGTTCGATTTCCCACCGCGAGCCGGCACGTAACCATCAGCGGCTCTCCCTGCGCGAATCAGCAGGCAGCCATGAGCTCACTCCGAACTGGTACAACCTCTCCGGTGATCCCGCTCGGAGAATCCGAAATAAGCAGCAGCAAGCGAACACGGTCCTTCACCACTAGAATTACGCACGCTGTCTGACGTGCAAGGTTGCCTAATGTACCAGGAGGTCCCTCCCTCTCGGGCCTTCTGGGATTTGTAGTTCAGGCGGTAATTCTCTCTTCTCACTGATCGTATGGCAGGCGCGATGGGGGTCATTTCCTGACAGTACACCCTCCTCCCAAGCGCCTCCTAGGGCCAGGCTTGCCAGGGTAGCGGGAGTGAAAACAGCGAACCGCACAAGGAGCGTGGACATTACCACTCGGTTCCCAGGAATCATCCTCCGAGGGGTACCCCTTCCAGGAGATGAGGTACCACAGCCACCCTCTTCAGTATCGGGAATCCAATACCCGATGCACCTCATATTCCAATTGACCGTCCCAGAGCACAGGAGGAACAGCTCTACGTCGGACACCCACCGCTGGTTTCAGCAAACTAACATGAAATACGGAATGAATCCGTAGCGAAGCAGGTAGTTTGAGCTTATAGGCGACTGGGTTGATTCTGCACAGCACAGTAAATGGGCCGATGAATTTGGGATGGAATACACTGCGAACCCTGAAACGGATGTTCTTTGTGGACAACCATACGCGATCCCCTGGCTGATAGCTTGGTCCCTCCTGCCTGTGTCTGTCTTCCCATTTCTTGTATGACTGTTTGGCCACCTTCAGATTGGCCTGAACCTTCTTATGCATCGATTGTAGCCTCTTGAGATGCAGCATCACCGTAGTTTGATTAACCACATCACTGGGAATTGTCAGCGGTAATACTTTAGCATGGAATCCATGGTTAGCTCTGAAGGGCGTTTCTTTGATGGAGCAGTGCCATGCGTTGTTGTATGACAGTTCGGCCAACCACAGTAATGATACCCATAAGTCGGTTGCTTCCCGGGAATAGCAACGGAGGTGTTTCTTGAGTGACTGATTTAACCTTTCTGTCTGCCCGTCGGTTTGCGGGTGGAAACTGGTAGACAGTGCTACTTCTACTTGCGGGGCCTTACACCACACACGCCAGAACCTTGCGATGAATTGAGGACCCCTGTCAGACACGATGACCCTTGGGAGTCCGTGTAACCGAACCACGTGGGATAGCAGCAGCTAGGCAGTTTGTCCTGCTGTGGGTACGTTTTTACATGGAATGAAATGACCCATCTTAGTCAGACTGTCCACCATGACCAGAATGGCATTGTACCCCTGATCCTTAGGTAGGCCAAGAACGAAATCCATGCTAATGGTTTGCCATGGCTCCTATGGTGTGGGCATAGGCATCAGTTTTCCTTTGTTCTTGGCCGCCTCATTTTTATTATGGGCACATATCTCACACTGTGCCACCCATCGTGTTGCATCTTGAGCCAGTCCGTCCCACCAGAATTGTCGTTTTACCAGGTGTAGTGTTTTAGTGCATCCTGGATGGCCTGCAAGGACTGCGTTGTGACACTAATTGAAAGCTTTTAGTCTAAGTTCCTGTGCTGGCAAATACAGTCTGTTTTTATACAACGGCAACCCATGTTTGAGAGTACGATGAACATCCTGATCAGCCCATCTTTGCCACCAAGCCAGAGATCGATGTTTTGCAATGTGTTCCAGAAAATGTTCTAACGTTATAGCACATAGCACCTTACTGGGACTAACTATTGCTTCTGTGATACCTTTTCGGGGTCCGGCAACCTCCTCCTGACGTGACAATGTGTCCGCCTTTCTATTTTCTGAACCAGGACGAAACGTGACGACAAAATCGTATTCCGCAAAGAATAACATCCAGCGCATCTGTCTTTGCGTGAGTTGTCTAGCCGTTTTCATGTATTGGAGGTTTCGGTGGTCTGTGTATACCGTGACTGGATAATGAGCCCCCCACAGATGCTGCCTCCACTCCTGGAATGCCTTCTTGATGGCCAACAATTCTTTTTCTGCGACTGTATAGTTGAGCTCAGCCGCGTTCAATTTCCTGGACAAAAAGGCAACCGGATGCAGCTGTCCTGTATGCTTGTCACGTTGGGACAACACCGCCCCCACGCCACATCGGAGGCATCGGCCTCAACGATAAACGGGAGCTCTATTTGTGGATGTCTCAGTATTGGGGCTGTGGTGAATGCCTTTTCAAATATGTGAATGCTTCCATGGCCTCAGTGTTCCATAGGAAAGGCATTCCTTTTCTTAGCAAGCATGTTATTGGAGAGACCAGATGGGAAAAATGAGAGATAAACCTACGGTAATAGTTGGCAAAACCTAGGAAGCATTGCACATCTCTCACACTCTTCGGAACAGGCCACTCTTGAACCGCTTCCACCTTTCTCTCAGCCATGTTCAATCCTGAAGGGTTCAATATAACCCCCAAAAATTCCACCTCCGCCACATGAAACACGTATTTGCTCAGCTTACAAAACAAACTATGTTCCTGAAGCTTTTGAAGTACCTGAGTAACATGCTTCACATGTATGTCCTGATTGTTGGAATAAATCAGGATGTCGTCTATATAAACAACCACAGATCTGTCTACAAAGTCCTTTAGCACATCGTTCAAAAAGAATTGAAAGGCTGCCGGGGCGTTACAAAGCCTGAAGGGCATAACTAAGTACTCAAACAACCCATAACGTGTTTTAAAAGCCGTCTTCCACTCATCTCCCTCACGGATATGAACCAGGTGTTAAGCCCCTCTAAGATCGAGTTTGGTGTAGACAGTTGCTTCCCTCACCTGATCCAATAACACTGAGATGAGTGGAAGAGGGTATCGATTCCTTACTGTGTTCTTATTGAGCATGCGGTAATCGATACACGTCCTCAAATCACCATTGGCTTTAGAAATGAAGAAAAGAGGCGAAGCTGCTGGTGAGCGGGAAGGCCTGATGAAGCCTATGTCTACGTAATGGTCTAAGTACTCTCTGAGGTGTTTCGTCTCTGGCTCAGACAAGGCATAGACTCTGCATGAGGGGATAGTGGCTCCAGCAATCAAATCTATCTGACAGTCATAGGTATGGTGTGGGGGAGTTTTTCCGCCTTCTCTTAGCTAAAAGCCTCCCTGTAAGACGCATACTCTGAGGGAAGCACCGTCTCCTGTTCCGCAGCAGTAGCTACATGGAACATCGGTGTAAGAGCCAGAAGATGAGAACCAGGTGTCTGCAAAAAATTCAGCCTACACTCTTCTGACTGAAAAACCACTGTTTTCTTTTTCCAGTCAACCAGGGGGTTGCGTTGCCATAACCACGCCATCCCCAGTATTACCTCATACTGCGGTGCTTCGATGATGTTCAATGTTATGTTTTCTACATGGTCTTGTTGTTCCCCCTTCAGAACCAAACCTACTGTCTCTGTCTGTTCGGTGATGGGACCTGACTTAAGTGGTTTTCCATCCACGGCCAACACCTTTTCAGGGGTGTTTCGAGGAATGCGCCGTAGATCCAGACGTTGTACTAACCCACAATCAATAAAATTCCCTGTGGCTCCTGAATCTATCATACCCACACTTGGTGTACTTGGAGTCCTGCTGTAAGTGTCATGGAAAGCACAATATGTGATTCTGTGTCTTTTAATTCTGTGACCGCTAGAGAAGGCAACTTCAGATCCTGTCTCTGATGATCGTCGACCTCTAATCCCACCTCAGATGGGTCCCCTGTGCTGTTTGCCTGGATCGAGGTGATCGCCACTTTTTTGTTAGAACAGAAAGAACCCTGCCCCTTGGGCTTATGAGGGCATTCTCTTACGAAATGGCCCTTCTTTCCGCAGTACATACATAGGCCCTGAACTCTACGGCTCTCTCTCTCTGCTCTAGACAAAGGTGCTCTAATGGCTCCCACATCCATGGGTTCAGGTCCCTGTTCGCTGGAAGCATTCAGCGGTCTGTTCCCTCTCCAAAGGCGAGCATAAGACCTCTCCCCTCTCCTGCGCTCCCCTCCCCTTTCTGCCAGCCTGTGAGCCAGACGTAAGGTAAGATTCATTAAGTCTGTGCAATTAGTGGGTTGGGGGTTGATTTGGGCTAACACATCTTTCATGTCCTCCCACAGTCCCTGATAGTAAAGCGACATACGCTTCTCCTCAGGCCATGCGGTTACCACTACCAACCGATTGAAGGATGTTAAATAGGTAATCAAATCCTGTTTTCCCCTGCTTTAACACCAACAGCTCCCTATCAGCACTGAACGTGGTAGCACGTCGGTCAAAAACCCGTTCAAATTCTTTGCGAAAAGCGTTCCAGTCTGACAGCAATGGATCGTCGTACTTTACCAATGGTACCGCCCAATTGGCAGCGTCCCCAGTCAAATATGAAATGGCAAACGCCACCCTTGAGTGATTGTTAGGGAAGGAAGCTGGTTTGCACGAAAAGTGCAACATGATCTGTGTCAAAAAGGTCTGAATCTTCAGGGGATCCCCCGAATACCTCTCTGGACTAGCCAAAGGTATGGGCGGAGGCACATGTACCTGTATCTGCGATGTGGATGCATCAAACGGGTTCCTAGATTGTCTATCAACCCTTTCTCTAAGGGCAGCTGTTTCCGCTCTAGATGCTGCTAATTCCTGCTGAACTGCAACTAGTGCCTTCAAAACTTCGTCTAAGGATGCCATCTTTGTGAATCGCCCGAACCGAGAGGAGTGAATATCGTGGGTGCGTAATTCTGTAACGGACACAGGAACTCCTCAGAATCCGGGCGATGCTCAAAGGGATCCACCTCTTGACATCCCCAACTCTGACCCACAACGTACGGAGTATTGAGGCGATCAAGTGAGGGAAAGAAATAAGGGTAGGAACAGTGGGGGAATGGGACACCTGCAACAAAAAACATAGAGATTAGTACAGGTCTACCTCTCTCACTACTCTCATAGAGTCTTGCTAATATGATTAGTACCTGCAAAAACAAGTTCCGCCTGCAGTGATGTTCCTCTCTCTCTACTCTCTTCCCAGTAGTGATACAGCTCGCAAACTGGAGGAGAATATACCTATAACAAAAAGCACACCGGTTAAACCCGCATTCACTTCAACATCTTGGTTAGTAAGAAACCTCCCTTACACATACATACCCTTTCTGTCGCATTCCCATCAAAAATAACGCAAAAACATGAGCAAAGAAAATAAGGAAAGTGACACTTCGCTAGCATGTAGTTCAGAGGAGCATAAATGCAATATCCAGAATCCTGTCTCTGCAGGGGTCAGTATAATAGTAAGCGCCAGGAACTCTTTAGGCAGAGAGCCATATAACTGCAGCCAAAAAAAAAGGTTAATGAGGAAGTCCAGACCCTTAAACAAACGTTAGTAGAAAACCCAATAGCCTCCTTGGTTAATCTAAACTGAAAAGAAACACACAGGTGTCTTGAGTTTCAAACCCTGCATGCCAAGACACATAGCATAAGATTTGCAAGCGCCCCCAGAGAGGAGAAAGTACCTTCACGGGCCGCCTCTCACCCGTATGTGTTGTCTTGCACAAAGTTGTTCCAAAAAACGACGCCACTCGATCCCGAACAGCACCTGGACCCTAGCAGCCACTGGATCCTCCATTCGCCGTTAGTCTGAACGGCTCCAAAAGAAACAGAAATGCCTCTCACCACAAGAGCGCTTCCCACTGTGCCAGCCACCAAGTTTTTGCAGACTCCGGTTCGATTTCCCACCGCGAGCCGGCACGTAACCATCAGAGGCTCTCCCTGCGCGAATCAGCAGGCAGCCATGAGCTCACTCCGAACCGGTACAACCTCTCTGGTGATCCCGCTCGGAGAATCCGAAATAAGCAGCAGCAAGCGAACACGATCCTTCACCACTAGAATTACACACGCTGTCTGACGTGCAAGGTTGCCTAATGTACCAGGAGGCCCCTCCCTCTTGGGCCTTCTGGGATTTGTAGTTCAGGTGGTAATTCTCTCTTCTCACGGATCGTATGGCAGGTGTGATGGGGTCATTTCCTGACACCTTGTGCCTCTTTCTGCATCCCTCTTTGCTCTCTCTGCATCCCTCTTGCCTCTTTCTGCACCTCTGTTCCTTCTTTCTGCACTTCTTTTGTTTCTTTCTGCAACCCTCTTGCCTCTTTCTCCACCCCTATTCCCCCTTTCTGCATCTCTGTTGCTTCTCTCTGCACTTCTGTTGCCTTTCTCCACCCCTCTTCCTTTGTTCTGCACCTCTGTTGCTTCTTTCTGCACTTCTCTTGCTTCTCTCTGCACCCCTCGTGCCTTTTTCTGAACCCCTTGTACCTCTTTCTGTACCCCTCTTTTCTCTTTCTGCACTCCTCTTGCCTCTTTCTGCACATCTGTTCCTTCTTTCTGCACTTCTTTTGTTTCTTTCTGCACCTCTCTTGCTTCTCTCTGCTTCCCTCTTGCCTCTTTCTCCATCCCTTTTCCCCCTTTCTGCATCTCTGTTGATTCTTTCTGCACTTCTCTTGCCTCTTTCTGCATCACTCTTCCCTCTTTCTGCACCGCTGTTGCTTCTTTCTGCACTTCACTTGCTTCTTTCTGCACCCCTCGTGCCTCTTTCTGCACCCTTTTTCCTTCTTTCTGCACCTTTCTTGCCTCTCTCTGCACCTCTGTTTCTTCTTTCTGCACTTCTTTTGTTTCTTTTGAGGTGCAGAAAGAGGCAAGAGGGGTGCGGGAAGATGGGTGTGAAAGAGGCACGAGGGGTGCAGAAAGAAGCAAGAGAGGTGCAGAAAGAAGCAACAGAGGTGCACAAAGAGGGAAGAGGGGTGGAGAAAGAGACAAGAGAAGTGCAGAAAGAAGCAACAGAGATGCAGAAAGGGGGAAGAAGGGTGGAGAAAGAGGCAAGAGGGGTATAGAAAGAAGCAAGAGAGGTGCAGAAAGAAACAAAAGAAGTGCAGAAAGAAGGAACAGAGGTGCAGAAAGAGGTAGGAGGTGTGCAGAAAGAGGGAAGAGGGGTGCAGAAAAAAGCACAAGTGGTGCAGAAAGAAGCAAGAGAGTTGCAGAAAGAAACAAAAGAAGTGCAGAAAGAAGGAACAGAAGTGCAGAAAGAGGCAAGAGGGGTGCAGAAAGAGGGAAGAGAGGTGTAGAAAGATGCACAAGGGTTGCAGAAAGAAGGGACAGAGGTGCAGAAAGAAGCAACAGAAGTGCAGAAAGAGGGATGAGGGGTGGAGAAAGAGGCAAGAGAAGTGCAGAACGAAGCAACAGAGATGCAAAAAGGGGGAACAGGGTTGGAGAAAGTGGCAAGAGGGGTGCAGAAAGAAGCAAGAGAGGTGCAGAAAGAAACAAAGGAAGTGCAGAAAAAAGCAACAGAGGTGCAGAGAGAGGCAAGAAAGGTGCAGAAAGAGGGAAAAGGGGTACAGAAAGAGGCACGAGGGGTGCAGAAAGAAGGAAGAGAAGTGCAGATAGAAGCAACAGAGATGCAGAAAGGGGGAAGAGGGGTGGAGAAAGAGGCAAGAGGGAAGGAGAAAGAAGCAAGAGAGGTGCAGAAACAAACAAAAGAAGTGCAGAAAGACAGAACACAGGTGCAGAAAGTTGCAAGAGGGGTGCAGAAAGAGAGAAGAGGGGTGCAGAAAGAGGCACAAGGGTTGCAGAAAGAAGGGACAGAGGTGCAGAAAGAAGCAAGAGAAGTGCAGAAAGAAGCAACAGAAGTGCAGAAAGAGGGATGAGGGGTGGAGAAATAGGCAAGAGAAGTGCAGAACAAAGCAACAGCGATGCAAAAAGGGGGAACAGGGTTGGAGAAAGTGGCAAGAGGGGTGCAGAAAGAAGCAAGAGAGGTGGAGAAAGAAACAAAAGAAGTACAGAAAGAAGGAACAGAGGTGCAGAAAGAAGCAAGAGGGGTGCAAAAAGAGGTGAGAGGGGGATGCAGAAAGAAGCACAAGTGGTGCAGAAAGAAGCATGAGAGGTACAGAAAAAAGCAAAAGGAGTGCAGAAAGAAACAACAGAGGTGCAGTAAGAGGCAAGAGGGGTGCCAAAAGAGGGAAGAGGGGTGCAGAAAGAGGGCACAATGGGTACAGAAAGAAGCAAGAGATGTGCAGAAAGAAACAAAAGAAGTGCAGAAAGAAGGAACAGAGGTGCAGAAAGAGGCAACAGAGATGCAGAAAGAGAGACGAGGGGTGGAGAAAGAGGCAAGGGGGTGCAGAAAGAAGCGAGAGCTGCAGAAAGAATCAAAAGAAGTGCAGAAAGAAGGAACAGAGGTGATGAAAGAGGCAAGAGGGGTGCAGAAAGAGGGAAGAGGGTACAGAAGCAGGCAAGTGGGTGCAGAAAGAAGCAATAGAGGTGTAGAAAGAAACAAAATCAGTACAGAAAGAAGGAATAGAGGTGCAGAAAGAGGCAAGAGGGGTGCAGAGAGAGGGAAGAGGGGTGCAGAAAAAAGCATGAGAGGTGCAGAAAGAAACAAAAGAAGTGCAGAAAGAAGGAACAGAGGTGCAGAAAGAGGCAAAAGGGGTGCAGGAAGAGGGAAGAGGGGTGTGAAAGAGGCACGAGGGGTGCAGAAAGAAGCAAGAGAGGTGCAGAAAAAAGCAACAGAGGTGTAGAAAGAGTGAACGGGGGAGAAAGAGACAAGAGAAGTGCGGAAACAAGCAACAGAGATGCAGAAAGGGGTAGGAGGGTGGAGAAAGAGGCAAGAGGGGTACAGAAAGAAGCAAGAGAGGTGCAGAAAGAAACAAAAGAAGTGCAGAAAGAAGGAACAGAGGTGCAGAGAGAGGTAAGAAAGGTGCAGAAAGAGGGAAAAGGGGTGCAGAAAGAGGCACGAGGGGTGCAGAAAGAAGCAAGAGAAGTGCAGAAAGAAGCAACAGAGGTGCAGAAAGAGGGAAGAAGGGTGCAGAAAGAGGCAAGAGAAATGCAGAAAGAAGCAACAGAGATGCAGAAAGGGGGAAGAGGGGTGGAGAAAGAGGCAAGAGGGAAGTAGAGAGAAGCAAGAGTGGTGCAGAAAGAAACAAAAGAAGTGCAGAAAGAAGGAACAGATATGCAGAAAGAGGCAAGAAGAGTGCAGAAAGAGAGAAGAGGGGTGCAGAGAGAGGCACAAGGGGTGCAGGGAGAAGCAAGAGAAGTGCAGAAAGAAGCAACAGAGGTGCAGAACGAAGGAATAGGGGTGGAGAAAGAGGCAACAGAAGTGCAGAAAGAAGCAACAGAGATGCAGAAAGGGGGAACAGGGGTGGAGAAAGAGGCAAGAAGGGTGCAGAAAGAAGCAAGAGAGTTGCAGAAAGAAACAAAAGAAGTGCAGAAAGAAGGAACAGAAGTGCAGAAAGAGGCAAGAGGGATACAGAGAGAGGGAAGAGGGGTGCAGAAAGAGGCACAAGGGTTGCAGAAAGAAGGAACAGAGGTACAGAAAGAAGCAAGAGAAGTGCAGAAAGAAGCAACAGCGATGGAAAAAGGGGCAGCAGGGGTGGAGCAAGTGGCAAGAGGGGTGCAGAAAGAAGCAAGAGAGGTGCAGAAAGAAACAGAAGAAGAGCAGAATGAAGGAACAGAGGTGCAGAAAGAGGCAAGAGGGGTGCAGAAAGAGGGAAGAAGGGTGCAGAAAGAAGCACGAGTGGTGCAGAAAGAAGCAAAGAGGTGCAGAAAGAAGCAAGAGTAGTGCAGAAAGAAGCAACAGAGGTGCAGAAAGAGGCAAGAGGGGTACAAAAAGAGGGAAGAGGGGTGCAGATAGAGGCACGAGGGGTGCAGAAAGAAGCAAGAGATTTGCAGAAAGAAACAAAAGAAGTGCAGAAAGAAGGAACAGAGGTGCATAAAGAGGCAGCAGGGGTGAAGAAAGAGGGCAGAGGGGTGGAGAAAGAGGAAAGGGGGTGCAGAAAGAAGCAAGAGAGCTGCAGAAAGAAACAAAAGAAGTGCAGAAAGAAGGAAAAGAGGTGAAGATAGAGGCAAGAGGGGTGCAGAAAGAGGCAAAAAGAAGCGAGAGGTGCAGAAAGAAACAAAAGAAGTGCAGAAAGAAGGAACAGAGGTGCAGAAAGAGGCAGGAGCGGTGCAGAAAGAGGCCCGAGGGGTGCAGAAAGAAGCAAGAAAGATGCAGAAAGAAGCAAGAGAAATGCATAAAGAAGGAACAAAGATGCAGAAAGGGGGAAGTGGGGTGGAGAAAGAGGCAAGAGGGATACATAAAGAAACAAGAGAGGTGCAGAAAGAAACAAAAGAAGTGCAGAAAGAAGGAACAGAGGTGCAGAAAGAGGCAACAGGGGTGCAGAAAGAGGGTGGATGGGTGTAGAAAGAGGCAAGGGGGTGCAGAAAGAAGCAAGAGACCTGCAGAAAGAAACAGAAGAAGTGCAGAAAGAAAGAACAGAGGTGCAGAAAGAGTCAGGAGGGGTGCAGAAAGAGGGAAGAGTGATGCAGAATGAGGCAAAAGGGGTGCAGAAAGAAATGAGAGGTGCAGAAAGAAACAAAGGAAGTGCAGAAAGAAGGAACAGAGGTGCAGAAAGAGGCAAGAGGGGTGTAGGAAGAGGGGTGTGAAAAAGGCACGAGGGGTGCAGAAAGAAGCAAGAGAGGTGCAGAAATATGCCACAGAGGTGCAGAAAGAGGGACGAGGGGTGGAGAAAGAGGCAAGAGGGGTGCAGAAAGAAGCAAGAGAGCTGCAGAAAGAAACAGAAGAAGTGCAGAAAGAAGGAACAGAGGTGCAGAAAGAGGCAAGAGGGGTGCAGAAAGAGGGAAGAGGGCTGCAGAATGATGCAAAAGGGGTGCAGAAAGAAGTGAGAGGTGCAGAAAGAAACAAAGGAATTGCAGAAAGAAGGAACAGAGGTGCAGAAAGAGGCAAGAGGGGTGCGGGAAGAGGGGTGTGAAAGAGGCACAAGGGGTACAGAAAGAAGCAAGAGAGGTGCAGAAAGAAGCAGCAGAGGTGCAGAAAGAGGGACGAGGGGTGGAGAAAGAGACAAGAGAAGTGAAGAAAGAAGCAACAGAGATGCAGAAAGGGGGAAGAGGGGTGGAGAAAGAGGCAAGAGGGGTGCAGAAAGAATCAACAGAGGTGCAGAAAGAAACAAAAGAAGTGCAGAAAGAAGGAACAGGGGTGCAGAAAGAGGCAGGAGGGGTGCAGAAAGATGGAAGAGGGGTGCAGAAAGAAGCAACAAAGGTGCAGAAAGAAGCAAGAGGGGTGCAAAAAGAGGGAAGAGGGGTGCAGAAAGAGGCACGAGAGGTGCAGAAAGAAGCAAGAGACGTGCAGAAAGAAACAAAAGAAGTGCAGAAAGAACAAACAGAGGTGGAGAAAGGGGCACCAGGGGTGCAGAAAGAGGGAAGAGGGATGGAGAAAGAGGCAAAGGGGTGCAGAAAGAAGCATGCGAGCTGGGGAAACAAACAAAAGAAGTGCAGAAAGAAGGAACAGAGGTGCAGAAAGAGGCAAGACGGGTGCAGAAAGAGGCAAAAGTGTTGCAGAAAGAAGTGAGAGGTGAAGAAAGAAACAAAAGAAGTACAGAAAGAAGGAACAGAGGTGCAGAAAGAGGCAAGAGGGGTGTACAAAGAGGGAAGAGGGGTATGAAAGAGGCACAAGGAATGCAGAAAGAGGCAAGAGGAGTGCAGAAAGAAGCAACAAAGGTGCACAAAGAGGCAAGAGGGGTGCAAAAAGAGGGAAGAGGAGTGCAGAAAGAGGCACATGAGGTGCAGAAAGAAGCAAGAGATGGGTAGAAAGAAACAAAAGAAATGCAGAAAGAAAGAACAGAGGTGCAGAAAGAGGCAACAGGGGTGCAGAATGAGGGTGGATTGGTGGAGAAAGAGGCAAGGGGGTGCAGAAAGAAGCATGAGTGAAAAAAAGCAAGGAAGAGGTAAGGAAATGGGAGGAAATGAGACAAGTGAAGGATTGAAGAGAAAGTTAGTCTGACAGAGGAGACTGGAAGCTTGCAGTATCCATCACTGCACTGACTCATTTCACTCGCTTTGCTCTTCTTTCTCTTTTTGTTTCATCACTTTCTCCCAACGCGTTTGCATTATTCACTCACACAGCTCTTACTGTTTATTATTCTTTCTTTTCACATTGTGGTCTGCTGTTACACCTTTTTTTTGATCTTGCAACATATTTTTGTTTTCCTTTTCACAAAGTACTTTTTTATTTTTAAATTGTTCTTTGCAGCTCTTTGTATTTGTTCCTGTCTCTTTCCATTGCTTTCATTTTTGCATAATTAACGTTATTTATTCCTTGTATTTCTATTTCTTATCCTTAGCATTTTAGCCAACTTCGTGCTTTTGTGTATCGTGCTGCTTCACTATCTTTGTTCCTGTTTTTCAGTCGCATTCACTTTCTTTCTCTGGTCTGTTTTGTCTTGTTTTGCTCACTTACTTTCATTCTTTTGCCTCTTTCTTTCCACCTTCTATATTGCTCACTCTTTCTCTCGCTTGCCCAAATTCATATTGTAGAATGTAGATGAAACACCGCTCTAAGAGTGTGTAAAACATCGTTAAAAATGGCATTACAAATAAAGGACGGACGTTGTAATGCGCACTGTGGACTTTTCTCTGGGAGAGAAGAGACATGATCATAAGACCATAAGATTATAATATCGTCTCTTCTTCCGGGAAACCCCAGAAACTCTGCAAGTAAAATGCGACGTATAACATGCAAAAGAATTTGTGTGAAATACTATGCTATGAAATTGGGGTACAGGCGTGGGAGTCACGCTATCTGCACTTCGACTCTCTGGTCCTAATTTCTTATCATTAGACATAGTCTGATGACGAATGGATAGTGATTTTCATGTTGTAAAGAATGCAGGGAGAAATAACAGTCTGACGATTTACTATCAGTTTCAGATCCTATTTCCGGAAGTAAAACTAAGTATTTTGTTGCAGGACTGTGTAGCACTGCACATGGATGGATGGATGGATTGATGTTTGGAGGATGGATGGGTGCGTGGGCGGGTGGATGGATGGATGGGTAGTTGGGTGTGTTGGTGGGTGGGTGGATGGATGGATGGGTGGATGGATTGATGGATAAATGGGATGGTGGATGGATCGGTGGGTGGGTTTGGTTTGGGCAGGAGTACATGTCATAGATGGGCAGGGACGGGTAAGTAGACTGAGGGGTGGCCGATGGAGAATTAGGCAGAAAGGCAGGTACATAGACAAGCTGGACACCTAAACCGACAGAAGCAGAGCGGTAGCCAGACAGACAGAAGGACAGGGGCTTATTGCTAGCTCTTGCGCCTCTCTATGCGCGCGTGTGTGCACGTGTACACGGTAGCAAGTAGGAAAGGCAGGAAAGTGTGAGAGCGAGCACCTAGGAGCCCGGTGCAAAGAACGTCTGCTCTGCATCAGACAGTCAGACAGACAAGACAGGTGCATAGATAGGCTAAACAGCTAAATCTATCTAAACAAGAAAGCATTCTGCATTCACGATTCTGCACCACACTTATCAATCAATCAGGGATTTATAGAGCGCGCTACTCAACCGTGATGGTCTCAAGGCGCTGGGGGGGGAGCAGCTCAGGATCAGTCAAAGAGCCAGGTCTTGAGGTCCTTCCTGAACGTGTGCAGGGTCGGAGAGCATCCGATGTTCACAGGGAGCTCGTTCCAGGTCTTGGCTGCAATGTAGGAGAAGGCTCTCCCGCCTGTTCTGTTTCTGCAGATGCGGGGGACCTCTGCCAAGGCGAGGTCGGCGGATCGGAGGTTCCTCTTGGGTACGTGGAAGGATAATCCCTTGTTGAGGTATTTGGGTCCGATGTTGTTGAGGGATTTGTAGGCGTGGGTGAGGAGCTTGAAGGAGACCCTCTTCTTGACGGGGAGCCAGTGGCGGTCTCGTAGGTGTTGGGTCATGAGTTCGTGACACAGTGTCCCGAGGATGAGTCTGGCGTTCTGGATGGTTTGGAGTTTGTGTAGAAGGGTTCTGTTGATACCGGCGTATAGGGTGTTGCTGTAGTCCAGTCTGCTGGTTATGAGTGCGTGGGTGACGGTTCTTCTGCAGTCGGGGGGGATCCATTTGAAAATCTTGCGGAGGATGCATAGGCAGTTGAAACTGGTGGAGGCGACGGCGTTGATCTGGCGGTTCATGGAGAGGGAGGAGTTGAGGATGATGCCGAGGTTTCATGCGTGGTCTGTAGGGGTGGGTGGGTCCCTGAGGGCGGTGGGCCCCCAGGTGTTGTCCCAGGCGAAGATGCAGGGTCCGAGGATGAGGACCTCGGTCTTCTCAGAGTTGAGCTTCAGACAGCTGTCTTTCATCCAGGCTGCCACGTTCTTCATTCCTTCCTGGAAACAGAGTCTGGTGTCTTCGGGCTTCTTCGTGAGTGAGAGGATGAGCTGGGTGTCGTCGGCGTAGGATACAATGCTGAGCCCATGCTGTCTTACGATGGCGATGAGGGGGGCCATGTAGATGTTGAAGAGCGTGGGGCTGAGCGATGATCCTTGGGGTACTCCGCAGTCGATATCGGTGGGTTCGGAGAGGAAGGGAGGGTGTCTGATCCTCTGGGTTCAGCCAGAAAGAAAGGATTAGATCCAGTCGAGGGCGGTTCCTTGTATCCCAGCGCCGTGAAGTCTGGCTGCGAGTGTGCGATGTGAAATGGTGTCAAAGGCTGCTGAGAGGTCCAGACGGATGAGGGCCGCAGTGTGTCCCTGGTCGAGTAGCATGCGGATGTCATCAGTGGCGGCGAGGATGGCGGTCTCGGTGCTGTGGTTGCTGCGGAATCCAGACTGGGAGGCGTCCAGGATGGAGTTCTCTTCGATGAAGGCAGTCAGTTGGGCGTTTACGAGTCTCTCGGTTACCTTGGCCGCGAAGGGGAGGAGAGAGATGGGCCGGTAGATTTTCAGGTCTGTAGGGTCGGCCGTTGGTTTCTTGAGGAGGGGTTTAATCTCCGCCCGCTTCCAGTCGTCTGGGAAGATGCCGGACATGAAGGAGGCATTGATGGTCCGTCCTTGTTCGGGTGCGATGGCAGCGGCGGCCCTGTGGAATATGTGTGGTGGGCAGGGGTCCGTTGGGGCTCCTGAGTGGGTTTTCTTCATGGTCGCGGTGATGTGTTCTATGGTGGCGGGATTCCAGGTCATGATGGATGGCTTATCGGCGGCGTGGGGGGGGTGGTGTCCTGCGTCTGTTCGTTGAAGTTGTCGTAGAGGACCTTGATCTTCAGATGAAAGTAGGAGCTGAGCTTGTCGCAGAGTTCCTGGGAAGGTGTGACGTCCGTGGCTTCGCTGGGGGGTTTTGCGAACTGCTGTATGACGTTGAACAGTTCCTTGGCGTTGGTTGCGTTGGTCTGGACTTTGTCTCTTATGAAGGTCCGATTGGTGTCATTTATGCGCTGGTGGTATTTCTTCAGGGCGCTCCTGTGGTTGTTCTGTGCTTCCGTGGTTTTCTGGTTTCGCCAGGTTTTCTTTAGGCGTCTGCAGGAGCGTCTGGCTTCTTGTAGTTCTGTGGTGAACCAGGCGGCCTTCAGAGGGTGTAGTTTGGCGGAATGGCGGAGGGGTGCGAGTTTGTCGGCGCAGCAGGAGATCCAGCGGTGAAACTCCCTGGCTGCGGAGCTGGTGTCGGTTGTGGTGCTGGGGGGGGGCTTGGAGGAGGGTGGTGTTGAGGTGTTCCTCTGAGACCTTGCTCCAGTTCCTTCGTGGCGGGCGCGGGGGAGGCTTGGGTGAGGTGGTGGTGTTGAAGGTGAAGTGGACGCAGTGGTGGTCCATCCAGAGGGGCTGGGTTGGGTGGCTGAAGCGGATGTTTGTCCCACCCGTGAAGATTGGGTCGAGGGTGTGTCCAGCTTTGTGTGTGGGTGTGTTGACCAGCTGCTTCAGTCCGAGGTTGTCGAGGAGAGTGGTGGAGTCGGGGTCGTCGCAGTTGTCGAGGTGGAAGTTCAGGTCCCCGAGTAGAATGTAGTCCGTGGAGGTGATGAGCACGGTCTGTGATTTGAAGAAAGACAATATTACTAAGTTTGAGTGCGTCCTTACACTACCCATCTTAGAGTGTTTCCAGGGTCCGTTCTGTGTAAATGCTGAATATATGTGCCTCGCTCACCCTTCTGTCCCGGTGTCATACCCCTACTGTCGCCCTGCCCACTTCTTAGCTCCATGCTGAGTCTCCGCTGCGTCGCGGCACGTGTGGTGCTCCCACAGTGGGCAGCGCGGAGGATGCACTGCCGGGGTGCTCGGCTCCTTACCTTCTGTTCACCTTCACTACCGTCTCCCCGGGGGGCGGATATGGTGCCTCGCCCTGAGTCGGGGGCGAAGACCCCAGCTCCGCTCACCATGGGGTTTGCGGGGGTCCTCTGATCTCCACTCCACCTGCACCCTCACACCGTGCAGGGGGAAGCCCATGCCGGCGCCCATGTCTCCAACCTCGTCCACGGAGTCCTCATGCTGCCTGGATGTGGAGGGTCGTTTCCTCTCCTACTGCTGGTGCGGTGCTAAGTTGTGCACGCTCCTCCAGGCCAGGGGAGCGCGCAGCCCCCCCCAAGCCCCTGCACCCCACCCTGCCTGTTGAGAAGTGTGCCAAAGCTGCAGGGACCCCATCACACGTGCCATGCACTATTCATCGCATCAATGTGCCTCTGAACAAGCAGCCTGCTACCCAGCGCCCCCTCAACCCCGAATCAATTCCCCTGTTGACTAATTGAAAGCAAATAGCTGGAAAGCCAGCAGCACGCACTGGAATACATCGAGGTTTTTGTCTTTCATCCTTTTAAAAACCAACAAAGGCGAGTTTGCTGCAGAATGCGGATTCACGCGTATTTCTCCCACCCCCTCCCCCCTGCTGCTGCCGTGGCCCGCACATGCACACCCGTTAGTTAGGGACATAGCCGGTCCATTAATAATCGATATTTTGGTCCGTGCTTTGCGTTCTGGTTACAGCAGGGCGTGGAATGGCCTCAGACCGTAGGGTGGTTTCTGTTATTCTTTGTGCCTCGGAGTGTGTCTGTTTATAATTATTGCCTCTTTTCGGAAACAATGCCCGCACTTCGTTTTTTTTCCAGCGGGATTCACGAATCCCGCCGATTTTGTTTTTTAAAGATACTTTTTTGGGCCGTGGGTGTCCCTCTGGGACCCCTGACCAGGTCTAGGGGGTCAGGGTTTCTCTACCCGGCCCCCTTTTCTTTTTTTCACCTTTTTTCTTGTGACTTGGTTTTACCAAGTCACAAGATGGCTGCCAACACTTCCTGGTTTGGAGTGTTGGCAGCCAATCAGAATGAAGCTCGTGATCGGGAGGGTTCGCGAATCCTCCTTCGTCACCAGATATCTATATTTTATATTCTTAAATTTCTCAGGAACTACTGAACGGATTTACACTATTTAAAGCAAAGATTGCACTTTGGACCACGAGCTACCTCTCTGCCAAATTTGGCATAATTCCGTTCAGCAGTTTGGGCTGTAGCCGCGACAAAAGTTCCTATGGAAATTAACATAGAGAAAACGTGTTTTGGGACCCCCCTTTTTTCTCGGCCCCCGCTTGACGAATCACCCCAAAACTTTGAAGACAGGAGCTGACCTGAGCACCCCATTAATTTTGAAAATTTCACGAAGATTCATCAAACGGCGCCAAAGATATTGGCAAATCAAAAACACTTTTCCTAACTATAACTACCTACTGGCGACCGCCAGTAGGTAAAATATATATATATATATTATATATATATATATATATATATATATTCCTGCTCCAAAAATTTCATTGGTATTGAGATATTGTATATATGCCTTTGCCTTATCTATTGACCCCCTCCATACAATGAAGAGGTAGCAGATATGAGATTAGAATCTGCATAAGACAGCACTCTGATATGGCGCCCAGTAGAAAGGCAATCAAAATCCTCTTTCAGTCTCTATGATTTTGTTTTATTTAACACCTTTAAAAATGGCGCTCCGTTACTTTGAGTGCAAACACTGACGAAGGACTGGTTCCGAAACGCGTTTGTTTGTTTTTGGTGAAATAAAGATCGACTGATTACCGACCCCGCGAGTGCTGATATTTCTTTAAAGTCGAAGAAATTTTTGGAGCAGGAATTTATAACCACGAAGCACCACCGTGTTTTGGGAAGCACCCGCCCTACGAGTGATCCGCAAGAGGGGTGCGCAGGAGCTGGATATATATATATATATATATATATATATATATATATATATATATATATATATATATATATATATATATATATATTGACTAAGAGCAATTGTGTGCTGAATTCAGCTTTTTGGAAATGATGAGGGATTGACTAAAATGTTCCCAATGACCCCTAGATGAATCCTGTTTATAAGTAAAGGGAACAAAAGATTTTCTCAGGTACAAGGACTGTACAATTACTATTGTTATGGCTTAGGTGACAAAGTTATTATTTTTATATGCTGTTAGTCCAATTACAGCATCTCCACGGCCTGAAAAAATCACTCCAAATACATAGTGGTCCATAAAACACCATTCGACCTAGGTGTATTGGAGTGCTTTACATGAGCACCAGCTACTTTGCATGAGGGCTCATTAATTTTCTTTTTTTTGTTAGTAACAGGGAGATTGAGTGAGTTACCCAGAATTACTGGATGTGGAGGAACTTCATCCACAACAAAATCATGGCCAACTCCACCAACTCCAAGGAACTTTTCAGTGTCATTCAAGAATTCACCAACCCACGCAGCGAAGCCACAGACATCACCCCATCCCAAGATCTCTGCGACAAGCTTGGAACCTATTTCCACCACAAGATCAAAAACCTCTACGACAACTTCATCGACCATCCACCAGGCGCCACAGACAGCCCCCCGCCCCCCAGAAACACCAGCCAGCTCACCATCTCCAACTGGACACCGATCACGGCCGAAGACACCACCTCGACCATGAAAAGCATCCACTCGGGGGCCCTCACCGACCCCTGCCCCCCTCACATCTACCACAGAGCCGTGGCCGCCATCGCACCCAAACTACAACGCACCATCAACACCACCTTCAAAACAGGCACCTTCACAGATGAATGGAAGCGCGCAGAAGTCAGACCCCTGCTCAAGAAGCCCACAGCTGACCCCACCGACCTCAAGAACTATCGGCCCATCTCGCTCCTCCCCTTCGCAGCCAAAGTTGCAGAGAAAACAGTCAACAGGAAACTGACACGATTCATTGAAGAGAACGCCGTCCTCGACCCGTCCCAATCCAGATTCCGAAGCAACCACAGCACAGAGACCGCCCTACTCACCGCCACAGATGACATCCGCACCCTCCTAGACCAAGGCCACTCCACAGCCCTCATCCTACTCGACCTATCAGCGGCCTTCGACACTGTCTCCCATCGCACACTAGTCGTCAGACTACACGACGCAGGCATACAAGGAACAGCCCTGGACTGGATCCGATCATTCCTCACCGGAAGAAGCCAAAGGATCAGACTCCCACCCTTCCTCTCCGACCCCACGAAAATCACCTGCGGAGTCCCACAGGGTTCATCACTGAGCCCCACCCTCTTCAACATTTATATGGCCCCCCTCGAAGCCATCGTCCGACAACACGGCCTCAACATCGTATCCTATGCCGACAACACCCAGCTCATCCTCTCCCTCACCAAAGACCCCACCACTGCCAAACTCAACTTCCAGAAAGGAATGCAAGACGTCGCAGTCTGGATGACCAACAGCTGCCTGAAGCTCAACGCCGAGAAGATAGAAGTCCTCGTCCTCGGTACCACCCCTTCTGCATGGGACAGCACCTGGTGGCCGACCGCCCTCGGAAGCCCACCTACCCCCTCAGACCACGCCAAGAACCTCGGCATCGTACTCGACTCATCACTCTCCATGAACCAACAGGTCAACGCCGTCACCTCCAGCTGCTTCAACACCCTCCGCATCCTCCGCAAGACCTTCAAGTGGATCCCCCCTGAGTCAAGGAAGACAGTCACCCACGCACTCATCACCAGCAGACTGGACTATGGAAACGCACTCTACGCTGGCATCAACAAGTCCCTACTCTGCAAACGCCAGACAGTACAGAACACCGCCGCCAGACTCATCCTCGGCATCCCACGACACGAACACATTAGCCAACACCTACGAAGTCTCCACTGGCTCCCCGTGGAGAAAAGAGTCACTTTCAAAATTCTCACTCACGCCTACAAATGCAACGGACCCAAATACCTCAACGACAGAATCAACTTCCACGTACCCAAAAGAAACCTCCGATCTTCCAACCTCGCACTGGCCGAAACCCCGCGCATCCACAGAGCCAGAGCAGGCGGAAGATCCTTCTCTCACATTGCAGCCAAGACCTGGAATGAGCTACCGGCAGACATCAGACGTGCCCCCTCCCTGAACACCTTCAGGAAGACCCTCAAGACCTGGCTCTTCAGCTAAACAGATCTGCGGACTCCCCCCTCAGCGCCTTGAGACCCCCACAGGTGAGTAGCGAGCTTACAATTCCCAGATTGATTGATTGATTGATTGAGTCAACACAGAGGCTGGATCCTGGTTCCCCAGTTCCAAAGTCAGGAGCTCTGGCCATCACGTCACATCATCTCCCATAGTGACTGTTCCATAAATTGTGATAACAAAAAGATTTTCCCAAAATTCTTTTCATGTTAAAGTAGACAGAAAAAGCATCGCAAGAAAGTAGAAGCAGTCAAAAAGCATAATTTATTCAGTTACTGATAGTGAACACATCATTATTTCATTATTTAAAATACACACAAATACTAATTCAATTCCATTTTTATAGTTACTAAAACAGTTCATTACAAACAACAATTTAATTATTCATTCCACCCAGTATATTACTACGGACTGGGATGCGGCCTGAGCAATTGACAGTGGCTGAAATATATTCAATGATTCCATCAATCTCCTTATTGTTGTTGCAGTTGATGCACTAAGTGTGACGGGTCTGCCCAGAAGTGGGTCCCGTGCCCACTGTGCCACTGGAACCAAGTTAGACCTGGCTGATAAGCCCTATTATGGGCATAACCACTCCTGGGTTGCTTGTGTTCCGGTTCAAGGAGGACCTAGTTTGGCCTGGAGTATTCTTATTGGAACAGGGTCAAGACTGATTTGCATGTGGCTGGGTCCAAACTGAAGTGGCATAGTGGGTGAAAAATGATGAATTAAGATGTGGGCCCTGAGCCATGGCCAATTGCTGAAATTAATTCAAGCATTCCATCACCTTGGTTTTGATGCCCTAAGCGTGACAGGTATGCCCAGACCTAGGCCCCGTGCTCACTGTGCCACTGGAATCAAGCTATACCTGGTTGATGAGCCCTAATAAAGGTGAAATCAGTCCTAGTTTGCTTGTGTTCCAGTTTAGGGAGGACCTGACCTGGCAGTGTGGGCTGGATTGTTCCCATTGGAGCAAGGTCAAGACTAATTTGCATATGGCTGGGTTCAAACTGAGGTGGCATGGTGGGTACAAAACAATGGATTGAGCCATGGCCAGTGCCTGAGATTAATTCAAGCATTCCATCTATCACCTTGTCTTTGATATTCCACCAAAGTAGCAGCAACAAATACACTTTTTGATTTCATGGTAATGTAAAACAAAGGTTATAGGTTAGAAATCGAAGAGAACATACCCCAAATGTTGCCCCCAGGGCATTAGGATTAGGATAGGGCCCAGTTTGTGGTCAATTTTTATGTCTTGAAAGTGGCCCACACCTTGTTAAACTTTTCCACCCTATCACTTAATGTTGTGTTAATATCTACATATGCTGCACATTTTACCCCAAAAAATCAATTGATATTAGACAAGTACAATGACATGCCTGAACATGTAACTTACCTTGGAGAATTGCATGGAATGTCATAGAGAAGTTGGGAGCTGCAGCACAGCTCTGAAGGGTTCCGCTTTGCTGCAGTGTTGATTGATCTACATCCTTCCAACATGATAATAACTCCAATAGGTGAGATGCTGTCTTCTTCCTTCCTGATCTTGTCAAAGGTGTGCATGAATGGCAGAGGAGTGTTCTGATTTACGCTCATGCTCAACAGCATTGAACCTACTGCCAGAATGGTGAACTAGGATTATTAACAGATTACCTGGCTGTAAAAGGGAGTTAAAAACGCTCACCTTGCATTTCACAACTGTTCTCTGCATTGAAGATGGTTCTTGTTTCAGTTCCTGTGGCCCGACATTAGCTCAATCCCCTTGCCTCCATTACTGCCAGCTATTTCTTCTTCTGCTTTCTTCAGTCCAGTACTGCTCCTCCAGTACCTCTCCTTCTTTGCTATGGCTCCTTCTTGACCTGTTCTTCAGCTTTCTTTATTTTTCTACTCTAGACTCACCTTCTACTTCTTATGTGGCTATTTTGTGGTCTCTACCTCTTGGGTTTGATTTTTCTGGCCCGGCAACTCATCACTTGCTATTGTCATTCCCCTGTTAGCCAGTTTGGAGTATCGCGCTCAGTTATGCTACTCACATGTGTCCATTTGTCCTGACAGGCTTCCACGTTTGAGCTTTTTCACCCCATTAAAAGGAGGAAATGTGTGATTAATTTACTAGTAATAGTTGATGGTGAATGCAGATTGTCTTTATCTACAACCCTAAGAATATTAGCAATGGATCTAGTGTAAAAGCAATACCAATAATATCCTTAATCAATGCTAAGGCCACTTTCCAAAATGCATTTACTTCCACACATTCCCACCACACATGAATCATTAAGCCTGGACATACATCCGCGTCCCCTGCAACAAAGATCTGATCTGCCAAATCTAGTTTACAGTCGCTGAGAAGAGAAATAGCATCTTAGGATAAAGAGGAATGTATGACAGAATATCGACGGACAGAAAATCGACCTGCAAAAATATTGACACAGAAATATAGAAGTCAAAAATATCGAAGTCCAATCTACATAAAGGTAAGTATAAAAATATCGGAAAAAATATATAGTTGTCAAAAATATCAAAGTTAAAAATATCGTTTTTTAAAATGTTTTAATAATAATGTAAAATTAAGTAAATAATACATATAATTAAAAGAAATATAGTTAAAAATATTAAAAGATATTTAAAAATAATAAATACATTAAATGTTAAAATAAATTAAACATATACATATAAATTAATATATATACTTACTCCACATAGTGCAACAGTAGAGAAAGCGTTGGATAGCGTAGGGGTAAAAATTACTATTCCCACTCCAGAGAGTGCAACAGTAGGGAAAGAGCTGGATAGCGTAGGGGTAAAAATTACTATTCCGACTCCAGTGAGTGCAACAGTAGGGAAAGTGTTGGATAGCGTAGGGGTAAAAATTACTATTCCCACTCCATAGAGTGCTTCAGTAGGGAAAGCGCTGGGCGTAGGGGTAAAAATTACTATTCCCACTCCAGTGAGTGCAACAGTAGGGAAAGCGCTGGATAGCGTAGGGGTAAAAATTACTATTCCCACTCCAGGGAGTGCAACAGTAGGGAAGCGCTGGATAGCGTAGGGGTAAAAATTACTATTCCCACTCCAGAGAGTGCAACAGTAGGGAAAGCGCTGGATAGCGTAGGGGTAAAAATTACTATTCCCACTTCAGAGAGTGCAACAGTAGGGAAAGCGCTGGATAGCGTAGGGGTAAAATTACTATTCCCACTCCAGAGAGTGCAACAGTAGGGAAAGCGCTGGATAGCGTAGGGGTAAAATTACTATTCCCACTCCAGAGAGTGCAACAGTAGGGAAAGCGCTGGATAGCGTAGGGGTAAAATTACTATTCCCACTCCAGTGAGTGCAACAGTAGGGAAAGCGTTGGACAACGTAGATGTTAAAAATAACATACATATAAATGAAATAAATATTGTAATTAAATAATGATTTATTAATAAATTTAGAAAGAAAAAAAACTACAAATATATCAAAAATAATAATTACTTTAATAATATTTAATACTTCCCACCCTATTCCCCAATAAACACACAACACACTCCACATAAAATTTCACACAATTAAATTAATTTTCAATTAATCAATTAATAAAAATTAATCTGCACTTAATAATTAAATTTAAAAAATGTCAATAACAATAAATAATATGTATTAAAAATTAATAACCAATTATTAATTAATTAACAAAAAATTAATTATCAATACCAATAAATAATATTTAATAAAACAAGAACCAATTAATAATTAATTAACAAAAAAATTATTTTAAATACCAATAAATATTTAATATTAATAGAAATTAATAACCAATTAATAGTTAATTAACAAACAAAAATATCAATACCAATAAATAATATTTAATAAAACTTAAGAACCAATTAATAATTAATTAACAAAAAAATTAATTTTAAATACCAATAAATATGTAATAAAAATTAATAACCAATTAATAGTTAATTAACAAAAAATATCAATACCAATAAATAATATTTAATAAACAATATTAACCAATTAAACATTAATTAACAAAAAAATTAATTATCAATACTCAATTTTTCTTAATTAATTACTTAATTACAAATACATTACTTACCACCCTATTCCCCTAAAAACACACAACCCACTCCAATAATAAATTAATGCAAATAAAATAATTATCAATTAATAATAATTAATTACCAATTAATAATTCATTAACAATAAATTAATTATTAATAACAATAATTAAAAATGAATAATTACTTAATTAAAATTAAATTACTTCCCACCCTATTCCCCTATAAACCCACAACCCGCTACAGAAATAAAACACGAAATCTTATTAAAATCAATTAATAATTCCTAAAAATTATTATTTCATTTACTATAATTAAATTACTTCCCACCCTATTCCCTATAAACCCACAACCCGCTACGGTACTAAAACGCAAAATTAACTTTTAAAACAATTACTAATTTCTAAAAAATGTATACATATATTTAAAAAAACAGTACAATACTTAAAAATATAGAACACATACATATTAAATACATACTAAAATACATAACACTCATATAAATATCAATATTATTAACATCGATAATTTAACTATCGATATTACTAACATCGATATTTGCAACATCGATATTTCTTACCTTAACTTCGATATTCTGGTTGTAGATATTCTTGACTTCGATATTTTGTCCCTACGATATTTAAAACTCGATATAACTGTGCTTCAATATTTAAAAATCGATATTTTGACTGTCCACCAATAAAGAGATATTTGTTTTCTTTGAATTCTGAGCATACAGAAAGTGATGCTGCCTTGGACTAAATATTGGTTCAAGAATCTTCATTCATGTCATTTCCCAATTCACATTCCCATACTAGCATAGAAAGCATGTTTGGGGAAAGTGGCATTTTTATCGAAAACTTTATGCATATTAGAACTTGCCTTGCTTGTGAAGTCAACTGAAAACAATTTTTTATCCTTTGTTTTTCCCCTTCAAACCCATGCCCCAATGTCCGACTGTCATTACCAATTGAGAAGTTATGGAACTCAATGCAATTATTCCTAGACAGATGAAAACTAGCAATAAGATCATCATATACTAGCAATACTTTAAAACACACTTTATGACCATACAAATATCCCAAAATATCCCATCTTTAACTCAATGATGTAATGGCATTCATTTGGAATTCGGCACGTTGTGATGACGCGGTATCATCATTTACTTGTGCTTGATAATTTGTTGACTTACAACATGCTTAACAATTACTTAGATGTGTGCTCATGTTATTTTACATCTAGATTTAGTGAAACAAGTGATTTATATCTATTTGATTAACTATATTTAGGATATATGCATCTTAGGATTGACATGAGTGGGCCCCGATGCCCGACTCTTGTTGAATATTTGCTTGTTGTGCATAATTTTCTTTCTGTTTGAGGCACCAGAGAGTGCCATTGTTAAAATCATTATTTTTGTTAACTTACTGTGTGAAGGCTTATAGATGAAATAATTGGTTGGACGATGTTTCTTAGCACCTGCATGGGATGGGAGGCAGAGGAGGTGGATACTGGTTTGTGAGATAATGGAAAAATATGGCATTATATTATCCTTGAGAAGGAGGCCAACATGAGGTACAGCTAGAACAATGATTTTGATTGGTTCTTTCTCGGTGGAAACTTGAAGAATGTATCTATTGAACGTAACTTCATGTTTTAACTGTGTTAAATGAGTTAGTTAGAAGACTTGCCCCTGTCCACTTTTGCAGGTGGGCGTTCTCCTCACTCTGAGACCTGGTGCTGCTTATATTTCTGCTGAAAGACTCGTTTTCTAGGACAAGTATATTTCTCCTTTTCCTTAATTTGATTCTACTTTCAGTGCTATGTTTACTGACACCTGCGGCTTTGAACTTTTTGATTTGCCACACGACCTTAGCTTAGCATTAGGGAGTTTCCTTATGGGAACGGAATCTTAACTCACTTTATGTGGCCTCTGATAACATGTACTTGCCTTTACTGAATTAAATTGCCTTGATTATATTCATACATGCTGTATTCAAGTGACTACTGATTTATGTTTAATTGATTCGATTTGAGATTGTAACTTTATTTATTTGTTAATAAATCTTCATGGTTTTCAAAGTTACTCCTCTTGGTTTTTACTGTGGGGCAAAATATTCTTTGCTGTGATTGAAAAGTTCAAGTACATGACTGTAAGCTTCAGTTCAAGATTACTGTTGCAGTACACCACAACCTGGAGACTGCGCCTAGTATATGCAGTGCAAATACCATCCTTATCTTCCCATGCTCAGTTGGCTGCAATTTATGTCTAGGTGCTGCCGCCTAGCAAAGGTCTGAGGTTGACTGTAGCATAAGCCTGCCTTACCTCACACTGAAGTTTAAGGGTTGAAAAACAAAACAATTCTAGTGATGGCTTTAGTTGAGTGTTCAAAGTATATTTTTCAGTGTGCAGAAACCTAGACCTCCTTAAAAAACAGGTATGTAGCACACCACCTGTCCCTTTTGGAAATTGACTTATGCAGCACACCACAACTGTCACCTTTGGAAATTTACAAGACCACTGACTCATTGTCAGTGAAATTGCTCTCCCTCCTTCGCAGCTCCACCATTAAGTGAGGCCTTCCCCAGAGCCCCTGCACTCTCGAGTGTTGGTGTTCGAGGACCTCCTCCACCCGCAGGTTTCACCTGCTCCTCATCCCTGGTGGTCCAGTGGACCTCTGTCTCCATTCTCTCGCTCTGCTTTTTCTCTCCTTTTCACTCGTTTTTTTCCCTCACTTCTATCTCCCCCCTTCACTCTCCTTCTGGGTCTTTCCTCCGTTTTCTGTAGTTTTCCCCTCATTTCAAGCTCACCCCTTCACTCTCCTTCTGTGTCTTTGCTCCGTTTTTCACTCGTTTTTTACCCTCATCTCAATCTCCCCCTTTCACTCTCCTTCTGTGTCCTCTGTGTCTTTCCTCCACTCTTTCTTGCACTTTTGCTGCCTTATTTGCACTTTTCTCTCTCTTTTTGCCTTTTTCAGCCTGTTTTTCCCTGCCGCTGCTGCCCCCGCAGCCCCTCCCCCAGCACGAACAGTGCGACCGGCCCAATCCAGCTCCCCTCCCGCCTCCCAGCTCTCCCCGACCCCTACTTAATGGCGGCCGCTGCGGGGACAGGCAAGCAAGACCACTGACTCATTGTCAGTGAAATTGCTCTCCCTCCCTCGCAGCTCCACCATTAAGTGAGGCCTTCCCCCGAGCCCCTGCACTCTCGAGTGTTGGTGTTCGAAGCCCTCCTCCACCCGCAGGTTTCACCTGCGCCTCATCCCTGGTGGTCCAGTGGACCTCTGTCTCCATTCTCTCGCTCTGCTTTTTCTCTCCTTTTTCACTCGTTTTTTCCCTCACTTCTATCTCCCCCTTCACTCTCCTTCTGGGTCTTTCCTCCGTTTTCTGTCGTTTTCCCCTCATTTCAAGCTCCCCCTTCACTCTCCTTCTGTGTCTTTCCTCCGTTTTTCACTCGTTTTTACCCTCATCTCAATCTCCCCTTTCACTCTCCTTCTGTGTCCTCTGTGTCTTTCCTCCACTCTTTCTTGCACTTTTGCTGCCTTATTTGCACTTTTCTCTCTCTTTTTGCCTTTTTCCTTTTGCCTTTTTCAGCCCATTTTTCTCCGCCGCTGCTGCCCCCACAGCCCTTCCCCCCAAGCACGACCAGTGCGGCCAGCCCAATCTTGCTCCCCTCCCCACTCCTGCCTCCCAGCTGTCCAGCCCTCCCCGACCCCTACTTAATGGCGGCCACTGCGCGGCTGCGCCGGTGCGACAAAGGCAAGCCCATCTGCGCTCGTCCGCGACCCGACTGCGACCAGCGCCAGGAACCCTGGATGTCTGCACCGCCAATGCTACAACCCAGCGGCACTCCACGCTCTCAACCCAGGCCGCAACAACAACTGCAAGCTAGCATCACCAGCCGACACCCACGGACCCTTCAGCTGTCACCGCTGCCGGCACACCTGCAGCACCGCCAAGACCACGGACCCAGCGCAACCCGCCCGCAAGAACACAACCAAACCGAAGACCCTGCAATGCATCCTCCTCAACGTCCGATCCCTCCACAAACACGCCACCGAAATCTGGGACCTCCTCGACAGCACCACCCCGGACATAGCATTCTTCACCGAAACCTGGACCAACACCACCTCGGGACCAGACATCGCCATCGCCATTCCCCAAGGATACAAGATCTCCAGGAAGGACAGCCCCACCCGCCCGGGAGGAGGAATTGCCATCGTCCACAAATCCACCCTCCGCCTGAGCACACTCCCCGACGAGCCCACAGACCTGATGGAACACCTTCACTTCAAGATACTGGCCAGCCCTACCTCCACCCTCCGAGGAACCCTCATCTACCGACCCCCTGGACCCCATGGACTTTTCGCCAACTCCATCATGGACATCATCTCCCCGCATGCCATCGCGTCCAACAACGACACCCTACTGGGACACCTCAACTTCCACCTCGACAACCAACTGGACCCCAACACCACATCCCTCCTGGACAACCTCCACAACATTGGACTCTGCCAGATCGTGACCGAACCCACACACTCAGCAGGACACACCCTCGACCCCCTCTTCACAACAGGAAACTCCATCACCTTCAGCCACACCACCAAACTCCCATGGACTGACCATCGATGCGTCCACTTCACCTTCAGAACACCCACCATCCACAGACACCAGCACCTGCTCCCACGAAGAAACTGGACCAGAATCACCGATGACCAGCTAACCTCGTCACTCAGCAACTCCACCCCAACCATCACGGAAAATGACGACCCCAACACCGCAGCCCGAACCCTGCACAGATGGATCTCCGACAGCGCCAACACCATAGCCCCCCTCAAGAAAAACAACAACACCCACGCCAAGAAAGCTAGATGGTTCACCACCAAACTTCGAGAGTCCAGATGTACTTGCTGACGCCTCGAAAAGGCCTGGAGGAACACCAGATCCACAGAAGCCCACAACAACTTCAGAGCTGCCACCAACGCCCACCACCAACTCATCAGAAAAACGAGGAAAAAAGCGATTGAAGACAGAATCTCCACTCATGCACACAACAGCAAAGAACTCTTCAACATCATCAAGGAGTTCGCCCAACCCACCAGCGAGTCCACCGACATCCCTCCCTCACAAGACCTCTGCGACAAACTCAGCACTTCTTTCCACCACAAAATCAAGAGCATCTACGACAACTTCGACGAAGACAACCAACACACTGAACCCTCACCAACCACCCCCGACACCCTGAAGCCAGCGATCAACAACTGGACAGCCCTCACCACCGAAGACACACTGAAGACAATGAAGTCAATCCACTCCGGGGCCCCCACGGACCCCTGCCCCCACCACATTTTCAACAGAGCAGCCGACACCATCGCACCCATGCTCTGCCACACCATCAACCGCTCCCTGGCAACCGCCTTGTTCCCCGACGACTGGAAACACGCTGAGATCAACCCCCTCCTGAAGAAACCCTCGGCGGACCCCACCGACCTCAAAAACTACAGACCCATCTCCCTGCTCCTGTTCCCAGCTAAAGTCATCGAGAAAGCCATCAACAGCCAACTCGCCACATTCATCGAAGAGCACAACATCCTCGACTCCTCCCAATCCGGCTTCAGAAAAAAACACAGTACGGAAACCGCCCTCCTCATCGCAACAGACGACATCCGCACCTCACTGGACAAAGGACAAACAGCAGCCCTCATCCTCCTCGACCTCTCAGCGGCATTCGACACAGTCTCTCACTGCACCCTAATACGCAGACTCCACGACGCAGGGATCCAAGACAAGGCCCTCGACTGGATCCGCTCCTTCCTCTCCGGCAGAACTCAGCGGGTCAGACTCCCCCTTTCCTCTCGGACCCTACACTTACCCCCTGCAGAGTCCCCCAGGGGTCCTCCCTCAGCCCTACGCTCTTCAACGTCTACATGGCTCCGCTCGCCCCCATCGTCAGAACCTACAGACTCAACATTGTGTCATACGCAGACGACACCCAACTCATCCTCTCCCTATCCAACGAACCCAACTCCGCCAGACACAACTTTCAAGAAAACATGGAAGCCGTCGCCAAATGGATGAAAAACAGCTGCCTACAACAAAACGCCAACAAAACGGAAGTACTCATCATGGGCCCAAACCCCGATGCCTGGAACGACACCTGGTGGCCCCCGCCCTCGGAAGCCCGCCCACCCCCACGGACCACGCACGCAACCTGGGAATCATCCTGGGCTCAGAGCTCAAAATGGACCGCCAGATCAACTCCGTCTCATCCTCCTGCTTCCACACCCTCCGCCTCCTACGTAAGACTCTCAAATGGATCCCCCTCGAACACAGAAAGACCGTCACTCACGCCCTGGTCACCAGCAGGCTCGACTACGGTAACGCACTCTATGCCGAAATAAACAAAAACCTCACCGCAAGCTACAGAACATCCAAAACGCCGCCGCAAGACTGGTCCTCAACCTGCCAAGACACTGCCACATCTCCCAGCACCTGCGCACACTCCACTGGCTCCCCATCGAAGCTAGAGTCACCTTCAAGATGCTAACCCACGCTCACAAGGCCCTCCACGACACCGGACCAACATACCTGAACAGCCGACTCAAATTCCACGCACCCCAAAGGACCCTACGATCAGCCCAGCTCTCCTACGCCGTGGTCCCCCGCACCAGAAAGACCAGATCAGGAGGCCGCTCCTTCCACGCGGCCAGAGCCTGGAACGACCTTCCGCTCCATCTCAGACAGACAACATCGCTCCCCATCTTCGCAAGAAACCTCAAAACCTGGCTCTTCGACAGACCCCCTCCTTGATGGACTGCAACCTGCGACCCCCCCCCAACCCCCAGCGCCTTGAGACCCTTACGGGTGAGTAGTCGCGCTTAACAAACAAACACCTGAAACCAGCCCACATAAACATCAAGACTCTCCACTGGATTAACCGCAGTATATTCCTGAGGAACGGGAGAGGTGGCAGATGGACCACATAAAGCAACCAGGGCATGAAGTTTTATTATATCACCATATATAGAAGTTTTTGTAAAGGATAAAACAGGGTTGGGAGACTAACAACATGTAAATCTGGGAGTCTCCTAGGCATATAACACCCCCCCAAATATTTCATAGATGTTGACGTCCAGGAAAAGGTTTTATGAGATAGTACATCACAGGTGATACTAAGGGGTCGATTCCGATTCGGGCCGGAAAAAGCACCGACCGACTCGGATCCGGAAAAAATACCGACCGACACGTACCAGTGGCGCCCGACACGCCAAGTACGATGCAAGCCGCGATAAATCCGACCGACACGTCAGGAAACCAAGCCGACCGACCGAGCCGCTCGGAAAATTGCAATCCGGCCGGAAAAACACGCGAATCCAACCGACCGACACGCACCCGGAACAAATCCGACCGAATCGTACCCGCCAACTCCAACCCGCAAAGTACGATGCAAGGCGCGAAAAACACGACCGAGTCGGACGGAGGACAAGCCGTACGACCGACACGCATACAAAACCGAGCCGAAGCAACACAATACACCGCGACCGACGCGTACGCAGCATACAAAACTGCACAAACACAGCGTGAACGAAGCGGAAAACACCGTACGAGACCAATGCAGGGTCCGACTCGGTCACAAGAACGTTTCCAACATACACAAACAGCACAAAGGAAAAATCAACCAAAAAAGGCCAAACAAGCAATTACCAAGCCAATAAATACTGGGGGGGTGGGGACAGAGAACAAAGACACACCCACAACTCCACCTATATAAAGGACACAATTCACTACCATGAGCCTTTGCAAATGCCATTCCACTGCCAGCACCCAAGAGAAAGCAACCACACACCCACAGCTCATCCCTCACACAAGCCACACACCAGCAGCACACCAACAAATACCTACCTCACATACACCCAGCACAACACACACCCACACACCCTCACCTGCACACCAACACACACATCACCCACCATCACCACCCATCACCATGCCCCCAAGAAGAATCACAAGTTCCTAGATTGTGAATTGGAAGTCCTGGTAGACGAGATCCTCAGGGTAGAGCCACAGCTGTTTGGCACATTGGTCCAACAGACCCCCATGTCGCAGAAAACCAAGATGTGGGAGAGGATCATCAACAGGGTGAACGCCCAATCACCATGTCGGCGCACAAAGACCGACATCCAGAACAGGTGGTATGACGTGCGCAGGAGGGTACGGAAACTGCTGAAGCAAGACTACATCAACAGCCAACACACCGGCAGTGGCCCTCCTGCCAAGCCAATATACCTCAGGCCCTGGGAGGAGAAGGTGCGGGCCATCCTACCGCCAGTGAGCATATATGGACTAGAGGACATCCCAGAGCCTGGTGAGTACACAACAAATGTACACAATATACTGCCACAAAACACACACATCACTGTCAAGGGGAGAGTCAAACCATGCACTCATAGCAATTACACAGCAACTAGAACAGAATCATCCCAAAATGTGTATGTCAGTCAGATAAACACAACACATGCCATCCAAAAAGTCACATCCAACTGTGCCAACACATGTACAAACACAACCACAACTACAGCTAGGCAGTGGCACAAATAGAACTAACACACACATCCACACATGTAGCCACCACAACAACACCAACACACAGTGAAGACCACTCAAAGGAAGGAATTCTGTGTATGCTGGCCAAGTCAGTGTAGCCAATAGCATCATGGGAGTCGCAGTCACACATATTGCCCCCCACAACTGTCCCATCAACACCACCATGAACCATGCGCACATCACAGGGAGTGGAGAAGGACTCACAAGATGGCTGACACTGGCTACTGCTGTGAGGAGCACAAGGCCCTGCTGGCAACTGTGCACCAACAAACAGCAGGACACCACTGACTGACATCCTGAGAGACAACTTACACTCCCTGCAATGCAAGCACGTTCCATGGTGGGATATCTGGCTGGCTGGGTGGGAAGGGGGACTTGCAGCACTGACTATAGTCACCAGCACCTCCCCTCACCCCCCAACACAAACTCCACAGTACCCACCTGGTAGAATGCAATGCCCTCCATCCTAACACAAGATCCCACAAAGCACCACCACCCTGGGTTATGTTGTGTGAAGCACAGGGACACTCTTGGGACTCTTAGCCAAACAACTGCCAGGACAACACTTCCAGCCATCCTGTCAGCACAGCCAGCCCACCCCACAGGGAAGCAGAGTCAAAAGGAAGGAAGCATGGGCATGCTGGGAAGGGGGTGGAGGCAATAGCATGATGGGAGTCGTAGTCACAGACATAGCTCACCCCCACAACTGTCCCATCAACACCACCCTGAACCATGCTCACATCACAGGGAGTGGAGAAGGACTCACAAGATGGCTGACACTGGCTACTGCTGTGGGGAGCACAAGGCCCTGCTGCCAACTGTGCACCAACAAACAGCAGGACACCACTGACTGACATCCTGAGAGACAACTTACACTCCCTGCAATGCAAGCACGTTCCATGGTGGGATATCTGGCTGGCTGGGTGGGAAGGGGGACTTGCAGCACTGACTATAGTCACCAGCACCTCCCCTCACCCCCCCAACACAAACTCCACAGTACCCACCTGGTAGAATGCAATGCCCTCCATCCTAACACAAGATCCCACAAAGCACCACCACCCTGGGTTATGTTGTGTGAAGCACAGGGACACTCTTGGGACTCTTAGCCAAACAACTGCCAGGACAACACTCCCAGCCATCCTGTCAGCACAGCCACCCCACCCCACAGGGAAGCAGAGTCAAAAGGAAGGAAGCATGGGCATGCTGGGAAGGGG
This sequence comes from Calotriton arnoldi, assembly GCA_963921515.1. Classification (NCBI taxonomy): domain Eukaryota; kingdom Metazoa; phylum Chordata; class Amphibia; order Caudata; family Salamandridae; genus Calotriton; species Calotriton arnoldi. Next base: position 1,105,102 of record CAWUFW010005722.1, read on the forward strand.
GTGGAGGCAATAGCATGATGGGAGTCGTAGTCACAGACATAGCTCACCCCCACAACTGTCCCATCAACACCACCCTGAACCATGCTCACATCACAGGGAGTGGAGAAGGACTCACAAGATGGCTGACACTGGCTACTGCTGTGGGGAGCACAAGGCCCTGCTGCCAACTGTGCACCAACAAACAGCAGGACACCACTGACTGACATCCTGAGAGACAACTTACACTCCCTGCAATGCAAGCACGTTCCATGGTGGGATATCTGGCTGGCTGGGTGGGAAGGGGGACTTGCAGCACTGACTATAGTCACCAGCACCTCCCCTCACCCCCCCCAACACAAACTCCACAGTACCCACCTGGTAGAATGCAATGCCCTCCATCCTAACACAAGATCCCACAAAGCACCACCACCCTGGGTTATGTTGTGTGAAGCACAGGGACACTCTTGGGACTCTTAGCCAAACAACTGCCAGGACAACACTCCCAGCCATCCTGTCAGCACAGCCAGCCCACTCCACAGGGAAGCAGAGTCAAAAGGAAGGAAGCATGGGCATGCTGGGAAGGGGGGTGGAGGCAATAGCATGATGGGAGTCGTAGTCACAGACATAGCTCACCCCCACAACTGTCCCATCAACACCACCCTGAACCATGCTCACATCACAGGGAGTGGAGAAGGACTCACAAGATGGCTGACACTGGCTACTGCTGTGGGGAGCACAAGGCCCTGCTGCCAACTGTGCACCAACAGACAGCAGGACACCACTGACTGACATCCTGAGAGACAACTTACACTCCCTGCAATGCAAGCACGTTCCATGGTGGGATATCTGGCTGGCTGGGTGGGAAGGGGGACTTGCAGCACTGACTATAGTCACCAGCACCTCCCCTCACCCCCCCAACACAAACTCCACAGTACCCACCTGGTAGAATGCAATGCCCTCCATCCTAACACAAGATCCCACAAAGCACCACCACCCTGGGTTATGTTGTGTGAAGCACAGGGACACTCTTGGGACTCTTAGCCAAACAACTGCCAGGACAACACTCCCAGCCATCCTGTCAGCACAGCCACCCCACCCCACAGGGAAGCAGAGTCAAAAGGAAGGAAGCATGGGCATGCTGGGAAGGGGGGTGGAGGCAATAGCATGATGGGAGTCGTAGTCACAGACATAGCTCACCCCCACAACTGTCCCATCAACACCACCCTGAACCATGCTCACATCACAGGGAGTGGAGAAGGACTCACAAGATGGCTGACACTGGCTACTGCTGTGGGGAGCACAAGGCCCTGCTGGCAACTGTGCACCAACAAACAGCAGGACACCACTGACTGACATCCTGAGAGACAACTTACACTCCCTGCAATGCAAGCACGTTCCATGGTGGGATATCTGGCTGGCTGGGTGGGAAGGGGGACTTGCAGCACTGACTATAGTCACCAGCACCTCCCCTCACCCCCCCAACACAAACTCCACAGTACCCACCTGGTAGAATGCAATGCCCTCCATCCTAACACAAGATCCCACAAAGCACCACCACCCTGGGTTATGTTGTGTGAAGCACAGGGACACTCTTGGGACTCTTAGCCAAACAACTGCCAGGACAACACTCCCAGCCATCCTGTCAGCACAGCCAGCCCACCCCACAGGGAAGCAGAGTCAAAAGGAAGGAAGCATGGGCATGCTGGGAAGGGGGTGGAGGCAATAGCATGATGGGAGTCGTAGTCACAGACATAGCTCACCCCCACAACTGTCCCATCAACACCACCCTGAACCATGCTCACATCACAGGGAGTGGAGAAGGACTCACAAGATGGCTGACACTGGCTACTGCTGTGGGGAGCACAAGGCCCTGCTGCCAACTGTGCACCAACAAACAGCAGGACACCACTGACTGACATCCTGAGAGACAACTTACACTCCCTGCAATGCAAGCACGTTCCATGGTGGGATATCTGGCTGGCTGGGTGGGAAGGGGGACTTGCAGCACTGACTATAGTCACCAGCACCTCCCCTCACCCCCCCCAACACAAACTCCACAGTACCCACCTGGTAGAATGCAATGCCCTCCATCCTAACACAAGATCCCACAAAGCACCACCACCCTGGGTTATGTTGTGTGAAGCACAGGGACACTCTTGGGACTCTTAGCCAAACAACTGCCAGGACAACACTCCCAGCCATCCTGTCAGCACAGCCACCCCACCCCACAGGGAAGCAGAGTCAAAAGGAAGGAAGCATGGGCATGCTGGGAAGGGGGTGGAGGCAATAGCATGATGGGAGTCGTAGTCACAGACATAGCTCACCCCCACAACTGTCCCATCAACACCACCCTGAACCATGCTCACATCACAGGGAGTGGAGAAGGACTCACAAGATGGCTGACACTGGCTACTGCTGTGGGGAGCACAAGGCCCTGCTGCCAACTGTGCACCAACAAACAGCAGGACACCACTGACTGACATCCTGAGAGACAACTTACACTCCCTGCAATGCAAGCACGTTCCATGGTGGGATATCTGGCTGGCTGGGTGGGAAGGGGGACTTGCAGCACTGACTATAGTCACCAGCACCTCCCCTCACCCCCCCAACACAAACTCCACAGTACCCACCTGGTAGAATGCAATGCCCTCCATCCTAACACAAGATCCCACAAAGCACCACCACCCTGGGTTATGTTGTGTGAAGCACAGGGACACTCTTGGGACTCTTAGCCAAACAACTGCCAGGACAACACTCCCAGCCATCCTGTCAGCACAGCCAGCCCACCCCACAGGGAAGCAGAGTCAAAAGGAAGGAAGCATGGGCATGCTGGGAAGGGGGTGGAGGCAATAGCATGATGGGAGTCGTAGTCACAGACATAGCTCACCCCCACAACTGTCCCATCAACACCACCCTGAACCATGCTCACATCACAGGGAGTGGAGAAGGACTCACAAGATGGCTGACACTGGCTACTGCTGTGGGGAGCACAAGGCCCTGCTGCCAACTGTGCACCAACAAACAGCAGGACACCACTGACTGACATCCTGAGAGACAACTTACACTCCCTGCAATGCAAGCACGTTCCATGGTGGGATAACTGACTGGGTGGGTGGGTGGGTGGGAAGGAGGTCTGGCTGACAACCAAACACAATCAATGCAGACCATGTTCACACCCCAGAGAATACATAGAAATGCCCAAATAATGCAGGACAATGTGCCACACCAATATCAACCCCTGACTGTGACGACTTAGGACAATACAATGTACAGGCCCGCACCCCGAGGCACAGTCACAACTGTCAGGTGTGTCAACCACTGATGCCTGCAGAAACATGACATACATTGTTTGTGTCTCCCAAAAACAGGTGATGATAGGGACACAGCAGCAGACGCTGAGGAGTCCCAGTCCCAGGCTCAAGAGGATGCCGAGCTCACTGGCGTCGTACAGCCTCTGTCCTCCTCGGACGATGAAGAACAACCTGGCACATCCGGTGCAAGTCAACATGCTGCACCAGCAGGACCACCAGCTGCAGCACCAGCAGGTCCACCAGCTGCACCCCTGCACCCACCCCTCCAACGACTGTCACCACGAATACCATCCCTGCCGACATGGACAGAATAAGGAACAACACCAGCGCAGTGACCCTGGACCAACCTGGGGCCATGGACACCACCACCACCACCAACCCCCAAGGTGGACCAGGGTTATCTGTGCGTGCAACTGCACACACTGCACATGTCAGCAGGGGTGGTGGGAGGGGTGGGAGACAGAGGTCGCTGCTTGCAGACGTTGCTGGTGTGCATGAAGACCCACAACTGGTACGCATAGCTGATGCGTACCAGTCCAGCACCGGAGAGCTCAGCCAGGTAGTGGGGCTCCTCAGAGACATCAAACAGCAGCAGGCTGCCCATCATGCCCGCTTGGACTCCCACATGTCCCAAGTGGAGTCACACATGTCACGTGTGGACTCCCACATGTCACGTGTGGACTCCCACATGACCCGCGTGGAGTCCAAGTGGGATGTACTACATGAGATGACGGCGGTGCACAGGGACATTTTACAATGCCTCCGCCAGATGAACAGCAACCAGTCCACACCTCCCTGTGTGCCAACAACATCTGGTACCGAACAAACTGCAACTGCCACAGGGAGGAGGAGGACTCTGGCGGAGAGTCCCCTGCACCGCAGCAGCCTGCACTTGAGGGCCCCCCAAGAAGAGGGGTCGTCCGAGGAGGGGAAAGTGAGAGGCTGATGGCCAAGCGCAACTCCCAGGAAGCCTGAACCTGTTCTGGATTTTCGCCTTTGTGCACAGACTGTTCACCCTGTTGATGGCAACACTACTCCCACACATTGCATGGGGAGTACAAGTTGGAACAATGTGTCAGACAACTGTGGCCCCGATACTGGGGATCCTGTCTACCTGGACTTTCTATTCATCTAGGAACTTGGGATTGCAAGATTCATGTACAGCACAATCCATCCTATGCACTATTATCACAATAAACACACTAATACACCATACTTGCCTCTGTCGTGATTCCAACGTGGGTGCTGTTATGGGGATGATGAACTGCAAAATTACACAGTGTATGCGAACTGCAACAGCAAGGACAACACAGGCATGTGAGTACAGGCAACGTGACACATATGAGGGAGACACACCACCAGGGCTACACAACACATACACACCTAGGCCATCTGACTCATTGCCTACACTGATGTTGCCAGGGAAGACGGTGCAATGCACAGACACCACACCCATTCCCAGTTGTAGTCAAGTAGCCCACAGGTGCAGTAAGCAAATGGCAGTCAAATGTGTGACCACAGACAACGCACATCACTAAGTGAAGCACAGGTTTATTACACAGTAGCAACATGCCGTAACCACTACAGATGCAAGGTAACCCCACCTGGTAGCGGGCACACAGTCAACAACTGTAGACAGAAGGAAGTCCATGGGTGTGGCGCACATCACCTGTAGGGACACAACAGCTACCAGCCTGGATGTGCAATCACGTCGTCGGTGGACACAGTTGACCAAACGAATCTGTAAGTACCCTGTGAAGGACAGAAATGACACACAGTCAAAAGCAATGCAGTACAGGACAGAACAGCAAAACTCATGCACAATACATGTTACAAGATACCCACCCAGAACCAAGTTAGCATGTCAACACTGTTGGGGAGTACAGCCCACCTGTCACCACACATCGCAACACACATCCTGTCAAGTAGCCCATGGACACACTCCAACAGCACCAGAGCACCACCCACACATCATGCCAACTCACATCATTCACATGACACCTCAGGATACTCACATTCAGCTAAAGAAGTTGGTGATGAGCTGTGTGCGGACATCACCATCATCATCATCATCATCGTCACTGGCATCGTGGTCCAGGCCAGGATCCTCCACAGGTGGCGGATGTTGGTCATCGTCATCCTGGATGAGAGGCAACTCCTTCCGCACTGCCAGGTTGTGGAGCATGCAGCAGACGATGATAATCTTGCACACTTTCGCAGGGGCATATGGGAGGGACCCTCCGGTCTTGTCCAGGCAGCGGAAGCGGCTCTTCAGGAGACCAAAGGTCCGCTCAATCACTCTCCTGGTCCGACCATGTGCCTCATTGTAGCGCATCTGGGCAGGTGTCACAGGGTTCCTGAGGGTGTCAGCAACCACGGCATGTTGGGGTATCCCGAGTCACCTACGGACAGACAAGTGCACATCAGCTGACTTGGAAAAGTGGGCGGAATACTACAGATCAGATCACACACAATGGCACAAAGTCAGTACACACCGACAAGCCAGGCACGCTGGTTCTGCATCTGTGCCATCAACCTGGGGATGCGACTACTCCTCATCACAAAGGCATCGTGTGCTGAACCAGGGAAACGGGCACACACGTGTGTGATGGTCATGTCTGCAAGACACACCACCAGTGCATTGACCGAGTGGTAGTGCTTGCGGTTCCTGTAGGCCTGCTCCTGGGCCTGTGGTGGTACCAAAGCCACATGTGTCCCATCAATGGAGCCAATGACATGCGGCATCCTCCCCAGGGCATAAAAGTCACTCTTCACGTCAGTGAGTCGTCGCAGTCTAGGGAAATAGATGTACCGGTTCAGGAAGAGCAACATTGCCGCCAAAACATCGCGGAGCACACGGCTGAACATGGTCTGTGACATCCCACCAGCAGACGCCACAGTATGTTGGAAGGTACCGGTGGCAAAGAAGTGTAGGGCTGCCATCACCTTCACCTTGGGGGTCAGCGCTGTAGGATACGGCCGGCCAGGCTGCAAATGTGGGGACAACTGCACTGCCAAATCCTCAATCAGCTGCCTGGTGAAGCGGTACCGTCGGATGCTGTCCCGTTCCACCATCGTTGCCAGGTCTGGGAATGGCCGATGGACAGCAGGAGCCCTGCAGTGCAGAGGAGAAGTAAGCAAGATCGTCAGTCACCCCACATATGCGGCATTGAACACACTCAAGATCCCAACATACATCATCATGAGGCACAACTACATGAAGTGTGCAGTACCGGAACGACATTTATGGTACATACATGGCCAACATCTGTCAACACGGTCCTACAGGTGGCATCAATTTGTCCCAGGTTGGCCCATTGGATATCATGATGCTGTGTCACAGTCACCCCCCAGTGACATGTGAGGACAGATGTGCCCCAGGCACCACAGCTCAACGACAGGCACATTCCCAGGGACCCTGTAATGCCACATGGACACTGGCATCACCTGGAGTATCATGTGTACACCACAACAAAACAAACATGACCCCCACAGGTAGTGGCCACACTTGCCATGGCAGGAGAGCCATGGACGTCTGTGACACACACGCACAACATCAGAGTCCATGCACACACAACGTGGATGTGGAGACTGTCTCCCATTGTGCACATGAAATCAGAGACATTGTAAACACTACATGCACAAAGACTGTGGAGGGCCATCACTATTGTGCCACTGGGACACCCTGGCTCAAACATACCGTCCCACATGGGACTCACGGGGTATGTGACATGACATACACAAACACCACTGTGAAATGTGACCATGGCACATGCACAGATATGAACAGTTGCACATCACAGTGGTCACGTACACGTAACACCCAGGATCCTGTCCCCATTAACACGTGCACAGCCTGGGGGTGGCTGCCCACAGGTGACACCCACAGGACAACATGTACACCAACATACACACAATAGGAAATGCAGCCTTACATGCCTTATGATAAGGTTTGGACAGGCTGTCGTGATGTAGGTGTGCCCCTCACTCCCTGGGAGCTATCTGTGGCTGGCATATGTCCATCTGAGACAGGCATGCTGACATATGCCAGTCACATGTACAGTGATGCGTTGTACTGCAATGGACCGATCGGTGCCTCCGGCCGGCCCATTGCATTCAATGTGTGTGGGTACGCGTTGTACCCCTGTGCGCGTTGTACTGCAATGGACCGATCGGTGCCTCCGGCCGGCCCATTGCTTTCAATGTGTGCGGGTACGCGTTGTACCCCTGTGCGCGTTGAACAGCAATGGACCGATCGGTGCCTCCGGCCGGCCCATTGCTTTCAATGTGTGCGGGTACGCGTTGTACCCCTGTGCGCGTTGAACAGCAATGGACCGATCGGTGCCTCCGGCCGGCCCATTGCTTTCAATGTGTGCGGGTACGCGTTGTACCCCTGTGCGCGTTGTACCTCAATGGACCGATCGGTGCGCACCCATTGACAATGGGCTTGCCTGGCAACGGACGCGTTTTCGAATATTCGAACGAGTCGGTTGCTGGAAAATCAGTTGGTCACCCACAACAATGTTGCAAAATCATGTATGTCATGAAGTTGAAGATTTGAAGGATGCTGTGGGCGTGTTTTGGTGCTGCTATTCCATGGATTGGCCAGATTCAGAAGATGCAAACGACTTGGACCTATCACTTTGGACACAAGGGACAGTATCTGCCTCTCCAGCACATATATATTGCTGCATGTTCCCCTGAGAGCCCACTTGCCTGCACTACATGCTCCAGGACGACATCTGCCACTGCACTGCTGCTGTCTCTGCCCCTCTGGACCCTGCAATGGCACGTACTGTGGAGAGAGCCCCAGCCTTCAGCCTTGAAGAGAACCAGGCCCTGCTGGACAGCCTACTTCCACAGTACAGCAAGCTGTATGGGACACCAGGGGAGCAGGTGAGTGTTCTGTGCACTGCCTTTCTGAATGTGCATTTTGTCTGACTAGCAAGGCTGAGAGTCAGCACACCACTGGCTAGCAGGCTCACTGAGTAGTTGTCACCCCCCATAGTGTGTAGTGACTTGCACTGGACAGGTATGGTGCAGTGACAGTGCTTCTGAACAGGGTTTTACTCCCCATGCTATGATACCATGTAGTGACTTCTGGAAAACTGTCCATGGGCAGCCGTGCACTGCCTGGGTACACCATGTGCCCCTGTGATTGCGACATGTATATGCAACTGTGTCATGCACGGATATGTTGCATGTGTAGTAATGTCCTTATCACTTTGTCATCCTGACAGGCTTCTGCCCATCGGAAGCATGAGATCTGGAAGGACATCGTCCGGGCTGTCCGGTCCGTGGGGGTCTACAAGCGCCGGATCCGCAACTGCCAAAAGAGGTGGCAGGACCTTCGGGGCTGGACCCGGAGGATTGCACGGGTCCAGCTGAAGCTGTCGCCTCCTCGCAGGAGGGGCGGAACACGGACCCTGACCCCCACATGCTCAGGATCCTGGCGGTGGTCTTTCCAGACCTGGATGGGCAGCTGAAGGCCAGAGAGCAGCAAGGAGGGGGTGAGTCAAAGACTGCACTGTGTACTCTGTCTAACATGTTATGTGCCCTCCTCGGGCCAGGTTGAACTGCCACAGTACAGCAGTCATGTTGTCCAGGAGCCATGTCCCTCTATTGTGCACTGCCCACTCCTCATCTGATACCCAGGTGTGGCCCTTACATGCAGGGAATCCTGTCACTTAGGACTGTGTCCTTGCAGTTTGCTTGACTCAAGGTGGGAGACAGCATCTGTTTCCCTGACTCTGTGGTGGGCATCATGGGTGGGTCCATTGCTTACACAATGCCTGTATTCTGACATGTATTCAGCGTGTTACTTTGATCTGTGGTCCAATTGCTGAGCTGATCCACCACATGTGGCTGGGGTACCTGGCACACACCCATGCTGCGGGTGGGAACAATGTTTGGGCCCCAGGAGTATGTATATGACGTGTGTCACACATACTTAGCCAGCTGCCTACAGTCCAGGGCTCATCCCTCATTCATGTGGGGCTGGACAGTCATGCCTACTCCAGGCCATACAATACACTCTGTACTCCCACTCCCGTGTATCAGTGGACACATTGTGCACAGTGATTTGCCCCTCAGGTGTCTGCCTCTGTGTCAGTGTGCTGTGGATTAGTCGCCAGGACTGCTGTGGAGTTTCTTGGTAGGGGCTCAGCATGCCACTGGAGATGTGACCATAGGAGACGATACTTGTGTGACACATAGGTGTCTGATCAGCTGCCCATGCAGACTGGGGCATGTAAATGTGAAGTTCAGGTAGCTGTTCCCCATGCACAGCAGAGTGTGAGGGGCTCAGGTTCAGAGGGTAGTGTCACAGGTCTCCCATATGTCCAATAGGTATGACCTGGACAGATGAGGGTTAAGAGGATGTGTTGTGGGGGGATGTACATGTGCACTTGTGCAGCTCCAGGACTTGCATTCCCCATGACCTACTATTGTGACACAGTGCAGAGTGTTGTTGTCTGGCTGCAAAGTCATACATCACTGAGACAGTGATGTATGACTTTGCAGTCATGCCTCCGCCATGGCATGTGTCTACTGATTGGTGATCCTGCAGGGGAGTGACATGTGCTACATGCACACCATAGTGGCGCTGGCTATCAGGACATGGGTGCATCATGGTGTCTGTCGCTGGTATGCATCACATGCATTTCCTATTTGACTCTGGGCATCCCTTACATCCGTAAACCTGTACTGACTCAGTGGCAAGAGCTGTGATGTGTCCACACCGTGTCCTCTGCACTGTCCAACTACTGTGTACTTGGTGCATGTGTCAACACTGGGGTGTTGCAATCCAACAGACACCAGACAGATGGGTGCAAGGCCATGTGGGATGTGAGTGCCATGCTTGGCATCAGACTGACAATTGACTTCTCCTGTTCAATTAGTGCACTTTTAGCAATGTACAACTAATGATGCCAGGGCTTGCTCTGTGATGTGCTGTGCTCACAGTGGTGTGTGCGTTATGTGCAGGTGACTGATGTCTGTCTGTTTCCCCATTGTTTGCAGATACATCCACGGCCACGGAAGGGGACAGCTCCACGGACCAGGAGGAGCCGGAGAGCCAGACTGGGTCAGCAGCCGAGGAGTGGTCGGAGGGACCCAGTGGCACGGAGGGCGAGGGAGCCACACCGAGGAGTCCTCAGCAGCATCCACCTCAGCTGAGGACCAGAGCAACTCGGAGGATGACTCCCTTGTGGAGGCGGGTGTCAGCAGCCACCACACCCCAGCTAGTGTTGCTGTCCCCGCCACCACCAGCACCACCACCGCCCTCCCATCGGCTCCCATTCCCCAGGTCCGTGGAGGCTCCCATGTCCGGGAGCGTGTCTCCTTTGGGCCAGGCACCGCACCCCCTGCCCCTGTGTCCCCTGCTGCCCTGAGTGAGGAGTCTGTGTACCTCCTTCGCCAGCTCCATGTAGGGCAGACAGCCATGCTGAGTGTCCTCCATGCGCACACCGCGCTGTTGACTCAGCTGGTGTCGTTCATGGAGGGCATCTCATCGGGCATGTCTGACCTACAGAGGGGCAATAGGTCCATGGACTCCTCCCTGACGGCAGCAGTGTCCCTCCTCAAACGGTCCCTCACCCCTCCTGCCTCTGCTCCATCCACACTCCCCAGCACCTTACCCATCCCAGGCACACACACACTGGCACACACCAGCACACACACATCCAGCACACTGACACACACGCCAATGACAAAACGCACACGCACGCACATTCAGGGGACTGAAGCCAGACTCACAGGGGATGGGGCCCTGGAACACACACACGCATCCACATGCACTGCGCAGTCCTCAGTTCCCTCTCCCTCCAAAGCACCCTCCCTTGCCTCACCTGCAACCCCAAAGTCACAGCAGCTCTTCCTCTGTGACCTCGGCCTCTTCCCCACCGATGAAGCTGCTCCAGCATCCCGGGGGAAGAGGAAGCCCACCCACACGGAGCAGAGTGCCCCTCGCCCCCGGACACCCTCCCCCAGGCGCAGACGGACTGAGGCCCCCACCCGCAAGTCCCCCGGAGTGCTAAGAGCAAGACCCCGCCACCGCCCTGCAGCTCAGGCACAAGGTCTCCGTCCTCCATCCCTCAGGCCCCCACTGCACAGGTGCCCCCACCACACCCTGCCCCAGGTTCCCCCACCCACAGATATACCATCCCCAAGATGCTCCGGCCTTCTCCCCCTGCCACTTGCTCTCCCAGCACCACACCCCCGCTGCGCTTGTCTGTGCCACTGATGTGGTGAGGGTGTCCCCCCTCTGTCCAACCCACCTTGCCTGTTCCCCATTCTCCTCCCCTGGAGGTAGGCACTGCAGTGGAGTCCACTACCGCCCTGTCTGACTTGGGCACTGCAGTGGCGGACCTGTCCACCCCATCTGCAGGGTCCACTGCAGTTGTGCCGGCACCCACGACATCTGTGTCATGCCCCCCAGTTGTGCCGGCACACACCATGTCAGACACCTCCACTGCAGTTGTCAGTGGCTCTCCAGCACCCACCACCCCTTCCCTGACTCCCCTGGTGAGCCCTGATCCTGTCCCTGCGGTGCCTGGCCTGCCCCCGGTTGCCCCTCCTAGTGGATTGTCCCTGGTATTGTGCAGGCATGCGTAGGGTGACATCTGCCAGTGTCACCCTGTTTGAACTTTGACAATGGACTGGCCATTGGCCTTTGCTCTTTTTTCAGGACTTCGTTTGGCCTCAACACATATGCTGAATAAAGCAACTTTCTTTTCTCTAGTGCTCATGCTTCAGATGTACATGTTGTTGGTGCAGCTAACCATGCCCTTGCTGCAGTGATGGTGATATCTGGTCTCATGATTATGAAGTGTTACTGTGCAGGAACCCATGTGGTCCAGGGGGAATGTGTCCTATCATGTGGTGTATCCATGTCATCAATAGCAGCATCTGAGGGTGTCATGTGTTCAGTATTTGGCAATGGGTTTCCTACTTACATTGGCAATTTCATATCTGTGGCTTCCACCCCTGCACATCTGTTGTGCCTGCCATCGTTGCATTTGTCTACTTCCCTGACCGTGTTGCCATCTCCAGTGGACATGCAGGTTTGGGCATCAATGGGGAGGGACTCATCCGTGTAGTCAGTGCAACATTGCTATACAAGTGTGTTGGATCTGTGCTGATGATTCCGTTGGCACATCCATGACCAGGCTGATGTGATGGGAGCCCTCATTTGGTGCTAATTGTTGATTGTGTGACCAAGTGCTCAGCTGACATGATGGGGCCCTACTGAGGCAACATATGGCACAGCTTTCCTCACACAGGAGTGGAGTCCCCTCATGGCAGTGTGTACACGTGTGACATTGCCTGCGCCCAAGGTGTGTGTTGTATGTGCATGTCTGTGTGTTCACTTCCATTCATCTGCGCATGCTGTGATCCCTAGTGTTGTACCTGTTTGTGATGCTTGCTGACTTGAGCTATGTTCCCCCAAAGTCTTCTCCCTGTGTTCTCTGTGATGTGGGTGCATGGCACATTACTGGTCATCAGGGTGTCACCCATAGGTGTGTTTGCTGTCAGGGCAGAGTTTGTGTGCTGACGCAGATGGGTCACAGTCAGGTTTCCCTTTGGCACTTGTTGTTTGCCCCTGTCATGTGATTTCCAGTTTGTGTTATCTTTCAGTGATTGTGACACGTTGTGTGTGTGACTGCTGGCACTCCTTAGGGTCCGGGCTGCAATGTTGGTTGTTGTCTATGTGTGTTCTTTGTGGGTGACCTTGGCTTCTTCATTGGTGTGTGACTGTGGCTGGGATCCCATTGGTCGGTGTGGTATTGCCGTCATGTCCATGTACAGCGTAGTGTGCAGTGTGTCAGACATTCAGGAGTCTTGTTGAGTGTCCATGTGTGATGTGTTTCTACAGCTTGGTTCCCACCCACCACCCTGGAATAGTCATGGGTGCATGTGCAATGTCACCAGTGCATGTGTACTTCACTGCTGCACATTGTTGGAGGTCGAGGGGTGTGGTCTTGAGTGTGTGCAGATGAGAGTTGTTGCCCGGCTAGGCCCCTGCCTCCATGTTGGCCTTGGCTTACTGGCCATGCTGATTGATTTGTGCTTGTGTAGGTGTGATGGTAGTTTGTTGCTCAGGACACCTGACTGTGGTTCACAGTGTGAACGACATTTAGCTTTGTCATCACAGTGGTATTTTTCTTCAGCCCAGGGTCACCACATTGTGGGGGCCCTGGGGGTGGTGCTGTGGTGTGTCTGTGACTTGCTGTGTCAGTTGTTGTTCCTACGTGCCTGTGTGACATGTGTGTTTTGTGCTCCCTCTCACCTGTCAATGCCTGCTTGCCCACATAGGGGATTTGGATCCATGAGTTACCTTAGTGTGGCAGTGTATGCACATCTGTATGATTGGTATTCAGCTCTCCTCATGTGTTGTGTTGTTGCCTGGGGACACTGGCACCCCCACCCCTCACCTGCTGTGTATGATGACAGTGTTGGTCTGCCTGTTTGTGTTTGTGCATCTGCACCACTGCATTGGCATATCTTGGGTGTGCCATTGGCTGTATGTTGTTTGGTGTGTTTCCCCTGCTGTCCCTGGGACTCCTAGGTCATCGGTCAGCACAGTGATCATGGTTTGTGTGTCCCATTGCTGCCATGGTATGGTATCTGTTCACCTCACATCTGCTGTCTCCACAGGGTATCTGCATTTGTGTGCCCATTGGTGCAAATATGTGGGTCTGCATTCTGATGGTCACTTCTGTCATTGTGTCATTGATGACTGTTGACGGTCTCAGCCCCCATGGGTGTTGTTTGTCTGCACATGGCCAAAGGAATGTCTCATTTGCACTGCAGTATTTGGCTCCCCCAATTTATGTTGCAATGGGACACATACACTACTTTGCCACAGATGAGTTTTTGGTTCTGTGACCAGGAATGATCCATGCAGTTTGGCAGTTGCAGCTCTTTCTTTGTCAACAATTACCTTTTGGTCACTGTGATGATGAGGGTGTAGACCCCATTGCCACAATGGTCAAAATGTGCTTCAGCTATGGACCCCACACTTCCCTTTTGGTCACTGTGATGATGGGGGTTTAGACCCCATTGCCCAATGGTCAAAATGTGCTTCAGCTATGGACCCCACACTTGCCTTTTGGTCACTGTGATGATGGGGGTTTAGACCCCATTGCCACAATGGTCAAAATGTGCTTCAGCTATGGACCCCACACTTGCCTTTTGGTCACTGTGATGATGGGGGTTTAGGCCCCATTGCCACAATGGTCATGGGCTGCTTGCATTGTGGGTGCCACACACATATATGTGTGGCACATGTGCTAGGGGGTCACATTGTATGTTCAATGTCATGTTCGGTGTTGTAGGCATTTGACACAGCCTGCTCACACGCTTGTCATGGTGGTGGGGGGATGTCTTAATCTTGCATTCCCTAGGTTGTGGTGTGCTTGTTGTGTCATGCATTGTCCATCCTATGAGTGGGGGTGGTAGTAGTGGTAGGCATCCAGCCCCCCTGGCTAAGGGTGGTAGTAGTGGTGGGCATCCTGCCCCCTGGCTAAGGGTGGTAGTAGTGGTAGGCATCCTGCCCCCCTGGGTGAGGGTGGTAGTAGTGGTGGGCATCCTGCCCCCCTGGGTGAGGGTGGTAGTAGTGGTGGGCATCCTGCCCCCTGGCTAAGGGTGGTAGTAGTGGTGGGCATCCTGCCCCCTGGCTAAGGGTGGTAGTAGAGGTAGGCATCCTGCCCCCTGGCTAAGGGTGGTAGTAGTGGTGGGCATCCTGCCCCCCTGGGTGAGGGTGGTAGTAGTGGTGGGCATCCTGCCCCCTGGCTAAGGGTGGTAGTAGTGGTAGGCATCCTGCCCCCCTGGGTGAGGGTGGTAGTAGTGGTGGGCATCCTGCCCCCTGGCTAAGGGTGGTAGTAGTGGTAGGCATCCTGCCCCCCTGGGTGAGGGTGGTAGTAGAGGTAGGCATCCTGCCCCCTGGCTAAGGGTGGTAGTAGTGGTGGGCATCCTGCCCCCCTGGTTGAGGGTGGTAGTAGTGGTGGGCATCCTGCCCCCCTGGGTGAGGGTGGTAGTAGTGGTGGGCATCCTGCCCCCTGGCTAAGGGTGGTAGTAGAGGTAGGCATCCTGCCCCCCTGGGTGAGGGTGGTAGTAGTGGTGGGCATCCTGCCCCCTGGCTAAGGGTGGTAGTAGTGGTAGGCATCCTGCCCCCCTGGGTGAGGGTGGTAGTAGTGGTGGGCATCCTGCCCCCTGGCTAAGGGTGGTAGTAGAGGTAGGCATCCTGCCCCCCTGGGTGAGGGTGGTAGTAGTGGTGGGCATCCTGCCCCCCTGGGTGAGGGTGGTAGTAGTGGTGGGCATCCTGCCCCCTGGCTAAGGGTGGTAGTAGTGGTGGGCATCCTGCCCCCCTGGGTGAGGGTGGTAGTAGAGGTAGGCATCCTGCCCCCCTGGGTGAGGGTGGTAGTAGTGGTGGGCATCCTGCCCCCTGGCTAAGGGTGGTAGTAGTGGTAGGCATCCTGCCCCCTTGGGTGAGGGTGGTAGTAGTGGTAGGCATCCTGCCCCCCTGGTTGAGGGTGGTAGTAGTGGTAGGCATCCAGCCCCCTGGCTAAGGGTGGTAGTAGTGGTGGGCATCCTGCCCCCCTGGGTGAGGGTGGTAGTAGTGGTGGGCATCCTGCCCCCTGGCTAAGGGTGGTAGTAGAGGTAGGCATCCTGCCCCCTGGCTGAGGGTGGTAGTAGTGGTGGGCATCCTGCCCCCCTGGGTGAGGGTGGTAGTAGTGGTGGGCATCCTGCCCCCCTGGGTGAGGGTGGTAGTAGTGGTAGGCATCCAGCCCCCCTGGCTAAGGGTGGTAGTAGTGGTGGGCATCCTGCCCCCTGGGTGAGGGTGGTAGTTGTGGTGGGCATCCTGCCCCCTGGCTAAGGGTGGTAGTAGAGGTAGGCATCCTGCCCCCTGGCTGAGGGTGGTAGTAGTGGTGGGCATCCTGCCCCCCTGGGTGAGGGTGGTAGTAGTGGTGGGCATCCTGCCCCCCTGGGTGAGGGTGGTAGTAGTGGTGGGCATCCAGCCCCCTGGCTAAGGGTGGTAGTAGTGGTGGGCATCCTGCCCCCCTGGGTGAGGGTGGTAGTAGTGGTGGGCATCCTGCCCCCTGGCTAAGGGTGGTAGTAGAGGTAGGCATCCTGCCCCCTGGCTAAGGGTGGTGGTAGGCATCCAGCCCGCCCTGGGTGAGGGTGGTAGTAGTGGTAGGCATCCAGCCCCCCTGGCTAAGGGTGGTAGTGGTGGTGGGCATCTGGCACCCCCTGGCTAAGGGTGGTTGTGGTGGTTGGCATCCAGCCCCCTGGGTTGGGGTGGTGGCGCGCATTCAGGCCCCTGTGTGCATATGTGGCATTGGTGATGGGCATCCCGCCCCTATGGTGCTGCTGGTGTAAGTATATTCAGATTCCCAGTGTATGTGTGTGATGTGTCGTGTACGTGTTGTATGTGTTTTGTGGTTGGTGTCTGACTTACCTTCTGCGCCGTACGCGTCCGTGCCTGTTCCGGTAGTAGATGTAGAATATTGGTATGATCGGGACGAAGGGATTCATGGTTGGTTCGTGTCGTTCGTCCTTCTCGTTGCTTCGCGTCGTCCTCGTCGCTTGGCTTCGTCCTCGTCGCTTCGCTTCGTCCTCGTCGCTTCGCGTCGTCCTCGTCTGTGCTGTGTTCGTCTCGTAGCCGTGGATCGTGTTGTGGCGCGATTCGGAGCTTATGTGCGCCTCTCCCGGATGCTTTGACGTGCCGTGCGTAGCGACGGGTTCGGCGCGTACGGAAAGCGCATCGTACTTGTCCGGCCGGACGGGGCTGCATTTTCCCTTCCGTGCGACTCGATTCGGCGTTTCCGGATTCGCCTCGGTCGGAGAACAGGACCTGGTTTGGGTGAGTACGGCTCGGCCGGAATCTTTGCTGTTGTGCGCATCGTACTTGCTCGTTCGGTGTGCTGTACGGATCGGTCGGGAAACTGGCTTTCGCATGGCTTTTTTCCCGACCGAATAGTATTGGGTGCGCCTCCGACCGAGATCGGAATCGGCCCCATAATGTGTCACCTACTGTAATGCACATTGACTTTTCATAATGAACTTTAAAGCCCTAAACTACATTGTAATGTCAAAGTTCTTCCACCAGCATTGGCAATGAGCATACTTGGCTCATTAAAAAGCATGGCGCAACATTGGCAAACAAAGCCAGTTTAAAATTGCCCTTCTTCGATCAATATCCCAGTAACATCCCAATTAAAATTCAATATCTGGACAAGATGCTTCATTGTCAGTACCACTGGAGAAATGGACACTCAAAAGACTTCTAGGCAACAAGCAATACAAAAAACATATCAGTGCCTGATTTCTGTGTGTAAGCAATTTAGTCTAAAGTGAAATGGGTATTTTTTAAGACTGCCTAACAGTGGGAGATCCTGATTGGTAAGGGCAAGACAGGAATGACCAGATATCATTTAAACGAGATGCAGATATCATTTAAACGAGATGCAGATATCATTTAAACGAGATACAGATATCATTTAAACGAGATGCCAAGACCCGTATAAACCTTCTTATGGCAAATCAAGAGAGAAATCGGCAGTAGTAACCATAGCAACATGGATCTCTCACAGGTTTTAGTAGTACAGATAATTTACACTGCATTCTCATGTCTGTTATGGTTCTGGACAGTTTAATGAAATTAAACACTTTTGTTGGGGGACAAAAATATCATTTGAAAAGATTTGGAGAAGGAGTCCATGAAACCATCAAGGCCTGTGAACTTATCAATAGGCAGACGATAGATAGATGCACAAATCTCCATTACCGAGATAGAATCTTCTTACAAGGAAGTCAATAAGACTCTTTCAATGGCAGAGATTGAACATAATATAAATAAGTACCTCCAATGACTGAATCAGAAAGCTTAGATTGAAAATAAGTGTACTGAAAATCACAGAATGCCTCGCAGAAATCAAAGGTAGTTTTTCGAGGGCAGACAGTGTTATCTATTAACTCTTATTTTTTGTAGGACAACAACCAATCAGCTTCTTCCTCCAACTCCCCAGCCCCGTAATAGGGTTATTTCACACAAAACATTTTGTGGGCTGTGTATTTCATTAAAATATCTACAAATTCACCTCATCTTTTTTGTAATTATCTATGCTCTTTGTGAGAGCAGGTCAAGTTGTGCTGTGCTTCTCGTGAGGCCATGGTGTAGCTGTCAGGTGTCACGCAGTGGCGGCTGGTGACATTTGTAAGTGGTGGGGTGGAAAATGAATTTCATAGAGCACCGTAGCGAGCGAGCGTAGCGAGCGAGCCTGTACATCCTGTACATCCTGTACAGCCTGTACCGTAAATCTCAGCACCTCTCTGATTCACAAACAGTGAAGGAAACTGGCATTAGTTGCACTATGGGCATCCACATGAATATTGTAAGTTGTTTTTACTCAGTGCTTCATACTGCATGTCTGCCGTTTCTAAGCACTGTAAATAACAAATATTACCTACTCACGAATTTACGGCCCTGCGGGAGTATGGAAGGATTTGAACTCGTGACCTGCAGATAACCGCTTTACAGCAGTGATAGACGTTGAGCTCACTGAGCTATCCCTCGAGCCAGGGCCAGGCTTTGCTCAAAAAGTGCCCTGGGCGAAACCACATTTGGCACCACTCCTAATAAATCCACACTTTAATCCCCCACCACCTGTATATTTCTGCCTTTTGTACCCTTAGTAAATAATAGTCATCACCAAGCCACATCTTAGCTGCTTCTGTGCTGCGTTTTCTGTCGGAATACGAAAAGCTTGCTCTGCTGTCTGACACTGTTGTGCGTACCTATTATGTCTGCTTAGCACCAGGACACCCTTGGGAGGGTAACTGTGTGGTTTACAAATATCATTCATTCATGAGTAAAATATTCATTGCTGCTGAGGCCAGCTGTACCGCTCACATCATCAGAAGATCCATAGCAAAGGATGTGGTGGACCAACCCTGGGGGAAAGGAGCAATGAGGCTGTCTGGTGATGGGAGTTTTGGAAGGTCTGGGCCCTGCACCTACACTGCTGTTGACCTTCTCTCCCCTTAATCTCCCTCCTTGCTGCTGATAACGATCCTGGTGGGCACCCTCTTGTGTACAGGTCAGGTGGCTGACCACCTCAGCAGTGGAGGCCAATGAACACAAAATCCAACTTCCCTCCTCACCTGAATCATCTATTTAGGTGCTAAATTTCAGGAGATAGACCACAGGAGGGGACATGTGTGAGATTGAGATGGGAGGGGGAGAAAGGGAAATGTAGCAAGAGCAACAAAGAGAATGAAGATTTATACAGAAAATAAACAGGCACTGTTGGCTGGAAATTTAAAAAAAATAAATAAAAGGGACCTATGTCAGCTCATTGTTCTTTCCTCTAAATGTATGGATTTAACCCAGATCTCTTGGTTGGGGGTGACTGTTTGATTCATTCAGCATTCTGTCCATCATTTGTTGCCGTAGCACTTCCCTCTAAATGTAGGCACCCTGGGCCCAGCTCGCGCATGCGCTAGGCCGACCCTGCCTCCAGAAGAAGACCATTGCTAAAAGGAATAGATTCCTGCACTGACTACCAAGCCTCAGTTCTTCCCAACCCTTGATGATAGTATAGGTAGGGCCTCTAGAATTATGTGATTTTGCAGCAGCAGCGTTTTCCGAATAAGTTAGGGAGTTTCTGCAAGTGCCACATAATACATCATCTTCTGGACAATTTTCAGATTATAACAAAAAATGTTTCTAAGTTAAACAAATCAAAAGTTACTAAAAATGCTGCCACAGGTGCTGCCGCAGAGGTAACAGGCCATGTCATGCAGTGCCAGTTCACCTTTCAGTTACCGTTTGCTGTATTTAGGTGTTAAACTGATAAACATGAAGTGGAACCTTTGCATATACAGTTTTAATGTGTAAAAATGTAAACATTGTGAATTAATGCTGCAAAAATTGTGCTGCATTGAGCCACATAATTTGATTTTCTTGTCACATAATTTAATTAATCCGACACGTGGTGTGAAACAGCTTTGAAAAGTACAGATGGACTGTACATTTGCTCAACAACACATTTTCATTTACACCCATACAATAGATTAGACAGGTACCATAGTTTGTTACGTGTTGGAATCAGGATGAAAACGAAATGCTAAAAATAACAAATTCAGGATCTCTCTCCCTATGCCAGGCATACCACAGTGATGACAAAAAAAAAAAAAGGTACTCTTACGCAAAATCCTGCATCTTTTTATAAGAAGTGTGTGAAACTAGACCAAGATGTTAGACGTCCATCTTGGAATGGCAAATTGAAAACCATAAACGGTGCAGTGCTTTCATTTGAATAAAAAAAAAATGGAGGGGCTGGCAGCAGACTGCAGCACGTGAGCCCTTCAAAAAGTTTTTCTTTTTAATTCGGTGGCGAGGAAGGCAGTTTTACTAGGGGCACACGGGCGCTGCTGGTCAAACTCGGAGGTATCTAGATAGATAAATATTGAATTACTAATGTTACCGTTGCTCTCAGGCCGGCGCTTTGATTGTGCACTTTAGAGAGCGCAGAGCATTGCTCTGCGCTCTCTAAAGTGCACAATCAAAGCGCCCGTCATTATATACTATTTTCCTTTCACCCGTGCCACCAAGCTGATTGCTGTAAGTAATTTAAAATGTACTATTACTTACAACAATCAGCTTGGTGGCGCGTGAAAGGAAAATAGTATATTTATGGTCATCAGCTCAGCATCTTCAAACTTCGAGTAACTTTAACTCTTTAAGTACTTACTTTACGTCGTGAAGTGAAGTCTCGTCCGGTCTCTTCTTTACCGGAGCACTGCACGACTCGAGCCACGACGAGCAGTAGTAGCAGCCTCGGGCGGCCCTCGCACCAGAACACGAGGTGTGTCGTCGTCGTCTCGTCGTCGTGTGTGTGGCGCAGCAGTCAGTGAACGCTTCCCAAATCCCGTGCCTCGCTCTGACTAAGCCAATCCAGACGCTGCTCCAGCAGCGCCAGGATTGGCTTGGGCAGGGGTACACACCCGCCCATTAGGAGACCGGGGGCTGCGCCATGAAGCAACCCCCGGTCTTCTAATGTGCAGGCTAATGCGCATGTTCGGGCTGGTCAGAAAAATGACCAGCCCAGAACTGAACATGCGCAGTAAGTGCGCTAGACCCGACGTCACCACCACCCCCTTGTCCTGATGATTGCTCGGGTGTCGCCCGGTGATCGTCCGTGACCGGCACGGACTTCAAGTCTGCTGCTTATTAATTATACGTGACACTTTGGGGCCAGGCCATGTGCATTAGTGGGGCAACGACCCAGCGCCTCAATGGACGCACCGCCCCTGGTGTCACGTGAAGCTCCTGTCATGCTCCACGACTGAATTCGCTTCTGGGGTCAAGAGACGCGTGTTGGATGGTTGCCGTACAGGGAGATGCTGCTCTGAACTGAGAAGTAAGGAATCTGTCAAGAGTTTGCGACGTACCTGGAAGGAGCCAGGGAAAGCAGGAGGAAGAGGAGGTGTCGGAACCCCCGCATTAAAGAAACCTTTACACGCCAAACTGCAGCGGGAGCCTCTGCAAGCTTCAAAAATCAGTGGCTAGTGACACTCTCCCCTGCACTTTAGACTAGTTGCAAGGTTTGTCTGCAGCAGTCAAATACTGATGTAATGGTGGTGGAGGAGCTCGCCAACCAATCTTTGTAGCCTTGAAGTTGGGGCAATGAGCAGGCAGCGCCAGTGGGGAGGAGGATTGCAGTGAAAATGGATAACAGGTGTAACAAGGAGAAGTACAGCTTCAGGCTTTTGCCACTTAGGGCCCCGTGAGCAGTTAGCAGTTGGGGCAGTGTGGGCCTGTCCCTGAATAAAGAGGCGAGACGGTTTGGCAGTCAACAGTGGAGCTACTAAAGTAAAGAGGAGTTGAAGCACCTTTTGGGAGGACTCCAGGTCCTGCCAGAGGGTGAGTATTAGTCGAGGAAAATCGCAGAAGCGGTCTGTGTAGCACCGATGCAGCTTGCAGTTTTATTTCGGTGAATCTCTAGAGTCTCCTTTTTTCCCGCATTCGGATTAGCAAACTTCATGGCAAGCACCAATGAAATGCTTGTCTATGGATACATCAATGAAAACTTGTGCCTTAAGGAATCCCAAAGCCAACAAGGGCCGGGGTCTGCCTGCTTCTAGCACGGGCAATCATTTCAGCCTTCAACCAGTAGTACAACATCCATCAATAATTTTTTTTTTTTTTAAAACAGATTTTATTTGTCAAAATAACACAAATGATGCAGACCTCTGAAACCCAGAGACAGCTGCTGCATGTATGATACAAAAGAAATTGACTTTGACCATTTTACTCATTTAAAGCAGGAGGATATGAAAGGCAATACAAATAAAAAATCGATCCCTGCAAACACCCAACAGCCCCCCCTCCCTCCCGACGCCCCAGTGCACGTCTCCTTATTCCGGAACAACAAATCTCTAAGCCAGACTGCCATTGCTCTACATAAAAAAAAAACCCAGTGTGTACGATATCCCAGCCCGCTGTGGAAGTAAGGGCAACCCATATGAGAGAATAGGGAACGGGAGAGGCCAACAGGTCACTCTGGGTCACGGCTCCGGCCCTCCCGCGGCGGCTCCAATTCCAAGCAGCGATAATCCGCCCAATGCCTCCAGATCTTATAGTGCTTACGAGGGCACCCTCTAGCTTCAAAAATGGGAATCTCGAGGCCCATACAAAAGTCCAGACCTTTTTTCCAGCTCGAGACCGAGGGGGCAACCACAGCCTTCCAGGCTCTAGCTATATCTCTCTTCGCTAAAGTAAAGCCTAGGAGCATAAGATGGCGTTTGTAGATGTTGCCCCCGATCCCTTCCATCACATGAAGGAGGACAAGTTTCGGTGAGCTAGGGAGCTCCCACCCCAGTACTTCAGAGAGGCAGGCCAGGACCCCCCTCCAGAATCGTGCGAGCGCTGTGCAGTGCCAAATGGTGTGTAGCAGGGTCCCCTCCTCGTGCCACAACGAAGACACACCGGGGAAGCCACCAAGCCCGCCCTCCAGAGCCTAACCCTGGTAAAATAGACCCTATGGAGGTATTTAAATTGAATAAGCCGCAGGCTCACCGCAATAGCCACCCCACGCGGGAAGCCAAAGCTTCTGTCCAGTCCTCTTCCTCCATCTGACCTACATCTCCCTCCCAGGCCTCCACGCAGACGCTGCAAGGAGGGGGAACAGTGCGTAACCAGGGATTGATAGATTTTAGAGATCTTATGGTCTAGGAGGTCCCCCATAAATACCTTGGCCTCTACTGGGCTAAATTCCGGCAATGAGTCAAGGCCCTCCAAGCTGGGGGAGATAGCATGCCTAAATTGTAAATATTTAAAGAATTGGGTCTTTGGCATCTGGAAATCCTTCTGGATATCCTGAAAGGATTTTAAAATCGTGCCCCCCATGGCGTCCCCCAGAGTGGAAATCCCAATGTTGTCCCAACCACGAAACCCAGAAAGATTCAGCAACTGCGGGAAACGGCCATTGTACCAAAGTGGGGTCTCCCGAGTCAGTCTATTCCACCAGCCCATCCTCCGCAATGCCTGCCTCCAAAGCTGAAAAACAATCCGCATGGCAGACGGCAGGGGACGCCTCAGCGAAGCAGAATAAAGGAGAGTGTGTAGGGACTGGTCACCCATGCAGCGCCGCTCCACCGCATAGGCTGGGTCCGTTCTGTCTCCATACCACCACTCATTTAAGACAAGTAAATGCGATGCAACATAATAAGACCAGATATCGGAGGTTGCCAGCCCCCCACAATACGTAGATAAGAAGCATGTCCGGACCGCTACCCTCACCGCTCCCCCATCCCAAAGAAACTGACCCAGGGCAGAGTTCACCTGCCGGAACCATCGCGGGGGAATCGGGTAGGGATGATTTTGTAGTGGATACAATAATCGCGGGAGCGACACCATCTTAAAAATGGCTGATCGGCCGAAGATGGACAAGGGCATATGGGACCAGGTCTTAATATCCTCATGCACAAGCTCCCATACGGTGCAAGATTTCGCTCCCAGGCCGTGGTGGGAGAATCGGACAGATACACCCCCAAGTATTTCATGCCCCCATACACCACCTGGACCGGCGATGCCCAATTACCGAGCTCGCCCCGACCTCCCAATACCCACAAGGTGGACTTCCGGGGGTTCATATATAGACCAGACGTTTCCCCAAAGATCTGCATGATACGCATCAATCGGGGGCCCGTGCGTTCCAGGTTGGTAAGGAAAAACAATACATCATCCGCATAAAGGGCGATGCGATCAGAGAGCCCGTGTGGCCACTCAAAACCGGACACCTGAGCATCCATTCGCACCCAGGCAGCCAAGGGTTCCATTGCTAGGGCAAAAAGGTATGGGGAAAGCGGACACCCCTGCCTGGTGCCACGCCCAAAAGAAAAACCTGAAGAAACGAAGCCCGCCTCACGCACCGTATGCCGTCAAGTCAGTGTACAACAGGGTTAGGTAAGACAAAAAATGCGGTCCGAAATTCAGCTGCCGCAGGAGCGCAAATAAATAGACCCAACTCAGGGAATCGAACGCCCTGTCCATATCCGCCAGCAGAAGCGCTGCCCGTTCTCCCAATCCCTGGATCGTCGCGACCGCCACATGTGCCCATCTGATATTATGGTGGGTTGCACACTGGGGCATGAACCCAGCCTGGTCTGGATGTACAAGTAGGGTGATATGGGGGCGGAGGCGGTTCGCCAATGCCTTGGCTAATATCTTAGCCTCCACGTTCAGGAGGGAGATAGGGCGATACGAGGCGTGGTGTTCCGGCGGTTTACCGGGCTTGTGGAAGACCACTATCTCCGCATGCCTCCAGTCACTGGGCAGACATCCCCGGTCCATGGCCTCCTCCACCACCCTGCGGTAGTGGGGCCCCAGCTGCCGAAAATATTTCTTTAAAAATTTGCACGGAAAGCCATTCGGGCCAGGAGCCTTGCCCGAGTTTAGCTCCCCTAGAGCCGCCCCCAGTTCCTCATCAGTAAGTGGGTCCTCCAGTTCTTCCCTAACTTCATCTGGAAGCGCCTTCGGCGGGAGATCATCCAGGAAACGATCAATGACTTCCGCCTGGAGGCATTCCATGGGGGCATATAGCTGAGCAGGGAAACATCCTTTACATCGCGGTGATTACACTGTGATGCATTTAGAACGCTGCCATTACAACGCAAGCGTTACATCGACTTGCACTGGAGGGCGCTATAACCTAAGGAATAGTAAGATTTACTATTCCAACACCTTCCCTACTGTACGTAGACTGGTGTTGGAATAGTAAATCTTACTACTCCTAAGTCCAGCGCCCTCCAGCGCAAGTCGTTGTAACGACTTGGGTTGTAAAAACTGCGATGTTACATACCGCGATCATTTTGATCGCGTTGTAACATCACATATTCAGCTGAGCATAATATTCTGCAAAGCTACGTGCAATATCCGAAGAGCCAGACAAAGGTAGCCCATCCGACCCCACAATACCCGGGAGGGTCTGGGGGCGAAGCGAACCCTGACACAACCGATGCAACATTTTGCTAGACTTGTCGCCCCACTGGTAGATCCTACTGCGAGTAGCCATCCAAGCCTGGCGAGCCTCATCCAAGAGAATACGAGAATATTCCTGCTGCGCGAGAAGTAACTGATGTCGAGCCAATCACCCTCCCTCTTCCCCGCCGTGTGCCTCCAGCTCCAGAATGGTAGCTTCCGCACGAACCAGGGCCTCTCTATGCAGACGTCTGGCAGCAGCGCAAGATGAAATGTCTACCCCCCGATTAGTGGGCTTCAAGGCCTCCCAAAGAGTCCCAGCCCCCGAGAATGAGCCCAAATTCACAGCTAGATATTGATCAATGGCATCATCCATTCGGTCCCTATAATCCTCCTTCTGAAGGTTCCAGACTGATAGGCGCCAACGGAATGGCCCACAGGCTCCCCCAGCTCATATAGTAATTGCCACCAGAGAGTGATTGGAGAGTCCCCGTGGGAGAATGTCCGCCGCCATCACCCTGTTGTCAAAGACCCGCGGAACAAACAGATAATCTAGGCGGGAAAAGGAACTATGAACTGACGAGAAATATGTATAGCCCTGTGTACTATCGTGCATCCTGCGCCAGGGGTCAACCCAATCCAAGCTCGTCACTAAGGAGTATAATTTAGTAGGGTGGCGAGCTTCTGATACACCCCCGGACCTCCATCTGTCTCTGGCCACATCCATCACATCATTCCAGTCCCCTCCGACAACCGCTAGGCCCTCTCGTATATCCACCCACAGGGTCATAATTTTCTCCGCCAGCCCCCAGGAAAGAGGCGGAGGGGCGTAGACACTCCCCTGAATCAAGATCTCACCATCCACAGTGCCCTGCACAAACATGTACCTGCCCTGAAGGTCCCCCCAGGTCTTAACATGTGTATATGCAACTCTACGATGTATTAAGATAGCAACCCCTCTGGAACCCCTCACAAACCCGGAATGAAAGACCTGAGTAAATCCAAAATG
The DNA here is from genome assembly GCA_963921515.1 of Calotriton arnoldi. Taxonomy (NCBI): domain Eukaryota; kingdom Metazoa; phylum Chordata; class Amphibia; order Caudata; family Salamandridae; genus Calotriton; species Calotriton arnoldi. Next base: position 1,131,887 of record CAWUFW010005722.1, read on the forward strand.
CTGAAAGCATAGTGCCTTAGTCCCCATGAAGTAGGTCTCCTGCAACAACAATACATCTGCGCGGGCACGCTTGGCCGACTTTAGGATAGCCCCCCTTTTGATCTTGTCGAGTGCCCCTCTCACATTCCAACTAAGTACTCTAATAAGAACAGGGGCCTCCTGTGTACTAACTGGCCTTCCGACTCCGTGCAGGCCCTATACCGTACAGAGGCAGCATCAAGAATCTTCCACATAATAGAAGAGAGTCCAGAACCAAGGTCGACAGTGCAGCAACCCCACAAACCCCCCAAAAACACAACCCAACAACACCCCCCCACCCTGTACCTCCAAAACAACGAAGTACCTGTCGCAGGCAGAGCAGGCTGACCCCAACAGGAGGTCCCACCCCTCACCCGCCAATGGATCCCCAAGTCACAGCCCATTGTCAATTGGCCTCCTCTCCTTCTGTGGAGCCCCACGGAGAGACCGGCCATCATACTCGCCTCTCCGGTCTATGAAGAATATTCAAGTTCGGATAATTGCCTGGTCAACCTGGTGTCAGTCCGCCGAAACATGTGACCGAGAGACGGACCCCTCCCGGGCCACGGCACCCGCAGACTGCGAGCGACGCCTGGATTTGGAGCGCTTTCCCCCTCTCCCCCTCGGCCCACGATGATTCCGGGCAGGCCCGCCCGAAGAGGAGTCAGATTCTCTTCCCGGGGGAGAGTGGGGGCGCAGCCGCACAGTTTCGTCTGTCCAGTTGAATACCTCCTCCGGTGTGTCAAAGAAGTGGGTGCGGGACCGGTATACCACACGCAGCCTGGCTGGGTAAAGCAAGGCATAGGGGAGTTTGAGTTCACGGAGGCGGGCCTTGGCGGCCAGGAACGACTGCCGTCGCTGCTGTACTAACTTAGTGTAGTCCGGAAATATTAAGATGAGGGAGTTGTTGAAGAGCAGTGGTTCCCTAGCTCTGGCCTGTTTCAGGATAGTGTCCCTGTCATGGTAGTTGAGGAGCTTGGCGATGACAGGCCGCGGGCGGGCGCCCGGGGGGGCTTCTGCATCAGAGCCCTATGTGCGCGCTCCACCACAAAGCAGGTCGATAGTTCCCCAGGGGGGGAGCCAGCCCTCCAGCCATTCCGTAAGAAATCGCTCCATATTCCCCTTTTCGCAGTCCTCCGGGAAGCCAACAAAGCGCAGGTTGTTGCGTCGCGCCCTCCCCTCCGTGTCCTCCACTCTCGATGCCAGACCCCGTTGTGTGGTCTCAAGAGACGATACCTTCTGTTGCAGTGTGGCGACCACATCCTCCACGCCCGAAATCCTCGTCTCCGCCTCCGTGATGCGTGCAACCGTATTCCTCAGGTCCTGGCGCAGGAGCATTACATCCGAGCCGACCGCCCCGATCTTGGCTTCTAGGGCGTCCCTGGACTGGGTAATGGCGGCCAGGAGGGCCGCGTTGTCCGGCACAGCGTTTTGGGACCTCCCGAGCGGTGCCGCCGGAGCCCCCAGGCCTGTGAACTTGTCCACAGTGCTCTGCTTAGACGAGCCGCCACCGGGCTTATCCCTGGTCATAGTGGCCCAGTCCCTGCCACCGACCCCAGCCGAGAAGCCCCCAGACAGTGGATATGCAGCCACTCCCACGAAAGCCGGGGTCCCACTCCCGACGGCGTTTATACGGAGGCTGGCCGTCCCTCAATCCGCCTCTCGTCTGGCCGGCCCAGTGAAGCCCCCAACGATGAACTCAGGGGCGCTGATCCCAACGATACTCCCTACCGTGACCCGACTCGGTCGCCGATGCCCCTGAATCCATCAATAATTTTGAGTCAACAAGCGCCACCTGTAATGAACTCTTCAGTCGAATCTATCCTAAGTCCCGATGATATGGATTCCAGTCAGTCAATAACAGGCTCACAACCAGGCAGCCAGCCAGCTCTCATGGCGGACATGCTTCCTATCAGTAAGTAAAAAAGAATGGCATACCCCTTATTTACCATAGCAGGCCCCCAAGGGGTCCAAAAGGAGTCCAAAGGGGATTATGGGGTGCAAGAAAAGACGGAGGAAAAAGGCAATGGCCAAAGTAATATGGTAGAGTCTGCTACAACTACAAGTTTGATCTTCCCATCGACAACCGGAAATTCAAATTCAACTACGCTCTCTCCAACTGAAGCGCCAGCACCACTACAGACCTCCTCGTTCAAGACAACACTCAATCAGATCCTATGCAAATTATGGGAAATTAAATTGTCTCAGGAAAATGCGAGTCGAACAACTAATGAACAATTGGGCCAGATCAATGCCAGTATACAACAACTTTCCTCTCGCATGACTCAGGTGGAGCAGAGGATTTATTTGCTAGAAGACTCAAGCAACGTGCAGAAGGGGGATAGTACTAGAATCCAAGCAGAGCTGGAGTAGCTGCAGCTAAGCTGTACGACGTAGAAAATAGATCGCGACGTGCTAACCTAAGGTTCGTAGGAATTCCTGAGGATCATGAGGCTGGCCAATCCGTCACAGCAGTTATATCGGATTTTAACTTTAAACATGTTCTTCCGGATAAAGCATTAGAAGGAACTAATCTAGCCATCACGTGGGCACATAAGGTTCCAGCAGCTTGGCCAACAAATGCTAAGTATACCAGAACAATTTTGGCCAACTTTGGGGACTTCAGAATCTTTCTCCCGGTTGCAGTGAGACTGTTCTGTTTGACAATTAAAAAGGGACTTGTGTTAATATATCAGGGAAACATTAATTGTCATCTGGTATGAAACCTAATCTCTGTGAGTCCAAACCAGCAGATATGATTGGCTTCAAATGTCTGGGCTGTTCGCTTGCACAAGACTTGGCCATACCATAATGCAGAGGAACACCTCTACACCAATATTCCACAAGAGGCTGGCTGGAAGCACTGCAGTTCTTTCTAGACAACCGTGCTCGCCCCCATAACGTACCCACAGACTACCTGGTCAAGATGGCAGAAGTCTGCCTCAAATATAACTTCTTTGAGTTTAATTAAGAACGGTTTCTACAGATCAAAGGCACCGCTATGGGGTGCCCCTTCGCACCAGAAATGGCAGTGATGTTCATGGCCATGTACGAAGAGAGATGGGTCTTTAACAACAACCGGTACAAAGGCCATATACGGATATGGCGTCGATATATTTACGACGTGTTCATGCTGTGGAGAGGACCCCCTGAAACACTACTTGAGTTCCACGAATGGTTGAACAACAGAAACCAAGACATTCAGTTTTCAATAAATAAAAGTAAGGAAGAAATCAACTTCCTAGATGTCTTAGTGAAACATGAAGAAGGGGTAATATACACCACCCTATACACCAAACAAACTGATAGGAACACGTTCCTCCACTTCTCAAGCTTTCACCAAAGGAACCTACGTGAGAATCTACCATACAGCCAGTTCTTAAGAATCAGACGTAACTGTACAAAGAAGGAGGACTACTTCATCAACGCAAACATTCTGATGGCGAAACTGTTGGAAAGAAACTACCCAAGGAAACTGCTGAAAAGATCCCTCAAAAGGGTTTGGTACACCGCGAGGGAAGTGTTACTGGTCCCCAAAAGTCGTGAAAAAGAAACACCGTTGGTCTGTGTAACCACATTCTCGGGCATTACCAACGAGATAAAAAAAATAGACAGAAGAAATTGGCACACAGTAAAAGGTCTAGAAGAACTGAGAGAAATACCAATCTTCGCACTTAAAAGGAACAAGAACATTAAAGATAAACTGGTGCACGCCAATACTCAAGTGAAGAAATCCAAGATCTCTATCCAGAGTATGCTAACCCTTCCCCCCATTAAAGGTCACCATCGATGTGGAAACTGCACCTCGTGTGCAAGTACCATTGAAGGCGAGAAATTCGAATATAGAGGAAAAATCATCACACTTGAGGAATTCACCAACTGCAATACCTCTAAAGTAGTTTACTGTGTAGTATGCCCTTGCAAACTTGCATATGTTGGCAAGACAACCCAGGCTGTGAAAAAGAAGATCACCCAACATAGATCCGGAATTAAATGTAAAGTCCAGAATGCACCAATGGTCCAACACTGTGAAGAAAAAGGACATGGGCCACATGATATAAGGTGGACAGTCCTTAAACACATCAAAGGAAGATGCTCGGACTCCCTTCTATCCCGGTTTGAAGCAAAAACTATCTTACGACTGGGTACAACCGAAAATGGACTTAATGAGATGAGCGAAATAATGCACTGCGCATGAGCAGACATTGCCCGGCCTCACAAGTACAAAATTCCACCCGTCCACAATGCACCACCCATACATGAGATGCATCCACTATGAGCTAAGCGTCTACGAGTTGCAAAGCCATGGGAACCAAGAAAGTCACATCACCAGTTGCCCTGACCTTAACCACGCAAGAGTGAACTGCCATCCAAAACGAGTATGATAATTAATGCACCTTGCCAATATCGCCAAAGGTTACCTTCAAGCCATCCGTAAGCCACACATGCAGTGACCAACACATATGAAAGCACGCAGTGACACCAGCGTAGATTAGTAACAACACTTCAAAAGTGTGACTCATCCTGCACAGGCTGAGGCGAAGCAACGCGCAAATTTGAATAAATCCATGACAACCTGACCAACAGGAAGTCAGGCACGGAACAGGCAACAAACAGCACCAAACTTCACCCGGAAGTAGTCCGCACGATAGTCACTGCGGAACCACGCCCCTGTCTCCACGCATAAAACCAGTAAGTGAGCAGGGCTCGCAAGAAGTAGACGAGCTGCAAGCCAGCGAAAAGAAGGAGTGAGAAGGACTACAATCCTGAAGACACAGCGGATCCATTCCAAGTAAGGAGCAAATAGAGGAGACAAGTGTTAAGGGGCACTGGGCACTCACACGCAAGTAAGCAACACGGGACTACCCTCACCAACGGCAAGGGTTATACTTGGACATCACCGGGCGCTGGCTCCAATATTTAAGGAAGCAACTCGTAAATGCTCTCCTCCCTCAGGCAAGGACGAAATGTTTCCATTACCTGACACCACGTTTGCAAGACCCATTTACACTATGCTCAACCACAGCCACTTGAACTAAGATGCTAACATGACCCAAAGGGTTCCACGACAACGGGCACTTAAACCACTGATGTTTCGTTATTTTAAATTACCGCATGCACACCTCAAACAGCCTATTGAAAGAGCTTATACGCTTAGCTCGCCTGTGGGAAGGATTAGAACTGGGCCAGTAAATTTACAGCAGCCCGCAAAATATATAAAAAACACCACCTCCACCGCAACACATAAGCATGGTGGTATCTAAATGACGACTAAGATGTATGCTAGGGCCTGGCATGCGGAGTAACACAACCCCAATTGCGATTAGCGCTCTGAGACAAGTTAAGAGCAGAAAGCACCGAGCACAACACCTCACGCATGTACAAGGGAGGGCACTTAAAGCATAAGCAGAAGCACAACTCACAGAGTCCCAGCTGGACAAGATGCATGTATTTGTCACAGCAGGCACAACATCGAGTTGTCCAAGATGTTAATATAAGATCAATACCTAAGTTCTCCTTCCCCATATATCCACAGGACAAAGAAAGCGAGGCGCATAGCCCACTGAGTAACATAACATAACATGTGTATTTGTAAAGCGCACGTTCACCACAGCAACGGGGCATCTTGGCGCTGAATAACAGATGTTTATTGTTACCCAACTTAATGGTACTCATTTTATCGACCTCAAATGGATGAAAGGCTGAGTGGACCCGCCGGGATTCGAACCTGTGACCATGAGGTCAAACACAGGCCCCTGCAGTGGATGCATTAGTCCACTGAGCCACCAGACCCAACGTGAGTAGATCATGGAAGACTGCCTTCCATGCAGGGTCTGGAATAGACCATAAGAAACTCTTCCCATTTCTCCAGAAAACACGGTATGTGAGCAATAGAATTGTGGTAAAAATATCACTTTACTGTAACCCTCACATGACACCCCAGAATGTTTGACATGTCCTTAATACATCCACAGTGTCCAAAAAAAGAATACATGGCCCTGAAGACCTTCCACAAAAATACCGCCAAGGTCCAACCCTGAAGGTCGAAACGCGTCGGCGTATTCCACATAAAGGTCAAGAGTCCAAACGAACAATTAACTAGTGCACACGAGGCACCTGGTAGAAAGCGTGATTAAGGGTGCTACAACAACCTATCTATTTAAATCTCTGACCTTACTAGGACCTTAAAATAGTACAAGAATACAAAAATGCAAGAGGACACAATGGTACCCGGTCCCAACAATAAACAAGAATAGGACACATGTTACCCCAATAAGGCACTTGTGTAATGTGTTAAAGGAACAAAGCACTTGTAAATAAATATATGTTATATATGTGTAACGTAAAAAGACATGTCTCTTTGCTTATGGACTGTTTTTGTGTAAGTTATGTCGCCATATACTGTCAGTTATAGTTTGAATTGTGAATCTGTCTTAAAGTATGTGTACATTGTCACAGTGAAGTGTGTTACATATTTGTGTTACTGTAAAAGATGGTATTTGTTCACATGTCTATGTGAAATGATGATATAGAATCTTTACAAAAAAACAATAAGAGAGATTACAAATCAAACAAAGACCTAGTGTAAGAGTATTTATTGAATAAGTTGGGTTGTGCTTAAAAATTTGGATACGGGGATCTATACAGATTGGGAAAAACTGCACCAAAGTAAAAAGAGTTCAGTGATAGAACCTGAGTAGGGATACTATTGTAGATCCCGGCTTCAAGACCTATGGTAATTTATGGTCTGGGAGGTACTTCATTGTGGAGACTGAAGCGCCAGCACCACTACAGACCTCCTCGTACGAGACAACACTCAATCAGATCCTATGCAAATTATGGGAAATTAAATTGTCTAAGGAAAATGCGAATCGAACAACTAATGAACAATTGGGCCAGATCAATGCCAGTATGCAACAACTTTCCTCTCGCATGACTCAGGTGGAGCACAGGATTTATTTGCTAGAAGACTCAAGCAACCTGCAGAAGGGGGATAGTACTAGAATCTAAGCAGAGCTGGAGGAGCTGCAGCTGAAGCTATACGTCGTAGAAAATAGATCGCGAAGTGCTAACCTAAGGTTCGTAGGAATTCCTGAGGATCATGAGGCTGGCCAATCCGTCACAGCAGTTATATAGGATCTTAACTTTAAACATGTTCTTCCTGATAAAGCATCAGAAGGAACTAATCTAGCCATCACGTTGGCACATAAGGTTCCAGCAGCTTGGCCAACAAATGCTAAGTATACCAGAACAATTTTGGCCAACTTTGGGGACTTTAGAATCTTTCTCCTGGTTGCAGTGAGACTGTTCTGTTTGACAATTAAAAAGGTACTTGTGTTAATATATCAGGGGAAACGTTAATTCTCTTCTGGTATGAAACCTAATCTCTGTGAGTCCAAACCAGCAGATATGATTGGCTTCAAATATCTGGGCTGTTCCCTTGCACAAGACCTGGCCATACCATAATGCAGTGGAAATTTCTATGATCCTGTAATTGCACCTGGACCTATTTTCAATGTCTTCCACTTTGTCTAAGAGGAATTGATGCTCATTTTCTAATTCAGAAACGCTCACATTCAACTTTTTAGCTCATTTGATTGCTCTGCAGCAGTTAGCTCTAGATGATCCACCCTCGATTCTACTATCTGGAGAGAATGATCTAAATCACTTGAAGATTTTGTGAAATCGTTAGGAGAGAAGTGAGATCCATCCTAAACTCAAGTAGGAGACTCTGAATATCTTCACTCGTAGCAGATGCGTGCAGGTATAGGGGTGCTGATGATTCAAAAATTAAGTCTGCAGCAGAAGTGATTAGCTCATATCACTTTCCATTTTTTGATGCTAGAAGCATATCTTTTATTGATAGCTTTGTGGCCCTTTCTGTTGCACCCATGGTTCTTGGCAAATAGAATCCCAGTGCGGAGGAGGAGGAAGGGAGGAGCAGAAGCTAACATTCAAGGAAAACTATGTATTGTGGTATTCTTCTAGGTTGAGATCATTGTATCACTAAGTTTAATCAGGAAGAGATCCTGCTGAAAGGACCGAGACAGGAGATCTTTTCTGTTTTTAGGAACCCCCCATATCCAACATGATCCTCATCTTCTTATTTCCAACCTCCTCTCATGTGACTGTCAGCACAAATCTCCAAAGGGGATTCTCATAGAGATACCCTGGATTTAACAGAAGGTCTCCAGAAATGTCTGTCAGCTATGGGAGGTCTAGTGCATTTGATATGTGTTCAATGAGATGCACTCTACCTGGCAGGATCCTCACTTTCCCTTCATGGTGTGTAGAAAAATCACAGCAAGCATGGGGCAGGCAGCGAATAACATGAGGGAGAGCCACCCTCCCATCATCAGCTGCTGCACCTTCTCTCTGCTCGAGGCCACAGATCTTAATATATGTATTTGAGCCTTGGTGTTTCGCCAGCCATCACCTAGCATGGAATGTCCCGGGAGGGTCCCAAACTGTGATACCACCTGGCTCTGCTGCATCAGCTTGCTGGTATGTAAGAATCCCTCCCAGCAGTGGTGAATGCTCAGGGAGTGCAAATTCATCATTTTGAGGAGATAAACCAATCCGGCCTCTAGGGATATACAAATTTAGGAGACTGGGCCGGGAACTTAGAGAGAGCACAAGTATTTGAGTCCCTACCCAGGGCATGCTTCCACCTTATTTTTCCATACCTTGCACTCATTCCATTCTTGCGCTGTGCAGTCCCCCTTCAGTTTTCAATTGCAAACCATATCTCTTTCTGCTTAGCTTGAGCTGGTAGCGGAGTTATACTTTCCCTGTTTTTAAAAGGTTAGAAATGATGCTGATGATGAATATCGAGGTACAACAAGCAGTACAGGAGACACTCAGATGCCCATGTCAAAAGCAATGTTGTAGTTTAGCCCGGCCTTTGATACTTAAGTTGCACCAACTAGAAATGGGAAATAGTGACAACAAAGTACTGCCTTACAACTTCTTTAAATATTAATATAGCTGGTCCTCGTGTGCCCTCTATTGTTTGTAAAACCATTGCTCTCAAAGGTAAAAAAAAATGATGAGGGAAAATTTAGCCAAATCACATATACATTTGTAGAATACAAAATGCTGGCAAAAGAAACAGATCTCAGCAGGGGTGACTTGGAGATATTCTGTTTATCAAACAGGGGGGCATATTATCAAGAACGGCGTTAAAATTATCGCCGGTTTAGCGGCAGAAAACTGCCGCTAAAGCGGCGATAATGGAGCTTGATAATATGCCCTGGAGAATTCAATAGAAGCCCATGTTCACACCAGAACATGGACTTCTATTGGAATTCTCAAGGGCATATTATCAAGCCCATTATCGCCGCTTTAGCGGCAGTTTTCTGCCGCTAAACCGGCGATAATTTTTAACGCCGTTCTTGATAATATGCCCCCAAGTTTTTTTGCACTCCTGATTGAGGAAGGCTAGGATCCCTGAACTGAGCAGAGAGCCAAAACCTTTGAGTACCTTAAGATCTCTGCACTCAACTAAAACCTTTTCGCTGTGTAGTTGCACACCAGTGTATTGTTACTTTGCACTTTTTTTACAGACAATTAAAATATTCTCACTGTACAAGTCTGTCATCCTTGATTCACACAACAGTTTGATAATTTGTGTCTCCAAGTTTTTGAAATCATATTGATTCAAGACCATCACATAATGTGGTGTTTTACACTGTCATGTTAAAATTATCTTCAACGTCCAGTCTTTGAGATGTCGCCGCCACAGTCTAAGCTACATAAAAACAGGAACTAATCAATTGACACATTAATGGCTTGCCTTTGATGACGACCGAGATCCGATTCCATTTATACCAGACCGGGTGTTTATTTCTGAATCGCTCTTACATCACAAAATCTGCACTGAATCCCACCCAGTACATCGGAGAAGCAAAACAGATTCTGGTAACTAAACTCCCTTCAGAATATTGTGACCAGGAAGTTTATGCGGATTCCAAATTTAGGTCTCGCCCTTCTCTAATGTTAATCCACAAATGCCCCCCAGAGATCCTGTGGAAGAGACGCATCTCCCGCCTCCTCTCTCTCGCTTCCCTCGGTGAGAGTGCCAAGGCTGACTCTCTAAATGAGCAGTTTCTCTATTTTAAGTCCTGTTGCGCTACACTAATTTCGACCCCGTGGAGGGGTATTTTAGTAGGCACCAGTTATTGGGCTCCTATGAAACTGAGACCCCCGGCTTTACCAAGAATAAGCTTCTCTCGGCCAAAGAGCTTCAAAAAGAGCGAAGCACCTGTCCGTCGCATGCCACGTTCTCTCGCAGGCACTTAACTGCGAGGAGAGAGCCTCTCCTTTAGCCTACAGGCTGTCAAAGTCCATCAGTGGCTGTGGATGAATAATTGCTGTTTTGCATCTAGCCCTGCTGTCACTGTCGGTAACGAAGACTGTAAATAATATGAGCTACTATTACTCAAATGAAAGGTACTCGTCTTGCCGAATTTCTAATTGTGAAATAATGAAAAGACTTCAAGGGCGTTCAAAGCTGCAATTTGCTGCTTCCATTAACCAACTGCACTGCCTTACCAGGCATATCACACAGGTAGGCCCAAGGTAAACCCAATGTTCCCCCAGGTAAGGAGTGTCTTCACCATCCATTCCATCTGTTTATCATCTCAACATCAATATTTCTGTTGTCTGAGATCAGTGCCCGCTTAAAGTTGGATGCTATCCAAAGAGGCCTGGCCCTGAATACGCCCACTCCGCTTCCTGCTATTTCGATGACAGCCTACAGAAATCGTTTGAGAATTTTTTAATCGCCTGCTTGTTTTTCATTTCCAGGTGAATTCCCTTTAGAATGTACAGACCATTATCACACATTAGAGGCTTTCAAACTTGTTTGCTTCCAGCACTCCCTAAGCAAAATGTTTTGAAGGTGGGCTGCCCTCCAAAACTTTCTGTCAAGAATTGAGGAGTAGGAGGGCCAGGGTTGATCGCAGGGGGTGGGGATTATAGGGCCATTTTAGGGGTGATTTGTTTAGAGCTCATAATCCATACTAAGTGTGAGACTTATAAAAGAGCAACTGCACCGGACAAAAACAAAATGTCCAAAAACACGACTCCCCATACTTGGGGTGAAGTGTGTCACTTGCCATCCTGGGCCCCAATGCAACTGCACCTGCTGCACCAATGATAGATGTGGCCCTGAGAGGCAAGCTCTCTCCTCTTCCACTTTCACCCCTTCCCCACCTTGCCTGACCATCACTTCAATCTTGAAACAAGCTCTCTATCCCTTTCCGAAAAAAAATAGCACCTGCGACAAGGTGTCCTCTGCCATAATGCTAGCAAGGAAAATGAGCACTCATGCCCATTTTTAAAATTAAGCCATTCATAATTATGATGCATTGGGCCCCTCAGACCCCCTGGGCCTCAGTGTCACTGCACCTGCTTCACTATTGATAGCTACTACCTTACAAAGCAGGCTGTCTCCTCCGCCATTTGCTAACAGCATTGGTTTCCATCTCACATCATCCCTCTCTCTCCCATCTCTGTGATGCCCACTCCAAGGTGTCTCCTCTGCTTCAATTTTCCACTCCCCTTGGGCCATTGATCCAAGGACCAAAGCAACACTGGCACAGCAAGTATGCACTGGGCACTAATGCAAGCAAGCAAGGATAGTAAAATAGTCATAATTCTCCAGCTGCAGTACTAATGATACCTACAGCTCTGCAAAGGTGGCTGTTCACTCTACCCACTCCATAGGGCTTTATTTTATTCTCCCCTAGATTTGCTGCCCAATTTAGGCTTTCTCCCTCCCCTGTTGCTTGGGCCCTGTTCCATGCACAGCAAGAGTGACCTGAGCCCTAATGCTAGCAAGGAAAATGGGTACCTACTCTCCTTTTTATAGTAAGACAGCCATAATTTGGGTCCAGTGGTCATTCACACCCACGGACCCATTGCAACAGCTCCTGCTGCAATAATGATAGTGAGTGTCCTCCCCCCAAAAAAGGGTTGGGTAGTTTTCAGGGCTTGGGTGGGGTCGGGTAGTTTTCAGGACTGGCAGGATCAGGGTAGTTTTCAGGGCTGGTGGGGGGTTAGGGTAGTTTTCAGGGCTGGTGGGTGGGTCGGTCGTTTTAGGGCTGGTGGGGGGGTCAGGGTAGTTTTTTTTAATTAGGGTGTTAGGCCTACGGGCAGTGAAAGGGGTTGGGGTAGTTTTAGGGACAGTGCGGGAAGGAGGGGTTTGGGGTAGTGTATGTAAAGGAGCAGGGTTTTAGGCCTCAGGGCAGGTGGAAGGGAATTGGTAGTCAGGGTAGTTTTTAGGGCTTAGGAAAGGGCGGGGTAGTTTTTAGGGCTCAGGAGGGGTCAGGGTAGTTTTTTAAATTAGGAGTTAGGGTTTTAGGCCTAAAGGCAGTGGAAAGGGTTGGGGTAATTTTAGGGACAGCGCGAGGGGTGGGAAGGGTCAGAGTGGGAAGGTTTTGGGCCTTAGGGCGGGGGGCAGGTAGGGGGTTTGTAGCTTAGGGTGGGATGAGGGGGGTCGGAGGAGTGGAAACCTTAGCCACACATACCCCTTTACCATTCATGCCTTTACCATGAAATTATGTGGTAAAGGCATGCGTGGTAAAGGAATGCAGGGTAATGGAATGCGTGGTTATGACGCATTCGTTGTTCGGGCTGCGTCGTAGTGGCACGCATGGTTTAGCCATGCGTGCTGATATCATACAACCATCTCTATCCATTTGTAAACGTACAAATGAGCCTCCACATAGTGCCCCGTCTTCTGGGCCATTTCTTTGACACTATCATGGGATCTCCCTCCTTTCTCCATTACTCTGAGGCCCCAGGGGTCCAGAGGATCAGCGCTCTGTATCTGAAGGCCACCCTTCTGACCTCCCTCCTGCCGGCACCTTAACTCACCTTTTCACAAAAAGAACCTGCCATGATTAGTTAATGCTGACCTTGAAATCCCTCTGCTTGAAAGCGAAGTATGGGTCTGGAGAGGGTTGTGGGGAAGGGGCTCCTCTACTGTGAAGCAGAGAGTGGGATAGAGAGCTAAAGAAGAAACATGCCTTCTCAACAGGGTACCTGCTACCTAAAATAAATGTAAATGTGTGCAATTTGTTAATCATTACATATAAAGGCTTATTTGAAGCCAGGATAAGCTTTAATTGATGGGGTTGCTTCAAGCTTCATGCTGACAACTATTTATTATTTTTCAGAAGTGACACAAGGGTGGTATCAGCAGAGTTCTGCAGTGTACCCTTTTAATAGACACGGTTGGAAATGTGCCCTTTCTGCAGGGTTACACTAAAGTTTTTTGCCTTTTTGCTTGTGCTCCTCCTTGCAACATGGTAAACCTGGAATACTTGTGATTGGCATATTTAACTTACGCATACGTTCCTAATATAGGGTAACAAGGTGTACCCAGGACCTGTAAGTTAAATGTCACAAGTGGACTGCAGCACCCATTGTGCCATCCACTACAGTGACAATGCAAACATGACTGCAGGCCTTCCACCAGTAGCTAGGTTGTGCAAGTTTAAATTGCAAATTCAACTTACCTAAATAACCCCATTTGATAGGTCTAAAACCCTCCTATGAAATATTTATAAGTCATCCCTAAATAAGCCTCAAAGCCTGGTAACGCAGGGTGAATGGTATTTTAAACTAGGACATATAAAAGGTTAATGTTAAACACGTCCTTACAATGACAAGCACCTCAAAGCTATTTTCACTGTAGCAGGATTGGCTATTTGATAGGAAAACAATGGGATACAATATTAAGTTTACTAAATGTTATCTCTATCTAGGAAACTACTACAAACTACCACAGGCAGAGATGTTTAAAAGAAAAAACTTACCCCTCTTTTCAAGTAAGTACCACTCAGTGCTCCATTTTGTTGACATAAATTCACCAAAGGAACAAGATTGAAAAATACTTCCTCGGGACATAAGTCATACAAACTAAGGGGCCTATTTACAAGCCTAGTGCGGCGGCGCACTAGGCTTACCCATATCTACGAGGTCATGGAAAGCCAGCCTGCGTGGCTTTTCATGGCCTCGTAGATAAGGGGGGAGGTAAAGCAGAGCAAGTCGCTGCATTGTCTCACACTGCGATAGGGAGACATGCCATGGGCGTTACGATGGGTGTTCCCACGTAAGACCTGTGGCAATTGACACATTCCCAGATTTACAACATGCTGTAAACCTGGGAATGAGTCAAAAGCCCATGCCTCCACAGGGGTGGTTTAAGGGTTATTTTTGTGAAGGAGGATGTTCCTTGCCCCACAAAAACAACCTGATTTCAAAGCAGACACCCTTGCACCATGGCGCAAGGGTGCCTGCGTTGGTGCATGGCAGACATTTATGCACCAGTGCGGTGAAAGAGGGCAGGAATGCACCATATCTCATAGATACCATGGTGCAAGGGTGCCTCTGTTGCACGCAGGATTGTTCTTTTGTGCAGGAAGGGGCATCTTCCTGCACTAAGACAATAGAGTTATTTCTCCTTGTTACGCCTCCGCAGAGAAGGTGTAAGATTTTGGTGCATCCCCAGGTTTACAAGTTCTTGTAAAACTGGGGATGTGTCAAAATCCAGGAGCGTTGCATTGGAACACCTACGCAATGCCCATATAACGTCTTCCTAGGACAGAGTAATGCAAAGCAGCAATTTGCACTGCGTTGCTCCAGATTTTTAAAGCCACTCAGAGCCACACAAAGTGACTTTGTGTGGCTTAAAAATCTGACTTAGAGGTTTGCGTCATGCATTTACCACTTTGCGTGATGCAAATGTGATGCAACCCTCTAGTAAAAAAGCCCCTAAGCTTTTTATGATAATGATATTTTCTTAATAAACATTGATATAACACAGAAGATATGTGCTTCACCTGACAACAATTAATTGGCAACATTCCTAAGTCTCTCCAAATTGTGTAACATGGAGTGCTATACGGAACAGCAAACGTGTCTCGTCATTCATTACCCTCTATAATGTTAAAATTTCTAAGGTGTCATTTAGACACTGAAGGATGACCAGCCAGCCTGCCACGTAAGTGTAGGTCTTTGCCTCCTACCCGCCGCACTGCCTCCCCAATGGAATTTACAGATTCCTACCTGCCTGGTCAGGATCTCTTTGTCCACAGTGCATCCACCAGTGAGTCAGATACACATTAGATGCATCTGAATGCAAAATTCATACCTTATTTATTTTGCCTGCTATGCTTTTTTTTTTTTTTTTTAAATAAGTTCCCAAAGTGGGAGTTTATTTGAGAAAAAAAATGAATGAAAGAGCAGGGAGATTTCCATTATTTGTTTTTCATGACAAAGTCTGCTGTGTCTTACACAGCAGACCTGGGCAGCGAACTTCAGTGGTGGTAACCCTGCTCTTAATTTGTTGAGCAACCACCACTGTTGCTGACAGACAGCCAGGTTCATCGCAAAGCAAGCTGAGATTTAGGGCCTTATTACGAGTCTGGCAGTCCGTGGACCGTCAGACTTTTGCGGGCACGGTGGTGGAGGTCCAGCCATCGCCACACTGATGGTCCGACCACCTTATTATAAGTTTGGTGGTTGGACCGCCATTTGACCGCCACAACCTTCAGGGAACTACGTTCAGAGGTGCAGAATATTTTGGCGGTGCTGCTGCAGCACGGCAAGGCATATGTTGAGTTTCCCAACCACCAGCCTTACATGGTGGTCAGCACCGCCATGTAAAAGCTGGCGGTGTGGAAACAAAGGGGGCCCTACAGGGCCCACCTTGCCCCATGCAGGTAGGTGCATGCAGGCAACCCTCCAGTTCCGCATGGCATGGACTTTAGTCCATGCTGTGCTGGAACATGCTGTGGCGGCCCCACAGTGGAACAGTATTAAAGGCTCATTAAGCCTTTTTACTGCACCGCCGCAGGACCGCCATGCTGCCCGCCTGCCAGACAACGATTTGTATCATAATCTGGCGAGCATACAGTGTTTAGGTTTGGTGGTGCGGGAGCAGGGTGGTGGTGAGGCATCCCTCTCCCGCACCACCAAACTCATAATGAAGCCCAGAGGTTTTATTGTCAGACTCCTGGAGATTGCCCCATGTCTAAATGAGATGGGGTAAGTGAGAGTTCGGTAAAGCAAGAGCTTCGGCAATTTAAACAGCTCCTGGCCGCTGAACTCTAAATGGCCCCGTCAATTTCATTACCTTCCATATTTTAGCTCTTAAAATTACTTTACCAATAATGTTAAATGATGTGCTTTCAGAAGAGGAGTGTGAGAGTCCAACTGACTAAAGGCTTCTGTTGTACACAATGCGATATAACCCATAGTTTCATTACAGAGGGATTCCTATGGGCGCTTGTGGCGTCATTGTAAAAGAAATAAAGTAGGAGAAATAAATATTAAATCTAAATCCAATCACTTAAAAGGAACATTCATTAGCTAAAGTATAAACTTAATGGACTTACACAACAGTTTAACATCATTGGATTCTCCCAGAGTACAGATATATTTTAACATTTTTTTAATTTCCTATGGAATCCGCTTTTTGTTGCTAGTTGGCAGAGGGGAAGTCCAATCTGTCCATGCTCAATTGAGAACATATATTTCAGTATGTTTCAAATGTACGAATGTCTTGGGCAGTGAAATCAAATTTGTATAGCACAGGAACACATCTACAGATGTAGCAAAGAAGCATGTCTTGTGAGTAACCAGCATTGCTGAAGAATATGAACCAAGGAAAGAAAAGTCTAGAAGCAAGTGTGATGACTCACGCTTTATGGGATTCCATAGGGTAACTCAGAGGGTTGAGTATTGTTGCAAAGATGCCCAGTCAGCTTGTCTTGGGGTACTATTGAAGTAAAGGTGACTAAGGATATTTCCATCCATGTTAGATGCAATAGGCCCATCATAAAGGTTCATGGAAAGCTGATTAACTTACTCCAAGTTTAAGTACAAATTTGATGGCTCCCAAATCTTTTTTTGACCTATGATTATACGTTAAACGCAACTCAAATTGGTCACATATTTATTTGTAATCCATAGAAACAGAGTGCCAAATTTATCAACACTTTTCACTAGGTTTACATGACAAAATCAATACCCTTGCTGTGTTGATTTTGGGATTTATTTGCTTTATGCTACAAAGTGGATCCAAAAATAGAGCTAAGTAGCACTTTGCACTATATTACATCAAGGGGCACACCATTGTGGGCGTTCCAATGCAATTACTCAAGGGTTTTAGCACAAAATATTGGTATGAAGGCATTTGGTCCAAACATGTATTTCTCCTTGAAGCATGCATAATGTTAGAGAAAAGATTTCTCTTCTCAAAACTTTTCTAACTTCGTACAGCACACAAACAAAGCTAGAAAAGTGATACACTATGTCCAAGCTTAGTATTTTGTATTGGAATGGTCTCTCCCAGTAGAAAACCTATGCTTAACATAATGCACACACCCTCATTATATGGTAGAAGGGTGTGTGCATAGGTGCAAGGTAGGCTAAAGAGTGCCAGCGGAGGGAGAGAGAAATACAGCACCATATCTTAGTAGATATGCCACTGTTCTGCTGTCTTCCTTTAATGGAACGCCACACTGCATTGAGTGAATAGTTGGTAAATTTGCCCCAAAGAGTATTTTGGCCACAGACGCTTCCTGAATTTCTCAATAAGTAACATGCCCATATGTGCATGTTATTCGCAGATGCAGAAGTTTCTCCCAGGCACAGAAGTTTATTTCTGCAACGGAGGGAGCAGTTCAGCTTTTAGCATAAAAAACCTATCATTGTTCTCTCAGATTTTCCCAGGTAAAATTACCTGAAGCTGAACTGAAACATAAGTATCTTGCTACTATTGAAAACAGGAGCAAATAATGCACTCTTATTCCATTAATCACCAAAAGTACTGCAGCACAGATTTACTAAGCCTTTGCGTTGTCGTTACGTCACACTAGGCAATGCAAGGACAACAAAAAGCTTCAGTAAGATTTATAAACCTTCGCAAGGAGCAGTTTGCGCCGCCTTGTGTGACTTTGTAATGAAATGTAATGCAACGCAGCAGAATTAAGTTACCTTTCGAGCTGGTAGGCGTTTGACGGGTAGAGCATGGGCGTTCCCGTACACCCACCTATGGATTTGACACAATTTCAGACTTACAAAGGTTTGTAAGCCTGGCATTGCGTGAAATCAGTACGCCTCTCAGAGGATGGCATAACGAGCAAAAATAATTTTTTTCTCCTTGTTATGTCCTCTTTGAATTGTTTTTATGCAGGAAGGTATCCCTTCCTCCGTAAAACCAATCCTGCCCATAAGGGAGGCACTCTTGCAACATGGTGTACTAGTGACTGCATTGGCCTAGGCAGAATACGTCTCCCAGCGCTAGGTGAGAGCAGAAGTGCGCCATATCTTAGTAAATATGTTGCATTGCTGCTCTCTCCATTTTACGCAACGCAGTGCAGCTACTTTGCTTGCTGCCCTGCATTGCGTGAAACATTAGTAAATATGCACCTTAGAAATGTCCACAATTGTAGATGTCTACCGTTCTTCACAGTGCCTCTTCTTGTCATTCCTTGGATACTATCATGAGTATGCCTGCTTTTAAGTAAAATAAGTGTAAGCTATGCACGTATAGCTCCCATTTAGTAAGCACCTGTGTTGCACTTATCCTTTTTTGTGAATCAACAATATTTTATACATGTATACATTATGAATCTATGGTGATATTAAGTGCTTTCAGGAACAAATTGTCCTTTTGTAAAAGGCCCTGAGATCAAACTGATTAGTAAGAATAATTTTCATTAAGTAACTGGAGAGCTGATAACACGTTCACAGATATTATATTTCATACTTACTCTTTATTGATTAAATCGAAAAATTAATATCAGGGACCTATTCAAAAGGCAACAAACCAAAGCAAATTTACAAAATAAGATTAATGAAAGGTTTTGTGAAAGTTGCCTTTTTTAACTCCAACAGCTGACACAAAAAGAAGTAGTAAGTGAAAGTAAGTTGCAGCTATTTAACCTGCCGCTGGATAAAAAGTATGAATTTTCTCTGTTATTTAGCCTATAGCTGGCCTTGAAAATAACAGAAACTTCACTATTTACCTGGCTATTGGCTAAATAGTAAAATAATAAAAATTCTTCACTCTTTGGCCAGCAGCCATGCAAATAACAAGGAAGCTTCACTATTTAACTGGCCGCTAGCTAAATAGCAGAGATTATATACTATTTGGCCGGCAGCCATGCAAATAGAAAATAAACTTTACTGTTTTCCGGTCCTGTGGCTAAGTAATAGACTGGTGTTTACCAAACTGTGGGTCACAACCAACTGATGGGTCCCAAGCTGATTTTTGGTAGGTTGCGAATGTCAGAGCAATAAATAAAGATGCCCTTAAATTCTGCATATTACTTGTCACATTTGCCAGGGATTCAAAGACAGAGGTCAAATGTCAGGCTGCTTTATTCTTTTAACATGGGATTGGGGATTCTTTCTCTGACTGCAAACTGAGAGGAGTTTTTAAAGTGAATTATGTGACAAGGTAGGATGTTCTTTATTGCAATACACAACAAAATGTAAATACCTGTAAATTAATGGTATGCACCCAGCAGTTAGGAAAGCAAAAATGAAACACTTTTTTTATAATTCTGAAGTGTGCTGGAAACAGAGAATGTATTGGGAATAATACAAATCAAAGACTCATACTTGGTGATGTATGCACAAATAACAAATATTCACAGAAAACCGATTTGCACACATTATCAATTGTGTGCTATGTAGTTTTCTCAGTAACACTGTATGTCTGTGCAAATGTAGTGGCAATTTCAAAGGAATTTTTCTGTTTGTAAATGACAATCCAATGCCACTTAATGCTTTAGTTCCATTCAAAGATTGTCCTGCCTCATGTCCCTTAAAGGTAGGTGGGTTGCGAACGTTTTTTGTTCTAAAAAGCGAGTCACAGTTCTAAAACGTTTGGGATCCATTGTTAATTGACATTATGTACTGTTTGGCCAGTGGTCAAGCAAATAGCAAAAAAACTTCACTCTTTACCCTGCTGCTGGTAAAATAGCAGACATTTGATTTTTTACCTGGCTGGTGGTTAAATAGCAGACATTATGTAGTATTTGGCTAGTGACCTTGCAAATAGCAAAGAAATTTCACTATTAACCTGGCTACTAGATAAATAGCAGAAATTATGTCCTATTTGACCGATGGCCTTGCAAATAGCAAAGACCTTTCACTACTTACCCGGCTGCTGGCTAAATAGCAGACATTATGAACCATTGGCCAATGGCCATGCAAATACTAAAGAAACATCATTATTTACCTGGCCACTGATTAAATATCAGAAATTATATACTGTTTGGCCATTAACATTACTCACATGGTGGCTCACTAAACAGAAGATAGAATGCACAACTTGGACAGTAGCATTGGAAATAGTAGAGAAACTTCTCTATTTACCCGGCTGCAATTTAAACAGCTTAAATATTATATTATTATGCTATATGCAGATTTCAACAGACATTTACTACCACATAGGACTACAAACAAGGAGTGAACACAGTTAGCATCCATCTCCTTCTGCAAGTTCAGATCCTGATGTATTATTATTCTAATTGCAAAAAGTGGTCATAAATTGAGCAAATACATTTTGTGAATGGAATTGCGTTTTTCAAACCAACCTATGTACTATTTGAACGGTTCACAAAATACTGAACTACAGGGAGGCGCAGAATGACCTGCCTAATTCATATTCATTAGGCAGGTGGCAATTTGCAGCCCTCTGTTATTGGCTGTCATCACAGGGATGGTGCCCTGCAAGGGAAAGCACACCACCATCCCTATGATAGCATTCCAAAATGAAAAACGTATTATTTTTTTTATAAAAAAAGAAAAGCAGTCTGTGTTCCTTAAAGGAACCAGTGCTGGTTTTTAAAAAAAAGTTTCATGTTTTAGAAAACTTCCATGGGAGAAGGCAGTGATCCTTGAACCACTGTTTTCCCTCCCAGAAGCTGCCAACAGTTTCCAAAAGGAAATGGGTGCTACTAGGACCCTTTCTACTTTGCAAATCAGTTACCCCTCCAACTTAGGGATTGGTAGCTCATAATTGGTTTTCACCCACAATGGTGGTAGAAAGCTATCAATAAATTCCTTTTGGAATCAACAATGGGAGGGGGGACCCCTTTCACAACATTTCCTATTCTGAATTCAGAAAGGAATGCAAAGTACTTTTATGAGTTGAGAGAATTTTCCAACTTGTAAAAGGCCTTCTGTAAATAATGATGAGCAATTTTGTGGTCACAAACCATATGATCTTGCCACATGAGGCCCATGTGCTAAAACTGGCTTAAATGCAATTTGCTCCCTATGCACTAGCCCATAATTCTAAAGGTTCCAAATCTTTGAATGTTCGGAAGGTTTTTGACAGACATGGCACAGAATGCCACTCTATTACACCATGGACCAAGACACAGTGACTTGGCATACCCTTTATGAAGCTGTCTCTGCTCCACAAATGGTCATTTATTTACGTTTATGTGTACAGCTGGCTAATGATAAAGAGGATTAGCACCTTTGCAAGACTACTTGAAGCTTTTAATCCTTTACAGCTATTTACTCGCTTTTACTTACAAAGTCATGGGAATGTACTAGGGCCAGATACAGAATTACCAAAATGTTCCATGTTATCAGAACACCTCTTTTTCTGCAGCAAATCAGTGCATTCTGGCATTATTCGTTCTGGTTCAGTTCAATTAACAAATCAGTCTAGACTAAAACACCTGAAAACAATGATTTGTAAAAGCAAAGGCCAAAACCTGAAAGCTGTTTCTCAGCGACATAGTGCCATATGATATTTAGGGAGATCTCATCAAAATAGAAACAATTGCATAGGGCCCATTGTGCAAGTCACTAACACAGTATAATTGAGAGGCTTTATCCCAATCTCATGAAAAAGAAATGTAATGGGTCCAATTTATATTTTGGCGGTATGTATTCTCCCATATGTATGTATACTCCTACACATACTGCCAATATGAAGGTCCGCCCGCCCGATTTAACTGAGGCAGACCTTCAGTTTGGCCACAGCAGCAACTACTCTGTATCCTCCGTGGCCAAACTTTCCCGATGGCCCTGGTGAGTAAGGGTCATCGGAGGAATGGCTACATGTCCTCCGCCCAATTTGGATGGGTGGACATATAGTGATTTTTTACTGTTTTTTTACTGCCAGGTAAAACCTGGCGGTTAGGAACAGTGAAATCTATAATGCTCCCTTGCCATCGGAGAAGACTCCCACGGAAAGGAGAGCATTATATTTTTTTATTTTCAAAAAGCAAATCCGGTTTGGGGATTTTCTTAAAGAAAAGAAAAAGAAAATACTCTGGGCCTGATTACGAGTACGGCGGTCCATAGGACCGCCGTACTCACAGTGGCGGTCCGACCACCACCACAATGCAGGCCCTCCTGCAGTATTCAGAATGTGGCAGTCAGACCGCCACGAGACCGCCGGCTCTGCCGGGATGAAGGATCTCGCTCGGCCAGTGGTCTGCAACCGGCACGAATACCCTGGCGAGGCCGCTGCCAGCACCTCCAAGCATATTCAGAATTGCCTTTTCACCGCCCTTTTCATGGCAGTGAGCTCACTAAGAAAAGGGTGGTGGAAAGGCAACATGAGGGATTAGGGTTTGGGGGTGCATAAAGGGGGGCACATGTAGTGCCCCACTGGATTTGCACACCCCGTTCATGCACAGTGTGGCATGTATGCCATACCATGCAAGAACGTGCAGTCTGCGCTCTGATGGTGGCAGTCTGCATGTTAGGCTCTTCTATAAGCCTAACAGCAGCCGCAGTCAGAACTGCCGCAGCACCGCCCGCCAGGCCAGGATTGAACTAATCTGGGGGGGTGGCTGCAATAAAGCTTTGGCAGTCTTACAGCAGACGGCGCGTTGGCGGCACCGCTGTAGGACCACCTAAGTTGTAATAAGGTCCTCTGTGTTACAGGGCTGCGTCCATAGCAAACTGTAAAATGCATTGACAGGAACCACAATCATGTCAGTTACTAGCAATGCTTTTATAAATGGCCGCCTGCCTGGTGGTCATTTATAAATCTGGTAGGTGGTCCTTTCATCAGGGCAACAGAGTTATTTACTCCTTATTGACCCATGGGCGGTCCACCAGGATTTAAATCAGGCCCAATGTATCTAACCAAATGTCAGTCAATGTTTTAGTCAGATGTCTTCATAGCTATGTTCGTCAAGTAAGAATTGAATATGACTAAATGACTGCGTGGTTGTAATGACATTATCATTTAAGTGAAGGGGACAGTGGATCAATGATATATTGTTCTTGATCCAATTTTCTAATATGTGATATTTGTGGTAGTTAATGATCCATGCATGTTGGTATTGATTATCCTCTTGTTAAATACTTGTCTTTTAACAAATAGTGTAGCACTGATTTCATATAGCCAGTACTCAGACTAGAATCAACAAGAAAATGATAACCCTGTATGTGCGCTGCTGCTGAGTCTCAGCACTGATTATATTTTCTGCAGGAAAAGAAGATGCATGCCACTTTCTGTGTCCCATAGAGCAACAATGAAATTATTCTTCCATCTCTACACCAGTGTTGTGGTACTTGTGGTGTTAACAAAGAAGGTATTTTGGAAATTTACCAAAACGTTTGAATTGTTCTCAGAATATTCATCATGAGGTTGAGGATAGCAAAGGAGCTCTGATTATTTATTTTGCACCCCCAAGATCAAAAACGTTTAAATAAATGAATGGGAGGAAAGTCCTCTTCGTAGCTTGCAAATGTATACCATGGTGGTGTACTTTGAGGCCGGGTGCATGCAGCACAATTTGGTGGTCCTCCAGCAGTAGGCTGTCTTAGTCCATAGTGAACATGCAAATGTCCCCATACTGCTTCCTACGACCACTTCCCTGAACCAGCTGTAGTTGGTGGATGAGGAGAAAGCTGCCAATGTAGTCCCTTTGTCATTTTAGGTTTCTTCCTGCTTTAGTGAAACCAACTCTTGATATTTGTCTTTGAGGTTAGGAGAGTGCTGTCTCTCCTGGAATCAACAGAAAATGTTTTAGCAGTCTATACTAGTCTAACCTGTGATTCATGGCTTCAGAATCCAGGAAAAGTTAGACAACAAAAGAAAGAAAGAAGCACTTCTCCAGGATTGTACTCTTTTGTATAGCAAGATTTGTATAGTAGTTCTTGGCACTGAAAAGGCACCAAAGCACATCTGGGCCATCAGCTGAAAAGCAACCCTGTTTCTTGTGCCATTGTTGATGTTGTGTGGCCAATGTGAGAAACTTTAGGTATTGTGCTTGAAGGTCAGAAATGTGCTCCAATTATTTCCCAGCAAAGTTGTGATTGCGCTTATGTATGAAGTTTTAGGAGAAAGAAAGTTACATTTTCAGATAGGTTCCATCTTCTTGGTGGATGCGCTTGGTTCGTAGGTTGTGGACTTGTAGTGTATATGAAAAGTATTAGGTATTAATCGAATGATAACAATTTTGAAGGTGTGCATACTCATCATGTGTGGCAGAAAAGTGTAAGAATGATGGAGTCAAGCTTGTGGATAGGTACCTTCATCCTCTAACCTCACCTATGCATGATCATCTGCTTGGTAACAGCAAGGGGGTGTTTAGATAGAATATCGATTAAAAAAAATGTTGATTTAAAAATATTGTGTCAAGAATATTGGGACATCAAAAATATAATTGACAGGATAATCGAAGGTAAAATTTTTGTTTTTAGTGTTGTTTTTATAATAGTTGTAAAAAATATCGGAAAGGCAATCCGTACGGGCGCCGCGTATAATCCAAGTGCAGAGAAAACTGACCCACAGAGGTTGAGTGGATGCTGTTTCCTTTGCCGAATGGTCAATGACGAGGACTTGTCTACGGCTCAAGAAGAAACACAGATACCATTACAAAGGAATCGATACACAAGAAAGCAACAAAGCAGAAATGCCATTTCACACATGCACATCCACCCCTTTTGTCCGTCGGGAAGTAATTTCTCTAAATGTGAATGAATTGTAGTGCTTTCCAGGCATGTAGCCTCCCTCTGCTCCTTGGAGGCTGAATCAACACCCAAGATAGAACATCCCTCTTGAGGTTTAACAATGAGTTGCACAAATGCCGAGGCACAAAAAGAAGTCCAATACAGTACAACTGGCTCTTAGCCACTCCAGTAAATAAGAAGTCCATAAAACTGTCTTGATTTTTCTTATGTATTCTTTATTCCAAATCAAGTACGATTTTCATATCATCCGAAACCGGCAGCCGACACGTGTTTCGTCCAAAAGGACTTTCTCAAGGCCAAATTAGAAGGAGAGCCGTAATATAATTAAAAGTACTACGTCCATATACGACGTGTACCACCTGCGTTGTAGATGTGATACCTATAGTCTAGAGAGTTAAAGGAATCCTCTCTCACTTTACGTTCTGTAGAAGGTTGGAGGTCTTGATAAACCTGAAACATTGGCAGTCTCGTCGCGCGTGGTCCTAAAGTAGACCACGCGCGACGAGACTGCCCATGTTTTCAGGTTTATCAAGACCTCCAACCTTCTACAGAACGTAAAGTGAGAGGATTCCTTTAACTCTCTAGACTACAGGTATCACATCTACAACGCAGGTGGTACACGTCGTATATGGACATAGTACTTTTAATTATATTACGGCTCTCCTTCTAATTTGGCCTTGACAAAGTCCTTTTGGACGAAACACGTGTCGGCTGCCGGTTTCGGATGATATGAAAATCGTACTTGATTTGGAATAAAGGATACATAAGAAAAATCAAGACAGTTTATGGACTTCTTATTTACTGGAGTGGCTAAGAGCCAGTTGTACTGTATTGGACTTCTTTTTGTGCCTCGGCATTTGTGCAACTCACCATTGCAAAATACTAAATGGCACTGTACTTTTCGTGAATGTGGATGAACAAGTAAAGCCTGATTATCGGCTTGGTCTCTTAAAGAGCATGCATTGTATATAATACGGAGAGTAACTAAGGAATTCAATTGGTATCAATAACAACAATACCAAAAGAGAGAAATAAGTCTGGTCTTGATAAAGGTGGCCTAAACTTGGGTAATACCATGAAACTCGTTGACGCATCGAACAGACTAAATCTGTTAAACATACCAGCATACTTGACGGGAATTTTACATTAATCAGATGCCTGTTATGATTATCCGTACGGATTAGTTAAACAAACAAAAAACAAAGTGTATTGTTGTATGTGCTCTATCTCTCTTTCCTTTTTTCTCTTTTTAAATGAATTTGGAGTGTTTTTCTACTGTGAATATGATATAAATGTTGAAAATAATTGTTTAAGGATATGCTGTCTCTAGATTATAAGGGTTTTTAGATTTATGGAATGTAAACAATTGTGTTATGGAATTTTATTCATCTTTGTGTAATTGTATTATGATTTTTTTGTTGTAAACTTGTTTTTATTAGCATTTAAGATAAGCTCACAGTGCAATTCTCAGTACTACTGTTAACCATTTTTCACAGCGTTATATCATAGCATATCATTCCAATCTACAATCTGTGACCATTATACAGTGCCCATTATTATCATCTGCCCAGTTCAACCAACGCGGTGGTAGGAGCATTGCTTGTGGCAACGGGAAGCGATTGCAAGGAAGAACAGTACCTCACGGGCGATCCTCTCGTACATACAACCTAAAGTTACAGTTATCGTGAGGTGTTTACTAAGCCACCAATGCACAAGACTGGATTCCAACCCATAGAGACTCAGTCCTAGAGGCACACATTTCGGATCTGTACGTGGGCATCGCAATTGCAACTGAGAACATAACGCCTATCGTGAAAACAATGAAGTAAGGAAAGAAGAGGTAAGAAGGAGCAGAAAGGAAGGAAAAGGGAGTGCGGGGCGTGACGGGGGGGACGAGGGGAGTCAAACGCTGCCAGGAGGTTGATTCACAAAGGTGCAGGCGCTACAGCAGCTAGAGCCGCAGGTTGTCTCCAATGACATGCGAGTAAGAGTAAGGGTCAACTATGGCGAAGGGGGCGTCGGAGCTCTCAGGCTCTGAGTGGGAGAGGTCGTCCAGCGCACCGTTTGAATTGGTCCCCCTGTGGGCTTCCAGAGACCATCTGGGTCTGGGGGGCATACTGCATCCTCGAAGAGGCGTAGAGCCTGCAATCTCGGTGGTTGCAGTCTAGCATATTCCAGTCGGCTTAGATAATCCACCAGGGGTTTCCATAATTTAGTAAATTTAGTGTCTTGGAATTGCAAGCGTGCTGTGAGTAGCTCCATTGCCACTGTATGCCACAGGCGGGTGAACCATACGTTAATCGGCGGCGTTTCTGCCTTTTTCCAGTAAAGAGCAATGATTTGTTTAGCAGCACCAAGCATGTGGAGGCTGAGGTGCCGATCGCGGTGAGTCATGGCACGCAGGTTCACCGGTCGGAGGCCTAGGACAATCGTGAGCGGGTTCTCAGGTAGCGGGTAGCCTAATACCTGTCGAATATGACTGAGAATTTCCTTCCAATAAATGATCAAGAGTGGGCACGTCCACCAAATGTGTAGGAAATCCCCCGGTGCGCTGGTGCAGCGCAAGCATAGAGGTGAAGAAGTGGGGAACATTTTATGCAGCCTGTGAGGGGTGTAGTAGCATTGGGTCATTACCTTATAGGCGGATTCCTGTTGGGGTATGCTACGGAAGATCTTCGGGATGCCGCGCCACAAGTGTTCCCATTGGGTGGGCACTATATCTATGTCAGGTACTGACTGCCACCGCAGCTGGTAGGGGTGCGGAGCGGTTCGCTGTGAATGTTGGAGAACTTGATATGTACGAGATATTAGTCCCCTAGAGTTATCGAACGCACGTACCAGCCGTTCGAACGAGGTGAAAGGTCGGGTGGCCACTCGCGTCAGAGAGGACGCTTGTACCCAGTGCCGAAGTTGAATATACTGAAACCTCGCCCCCTCCGATAACTGGAAGTCCCGCTTGCATTGTTCAAAAGTTTTAAGGGTATCCCCGCGAAGAGATCACAAATTGTCCTACATCCCCTTCCGTCCAGTCTGAGAAGTAGGGCGGATGGAGGGCCGGCGGGAAGTGAGAGTTGCGAGCTATAGGAGTGTGGGGAGACGGGAAGGACGTGAGGCCTTTGCGTGTTGCCAATTTATCCCATATCTCAAGCATGGTCTTGGTAGGGACTGCGATGTAAGCGCTTCGGGAGCGTGCATCACGAGGGAGTCACGCGAGGTCCCAAATGGTCCTATGGCCCTATCCATATGAAACCAAACTTTCTCACCCTCCCACACCATCCACTCCGAGATGAAGCGGAGGTGTGACGCCCAATAATATTCCAACAGGTTGGGGCAGGCCAACCCTCCCCTGTCACGTGGGAGCATGAGAATTTTACTACAGAAACGCAGCTTATTCCCTCCCCATATAAACGCGATTAGTTCACGCTGAAGGGCCTGAATTTGATGTTTCGGGATGGGCGTGGAAAAGATAGAGTATCTTTGGAAGGATCGACATTTTGACTGTGTTCAAGCGCTCCAACCAGTAAAGTGGTAGGGACTTCCACGCTCTTAAGTCAGCTATTACGGCAGTTTTACACTCCTGCCAGTTTGCTTGAGACCAAGTGGCTAGATTAGGGCTCAGATTGAGTCCCAAATAGCGAATGGAGTGGGATGCCCATTGATAGGGAATGAGAGATTGTAGCGCAACGATCTCTTCCGCAGGAATCGTGAGATTGAGAGCCCATGATTTTGCATGGTTGATTTTAAGCCCTGAAACCCTTTCGAACGATTGGAGCAACTCGTGCAAGGCAGGCAGAGAGGAACGTGGGTGTGACAGCGTGAGAAGGAGGTCGTCCGCGAACAAAGCTATTTTGTGGTCCAGGCCCCCAAGTTTGATGCCATGAATGTCAGGAGATTGGCGGATTATAATGGCCAGTGGCTCCACTACGAGAGCAAATAGGAGGGGCGATAAGGGGCACCCCTGTCTGGTGCCCCTGTGTATGGTGATGGGCTGTGTGAGCTGGCCGTTGACCCGCACTCGAGCAAGCGGGGAGATATAAGGAGCCATAATTCGAGCAATCATCTGGGGACCTAACCCTATTTTCTGTAGGACAGCTCGGAGAAATACCCAGTCTACTCGGTCGAATGCTTTCTCAGCATCGAGCGACAATAAGCAGGAGGGTATCTTCCAATGGTGAGCCTTTCCAACCAAGTGCGCAATGCGGCGTACGTTGTCTGCCCCTTGGCGTTGGTGAATAAAGCCCACCTGATCTGGCTCAATAAGGCCTGGGAGGTGTACGCTAAGGCGTTTAGCTAGGATTTTAGTGTAAATTTTGAGATCTATGTTTAGGAGTGCAATGGGGCGAAAGGAGGAGCTCTTTCCCCGGCTTGGGAATTAGGGTGATTTCAGCCATGGCCATATCCGTGGAGAGTCCTACTTCATCTGAGAAAGAGTTGAAGAGGCGAAGCATATGAGATTGAAGCTGTGGTAGAAAGGCGCGGTAGAACGAGACAGGTAGTCCGTCCGGGCCCGGGGTTTCGCCGATTGGAAGATCTTTTAAAGCGCTGACGAGCTCCTCCGGAGTGATAGGCTCCTCTAGCAGTTGGGAGTGATACTTGCTGATCGGGGACCACCTACAGGCCTCCAAGGTGGCCAGCACCTGGTCCGGGTCAAGCGACTCCCGGGCATAGAGGGACGAGTAATAATTCTGGAAGGCTTGGAGCTTAGCAGCCTCAGTAGTGGCCCAAGTACCATCTCCCATTTTAAGTTTAGCGATATGCGCCTTGGCTGCCCACGTTCGAAGGCGGCGTGTCAGAACTGTGCCCACCTTGTCCCCCCCATCGTAGTACCACTGTCACAAGACTAAAAGGGCGTGTTCGGCCTTGTTGGTTCTATGCGCCCGGAGCTGGCCTCAGAGCATGGCTAGGTGCCTCTTATGTATCGCCAAGGGATGCTCCTGATCTAGCCTCTCCAATGCCTTTATGTCGCGGAAAAGTTTGTCTTCAAACAAGCGAGCTTCCCGAGCTCGAGCAATAGCGATGGATGTGATGCTATCGCGAATCGTGGCCTTGAACGCGTCCCAGAGTACAGGGAGTGGAGTCTCCGGGAGATCGTTGGTCTCAAAGTAGGACGTAATAGCGTTTCAAAGCTCCGCCGTGTCTATGGGGTCCCTGAGGATATGAGGGGGAAATCGCCACCGGGAGGGATGTTTGGGGCGAGAGAAACTGTCATGAATAAGGAGTTCCACATGAGCGTGATCAGAGATCGAGATGTCAGACATAGACGCCGAGAGGGTGTCCTTGACGAGGGAGTGTGAGACGAAGAGATAATCGATGCGTGAATAGGAACGATGGACATGAGAGTAATAGGAGTACTCGCGTGCGTCCGGGGAATGGTAGCGCCAGATGTCTATAAGGCCTAGTGCAGTTAGTTGCCGCTTCAAGGCCGCTGACATGGCTCCCGTCCCATGGAATGAGCCCTCACTGCGGTCAAGTCCCACCTCCCATACCAAATTGAAGTCACCCCCCAAAATGAGATCAGGGTCATAGTGTGTTATGTGCTCTCGTAATAACCCCGTCAGGAACGAGTCTTGAGCTTGATTCGGTGTGTAAATGTTGCACAGGGTAAGAGTGCGGTGCCCAATCCTGACCATTACTTTGAGAAATCTGCCATCTTTGCTACTGACTACTCTGGAGTCCCCCTGGTGGATACCCGCCCGACAGAGGATTGCTACCCCCGCCGACTTGGTGGTCGCAGAGGCCCAAAGTTGAAGAGGGTATTGAGGATGTGCCATGCGAGGGACGTCGTCTCTCAGGAGGTGAGTTTCTTGCAAAAAGATGATATCCGGATTTTGCAATAGAAGATATTGCCATACCTGGCGACGCTTGTTGGGGGAGTTGAGGCCCTTCACATTGAGGGAGAGGAGTTTCAGGCAAGGTACAGAGGTCATGATCTCAGCGAGTCAAGAGCGGGCGCTAACATAGGCAGAAGGGTTGGAGTGGTACGCAGGACATTTCCCCCACCCCCAGTGGAGGGCTGGAGAGCCCAAAGGCCGTAGCGTTCGCTGCAGAGTACTGGATGTAAGAAGGGCAGCCTGTCAAAAGAGAGTCCCCAATATTCTCGGAAGTGTCCCCCCGCCAAGGGTGCGAGTAAGAGAAGTGGGGAGAAAGAAGAAGGAAAAAGAAGGCATAACATTTCGAGCAAAACAACGGCCGACATGGCCAACAAAGTCTATTCCAGTCCAGAGACTGGCCAGGCACCAGGGAGCAGGCCATCCCAGACATGTCACTCTCCAAGGAATAGAGGAGGAGGCGGATCATCAGAGAGCCGTATCACACTCTAGGAGCATAAACCAGAGCCGCCGTCGGGGCGCAATTCAGGCACAAGACAGCTATGTCCGCCGAGTGGCCCTGAGGGGGCCAGGTGATGGTCCCGTTTCCGCAAGGGACCTGTTCAGTGGGCAGAGAAAAGCAAAACAGGCAGGCAGCGGGTGCATTGTACAGTTATTTATCCGATGGCTGGGAACCTGGGGGCGACTGTCCGCCCTCCAGGGAGCGGATAGGCTGGATGTTGTCCTGTTTCTCTTGGGATGACGTGTAGACACCCCGGGGGGAAGGACGTCTGGAGCGATGCACCTTGGTCCATTGGGGTTTTTCCGGTTCGCGAGCCCTGGAAGGCAAGCCTGAGGGGCTCGTGGGTGGCGTGTCGGGGATCTGGAGTAGTTGAGCAGCTTCTTGGAAGGATCTTAGCACCCGGCGTTTGGATTCCCACTGGAAGATAAGTGTAAACGGGTGTCCCCATTGGTAGTGAACACCCAGTTCCCGGAGCTTATCTGTTATAGGCCAGAAATCCCTGCGGCGGCGGAGTGTTGTGGGTGCAAGGTCTTGGAACAGCTGTATGGGGGCACCCTTGAAAGTGAGCTCCGTTTTGTCTCGGGCTGCTTTGAGGATGGCCTCTTTCTCGGTAAAGAAATGGACCCTGGCCAGGATGTCAGGGATGAGGCCCGGTCGTCCAGGTGGGCCAGAAACTCGATGGGCACGGTCCAAGGCTAGCGGAGATGCATCGTCATCTCCCCTGATATCCTGAAACAGATCAGCCACAAAAGTCATAATGTCGGAGCCTTCCGCCCTAACCGGAACCCCTCGCAAGCGTAGGTTGTTTCGGCGTCCCCTATTTTCCAAGTCCTCCTGCTTGATCTGCAACTCAATGTGCTGTTCCTCCAGGGTGGCGAGGCACTGCCAGAGATGTTCCTGATCCTCCAAACGGGCATCAAGTGTCTTTTCGAGGTCGTCTACTCTCCCCCCTAGCTCCACCACATCTCTCTGGAGTTCTTTAACGCAGGCCTGAACCTCCGTTCGAAAAGAACCTATTTCAGATTTGAGTTCATGCATGAAGGTGGCCATAAAGGATTGCGTGACAGGGTCAGAGGATCCCCCGGCTGCTGATGCCATGTCCGCTGTTGAGGCTGAAACTGGCTTGTTCCACAGAGCTGTGACTGGGTTATCTTTAGGGGTTGCTTGAGGTTCCTTCCCGGTCCGTGAACGAGTCATGTCCCCCCAGAAGTGATGGCACGAGTAGGAGATCCCCGGTAGTCAGGTGCCACACAGGCACTGGTTGCCGTCCGGTCCAGCAAGGGGGGGCGAACCTGGCTACAGAGACAGGAGATCGTTGCGGTGAAGTCCGGCGCAGGCGGAGTGACCCTAAGGCATTCGATGGTCAGACCCTCCGGGTCCCCCCAAGCGTTCCACTAGGCTGTTGGGACGGTGCGAAGCATGGACAGCACTGGGTCGAAGATAGGGCAGGGGCCCGGCCCAGCAAGCGCTGATGGCGCCCCCCCTCCAACAGGGAGCAGAAGGAGGGTCACCCACTCTGGCCAGGCAGTAGTTTCCGCAGCGGTGATGGTGCTCAGTGGTATCCCCGGAGGTCTGCCAAGGTCAAGAGGGGTGTTTATGGCGTTGCGTGGTGAGGTGTCTACTTCACCCAATGTGCCGGCGGGTTGCCATACGCAGCGTGCACTCACCGGTACGCCCCGACGGGGCCACTCCGCCGCAGCGGAGGAGCAGCGGGGCAGGGTATCAGTCCACGGTCTGGGAACTGGCAGCTAGTGCTGCGACGGGGACCCGACTCTAGAGTGGCTACCTACAGGGGCCTCGACCCTCCGGACGTCAATCCAGGCTTTTGATGTGGCAGGAGGTGCCCCAGCACCGTGTGTGAGCCATGTGAAGAGAACTCAATCCACCAGATGCCCCTCAGAGCCCAGGAAGATCCAAGGTGACCATCACTTTGCCTCCGTACTGACCGCAGAGTGGTGGTGTCCCGCGCTCTGCCGCGGTTAGGCCAAGGTCCTCAGCAAAGTCAGCGGAGCGCCCCAAGAGCGCAACCATGTTCAGGGGGATCCACACAGGATAACAGAGGCATCGGTCAGTTCCCCGCATCTGCGAGGATCCGGGCCGCCCAACGACGCGCCTCAGCCGCAGCGCAGCCCAGTAATGTCACAACAGCTCTCGATGCCCCCGAATCAGTAGGGGCACCCCAGAGTCCAGCCACAACCAGAGAGGCCCCGCTGGGGTGCAGCGGCTGCGCGCCCAGAGCGGGTGGGTGGTGAGAGGCAGCAAAGGGCGGGCGGGCCCAGTCCGGGCGTAGGGGGCCACAGGTAGGACCCTCCCAGCCTGTAGAATAGCTCATGGGGCAGCGCGGAGGGCATGGGGATCCCGCCGTGTGGTAAGCGCTTCCGCTGATGAGCAGGCAGATCCAGCTAGGTCCCGGGTGGGACCCGATCCATGGAGACCTAAAATGGCGGCAAGGCTGGCTACTGTCCGGTAAGGCACTCCCCGACTATCACCGCCGATGCTCCCCAGCCCCGTACCTTAGCTGTTCTTGCGGGCTTGCTGTCGCCTGTAATCCCCGGGTGGGGTCGCTGATCAGAGCTGGGGTTCACTTAGGGGCGCTCCCGGTCGGGACCTGTAAGATGGCGGTCACTTTCCCACCAGTCGGTGCAGTCTATCTTCCTCCAGGGTGCTGCCAGTTGAAACGGGGGGATAACAGCGTCAGCCCATCTCAGCCCCCTCAGCACCTCCAGGGGCCCAGGCGCCTCTCCTCCGATGGTCTCCTGTCCTTGATCCCAGGGCCATGACGGGAATCGCTCTCCCGAGAGCGCGCAGGGCCGGGCTTCACAAGATGGCGGGTGTGCTCCTGAGAGCTGGAGCGCTCGCCCCGCCTCTGCACACACCGCTACCAGCCAATCTGGGGAGTCACCAGGCCCCCGGGCAGCAGCCTGAACCTTTCCGCCAGCCAGTCGCCCCCAACTAGGGCACCCCCGGGGCTGTTGTATGGCTTGGAAACGCTGATTTCACCGGCGGCGGCCCGGAGCTCCAACGGCGTGCATCTCACTCCATCTGCAGCGAGACCACGCCCCCGTATTATGATTTTTAACATTGTGGTCATTGTGGTGTAACAGTTTGGGTCACATTAGTTTTAATAAATACAGAATATATTT
The DNA here is from genome assembly GCA_963921515.1 of Calotriton arnoldi. Classification (NCBI taxonomy): domain Eukaryota; kingdom Metazoa; phylum Chordata; class Amphibia; order Caudata; family Salamandridae; genus Calotriton; species Calotriton arnoldi. The sequence goes on from CAWUFW010005722.1 coordinate 1,166,359, forward strand.
TTATATTAATTATTTGTTAGTTCTGTGGCACTATAATTGAAAGTGGGGTCTTTTTGAATACATGAAGTGTGATTGAGATTGGAATTGCACAATTGGCAAGGTTTGGTCAAGTTTGAAACCAAAAGGAGTACTAATTTGATTTCACAGTTCACATAGAGCCCTATCCCTTTGATGTGAGGGGCCTCTCTCATAACAGTCTAGGACAGACATTCTCTTACATCACTCTTAAAGCATGGAATGACCTCCCACTCCTCATCAGAGCAGCCTCCTCTCTTCTTGAACTCTGCAAGAAGCTGAAGACTTTGGCTTTTTAATTAACTAACCTAACATAGGCAAGGGTAGGCACACACCTGCTCAGCACCAGGATAAACTTGCAGGTATTTGTGCTACATAACATATTTTGTAGATGTGAATTGGTATAGAAAGTTCAATTTCTCAGATTTGTTTTGCTGTTCTGTGGTTATGTGTGGTACACTTTGTAATGTTTAATGTGTATTTGTGTGATTTCTTTAACAAAATTATTTTTCTATTCCCCTAAAATAAAATTATATACATATTTTAAGACATTTGGTATTCACATTAGATTTTGTATCTGGGTCAGTGGATTAGACTAATTGAGTGAGTGAATGTGGGATTGACTGGTGAATCTCTTTTCTTCTACAATATATCTAGTGGAATCCTTGTTAATTTGCTCTTGTGGCATTAGGCATTTTGACACCCTGTTCCTACAGGAGTGTCATCAGTTATTTGGGACCACAAAGGCAGATTAACTCGGCACAAGGGCTTCTGTGTGGGGATTAGCATTGCAGGCTGTATATAGGGTGCTCTCCTTCTGCAGGTGCAGCCTTCCAGTCTGGATGCAGATGGGTGCTTGATTTGAGCAGTTGGAGCTTAGGGTCAGGTCACCAGAGGGTGTTTATCTTCACAGTTGCAACCTTCCAGGAGGGATTAGGGCTTTTGTTTTGGTGATTACAATGACTCCTCTTCCTTGGCAGGCCCAGGGTTAGTCAGTGGCGTATCAGCCTCTTCGCAAATGACACGGATGCCAGGTGAATCAAGTTGCTTTTTAGTTGTATATCTTGATTCAGTTCTATATGGGAACCATTCAGGGAAACTGGGAGACCCTTCATGACATGGGGCAACTCCTGACTTTATTCTTTTTTGGGTGTTTCCGCATGTCATCCCTGAAAGAGTCTTATCTGGTACAGGCAACACTGGGGTGAGTTACAGCACAAAAACAACAGTGTTACAGTGGAACCCAAGAGGAGATACTGCAAACGGTTTGGGCTTAACAACCCAGACCTGGGTTGTTATAGACAGCACCCACTGGCAGGACAGTAGTGTCTTAAGACTGAAGAGGAAGTCAACCCTGACTCCAATCCAGGCTTTACAAGGTATGACATGGTGGACCACAGTACTCAGCATATAAGCCACATTTCCCGGAGCCCTTCATCATCGAAGATAGTCCAGCAGAAGAAGAGGAGCCAGGCTTTTAAGAGTGTCTAGTTAAGAAAAGCTCTTGCAGCTCATCATCCAGTCAGATTTGTGCCATCCCTATTCCTGGCAGTGCTCTGAATAGGTCTGCTCATCATGGTACATATTTCCTGATTATAGTGCTTCTTGTTCCAGTCCTTCCTGGCCCTGCTCAACGTCCTTCCATATAGTGACCCTTCTTGGGCCTCCCAAATCTAAAACTACTGATCCTCCCCACCCTATGCCTGCTGGGGCCTTGAACCCCTGGCTCTTTTGTCCCGGTTCTCCTAGGTTTGGCACTCCTATTCCTCTGATCTGGGTCATCCTCACACTCCTTGACCTGGTATTGCATGCACTGGTCCTGGTCTTCCTTATTAAGTGCTCTTGGGCTAGACCTGGTCATTTTGGTCCAGGTCTGGTCCCATTGGTCCCTGAGGCTCTTGTTGTCCTGGTCCACCTGGTAATCACCGGCTTGGTCCTGCTACCTCAGTTCCAGGTCCAGTTGGTACACTCCAGGCCCTGAACCCCTTGCTTCTGCCCATCTAGATGTCCTAGCTATGTTCCAGGTCCTGCTTATCTTGGCCCTTCTAGTCCACCTAATCCTCATCCATTCTAGTCCCTAGCCCTAATGGTCCTTGTCCACCTGCCACTGGTCTAACCAGTTGTCCTGCTTCTCCTTCATCTTGTCATGATACTTTAGGCTCTACTCCTGTGGATCTATGTCATCCTGGTTCTGCACTGACTCCACTTGCTCCTGATGCTTCTTCTACAGGACATCCTGTTCGTAGCTGCCCAGCTTGGGTGCCTGGTTCCTGTCATCCTGCTCCCCATGATCTTGTCCTCTTCTTAGTCCTCGTCTAGGTCTTCCTTGGTCTGGTATGGCAAGTCTTAATCCTCCAGGGCCTCTGTGACTTGATCCTCCAGGTTCCCTTGGTTGTAGTCCCACTGGTACTCATTGTCCTGCTGGCTCTGGGTGCATTGGAATCTGCTCCTGAATCACAAAGTTCTGTTCTTCCAGTCTTCCTCACTCTCAATCTGATTTGCCTAGCACTGGCTTTCCTATTTATGACTGATGCAGTCTCTCTTCTTGTTCTGATTTTGTGCCCACTAGACTTGGTCCTCCTTTGTGGGTCTTTTTATGCCTAGTACTCTGTGCCCTGGTCCTCCTGGCCACCCTGGTCCCCTTCTCCTAGCTCTTCTTGTCCCTACCTTCTTGTCTTGACTCTCATCCCTTTGATCTAGTCCTTCTGATCCTCCGCACCCTGTTCATCCGATTTCTGGAACACCGGCTTCTGGTCCTATTGGTCCTCTCGGTCCACCTGACCTCCTGTGTCATGGACCTCTTAGACCTAGCCCTCTTACCCTTGCCACCCTAGTTTGGATTGCTCTGTTCCTCCTAGATCTGTGCCTTGTTCTCATGGTCCTTCAGGCACTGCCTCCAATGGTCTGGGCAATGTTGGTCCTGGTTCTCTTTCTTTGGGTCCTTCTGGCCTGGTCAATTTGGTCCTGATCCTTCTGGCCATTCGCATACAGTCCCCTTCATTTTCCTGTCTCTGGTTGTTCTGGTCCTCCTGATCTTCCTCACCCTGGCTCTGCTACTGCCAGGTCCACGTCCCCCTAATCCACTTGGTACTCTGGGCCCTGGTCCTTTAGTAATGGTCCTACCAGCACTCCTAGGCCTGTTCATGGTATTCTTGCTCCTGATCTATTTAATCCGAATTGCTCTGGCCCTGGCCCTCCTGGCTCCAGTCTTCCTGATATCCTTGATAATATCTGCCTTGTTTTTCTTGTTTATTCAGGTTCCCTGGTTCTACTGGCCATATTCTTCATGCACCTAATCTTCCTAGTCTTCCTTGATCTGGTCCTGCCCCTCCTGGCCCTGGTCCTCCTATTCCTTGTTGTCGTAGTTCTACAACAAATGGGCAAGCCCCTCCTTGTTCTCGTCCTCCTGGGCCTGGCTATCCTGTTCCTCATCTTCCTGGCCTTTCCGTTTCTAGCTCTGTGGCCTGATCTTCCCTTGGCTGTGGAATACTGGTTCTGATGTCCCTGATCCTCCTTTTCCTCTTCACCCTGGTCATCCTGGTTGTGGCACTCAAGGTCCCGACCCTCTGCACTGATCTTCCTGGCTCTCCTGTTCCTTTGTTTCCAGGCCATATTAGAGCAGCTTGTCCTTCTGGCTTTGGTTGTCTGGGTTCCAGGTTTTACCTCCTGGGTCCTCCTGGACATAGTTGTCCTATTCTTGTTTTAAATAGTCTTTGTTCTTCTTCTTATTCTCTGCCCATTGGCCCGATCCTCTTGGCCCTGGTCCTTACATTCTGGTTTCATCTTGACCTAGCCCACCAGCCATTGTAGTCTTGATTTTCTAGGTCAAGGTCATCCTGGTCCTTATTGTCCTATTGTGCTGGCCATATTAAACCTTGTTTTTTGGCCATTGTGTCCCTTCTTGGTTCACCCAGTCTTGCCTTTTCCTGGTCCTGTTTCTTTCTGATCCTCTTGCGCCTGGTCACCTTGTCTTGGTTCTCCTCACTCTGAACCTCCTAACCCGGTAACACAAGTCCTGATGGTCCCCTTGGTCCATCTGGCCCTTTGTGTCCTGGCCTTTTTACTCTTTGATCTCCACGTTCAAGTTGTCCGAGTCCTCTTGGATCTGTTCCTTGTCCTCTTAGTCCTACTGGTAATGTACCACTGGTCCTGGCTGTCTTGATCCAGGTTCACTTGTTCAGGTCCTCCTATGCCTAGTCATTTTGGCCCTGGTCCTCCTAGCCATCATTATAGAGTCCCCATGATCTTCCTGACTGTGTTTAGCATTCTTACATCAGATTCTTCTCACCCTAGTCCTGCTATCCGAGATGATTGCACCGCCCCATTTGGAAATCCAACCCCTGGTCACCTAGGCCCTGATCTTCATGGTCTTCTTAGCCTTTGTTAACAGGCCTTCTAATCATGATACATTAACTCCATCTAGCCCCCCTTGCTCTGGTCCTCGTGGTACCCTTGGTCCTGGTTCTCCTGGTCTTCTTAGTCCCTGTCCTGCTTATCCTGGTCTGCTGGTCCTACTGGCCATTACCCTCCTGATCCCGATATTCATAGTCCTCAATCTGGTCCTGACCTCCTGGCCCTAGTCCTCCTCCACCTTGACCTCATGGTTCTGCATAAACTTGTCCTGGCCCACTATAGATCATCATAGCTTTTCCTAGTTCTGAAGATTCAGGACCTCTGGTGTATGGCCATAGAACTTCCTGGTCCTGTACATCCTTGTCCTGGCCTGTCTGGCCACCATTTCCTTGTACTCCTGTCCCTGGTCCCCTGGATCCTGGTTCTCCTGCTTCACAGGCTCTCGGTTCTTGACCTTTTCATCCTCTCCACCCAAGCTCTGGTTCCTTGCTCCTCTGGTTTAGCTAGTCCCCCGATGTACCTGCTACTAATCCTTCTGCTCCTGGTCTGTGTAGTCCTGGTCTTAGTTCTGGTACTGCTTTGTCTGGTCCTTCTATATCAGGTCTTCTGGTGCTGGCACTACTAGCCTTGGGATCCCTAGGCCTTCCTAACCCCTGGCCCTCTTAACCCATCCTAGTCCTACTAGTCCTCCTGGTTTTCCTATTTACTTTTTTCTTGTCCATCTGACTCTGTTCCCTTAATCATGTAGATGTCCTCCTGGGTCTGGTCTTCTTTATCTCTGGGGCACTGGTGCTCCTAGATCCCATGTTGCATATCACTCTGGTTCATTTAGTCCTTGTCACCTTGCTTTAGGGTCCCCTATGTCTGATCCTCATGGACCTTCTGATCCTGGTCACACAGGGCTTGGACTTCCTGCTTCTTTATATTCCTCCTGGTCTTGTTGATCTAGGGTCTCCTGGACCTGCTAGCACTGGTCCTTTCTGGTTATGGTCTTCCCTTTCCTGGCCCATTAGCTTTTGGCCCTTTGGTCCTCCTTGATCATATTTCTGTGGTTCTGGACCTCTCTGGTACTTTTCCCCTTTGGCTGGTCCATGTAGGTCTGCTACTTCTGGCCCTAGTTGCCCTCATCTCTCTGGTTCTGGTTGGCTCTTGGGTCCTCCAAGCTCAACTTGTTGTGCTGGTCCTGGGTCTTCTGTTCCTTCTGCTCTTGGTCCTTCTGTTTCTGCGGTCCCTCGTCCGCTGCGCTATGGTTCCACTGTTCCACATTATCCTGGCCATCCTGATCCTTATGCTGCTCCTGGTATCCCTAGGCCTGTTTTTCCATGTCCTGTTCCTCCTCATCTCTTTGTTCCTGGTCCTCCGTGCCCATGATAACACTGGTTCTCATGGACAAGTTCTCCCTAGTCCTGATCCTTCTTGTCCTTGTGGGTCTAGTCGTCCTGGCCATCTTGGTGGTTTACCTCCTGGCCTTTTCTGTCCTACTGGTCATCGTCTTCCTCCTACTGGTCCTACTCCTTCATTCCCTAGGTCCCCTCACCATTGACATTAGTCAGGTACAGCCTCCAAACCTGTCACTCAGACTTTTTTGTACCTTCCAGATTTCTTTTGCTGAGACAACACTTTCAAGGACAAAAATGAGAGCCAAGAAGAGGGTGGACCTTTCCTACTTAAAACACTGATAAGCATGTTAAAAATGAAACTACCATTCCCAAGATACATTGAGATAGTGACTAAAATGTCAATGTGGCTGAAGGGCAACTCATGACATGGGACCAATAAGCATATATGCCTGAAATCCACTCTATATACTGGGTGAATATTTTCAAAAGATTTGGTTATTTTGCTGACATCTGAGTGTATAAGCACTTCTGCTGTGAGTTACTCAGATGCATTCCTTACCTGACTCCTGCTTTCACTTCGCCTGTTCTACAGAAGCCATGTTACTGTTTCTCGCTCAATTTATCACCTGCAGGCGTCCCAAAGCACTTTGCCCTAAGCTCCAATTGCCCACAGTAAGTGCCACTCATCTGTGGCCTAGATACCACCCATCTCTGTGGTTCCTGTTTGCTACTGCTTGTCTATTGTTGCTGTGTTGCCAGGTTTGAAATACTAAGCAAGTCCATTCTCCATTAAAAAGAAGACCAAAACTAGAGCAAGGCCTTACGTAAGAACCTTAAAATTAACCCTATACGGCTTCAGGAAAGGCAAAGGCACAACTGACCAATGCTTGAACTTAATGATGATGGCTGCCAAATATACTCTGGTAAAAAAGGTCCATTTTTGTATGGCCTTTATGGACCTTTCTGCCGCGTTTGACTGTGTGGTCCATAGCAAGCTATGGGCCATTATGGAGAGCATGGGCGTAGATACATCAATCATTATTTTTATAAGGCAGCTATATCTGGGAGCAACAGCAAGTGTTCGTTATGGGAAACAAGGGGAGTGTACAAGGTCCTTTAACATTGAAAAAGGAGTGAGACAAGGTTGTGTCCTTGCACCGTTCTTATTTGCCCTCTGTACAAATAAACTGGAATCGGTATTGGTAGAGAGCGCAAAGTACACCCCTTATGTCAAGACTGCCTCCCTCCCAATACTCCTCTATGTAGACGATGCTGTGCTTTTAGCTAGAACCCCATTGGCACTGCAGAGCCTCATAGAGGTGTACACACATTTTATAGCTAGCCTGGATTTACATGTTAATGAATCCAAAACATTTGTATTAATTGCAGGGTCTGGATTCAAGAAACCCCAAGATTCTCCATAGTAAATAGAAATATAGAAGTGGTGGATACATTTACTTATTTGGAAGTACTATTTGATTGTAAACTAAACTGGAAGGATATGGTGCTTAATAGAGCCAATCTCATGGAAAAAAATATAGATTCTCAAAAAAATTAGGTTCAAAACCCATCCTGGAAATGTTAAAAATCTGTTTAGCAAAAGCTAAATCCGTTGCCTCATATGGGGCGGCAATCTGGGGAATGGCGGACGTTGTAGCAATTCAGCGTGTGGTGGATGCTTTTTGTAAAAGACTTTTATCTACCCCTTCTGCTTATTTGAATTTTATTTGCCACCGCAAACTGATCTCACCTTTTATTAGTGATTCAATTAAGCTGACCCCTTTGCTGTTGTGGCAATCAATATGGAAAAGGGATAGTGTTAGACTCAACCAATCAGTGCTAAGGGACATCCAAAAAATGGATTATGCACTCAGAATCCCGTGGCTGAGTTATGTAGGGTCCACTCTGGCATTGTTGGGAGTGCAAGAACTGTATGAAACCCCACTGCTCTGTGCTAGTTTTCAGAAGCTTAATCTAAAAGAAATTTTCCTAGCAAAGGTACGAAATGACTGAGTGGGTGTGAATAAAGACAAAAGCACAGTCATTTTATACCAGACACTTCTACCTGCAAATCTTGGTGCATTTTCTTATTTGATCAAAACTCACAGCATCAATTTATTTTGATACGCTTTCGTCTAAATTTATCGCACTTATGATTGGGGTCCCCGAAAACACGTATGCACTGAATCAATTGTCGTCCTGCCCTTGTGACGGAAAATCTATCCAGTCTAGTATGCATTTTTAATTCTTTTGCACTTTATATAGCCAAGAGAGAAAGAAGTATATTATTCCCCTCTTACGTAAACATGCTTTTAAACAGTGTTTACCAGCTTTAAATTTTATTCAGCAATTGGCAGATCCTTATGTATATATTACTATTGCTTCATTTCTCTGGAGTTTTTTAGTTGTTGCGATTGTGATTAGGGTAGAGTTTTTCTTAATCTTTGTGATTATACCAAGATCTTAAAGGCTGGCTTATAGTGACAATTTTTAGGGGAGATATGGGGCATAGACTATCTCATTAGTCCGGTCTTTCCTCACATGTTTTTATTTAGATTTAGATGAACCAGAGGGAGGGAATAAATGTAGGTTGTTTTGGGACTCTCAAATTATTATTATCTGAAGTGATGGGTTTTATCTGTATTTTAGTATTGAGCATGGTACAAATATATCTGATTTTTTAGAAATACCCTTCAGTGTCAAATAGTTATGTGTATTTATTGTACTTTTATACGTTTTAATTAATGCGAATAAAGTTTGTGACTGACTGTGCCTGACTAAAATGTCAATGTGGCTGAAGAGCCACTCATGACATGGGACCAATAAACATATATGCCTGAAATCCACTCTATATACTGGGTGAATAGTTTCAAAAGATGTGGTTATTTTGCTGACATATGAGTGAATAAGAACTTCTCCTGTGAGTTACTCAGATGCATTTCTTACCGGACTCCTGCTTTCACTTTGCCTGTTCCACAGAAGCCATGTTGCTGTTTCTCACTCAATTTATCACTTGCAGGCATCCCAAAACCCTTTGTCTTAAGCGCCAATTGCCTACTGTAAGTGCCACTCCATCTGCGGCCCAGATACCACCTATCTCTCTGCAGTTCCTGTTTGCTACTGCTTGTCTATTGTTGCTGGGTTGCCAAGTTTGAAATACTAAGCAAGCCCATTCTCCATTAAAAAGAAGACCAAAACTAGCACAAGGCCTTCCATAAGAACCTTAAAATTAACCCATCTAAAAAATAATCAAAACGAAGATCATGAACACTAAACAAAACCTATGTATTCTCATAATTTTAAAATATTTTGTAACAAGCTCATTATTCTTTGCAGATAACCAAATACTCGTAGACGGCAGCACAAATTGTCTTTGTGCCATGTCCTGAAGCTTCTTAAATAGATGTTTTATTCTTACATTTCTTATTTTAGTATGATAATAACATAAATGTTTTTATTCAAAATTGCTGTTACTTTTTCTTATCTCTAAACAACTTTATTTAATTCATGCAGTTACTTTGTACATACATTTGTACATTTGTATGTGTACTTACTTTCAAATTCTTCACAAATTCTGCATCCTTATTACAAGATGTCCACCACCCTACCATTGCCTAAAGTCCCTTGCAAAATAAGGACCTCCTTCACACTATTTATCTAGCTGTGGGTCAAATAGTATGTGATTTCTACTATTTAGTATGATGCTGGATAAACAGTGAAGTTTCAGATATCCAGCCAGCCGCTGGCTGAATAGCAGAGATTATGTGCTATTTTGTCAACTGCTGGATAAATAGCAGAGATTATGCATAATGTAGCTTGCGGGTGGATAAAAAGCCACTGTCAAAAGGTAACTAATAATACCCCTCACAACCTATCTTTTCATTACTACTTACCTGTTTTTCTCATCACAGTATTAGCTGTGAGATGGTTAGCTCTGCCAAGACACAGGTTTCACTTGAATATTCAAACAATTATTTTAATATATAATAAAAGAACACCATCTATATCGCCCATGGCTCCTGCCACCACTCAATAAGAAAATTGGCCCCATCACTTCTTTTCTTCCTGTCTTGGTCGTAGACAATTCCTTTCCTATATCGATGGCAAAGCATTACATTAGCTAAGTGTTTTGTGCTCATGTGGTTAGTTTAGCTCTGCTTGCGACTGTCCTCATTCAATAGGGGTCTTCAAAGTGAAAGGCTGCAGAGTCAAAGGAAACATTTGCAGTGCAGTGGTTAGGGAAACACTGGTCCAGCCCTTATCATACGCCGCCTGGATTACAGTAATGTGCTATTTATGGCAGTTAATAACACCTTACTGTCTAAGCTCCAGGTGGTACTAAATACAGCTGCCCGCCTGGTCTGTAATCTCCCGTCAGGCTCCCCCTCGTCTCCTATTCTGAGTGATCTTCATTGGATCCCTATCCAAAAGTGTATCCTGTTTAATATCTGTTGTCTGACCCACAAGTCCTTGATGGGCAATGCCCCTCTCAACCTAAAGGATGAATTGCATTACTTTCTGCCTTCCTACACTTTATGATCTAGCAATAGTAAGTTTCTGATTGTCCCCCATGTTCACACTGTGAAATACGGTGGTAGAGCCTTCTCCTTTACGATCCCCACTGCCTGAAGTAAACTGCCTCTCCATCTTCGTTGTGCTGATTTCACCAAATTCAGGAAAATGCTGAAAACGTGGCTGTTTTAGTCTCTAGCTATTTGTTTGGTGCTAGCCGAGTACTGAGATATACCTTAGCGTATGATTCGTTGTGCTTTATCAAGTGTTATTAACAAGGGTGTGCTTGCAAAGTCGGGTTCTGTTGAGAAACATAACACTTCACTAAGAAGTACAATGTTCACCAACTATACTGGAGGCATAGCCTTGTTTCATTCACCAAACACCATAATCAGCAGCAGGATGACCCACCCAAAATGGATGACATGTCAGACTGCAGGAAGGTGGGGCGTGGCTAAGCCAGCCAACATGGCGGACGCACATCTCTAGTGCTCCGATAGCCTGCCCAACAATTGCAACCCATCCGGCCCGGTAGCGCAACGGAGAAACTGCCCAGCGACATGGACAGCTTCCTGGCTCCTGTCTCCATCTTCCTGCTGAGTTGGGAGCGACTCTGGCAGCGCTCAGGGACGTGGGCCTTGTGGGCCGCATGGAGGCTGACAACATGGCGTCGCCCAACAACAACTAGAGCGGGTGGTGGAAGGAGAGCAAGTGACCGGAGGGAGCTGGTATTCATACTGACCCTAGCCCACAGACAAACCATTACTCGGGGGGACCAAATACCCTGGGGACCCTCTGCCGGGGCTGTGAGAGAGGGCCCCCATGACTGGATCCCGGGAGAGTGACCCGGTGCACCAAGGCCCTAAAGTGGTGGCACACCCAGCGATGGATGGGTGGTGACGGCGAGAAGAGGCAGACTGGCACTGGACAGCGTATCTATCGTTTGGCAGATGCAGCCAGAGCAGTATTGAGTGCTCCGGCGGAGGAGGCCCTCCACTCTGCACTTTGGTCAGGGTGCGGGCTGATCGGTGAATGCGACCGATAGTGGATGAGACAGATAGTTGTTGGTAGGTGCTCACCCAATACTGCGCTACCCTGGGCAAGTGGATACCGGCAGAGAGGTGACGAGCCCCACCACGGGCCCCTGCGAGGAAGACTCTTGTGGTTGTGACCCCGGGGGAGGGGCCCCGCCCGCATCGGTGCCGATATTGAGGCATGCGGGCCTCCATTGCCTGAGACAACCATGGACTACATCCTGGGCCTGTAAACCGGAGGGGGACCCCTTGCACACGTGTTCCTAGGGGGAAGGCCCCTGCCTATGTCAGTGCTGATGTTAAAGCATGTGGGCCTGCGCTGTCTGAGACTGTTATAAGCTGCATCCTGGGCCTGTGCCAGAAAAATGTAGGACTCAGTCGGGTCCCGCGGTGACTCACTGGGTAAGAGGCAATTAGCGGGGGAGCCAGAATTCGGAGAGTGCCCCCCACAGAGCCCCAGACCAGTGCCATAAATGAGGCACGGGGAGCAAGAAAGTAGCAGATGCTGCAGGGGGACCCTTACTACTACGTACTGAGCACCCCTTGTAGCACATGCACAACTGAGAATCTCACGGCACCTCACAGTCCCCTGAGTGGGTCGTAGGCCCTGACCGGTGCTACGGTCAAGCCCGTCGAGCACTCAGTACTCCAGCTCGCCATGAATGGCGCATTAGCGCCATGATCGAGGCGTGCACACGGTGCTTGGCCTGAGAAGGGGGAGGCGAGGAGCGCAGCTCGAAAACTAGGGACCTCTACCTCTCATCGACACTGACTCCCCCGGGTGTTGAAGGAAGTGGCTCTCTAGGGCCACTCGGGTTTTCTTACAACCACCTGCTATGCCTTCCCAAAAATGAAGAGTCGGTCAGAGAGTAGAGAATACAAACTTACATTTATTAGTAATGCTCTGCAGAGTAGTCCATCATGACCTGCACCCTAAGATGTCTGCCGAGGGACTGGCCCCCCAACAGCCCACACTGAGTAATTATTCCTCTCGAGAAGCCCCCAGCAACGCCCACAATGGAAAACTACTGGCTTGGGCCGATCATGAACAAAGAGGCACAGTAGGATGAGCTAACACCTGCCAGATGGGTACATTTTATCAGGAATCCAAGGCCAAAGTGCTGGGTCTCAGCATCTCCTAGCGTGGGAGCAGAAACTACACATTCGGATAAGTATGCGAGGGCAGAACGGCCTATGCATTAGTAAGTCGAGAAACAGCCTTGAACAGAAAGAAAAAATAATAACGGAATACAGTGTTCTGCTGAGGCAAGCACTATGAGCAACGAGGCCTAACTCGGGCACAGTCTAAGCAGCCTAATAAGGATTACGAAATGCAAAATGGAGTCACACTCATTAACTGAAGCCTGCGCATTACGGGGATAACTCAGTGGGTTGCCTAACGTGAATACAAATGGCATCTATTTAGCCACACATTGCTAACCTAATATAACGTGAGATGAGTGCGTTGCAGGGATAGGAATTTGAAACCTAACAGACCCTCCTTTTAGCATGGGTGGCTAAATGCTTTATTCGCTATCCGGCAGGATCTTTACAATTCTAAGGGAGAGAAAGAAATTGCATAGTCACTCATGTTACAAGGGAAAAACAAGCCACACATGAGCATTGAAATCACCTAATACTCAAAGATGCCCACATCTATGAGCATCATATCCTGAATTTCCTGCATCATCATAACAGAAATCTTGTTGTCACGTCTTGGCAATGTAGGGGTAGGGGTAAGTTTACTCATACAATAGGTGCAACAGGCTGGAAGGCAATTAATGCATAAGCAACAGGTAAAGATGACTCCTGCGATGGCTATTAGGACAAGTAATATCTTCCAACCCCATGATGTCATCAGACCCCAGAGCCACCCTGTGAGGGACCATGAACCATTATCCTGATGGATATCTGAGGCAAGTCTGTGGTAATTTCTGTATTGCGGAATACACATTAGGGGCACTATCAGGGATGTACACACAGCAGCGGCTGCCGATGATGTGACAGGCTCCACCCCGATCAGCCAGAATGACGTCTAAAACCATCCGATTTTGAAGAGAAACGAGCCTCGTAGCCTGAAGCTCGACTGTAATATTAGTCAGTATACCGGCAGTAGTATTAATAACTCCCTCAACTACTCTAGCAAGGCGACGAATATTACGACTATTGAACATGGGACCCCAGAATGGCAGGATGCCCTTCATTATGTCAGTAAATTGCTGCAAGGTGTATCTGTCTGATCAATATCGTCTGGATTGACAACTCTCCTAACTCGGTGTACCTGGAGATCCCTACACTGTAGCCTATGATCCTTGTGGTAGTTGGACGGTGGAATGTAAACAGGAGGCAAGAGAAAGGAAACATAACACCGGCCAGACCACCCTCTCGGAAGCCATGTATAAGCCTGTTCCCCACAGATGAAGTATACATTCGGAGGTGTAAGCACAGGTGGGCTGCTAGTAGTGTTCAACCGGTATGTGTAGTTACAATGTCTCTGTCCTACCGAAATGTTCCCTGTTCCTTCAACACAGAAACTAGCTGTTGCGTTGATTACAGGGACAGGCATAGCTTTGTCCTCAGTGATATTGCGTTCCTGGAAACATTTAAAGTATTCAGTGACATTAAATCCTTGGAAATCTAGCATTTCATTTCGTAACCAAGTGACATTTTCGTGAGTTTCAAATACATTCATGCAAGCATCTGGGTGCAGGGTACCCTCCTTGTCATCTGCCTCAGGTGTATATCCCTGGTGTACCACTATATACTCCAATACTGCTTCGTAGTCAGCCTGCACCCAGGGTGTATATCCCTGGTGTACCACTATATACTCCAATACTGCTTCGTAGTCAGCCTGCACCATTTTCATAGCATCAGCATGATAGTGCATGTATACCATAGAGAGCAGTTGAAACCAGGCTTCACAGGTACCCAAATATGACAGGGGCAATGACACTAGCAAATCATTTTTGTGTATAACTGAGGAAAGTAGCCCACACACCCAGCAATTCGTGGCATTAGTAGTACTGTGTACCTGATGAAGCATCTGAACAAAATCATTTTGGGCATGTCTGTCTATGCCTTTCTTTATGTGGGGCCAATGTAACAAACGAGTGCTCAGCTGGAGCCGGGGTAGTCCCTATCAAGGCGTGCACGGGATGTTGTTCTTCTAAGTACCAGACCACCCCAAATACGACCATCAGAGAAAGCAAAATAATTACAACAAACACTATTTTACTCTTAGTGGACCTAGAGGACCAAACAGGACCATCTGGAGTGGGACGCGGAGCCGCAAAGGGCTGCTCCTCATCAGGGATAGGATGACCAAAGGGATACATTTAGAAAACTTCAAGGGCAACTTATAGGTGTCACAAGGGAAAGAAAAATTCACGGACTAGAGCCACTATTGCAACAACAGTACCAGAGGGCACAAATCACCCAGCGTCCATTTAGAGCCTCACTGGCAGGCTCCTATTGTTCATCAACGACGGTGCTCTGAAGCACTCCCACGGAGGAGCTGCACGATCGCAGCCCTTGCAGAAAAAACAAATCCTTCTTCTTTCAGGATAGGGCACCCTCCCTCCTGGGCAAATGCCCTCAACTATCCTGTCCAGGGCAGTGCACCAGTGTAGTTCACCCTAGTCTAATACAGGCACCTTAGGCACAGCACCTGCGCCCTAAGCTCAAACTCTTCTTTCGGGGCCTCAGATTATATTTTGTTATTCCAGGCACTGTTTCATCAACAAAAAGGGGCAGAAACTCAGGATCAGATGGGCATCGAGACTCAGATTCCGGTGTATTAGAAACGGTGTTATCCGGGGCGGCCCTTATCTCTGGTGGGATCGCCTCGGACAGAACTGCATCACTTTCTTCGTCCGTCTGCGCCCACCTCACCCGGGCGTCAGAGAAGGGAACGAAGCGTGGCACCTTCTCACACTCCTGATCACCGATGCCTTCGTTGACCCAACAGTCGTACGGGAGCGGTAGAGGTACCCGTTTAACGTGCGATCCGTGGATCCAGTGTTTCTTGCCGTCTACTTTCACCGCTGTACGGGTGGCAAGAAGGACGAGGAGAGGCCCCTTCCACCTCGGCTCCAAACAGCTTTTCCGTTGAAAATTTCGGATGAGCACACAATCGCCGGGCTGTATTTGATGCCCGGGCCCCTCTGGTACTGGCTGCAGCGTGGCTTGTATCTGTTGGTGAAGAGAACGAAGATCTTGAGACAATTCATACAGATAGTCTACAAGCAGGGGGTACTCTATCTCGGAAAAGCGCTTGGGTCTTGGGACGCCCCAAACATTAGCAGGGCGTCCGAAGACCACCTCATACGGGGACAACCCTGTTCTAGAATGCGATGTCGCTCTGGTAGATAATAAAGCCAAGGGTAACGCATCTGGCCATTGCAGTCCTGTGCTTTCTTGAATCTTTGCTAGCTTCAGTTTGAGAGTACCATTGTACTTCTCAACCAGACCTGCTGACTGGGGGTGATCCGCTGCATGAAACTTCTGCTTAATATGCAAACCTGTGCACACGAATTCAATGACTTTCACATTGAAGTGACTTTCGTTGTCACTCCAGATCATGCGTGGCAACCCATAGCGCGGGAAGTTCTCTTTTAGAAGTGCATTCGCCGTCGCCATAGCTGTATTCTCTTTAGTGGGATAAGCCTCAATCCATTTACTGAATGCGCAGATCACTACTAGCACATACTTTAGGTTATTAACCCGTTCCATTTCATTGAAATCCATCTGGAGAACCTTGAAAGGGAAGGAAGGCGGTGCAAAGTTACCAGCAGGTGTAGGAGTACCTTTCCCAGGGTTATGCTTCAGACAAATGATGCACTGCTTCACTAGGTGCGTGGCTGCCTTAGCGATATTATCATTCTGCCGTACTGGGTCCAGTAACTTGCATATTCCTTTGCCACTAATATGCGCTGGGCCATGGGCCATGGTAACAACAGGGAGCACATATGAATTAGGCAGCAACCATCGCTGCTTCCCTGACAAGTCAGTCCAACACCCATCCTCATCCAAGCGACCTGTTCTCTCCTCCCACATTGCTAATTCATCTAAAGTCGCCTCACCCTGGATTTCCCTGACGTTTTCCGGTGTGTCCTCGAACATTCCGTTGTCTGGGACCCACCTAGCGGGGCCTGCCACCAGCATCTTTGTCATCTTTGATCGAGCTGTCTCCTTAACTGTCTGGTCTGCGAAAGCATTTCCCCTCCCAACATCATCTGTAATAGCCTTATGTGCGCTACATTTCACTATTGCTAACTTACTGGGAAGTGTCAGTGCGGATAGCAATCTATGTATCAATGGCCCATTCTGAATCCGCAGTCCGTGCGAAGTCAAGAACCCTCTCTCAGGCCAGAAGCGCCCAAAATTATGGGACACCCCAAAGGCGTACTGGCTGTCGGTGTAGATATTAACAGCCAGTCCCTCACTCAACTCACAAGCCCTGAGGAGGGCAACAAACTCTGCAGCTTGAGCCGATTGGTGTGGGATACGGGATGTCTCAACTACAGTGTGTAACGTTGTGATTGCATAGGCTGCAGTGGTGGTGCCATCTGGTAATTTGAAACAAGAGCCATCGACATATAGTTCCCCTTGGGGGTCAGATAAGGGAACGTCAGTCAGGTCTACCCGTCCCTTCGTTTCTTCCTCAGTCCGAAATAAACAATCATGGACATCATTGTCCTTTTCTTCCGAAGGGAGGGGTAGTAACGTGGCTGGGTTCAGAGTAGCAGATCTTTTGATGGTAATGTGCGGAGCAAACAGAGTCAATTCATAGCCAGTCAGACGCGCACTAGTAAGGTGCTGCGTCTTTGTCTTATTCAATAGCGTATCCACAGCATGGGGTACCATTACTGTGAGAGCAGTATCAAGGACGAGCCCTGCCGATTGCCTGATAGAAACTGCCACAGCCGCGGCAGCTCTCAGACAGCTCGGGAGCGCTCTGGCAACATTATCAAGCATGGCAGAGAAGTAGGCACAGGGTCTCTGCTTACCACCGAAACCCTGTGTTAGAACAGAAAGCGCGCAACTGTCCACCTCATGTACATAGAGCACAAAAGGCTTCTGGTAATCAGGAGTACCAAGCACAGGAGCAGAGCAAAGCGCAGTCTTTAATTGCTCAAAAGCTTGCTGGCATGCAGATGTCCAAGGCAGGGGTTCATGCACATCTTTGGTGGTTAGGTAAAGAAGGGATTTTGTTAGTAGGGAATAGTTAGGGATCCAATGCCGACAATATGATGTTATCCCAATAAACGTGCGTACCTCGCGTTGGGTTTTAGGAACAGACATGTTAGTAATGGCAGCTATGCGTTCAGGTGTTAGTCTGCGACCCTCCTTCGACAGTAGGTGACCTAAATAGGTGACCTCCTGTTGACAATATTGAAATTTGGAAAGCTACACCTTGTGTCCATGATGCGCCAGATGCAACAATAATTTAACTGTGGCGTCTTTACAACCACCTTCAGTGTCCGAAGCCACAAGGAGGTCGTCAACATACTGCAACAGCACATTACCAGGGGGAAGCTCCAAAGAATCCAATTGAGCTTTCAAGGCTTGGCTATAAATACTAGGACTTTCAGTATAGCCTTGTGGAGCACAGCAGAATCTAAAGCTCCGACCGGCTATTGCGAATCCAAACAGATATCTGCTATCTGTATGGATTGGTATGCTGAAGAAAGCATTTTTTAAATCGATGACTGAGAAAAATTTTGCAGAGGGGGAGTCATTGTCAAAATCGCAGTAATGTCTGGGACTACAGGATACTGGGGGACCACTATCTTGTTCACCTCTCTAAGGTCTATTACAAAGCGGTAAACATCAGGGTGAGCATCAGAAGAATCCAAAGGTGCCTTTTTAAGTATAGGAAGAATAGGGCTGTTACACACATTCGCTTCTGTCTCCTCAACCACACCAGACTCAATCAAATCCTGTATTATTTGCAATAAGGCCTTTTCTCCTGCCTGGGATATCTTGTACTGGGGAATATGTGGCAATTTAGCATTATCTCTGATCTGTATAGATACTGGGGGGATCTGAAGCAACCCCACATCCGTGTCTCCTGTAGCCTATAACATACGTGGCACATCTCTGAACTCAGCTGGAAGGGGGGCATCCTTTGCGAAGCACTGTTTGGTACGAGCTACCTGTGGTCCAATAGTCATGTAAACACCGTCTGGAGAACAAAAAATTGTCGCATGCAACCTTTTTAACAAATCAAGTCCTAACAAATTTCCCCCACAATTTGACGTCAGTAAAAATGGTGAATCGACCGTAAAGGGGCCAATAGTCAAAGCAAGAGGCTAGGAAATGGGGCTAATGACCGGCACGCCTGAGAAACCCGCCGACACATTGTTTTGGCCAGACAGAGCTGACCCCGGGACCAGTGAACGCGAACAGAGCTATTCATAGCCCCTGTATCAACTAAAACATTTTTAGTAGTACCCTGTAAATCGGCAGTGACGTAAGGTCCATGCTGATCTATAGGCACAGGAACTGGTCCCTTGCCCTGTCCTCGGCTGTTCTAGCTGTGAGACAACCCTGTCACTTCGTCCATGTCATAGTCGTCATGATAGTACTGTCGTCTTCGGGGGTCGTCAAAATAATTCCCGCTCTGCCTATTGTGTGATGTATCCTCTGACTGCATCCCCCCTCTACCTCCTGTTCCACATCCCCGTCCTCGAAAACCCCGACCTCTCGGGGCCTCACCTTTCTGTATCAACTCCGGACACTCATTCCGCCAATGTCCCTCCTGCTTGCAGTACGCACATTGATTGAGCCCGAGGGGCGTGCTTGAAGCACCACCCCTGCAAGACCGGGGCGGCCGTTGGGCCTAACCCAAACCTCAACCCCGTCCACTTCCCCTCGCAACTTGCTGCATCAATACCCTCGTCTTCAAATCCTTCGACTTTTTCTCTACCCTTTCCTTGTCCTCATTCTCTCTATATTCGTAATATTGTGCCATACTCAATATCACTGACGGGGATGATGTCATCCAAGTACTTTCCGAAGCCTGCAACCGTGTTGCAATCTCGGGAAGCAAGTTAGTGACGAATCTGTTGACAAATAAACGGACGCCACCCTCCTGTGACAGGTCCTGACCACTAAAATCTAAAAACACCCCTTCAAATCTGGTAAAGAAATCTGACACACTCTCATCCTTCTTCTGTCGACACGCAGTCAACTTATCCCAATCCACTCTCGTTGGCGGGATAAGTGAGTGCATGTATGTGATAATACGCCCTGGCAAAGCAAGGAGCTCCGCTTTCGGCTTGTCGCCGGGCTTACGCTCCTTATCCCAAGCCCTTATTTCATCACACGTGCCCCCCAACTCTAGTGCATGATCCTGCGTATGAACCTGCCTCCATATATCCACCGGTACCAACAGACCGAAAAACAACTCTATGTCAGCTAGCGTCATTACTGTGGAGGAGGCTGCCTCCGTCAATTCTTTATAATATGCAGTAGGGTTTTTTCGGGGGTCCGGCAGCTGGCCCTTTAAAGATAGGACCTCACTCCTCTTCCAGGGAGTATAGATCCACTGTTCCTGAAACCGAGCGTCGACCCGCGGTCTAATCACAGTTCTGAAATTTCAGGGTGGTAAATGGGATGAACTTCCCTCATGGGATGCTGTGTCCCCATCGTCGGAACCTTCTGGAGCAATCTGCCGCGGTAACCCACTAGTGTTGTTATATTGCTAAAAACCTCATTGGGAGCCATACCTGCCGCATATACCCTGTCCCGTATGTCATATATTATTTGCGGTGCTACACCTTGAAAACACTGTTCCCACAACCCTATCAGCGTCGCTGACATGTGCTTAAGGGCATGCTGCTGTATAAACGGCTTGTAATCTTTCATCACACTCCACAAATCCTCCACACTATAGATCGGGTTCCGAACCCACTGAGCTGCTTGATTTGCCACCATTTGCTTTTCCTCATCACCCACTGCAGAACACACCAACACTTTATCCATTCGGTCTTGCGCTGCTGCCCAGTTCACCTCATGTACTCCACGCGCAGGAGTTTCGACATCCAACTGTGCCTGGGGTGTCACACTCACGGGGGAAAGAGCAGATGCAGAGACAGGTACCATCATGTAGGGAGACAGGGTGGTAGGGGTGAAAGGGGGAGTAGCAGTCGATACAGAACTGATAGACTGGGCGGGGAGCTAACAGCACCCGCCCCGGTGACTGGTGTGAGTAGAAGAGAAGCAAGAGGGGCCAGGGCTGAAGCAGTAGCGCTAGAAACAGGAACGCTAGAAGGGGCGGCACTAGAGGCCAAGGACTGAGAGGTCGGGACTGCTGGGTATATTCGTTCAGGGGCATAAGGAGGAGGAGGACGAGAATCCAATAGCTCTTTGACGAAATCATCACCTTCCTCTCTAGTAACATAACATTTATCTGTCTCTAACCGAAACTTTCTATCTGCGCATTCTATACCCTTCTCTATCTTTCCTCTTTCATAGGCTACTGCTTTCTGTGTTATAGTTTGAGTCTGCCTCTTTGTGCCTCTTTCTCTGCTCTCAGTCGTCGCTGCTTTGCTTTTTTCTGCCATACTCTTAAAGAATCAAACATCGACTGTCTGCTCCTCCTAGCGAACAACTTTTCCTGCAAGAAATTCAATTTATGTTCGTCAAATGAGCCAGTAAGCGGCCACTGTAACTCAGCATTGTCCCTCGTATATTTATGCCACAATGTGCTAAACATAACAGGGCCAATACCATCTTTACCATATACGTCAAAATTTGGAGAACCCTCCGGAGGTGCAGGCTGGCTCTCTTCCAATCGAGCATCAGTAGAACAACATCGACATCCAAAACACCCCAATTTGCTGAAACAAGGCATCTTAATATAAGACACATGCACTGTCCCTAACGGACAAGTATAACACCAACAATCGGCAAACTAAGACAAGATAAAGTAACAAATATTAGTCACGGACCAAACCAAAACGGTCCAGGGACCAGTCCCTACAGTCCAGGGACTGTATAAAATTCAAGAAGACAGGCTCCAGCCTCTTCCAATCGAGCATCAGTAAAACAACATCGACATCCAAAACACCCCAATTTGCTGAAACAAGGCATCTTAATATAAGACACATGCACTGTCCCTAATGGACAAGTATAACACCAACAATCGGCAAACTAAGACAAGATAAAGTAACAAATATTAGTCACGGACCAAACCAAAACGGTCCAGGGACCAGTCCCTACAGTCCAGGGACTGTATGAAATTCAAGAAGACAGGCTCCAGCCCCAGACCTTTTCAAGCATTAACCAAATTACCAGTTGGTCTGGCAGATTGTTCGCGGGCAGTCCCAGACCTTTTCAAGCGCGGGCCAAATTTCCAAGCGGTCCAGTGAACTGCTCGCAAACACTCTGTGCCTTTTTCAAGGGTCCGCAAACCCACCAAGTTCGAGACAAGACAGTCCGAAGACTGTACCAAGACACAGCCCGTCGACTTGTGCCGTTCAAGCAAGACAGTTTGAAAACTGTAGCCAAGACAGTCTGGAGACTGTATCAAGACACAGCCCACAGGCTCGTGCCGTCCAAGAATGGCGCCATTTTTCCAAGAATCAAATCACTCACCTGGCGCACACAGGTCGAGTCAAGTTATCCTCCACTGCCGACTCTTTGGACCAGACGGTCAACTCCAAGGTTTCGCCTTCTCGGGACCCCAGCCGGTGACCTCTAGACGAGGGGGCGCCCCATCAGCCGGGCGGGGCAGCTGCGAGAACGAAGCTCGGTCTTGTGTGGGGTATCCAGATCTGCCCGACCAACCAAACGCACCCCCGACCCTACAACCCGATTGCGAGCGAGTCGGATCACCTTGCGGGGTCCCTGTTCGGGTGCCAACTGAAGGAAGTGGCCCTCTAGGGCCACTCTGGTTTTTTTACAACCACCTGCTATGCCTTCCCAAAAATGAAGAGTCGGTCAGACAGTAGAGAATACAAACTTACATTTATTAGTAATGCTCTGCAGAGGAGTCCATCATGACCTGCACCTTAAGATGTCTGCCGAGGGACTGGCCCCCCAACAGCCCACACTGAGTAATCATTCCTCTCGAGAAGCCCCCAGCCACGCCCACAATGGAAAACTACCGGCTTGGGCCGATCATGAACAAAGAGGCACAGTAGGATGAGCTAACACCTGCCAGATGGGTACATTTTATCAGGAATCCAAGGCCACAGTGCTGGGTCTCAGCATCTCCTAACGTGGGAGCAGAAACTACACATTCGGATAAGTATGCGAGGGCAGAACGGCCTATGCATTAGTAACTCGAGAAACAGCCTTGAACAGAAAGAAAAAATAATAACGAAATACAGTGTTCTGCTGAGGCAAGCAATACGAGCAACAAGGCCTAACTCAGGCACAGTCTAAGCAGCCCAATAAGGATTACGAAATGCAAAATGGAGTCACACTCGCTAACTGAAGCCTGCGCATTACGGGGATAACTCAGTGGGTTGCATAACGTGAATACAAATGGCATCTATTTAGCCACACATTGCTAAACTAATATAACATGAGATGAGTGCGTTGCAGAGATAGGAATTTGAAACCTAACAGTGTGCAGCAAAGTTCTGATGTACATAAAAGTACCCCCTCCCTGAACCACAATGCTTTGCATAGCACTGTGCGCTAGTATGGGAGCAGGGACCCCCAGACTATGCCCCCATCTCCTGAGTGGCCAGGGAGATGCTCTGGAGGCAGCCTGACTTCGGGGGATGCTGCTTTGACTGTCCTGTGATATGCCTACATCGTGCTACCTCGCGGTGAGCAGGGGAATTTGCCCACACTTCAACTGTCACATTATCATACACCAATGCTGGAACTGAAACACGTGGAAGACTGCTGGTAATCCGGTCCGACCCTGGGCATCGTCCATCCCCAGTTTCGGGTTCTGCTTTGGCTCGGCACAGCAGACTAGTGCATGAATCTCCAAATGCTGGACACTGTGCAGCTCCTGCTGCAGTACAAGAGGGGACCTCTCCTGTGTTGTCGCATTGCAAGAGACTCAGGAGAGTTGGAACATTTGTGCAAGCATTGAAGGGGCATCCTATGCACCATGACACACTCAGCATTCACACGGGGTGCCTTGGTGTGTGTCCGCCCCGGGGACCCCTTTCAAGAATGATAGACAAGGATGGTCGCTATGCCTTCCTTGAGGGCCGCCTGGACGGTCGCTTGTCCTCCTTGGCAGTATTTATGCACCCTATACTGACCAGGGGACATTTTGGGACACCTTCTCTACTCCACTAGCCCACTGCACAACATCATCATGGGTGCTAGGTGGAGACTACAATTGTGTACTTGACTTGACCTCAGACAGGTCTCACCCTCCTTTTCCTCACTCCCGTCACACGCACAGACAGAATGCTTCTGAGCCTGGGCGCAACACTGGCACTTGCAGATGCATGGCGACTCTGCCATCCCACATCCTGACTTTACTCCTTCCACTCCATTCCATATAACCTACACATGCGGCTTGACTGCTTTCTCTGTTCTCCTACTCTAATACCCATGATACAGTACGCAGACTACCTGGGGCAGAATGTTTCAGATCATAACACTCATGTCATGGACCTTAAATGGGTACCCCTCTGACCACCCGCACCCACCTGGAAGTTACCTGGTGACTGCCTTGAAGACCTGCTGTTCCAGAAGGAGCAGGAAACTTGTGATCTACGATAATTTACAGAGAACCATATCATCATGTCCACTAGCAAATTGTAATGGGACACCTTTAAGGTGGTCATCAGAGGAGCCAGTATTCAACAAATCGCCGGGGTCCGCAGGACACTAGAGAGGGATATAGAGGAGGTCGAGCACACCCTAACAAATCTTGGTAAAGCAGCGGACGCTGACCGTGCATTCATCCCACAACTGGCAGATTCTAAGACCAAGTATGTGGCTCTCGTTGAGAGCTTGCAACATTACAGCTTTACAGCCTACGCTGCTAAGGTCCATCATGAGGGCGACAGACCTGGCAGACTCTTAGCATGGCTTATACGACAAGAGTCTGTGACTCTACCCTTTACCAAAGTGGTGAATTGTACAGGAGTTATGGTCCGCACTCAAACAAGCATTCTGCAGGCCTTCTATAAGTACTACGCTGCCATATACAAAGCCCCCCAGAACACCCTAACGAACTGAACAGATGTCTTTCTAGGCAATGTTACTATCCCTTGCATTTCGACCTCCACGAAGCTCTCTGTCAGGAACCAGGTCGGATAGTGCCTTCCTGGTGTTTAGCACGAAAAACTACATCTCCCATGAGGCCGTGTTCAACGGGAAGAGAGGCTACTTAGCGGCATAACGCGCGCTGGCTAGGGTGCGTAATTCCGGCATTGGAAGGTTTCCCACGGCTGTGAGGGTTCGGGTGTCGAGGAAGCAGCTGGGATTTGCTTCACAGTCCGGATTCCTGTTCGTCCGAAGTTCCGAGGAGAGCGGTTAAGTTACCACTTGGCTGCTCTTGTCTGTGGAGCAGGTTTGGATCCTGAATGCCTCTGGTGTTCTATATTGGCTGAAGTCCTGTGCGCGTTCAGCGGCGACACCTTGTTTTCCGCTGAGACGTGGCGTTGTGGATTTGCATACTGCCTTTTCTCGCTGTGAGGTTAAGAGCGAGTTGAGGGCAGTTACTGAGTGCGGTATAGCACTCAAAGCACGCACTCATTCTCAAGAGAGAGGTAGGAAACATTTCCCTCTAATATTACTTTTCACCCTTATTTCTTGCACCATTTCCGTTTGTTTATTATACGCTTCCAGGCTGGAGGCGAAAAGTATATACTTTGGAACAGCATCATTCGAGCTATGGAATAATAGTTATTATGTGTTTTCTTTTGGAAAAAGTCTAAAGAAGAGTGAAGACATTGGGCCAGATGTATCATCATTGTATTTTGCGAGTCCTTAATAGCGAATTTTACCGATTCGCTATTAACCACTTAACCACGGCGGCAATTCCGCCGCGGTGCGGCGGTTTTATTGAGTGGGCGGGGCCGCGTCGGCCAACGGACGTGCGCAGCACTACGGAGGTAGTGCTCGCGACGGCCGTTGGCCGACGGGCGCACGGAAGGGGTTAAGGACTCGCAAAATGCAATGTATGTAGGTTTCGCAATAATAATTGCAATTCCTACATATTCCTTAATTGCGAATCGAAAATTGCGTTTCGCATTTAAGGAATACCTTCCCATTCATTCCTATGGGCCTAGAGGCCCATAGGAATGAATGGGAAGACATTCGCAATTTGCGAGTACCCAATAGGTACTAGCAAATTGCGAATGCAATTTCAAGGGTGCAAGGGTACCAAAATGACACCCTGTTGCACCCCTGAAATATGCATGTGTGCACATGTGGCGCACATACATGCCCTAAGGGCATGTATGTGCTCCACATGGCACTTTGAAAAATGCAAAAAAGTGCATTTTTCGAGGAAATCGCAAATCACCACCAACTTGAAGTTGGTGGTAATTTGCGATTCCTTAAGGCCAAATCGCAACTTTTGGGTGCTTCCAGAATTGCATTTAAGGAATCGCAATTTGCGATTCCTTAAATGCATTCGCAAAATAGGGAATCGCAAATTTTGCGATTCCCTATTTTGCGATGGCCTTTTGGGATGATACATCTCAAAAGGCTTTTTCCCGTTCGCAAATGGGAAAAAGGCTTGATACATCTGGCCCATTGTTCTTTCTACTATTGGTTTTCTACAGTGGAATATTGATTTTTGAACCTTGACAGTAACCATGGATTGAGTCTTTTTTTTGTTATTTTTTGCCATTATCTTTTCTTTGGACTTCTCTTCTTCGTGTTATGTTTCTATTGGAACCGGTATGTATCTGGTTCGCCTGATGAGTTGAAGTGTTAAGATGATTACCATAGACTTCTGTTTAATCATGTGTTTTGTGTCTTATAGACCTATGACTCATAATGGAATAAGTGACTTCCTGTTGAATGAAGTGACTGTGTCTTTCATCGATTTGAATCAAGGTATAGTGAGAGTATCTAGTGAGACCTTATGAGAGTAGTCCTTGGGGCAGATTTACAAGCCCCTTGCACCACTTTTGTGTCACTTTTCCCATGTTAAAAATGACGCAAAAGTGGCGCAAGGGCCTTGTAAATCTGCCCCTTTGTGTTTTGAATTTGATTCATGCTATTGTTATTTTCTTTTAGGTTCCTTTCCCCGCAGTTCCTTACCTACCCTTCCCTCACTTGATCACCCTAATACTCTGTTGCCTTGAAATTCGGAGTTGGGGATATCAAGAGGTGGACCACTTATTTCATCATCTGGATTCCGAGGAGTAACATCTCATGTTGTGTGAGATCCTGACACTCTCCTTGGAGATGGAGATATCGCCAGCAGCAGAGGTCAAGCAGGCAATCTGTGAATGCGCTTGAAACAACACCTGGAGCCTAGACGGCCTGCCCCAAAAGTACTATCACACCTTCTCATCCCTCCTGGCACCTCGACTGGCGACAATGTATGAAGCAGCTTTAAAAGAGGGGGAGCTCCCCCACTTGCTTCACGAGTCCCTCTTAGTTTCTATCCTGAAACTGGACAGAGACCCTACACAATTGGCCTCTTACCGACCATCACAATAACTTGGCACAGACTATAAAATGTTAGGTAAAACAATAGTCAACCGATATGCCCAGATCCTCCCTGGCCTGGTACATTCAACCCAAAATGGCTTTGTGCCCGGTCGCAGTATCTTCCACATGAAAGGCCAGGTGAGAGGACGATTCCCAAGGGCAGCCTGCCTCATACTCGACTTAGAGAAGGCATTTGACACCCTGACCTGGCATTATCTGTTCGCTGTGCTCAGTCATATGGGGATAGGACCCAAACTCCTGGCCTATTACAAACTGTTATATTCCAACCTAATTTCCCACGGTTCGACTGGTCCATCTTGTCTAAGTTCCCTTTCCAGTGGGCAGAGGTACTAGACAAGGATGCCTGCTCTCCCCCCTAGTATTTGTGCTTACAATGGTGCCGCTAGCCATCCAACTGCATGAGGGGGGCTGAGAGTGGAGCATACCATTGGCAGACATGACACAGATGATCTGCTCCTTTATGTGCCGGACATCACAGCCGACCTCATGCCCATACAGGATGTGCTGGTGGAATTTGCCTCTGTTGCCGGGTTTCGAGGCAACTGGGTGAAGTCGACCATTTATCCACTCAATCCAGAGCAGGCACCCCTAGATGTATAGCTCTGAGAAACGTGCCTTGCCTGGCATGCGCAGGCAGCGCTCTACTTAGGGGTTCACCTCTATCACACACCACTGGACCTCTTCGAGGAGAATCTGCATAGAGCGCGGGTGGGCAAAAGAGCCCAAGTGCACTTCTGACAATCCCTTCCACTGGCCCCCACTGGTAAAATCGCCTTGGCATAAATTTTTATTTTGCCCTGCCTCCTTTATTACTTTACAAACCTCTTGGTTGTACCACCTCGCTCCTTCTTCAAGGAATTATATGCACTTCTATGTTCCCTCATTTGGGGATCTGGATGATGGTGAGTTGCTCTAAACAAACTGCAACTACCGGTAGATCGGGGAGACCTCAGGGCTCTCTCCTTTCAAGCCTACTTTTTGGCGGCACAGACCCAATGATTGCCCCGCTGGATGGCTGGGCAGAGTTTGACGAGACCGGCTCAGAGAGTGGGCCCCTACCAGTGCCTGCACTCCGGCACCAACTTCTCCCAGGGGCACAACCCTCTTCTTCCTGGCCCATACAGGTGGCAGTGGTGAAGACTTGCATGACTAAGATACATCGCCTCTCCCAGGGAACTCCACCCTATGCCCTGAATCTGCCTCTAATGGGCCTGCCACGTGACAATGGTTATGACACTGCAGGGGAGCTACACACTTGGACTGACCACTCACTGCTCAAGGAAGACAACCTCTATGAGGAAGGCCAACTTCTAATTTTTAACCAGCTGACCAAGGAGAGGCGCCTTCCGACGGGGCAATTTCTCCTACATACACGTCTCAACCTTACTTGGCGCACTCTCTGGGATCTCACTGGGGAGAGCCTGCAATACATCCAGTGATTCCGACCATATTGACTATGGGACCCGGACACCATCTGATTACCTGGTTGAACAAAGCCATACGTGAACTGATGGTGGCCCCTCTGACCACACTTTGTCAAAAATGGGAGGACGAGTTCAGGAGGGTGCTTCATGATAGAGAATGGGAAAGATCACTTGAGTTCCTGAAGAAGGTCTCCCGCAACTCACGGTTCAAGAACATACAATTTTTCCTTTTGCATAGGGCGTACCTAACCCCAGCACAGCTGCACCATTACTTCCCAGAGACCCCATTTGAATGCCCCCGCTGCCAAGCCCCAGACGTGACGCTCATGCATATGTATGGTCTTGCCCAACCCTTCAAGACTATTGGCACGCCATACATACCATGCTGCAAGAAGTCACAGAACTCCCAGACAAACGTAGCTGGGAGGCATTCTCCTTAGGCATATTTAAGCGCAAGAAAAAGCGCAAAGCACGGATGCATTTTGCAGCCCTGAGTCTGCTCCTTGCAAACACATGATCACGCTCCACTGGCGTTCTCCCGCAGTCCCTTCTGTAGAAGTGTGGAGAGGGGCGATGCAAAAATGGGTTGCGGAAGAGGAAGATGCCCTTTGTTACGAGGAGATCCGTCGGATACGACGGCAACCCATGCCTCCACAGTGGGCTACCTTGCTTGTGCACTTCCATCAAGTGACAATAAACAATGAATTACCTCCATGAACACACCAATCCATCTCCACCGGTGCTGGGCCTTCCTCCCTGGGAGGGCCTCTCGGCACAGCATCCATACATCAGGAGCTCCACCCACGCTCCCCTATACCTAGAACCATCCACCTTGTAGCAAGCATTACATTTAGACCTGCCTGCCACTCCCCTCACTTTGCCCTCCACAGTTCACTCCAAGTTAAGACC
Source organism: Calotriton arnoldi (assembly GCA_963921515.1). Classification (NCBI taxonomy): domain Eukaryota; kingdom Metazoa; phylum Chordata; class Amphibia; order Caudata; family Salamandridae; genus Calotriton; species Calotriton arnoldi. The sequence goes on from CAWUFW010005722.1 coordinate 1,195,567, forward strand.
AGGCAGTGTCAACTTAAGAGAAATGTACATGCACTGCATCCACACTAAGGCAGTTCTCCACATACATCAGTGCTTCTTCCAACAATTTTGTCGAATATGCTTATACTTGTATGTACTTACATTTCATTTTTTAAATGTAATGATGCCATGAGTTGAAAGCTGCTGTGTATGTTATTGTTGGCTTTAAAGGTAAAACCCCAATAAAAAGATTCTTTAAAAAAAACAAATGCCAGACCGCAGGAGACTGTATTTCGCTGCTATCACTGAAGGGCAGTCAGAAAACACAATAGCTGCCACGCAACAGCATGTCATCTCACTTCCCCACTGCCAGAAGTCTCAAACCTACAACTTCTGGTAACAGAAAAATGAGAGTACATGGTGCCACAGGGCAACCATGTTATATGGCTTCAGTTAGGTGTGTCACTTCATTTTTTCAAAACAGTTCCAGCTAGTGATTTGCAAATGTAGAGGAGATGTAAAAACTGTGAAGTTGGGCTATCCAGAACATTGCTACTTTACAGATTTCTAATCCTCACATGGCTCAAAATGTGGCGAAGAAGATGAACATGCGGAAAAGTTGAGATTAGTTATGGGAAATATTAATTAGTGCAGCTCTAATTCACCATTGTCCTGCTTTTCCTCTCTCCTTTGCCATGCTGGAGACAATGACAATACAGGAGCTTGGTTTGTCAGGAACTGATGTAAAGCCAGTCTCTTTCGGGAAAAGAATGGGAAGGGGTGTTAGAATAGACCCGTGATTGCTTACGCAGTGCCCTATATAAGTTAGCATTCGCTGCACCATTTTCTGTTCAGACGCCATCCTTTGCCGTTTCCGAGGAAAGCCTCTGTTAAGTTTAGTTTCTGAAATGTTGAGGTTCTGCCTCTGTAATGAATAGACTGTTCATATTAATGCATACCTTTCTCACTAGTTAGAGGCCCTCTCCCACTTGTCTGGTGGCGGGCGCAGGGTGAAACGACCTTGGATTGTGTTAGGTTGTGTGAGATACGAGAACCGAAACCTATTTTCTTTTGTATTTCACTATCCAACTGCATCTACCTGGAAAATTCCACTGTGGTAGTGTTTTTGCCCGGCTATGAAATGTACATAATGTATCTCTATGCTTGTTGATTTCAGTTCCCTCTGTACCACTCTTCGAGACTGTGCAGACGGGTCTCCACTCTGAGTGTATTCGAATAAAACAATTATTGGTATATTCTCCACTGTTCTTCTGACTCTTCATTTGGTATGGAAGGCTCAGAGGTGATCCTAGGAGACCCGAGTGGCCCCAAGCGGGTCACGTCCTTCAGGGGCAGTGGGTGGGAATTGTGGGCTATGGTTGATGTACTTTTGTTATGATAAAAAAAAGATGTTTTGGGAAATCTCAAGTTTTTAGAACTCTAGTGAGAAGGACATGGACTCAGAATAAAGATTAATGGTAAGTAATTGGAACATTTATGCAGCCTCTCAACTAATTCTCAGTAATTAGTCCGCAGCATTCCTCATTATGTTGTTAGAATAGAAATTGTTTATGCTTACACAGTGCTCTATGTAAATTAGCATTTGCTGCGCCATTTTCTATTTGGGCGCCATTTTCGGCTGTTCGAAACTGATTCAGTTCAATTCCGAGAAATGCTCCCCTGTAAGTTTCGATTCTTCCTCTGTGTCCTGTTTTAGTAATAAGCATACTGTTCATGTTAGCACATAGCTTTCTCACTAGATAGAAGCCTTCTCCCCCTTGTCTGGTGGTGGGCTCCGGATGGAACCACCTTGGACTACGATACTTTGTGTAAGATAGGAGCGCTGAAACCGTTCTTTCTGTATTACACTGTTTAACTGCACCTGCCTGGAAAATTCCACTGTGGGCGTGTTTTCACCCAGTTACGAAACGTACATAATGTATCTTTATGCTTGTTGATTTCAGTTCCCTCTGCAGCACTCTCAGCGACTGGGCAGATGGGGCACCGCTCTGAGTGTGTATGAATAAACAGTTATTGGTTTGTATTCTCTACTGTCTGACCGACTCTTCATTTAGTACGGAAGGCTGAGAGGTGGTCGTTAGTGACCCGGGTGGCCCTAAACGGGTCACTTCCTTCAATGTCAGCTTAAAACTTAAAGGGGAAAAGATTCTGGGTTCCCCGAAAAGAAACACCAGGAACAGACAGACATACACAGCAAAAACAGACACTATCTGTCAGTTATAAGTGGAATGAAAGAACAATGGACAGAAAGAAAAAAGATGGAAATTAATATTGAAAGGAGAATGGAAAAAGGAGAAATAAAGTAAAATTGACAGTGGGAAAGAAAGATGGAGAGAAAAAAAGGAAAGAATGACTGAAAGAAAGAAGTCAATACTGGTAAAGGTGTAGTTTGTGGCCACATTCCTTTAAAAGCATGCTGAAATTTGCATCACTGAAGCATTTTCTTTGGGGGAACAATTCCCACAGACTTCCTTTATAGGAAGGATTGGGATCACTCACGTTCTCAAACATTTTGTTTCATATGGCTCAAAATGGGGGGTATTTTATTTTTCTGGCTTGGGTAGAAAGGTAGAGATGTAGAGGTAGGCACACAGAGAGGTAGTAGAGAGAGAGATGCAATACAGAGTGGTGTGTTGAGAGGTGAATATACATAGGTAATGTAAAGAGAGTTGAGAGAGTGGGGTAAGTACACAGAAATGTAGAGATGGGTAGAGAGATAGAGAGGTAGAGAAAAAGACGTTAGGTGTAATAAGGAAGGATAAATTAGACAAACAGATTATTTTTTTATTTAATTGCCACCAACTACCTTAGATCACATGAGGGTTAAGATTTAGCAGATGGGGCATGCACATCAAGTTTCTTCAAAGTGTGCATACCCAGCTGATAAATTAAAAAAGATCCCTTTTTTAATGCACTCTGTTAATATGGAGTGACTTGTCACTCGTCTGATCATTTAGCTATTTGGACCCTTGAAAGCTGTGGTCATTAAACAATTGTCCACCAACAGAAAGAGCAGGAACAAACACCAAGGTGCGAGAGACATACACAGCTAGGAGGACCATACACAAGAGTGCGAGACATACACAAAGAGCAGGAGACAAGGATAGAAGACCGAACACCAGAAGGAAGATTTGGAGCAGACATCTGGACAAGAGATGATTGCCTAGAACTAAGAGACCATTATAATGCCATGATTTCCTATCGTGTTTGTTTTTAACCTTGACATGGACAACCATTCACAATAAATTGTCCTTGCTGGTCCATATTTATGTTAATCTGATTACTATCCCAATGTCCTTCATACCCTTCTATCTAGATGGAGAAGGGCTAGGATCTTTTTTTCTGACCAACAGCAAACTTAAAGACAAAAGATATCCAGCAAAGAGCCCCTTGTGGGGCACATTGTTTATTGCAGTGCCCACCCAATGAGGAGCAGAGCCCAATGATGGCTGACAGCTTATGGATCCTGAAAAAAGACACTTCCATTAACCTGAACGAGTCCATATACCAGAGCATGGATAAGGAGGACTCACTGAACAGCACACTTTATTGTCATTTATTCTGAGCTGGACGGATGTGTGCTGCACTGCCTAAAACCTGTCATTAGCCATACTTGGTAGTGGAATTAGAAATTCTCCTGTAAACCTGTGACTCTATCATCCTTACATATATTCGTTTGGAAACAGGAAACATTTTATTTTTAAAAGCCTACATTAAGCCTTTGAAGATAGCTCATGTGGCTAGTCGTGCCTTGCTCGAATCTGCACGCTGGCTTCCAAGTGTTGCGACCTCTTGATGCTGCAGGTCGTAGATTCCGCAAGCCGTGGGGGACTAGGCCCCTATTTGGGTCCCGGCTCAGCACATGAATGACCACACACACTAGTTGTGTCATCAGAAACCCTGAGCCACTTCATACCCTTTTATCTATACTTTTAGCCATGCTTGGATGAGAGGTGTGTGCACACATCACCACCCTGCCTGCAAGGCCTGGGTGGCTCTCTACATCCCTGCCCAAGTTAGTGGGCAGACATGACCACCAAGAAGGTGACTCCAGAAAAATTCAAAACAAATAAAACACCAAAAGGAAAGGCAAACGAAATAGGGGGAAGGGGTTTTTCATCATCCAGAGCAGTGGTACTGAATTAAGTCACGAAGCTGAGTGTTCAGCCGGGGCTGAGCCACAGGTAATAGTGATGGCTGGCTGAAGGACTACCCATATCAGTTCCACTGTTGATCTGTCCGTTAGTTGTGATGTGTGACATCAGTGGGTGGGGCACAGACTACAAAGCCCATAGGGTTATCTTCTTCTTCAGGTTGGGTGCTGCGGACTCTGGGTCTGGCTGGTTGAGCAATCCGCTCGTGCCTGTCCAGTCCCCTTTGTCTCCCTCCTTCTCCGTCACCTTGCAAGGGACCATTGGTTTAACTCTGACTGGCACTTGCTTACACAAGGAGGTGTTATGCATGACCAGTTCCCACCCTCTTGCAGCAGTGACCATGGTACCTTTTGTTGTATTCCGCTTTAGGTGTCCGTATATAGGTTTTCCTGACACATGTCCTTATATAGGCACAGTTCGCATTGCCCTTATATAGGCATAGAATCCCAGTCCTTATTTAGGCATTAGCCATGCACTCCAAATACAGGCATGGTCACCGACATCCGTCCACCCTAACGTCACAACGAGTTCTTAGAAACCAGACCCCTAAGCTCTTGGGAGTACCCCTAGCACAGGATTATTGATTTCTCCAAGAACTCATCTATTATGCATGAACCGCTATACCTTAAAGGTTCATCCCTGATGTCGCCCTCTGTCCGACTTTACGTCAATACTAACATTCCAAGGCACCTACCAGGTATAAATATACCTTCCCTTGCCCAAGCAAGTTAGAGGAGACCTCGACTTCAGAGGAGCCCGTATCCCGGCCTGACGCACTGAGAAGACGCTGTCATTCCTGCTCGCAGAAGAATCCAGCTTCCAGTGTTCTGACTCCCTTCGCGGGGTGTTAGAGTTTGAGATCCGGCAGGAGATTCCCACCTCTCTCATTCTCAAGGTATGGAGCTGACTAGAACCTAGAGGGACTCTTGGCATACTAGACTTAACATACTCTTAGTATACCATACTAGAGAATACTTCACCTACTTCTTACCTTGCCCTACACCTAGACTAGGTTAGGTACATTGGGGTAGAACTAGCTTAAAAACGCATCTTATGAGTACTCGCATTTTTAGCTCATGTTATTTATGTATGTGAATATATGCTCAAAGATAATGCTAGCGCAGTATTATTTATTTCTACTGCTTACGCTGTACATTATATATCTTGCATACTGTCTTGTGATCATAACAGCTCATATCTCTTACACGAGAAACAAGACTGTTCAATAAAACCTTTTTATTGAAACGCCCGTCTATTCTTTCTGTGTAACTCAGAGGAAACTAAGCATGCACGACTAGCTGAGTGAAACTGTTATCTATTGTTTCCACGATTCTGAGAAGTGTTCCGATTCTAAAAGGGAAACAAAGTTGTCATGTTTATGCGGTTGCCAGAAAATACTCCCTTCTTGTTTACAAGAAGTTTCTAGTGGCCTCTGAGTTAGCTGGCACAAAAGTAATTAAGTTTAATATACTCGATAGGGACATACCGACCTCAGTCCTATGTCAAACCTATAGGGTATATTATTCCAATGCGCAGAGCCTTTTAGGGAAATAGGAACTACACTACACTTTCCGCTCCGAGACTTGCCAAAGGCCTCTTTCTAAGGGAGTTCTAAACTTTCACCCAGGAATCCGGTCTCGTAACACCACTGTCTCCCACTTGCAGCAAAGGATTCAAAGCCCATCTGGCTTTAGTGGCCTGGTCGTTGGTGGCCTTTCTCTTAGCTTTCGCTGCAGCAGCATCCATGGGCTTGGGCCTCCAAACCATACCACATCAGAATACTATCTCCCAGTGGTCGTCCGAACAACAAGGCCATGGGCGACCGGGATGTCATGCTATGCAGCATGTTGCAGTAGCTTCTCAGAAAAAGGGGCAGACACCATTTTAGCTCTTCCTGCTGGGACACTCCAATCCAGAGAGTTTTGTTCAGGGTCCCCATAAATCGTTCGGCCTCCCCACTGGCTTTAGGCCACTGGGGTGTTATTCATTGGTGGGTCACCCCCAGGGACTGGAGATACTCCTTGAGGTATTAGCTTTGTAGTGGGAGCCCAAAGTCAGTCCTGATGATGTGCGGTAATCCAAGTGGCAAAGACCTTTTCCCGTAAGTGCCGGAGGGATGAAAAAGCCATAGAAGCGGTCTCCTTGACCATCAGGTATTTTGAATAGCTGTCTATGATTACTACCATGTGGCACCATTCTGGGAAACTGCTGAAGTCCATGCTCAGCACGATCCATGGTATCGTGCTGGCTACCTCCATCTGAATCCTGAATGGTGCCTGTGGTGGGCTGTTGATTTGGCATGGGTGACAAGCTGAGACCTTCTCCTCTACCATTGTATCCATTCCAGGGAACCACACTTTTTTTGCGGAGCCTGACTTTCATCTATGCACTCCTTGGTAGCCTTGATCAATCAGGTACACTGTCCTTTCCCAGATTGCTCGGGCATTATGTTGCACCAGCCCCACATGATGACACCCTGTGTTGTAGCTCTGAGGTCATCCCTCAGCCTCCACAGTTGGGACCTATCATCATGTCCCCCAAGCTTCTGTGCTCGCTTTAGGAATCTTTCCCTTTGGTATTTTTTAAGGGCTTAGGATACCTTTGGAGTCAACTGTCTTCGGTAATAGGCTCCATGAGTTCATCAATGGACAGGGCTTTAGGGCAGGCAGCCCGCAGGGCCATATTGATAAATCCTTTGGCAGCTTTGCCGTCCTGATCTCTTACTGTCAGTTCAGTTGGGGGTGCCTGGAGAGATAAACCACCAGGTTGATGGCCCATGATCAGTTGAGCTCCGTGAAGTCATAGGGTTGCAGCTGCACTGCTGAACGCTCAATTCGTGGGGGTGGGTTTCTCGATGTACCTGCAAACAGGGCAACTAAGTGCTTGTGATCAGTCAGCATTTTGAATCCTGGCCCACACAGGTATAAGTGGAAATGTTTACACCCCTGCCGGATGGCAAGGGCTTCACCCTCATTTTGGGTGTACCCGGTCTCGGTCGCCGACAATGCCCGGCTGGTGTATGCAATCGGTACCCACTTCACTGTGGCCTGTTCTTGGGTATGTATTACCCCGAGGCCAATGGGGCTGGCAAACACAATTAGATCTGGGCGTCATTGTGGATGAAAGTAGGACATGGTTGCATTCCTGATGATCAGCTCTTTCTTCACTTCTTCAAAGGCATTTTCAGCACATTCAGTCCATATCCACACATCCACACAGAGTCTGCTTTTGTCAATGTTCGAAGAGGCTCCAATATGGTCGCCAAGTTTGGCATGAACCTCCCAAAGTATATTTCCATCCCTAGAAACCTCCTCACCTCCACTGGCGTCCGAGGTCTGGGGGTATACTTGATGGCGTCAGCTTTATGGGGGTCCGCTCACAGCCCTTCATCCGAGAAGACATACCTAAAAAAATCAATGGTGGAGTAATAAAAACAGCATTTACTTTTGTGTACAGTCAGACCCTGCTCAGCTAGTCTCTGGAGTATCGCCCTGAGCTGCTTGTGATGCTTCACAAAGCTGGTGGAGTAAAAGAGAATGTCATTGCTTACGTTGAGTACACCTTCAAGCCCCAACAGTGCATCACAGATGGCATTTTGAAAGACCTCCGCCGCTGAGGGGATACCAAAATTGAGGCGCCATTATCTCTGCAATCCGATGTGTGTGGAGCAGGTCGTTATGTACCAGCTTTGCCGGGTACAGCTCCAGAAGATGGCACCCAGTGTTTAGGTCAAGCTTGTAGGACCAGAGGGCACCATTCAGATTAGTGATGATGATGTCCATAGCGGGCGTAAAATGGCACTCCCGCTGGATCGCCTTATTGGTAGCCAAGTGCCCACACACAACCCGATGGCCGCTGGCTGTTTTGGCTTGGGTAAGACTAATAAAGGAGAGACCCATGGTGTTGGCCCCAACACTTTCTCAATTACTCATTGTTGCCCCAGCTTATTTAGTTCATAGTCCACCAGTGGGCGGAGGTGAAATGGCACTCTCCTATGTCACAGGGCAGTCGGTTTAACTGATCAATGTGGAGCTTCACCTTGGTGCCCTTGAAGCACCCAAGTCTGTGGAATAGCTGTGGAAAGTACTGCAGGATGTCATGAACTTGTGCCTCATGGATGCCTCTGGCAAAGTACAGTAACTTGAGTTCTTCTGCCATCTGGCAGCCTAGCAGAGTGCCACTGCCTTCTTTTGTAATGTGGAACTTGATCTTCTTCCTGACCTCCCAACTGGTCAATTTCACTTGAAAAACACCCACCAGTGCTAGCGGCTTCTGTCCTCCGTAGGCATAGATTTTCACAGAGCTGGGCGACAGAGGTGGTGGAGGTGCCAGCAGCGTGTATTGATGCCAGTCCATAACATTAACCAATGCCCCATGTCTATCAGGGCACTGACTTTACACCTCACAATGAGGATGTCACACATCGGTGGAGAGAGCCCCTTCTTCTGCGCTGCCCCAGCTTACAAGATCATAAATGCCTCTTCATCATCACTAGCAATTTCTTCCTCTGGCAGGCGAGGCGTTGAGTGGGGGGAGTTACCCAGCTCATTGTCTAGCGACAGTTGGCTCAGGATAGACGTGGCTTGGGGCGTGTTGTGTGCATTCTTCCATTACCACCCTGGCAAAGTGGTTGGGCTTACCACATTTAGAGCATGAGTGGCAGTGTACTGGGCAAGTTGTCTGTGGCATGTTGGTCATGGCCACAGATGTTGCATTTTGCTGGTGCTGGAGGTTTCTGAGCCTGGGGTCACAGCTGTTGTTGAAAATCTGTGTCTACAACCTCCTCCTTGACTTTCAGAGCCTTTATCACCGGCGGGGGGGATGCAAGATGTTGGACCAGCACGTGTTTCATCGTCACCGCCCGACTGTTGGACAGTTCATTGGAGCATTTGAGGATCAAAATGTCCTCCAGCTTGATCTCCGGCTGGCGGAGAATGAGAGAGCACAGGACAGTGGAGTGACAACCTTGGATGAGCTGTGCGCGGACTTCCTTGTGCTGGTCATCGTCGATACAGGTACTTGCCAGGGCCGTGAGGTGCGCATGGAAACCATTGATTGCTTCATCTTCCTACTGGTGGGCTTGGCGCAGTTTAAAGCGTTCAGTCAAGATTAAGTTGGAGGTCAAGGTGAGCATTCAGGACCTCAACGGCTGCGTCATAATCCTGATCATACCCATGTTAGCAAGGTTCTAGAACAGTAGGTATATCTCCTCACCTCTGAAGTGGAGCAGCAGGGACCTTATCACCATGTGTGGTGAGAAAATAGTTGTTCAGTCTACCGACCCATGTTTTCCATTGTGGTGCCGCCATGGCCAGGTCAATTAGTTCACTAAATGGCTGCACGACTTGTAGCACCGCAAGGACAGCAGGGCCAGGAGGTGGCATTGATTGGGCCCCAGAGGCCAGCTGCTGGTCATCAGCCATGAAGAGGTTGCGCCGTCACCCTTGCTGGGAGCGCGCAAGGCACTGCACAGACCGGGCATGCAGGGACACCATCAGGCACCAGCAAGAAGAGGGTCAGGGCCAGTTGAGCACTGGTACCCCAGTCACCCAAGCACTTGTCCGAGGTCACACCCTGATGCAGGGCCTTTTTCAGGATAAAGTCCGTGCCCAGGGATAGGACATCCGGGGGGGGGGGGGGGAGGTTTCACGCAGGTGATGCGATGTAGAAGGCATTGCTGGCCTCTGCTCATCTCAGCCACCAAACTTTGAGAGTCCAGACGCACTTGCCGCCGCCTCGAAAAGGCCTGGAGGAACACCAAAGCCACAGAAGCCCACAACAACTTCAGAGCCGCCACCAACGCCCACCACCAACTCATCAGAGAAACATGGAAAAAAGCGATTGTAGACAGAATCTCCACCCACGCGCACAACAGCAAGGAACTCTTCAACATCATCAAGGAGTTCGCCCAACCCACCAGCGAGTCTACTGACATCCCTCCCTCACAAGACCTCTGCAACAAACTCAGCACCTTTTTCCACCACAAAATCAAGAGCATCTACGACAACTTTGACGAAGACAACCAACACACTGAATCCTCACCAACCACCCCCGACACCCGGAAACCAGCGATTGACAACTGGACAGCCCTCACCACCGAAGACACACTGAAGGCAATGAAGTCAATCCACTCAGGGGCCACCACGGACCCCTGCCCCCACCACATCTTCAACAGAGCCGCCGACACCATCCACCCATGCTCCGCCACACCATCAACCGCTCCCTGGCGACCGCCTCATTCCTCGACGACTGGAAACACGCCGAGGTCAACCCCCTCCTGAAGAAACCCTTGGCAGACCCCACTGACCTAAAAAACTACAGACCCATCTCCCTGCTCCCGTTCCCAGCGAAAGTCATCGAGAAAGCCATCAACAGCCAACTCGCCACATTCATCGAAGAGCACAACATCCTCGACTCCTCCCAATCCGGCTTCAGAAAAAACCACAGTACGGAAACCGCCCTCCTCGCCGCAACAGACGACATCCGCACCCTACTGGACAAAGGAGAAACAGTAGCCCTCATCCTCCTCGACCTCTCAGCGGCGTTCGACACAGTCTCTCACTGCACCCTAATTCGCAGACTCCACGATGCAGGAATCCAGGACAAGGCCCTCGACTGGATCCGCTCCTTCCTCTCCGGCAGAACGCAGCGGGTCAGACTCCCCCCTTTCCTCTCGGACCCTACACCTACCACCTGCGGAGTCCCCCAGGGCTCCTCCCTCAGCCCGACGCTCTTCAACGTCTACATGGCTCCACTCGCCCCCATCGTCAGAACCTACGGACTCAACATTGTGTCGTACGCAGACGACACCCAACTCATCCTCTCCCTACCCAACAAACCCAACACCGCCAGACACAACTTTCGAGAAGGCATGGAAGCCGTCGCCAAATGGATGAAAAACAGCTGCCTACAACTAAACACCAACGAAACAGAAGTACTCATCATGGGCCCAAACCCCGATGCCTGGAGCGACACCTGGTGGCCCCCCGCCCTCGGAAACCCGCCAACCCCCACGGACCACGCACGCAACCTGGGAATCATCCTGGACTCCGAGCTCAAAATGGACCGCCAGATCAACTCTGTTTCGTCTTCCTGCTTCCACACCCTCCGCCTCCTTCGTAATACCTTCAAATGGATCCCCCTCGAACACAGAAAGACCGTCACTCACGCCCTGGTCACCAGCAGACTCGACTACGGCAACGCACTCTATGCCGGAATAAACTAAAACCTCACCCGCAAGCTACAGAACATCCAGAACGCCGCCGCAAGACTGGTCCTCAACCTGCCACAACACTGCCACATCTCCCAGCACCTGCGCACACTCCACTGGCTCCCCGTCGAGGCGAGAATCACCTTCAAGATACTCACCCACGCACACAAGGCCCTCCACGGCACCGGACCAGCATACCTGAACAGCCGACTCAAATTCCACGCACCCCAAAGGACCCTACGATCAGCCCAGCTCTCCTACGCCGTGGTCCCAGCACCGGAAAGACCAGATCGGGAGGCCGCTCCTTCTCCTTCCTCGCAGTCAAAGCCTGGAACGCCCTTCCGCTCCACCTCAGACAGACAACATCGCTCCCCATCTTCGCAAGAAACCTCAAAACCTGGCTCTTCGACAGAACCCTCCTTGATGGTATGGATCCTGCACCCTCCCTACCCCTAGCGCCTTTAGACCCTTACGGGTGAGTAGTCGCGCTTAACAAACCTCTGATTAATTGATTGACCTGTGGCCAACAGAAGGCTGGAACCACGAAGAGTCTGGGGGCTGAGGTAGCAGCTATTGCCAGCAGGTGGCACACCATGGAGCAGGCTCACTCCAACGAAGCAGGCACTGGGCTCCCAGCTGCAGAAGCACAATCACCACTGCATAACAGGTAGGCTCTCAGGATGAGGCACAGCTGGAACGTGCGCATGAGGCAGCACAGCAGACCACTGCCTCCCGCCCAGCACCACAAAGTCTCCTAGCGGGCGTGCCGCTCGGGCGAGGCAGATGGGGAGGACTCACGCATCAGTTGTGGCACGTAGCACAGCGGGTGGGATCCGCCTTATCACCAGTTGTTACGGACTCTCAATGTAGGCCCGGATAGCAATGGCGGCTCTCTAGGCCTCTAGATGGATAGCAGCACAGCACATAAATGACCACACACATTGGGGGCTCATATTGGCAGATGCCTGTGTGACTTCACACCCTTTCATTTATACTCAAGGCCACGCCTGGCCGAAAGGTGCGTGCACACATCACCACCGTGGCTGCACTGCCTGGGTTGCTCTCTACACCAAACACGTAACAGGTTTGTATGTCACTCCACTTTAATGGGTATAAAAACTTACCAGAAGTTTGGATTAGCAACAACTCTCATTTTATTTCAGTGCCTGAAAACGCAAGCCTGTAGCTGTAAATGATATTTAAACGCTATCATTTGTATTATTTGTTTGCATGTTAAGGGCTGATCTGAGAGGGATTGGAGGAGGAAATGTTTTTAGCAGACCTCAAGGTCAAAGTGGGTTCTCAAATTTAGATACTTATAAAAAAAAATGCATTTTATAAGACTCTAAAGGATTTCGAGTAATGGCTACGGGCGTCTAAGCACGTATAACGCTTGCACCTACCTTCTCTTCAATCAATGAAGGACTTATAGAGCGCGACTACTCAAGGGGCGGGGTGCTGGATCTGTGGTCCAGTCGAAGAGTCAGGTCTTGAGGACCTTCCTGAATTGCGGCAGCGATGGTGACTGTCTTGAACTCTACCAGGCTTGGGTATTTTGGAAAGAAAACGAGAAACCATTTGAAAGTATGATTTCCTTCACTCCCGGACTCTATTTCAGGATACATTTGATAAAAACTCCAGAGATGTGACCAGCAATAAGCACTTGGCGAACAGAAACCTGTTGTGAAGACTTTGGAGAGGAATAAAAATAGGACGTTTCAGGGGAGAGACACCTGCCTTTGGGCGTATTAAATGCTATAGTAGATGTCTGTCTAAGTGACTGTGTGGGCATTGCCGTATTATTTATATCCCTTTATTATGCTTTTAAAATCCCATGGTGCCGCTATGGAGTGACAGGTGGAAGGCTGGCTGCAGACTAATGCATAACATTGCCCTCTCTCCCTAGAACTGTGGCAGTGTGGAACTTATGCTTGCACACTAGCGCGGAAGGGCTCAGCTGTCAGCAGTGCAGGACAAGCATGACAGATCACTCAGGACAGACGGTCAGGCTTAGGGAAAGTCGCAAAGCCTGCCCGCGCCGCCTGACATGCGTGTGGGTCAGAAGCGGCGAAGAGGCTAGGACGAGGCAGTGTGGCTAGAGTGAGCAATGTAACTGGGATTTTCAGCACTCAAGCATCCATGACGTGAAGTCAGCCAGGGGTATGAATCCGTGGGGCATATTTACAAGCCCCTTGCGCCACTTTTGCGCTGCCGTTGCGTCACGCAAGTGACGCAGCGGCGACGCAAACCATGCGCCGCGTTGCGCTATATTTACAACGTGACGCATCTAGGGAGATGCGTCATGTAGTAAACCCCTGCGCCACATGAAACCTGCGTCAGGTTTCATGTGGGCGTACCGGCGCAGGGGGGGCGTTCCGGCGCAGGTACGCCTCGGAAAAGTGACAAAGATTTCACGCAGTCACTTTTCCGACGCTGGTGCGCCAAATCCTTACGCCTGCTTCAAGCAGGCGTAAGGATTGCCGCACCATGTTAGGGATAGGGAATGTTGGAACAGTGCTGGAGTTGCGTCGCGCTTGCGACACGACTTCAGCACTGCGCCAAACTTCCGCCGGCAGATGCGTCACGCATCTGCTTATCCTTGCGCCACGATGCGCCGCTTTGTAAATGCGGCGCATCGGACGTGGCGCAAGGGTAAACTTGCGTGACGCATTTTCCCTGGCGCATCCCTGCTGATATGCAGGGATGCGCCAGGGAACGTAAATATGCCCCCCAGTGTTTCTCTGCCTGCACTGCAATTTATTCTGTATGAAGCATTCAGGCCGAACCTGCTCCTTTTCGTGAACACACACTTGGCTCACAGCATTTATGAGGTCATAATTGTCTGTTTTTGTCGCTCACTTGTATATTATCAGTTATAATGCACATCTTCCAGTTATGATACATTACAACGATGTAAATTCAAATAATTATTTTATAAAGGTTTCTGCTGGATTAGGTAACGGTTTCTGGATATTGTTCCATTTATGTCTAGTAGATAAAACAATTGATTTTGTGAGAAAACAATGGCTAATTTAAAGATGCAACTGGAGCTACCAATTGCTTTGTGTCCTGAGCCACAGAAATGAGTTCTAGTTTATCACCTGCTTACGCATATGCCTATTCAAAGGCGCTCATTACGAGTGGCCCGTATCTTCCGATGGACCCGCTAACCTGAGTTATAAAGCAAACTGTATTTGTTTTCACACAGATCAGTAGCCTAAATCTCCATGTGAAAGACTGGGAGAAAACAAAAAAGAATGCTGTATAAACTCTGATTCCCACATGTTATTCCCCATAAAGGAGTAATCACCATAATTTCACCGCAACCCATACCGCGAATCTACCAGAGCCCCCACCCCCAATAAAAGTAAACCGGGGAGGGAAATACCACAGTTTCTGTGGGGTAGTCAAGGCCATAGTGGTTATTTATCTGTTTTACCTGATTCGCGATAGCGACAAAAATTCTTATATGAAGTTTGTGATTTTTCTTACCTTCCCAGTCACATATATAGAAAATCTAAATGCCTGCATTTCAAAAGTGTCTTTTGTTTTTATTTCCAGTCACAGTGAAGATTTCAATTCTGAAAATGTGTATTCTGATCAGTTTCTGATCATTGCTTCACCATCTGAAACTGATTCATTTACCTGTAAGTTTAGAACTGCAGATGGGCATATTTCTTTTACTGTTGAATATGCTAATTAAAATATGTATTTAGAATAGCAGATAAGCGTGGGAAAGGTATTGCAAATATTTGTGAATACCCTGAAAGTTACGGCTCTGTGACTGTTCATCTTGTTTGCATTTGCCTTTCCTCCTTCTACTTTTGATGGGAGCGTATAGCATTCCTCTTCTAAATGTAAAAATGTAAATTCGTACTTGTAAAGCGCACTGCCACCCCAACTGGGGCATCCTGGCGCTATACGCATACCGCTGTGGAACCCTTCCTGGCTATTCCCTGTGAAATGTCCACTCCTGGGCACCCCCAAGGTGAAGCCAGGCATCCCAGCGCTGGTGGGGCCGTTGTGGAGATTAAGCAAGCTATTGCCCAGAGTTGCAGAGTGGGACCCATGATTAGAATAGGCACCGAGGCGAGAACTATCAGGTCCGAGGAAATTGAGTCCAAGACCCGCCGAGGGGGGAATTGAACCCTGGTCCCAGGCCAGATCTCTGCATCAGGGTCTGCCGCTCTAACCATTGAGCCACACTTCTCCTCTTCTAAGCATCACTTACAACTGCAAACATGCTAACAATTCATTAGGCCGCGCCCTTTTAAAACAGATGATCTGAGAAGAGGGGGAGAACAACAAGGAAAGTGGGATTGTGGGCATTTCAGTGGAAAGCAGCACACGATGGAGAGAGCAAATAAATATATGCATACTAATGAAGTGCTGAAATAAAAAAAATAAAAAAAGTAGTTCCCAGAACGTAAACAGTGGAAGGACCCAAGTCATTCAGTCAAAAGGATTGTAAAGAAGCAATTCTTCAGGGAGGGAACAACACAAAAAGAATAAGGAAGGCCAATTAATAAGAAGCAAGGAAGCAAGAGTGACAAGAAAGCCAAACAATGGTAAGCAGTGGGCTGGCCCAAAGCCATCAGTGAGTATTTTATTGTCCACAATAGGTCTTTGAAGACAGGCACTTAAAAGCTGTGAATAGTACCTAAAAATCTGCACTCATGGCAGAATACTTACTTTCATAATTGGTAACTTCCAATGCAAAAGGTTTTGCTTAATGTTAGTTTATTTGGTATTTCTGTAGTTCACTTTTCCTCAATTATTTGGCTCGTGACGATTTGTATAGATTTCAATCTGTGGTTGGAATTCATCCAGGAAAAATTCTCTTCACTGTAATATTCCTACCAAAATCACAGCTGTCGTGGGTCGGCAATTTGGAGCTTGCAGGCTGTTCCTGCAGAGGGGTTCCATAAACCACAGCTGGATCTTGCAGTCATTCCATTCTCAATTGTTGTCAGTGGGTTGTCTCTGCAGTGATTTGCAGTGGGAGTTTGGTTATTTTGTCTCCCTGCCTAACATCATCTGTTGCTCACTTTATATAAATTTGGTTCTGACAAACTTCATGCTGCAGTCAGCTGTTGAGTAAATACTGTTGCCTTATCTCTCATCCCCAGATCAAGCGTTTCCTTATCCCAGATCTTTCATTTGTATCCGTGCCCTCGTAGGGTCTGAGGATGCCCCACTATCCTGGCAATGTGTATTGTACTTCAAAGTTTTGTAATTGTTCTGCCTTGGGAGTTCAACATTACAAGAAGTCTAGAGCTTGGAAGAGCATTTCATAGGGTAGTTGCTCAGCACAATCTAAGATGGAGAGCTGATGAAGGTACATTGACATTATTTGTGAGTATGGGGTTGTTAACTGTAATGGCAGCACAGACGTCCAAGGCAAGGAAGTGAGTTGTTGAAGTTTAAATTTTGTTTTGTTTAAGTACATTGTGTGTGTGTGTGTGTGTGAGCGCTTTTGTGTTCGTGTGTGTGTGTTCTGCTCTGCATATGGATCTGAACAAATGGTGTGTGAGAATATTTAACAATGTAGTTATATATTAGTTTGGGAGATAGAATTACATAGGCCATCTGGACTGGTGTGGCGGTCTAGTTGTCTTGTGTTGTGGAGCATTTCCTGTGTCATGGGTGTGGTGCGGAGAGCTGTAGTGTTGGACTTGGCAGTCTTCGTGTCGTTTTTCCCCTAACTTTTTGCCTTCAAACCTTCTGTTTGTTGACTTTGTTTTGTTGGCTTTAGGACTCTGCACACTTTAACACTACTAACCAGTGCTAAAGTGCTTGTGCTCTCTCCTTAAAGCATTGGTAGAAATGAATTGTCTTACAGCCAATTGGCATACTTAATTTACTTGTAAGTCCCTAGTAAACTGCTCATACCTGTACTCAGGGCCTGTAAATAAAAATGCTACTTGTGGGCCCGCTGCACTGATTTTGCCACCCACTTAAGTAGCCCTTTCAAACATGTCTCAGGCCTGCCATTGCAGCCTGTGTGTTCAGTTTTGAACTGCCATTTTGACCTAGCAAAATAAACGTTTTTGCCAGGGTCAACCCTTTCTTTTTAATACATGAAAGTGTTCCTGTGCCCCAGCGGGGAAATATGACACCTAAAGGCTTTGATAGGAGCTGTTCCCAAGCATTAAAGCATTTAAAACATGCCCTGAACGTCAAACACAGGGATTCTGCCCTTATTAAGAATTGTCGTAAGAAGTTGGTCCAGCGCTCAGGAACTGACAAATTTCATCATCTGGACCCAAATTCAAAACCTCACAGTCCCTTGTACGCTGGGTGAGTTTAAACCAAACTTACCAATTGGTTCATCTTTGTTTATTCTATCTTTGGTGATGTAATCTACATAAGTTAATCAGGGTTTGGCAAAATAATATTGGAGTCTCCAAATATCACCATAGAATAATCATCTCATATAACTATTAATGACTATTAAAATCAAACAGACTCATTTGCAAGTTATAAAGCTTTATCCAAGTAATGTGATTGCTCATCAAGTACAATACAGCTTGAATCATACATCACCTCACAAGAGAATTTCATTAGCAAATATGATAGCAGTTACACATCTCAAAGTCAGCGCAATGAGTGAGTGGATAGGTGTGGAGGCAAAAGAATAAAGAGTAAGACATTACAATTAAGTTATGCAAATTCAGAATATCACAGCTCTCTCCTCTCGCAAAGTAGGAAACACGCTCACCAATCCCACCCCTTAGTACAGTTAATTATACCCTAAATTCTCTACAAGACCAACCCCTATTCCATACACCCCACAAGAGAAAACATTGTATTGGCTAAAACAAGGGGTGTCTAAATCACACCACTCCTGACATGTCTTCAGTTTCAACAGTTCTTTGTTATGAACTATACACGTCATTCAACCTTCAGTAGTAGAACTTCCATATCAACCTTCCGCCAGTCGTTCATATTCCTCATCCAGGCAAAAGTATCAAACTGGGTTACAAATGTCCTCATTCCCGCTCTGGAAGAAAGTTCCGCTTTTCATTGTATTCATTGTTTCCTCCACATAACCTTGGCCATCATCAGAGGCACGCAAAGAACAATTCACAGCATTCAGTTTTCTCCCTTTCCACATTTCTAATATCCCATGTTAACTCTAAAATGTCTCTCGAGCTTTTTCTGCAGGGCAGCAGTCTATACTTCTAGGAAAGACAAATACATGCATTAATCATCACTTTATAAAATTCTACTATCAAACACGCTTTGAATGCTTTTTATTTGCTTTCCTTTTCTTTATGTACTGCACATTTATTCTCTATTTATTAGTGAAAATTAAACTCTCGACTTTTGTCTTATTTTCTACATTAGTCATGTGCATTTGCGGCCTACTCTATCTCTCCCAGCATGCACTTGCGCAGTTTTCATCTTTCCCCTTTAGTCTTATTTTATTAGTTTCACACATCTTTTATTTAGTATTTTACACACTGAGGGGTTCAATCCGAGCAGGTTTTATTTTGCGAAAACCGTGCTCCATCAAAGTATAAGGCGTAAACTGGGAGATGCAAGAAAGCTTTAAGAGCTACAGAGGTGGATAACATGCTAGAAGCAAGCACGCTGAGAAGAAGCTCCAAGTTTTGGAATTTTATCAATAACCTCCTATTTGCATCAGATGACATAGCACTCTTGAATGACATATCAGTGAAGATATCTAGGTTTCCGATTTTGAGAGAACTTACAGCAGTATTTCCCTCACTAACAATGCCACTGAAGGTAATTGGGAGGAGGGTATTTCCAAGCTGCTATTTACTTTAGACGAAGTCAAAAAGGGTATACAAGGTTTATGCAAAAACAAGGCCCCAGTACCTATACATTAATGATATAGAGGTCTGGGCTCCAGTGAAGGAAGTGGCCCGATTAGGGTCACCCGGGTCACTAATGACCACCTCTCAGCCTTCCATACCAAATGAAGAGTCGGTCAGACAGTAGAGAATACAAACCAATAACTGTTTATTATTGTACACTCAGAGCAGAGCCCGGTCTGCCCAGTCGCTAGGAGTGCTGCAGAGAGGACTGAAATCGACAAGCATAAAGATACATTATGTACATTTCCAGGCAGGTGCAGCTAAACAGTGAAATACAAAAAAACGGTTTCAGCGTTTCTATCGTTCACAAAGTATCTCAATCCCAAGGTCATTCCATTCAGGTCCGCCACTAGACAAGTGGGAGAGGGCCTCTATCTAGTGAGAAAGGTATGCGCTAATAGGAACAGTGTATTCATTACTGGAATAGAACAGAAATGAAGAAAACCAAACTCTAAGGGGAGCATTTCTCAGAATTTGAAGGAGATCAATTTCGAACAGCTTAAAATGGCGCCTATGAAGAAAATGGTGCAGCGTATGCTAACTTACATAGGGCAATGCGCAAACATGAACATTTCTATTCTAACAGACCCTCCTTTTAGCATGAGCTAAAACATTTTCGAACAGCAACAAGCAAAAACAAACTTCAAATAATAATAATAATAATCACATTGATAAACAATGAAGAGCATTCCATGCTATCAACATCAGGAAGTGAAACAGTGAGGAGGGAAGAATTCTCGAAAATGCCTTCGTCTATATTCATGAGATCCTCAATGTCCTTCTGTATCAGTATTGCGGCATTTGTGTCATGAATTGATATTTTCTGTTTGGGTGTGAGGATAGTAGTACAATAGAAACCGCAAAGGGGAAGACACTGAATAAGAACACAGCAGAGCACCAATATCACAATCAAATAAATCACTTTTTCTAGAATCCAGCCCCAGCTAGCAAAAAAAGACCAACTCCAATTCCCACTTTCCATTCCTTTGACATTTTCGAGAATATTCAAAATATAATGGGTGATATTTTTTCCATATCCTTGATCCCGACCACACACTGATCGCCAACTACCGCGCATACACCACCACTCTTAGCCAGAATAAAATCCACTGCATATCTAGTCTGTTCAGAATATATTTGCATACTCTCCAACTGAGTGGTGATGTCCCGTAAAGCTGCCACTGTGGTATTGGACAAAATTTGCAGCTTGCGGCCAAAGTATTCTCTAGCTTTCTCACCCCTAGCCATAGAGGTGCCACCCAAAGTGAAAATAGAAGAAAGGATGGATCCAAAAGTGATCCCATTACTATAATTATTGACCTCTATATCGGTCACTCCCTCACAGAATTCTTTTGTGAGAGTCTTTTTAACCAAGCGTACATTAGGCTTAGCATATTTACAGGGCACACCAAAGGGCAATACCATCCCCAGAGCCACATCATCTGTACCATTATGGACGTTGGAGTATGTACCGTTAGACAAGAAGTAAAACCTCGGATGTGCATAAATCGGTCCTTCGTAATCTACTGCAGCATATCGAGTGTTCATTCCAAAAGTACTCGGATCTTTGTCATTCACCAAAGGGATTGTATTTTTAAACAGCACTATTCCAGAACAATTGATATACAAAGAAGTGTCTGTACTATCCACAATGGGGCAGCAAGCAGGATAATAACTAGCCTCACGGGTAACTATGAATTCCTTGTAATGCCAGCCCACCAAAGTAACGTTCTGTTCTTTAATATAAAACTTGGCGCAATATGTATTGTTATCACAACCTGGATAACCCATTCCAGTGGCTTTCTATAATATAGACAAGGTCCTGGATAGCTGAAACCAAAAACTCCCTTCACTTCTTTAAATTGCGGTGGATGAGTATATGTATAGTTTACAAGTGACAATGGATATGCAGTCCATAAACTAGAGACAGATTCAGTGGGGTAACAAGCTGTCCCTTCTCCGAAGAATCTCTTGTGTGTGTCTAGAAATACATTACTCAGGACTGTTCTTTTGTTTCTTTTCGGGGCGATAACCTTACCCTTATTGCACAGAGGCATAGTTTGATCATTTTCCAAAACCCATGACACTCCACACAATATTATTATCACCAAAACCAACAGAACAACACATGTTATTTTCCTTTTTCGTGTCCACACCATATCATGCTGGGCGACAAGAACCATTGGCTGCTCTTCCTCAGCAACCTTACTACCAAAGGGATGCATAACATATAATAAAGGGGGCCAGAATACAAAAAGATATACAAGTTCCCAGTGTCTGTCAGAGCCTCACTGGTACAGGCTCCTATTGTCCATCAATACATTGGCACTCTTGAGCACCGGCAGTGCAGCTTGCTCTGTCCTAAGCTCTTTTAATGTATCCCACGTCAATCCAGATGGTATACCTTCGAGGTATACTTCAGTCTTCCCTAACTAATGTTCGAACAACTAAGATAAAGTAAACAGAAAATTCTCCACTAGTTTCTGTTAATTCCGTTGGGACTGTAACTCAGTACCAGCTACCTTACGCAGTCCATCCCTAATCTTTTTTCTCCTTAGACCCAGTATCCCTCAGCCGAGGGCGCAAATTGTACCTGGTAGCCCCAGGCACCATGTGATCAGTGAACAAAGGCTCTTGGATAGCTCGTATTTCTGGGGGAACAGCCTCGTTTAAAGCATCCTAATTCTCAGTATCCGTTTGCGTTCAAGTTAACTGGGCATCGCTGAAAGGAACAAACCTGGGCACCTACTCGCACTCCGTGTCCCCTATGCTGTCTTTGACCCACTGGTCATATGGTAACGGCAAATGAATCCTCCGACAATGGGTAGCATGTACCCAGTTCTTTTGACTAGCGACCTTTACAGCTGTCAGTGTCACCAACAAAATCTGCTCAGGACCTTTCCAGCGTGGCTCCAAACTTTTCTTTCTCTGAAAATTACGAAGCGATACATAATCACCAGGTTGGATGTCGTGGCCGGGTCCCTCTGGTTTGGAAGGCAGGAATTCCCGCACCTGTTGGTGAATAGAACGTAAACTTTCTGTTAACTGGCCAAGGTAATCAAGCAACAGAGGGTACTCAATATCAGAGTACTTACAAGGATGCAGGACACCCCAGACATTTGCCGGGCACCCAAACACGACCTCATAAGGAGACAATCCTGTCCTAGAATGAGCTGTTGTTCTTGTTGACAAAAGAGCTAATGGTAAAGCATATGGCCACTTTAACTCTGTTGTCTCCTGAATTTTTGCCAGTGTCAGTTTAAGAGTACCATTGTACTTCTCAACCAAACCCGCTGACTGTGGATGATTGGCAGCATGAAATTTCTGTTTTACATGTAGACCTTCACAAATCAATTGAATCACTTTCCTATTAAAATGACTTCCGTTGTCACTCCAGATAATTCGGGGCAAGCCGAAGCAAGGAAAGAACTCCTTAAGGAGTACCTTCGCAGTTGTAATGTGTTGGAAATGGCCCTTTTTGCAGGGTTATCCCCAAACTTTTTGCTTATTCCTCCTATTTTTTCCTGACCTGTTTGTGGTGGTTTTAGGACTCTGGGCACTTTACCACTGCTAATCAGTGCTAAAGTGCATATGCTCTCTGTGTAAATTGTGTTATGGATTGGTGTTTCAATGATTGGATATTTGATTTACTTGTTAGTCCCTAGTAAAGTGCACTGAGTGTACCAGGGCCGGTAAATCAAATGCTACTAGTGGGCCTGCAGCACTGATTGTGCCACCCACGTGAGTAGCCAGGAAAAGGTACCTCAGACCTGCCATTGCAGAGTCTGCGCGCAGTTTGTAACTGCCATGTCGACTTGGCCAGTGCACACACTTGCCAGTCCCTAACCTTCCCTTTTCTTACATGTCAGGCACCCCTAAGGTAGGCCCAAGGTACCCCTGTGGGCAGGGTGCAGTGTATGTGAAAGGTAGGACATGCCCTGGTGTGTGTGGCTTGTCCTGATAGTGAATTACAGCCAATTTCGTTTTTCACTATTGCAAGGCTACCTGTTCCCCATAGGACAGAATGGGACGTTTGTTTATAACATCTTATAGACAAAACTGGCCCGGGGAATTAGGTAGGAAAATAAAGTTTAGTATGCCTGAACTCAGAATCTAAAGATGCATCTTTTAGTGAAGGTGATTTTTACATTCTGTGTTTGAAAATACCACTTTTAGAAAGTAGGTATTTTCTTGCTCAGTCATCCCGTGTGCCTCTGCTGGAATGTGGATTGCCTGTCTGGGTTTTGGATGACAGAAGGCTGGGGAGCAGGAGTAGCTCCAGATAGTCTAGGTAGGTCAGGAAAGGGCTGAATAGACCTGGGCTGCGATGGGGGAAGGGGGAGGAGATTTCCTTGCACCTCAAAGGGCCTGGTCTGCCTCTGACAATGCCGTCTCCACCTTCTGCCAGAAATCACACCAGAGAAGGCAGAACTGGTTCTGGCTGGGCACAGACACTCTCTGCCTAAGAGATCAAAGGGTTTTGGGATATAAATATTGGGGCCCCGACCCCTGAACTTTAGAACTCTTTTGGACCAAGAAGACTGCCAAGAAGAAGAGCTGGAGAAGCTGTGAGGAGGAACTACCACATTGCTGTGTGCTTTGCTGTGTTGGCCTGCAGTGGCTGCTTCTGTCTTGGGCAGTGAAAGGACTGGACTGAACTTTTTGCAATCTACTTTTGAGAGTTTCTCCAAGGGCTTGAGGTAGAGCTTGCCCCCTGTTCAAGAAGTCTCAGGAACAGCAAAGACTTCAAGCTCTTCTGCCCTCAGCACTGGGGACTGTGTGTTTTGTGCTGCAACAGAAGAAAAAGCAACCCGACGCCGTCTACGACGCCACTGCCGACTCCGTGTCCTGAAGGCACCGCAGAGGGCACCGCCGCAATGCCGCACCACGACCCTGGTCTCACCGACAATGCCTGCTGATGCCGCCACCGAGCCGCTGCTCGCACCGCGACCTGTGAGCACCGCACTCCATACCGCCTCGCTTCACGATGATGCCGTGGTATCCCCGACGACGATGCTCCACGCCGAAATCGATGCTGCTGCTTGCACCGTGGTTCGAGGGCACCGCTCGTAAAGTTACACGACGCACCGCCCTCATCCCGCACCGCAGCCTTGGCCTACCGATGCCGACGCCATCGACTCCAGTTCGTCAGCTGACAACAGCGCTCCAGCAACGACGACGACGCTGCTTGCACCGTGACCTGCCAGCACCGCGAAGAGCACCGCCGTCACTTCGCACCACGACCCTAGTCTCACCGACGCCGCCATCTGACGCCGCTGCTCGCACCGGGACCTGAGGGCACCACACACCGCACCGCTGCACTTTGCTGCAGCTTCGGGTGCTGCACCCGAAGCCTGCCGACGCCAGCGCTCCTGACTTCAACAGAGAGGAGTTAGATCTGCAACGCTGTGTGACTTCGAGGGCCCCGACGACTCCTGCACCGACCTCTGGAACCAAAGCCTGCGGACGCCGTGCTTTCGGAAGCTCAACGAGAGGTCACCGACGCCCTGCATTTCGAAAAGGTACTGTTTGCGGGGCTTCCCCACACCGTAGCTGGCCCGCGACGCCGCGGTCAGCCAGAACTGTTTGGATTTGTTTGCTTACGACGCCGTGATAGCCACGGATGGAGCTATCGACATCAAGGAACTGTTTTTCAAGCATATTTTGATAACTGAAGATTTTTTAAGTACTGTATTGTGGATTTTTATCGTTTTGGTCTTGTCTTAAGTATATAAAAATATTGGATATTTTTCTAAACTGGTGTGGTGTCCATTTGTAGTGCTTACACTGTATTACTGTTGGTTATGTGCAAATGCTTTACACACTGCCTCTAAGATAAGCCTGACTGCTCATGCCAAGCTACCAAGGGGGTGAGCAGGGGTTATTTTAGGAGTGTAACTCCCTTATCCTGACTAGAGTGGTGGTTTCTGCCTGGCTTTGGCACATGCCCAAGCCTACCAAAAATCCCATTTCTAACATTGGTTGTCAGCGGTGAGGATAGGACTTGCGTTTGCACTTGACTTACAGTGATTGGTGTGCACTAGTACCATATCGCAGACCATTACGTGCCACATACTGGTTCTTTTTCTTTTTGGCCTATTTTTGATCTTGCCAGTTTGAACTTGCTACTTCATCATGCCTGAATCAATTGCATCATCTGTTGCATCCTTGGAAGTGACCTTTGAGGAGGAGAGGTTAGAAACCTACAATGTGAAGGAATTGAAGGCAATCTGCAAAAACCTCAAAATCCAAATCAGGGGCCTCACCAGAAAAGAGGAGTTACAAAAGGCGCTGAGGGCCTGGGTAGCAGCCAGACATGCTAGTGAGCTGTCTGGAGATCTTGGCATGGAGGCAGAGGAGCCTATTCCAAGAGTGGATGTGCTTTTGGGAGAGGGGCACCCTCTAAACCAGGCAGCAGCAGTCTGTCCCCAGAGGAGCTGGAGGACAGGCGGGAAGCGAGGAAGTTCGAGTTGGAGAAACTCAGGATGGAAAGTGAGAGGGAAGACAAAAGAATAGCCATGGAGGAAAGGAAGATGATGTTAGACCATGAGTTTAAAATGAGAGAGCTGGACTGGGAAGCCAGTGGGGCTAGGCCCAGCCCAGATGGTGGCAGCAAAAATGTAGTGTCCAGTACTGCGGGTGAGGTGCACGCACACACAGATTTGGGGCCCTGCTTGAAGGAGGGGGTTGACATACATCAGGGGGTTCAGGATTGTGAGGTAACTCCAGTGGTGCTCAGTGTCCCTGAGGTGGATTGGGGAACTGGCACAGGGGATCATTTTCCTGGTATTGAGAGGGACACTCTACTGACTCTAGATGAGAGGTGCAGGGAGAGGGGTTCCTCCATGATAGAAGCCCTGGTAAGTGAGTATGGAGACCAGCCAGAAGAGTATGGGTTGAGGGACAGCAACAGTCAAACACTGTCTCACCAGTCTTGTGAGAATGATGTGGGGTACTTGTCTGAGGCACTGGATGGATGGGTGAAGGGTAGTTTGGTTAACATGTGTGGGGCTGTGTGATTCAATTGTTGGAGAGCATATTTTAAGTCCCTGTTTTCCAGAACTATGCCAACACCAAGTGGTGTGTGAGTTCTCTGACCCCAGGGAACTTGCACAGGAGGCAGACCTTTTGCTGGATTGCAGAGGGTCTGGAGAAGCATCTGGGGGTGACCCGGAAGGAAGTGGCTTAGGTATTCCCCAACCAAGGGTGGTGGGAAAGGTTTGTGATAGCCCAGATAGGTCCCGGTGTCATGGGAAGGGTGTAGGGACTCACGTCCTGTCTCCGTGGAGAAGGAGTGGGAATGGGCTGCGGCCCAAGGTGCCCAAAACCCGGTCCCAGAGCCTGGGTGGTTCCAGGAGGGAACACCAGGTGGGGAGCCTAGGCTGTACTGGTAGGCCGTCCGTTGAGGGGGATCTCCTACTGTCAGGAGAACATGGAGTGTCTGTAAACAGAGCACCAGCGGTTCTGGTGTCTGGCAGTGCCGCTCCCTAGTGTAGGGTGCAGAAGTCCAGATTGAGGGGTGAGAGGGGGATGCGTTCCCCAGTGGGAAAACCAGTGGGTCAGGGGCCAGCCAGATGGGCTGAGCCTCCTAGGAGTGACCATGGTGACACCACTTCTGTCCTGGGGGATCTTTGCGCACTATCAGATGGACAGGGGTCGGGAGATCTGCACCAGGCAGACTGTCACACAACACATGAGTCATGTGTTACCCTCAGGGGGGGCATGCGTGCTCCCAAGGAAGTCCTGGTGCGCCGGGCAGGTGCTCAGCTGCAGGGTTTAGTCCCTGGGTTGGGAGGCCAGGTTCAGGTCCTGCCTGACCTGGAGGGAAGGACGACTGTAAGCAGTGTCCTGACCGGTTTGTCTTCTAGGGGTACCACTCCAGGTGGGAGGGTGCAGTACTCTGGAAGGGGGTGCAGAGGGAGGGAGTCCTCGCCTCTGACCCCGGTTCAACCTGAGGGTTTAGATCCGAGGGTGGTGGATCAGTTGCAGGGTCAAGGCCCTGAACTGGTGGAAGAACTGTGTAGGAGGTCCGGTTCCAGTGTCCTGACAGTTTTTGGTTCTGGGGGTGCTTCAAGCTGTGTGTTTTGTGCTGCAACAGAAGAAATAGCAACCCGACGCTGTCTACGACGCCGCTGCCGACTCCGTGTCCTGAAGGCACCACAGAGGGCACCGCCGCAATGCCGCACCGCGACCCTGGTCTCACCGACGACGCCTGCTGATGCCGCCACCGAGCCGCTGCTCGCACCGCAACCTGTGGGCACCGCACTCCGCACCGCCTCACTTCACGACGACGCCGTGGTATCCCCGACGACGCCGCTCCACGCCAAAATCGACGCAGCTGCTTGCACCATGGTTCAAGGGCACCGCTCGTAAAGTTACACGACGCACCGCCCTCATCCTGCACCGCAGCCTTGGCCTACCGATGCCGACGCCATCGACTCCAGTTCGTCAGCTGACGACAGCGCTTCAGCGACGACGACGACGCTGCTTGCACCGTGACCTGCCAGCACCGCGACGAGCACCGCTGTCACTTCGCACCGCGACCCTGGTCTCACCGATGATGCCATCTGATGCCGCCACCGAGCCGCTGCTTGCACCGCGACCTGAGGGCACCGCACGACGCACCGCTGCACTTCGCACCACAGCACCCGACGCCTGCCGACGCCAGTGCTCCTGACTTCAACAGAGAGGAGTTCGATCTGCAACGCGTGTGACTTCGAGGGCCCCGACGACTCCTGCAATGACCTCTGGAACCGACGCCTGCGGACTCCGTGCTTTCGGAAGCTCAACGAGAGGTCGCCGACGCCCTGCATTTCTAAAAGGTACTGTTTGCGGGTCTTCCCGACACAGTAGCTGGCCCGCGACACCGCGGTCAGCCAGAACTGTTTGGATTTGTTTGCTTAAGACGCCGTGATAGCCCTGGACGGAGCTATCGACATCAAGGAACTGTTTTTCAAGCATATTTTGATAACTGAAGATTTTTTAAGTACTGTATTGTGGATTTTTATCGTTTTGGTCTTGTCTTAAGTATATAAAAATATTGGATATTTTTCTAAACTGGTGTGGTGTCCTTTTGTAGTGCTTACACTGTATTACTGTTGGTTATGTGCAAATACTTTACACACTGCCTCTAAGATAAGCCTGACTGCTCATGCCAAGGTACCAAGGGGGTGAGCAGGGGTTATTTTAGGAGTGTAACTCCCTTATCCTGACTAGAGTGGTGGTTTTTGCCTGGCTTTGGCACATGCCCTAGCCTACCAAAAATCCCATTTCTAACATAATGGCTGTGCTATCTTTAGTGGGGTAAGCCTCAACCCATTTACTGAATGCACATACAACCACCAAAACATACTTAAGATTATTGCATCCCTCCAATTCTATATAATCCATTTGTAGGACTTCAAAAGGAAAAATGGGTGGTGCAAAATTACCAGGTGGTGTCGGGGTACCCTTCCCTAGATTATGCATCATGCAAACCATGCAGTACGTTACTAAATGTGCAGCTGTCCTGGAAATATTGTCATTCTGCCATACAGGGGATAACAATTTACAAATGCCTTTTGCACTAATATGAGCTGGACCATGTGCCATAGTAACCATTGGAAGAACATATCCATCTGGCAACATCCATCTCTGTTTCCCTGATTTATCAATCCAACATCCTTCCTCATTCAACTGTGCTGTACTCTCCTGCCATTCCGCTAGTTCTTCTATCGTGGCTTCACTTTATATCTCCTTTACACTCTCAAGGGTATTCTCAAACATAACAACCTCGGGAACCCACCTAGCTGGACCTGCTACAAACATGCTTTTCATCTTTGTTCGGGCTGTTTCCTTAGCTGTCTGATCTACATAAGCATTTCCTCTACCCACATCATCAGTAACCTTCCTGTGGGCACTACACTTAATTATGGCCAATTTCCTGGGGAGCGTTAAAGCGGACAAAAGCCTCAATATGAGGTGCCCATGCTGAATCTTGGTGCCATGAAAAGTAAGGAACCCTCTCTCTGCCCAAATCCGGCCAAAATTATGGGCAACCCCAAATGCGTACTGGCTGTCAGTATAAATATTAACAACCAACCCTTCACTAAATTCGCAAGCTCGAATAATGGCAGCAAGCTCAGCAGCTTGAGCCGCCTGATAAGGGACCAGTGATGTTTCTACCACCGTGCGCAATGTAGTGATAGCATAAGCTGCAGTGGTGGTGCCATCTCGTAATTTAAAACAAGAGCCATCGACATATAGTTCTCCTTGAGGGTCAGATAAGGGAACATCACTCAAGTCTACCCATCCCTTCGTCTCTTCTTCCGTCCGGAAGATACAATCATGTTTATCAACTGCATCATTCTCAGAAGGAAGGGGTAGTAACGTGGCTTGGTTCAGAGTGGCACATCTTTTAATCGTAATGTGTTTAGCAAACAATGTCAATTCATAGCCAGTAAGACGTGCACTGGTGAGGTGCTGTGTCTTCGTCTTATTCAAATGAGTATCCACAGCATGGGGTACCATAACTGTGAGGTCTGTATCAAGTATGAGTCCAGCCGATTGTCTGATGAAAGTGTCCGCAGCCGCGACCGCTCTCAGACAACTCAGGAGGCCCCTTGCAACAGAATCAAGCACAGCAGAAAAATAAGCACAAGGCCTCTGCTTATCCCCAAACTTTTGGGTTTGGACAGAAATCGCGCAACCAGCCATCTCGTGGACATAGAGCATGAATGGTTTGTTATAGTTAGGTGTGCCCAGCACTGGAGCGGAACAAAGTGCAGTTTTCAATTGCTCAAAAGACTGCTGGCATTCAGGCGTCCAAGGCAAAGGCTTGTGCACTGCTTTCGTTGTTAATGCAAGCAAAGGTTTAATTAATAGCGAGTAATTAGGTATCCACTGTCGACAGTAGCAAGTGATACCTATAAAAGCGCGCACATCTTTTTGAGTTTGTGGAATGGGCATTTTAGCAATGGTACTAATGCGCTCTGGGGTCAACCTCCTACCCTCCTTCGACAGTAGGTGACCTAAATAGGTGACCTCCTGTCGACAATACTGAAATTTGGAAAGTGAAACCTTATGTCCATGATGGGCCAAATGCAACAACAATTTCACTGTACTATCTTTGCAACCTTGTTCTGTATCAGAAGCTATGAGTAGATCATCAACATACTGCACCAATACATTACCTGAGGGGAGCGATAAGGAATCCAACTGACCTTTTAATGCTTGACTATAAATACTAGGACTTTCTGTATAGCCCTGAGGAGAGCAACATAATCTAAAACTTCTACCAGCCAGTGTGAACCCAAACAAATATCTACTGTCTGGATGGATAGGAATACTAAAGAAAGCATTTTTTAAATCAATAACAGAAAAGAATTGGGCAGTAGAAGGAATCATCGTCAAAAGCGTAGTAATATCAGGAACCACCGGGAACTGTGGAACTACTATTTTATTAACCTCGTGCAGATCAATCAAAAAACAGTAAACATTATCATTGTCTTCAGAGGAGCCTGAGGGTGTCCTTTTAAGAATCGGAAAAATAGGACTATTACATATGTTGGCAGATGTTTCTTCAACCACTCCCTTTTGTATCAAATCCTGAATAATCTGAAGAAGAGCCCGTTCTCCCGCCTGAGGTACTTTATACTGAGGAATGCGAGGCAAAATAGCATGATCCTTAACTTGTCTAGAAACTGGTCATATATGCAACAGCCCTACTGTTGCCCACAGAGTGGGTGGTACTTCAGCAAATTCAGCTGGGAGGGGTGCATCCTGCGACAAACACTGTTTAATACTCACATCTGGACCCATAGTAATATAGACACCTGCAGGAGAACAATAGATAGTAGCATGCAACTTCTTCAACAAATCCAAACCCATCAAATTTTCACCACAATTGGATGTCAACAAAAACGGAGATTCCACAGTAAAAGGACTAACAGTCAAGGCAAGGGGGTGCAAAATGGGGCTTACAACCGGTACACCTGAAAAACCTACTGAAACAATATTGTGGCCAGACAGAGCCGCCCCGGGGACCATATATCGAGAAACAGAACTCTTTGTCGCACCTGTGTCCATCAAAATTTCCTTTGTTGAGCCTTGCAAATCCGCTGT
This sequence comes from Calotriton arnoldi, assembly GCA_963921515.1. NCBI lineage: Eukaryota > Metazoa > Chordata > Amphibia > Caudata > Salamandridae > Calotriton > Calotriton arnoldi. The sequence goes on from CAWUFW010005722.1 coordinate 1,226,856, forward strand.
GACATAAGGGCCACGCTGATCTACAGGTATCTGAACTGGTCCCTCACCCTGTCCCTGGCTATCCTAGCTATAAGACATACCTGTCACCTCATCCATATCGCAATCATCATGATAATACTGTCCATCACGAGGGTCATCAAAGTAATTATTATCAGAGCGGCCCTGTGAAACCGCGGTATTCTGAGCTCTATCAGTCCCACGACCTCTCCCACTGGAACCTCGCCCTCTAGGAGACGCAACTTTCTGTAAAAGCACAGGGCACTGGCTACGCCATTGACCTTCCTCCATACAATACGCACACTGATTTGGCCCTAAAGGTGTCGTTGAAGGCTGCATACTGGTATGTGGAAGGTGTCTGGAAGGACCACCTCGTCCCCTATTATTGCCCTGAAAAGCTTGATGCAACAACACCTTCGTTTTTAGATCTTTATGTTTCTTATCAGTCTTATCTTTCTCCTCCTGATTGCGATGTTCATAATATTGGGCCATATTCAAAATAACAGAGGGGAAAGACGTAGACCAAGTACTTTCAGATGCTTGCAAATGAGTCATTATCTCAGGAAGAAGATTAGTAACAAACCTGTCCACATACAAACGGACTCCCCCCTCAGTGGACATATCCTGCCCACTGTAATCCAAAAATGTATCTTCAAACCGAGTAAAGAAGTCGGACACACTCTCATCCTTCTTCTGTCGACAAGCCGTCAATCTATCTCAACTTACCTTCTTAGGTGGAATAAGAGTATGCATGTAAGTAATAATACGACCAGGCAAAGCAATTATCTGCATGAGGCTTATCTCCTGGCTTCCTTTCCTGATCCCATCCATTAATTACATCCTAGGTACCTCCCAATTCTGCAATATGATCCTGAGTATGCACCTGCCGCCAAATATAAACCGGAACGAGAAGACCAAAAAACATTTCAATATCAGCAAGAGTCATTACAGTAGAAGAAGCAGCCTCTGTCAATTCCTTATACGCTGTAGGATTTTTCCTAGGGTCGGGCAGGGTAGCCTTAAGGGCCAAAACATCGCTCCTTTTCCATGGAGTATAGACCCATTGCTACTGAAAACGAGCAGCTACGGCTGCTCTAGTGACATTACCATGCTGATCCGTTAACTCAGGAATTTCTGGATGATAGATTGGATTAACCTCACGCATAGGGAACTGAGTAATTTTAGTGGGACTTTTTTCAAACAACCAAACTCTATAGGAAACTATAGTATTAATATTTACGAGCACCTGTCCTGGGGCTAAATCAGCAATATAAACACAATCTTTAATATCAAATAACACTTGTGAAGCCTCAATTTTAATATGTGTGCGCCAAAGATTAATCAATAGCAGACAAATGCTGGAGAACATGCTTCTGTAGAAAAGGCTCAAACTCACACACAGCCTGCCAGATGTCTTCAGCACCATAAACCGGATTACTAGCCCACTTCATAGCCTGCCTGGCCAGCACCTCCTTCTCATCTTCCCCTACTTCAGAGCGCACTAGCAGACCTCTCAGTTCCCTGAATATCGTCCAATCTCTATCTTCAAACCCACATACCGGCGTCTCAGCATTCAAAAGTGTCAGAGGATGAAAAACCATAGAAGGAGAAGCAACAGCGGTAGCAGGTACAATCTTTGTTAACGCTTGCACTGGAGGAGAAAGAACGTAAGATACAGGAGTTGAAACAGTAGAGGTGCTAGGGATTACAGTTGTCAAAGATGGCGAGGGCAAAGAAGGGGCAAGAGGTGCTGCAGCCAAAGCCGTCGAAACAACAGCCGTAGATACGGAAACAGCCGAAGCAGATGAAACAGGCTGCTGTGACTGTAAGGAAACAGTAGGATATATTCTCTGCGGGGCATAAGGAGGTGGAGGTCTAGTGTCTAACAGCTCCTCCACAAAAGTATCATTTTCCTCTTTAGCCAAATAAGATTTATCAATGTGTAACCAAAATCTCCTATCTTCATATTCAACCCCTGCCTCCTGTTTTTCTCTATCATATGCTACAGCTTTCTGCATCAATGTTTGCATTTTCCCCTTCTGTGCATCTCTTTCCATCTTTAGCCGTCTCTGTCTAGCCTCCTTCTGCCAAGTTTGAAGAGAATCAAACATCGACTGCCTACTCCGTCTCTTAAACAACTCTTCCTGTAAAAATCCAATCTTTTGTTCATTAAAAGTGCCCGTCAACGACCATTGCAACTCAGCATTGTCCCTCGTATATTTGTGCCATAATGTACTAAACATAATAGGGCCAAGGTCATGTTTCACATACATATCAAAATTAGAGATGCCTTCAGGAGGCGCCGGCTGAGCTTCTTCCAATCGAGCATCTGCAGAACAACAACGACAACACAAACTCCAAACTTTGCTGAGGCCAGGCATTTTTAAAAGGAAAACAAGTTTTCTATTTTGCCTGGCAAAGTAGTTGCAAGTACTTTGTTTCAAAACAGTCCTCAGACCGTACCAAACTCAAATCACAATGGTACCATATCCACAAAGAATCAAAACAAACTCACCTGATATCAGCAATACAAATGAGCCAGTTCTCCACTGCCGACTCTTCAGACCAAACGGTCAGATCCAAGGGTTTTGCCGTTCAGGACTCCAGTCGCGATGACCACTGGGCGAGGCACCGTCCGGCGGGACAGAAGGAGCAGCTACGAGCAAATAAAAACTCCTCGTGCAGGGAGCCGTCAGTCCGACCCGACGATCTCCTCTGCATCCCTCCCGTCTACGGAAAGGGGATGGATCAATCACCCGAAGGAGTCCCTGTTTGGGCGCCAACTGAAGGAAGTGGACGGATTAGGGTCACCCGGGTCACTAATGACCACCTCTCAGCCTTCCATACCAAATGAAGAGTCGGTCTGACAGTAGAGAATGCAAGCCAATAACTGTTTATTATTGTACACTCAGAGCGGAGCCCGGTCTGCCCAGTCGCTAGGAGTGCTGCAGAGAGGACTGAAATCGACAAGCATAAAGATACATTATGTACATCTCGTAACTGGGCTAAAACACGCCTAGAGTGGAATTTTCCAGGCAGGTGCAGCTAAACAGTGAAATACAAAAAAACGGTTTCAGCGTTTCTATCGTTCACAAAGTATCTCAATCCCAAGGTCGTTCCATTCGGGTCTGCCACTAGACAAGTGGGAGAGGGACTCTATCTAGTTAGAAAGGTATGCGCTAATAGGAACCGTGTATTCATTACTGGAACAGAACAGAAATGAAGAAAACGAAACTCTAAGGGGAGCATTTCTCGGAATTTGAACAAGATCAGTTTCGAACAGCTTAAAATGGCACCTATGAAGAAAATGGCGCAGCGAATGCTAACTTACATAGGGCAATGCGCAAACATGAACATTTCTATTCTAACACCAGTATTGACCAAAACTTTCAATGCGGCAGTTGTGGTGGGCCCTCCACAGTCATGGGCTACCTCTATCATTGTCCTAGTATATAAAAAGGGTGACAGGGATGACCCCAAAGGCTATAGGCCTATCTCACTGATGGATTCAGTGGTTAAGGTGGTGGGACGGGCCTTCCTAGACAGACTAGTGTTGTGGTGGAGGAACGCAATATCCTATCAGACGTGCAGTATGGTTTTCGGTCAGGTAGGTCGACAGTTGACCAATGTCTCAATCTATATCTGGCTGTTGCCCACTTAGGTTCTATCCATTTAGCTGTTATGAACCTTAACTCGGCCTTTGATTGGGTTAACAGAGACAAATTGTGGCAGCTTATCTATAGGGAACGGGGCATTGTTTATTTTTTAAGGGGCCTCCATGCTAATACTGTGGCGTCAGTGATTTACTCTAAAGATCTGAAATGCTCCCGTTGTTTTAACACTGGAAGAGGGATGAGACAGGGATGCATCTAGGCCTCCTTCTTGTTTACTTTGTACGTAGACAAGCTGGAGCAGGCCCTGGTAGACACTCATGCAGATTGTCCACTGGTTGGGTCTCACTCTCCAAACTTATTTTGTTACTCAGGGACCCTCTTTGTGTATTTGTATTTGGGTCTCGCTTACTTCCTGTATTGCTTTATGCAGACAATGCAGTTTTAATGGCCAAATCTACATAGGGACTGCAGGCACTGCTGGACTCTTTTGCTGCCTTCATGGGAGACCTGGATTTATTGGTTAATGTTAGTAAATCCTATGTAATGGTCATAGCCCTCCATTCAACTAAAACAAAATCTTTTATTCTGGGAACTCATACAATAACTAACAACAGGGTATTTTCATTCTTGGGTATATTGTTTGACTCTTTCCTGAGCTGGTGCCCCCTGATGGATGGGGAAAAAGCAGAACTTATAAGGGCCAACGCAGCGTTTTATTATTTTGCTTCCAGGTTGGGCAGAAGACCCATCAAGGCACCATTGCAGGTTCATCATGCCAAATGCATTTCTAAAGTGATCTATGGGAGTGATATTTGGGGGTACACTAAACAGAATCAGATGCATATAGTTGAAAATACTTTCTTAAGATGTCTTTCATGTGTTCCCCAAAGTGTTTCAACATTTGCAGTGCATGAGGAATTGGCAGCAGGGTACATAACTGAGTTAATAGCTCTCCGTCCGCTTCTCTTTTTCTTGTTAAAAAAAAAATACATGTAAGTCACCCATTGGGTAGGCCCTCGACAGCCCAGAGGTAGGGTGCAGTTTATTTTAAAAAATGAGACATGTACTTTTAAGTTTTACATTTCCTGGTAGAGAAAAACTCTTAAAATTGTTTTTCACTACTGCACGGCCGACCCCTTCCGTTGGTTAGCATTAGAGTGTTAGAATAAAAATGTTTTAGCTGTGTTGTTTATATATTGCTCTGCCTAAAGTTAGCATTCGCTGCACCATTTTATGTTTGGCCGCCATTTTGAGCCATGATCTAAACTAGCCTCTCTCTGTCTCTGCGAGAAGCAGCTTTGGTAATTCTCGTTTTCTTCAAGGTTGGGCCTTGCTGTACTAATGAATACATTGTTCTTATTAGCGCATACCTTTCCCACTAGATAGAGGCCTGCTCTCACTAGTCCACCGATGGGCTCAGGCAGAACAACCTTGGCATAGAGATAGTGTGTGCCCGGTCTCAGGATCAAAACTCATCTTTGTGTACCTCCTTTGTGTAGCTGCCTCCATCTGGAAATTTCCAGTCTGGGCGTGCCTTTATTGGTTCTGAATCGTACATAATGTATCACCATGTTTACTGATGTCAGTCCTCTCTGCAGCAACCCTAAGCGACTGGGCAGACGGGGCTCTGTTCGAGTGTATCTAAATAAACATATACTTGGTTTGTATTCTCACTGTCTGCCCGACTCTTCATTTGTTTGGAAGGCTGAGAGGTGGACGCGAGTGACCCGGGTGGCCCTAATCAGGTCACTTCCTTCAGTTGGCTCCTGAACAGGGACTCCATCGGGTGACCCATCCCCTCCCGCAGACGGGTGGGGAGGTCGGGGCCATCGTCTGGTCAGACGGACGGATCAGGGATCCCTGTACGAGGAGCATTGTTTGCTCGCAGCTGCCCCTTCTGTCCCTCCAGACGGTAACTCGCCCAGTGGTCATCCCGACTGGGGTCCTGAATGGTGAAACCCTTGGATCTGACCGTGTGGTCCAAAGAGTCGGCAGTGGAGAATAAATTTGTTTGACCTGTGTGCACCAGGTGAGTTTGTTTTGGTTCTTTGTGGATATGGTACCATTTTGGTTTGTATTTGGCTCGGTCTGAGGACCGATTTTGGTACACAGTGTTTGCGAACACTTAGCCGGGCAACATAACGAATTTGGCTCACTTTTGAAAATGCCAGGGTTTAGCCGGTTCTTGGTTTCTTGTTGTCGTTGTTGCTCTGCAGATGCTCGATTGGAAGAAAGTCAGCCAGCGCCTACAGAAGGCACTCCGAATTTTGATATGTATGTGAAGCATGGCCTTGGCCCTAATATGTTTAGTAAACTATGGCACAAATATATGAGGGACAATGCCGAGTTGCAGTGGCCGTTGACGGGCACTTTTGATGAACAAAAAATTGGGTTTTTACAGGAAAAGTTGTTTGCGAAAAGAAGTGGACAGTCTATGTTTGATTCTCTTCGAATGTGGCAAAAGGAGGCTAAACAGAGGCGAATGAAAGCAGAGAAAGAGGCCCAGAAGGGGAGAATGCAAACATTGACTCAGAAAGCTGTAGCACATGATAGAGAGAAACAAGAGATAGGAATTGAACGTGAAGATAGGAGGTTTCGATTGAATATTGATAAATCTTATGTGGCCCAAGAAGAAAATGATACGTTTGTGGAACAATTGTTAGATACTCGACCCCCACCCCCATATGCCCACAGAGGATATATCCTGCTCTTCCCTCACAGCCCAAGCTACCCGGTTCGTCTGTCTCTGCTTCTGTTACTGTTGATCAGACTGCCTTGGCAACGGCACCTCTTGTCCTTTCTTTGTCCTCGCCATCTGTGGCAACTATGACTGTTAGTACTCCTGCAAAACCTATTGCTTCGGCGTCTCTTTCGCCAGCTCTTATACCTGTGACACAGCCGGCAGCGACGTTGGTGCCTACTACCTCTGTTATCACTCCTACTGTGTTCTTCCATTCCCCGCCATCACAGAGTAGTGGGACACCAGTACGTGGATTTGAGGATAGAGGCTGGACGAAGTTCAAGGAGCTAATGGATCTGTATGTACGATCGGAGATGGGAGATGCAGAGAAAAAGGTAGTGGCTAATCAGGCTGCGCAGTGGGCCCGAAACCCCATTTATGGTGTGGAAGATGTGTGGAGTGTGATGAAAGATTATGAGCCTTTTGTACAACAGAATGCCCTTAAGCATATGTCTGCTACTTTGATCGGTCTTTGGGAGCAGTGTTTCAATGATGCAGCACCGCAGATTCTATATGATATTAAGGATCATGTATATGTTACTGATATGGCGCCTGGTCATGTTTTTAGTAATGTTGCGACGCTGGTTGATTATCGGGGTAGACTGCTCGAGAAGAGCCCCACCCTGGTATCTCAGTTTCCAATGCAGGAGGTTCATCCTATCTATCATCCTGAAATACCAGAGCTAAGGGATCAGCACAATGTTGTTACTAGGCCAGGGGCAGCGGGCCGTTTCCAAGAACAATGAGTTTATACTCCATGGAAAAGGAGTGAAGTCTTATCTCTTAAGACTCAGTTACCTGATCCTAGAAAGAATCCAACGGCTTATTATAAAGAATTGACTGAAGCTGCCACTTCTACAGTGATGACACTTGCTGATATTGAAATGTTCTTTGGCTTACTAGTTCCGGTTGATATTTGGAGACAGGTACACACACACAGGATCATGCTGCAGAGTTGGGTGGTACCTGGGATCAAATTAAAGTATGGGACCAGGAACGGAAGCCAGGTGATAAGCCTAGACAAAAGATACTTGCATTGCCCGGCCGTATCATTACGTATATGCATTCTCTTACACCTCCGAGAAAAGTTGATTGGGACAAGTTATCGGCTTGCCGTCAAAAGAAAGATGAGAGTGTGTCTGATTTTTTCACTCGGTTTGAAGGTGTGTTTCTAGACTATAGTGGACAGGATTTGTCGATCGAGGGTGGCGTTCGATTGTTTGTTAATAGATTTGTTTCCAATTTGCTTCCTGAGATTGCGACTCGATTACAGGCTTCCGAGAGCACCTGGTCCACATCTTCCCCTTCTGTTATTTTGAATATGGCACAGTATTATGAACACAGGGAAAATGAGGATAAGGAGAGGACGGAGAAGAAGCACAAGGATTTAAAGACGTGGTATTGTTGCAGCAGGCTTCTCGGGGGAATGGTAGAGGACGTGGTGGTGATTCGGCCCGACAGCTTCCATGTACTAGCAGGAATACTACGTCTGTAGGGCCGAATCAGTGTGCGTATTGTAAAGAGGAGGGACACTGGCATAGCGAGTGTCCTGTGCTTTTGCAGAAGGTGGCGGTCCCAAGAGGACGAGGATCACGTGGGCGGGGTCGTGGAGCTGGTGGTCAGGACAGGGCTCAGAATGCTGTGGCCTCGCAGGGTCGTTCTGATCAAAATTACTTTGATGACCCTCGGGGAGGACAGTATTACCATGATGATTATGACACGGATGAGGTGACATGGATGTCTTACAGCCAGGACAGCCAAGGACAGAGTGAGGGACCGGTTCCGATACCCATAGATCCACGCGGTCCGTATGTTAGTGCGGATGTGCATGGTTCAGCTAAGGAGTTTTTGGTGGATACAGGTGCAACAAACAGTTCTATTTCTCGTTCCTTGGTCCCTGGGGCAGCTTTGTCTGGCCATAATAATGTTTTGGTAGGTTTTTCTGGTGTACCGGTTGTGAGCCCCATTTCAAAACCCCTTGCGTTGACTATTGGTCCTTTCACTGTGGATTCGCCATTCTTGTTGACGTCTAATTGTGGAGAAAATTTGATGGGTTTGGCCTTTTTGAAGAAATTGCATGCTACGATTTACTGCTCCCTGGTGGGTGTTTACATGACAATGGGTCCAGATGTCATCCAAAGATGCGCCTCTTCCTGCGGAGTTTAAAGTTTTAAAGTTGTACCATCCACCCTTTGGGCGACAGGTGACACAGATGTGGGACTGTTACAGATACCGCCAGTTTCAATCCGAGTTAAAGACAATGCCATTCTACCTCGCATCCCTCAGTATAAAATACCGCAGGCAGGTGAGTTATATTGCACATTGTACAGGACTTGATTGAGAAAGGAGTGGTTGAGGAGACGACTGCTAATGTCTGTAATAGCCCTATTCTTCCCATTCTCAAACGGACACCTTCGGGTTCCTCTGATGATCATGCAGATGTTTATCGCTTTGTGATCGATTTGTGGGAAGTTAATACAATAGTGATTCCCCAGTTTCCAGTGGTTCCTGACATCACCACTCTTTTGACAATGATTCCTTCTTCTGCTACATTCTTTTCTGTCACTGACTTGAAAAGCGCGTTCTGCAGTATTCCCATTCATCCTGACAGCAGGTATCTGTTTGGGTACACCCTAGCTGGTAGAAGCTTTAGATTCTGTGGCGCTCCTCAAGGCTATACAGAGAATCCGAGAATCTATAGTCAGGCATTGAAAGGTCAGCTGGATTCCTTGTCGCTCCCTACAGGTAATGTATTGCTTCAGTATGTCGATGACTTGCTCATCGCCTCGGATACAAAACAAGGTTGCAGAGACAGCACAGTTAAATTGTTGTTACATTTAGCTCAACATGGCCATAAAGTATCCCTTTCTAAATTTCAGTATTGTCGACAGGAGGTCACCTACTTAGGTCACCTACTGTCGAAGGAGGGTAGGAGATTGACCCCTGAACGCATCAGTAGCATTGTTAAAATGCCCGCTCAGCAAACTCAGAAAGATGTGCACGCTTTTATTGGCATTACTTCCTACTGTCGCCAGTGGATTCCAAATTATTCCCTGCTAACCAAACCCCTGCTTGCTTTGACTACTAAAGGTGTGCATGAACCTCTGCCTTGGATGCCTGAATGTCAGCAGTCTTTTGAGCAATTGAAAACTGCGCTTTGTTTGGCTCCAGTGCTTGACACGCCTAACTATAGCAAGTCATTCGTATTATATGTCCATGAGACGGCTGGTTGTGCGCTTTCTGTTTTAACACAAAAATTTGGAAATAAGCAACGGCCGTGTGCTTATTTCTCTGCTGTGCTTGACTCTGTCGCACGAGCCCTCCCGAGCTGTCTAAGAGCGGTCGCGGCTGTTGCTGTCTCGATAAGGCAATCATCTAGACTCGTACTTGATACTAATCTCACAGTCATGGTACCCCATGCTGTGGATACACTTTTGAATAAGACAAAGACACAGCACCTCACCAGTGCACATCTAACAGGTTACGAGTTAACGATGTTCGCCAAACATATTATGATCAAATGATGTGCCACTCTGAATCCAGCCACGTTACTACCCCTCCCTTCTGAGAATAAGGAAATTGATATACATGATTGTATTTTCCGGATGGAAGAAGAGACGAAAGGACGGGTAGACTTGACTGATGTTCCCTTATCTGACCCTCAGGGGAACTATATGTCGATGACTCTTGTTTTAAATGATCAGATGGCACCACAACTGCTGCGTACGCTATTACTACTTTGCATACAGTAGTTGAGACATCACAAGTTCCCTATCAGTCGGCCCAAGCTGCAGAGCTCGTTGCCCTAATATGAGCCTGCGAGTCGAGTGAGGGACTGGTTGTTAATAGTTATACTGACAGCCAGTACGCCTTTGGAGTCGCCCATAGTTTCGGGCGACTCTGGGCAGAAAGAGGGTTCCTTACTTCCCATGGGACAAAGATTCAGCACGGTCATCTTATATATAGGCTTTTGTCCGCTTTGACAATCCCTAAGAAATTGGCAATAGTGAAGTGCAGCGCCCATAGGAAAGTTACTGACGATGTGGGTAAAGGGAACATCTTTTGCAGACCAGACAGGTAGGGAAACAGCCCGGACTAGGATGAAAAGAATGCTCGTAGCAGGTCCTGCTAGGTGGGTGCCCGAGGTCACCATGTTTAAGGACACACTTGAGAATGTGAAGGAAATACAGAGTGAGGCCACAGTGGAGGAATTAGCAGTGTGGCAAGAAAGTACAGCACAATTGAACGATGAGGGATGTTGGTTTGACAAGTCAGGAAAGCAAAGATGGATGTTGCCAGATGCATATGTTCTTCCAGTAGTCACGATGGCCCATGGTCCAGCCCATATCAGTGCTAAGGGTATTTGCAAGTTGTTAGACCCTGTATGGTAGAATGATAACATCTCCAAAACTGATGCACATTTAGTGAAGTATTGCATGGTGTGCATGATGCACAATCCTGGAAAAGGTACTCCAATACCACCCGGTAATTTTGCACCACCCACTTTCTCTTTTGAGGTCCTTCAATTAGATTATATTGAACTGGACAGGGTCAATAACCTGAAGTACGTGTTGGTGGTTGTCTGTGCATTCAGTAAATGGGTTGTGGCTTATCCCACTAAAGACAATACAGCCATTGTGACTGCGAAGGTACTCCTGAAGGAGTTCTTCCCTCGTTTCGGCTTGCCCCGTTTGATCTGGAGTGATAACGGAAGTCACTTTAATGCCAAGGTCATACAGTTAATTTGCAATGGTTTGCACATAAAACAGAAGTTTCATGCTGCAAACCAGCCGTAGTCAGCAGGTTTGGTTGAGAAGTACAATGGTACTCTCAAACTGAAGTTAGCAAAGATTCAGGAGACAACAGGGTTACAGTGGCCAGATGCTTTACCATTAGCTATTTTGTCGACAAGAACAACAGCACATTCTAGAACAGGATTGTCACCCTATGAGGTCCTGTTTGGACGCCCGGCAAATGTCTGGGGCGTCCAGCCCCCTCGCAGATTCTCCGATATTGAGTATCCATTGTTGACAAACTACCTGTGCCAGTTAACTGAAGATTTGCTTCTTTTTACCAACAGGTCTGGGAGGCTCTGCCCGATATATCAGAGGGACCCGGACACAACATTCAGCCTGGTGATTGGATTCTGGTGCGAAATCTTCAGCAGAAGAAGAGTTTGGAGCCGCGCTGGAAGGGACCGGAACAGGTCCTTCTAGCCACCAGAACTGCAGTCAACGTCGCTGGCCGAAAGAACTGGATCCACGGCACTCATTGTAAACGAGTGCCTCTACCTTTGCCCTATGACCAATGGGTCGCTGATGGAGTTGGGGATACTGAGTGTGAAAAATGCCTCAGTTCATCCCCTTCAGCGACGCAAAATTAACGTGGACCCAAACGGATGCAGAGAATGATGACGCACTAAATGCAGCAGTCCCCCCAGAAATTCGAGCCATTAAGGAGCCGCTGTTTGTTGACCCCTCTGTGCCTGGAGTTACCAGGTACAATCTGTGCCCTTGGCTGAGGAATGGTGCACCAAAGGAGAAGTCAGATTAGCCAGGGATAGACTGTGTAAGTTAGGGTGTACTTTGCTATAGTACCAACGGTGTTAGTTTAGGGTGTCGTGAGATTGGTGCACTGTTCTGACATTGGACAGGATAAATCGAACGTGCTCCCTAGGAAGGGGGTACATTATCCTGCACGACGTGGGATTCATCGCGAGCTTAGGAGTGAGCAAGCGCCACCGCCGGTGCTCAAGAGCGCCAACGTTGATGAACAATAGGAGCCTGTCCAAGTGAGGCTCTGACGGACACTGGGAACACTTACCTTTACTATCAGTTTTATTGCATTCCTTTTTATTGCTTCATAATGCATCCGTTTGATCAACCTATTGAGGAGGAGGAACAGCCATTTGCAGCACTGCGTTTAGCGCGGGGTTGGTCAACAAAGAGTAAAATAGTTTGCATATTAATTGTTGTGATTACGCTAATAACAATACTTGGAATATCCTGGTTTCTAGAGAAGTATCCTGTACATTCCTTGGTTGGCACAACGCCCACTCCCCCTGAGCACATTTTTGTTACTTTGGCTCCACACAAAGCAGCGCACAGGTTGTAATACACTGATAATGTTTTTATACAAATGTTGCATCAAGCCCATAATGTCTCCAATACAACTAATTGTTGGGTTTGTGGGTTACTCCCTTCAGTCACTCATAAGAGTGTCAATTTGCTGTCCATGCCATTGTCATATATTGGTAGCTGTTAAGGTTGGTTTGAATTGTTCATTATGGTGCACTACCATTTCCAACTCTCTACTCTGGTTATGAAACCTGCTGATTCTCGCACTGTGGTAGAGTATATACGTTTTCATCACAGGTTTACTCCCATAGGACAGGCGGGACAAGGGATCTCTGGTACATTGTCCCCGAACTCCTGTATGAGCACATACAAAAAAGTGAAGAACGAAACCTGGCTTCGAATGGAAATGGCTGATTTCCAAAGGTTCAATTCCTCTGAGTATTTTCAATCTTTCCAAGCTCGCTATTACTAAGGACAAACGGATGCCGGTGTCTGTGGCCAACACAACTGCTAGTTTCTGTGTCCAGGGGACTGGGGAGGTAAAAGTGGGGGAGAGTAAAAGCAATTTAACCTACAGACTGAAAACGATTAATAGTCTGCCCTTGGTCCTACCCCCTAATGTCTATTTTGTCTGTGGATCCCAGGCTCATGTCTGGCTTCCGAGGGGGTATTCTGGCAGATGTTATCTCGCTTTCCTTCTTCCCCCTCTGTATGTTGCTCCATCCAATTATCATAAAGATCATCAGCTGCAGCGTAGGAGTACATGCTTGCCCCGAGTCAGAAGGGTTGTTTACACAAAGGATATAGAGCAGACAGATACCACTGCACAACAGTTTGAGGATGCCATAAAGGGTCTTCTACCCTTTTGGGGCCCCATCGCTAATAGTCTTCAACTTCGTCGGCTAACAAGAGTTGAGGAGGGAGTTATTAATACAACTGCTGGGATAATGACAAATATCACTGCTGAGCTCCAGGCTAAGAGATTAGTCACTTTACAAAACGGGATGGTGCTAGACGTTATCCTTGCAGATCAGGGAGGGGCTTGCCACATCATTGGCAGCAGCTGTTGCGTTTACATACCTGATAACGCTCCCAATGTTTATTCAGCCATACAGAAATTACATAGGCTATCAGATGAGATAAACCAAGACACAGGTACTTGGACTCTGTCAGGGTGGTTTTAGAATATGCTAACAACATGGGGTTGGAAGATTCTCACCTTTTTGGTTGTGGTTGCTGGTATTATTTTTACATGTTGCCTCTGTGTACACAGGAGCCGATTCCGATTCAGGCCGGAAAACGTACCGACCGACTCGGTACGGGAATGTAGTCCGACCGGCACGTACCGGCGCTGTCCGATCCGCGTAGTACGATGCTATGCATGTGAATTACGACCGACTCGTACGGAACACAAGCCGAAAGACCGAACTGCACGGAAAGCAGCCATCCGGCCGGAAAAGCTACGCGAATCGAACCGACCAACACGCACCAGGAATGAACCCGACAGATACGTACCCGCGAACTCTGACCCGCGCAGTGCGATGCAATGCGTGTAAACCCAGACCGAGTCGCACGGAGCTCAAGCCGTACGACCGACACGCATAGAAAACAGGGAGCCGAAGCAACCCAACACTCCGCGACCGGCGCGTACGCCGCACATGAAACCCAGCAGAAAGACAACGTGAAAGACTCGGAGAAGCTCGCACGAGACAACTGCAGCGTCCGACTCAGTCAGAAGAACGTCTCCTACATGCCCAAAAAATACAAAGGAAAAAATACAAAAAAAAGGGCCAAACAAGCAATGACAAAGTCAATAAATACTGGGGGAAAAAACATGGAACAAAGACACACCCACAACTCCACCCATATAAAGGCCACAAATCCCTACCATGATCCTTTGCAAATTCAACTGACCTGCCAGCACAGAACACCATCAGACAGCAACCACAGACACACTCACAACTCATCCATCACACAAGCCACACCATTAGCACTTCCCTAATAGCACCTTCACATACACCCAGCAAAACTGACACTCACCCACCCACACTTGCACACTCACACACACATCAATCCCCAACACCACCCATCACCATGCCCCCAAAGAAGAATCCAAAGTTCCTAGACAGTGAATTGGAAGTCCTGGTAGATGAAATCCTAAGAGTAGAGCCACAGTTGTTTGGTACATTGGTCCAACAGACCCCCATGTCGCAGAAAACCAAGATGTGGGAGAGGATCGTCGACAGGGTGAACGCACAATCACCATGTTTGCGCACAAAGGAAGACATCCAGAACAGGTGGTATGACGTGCGCCGGAGGGTCAAGGACCTACTCAAGAAGGAATACGCCTTGAGTCATCGCACCGGCAGTGGCCCTCCTGCCAAACCAGTATACCTCTGGTCCTGGGAGGAGAAGGTGCGGGCCACCCTACCACCAGAGAGCGAACATGGACTATCAGACATCCCAGAGCCTGTTGAGTACACAACCAATATACCCAATATTGTGTGACAATACACACACATCACTGTCAAGGGGATAGTGAAACCATGCACGGTTAGCAAAGCCACAGTAACCAAAACATAATCATCCCAAGATGTGTATGCTAGTCAGACAAACACAATACCTGCCATCTCATAGTGATATGTAACTGTGTCATGACATGTACAAACCTAACAACAAATAGAGCAAGGCAGTGGCACAAATCTAACCAACAAACACTGTCAGACATTTTGCCACCACTAGAACACCACCTCACAGGGAAGCTGACTGAAAGGAAGGAATTGTGTGTATGCTGGTGAAGTGAGTGTAGCCAATAGCATGATGGGAGTTGTAGTCACAGATATTGGTCACCCTCACAATTGGCCCATCAACACCACTCTGAACCATGCTCACATCACAGGGAGTGGAAAAGAACTGACAATGTGGCTGACACTGGGTACTGCTGTGGGGAGAACAAGCCCCTGCAGGGTGTTGTGCTCAAAACAACAGCAGGACACCACTGCCTGACATCCTGAAAGCCAACTTGCACTCCCTGCAATGGAAGCACGTTCCATGGTGGGATATCTGGCTGGGTGGGAAGGAGGACTGACAGCTCTGACCATAGTTACCAGCAGCTTCTCTCACACACCCCCTTAACACAAACTCCACACAACTCACCTGGGAGAATGCATTGCCTCACACTCTAATTAAATATCCCACAAAGAACTACCACACTGGGTTATGCTGTGTGAAGCACAGGGACACTTTTGGGACTTGTAGCCAAACAAACGCCAAGACAACACTGTCAGCCATCCTGTCAGCACAGGCACACTACCCCACAGGGAAGCAGAGTCAAAAGGAAGTAAGTATGGGCATGCTGGGAAGGGGGGTGTAGGCAATAGCATGATGGGAGTGGTAGTCACAGCTCAACATCCCCCACCCGCATGGCCCGGCAAGCTCACACTGAAGCATGCACACCTCACAGGGAGTGAAAAGCCACTTCAAAGATGTCTGACAATGGTGCTCTGTTGTGGGGAGCACAAGGCCCTGCTGTGAACTCTGCACCAACAAACAACAGGACCACACTGTCAGCCATCTTGCCATTGCTGTCACACTCACACACAGTGAAGTCCACTCAAAAGTAAGTAAGTATGGGCATGCTGGGAAGGGGAGTGTAGGCAATAGCATGATGGGAGTGGTAGTCACAGCTCAACATCCCCCCGCATGGCCCGGCAAGCTCACACTGAAGCATGCACACCTCCCAGGGAGTGAAAAGCCACTTCCAAGATGTCTGACAATGGTGCTCTGTTGTGGGGAGCACAAGGCCCTGCTGGGAACTGTGCACCAACAAACAACAGGACCACACTGTCAGCCATCTTGCCATTGCTGTCACACTCACACACAGTGAAGTCCACTCAAAAGGAAGGAAGTATGGGCATGCTGGGAAGGGGGGTGCAGGCAATAGCATGATGGGAGTGGTAGTCACAGCTCAACATCCCCCCGCATGGCCCGGCAAGCTCACACTGAAGCATACACACCTCACAGGGAGTGAAAAGCCACTTCCAAGATGTCTGACAATGGTGCTCTGTTGTGGGGAGCACAAGGCCCTGCTGGGAACTGTGCACCAACCAACAGCAGTACACCACTGCCTGACATCCTGACAACCAACTTGCACTCCCTGCAATGGAAGCACGTTCCATGGTGGGATATCTGGCTGGGTGGGAAGGAGGACTGACAGCTCTGACCATAGTTACCAGCAGCTTCTCTCACACACCCCTTAACACAAACTCCACACAACTCACCTGGGATAATGCATTGCCTCACACTCTAATTAAATATCCCACAAAGAACTACCACACTGGGTTATGCTGTGTGAAGCACAGGGACAGTTTTGGGACTTGTAGCCAAACAAACACCAGGACAACACTGTCAGCCATCCTGTCAGCACAGGCACACTACCCCACAGGGAAGCAGAGTCAAAAGGAAGGAAGTATGGGCATGCTGGGAAGGGGGTGCAGGCAATAGCATGATGGGAGTGGTAGTCACAGCTCAACATCCCCCCGCATGGCCCGGCAAGCTCACACTGAAGCATACACACCTCACAGGGAGTGAAAAGCCACTTCCAAGATGTCTGACAATGGTGCTCTGTTGTGGGGAGCACAAGGCCCTGCTGGGAACTGTGCACCAACCAACAGCAGTACACCACTGCCTGACATCCTGACAACCAACTTGCACTCCCTGCAATGGAAGCACGTTCCATGGTGGGATATCTGGCTGGGTGGGAAGGAGGACTGACAGCTCTGACCATAGTTACCAGCAGCTTCTCTCACACACCCCTTAACACAAACTCCACACAACTCACCTGGGATAATGCATTGCCTCACACTCTAATTAAATATCCCACAAAGAACTACCACACTGGGTTATGCTGTGTGAAGCACAGGGACAGTTTTGGGACTTGTAGCCAAACAAACACCAGGACAACACTGTCAGCCATCCTGTCAGCACAGGCACACTACCCCACAGGGAAGCAGAGTCAAAAGGAAGGAAGTATGGGCATGCTGGGAAGGGGGGTGCAGGCAATAGCATGATGGGAGTGGTAGTCACAGCTCAACATCCCCCACCCGCATGGCCCGGCAAGCTCACACTGAAGCATGCACACCTCACAGGGAGTGAAAAGCCACTTCAAAGATGTCTGACAATGGTGCTCTGTTGTGGGGAGCACAAGGCCCTGCTGTGAACTCTGCACCAACAAACAACAGGACCACACTGTCAGCCATCTTGCCATTGCTGTCACACTCACACACAGTGAAGTCCACTCAAAAGGAAGTAAGTATGGGCATGCTGGGAAGGGGGGTGTAGGCAATAGCATGATGGGAGTGGTAGTCACAGCTCAACATCCCCCCCGCATGGCCCGGCAAGCTCACACTGAAGCATGCACACCTCCCAGGGAGTGAAAAGCCACTTCCAAGATGTCTGACAATGGTGCTCTGTTGTGGGGAGCACAAGGCCCTGCTGGGAACTGTGCACCAACAAACAACAGGACCACACTGTCAGCCATCTTGCCATTGCTGTCACACTCACACACAGTGAAGTCCACTCAAAAGGAAGGAAGTATGGGCATGCTGGGAAGGGGGGTGCAGGCAATAGCATGATGGGAGTGGTAGTCACAGCTCAACATCCCCCCCGCATGGCCCGGCAAGCTCACACTGAAGCATACACACCTCACAGGGAGTGAAAAGCCACTTCCAAGATGTCTGACAATGGTGCTCTGTTGTGGGGAGCACAAGGCCCTGCTGGGAACTGTGCACCAACCAACAGCAGTACACCACTGCCTGACATCCTGACAACCAACTTGCACTCCCTGCAATGGAAGCACGTTCCATGGTGGGATATCTGGCTGGGTGGGAAGGAGGACTGACAGCTCTGACCATAGTTACCAGCAGCTTCTCTCACACACCCCTTAACACAAACTCCACACAACTCACCTGGGATAATGCATTGCCTCACACTCTAATTAAATATCCCACAAAGAACTACCACACTGGGTTATGCTGTGTGAAGCACAGGGACAGTTTTGGGACTTGTAGCCAAACAAACACCAGGACAACACTGTCAGCCATCCTGTCAGCACAGGCACACTACCCCACAGGGAAGCAGAGTCAAAAGGAAGGAAGTATGGGCATGCTGGGAAGGGGGTGTAGGCAATAGCATGATGGGAGTGGTAGTCACAGCTCAACATCCCCCACCCGCATGGCCCAGCAAGCTCACACTGAAGCATGCACACCTCACAGGGAGTGAAAAGCCACTTCAAAGATGTCTGACAATGGTGATCTGTTGTGGGGAGCACAAGGCCCTGCTGGGAACTGTGCACCAACAAACAACAGGACCACACTGTCAGCCATCTTGCCATTGCTGTCACACTCACACACAGTGAAGTCGACTCAAAAGGAAGTAAGTATGGGCATGCTGGGAAGAGGGGTGTAGGCAATAGCATGATGGGAGTGGTAGTCACAGCTCAACATCCCCCCCGCATGGTCCGGCAAGCTCACACTGAAGCATGCACACCTCCCAGGGAGTGAAAAGCCACTTCAAAGATGTCTGACAATGGTGCTCTGTTGTGGGGAGCACAAGGGCCTGCTGGGAACTGTGCACCAACCAACAGCAGGACACCACTGACTGACATCCTGACAACCAACTTGCACTCCCTGCAATGGAAGCACGTTTCATGGTGGGATGTCTGGCCTGGGGGGAGGAGGAGTGCCAGCTCCGACTACAGCTACCAGCAGGCCCTTACACACACACCACTTCCACTAACTCCAAACAACACACCTGGGACCGTGCTCCACAAGAGAGTGAGTGAAAAGCCACTTCTAAGATGTCTGACACTGGCCTCAGCTGTGGGGAGCACAAGGCCGTGCTGGGAACTGTGCACCAACAAACAACAGGACCACACTGTCAGCCAACTTGCCATTGCTGTCACACTCACACACAGTGAAGTCCACTCAAAAGGAAGGAAGTATGGGCATGCTGGGAAGGGGGGTGCAGGCAATAGCATGATGGGAGTGGTGGTCACAGCTCAACAATCCCCCCCGCATGGCCCGGCAAGCTCACACTGAAGCATGCACACCTCACAGGGAGTGAAAAGCCACTTCCAAGATGTCTGACAATTGTGCTCTGTTGTGGGGAGCACAAGGCCGTGCTGGGAACTGTGCACCAACCAACAACAGGACACCACTGACTGACATCCTGAGAGTTAACCTGCACACACTGGAAGGGAGGCATGCTTCATGGTGGGATAACTGGGCTGGGGGGAGAAGGAGGTCCGGATGTCAACCAAATACCACCAATGCTGGCCATACACACACCTACTCTGCAAAAACACATTGCACACGTGGGACCAGTCACTCCCAAAGTAAAAGCCCTGGCAAGATGGCTGACACATGGGCATGAGAAATGATGTGCCTGCAATTCACACCCATGCACTGGCCAACCCAAACACGTACACACTCACAGCCATTGCAACTCTATGTTTACACAAACTGTCTGGGGATGCAGTGTCCATGGGTGCCCCCTGGCCTGGCTGTGAAGGTGTGACTTGCAGATGACAACTGTGGAGAATCAGACAAACTACATAGCACAAAACACACAGGAAGTCACAGAGACATCATTGACAGGGGACACCTGACAGTGAATGCAATGGACACACCAATATACCGGACACTGTACCATGGTGTCAGTCACACAAGTTGCGGTTGTGAGCTGCATTCCACTCCCACATCGTTCGGCAACATATGCATCCTTCACACAACACACCACTCACTGTCATAGACACTGTAGACACAAGCACCAAGCTGGACTGCATTTGAGGAGACATGCTACTCACAGCAGCAGAACTGCAACACACACCACTGGCCATCACTGTCATGACAATGGAAAAGCCAGAGAGCTGCCGTGCCCAAACCTTATCACCATGGAGGACATTGACAAGATTAATCACGTTTGCACGTACAAAACTCAGTAACAACATGATTAGCTACGTTAACAACATCACTTGTATGAAATGAGACGTGAACTAGGAACCCAGACAACAACACAGATACTCCCAAGAGAACCCAGGCATACCGGACTGTGACCATGTTGTCCAGACACACCAATGTGACGCACAAAGACTGGCAAAAACTGCCACCACACATGTCCCAATCTTGAAAGATATCCTAAGTGGAATTGCACGTATGTCCCTGTTAAAGGACAAATGTGGACAAGGGTGACACACCTGTGTCAGGCACGTGATGGCCCTTGAGTAGCAATGGCCATGTACAGCCAATCTATACATGAGCTGGTCATGCACACACCTCAACATTCACATAGAAATGCTTCAGGTTGGCAGGACAATGTGCTACAACAATATCAACCTCTGGCTGTGACAACTTAGCACAATGCAATGTACAGACACGCATCCAGATGTACAGTCACAACTGTCATGTGTTTGAACCATTGATGCCTGTAGAAACATAACATACATTGTGTGTCTCTTCCAAACACAGGTGATGATGGGGACACAGCAGCAGATGATGAGTAGTCCCTATCCCAGGCTCCGGTGGCCCCTGAGCTCTCCGGTGTGGAACAGCCTCTGCCCTCCTCGGATGGCGAAGACCTACCTGGCCCCTCCGGTGTGAGTCATCATGCAGCACCAGCAGGACCACCATCTGCACCCCCTGCACCCACTCCTCCAACATCTGCCAACACACAGACCACCCCCGCCGACACGGACAGACCAAGGACACTGAATGACAACAGCACACGGACCCCGGCCCCCCGGGAAGAAACGGACAACACCCCCAGTACCAACCCCCAAGGGGGCCTAGGGTCACCTGTGCGTGCCACCACAGGTCCCGCACGTGTGGCCAGGGGTGGTGGGAGGGGTGGTAGGCTGAGGTCGCTGTTTGCAGAGGGGTCTGGACTGCATGATGACCCACAACTGGTACGCATTGCAGATGCGTACCAGAATAGCACCGGAGAGGTCAGCCAGGTAGTGGGGATCCTCAAGGACATTCAACAGCAGCAGGCTGCCCATCATGCCCGCTTGGACTCCCACATGTCCCGTGTGGAGACACACATGTCTGGCATGGAGTCCAAGTGGGACACATTGGAAGAACTGACAGCGGTGCAGAGGACATATTGACATGCCTCCGCCAGATTAGCACCAACATGTCCACACCTCCCTGTGTGCCCACAACATCTGGTGCCGCAACAACTGCAACTGCCACAGGGAGGGAGGATGACTCTGGTGGAGAGTCCTCTGCACCGCAGCGGCCTGCACATGAGGGTCCCCCCAGAAAGAAGAGGGGTCGTCCGAGGAAGGACAACTGAGAGGCAGATGGCCATGTACATCCCCCAGGAACCCAACACCTGTTCTGGAAATTCTCCTTTGTGTGCAAACTGTTCACTCTGTTGAATGCAACCCAACTCTCCCACATGACATGGGGAGTTTAAGTTGGACTAATGTATCAGATGACTGTGGACTTTACTCACGACATTTATGCTACCAACACTTCCAACTCATCTGGGAACTTTGGATTCCAATCCCAATGTACAGCACCCACCATCCTGTGCACTATCCTCACACATGTATGTAAATAAACTCACTAATACACCATACTTGCCTCTGTTGTGATTCCGACGTGGTATTTTGTCATGGAGATGATGATCAGCTAAATGACACTGTGCATGCTAACTGCTACAGCAATTCCAACACCGTCATGTGAGTCATGGCGACGTGACACATATGAGGGAGACACACCACTAGGGCAACACAACACATACACACCAGGGCCATCTGACTCATCACCTACACTGATGTTGGCAGGAAATACAGTGGAATGCACAGACACCACACCTATTCAGAGTCTGTGTTAACTAGCCCACAGGTGCAGTAAGCAAATGTCAGTCAGATGTGTGACCACAGACAACGCACATCCCAAACTGAAGCACAGGTTTATTACACATTTGCAACATGTTGTTTCCACTACAGATGCAAGGTAATCCCACGTGGCAGTGGCCACACAGTCAACAAGTGTTGAATAAATAAAGTCCAGGGTGTGTGGCACATCACCTGTAGGGAAACGACTGCTTCCACCCTGGAAGTTGAATCATGGTGTCGGGGGATCACAGTTGACCAAACAACTCTGAAAGTACCCTGTGAAGGACAGACATGACACACAGTCAAAAGCACTGAAGAACAGGACAGAACTGCAATACTCATGCCCAATACATGTCACAAGATACCTACACAAAACCAAGTTAGCATGTCAACACTGTTGGGGAGTACAGACTACCTGTAAGGACACATCGCTGCACGCATCCAGTCAAGTAGCACATGGCCACACTCAAACAGCAACAGAGCACCACCAACACATATCATGCAAACTCAAATCATTGACATAACATCTCTGTATACTCACAATCAGCTGAAGAAGTTGGTGATGAGCTGTGTGCGGACATCACCCTCATCATCATCATCATCACTGGCATCGTGGCCCAGGCCAGGATCCTCCACAGGTGGCGGATGTTGGTCATCGTCATCCAGGATGAGAGGCAACTCCTTCCGCACTGCCAGGTTGTGTAGCATGCAGCAGACGATGAAAATCTTGCACACCTTTGCAGGGGCATATGGGAGGGCCCCTCCTGTCTTGTCCAGGCAGCGAAAGCGGCTCTTCAGGAGACCAAATATCCGCTCGATCACTCTCCTGGTCCGACCATGTGCCTCATTGTAGCGCATCTGGGCTGGTGTCACAGGGTTCCTGAGGGGTGTCAGCAACCACGGCATGTTGGGGTATCCGGAGTCACCTACATACAGACAATTGCACATTAGCTGAGTTGGAAAGGGGGTGGAATACAACATTGCAGAACACACACAATGGTACAAAGTCAGTACACACCAACAAGCCAGGCACGCTGGTTCTTCATCTGTGACATCATCCTCGGGATGCGACTACTCCTCATCACGTAGGCATCGTGTGCAGAACCGGGGAAACGTGCACACACATGTGAGATGCTCATATCTGCAAGACATACCACCAGAGCATTGATAGAATGGAAAATTTTCCTGTTCCTGTATGCCTGCTCATGTGCCTGTGGTGGTACCAAAGCCACATGTGTCCCATCAATGGAGCCGATGACATGTGGCATCCTCCCCAGGGCATAGAAGTCACTCTTGACGTCAGTGAGTTGTTGACGTTTAGGGAAATAGATGTACTGGTTCAAGTATGTTAACATTGCCTCCAAAACATCGCGTAGCACACGGCTGAACATGGTCTGTGACATCCCACCAGCAGACGCCACAGTGTGTTGAAAGGTACCAGTGGCAAAGAAGTGTAGGGCTGCCATCACCTTCACCTTGGGGGTCAGCGCTGTAGGGAATGGCCGGCCAGGTAGCAAATGTGGGGCCAACTGCCCCGCCAAATCCTCAATCAGCAGCCTGTTGAAGCGGTACCGTCGGATGCAGTCACGTTCCACCATGGTTGCAAGGTCAGGGAATGGTCTATGGACAGCTGGTGCCCTGCAGTACATAGGTGAACAAAGAAAGATTGACAGTCACCCCACATATGTGGCATTGACCATACTAAATATCACATGATACATCATTACGAGACACAAGTACTTGATGTGTGTGCCGTTCTGTATGGACATATATGGCACCTACATGGCCATCATCTAACATCTCAGTTCAACATGTGTTGACAACAAGTTCCAGGTTGTGCTATGGGAAATCATTCAGCTGTGTCACAGTACCCATGTACTGCTGTCACGTTCCTAACACACACCACAGTGACAAGTGAGGACAGATGTGCCCCAGGCATCACAGCTCTTTGACAGGTAGATTCCCAGGGACCCTGTATTGCCACATGGACACTGGCATGACATGGCGTATCATGTACATGCCAGCAAAACAACCATGACTCCCACAGGTAGTGGCCCCTGTTGCCTCTACAGGACAGACATGGACGTCTGTGACACACACACACGCACAACATCAAAGTCGATGCACAAATAACGTGGATGTGGAGACTGTCTCCCATTGTGCACATGGAATCAGAGACATCTGGAACACAACATGCACACAGACTGTGGAGGGCCATCACAATTGTGGCAATGGGTCACCCTGTGATGTACATACCATCCCACATGGGACTCAGGGTGTATGTGACATAACATACACATATACAACCTGGAAATGTGACCATGCCACATGCTCTGAACTGAACAGTTGCACATCACAGTGGTCATGTGCACAACACACAAAGGATTCTGTCCCCATGAACACGTGCACAGCCTGGGAGTGGCTGCCCCCAAGTGCCACCCAACAAGCCACATGTTGACCACCTTACACACACAGGTAATGCAGCCTTACATGCCTTAGGATACAGTGTGGACAGGCTGTGGTGTTGTAGGTGTGCCCCTGAGTCCCTGGCAACTAATTGGGGCTGGCATACGTTCACCTGTGACAACCATGGTGACATATGCGAGTGACTTGTACAGGGACGCGTCGTACAGCAATGGACCGATCGGTGCGCACGCATTGGCCATTGCATATGATGTTGACAGATGCGTGTTGTGTTTCGAAATACGCGTCGTACAGCAATGGACCAATCGGTGCGCACGCATTGGCCATTGCATATGATGTTGACGGATGCGTGTTGTGTTTCGAAATATGCTTCGACAGCAATGGACCGATCGGTGCGCACGCATTGGCCATTGCATATGATGTTGACGGATGCGTGTTGTGTGACGTAATACGCGTCGTACAGCAATGGTCCGATCGGTGGCCACGCATTGGCTATGGACTGACATGGTAACGGATGTGTTTTCGAAGCTTTTACGAGTCGGATGCAGTGAATTCAGTTGGCCACCCACAACAATGTTGCAAATTCATGGGTGTCATGAAGTTGAACTTTTGAAGGATGCTGTGGGCATGTATAAGTGGTGCAATTCCATGCACGGTCTTGCCGTCCCCGATATCCGGTTGACTCCTGGCGTGCCCTGAATGGATTCCGATACGTGGAAGACGTGATCCTAGCCTGCTAAGAATCCGCCGTTTAGTAGACCTTGCTTTCATCCTTAGATCTTTTTATGTGGTCCATTTCTGAACTTTCCAAACATCTTGGAAGATTGAACCTAGATCGGGTCCCGATTATATCCACTGTCCAGAGCCGCCAATTATTTTGTTAAGATTTTTGTAGCTGGCACTTTTGAATAAAACTGATTACAGCCATATTCGGACTGTTCACATTAAAGAAGTAGAATTAAGTTCCTAAAACTTCTACAGGATTATCCAATTATCGTCAGCGTCCCCATTTGATTTTTGATATCATACCTTTCGGCAATCATTACCAAGATTCATTCAGACTACCATGGCTACCTGATGAAGGCGTACAGCCGAAACGCGCGTAGACATGAACTATGTTAGCCATGTTTTTCGTCTTTTACAATTTTAATTGTCGTATTCGTGTTTTTTCGACATTGTGATTCTTTTCTCTCTGTAATTTCATTTTTTGTGTGGTATATAAACCCATGTTATTATTAATCATATTGAGTCTATTATGCATAAAACAGTCTTTGAGTAGGTCATGAATGAATGATTATGCGTGTCTGAATCACACATAGACCTCCTGCATATTGTATCAGTCTCATACATGTGGAACCACACAAGTATTTCTATATCATGAATCTTGTATGTTTTGTTTTTTGCTTTTGATACAGAGAGAGAACATTTACAAAATTAACAAAAAAATATATCCTTTTTTATATAAGAAAAAAATAATAAAATGTTTTGATATTTGAATTTTCTGGTCATAATTTATTGGTATATTGTTTTCGGTCCGCCTGTTATTTGTTTCCTAAATGTTTCTCACATTGTTTAATGATACCCTGATTTAGGAAAGTTCAGGGGTACCCATTTTGTAACATATTATTAGCAATTCCATGGATTGGCCAGATTCATAAGATGCAAACGACTTGGACCTATCACTTTGGACACATGGGACAGTATCTGCATCTGCAGCACACATATAATGCTGGCTGTTCCCCTGAGAGCTCACTTGCCTGCACTACATGCTCCAGGACGACATCTGCCACCACCACTGCTGCTGTCTCTGCATCCTCTGGCTACTGCAATGGCACGTACTGTGGAGAGAGCCCCAGCCTTCAGCACTGAGGAGAACCAGGCCCTGCTGGACAGCCTCCTTCCACAGTACAGCAAGCTGTATGGGAAACCAGGGGAGCAGGTGAGTGTGCTGTCCACTGCCTTACTAATTGTGCATGTTGTCTGACTAGCAAGACTTACAGTGTGTACACCAGTGGCTAGCATGCTCACTGAGTAGTTGTCACCCCCCAAAGTGTGTAGTTACATGCACTGAACAGGTATAGTGCAGTAACAGTGCATTCCAACAAGGTTTTACTTCCCAGGCAATGATACCATTTAGTAACTGCTGGACAACTGTTCATAGCCATAGTTGCACTACCTGTGTACATCATATGCCCCTGTGATTGAGACATGTATATCCAACTGTGTGATGCACGGATATGTTGCATGTGTAGTTATGGCCTTTTCACTTTGTCATCCTCACAGGTTGATGCCCACCAGAAGCAGGAGATCTGGCTGACCATCGTCCGGGCAGTACGATCTGTGGGGGTCTACAGGCGCAGGATCCGCAACTGCCAGAAGAGGTGGCAGGACCTTCGTGGCTGGACCCGGAGGATCGCAAGGGTCCAGCTGAAGCTGTCGCCTCCTCGCACGAGGGGCGGACACCGGACCCTGACCCCCACATGCTCCAGATTCTGGCGGTGGTCTTCCCTGACCTGGATGGGCAGCTGAAGGCCAGACAGCAGCAAGGAGGGGGTAAGTGCTAGCCTTTTCTGGGTACTATGACTAACATGCTCTATGCACTCCTTTAGCCTGGTTCCACTTCCACAGTACGACTGTCTTGTCATCCTGGACTCATGTCCCTCACTTGTGTCATGCCCCCTCCTCATCTGATACACAGGTGTGGCCCTTACAGTCTGTGACTTAGGTCACTTGGGTACTGTGTACTTGCAGTTACCTGTGGTTCAAGTTGGGGACAGCATCAGTTACAGGAACTTTGTTGTGGGCTGCATGGGTGGTACAATTGCTCACACAATGCCTGTGATCTGACATGTACTCTGGGTATGGCTTTAATATGTGTTCCAATTGCTGCTCTGACTCACCACATGTCTGGGGTATGTGCCACACACCCATGCTGCAGCAGAGACCAAGGTAGGAGCCTCAGAAGTATGTACATCATGTGTGTGACACATGCATAGCCACCTGCCTAGTGTTCAGGGTAATACCATGTTGCACATGGACCAGGACTGTAATGCCTACTCCGGACATCGAAGGCACTCTGTTCTCCCACTCCCGTGTGTCAGCATACATATTGGGCATTGTGAAGAGTGCACTCAGGTGTCTGCCTCTGTGTCACCGTGGTGTGGCCTTGCTTTTTGGACTCCTGGAGTGTTTAACAATTTGGGGTGGCCAGCCATCTGAGTTGTGACTATAGGATCTGCACATTGGTTAATGCATAGGTCTCTGATCCCTTGACTGTGCACAATGGTGTATGAAACATTGAGGTGCAGGCAGCTATGGTTCATTCTCATCAGACGGTGAAGTGCTCATGTGTATGGATTTGTGTTTGCAGTCACTCAAATGTCTCATTTGAATGACGTGGGATCATCTTAGTCCTCATGATGTGGGTGGCCAGGGGTGCACATGTGCACCTGTCAGCTACAGGGCTTGCATTCCCAAAACTTCCATGATTGTGACACAGTGTAGACTGGTGTTGTGTGTATGCACTGCCCCTGTGACAGGAGACAGTTATGACTGACTTGCCAGACAGGCCTGTGCCATGACATTCAACTTGCAAAGGGTGATCCAGCAGTAGTGTGATATGTCCTGCATGCACACCATTGTCGCATTGTCTATCAGGACATGAGGACATCATTGTGTCTGGTGATGGAACCAAAACCCGCATATCGACAGAGACTCTGCCCATCACTTTTCCTGACACATGTACTGAGTCAGTGGCAGGAGATGGCATGTGTTTGGAGTGACACATTTCCATATGTTCTCTTGGATGTCCAACAACTGTGTATGTGGTGCATGTGTGCACATATGATTAGTCGCATACAACAGGCACCAGACAGATGGGTGCATGGACAGGTAGGATATGTGTGGCATGAATGACTGTCAGGCAGACAATGGGCTTCTTCAAATCAGTGTCAGCACTTATTGCAATGTCTAGCAAATGATGGCAGGGCTTGCTCTGTGATGTGCTGTACTTACTGTGGTGTGTGTGGTCAGTACAGGTGACTAATGTTGCTCTGTTTATCCTGATTGTTTGCAGATACATCCACGGCCACAGGAGGAGACAGCTCCATGGACCAAGAGGAGCGGCAGAGCCAGACTGGGTCCACTGCAGGGGAGACCGAGGGACCCAGTGGCACGGAGGGTGAGGGGAGCCACACTGAGGAGACCTCAGCTACGACCACCTCGGCTGGGGAACACAGCACTTCCAGTGAGGACTCCCTTGTGGAGGCGGGTGTCAGCAGACCACAGACAAAATCGAGCAAGTCTGTCCCCGCCACCACCACCATCTCCACCCTCCCATCTGCTCCCATCCCACATGTCCGTGGAGGCTCCCGTGTAGGGGAGCGTGTCTCCTTCATGCCAGGCACCGCACCCCCTGCCTCTGTCTCCCCTGCTGCCCTGAGTGTGGAGTCTGTGGACTTGCTGAAACAGATCCATGTAGGGCAGACATCAGTGCTGAGTGTCCTCCATGCACACACGGGTCTGTTGACACAACTGGTGTCATTCATGGAGGGCATGTCATCTGGCATGTCTGCCCTACATCGGACCAATCAGTCCATGGCCTCCTCACTGACGGCAGCAGTGTCCCTCCTGCAACAGTCCCTCACCCCTCCTACCTCTGCCCCATCCACAATCCCCAGCACCCTACCTGTCCCAAGCACACACACACCGGCACAGGCACCCACCAGCACAGACACAAGCAGCACACAGACACACACGCCAAAATCCAGACGCACACGCACGCACAGTCAGGGGACTGATACCTCACTCACAGGGGATGGGGCCCAGGCACACACACACGCATCCACGAGCACTCCGCAGTCCTCAGATACCTCTCCCTCCAAAACCCCTTCCCTTGCCTCACCTGCAACCCCCCTCCCAGAAGCTCTTCCTCTGTGAGCTTGGCCTCTTCCCCACAGATCCATCTGACCCAACGCACAGGCGGAAGAGGCGACCACCACACACAGAGGGGAGTGCCCCTCACACCCGGACACCCTCCCCCAGGCACAGGCAGACTGAGGACCCCATTAGGAAGTCCCCCCGGACCAGGAAGGGCAAGACCCCACCACCACCACCACGCAGCTCCACCACACAGTCTCTCTCCTCCATCCCCCAGGCCACCACTCCACAGGTTCCCCCGCCACACCCTGCCCCAGGTTCCCCCACACACCCATACCGCATCCCCAAACTGCTTAGGCCCTCCCCCTACCACTTGCTCTTCCACCCCCAACCCAGACGCTCGGCCTGTTTGTGCCACTGGTGTGGAGACCGGGTCCCCCCTCTGTCCTGCCCACCTCATCTGCCCCCCTTCCACTCCCTTGGAGTTATGCACTGCAGTGGAGTCCACAACCACCCCGTCTGACTTGGGCACTGCAGTGGGGACCCAGTCCACTCCATCTGACCGGCCCACTGCAGTGGTGCCAGCACCCACACCATCTGACTTGTGCCCTACAGTGGTGCCGGCCCCCACTGAGTCAGACACCTCCACTGCAGTTGCCGGTGACACTCCTGCACCCACCACCCCTTCACTGCCTCCTTCTGGCATCCCCTGATCCTGTCCCTGCGGTGCCTGGCCTGCCCCTTGTATGCCCCTCCGAGGGGGATGTCCCCTGTCCGTACCAGTGCAGGCAAGCAATGGGTGACAAGTTGTCACATGTCACCCTGTTCAGACTGTGAATGTGGACTGGCCATTGGCCTTAGTTTCTTTTGGACTTCCAATTTTTCATTTACATTGGCTGAATAAAGCGTCTTTTTGTTTACTAGTGGTTTTGCTTTTGTTGTACATGATGTAGATGAGTATCATCATGCATTTGCTGTTGTAATAGTGTTCAGATCAGGAAAATGAAGTGTTGCTGTGATGGACTCCATGTGGTCCATGGGATATGTGTCCTAATCTAGTCTGGATCCATAGCATCCTTTGCTGCAGTCTGAGGGTGTAATGTTCAGCATTTGACACAGGGATGTACGTTTTGCATTTGTAATTTAACATCTGTGGCTTACACTGATGCACATCTGGTGTGCTTACCACTGTTCAATGTTTCTATTTCCCTGACTGTGTGCCCATCTCCACTGGACATGCAGTTTAGCACATCAATGTTGAAGGACTCATCTGTGTATACAGTGCAACTTGCTTGACACGTGTATTGGGTATATGCAGGTGACTGAAGTGACACTCCCGTACCCAGGCTGATGTGAGCAGAGCCTTCAGTGTGTTGTAATTGTTGACTCACTGACCGAGTGTTCTGCTGACATGTTTGAGTCGTGCACAGACAAGGTTTGGCACAGCGGACCTTCCACAGGAGTGGAGTGCCCTCATGGCAGTGTGTAATCCCGTGACATTGCCTGGGCCCGTGTTGTGTGTTGTGTAAGCATGTCTGTGTGTGTTCCCTTCCCTTTTCCTACACCGGCTGTGTCCCTACGGATGTTCCTGTTTGTGATGCTTGCTGAGTTGTCCTGTGTTCATCCAGCATCTTGTACCTGGTTTCTCCGTGATGTGGGTGCATGGCAAACTAATGTTCATCAGGTTGTCATCCCTAGTTGTCTTTGTTGTCAGGGCTGGGGATGTGGGCAAACGCAGATGAGACACAGTCAGGATTCCCCTTGGCACTTGTTGGTTACACAAGTCATGTAATTTACAGTTTGTGGTAGCTTTCAGTGATTGTGACACGTTGTGTGTGTGACTGCTGCCACTCCTCAGGGTCAGAGCTGCAATGTTGGAAGTTGTCTACGTGTGTTCTTTGTGGGTGACCTTGGCTTCTTCATTGGTGTGTGACTGTGGCCGGGATCCCATTGATTGGGGTGGATTTCACGTCATGCCCATGAGCGGCGTACTGTGCAGTGTGTCAGACATTCACGAGTCTTGTTGACTGGCCAGGTGTGATGGGTTTCTGCACCTTAGTTCCCACAACCACCCCTGGGATTGTCATGGGTGCATGTGCAATGTCACCTGTCCATGTGAGCTTCACTGCTGCACATTGGTGGAGATCAAGGTGTGTGGTGTTGAGTGTGTGCAAATGTGAGTTGTTGCACGGCTAGACCCCTACCTCCATATTGGCCTTGGCTGACAGACCGTGCTGATTGATTTGTGCTTGTGTAGGTGTGATGGTAGTTTGTTGCTCAAGACACATGGCTGTGGTTCACAGTGTGAACGACATCTACCTTTGTCATCACAGTGGGATTATCATGCAGGCTAGTGTCACCACAATGTGGGGTCCCTGGGGGTAGTGCTGTGGTGGGTCTGTCTCTTGCTGTGTTAGTTGCTGTTCCTACAAGCTTGTGTGACATGTGTAATTTGGGCTCCCTCTCATCTAACAATGCCTGATTGCCCACATAGGGGAATCCGATCCATGAGTTACTTTTGTATGGCACTGTATACACATCTGTGTAATTGGAATTCAGGCCTCCTCATGTGTTGTGTGGTTGCCTGGGGACACTGGCACACCCCCCATCACCTGTTGTGTTTGATATGCAGTGTGAGGCTGCCTGTTTGTGTTTGTGCATCTGCACCACTGCATTAGCATATCTTTAGTGTGCCATTGCCTGTATGTTGTTTGGAGGATTTCCCATGCTGTCCCTGGGACTCCTAGGTCATCAGTCAGCACAATAATCATGGTTTGTATGTCCCATTGCTGCCATGGTATGGTATTTGTTCACCTCACATCTACAGTCTCCACAGGATATCTACATTTGTGTGTCCATTAGTGCAGATATGTGGGTCTGCATTATGATGGTCACTTCTGGCATTGTGTAATTGATAAATGGAGACGATGTCAGTCCCCATGGGTGATGTTTGTCTGCACATGGCCAAAGGTATGTTTTATTTGCACTGCACTGTTTGCCTCACCCAATCTATGTTGCTATGGGACACAACCACTACTTTGCCACTGATGTGTTTGTTGTTCTGTGACCAGGAATCATCCATGCTGTTTGGCAGTTGCAGCTTTTTCCATGACAACACTTACCTTTTGGTCACTGTGATGATGGGGGTTTGGACCCCATTGCCACAATGTTCAAAATGTGCTTCAGCTATGGACCCCACACTTACCTTTTGGTCACTGGGATGATGGGGGTTTAGACCCCATTCCCACAGTGGTCATGGTCTGCTTGCATTGTGAAGGCCACACACATTTTTGTGTGACACATGTGATAGGGGGTCACATTGTATGTTCAATGTCATGTTCAGTGTTGTAGGCATTTGACACAGACTACACACTCTTGTCATGATGTTGGGGGATGTCTTTTGCTGACATTCCTTATGTTGGAGTATGCTAGTTGTGTCATGCATTACCCGTCCTATGAGTGGGGATGGTAGTAGTGACAGGCATCCAGCCCCCATGAGTAGGGGTGGTGGTAGTGACAGGCATCCAGCCCCCATGAGTAGGGGTGGTGGTAGTGGTAGGCATCCAGCCCCCCTGAGTAGGGGTGGTGGTAGTGGTAGGCATCCATCCCCCTATGAGTGGGGATGGTAGTAGTGCTAGGCATCCATCCCCCTATGAGTAGGGGTGGTGGTAGTGGTAGGCATCCAGCCCCCCCTGAGTAGGGGTGGTGGTAGTGGTAGGCATCCAGGCCCCCATGAGTAGGGGTGGTGGTAGTGGTAGGCATCAATTCCCCTATGAGTGGGGATGGTGGTAGTGACAGGCATCCAGCCCCCCTGAGTAGGGGTGGTGGTAGTAGTAGGCATCCAGGCCCCCATGAGTAGGGGTGGTGGTAGTGGTAGGCATCCATCCCCCTATGAGTGGGGATGGTGGTAGTGACAGGCATCCAGCCCCCCTGAGTAGGGGTGGTGGTAGTGGTAGGCATCCAGGCCCCCATGAGTAGGGGTGGTGGTAGTGACAGGCATCCAGCCCCCCCTGAGTAGGGGTGGTAGTAGTGGTAGGCATCCAGGCCCCCATGAGTGGGGATGGTAGTAGTGACAGTCATCCAGCCCCCCATGAGTAGGGGTGGTAGTAGTGACAGGCATTCAGCCCCCCCTGAGTAGGGGTGGT
The DNA here is from genome assembly GCA_963921515.1 of Calotriton arnoldi. Lineage (NCBI taxonomy): Eukaryota > Metazoa > Chordata > Amphibia > Caudata > Salamandridae > Calotriton > Calotriton arnoldi. Next base: position 1,260,632 of record CAWUFW010005722.1, read on the forward strand.
GGTAGTGGTAGGCATCCAGCCCCCCCTGAGTAGGGGTGGTGGTAGTGGTAGGCATCCATCCCCCTATGAGTGGGGATGGTAGTAGTGACAGGCATCCAGGCCCCCATGAGTAGGGGTGGTGGTAGGGGTAGGCATCCAGGCCCCCATGAGTGGGGATGATAGTAGTGACAGGCATCCAGCCCTCCATGAGTAGGGGTGGTGGTAGTGACAGGCATCCAGCACCCCCTGAGTAGGGGTGGTGGTAGTGGTAGGCATCCAGCCCCCCCTGAGTAGGGGTGGTGGTAGTGGTAGGCATCCATCCCCCTATGAGTGGGGATGGTAGTAGTGACAGGCATCCAGGCCCCCATGAGTAGGGGTGGTGGTAGTGGTAGGCATCCAGCCCCCCATGAGTAGGGGTGGTGGTAATGGTAGGCATCCAGGCCCCCATGAGTAGGGGTGGTGGTAGTGGTAGGCATCCAGCCCCCCATGAGTAGGGGTGGTGGTAGTGACAGGCATCCAGGCCCCCATGAGTAGGGGTGGTGGTAGTGGTAGGCATCCAGGCCCCCATGAGTAGGGGTGGTGGTAGTGGTAGGCATCCAGCCCCCATGAGTAGGGGTGGTGGTAGTGGTAGGCATCCAGGCCCCATGAGTAGGGGTGGTGGTAGTGACAGGCATCCAGCCCCCTGAGTAGGGGTGGTGGTAGTGGTAGGCATCCAGGCCCCCATGAGTAGGGGTGGTGGTAGTGGTAGGCATCAATTCCCCTATGAGTGGGGATGGTAGTAGTGACAGGCATCCAGGCCCCCATGAGTAGGGGTGGTGGTAGTGACAGGCATCCAGCCCCCCATGAGTAGGGGTGGTGGTAGTGGTAGGCATCCAGCCCCCCATGAGTAGGGGTGGTGGTAGTGGTATGCATCCAGGCCCCCATGAGTAGGGGTGGTGGTAGTGACAGGCATCCAGCCCCCCCTGAGTAGGGGTCATGGAAGTGGTAGGCATCCATCCCCCTATGAGTGGGGGTGGTGGTAGTGACAGGCATCCAGCCCCCCCTGAGTAGGGGTGGTGGTAGTGGTAGGCATCCATCCCCCTATGAGTGGGGTTGGTAGTAGTGCTAGGCATCCATCCCCCCATGAGTAGGGGTGGTGGTAGTGGTAGGCATCCATCCCCCTATGAGTGGGGATGGTAGTAGTGCTAGGCATCCATCCCCCCATGAGTAGGGGTGGTGGTAGTGGTAGCCATCAGGCCCCTATGGGTGTGTATGGCATTGGTGATAGCCATCCCGCCCCTATGGTTCTTCTGTTGCTAGTGTACATCATTTCTGCATCCCTATGTGTGTGTGACATATGTCGGGTACGTGTCGTTTGTTTGTGTAGTGGGTGTTTGACTTACCGTCTGCGCCGTACGCGTCTGTACCGGTTCCGGTAATAGATGTACAGTATTGGTAGGACCTGCGCGATGGGATTCATGGTTGGTTCGTCTCGTTCGGGTTTCTCGTGGCTTCGACTCGTACTCGTAGCTGGCTTGTTCGTCTCATAGCCGTGGATCGTCTTGTGGCGCGAATCGGAGCTTATGTGCAGCTCTCCCGGATGCTCTGACGTGCCGGACGTAGTGACCAGTTTGGCGCGTACGGAGTGCGCATCGTACTAGTCCGGCCGGAAGGTGCTGTGTATTTACTTCCGTGCGACTCGAATCTGCGTTTCTGGATCCAGCTCGGTCGGGGAACTGGAGCTGGAATGGGTACGTACGGCTCGCTCAGAATTTTAGCAGTAATGCGCACCGTACTTGCTCGCTCGGACGACTTTTCGAATCGTTCGGGAAAAACGCGTTTGGCTCATATTTTTTCCGGACGAATCGTATTCGGTGCGCTTCCGGCCGAGATCGGAATCTACCCCACAGTCTCCAAGCTTGTTGCACATATTGTGTAAATGTCCTCACCCCTAAGCAGAAAATATGGTGCACAGACAGAATATCGAGTTTTAAATATCGACATACACAAATATCGAGTTGGAAATATCGTGATATAGAAATATCGACAGCAAGACTATCGTCGTCAGGAATATCGACTTTAAGGTATGAAATATCGTTTTTGAAAATATGGAAGTTAGTAATATCGTTTTCAAAAATATAGTTGTTTAAAATATCGATTTTTAAATTAGTGTTATGTATTTTAGTATGTATTTTAAAAGTATGTGATCTATTTTTTTGTATGGTATTGCATTTGTGTTTTAATATATGTGTTAAATTTTTAGTAGTTATTCATTTTATGTTAATTAAATTTTGCATTTTTTAGTTCTGTATCAGGTTGTGGGTTTATAGGAAATAGGGTGGGAAGTAATTTAATTATAATAAATTAATCTATATTTTTTATATATTAGTATTTATTTAATTTACATTTTAATAGTGTTAATTGTGGGAAATAATTTATTATTAATTAATTATTAATTGGTAGTTAATTTTTATTAATTAATTAATTGGTAATTATGATAATTGTGTTATTGTTTTTAGGGGCACGTTGTGGGTTTATAGGGGAATAGGGTGGGAAGTAATTTAATTATAATCAAATTATTCATGATTTAATTTATTAGTATTTATGTAATTTATATTTTATAATGTTAATTGTGTGAATTAATGTATTATTAAATATTAATTAATTGGTTGTTTATTATTAATTAATTGGTAATTATGTTAATTGTCTCATTTTTGTAGGAGGGGAATAGGGTGGGAAGTAATTTAATTTTAATAAATCTAATAATATTTTTTAATACATTAATATGTATTTCATTTATAATTTATAGTGTTAATTGTGGGAATTAATTTATTAATAATTATTTATCATTTGCGTGTTAATTAATATTAATTAATTAATTAATTCGTTAATTAATTAATTGGTAAATAATTATGTTAATTGTGTCATTTTTTAGGAATGGGTGGTGGGGTTTATAGGGGAATCGGCTGGAAAGTTATTTATATATAATTATTTAATGATTAATTGTTAATTAATGGTAATTAATTAATTAAAAATTAAATATGGCAATTGTGTAATTAATTTGAGATGTGAGTTGTGGAGTTTATAGTGGTAAAAGATGAGAAGTAAATTCTTTTAAATTAATTAATAAGTTGTTGTTAATTGATAATAATTTAATAATGTAAAATTAGTTATGGAAATTGTGTAATGATTTTTAGATGTGTGTTGTGGTGTTTATTGGGGTAGAGGGTGGAAAGTATTTTAGGTTTCATTAATTAATAATTAGTTGCTCATTATTATTCATTCATTATTTGATAAATATTTATGGTAATTGTTCATTTTTATTTTGTGTGTGGATTTTGGTTTTAAAGGGGTAATGTTTGTTGAGTAAATACATTTTTATCTTTTTTAATTAGTTTTTTAATTAATAATATTTGTTTATTTGATAATTAAGTATGTTATTTATGGAGGTACACTTTTTTAGAAATTTAGATGTGTGTTGTGAATTGTGTGGTGTTATAGGGTAGGAAATAAAAAATATTAAATGTATGTAACAATTAATGTTTTTGATTATAATTAATTTCTATTAAATATAGTTATTTGTTTGAAAATTAAATTTTAAATTTTTATAAAATAGTCTTTGTAGGTAATTTTTAGATTTTTAACATTATAATATGTTTCTATCTTTTGTAATGTTTAATATTTTTATATATGTGTTCTTTTTTTGTTTTTAAAATTTTTTGTATTGTAGTTGATATTTTGTTTGTTTTTAATTTTCAATTGACTTCAGTGGGAATATTAATTTTTACCCCTCCGCTATCCAACACTTTCCCTACTGTTGCACTCACTGGAGTGGGAATAGTAAGTTTTACCTCTTTGCTATCCAACACTTTCCCTACTGTTGCACACACTTGAGTGGGAATAGTAATTCTTACCCCTCCGCTATCCAACACTTTCCCTGCTGTTGCATTCACTGGAGTGGAAATAGTAATTTTTACCTCTCCGCTATCCAACACTTTCCCTACTGTTGCACTCACTGGAGTGGGAATACTAATTTTGACCCCTCCGCTACCCAACACTTTCCCTACTGTTGCACTAACTGGAGTGGGAATAGTAATATAAAACCCCTCCGCTATCCAACACTTTCTCTACTGTTGCACTCATTGGAGTGGGAATACTAATTTTTACCCCTCCACTAGCCAACACTTTCCCTACTGTTGCACTAACTGGAGTGGGAATAGTAATCAATACCCCTCCGCTATTCAACACTTTCTCTCCTGTTGCACTCATTGGAGTTGGAATAGTAATTTTTTCCCCTCCACTATCTAACACTTTCCCTACTGTTGCACTCACTGGAGTAGGAATAGTAATTTTTACCCCTACGCTATCCAACAGTTTACCTACTGTTGCACTGAATGGAGTGCAAAATGTAAGTTTAAAAATTAATGAATATTTTAATGTTTTAATATATAATATAATGTATTTTTTATTAGATTTTATCTTATAACTGTATGTATATATATATATATATTCACTGAAAAAACCATAGGTTTTAGGGACAGTTATAGTTAGTTGGACATTTCACTCGTACAAAACCCGTGAAATTCCCCCGTTATAGTTAGTTCAGTTAACTATAACTCGCGCCCCGCAATGCACTGCTGATGACGTCACATATTACATCACTCATGACATGGTCAGTGACATCACTGATGACATCACTGATGACATCTCAAATGACATCACTGATGACATCATGCAGTGACTGTGTGTTTCTCTAAAGTTTAAATATTTTTAATATATATCGGAAAAGACGTATTGAAGAATGAGTGGGTGTATAAGTGTCTGTATGGATGATTTAGTAGGTGCGTGACTGACTCTATAAGTGAGTGATTTAACGTATCTTACTGAATGCACGGGTTAGTGACTAAACTGGGTGAATGTCTGTATCCGTCTGTCTGTTGCTGTGTAAGTGACTGCATGTGTTTGTGAATAGCTACATGAGTGTGTATATGAGTTATTGAATGGTTGTCTGAATATCTGTATGGGTGCCTGAGTGTTTGTGTGGGAGGGTGTGTGCGACTCTGTGTATAGATGTGTGAGTGGGTGATTCACTGGGTGGATGGTTTCAAGAGTGCATCTGTGATAGACTGTATGGGTGGGTAAGTGTGTGTAAGAGTGGGTTAGTGAGTGAATGTATGTCCCAGTGGTACATGTGTGAGTAACTACATATGTGAAAGGCAGTATATATGTGTGTTGGAGTATATAAATAGCTATAAGTGAGAGTGAGTGATTGTGATAGTGGCTGTATGGATAAGTGTGTGCTTGTATCAGTGATTGTATAAGAGCGTAACAATGTTCTAGTATTTGTATGATTAAGTGAGCTGGTGTGTGTATAACTGTATAGGTGAGTAAATGGCAGTGTGTTTAATTATTTGCATGACTGACTAGGTGTGTGAGTTCCTCTATGGATGAGTGGCGGTGTTTGAGTGTCTATATAGGAGTAAGAGTGCATATGATAATCCTGTACTGAGTGACCATAAGTATGAGTGACTGTACGGGTGAGTGAGTGGATGTGTGTGTGCAGACCTAAGAATCAGTGAGTGGGTATGTAGTTATTGGTGTTGGAGTGTCTATGGTTTTGCGAATGGCAGTCTGTAATTTAGAGTGGGTGTATCAAAGGTTATATTAGGGTGTGAGGAGGTGCATCAGATTATCACGTGGATGATGTCATCAGTGATGTCATTTGAGATGTCATCAGTGATGTCATCAGTGATGTCACTGACCATGTCATGAGTGATGTAATTTGTGACGTCATCAGCAGTGCATTGCGGGGCGCGAGTTATAGTTAGCTGAACTAACTATAACGGGGAATTTCACGGGTTTTGTACGAGTGAAATGTCCAACTAACTATAACTGTCCCTAAAACCTATGGTTTTTTCAGTGAATTTCAAAGGTTTTTTAAATGCTAATTTCTAACTATAACGTGTCTGAAACCTATGGTTTTTTCTGTGAATTTCAAAGGTTTTTTAAATGCTAATTTCTAACTATAACGTGCCTGAAACCTATGGTTTTTTCAGTGAATTTCAAAGGTTTTTTAAATGCTAATCTCTAACTATAACGCCCCTAAAACCTATGGTTTTTCCAGTAAATTTCAAAGGTTTTGTAAATGGCAATTTTTAAATGTATTAATTGTTATATTTATTTTTTGATACTGATTTACTACATTTTTTAAAACTATTTATTTTTAGATATTTTATTTATTAAATTACATTGTAATTACATTATACATTACATTACAAAATATACTTTCTCAGAATGAATTACTTTAGTTTAAATAGTTTGCAAATAGGCAATAGAGTTTTAAGTACAGTAGTTACAGTTGTTGCAATGGGCAACACAATTTCAAACACAATGCAACATTGACCTCAATGTGAATTTCTAGTTAAATGCAATTAGTTACTTTATGGATTACTTTTCTAACCACAGGACTGGATCCTAGATTCAGTCCTGGGACATCTCCTGTAAACAGTTGAGTAAAAGCGTTTTGGTTACAGTAGTGATTTTTAAGGAATATTATTGTATTTTAAAAGTTGACACTTAGAAACTTTTTCACATAGAATCACCAATGTTATCCTATGGGAGGAAATTCACTTAGCAGGTAAGTAGTGTTATCGTTACTTTTTCTTACTCAGTGTTGGATCCTGGATCCAGCACTGGTGCATCTCCTGTAAACAGTTGAAAGAATGCGTTTAAGTCATACAGGCGATTTTTAAGGAATATTTGTAATTTGTGAAAATCGACACTTTGAAACTTTTCTGCTGAAAACCAGACAATGGATTCCTATGGAAGGAAATATAAGTTACTGGTAAGTACGGTTAGAATTACTTTTCAGGGTCAGTGCTGGGCTAAAAGATGCAGCACTGGGTTCTCTCCTGATAACAGGTGAGTAAATCGGAATTCGTATTTCGGCTGATTTTAGAGGAATATTTGCACAATGGTGAAGGGAGGGGGCGGGGCCTGAGGTGACATCTGTGCAAACGCGCCCCGTGGCGCGTTTTAAGTTGGGGGATTAAGTCCCCTTGAATCATGAGGGTCCCTGGGGGCCAACTAGCCCACCAGGAACCTCCAGTATGCGCCAGGGGCTGCGTTGCAGAGACGTGTACAGAGGCCACACCCCTTTTACACCTCTCTGCAATGCAGCTCTGTGGCGCTTTCTGGACGTACCTGTTGGGCTAGTTGGCCTCCAGGGACCCTCAGGATTGAAGGGGATTTAATTCCCAATCTTAAAACACGCCACGGGGCCTGTTTGCACACATGTCACCTGAAGCCCCGCCCCTCCCTTCACCACTGTGCAAACGCACCCCGTAGCGCGTTTTAATTTGGGGGATTAAGTCCCCTTGAATCCTGAGGGTCCCTGGAGTCCAACTAGCCCACCATGTACTTCCAAAAAGCGCCACAGAGCTGCGTTGCAGAGAGGTGTAAAAGGGGCGTGGCCTCTGTACACCTCTCTGCAACGTAGCCCCTGGCGCATACTGGAGGTTCCTGGTGGGCTAGTTTGCCCCAGGGACCCCCAGTATTCAAGGGGAATTACTTCCCCTTCTGCAAACGCGCCAGGGGCGCGGTTGCAGACTGCTGCAGGGAAGGGGGCGGGGCCACCGGCACGATGCCGGTCTTTTTTTCTTTTTTGATTGGGAGGGGGCTGCGTGGCCCCCTTCCCTCAGCCACTTTTTGCCCCGGGGACCCCATCCCCCGGGGCCTGAGGAGTTTTTTTTTTCTAATAAAATTTAAAAAAACGGGAAGGGGGCCGCGTGGCCCACCTTCCCTGGGCCTGTATTGGCCCCGGGGACCCCATCCCCGGGGCAAGCCCTCTTATTTTATAAAATTTGGAGAGGGGCTGCGTGGCCCCCTCCTCAGGCCATTTAAGCGCCCCGGGGCCGGCCTTTAAATATTTTTTTTTTAAATTTTTTTTGGGGGGGGCTGCGTGGCCCCCTCCCTGGCCACTTATGGCCCCGGGGACCCCATCCCCCGGGGCCTGGCCTCTCGTTGGGGACTGTGGGGGTCCCCAAACCCCCACAGTCCCGCCGGCTCCCCGTGTCCTACGGGAGCCGGCATTGCTTTCCACATGGGGAGCAGCTAAGATGCTGCTCCCCATGTGGAAAGCAATTTGCTTTGGATATTGGAAGCGAGAGCAGGTTTCCTGCTCTCGCTCCAATATCCAAAGCAGTTTGCAATGACAGGACAGGAGCCGCGAGGCTCCGTCCCTGTCATTGCAAACAGCAGTGTCCCGGGGGTAGGCACCCCGGGACACTGCAGGAGCTGGCCCTGGGGGTGGCGGTCCCCAGGGCCACCACAGGCTCCAGGAGGGGGCCGCGTGGCCCCCTCCCCACATCTAGAACAGCCCCTGGGAGGTGGTGGTCCCCGGGGCTTCGGGGGTCCAAAACGGACCCCCATTTTAAATTTGTTAGTGCCCCGGGAGGTGGCGGTCCCCGGGCGTGTGGGGGCTGGAGCCCCCACACAGGTTAAAACATTTTAATAAAGAAGCCCCGGGAGGTGGCGGTCCCCGGGGCTGCGGGAGGGCAAAGAGCCCTCCCGCACCATTATTTTATAAAGCCCCGGGGGTGGCGGTCCCCGGGTCTTGGGGGCCTTAGAGGCCCCCCACATTTTAAAAAGAAACCCCCTAGCATGCCCCCGGGACTTGGCCCACCCGGGGGCCAATTAACAACAAGCGCGGGAGAACGCGCTTCGATTTTCTCGGCAGGATCCGCGCACCCTGAGCGCATCCTGCCGATTTTTTTTAAATGCTTTTTTTTGCCCAGGGGTCCTTGTGGGACCCCCTGAGCAGACCTAGGGAGTCAGGGTGTTTCTACCCTGCCCCCTTTGTGCGTTTTGCGCACTTGTTTCTTCTGGTTTTTTCTAATCAGCAGGATCCGCGCACCCTGAGCGCATCCTGCCGATTTAAAAAAAAAATGCTTTTCTGCCCAGGGGGTCCTTGTGGGACCCCTGAGCAGACCTAGGGGGTCAGGGTGTTTCTACCCTGCCCCCTTTTTGCGCTTTGCGCACTTGTTTCTGTCCCTCGGTTCGCGCAGGGTGCGCGCAGGGTACGCTCAGGGTGCGCGAATCCGACGCGGCCATAGATATATATGTGATTTTTATTTTGATTTTCTCAGGAACTACTGAACGGATTTACACCATTTAACAAAAGGGTTCTTTCTGAACCAAGAACTACCTCTTTGCCAAATTTGGTGTAATTCCGTTCAGCAGTTCGGGCTGTAGCCGTGTCTAAAGTTTCCTATGGAAAAATGAATGGGGAAAACACGTTTTGGGACCCCCTTTTTCTCGGCCCCCGCTTGACGAATCACCCTGAGACTTTCAGGGTAGGAGCGGACCGGAGCGCGCCACAAAGTTTGAAAATTTCGCGAAGATTCGTCAACCGACGCAAGAGTTATTTCAAATAGAATGTCGCAGATTTCCTATGGAAAATAGGTCCTAACTATAACTATCTACTGGCGACCGCCAGTAGATAATATATATATATATATATATTACCTACTGGCGGTCGCCAGTAGGTAGTTATAGTTAGGACCTAGTTTCCATAGGAAAAGTGTTTTTTTTTTTCCCAATACTTTGGCGCCGGTTGACGAATCTTCGCGAACTTTTCAAAACTAGTGGCGCGCTCTGGTCAGCTCCTGTCTTGAAAGTTTCGGGGTGATTCGTCAAGCGGGGGCCGAGAAAAAGGGGTCCCAAAACGCATTTTCCCCATGTTAATTTCCATTGGAAACTTTAGACAAAGCTACAGCCCGAACTGCTGAACGGAATTACACCAAATTTGGCAAAAAGGTAGCGCTTGGTTCAGAAAGCGACCTTTTTTTTAAATGGTGTAAATCTGTTCAGTAGTTCCTGAGAAATTAAAAAAAAGAAAACTTTCGATATCTGGGCGGAGCCTAACCTCCCGAGCACGAGCTTGCCTCTGATTGGCTGCCAACACTTCAAACCAGGAAGTGTTGGCAGCCATCTTGTGCCTCGGACGAGGGAGAAGGAAAAAGGTAAAAAGAAAGATTAAAAACAAGAAAAGGGGGCAGGGTAAAAACACCCTGACCCCCCAGGCCTGCCAGGGCCCAAAAAAAGCATTTTTTTAAAAAAAAAATTCGGGCGGGGTCGCGCCGGGTGCGCGAATCCGTCCGAAAATTTTAAAAAACGAAGCGCGGTCTCCCGCGCTTCGTTTTCAAAGCCCCCGGGTGGGCCAAGTCCCGGGGGCAATTTATTTATGTAGCGGGGGCCCGCAGGGGGCCCCCGCAGCCCCGGGGACCGCCACCTCCCGGGGGCTTGATAATTTAATCACGGGGGCACGCGGCGCCCCCGCAGCCCCGGGGACCACCACCGACCCGGGGCTTCTTAAAAAATGATTGCATGGGGGGTCCCACCCCCCCACGCTGCCCTGGGGACGCCACCTCCCCGGGGCTTTTTTTCTTTTTTTTTTTTAATTTAAAGATGGGTGGGGGGCAAGAGCCCCCCCACATGCCCCAGGGACCACCACCTCCCCGGGGCACAGACTTAATTGAATGCGGGGGTCCGTAGCAGACCCCCAGGCCCCGGGGACCACCACCTCCCCGGGGCTATGTAAATTGAGGGAGGGGGGCCGCGCTGCCCCCCTCTAGGAGCCCTTTATGGCCCTAGGGACCGCCACCCCCCAGGGCCGGCTCCTGCAGTGTCCCGGGGTGCCCACCCCCCCAGGACACTGCTGTTTGCTATGGCAGGGCGGGAGCACGGCTCCCGCCCTGCCATAGCAAACTCTGGTTTGGATTTTGGAAGCGAGAGCAGGTTTCCTGCTCTCGCTTCCAAAATCCAAAGCAGATTGCTTTTCCACAAGAGGAGCTGCATGTCTGCAGCTCACCATGTGGAAAAGCAATGCTGGCTCCCGCAGGAGGCGGGGAGCCGGCGGGACCGTGGGGGCATTGGGGCTCCCCCCATGGTCCCCAATGGAGAGGCCAGGCCCTGGGGGATGGGGTCCCCGGGGACAGAAGTGGCCCGGGAGGGGGGCCACGCGGCCCCCTCCCCTCTATTAGAAAAAAACCCGAAAAGAGGCCGGCCCCGGGGATGGGGTCCCCGGGGCCATAATTGGCCTGAGGAGGGGGGCCACGCGGCCCTCCTCCATATAAAATATAAAACTAAAAAAAGTCTGGTCATGCCCCGGGGGATGGGGTCCCCAGGGCCACAAAAAAGTAAAAAAAAGGGGGCCACACAGCCCCCTTGTTAAAAAAAAGCAAGAAAAAAAGCCGGCATCTCACCGGAGGCCACTTCCCCTTTCTCCACCACTCTGCAAACGCGCCCCCTGGCGCGTTGTTAGATGGGGAATTAATTCTACCAGGTACCTCCAGTAAGCGTCAGAAGCCGCGTTTGCAGAGTGGTGTACAAAGGGGCGTGGCCTCTGACCACCTCTCTGCAACGCAGCTCTGTGGCGCTTACTGGAGGTACCTGGTGGGCTAGTTTGCCCCCAGGGACCCTCAGGATTCAAGGGGACTTAATCCCCCAACTTACAATGCGCCAGGGGCGCGTTTGCACAGTGGTGCAGGGAGGGGCGGGGCCTGATATGACAAGTGTGCAAACACGCCTCCTGGCGCGTTGTAAATTGGGGGATTAAGTCCCCTTGAATCCTGAGGGTCCCTGGGGCCAACTAGCCCACCAGGTACCTCCAGTATGCGCCACAGAGCTGTGTTGCAGAGAGTGGTCCGAGGCCACGCCCTTTTACACCACTCTGCAAACGCGCCTCTTGGCGCACTGGTGGTGGGGCGATGAGGTCCTCTTGTGTCCTGAGGACCTCAGGACACAAGTGGACTTCATCCCCCGAGCAGCAGTGCGCCAAGAGGCGCGTTTGCAGAGTGGTGTAAAAAGGGGGCGTGGCCTCGGACCACCTCTCTGCAATCCAGCTCTGTGGCGCATATTGGAGGTACCTGGTGGGCTAGTTGGCCCCCAGGGACCCTCAGTATTCAAGGGGAATTAATTCCCCAACTAACAACGCACCAGGGGGCGCGTTTGCAGAGTGGTGGAGAAAGGGGGCGTGGCCTTTGTCTACCTCTCAGCAATCCCACTGCGTGGGGCTTACTGGAGGTAAGAGGTAGGCTAGTTGGCCCCTAAAGGACCCCCAGCAGCGAAGGGGACTTCAATCCCCATCCAAGAGTGCGCCAGGGAGCGCGTTTGTAGAGTGGTGGGCAAAGGGGGCGTGGCCTGCTCTTCGAACTTAGCAATGCTGCTGTGTGGGACTTACTGGAGGTAATAGGAGGGGTAGTTGGCCCCCAAGGATGTCCTTGGGGGCCAACTACCCCTCTTGTTACCTCCAGTAAGTCCCGCACAGTGGGATTGCTAAGACGTCTTCGGAGGCCATGCCCCCTTTCTCCACCATTCTGCAAACGCGCCTCCTGGCAGACTACGGGATGGGGGATGAAGTCCAATTTACTCCTGAGGGACTTTGGGGGCCAAGAAGCCCTACTGGTACCTCCTGTAAGCCCTACGCACCGGAATTCCTGAGCGCTGGTCGGAGGCCCAGCACCCTTTCTCCACCACTCTGCAAACACGACTACTAGTTAAAGAAGTGTTTGCAATGTAATAGGTTTCGCATTTGCGAGAATTAGAGCTATTGGCGTTGTAAATGCAAAAGTTTTTTACTAATGTTTTTGGAGTGGAGTGGATGTACGTTGTGTGTAGTGGAATTATGTGGTATGTTGTGCAGTGAAATTATGTGGATAGAAAGTATGTGGTATTTAGTGTATAGGAATTATGTAGAGTGGGATTATGTGTTATGGAGAGTAATTATGTGGTATGGTAGTCTGTGTTGTGGAGTGGTAACCTCAGGTTTAGTCTTCCTCGTTTCCATAGAAGCTCAACTATGAACTCAGTGAGACAAAAAAGATGGAATCACTGAGGAGCACTTGTGGACCTAGTCAGAGGTATGAGCAGGGCCACTGGAATTATGTGACTGTTTGGCTGCACCGACTTTCGCACAATTATACATTTTCTGCATTAGCCACATAATTCATCATCTGCACCCTAATCTGCAGATTTGAACAAAAAAGCCTTGTTTCTAGCTGAAACGGGTCAAACGTTACCAAAAATGCAGCGACAAGTGTTACAGCGTGGTGGAAGGCCCTTTGCAAACCTAGAATGGTCACGTGTTACTTATTGCTAAATGTGGGTGTTAAATTGGTACTAATGGTGTGCAAGCCACTCTTGCTTCCCTCTGCGCCTCTCTTGCCTCTTTCTGCATTTCTGTTGCTTCTTTCTGCACGTTTCTTTCTTTTTCTGCACTTCTCTTGACCTCATTCTGCAAATCTCATGTACTTTCTGCACCTCTCTTCCCTCTTTCTGCACGTCTGTTGCCTCTTTCTGCACCTCATTTGCTTCTTTCTGCACCCCTGTTGTCTCTTTCTGCACTCGTCTTCCCTCTTTCTGTACCTTTCCTGCCTGTTTTTGCATCTCACTTGCCTCTTTCTGCACTTTTCTTGCTTCTTTCTACACCTCTGTTGCTTCTTTCAGCAATTCTCTTGCCTCTTTGTGCACTTCTCTTGCCTGTTTCTGCACCTCTCTTGCCTCTTTTTGCACCTCTGTTGGCTCTTTCTGCACCTCACTTGCTCCTTTCTACACTTCTCTTGCCTCTTTCTGCACCCCTGTTGCTTCATTCTGCACTTTCCATGCTTCTTTCTGCACCTGTCTTGCTTCTTTCTGCACCCCTGTTGTCTCTTTATGTACCTCTTTTGCCTCTTTCTGCACTTTTCTTGCCTTTTTCTGCACCTCTCTTCCCTCTTTCTGCACGTCTGTTGCCTCTTTCTGCACCTCATTTGCTTCTTTCTGCACCCCTGTTGTCTCTTTCTGCACTCGTCTTCCCTCTTTCTGTACCTTTCCTGCCTGTTTTTGCATCTCACTTGCCTCTTTCTGCACTTTTCTTGCTTCTTTCTACACCTCTGTTGCTTCTTTCAGCAATTCTCTTGCCTCTTTGTGCACTTCTCTTGCCTGTTTCTGCACTTCTCTTGCCTCTTTCTGCACCCCTGTTGCTTCATTCTGCACTTTCCATGCTTCTTTCTGCACCTGTCTTGCTTCTTTCTGCACCCCTGTTGTCTCTTTATGTACCTCTTTTGCCTCTTTCTGCACTTTTCTTGCCTTTTTCTGCACCTCTCTTCCCTCTTTCTGCACGTCTGTTGCCTCTTTCTGCACCTCATTTGCTTCTTTCTGCACCCCTGTTGTCTCTTTCTGCACTCGTCTTCCCTCTTTCTGTACCTTTCCTGCCTGTTTTTGCATCTCACTTGCCTCTTTCTGCACTTTTCTTGCTTCTTTCTACACCTCTGTTGCTTCTTTCAGCAATTCTCTTGCCTCTTTGTGCACTTCTCTTGCCTGTTTCTGCACCTCTCTTGCCTCTTTCTGCACCTCTGTTGGCTCTTTCTGCACCTCACTTGCTCCTTTCTACACTTCTCTTGCCTCTTTCTGCACCCCTGTTGCTTCATTCTGCACTTTCCATGCTTCTTTCTGCACCTGTCTTGCTTCTTTCTGCACCCCTGTTGTCTCTTTATGTACCTCTTTTGCCTCTTTCTGCACTTTTCTTGCCTTTTTCTGCACCTCTCTTCCCTCTTTCTGCACGTCTGTTGCCTCTTTCTGCACCTCATTTGCTTCTTTCTGCACCCCTGTTGTCTCTTTCTGCACTCGTCTTCCCTCTTTCTGTACCTTTCCAACCTGTTTTTGCATCTCACTTGCCTCTTTCTGCACTTTTCTTGCTTCTTTCTACACCTCTGTTGCTTCTTTCAGCAATTCTCTTGCCTCTTTGTGCACTTCTCTTGCCTGTTTCTGCACTTCTCTTGCTTCTTTCTGCACCCCTGTTGCTTCATTCTGCACTTTCCATGCTTCTTTCTGCACCTGTCTTGCTTCTTTCTGCACCCCTGTTGTCTCTTTATGTACCTCTTTTGCCTCTTTCTGCACTTTTCTTGCCTTTTTCTGCACCTCTCTTCCCTCTTTCTGCACGTCTGTTGCCTCTTTCTGCACCTCATTTGCTTCTTTCTGCACCCCTGTTGTCTCTTTCTGCACTCGTCTTCCCTCTTTCTGTACCTTTCCTGCCTGTTTTTGCATCTCACTTGCCTCTTTCTGCACTTTTCTTGCTTCTTTCTACACCTCTGTTGCTTCTTTCAGCAATTCTCTTGCCTCTTTGTGCACTTCTGTTGGCTCTTTCTGCACCTCACTTGCTCCTTTCTACACTTCTCTTGCCTCTTTCTGCACCCCTGTTGCTTCATTCTGCACTTTCCATGCTTCTTTCTGCACCTGTCTTGCTTCTTTCTGCACCCGTGTTGTCTCTTTATGTACCTCTTTTGCCTCTTTCTGCACTTTTCTTGCCTTTTTCTGTAGTTCTCTTCCCTCTTTCTGCAAGTCTGTTGCCTCTTTCTGCACCTCATTTGCTTCTTTCTGCACCCCTGTTGTCTCTTTATGTACCTCTTTTGACTCTTTCTGCACTTTTCTTGCTTCTTTCTACACCTCTGTTCCTTCTTTCAGCAATTCTCTTGCCTCTTTGTGCACTTCTCTTCCCTCTTTCTGCAAGTCTGTTGCCTCTTTCTGCACCTCATTTGCTTCTTTCTGCACCCCTGTTGTCTCTTTCTGCACTCGTCTTCCCTCTTTCTGTACCTTTCCTGCCTGTTTTTGCATCTCACTTGCCTCTTTCTGCACTTTTCTTGCTTCTTTCTACACCTCTGTTGCTTCTTTCAGCAATTCTCTTGCCTCTTTGTGCACTTCTCTTGCCTGTTTCTGCACTTCTCTTGCCTCTTTCTGCACCCATGTTGCTTCATTCTGCACTTTCCATGCTTCTTTCTGCACCTGTCTTGCTTCTTTCTGCACCCCTGTTGTCTCTTTATGTACCTCTTTTGCCTCTTTCTGCACTTTTCTTGCCTTTTTCTGCACCTCTCTTCCCTCTTTCTGCACGTCTGTTGCCTCTTTCTGCACCTCATTTGCTTCTTTCTGCACCCCTGTTGTCTCTTTCTGCACTCGTCTTCCCTCTTTCTGTACCTTTCCTGCCTGTTTTTGCATCTCACTTGCCTCTTTCTGCACTTTTCTTGCTTCTTTCTACACCTCTGTTGCTTCTTTCAGCAATTCTCTTGCCTCTTTGTGCACTTCTCTTGCCTGTTTCTGCACCTCTCTTGCCTCTTTTTGCACCTCTGTTGGCTCTTTCTGCACCTCACTTGCTCCTTTCTACACTTCTCTTGCCTCTTTCTGCACCCCTGTTGCTTCATTCTGCACTTTCCATGCTTCTTTCTGCACCTGTCTTGCTTCTTTCTGCACCCCTGTTGTCTCTTTATGTACCTCTTTTGCCTCTTTCTGCACTTTTCTTGCCTTTTTCTGCACCTCTCTTCCCTCTTTCTGCACGTCTGTTGCCTCTTTCTGCACCTCATTTGCTTCTTTCTGCACCCCTGTTGTCTCTTTCTGCACTCGTCTTCCCTCTTTCTGTACCTTTCCTGCCTGTTTTTGCATCTCACTTGCCTCTTTCTGCACTTTTCTTGCTTCTTTCTACACCTCTGTTGCTTCTTTCAGCAATTCTCTTGCCTCTTTGTGCACTTCTCTTGCCTGTTTCTGCACTTCTCTTGCCTCTTTCTGCACCCTGTTGCTTCATTCTGCACTTTCCATGCTTCTTTCTGCACCTGTCTTGCTTCTTTCTGCACCCCTGTTGTCTCTTTATGTACCTCTTTGCCTCTTTCTGCACTTTTCTTGCCTTTTTCTGCACCTCTCTTCCCTCTTTCTGCACGTCTGTTGCCTCTTTCTGCACCTCATTTGCTTCTTTCTGCACCCCTGTTGTCTCTTTCTGCACTCGTCTTCCCTCTTTCTGTACCTTTCCTGCCTGTTTTTGCATCTCACTTGCCTCTTTCTGCACTTTTCTTGCTTCTTTCTACACCTCTGTTGCTTCTTTCAGCAATTCTCTTGCCTCTTTGTGCACTTCTCTTGCCTGTTTCTGCACCTCTCTTGCCTCTTTTTGCACCTCTGTTGGCTCTTTCTGCACCTCACTTGCTCCTTTCTACACTTCTCTTGCCTCTTTCTGCACCCCTGTTGCTTCATTCCGCACTTTCCATGCTTCTTTCGGCACCTGTCTTGCTTCTTTCTGCACCCCTGTTGTCTCTTTATGTACCTCTTTTGCCTCTTTCTGCACTTTTCTTGGCTTTTTCTGCACCTCTCTTCCCTCTTTCTGCACGTCTGTTGCCTCTTTCTGCACCTCATTTGCTTCTTTCTGCACCCCTGTTGTCTCTTTCTGCACTCGTCTTCCCTCTTTCTGTACCTTTCCTGCCTGTTTTTGCATCTCACTTGCCTCTTTCTGCACTTTTCTTGCTTCTTTCTACACCTCTGTTGCTTCTTTCAGCAATTCTCTTGCCTCTTTGTGCACTTCTCTTGCCTGTTTCTGCACTTCTCTTGCCTCTTTCTGCACCCCTGTTGCTTCATTCTGCACTTTCCATGCTTCTTTCTGCATCTGTCTTGCTTCTTTCTGCACCCATGTTGTCTCTTTATGTACCTCTTTGCCTCTTTCTGCACTTTTCTTGCCTTTTTCTGCACCTCTCTTCCCTCTTTCTGCACGTCTGTTGCCTCCTTTCTGCACCTCATTTGCTTCTTTCTGCATCCCTGTTGTCTCTTTCTGCACTCGTCTTCCCTCTTTCTGTACCTTTCCTGCCTGTTTTTGCATCTCACTTGCCTCTTTCTGCACTTTTCTTGCTTCTTTCTACACCTCTGTTGCTTCTTTCAGCAATTCTCTTGCCTCTTTGTGCACTTCTTTGGCCTTTGCACCTCACTTGCTCCTTTCTACACTTCTCTTGCCTCTTTCTGCACCCCTGTTGCTTCAGTCTGCACTTTCCATGCTTCTTTCTGCACCTGTCTTGCTTCTTTCTGCACCCGTGTTGTCTCTTTATGTACCTCTTTTGCCTCTTTCTGCACTTTTCTTGCCTTTTTCTGCAGCTCTCTTCCCTCTTTCTGCACGTCTGTTGCCTCTTTCTGCACCTCATTTGCTTCTTTCTGCACCCCTGTTGTCTCTTTATGCACTCGTCTTCCCTCTTTCTGTACCTTTCCTGCCTGTTTTTGCATCTCACTTGCCTCTTTCTGCACTTTTCTTGCTTCTTTCTACACCTCTGTTGCTTCTTTCAGCAATTCTCTTGCCTCTTTGTGCACTTCTCTTGCCTGTTTCTGCACTTCTCTTGCCTCTTTCTGCACCCCATGTTGCTTCATTCTGCACTTTCCATGCTTCTTTCTGCACCTGTCTTGCTTCTTTCTGCACCCCTGTTGTCTCTTTATGTACCTCTTTTGCCTCTTTCTGCACTTTTCTTGCCTTTTTCTGCACCTCTCTTCCCTCTTTCTGCACGTCTGTTGCCTCTTTCTGCACCTCATTTGCTTCTTTCTGCACCCCTGTTGTCTCTTTCTGCACTCGTCTTCCTCTTTCTGTACCTTTACTGCCTGTTTTTGCATCTCACTTGCCTCTTTCTGCACTTTTCTTGCTTCTTTCTACACCTCTGTTGCTTTTTTGAGCAATTCTCTTGCCTCTTTGTGCACTTCTCTTGAATGTTTCTGCACTCTCTTGCCTCTTTCTGCACCCCTGTAGCTTCATTCTGCACTTTCCATGCTTCTTTCTGCACCTGTCTTGCTTCTTTCTGCACCCCTGTTGTCTCTTTCTGCACCTTTTTTGCCTCTTTCTGCACTTTTCTTGGCTTTTTCTGTACCTCTCTTCCCTCTTTCTGCATGTCTGTTGCCTCTTTCTGCACCTCATTTGCTTCTTTCTGCACCCCTGTTGTCTCTTTCTGCACTCGTCTTCCCTCTTTCTGTACCTTTCCTGCCTGTTTTTGCATCTCACTTGCCTCTTTCTGCACTTTTCTTGCTTCTTTCTACACCTCTGTTGCTTCTTTCAGCAATTCTCTTGCCTCTTTGTGCACTTCTCTTGCCTGTTTCTGCACCTCTCTTGCCTCTTTTTGCACCTCTGTTGGCTCTTTCTGCACCTCAGTTGCTCCTTTCTACACTTCTCTTGCCTCTTTCTGCACCCCTGTTGCTTCATTCTGCACTTTCCATGCTTCTTTCTGCACCTGTCTTGCTTCTTTCTGCACCCCTGTTGTCTCTTTATGTACCTCTTTTGCCTCTTTCTGCACTTTTCTTGCCTTTTTCTGCAGCTCTCTTCCCTCTTTCTGCACATCTGTTGCCTCTTTCTGCACCTCATTTGCTTCTTTCTGCACCCCTGTTGTCTCTTTATGCACTCGTCTTCCCTCTTTCTGTACCTTTCCTGCCTGTTTTTGCATCTCACTTGCCTCTTTCTGCACTTTTCTTGCTTCTTTCTACACCTCTGTTGCTTCTTTCAGCAATTCTCTTGCCTCTTTGTGCACTTCTCTTGCCTGTTTCTGCACTTCTCTTGCCTCTTTCTGCACCCCTGTTGCTTCATTCTGCACTTTCCATGCTTCTTTCTGCACCTGTCTTGCTTCTTTCTGCACCCCTGTTGTCTCTTTATGTACCTCTTTTGCCTCTTTCTGCACTTTTCTTGGCTTTTTCTGCACCTCCCTTCCCTCTTTCTGCACATCTGTTGCCTCTTTCTGCACCTCATTTGCTACTTTCTGCACCCCTGTTGTCTCTTTATGCACTCGTCTTCCCTCTTTCTGTACCTTTCCTGCCTGTTTTTGCATCTCACTTGCATCTTTCTGCACTTTTCTTGCTTCTTTCTACACCTCTGTTGCTTCTTTCAGCAATTCTCTTGCCTCTTTGTGCACTTCTCTTGCCTGTTTCTGCACTTCTCTTGCCTCTTTCTGCACCCCTGTTGGCTGTTTCTGCACCTCACTTGCTCCTTTCTCCACCTGTCTTGCTTCTTTCTGCACCCCTGTTGTCTCTTTATGTTTCTCTTTTGCCTCTTTCTGCACTTTTCTTGGCTTTTTCTGCACCTCTCTTCCCTCTTTCTGCACGTCTGTTGCCTCTTTCTGCACCTCATTTGCTTCTTTCTGCACCCCTGTTGTCTGTTTCTGCACTCGTCTTCCGTCTTTCTGTACCTTTCCTGCCTGTTTTTGCATCTCACTTGCCTCTTTCTGCACTTTTCTTGCTTCTTTCTACACCTCTGTTGCTTCTTTCAGCAATTCTCTTGCCTCTTTCTGCACTTCTCTTGCCTGTTTCTGCACTTCTCTTGCCTCTTTCTGCACCCCTGTTGGCTCTTTCTGCACCTCACTTGCTCCTTTCTGCACCTCTTTTGCTTCTTTCTGTACTTCTCTTGCCTGTTTCTGCACCTCTCTTACCTCTTTTTACACCTCTGTTGGTTCTTCCTGCACTGCTCTTGCTTCTTTCTGCACCTCATTTGCCTCTTTCTGCACTTCACTTGCCTTTTTTTCTGCACCTCTCTTGCCTCTTTCGGCACCTGTGTTGCTTCTTTCTCTACTTCTCTTGCCTCCTTCTGCACCTCTTAGGTAGAGGTAGTTTTAATGCCCCTGCCCTATTATAGACTAGGGCCATACAGGGGAGGTCATGCCAATCACAGGGGTACCCCAACCCATAGTGTACCCTAGTATATGTAGGTGTTTTCACTGTATTCTAAGTGTCTTTCAGCATAGCACTAGCTCCGGGCCTGGTTAGTCAGAGTCAGTTACCACCAGTACAAGTCAGCAAAAAGTTGGGGGCACAGGATGACTTTGCAACAAGGCCTCTTTCTGCTCCTCTGTTGGTTCTTTGTGCACATCTCTTGCTTCTTTCTGCACCTTTCTTCAACTTTCTGGACTTCTGTTGCCTCTTTCTGCAATTCTCTTTGCTTCTTTCTGCGCCTTTCTTCCTCTTTCTGCACATGTCCTACCTTTGTCAGGCATAGTTAGAAATTAGCATTTAAAAAACCTTTGAAATTCACTGAAAAACCACAGGTTTCAGGGACGTTATAGTTAGAAATTAGCATTTAAAAAACCTTGAAATTCACTGAAAAAAACACAGGTTTCAGGGACGTTATAGTTAGAAATTAGCATTTAAAAAAACCTTAGAAATTCACTGAAAAAACCACAGGTTTCAGGGACGTTATAGTTAGTTGGACATTTCACTCGTACAAAACCAGAGAGATTCGGCCGTTATAGTTAGTTCAGCTAACTATAACTCGCGCCCCCGCAATGCACTGCTGATGACGTCACATATTACATCATTCATGACATGGTCAGTGACATCACTGATGACATCACTGATGAGCGTGGTTAATGCTCGAAACGCGTATGGCACGAATTGGAAGGCTTGAGGCATGCTGACAACCCTGCTGCCTGTGGCGATTTGTGCATCACCCCTCCGTGTGTGGCAACTTCTTAAGGGCAACCTTTCTTTGTGTGAATAAATTGCGGCTGGTCCGGTCGCGAAGCAGCCCTGCCGCTTCTTGGGCGGATCCTGAGTGTTTGGAACGTGGACACTTTCGGGAACGGAGGGGGCCTCAGCCGCAGGAATATATTGGCAAGATTGAAGTAGTGCTGGCAACGCTTTTCACCCAACAGGGTAGGACATTTTAAACAGTGGCCCGAGCCGCGCGCGCCCCGCCCCCCCCCTGTCTCTCATAACTACTACCTGGAAGCCACACAAGTCTGCCTTGGTTTGGCAAAAGGGGGGGTACTCTCTCTGACACATTTGTCAGATGAGTCGGTTGGGGGGGGGGGGACACACACACACACACACACACACACACACACACACACACACACAC